>OW386561.1:14888513-16247728 GCA_936435175.1 Glyphotaelius pellucidus
TTGATGGAGGCCTTTTTACCTCTCCAGCGGGACTCTGTCGACCCATCGTCTTGCACCGCAATGGGAGGGATAGATTCATACGTCCGTCACTCCTGGTCACACTGATCACCATATTCCTACCCGTCCCTCATGGCCTTTTCTTTCCCAGATCTTCCTCTCTTTCTTTTCGTTAAAAAAAGCCTCAACATTTTTGGCACCTAATTTATTCTCACTATCGCCTTGTTGAGTCGTCAAAGAAATAATTTTAAAAGTTGCATAAATTGCCTTCAGCTACGTTTAATGACCAGATCTGAATAGCCAGATACTTCCCAATCTTCTTCCCCTTACTTTTCTTCAGCTTCTAAGCATTCCCCCTGGGATTGCCCAACTGGCTCCGGTCAGTTGGCGAATCTTGTGCGGCGGATTTATTTTATTTTCAAGACTCGGCGACTGCCCGGGCTGACTAGGCAACTGTTACGCCACTGGCATCCACATATAGTTTATTAGCAAACCCCGTCAACAGATAATCCCTAGAAGTGTGATATAAACCGATTTGAAAGAGAACAGTTGTCGCCGAATTACATAAAACCTTTCGACCACTAGGTGTCAGACACCGATGAAATTGATTAAGGCGGCGCTTCTCGGCTGAAAAAGAAGAAGATGGAGAGATATGTAATTATGAATGTTGGACAGAGCACGCTAATATTTTAAGTGTTAAAATCGCAGCGAAAATTGCGAAAAAGCTTAATAAAACATTACTCGTTCAAAATAGAGCAAAAATCTCGTGGAACGTATCTTAAGTATCATTTAAAGAAACATTGTGAATTTTTTCACAAATATAACTTGTAAAATAATAGAAATAGACTTGTTTTAAATAATTTTCGGAGCTTACTTTGCGATTTTTTTCTATCGAGGGAATTTCATATAATTTGCGTATCGGCGTGGAACGTATCTAGATATTATCTTCAAAAATAACATATATTTTTTTAAGAGCTTAAAAACTTCAAATGTTTAAGGGAGATATGTAAGAAATCGGTCGAATTCGGATAGCGGCGGCTTAAATGCTTGAATTAAAGTCAGAAGCCAATAATGTCAAAGGATGGCGCCACTTACGTTTACAGCTCGCATGAGGACCTGTTAAGAACTTTCTAGAAGGCGAGAATTAGGAACGTTAATGTACCGTTAATGTAGTAGGCTGGGTTGATGGTGTCCACATAAGAATTCACATTCCACATAAAATGTTCCAAACTGTCCACAATTGTATGATCACCATAAGTTATAATTTGAAGTCTTTGCGTACACAGGTAATTCGCACTTCTTAATAATGCACTGCTTGCTTGTTGAAGGTTGCCACTGCACTGGTTTGCATTCTCAACCAAGTGGGTAAAAGGAAGTAAATAGGTATGGACGTATGTAGGTATGGACGTATGTAGGACAAAGGACAGGAATATTCTCAAACAGGACCTGCCAGACACCGATGAAATTGATTAAATGTAGGAATTTCGATATTTGAAAAGGTCTGATCAATTTCATCGGAAGTGAGGAAAAATTGAGCTTACTCCAGGCACACGGACACGTCCACAATACGCTTCTATCGGTCTTTATCTCTTCAGTGGTAAATCCCAATACGTATTATTGGCCTTACGCCAAAGCAAGAACACATTAATTTAAACCACAAAAGTGTTAAATTGTATCCGTCTAAAATTTGTGGCTAGAATTGATTATGTTATGATTATTTTAATCTCTATCCGATAATATTATATCTTACTAGCAGCTAAAAACCCACTCCGCAGGTTTCTGAAGGCGGTTTTTGGTTCGGCTTCGCCCAGTTAGTGTTGGTGACCATTTTATAAATCCAATAAGAACTGGTTTAAAAAAGCCCGGATCCACTGTCATCGAGTGATAATCACCGGTACAAAGTGGTCGAGACAGGCAATGACGTCATATGTTATATATAGCCGCTCGATACAACCATGTATTACCGTCAATCTTTCCATATCCGGAGAGATACTAAATATTAACAAATTCGTAGCACTTATACCTAGGGGGGACACTTTCACGAAAGTGGCGACATCTTGTGACAAATTCTTGAATTCAAAACCGAATTACAATGGTAGCTATATGCCACAAATTTCGTGGCATATACGCTTTATACCACCAGACTAAAGGAGACTTGCTTTGGACAGTGGATTTATCGTATTTTATTGGAACCGAGTACCCATGAAATAAATAAATATTTTATTGCTATTTCATTCTCTCGCAGGCTAAATCCTACAGATGTACGTATTTTTCTCTTTTTAGTGTCGCTAGCTTCCGTTTCATCGAGTTTCAAATCACAACGGTGCTAAAGAAGTTTTCACTTCAATAATAAATAACCTTACAAAATGGAAATACAATCAAAAAGGAAGAAAATGATGTTAGCATAATGTCTTCAACGTGTCAGCAGTATATTCACTTGACAAGGGTATTTTTATAGCCTCTTAAAAAGGTTGGAATTTTCTGTTAGCATTTGTGAAACATTCCAAGAGGGCATAACACTAATACATTATAAAATTTGGACTCAATTTGATATCTGGACTCAGCGTTTTATGTCTAAGTTATAAAATATTAATATTTAGCAGTAAATCAAATTGAATTCATGTATTAAACGATAAAAAAGCATAGTATTTCTAGTATCTACTAAAGATCTCTGCAACAAATATTTAAACCACTTGAGGTCAAAAATGGTTAAAAAATATTTGACATGGCCATAGATTTAGTGTCAATTAGTAACATTTAAATTCTACAACACAACTGTTGTCAGAATTTTTAATATGCTAATTTGGATCTTTTAAATAAAATGGTTTCCAAAAGTGGTTGATTCTCTCAGTCCAGAGTGGTATATCTCAGTGTAGCTCTGATGAAACACCATCATTCAGAATTGAAACTATTGCCAGGTACTTGCCCGTCTTCCTCTTCCCCAACTCCTTCCCCTCCCAACCCTCTGAATATACCCATATACCCCAATTGGGAAAGCCATAGTCACACTGGCTCCAGACAGTTAGGAGCAGTTGGCATTCTTGTGGTGTGTTCAAAATTTAAAATACAAAACAATATAAAATATCCATCTGTATTTGCTCAGGACACGAGACAAATGGAGTAGATGGGAGTGAAAAAGAGCTACAGGAGATGTGAAATGGATGAAATAAAAAATATCCATATATTTACTTTTATCTATTTGATATAAACCTTTATTAGTTGTACCAACGGAACATAACAAATGCACTTATCAAACAGCGCAACAATGCGTTTAACCTCTGGAAAAAAAATCAGCAAAGTGATATATTCACAGCACTGAGAAATAAAACAAGAAATCAAGTTACCAACTATAGACGATATGCTAAAACCAAATACTACACGACTATATTTAAGGAAAATCTGCGTAATCCGCGACAGACATGGAAAATAATAAATGCAATTCTAACAAATAGCTCGGCACCCCAGAAAGATGTAATTGAATGTCTTCTCATTAAGAATGAAGAAATAACATGCCCAACACAGATAGCTTCAACTTTTAACAACTTCTTTATATCAGTTGGGGAAAACTTAGCAGCTACAATTGCATCATATCCAGATGATTCTATCACTATATACACGGACCAAAAAGCAATCCAGTCCTTATATATGGCCAAAACAAATAAAACAGAAGTTCTCAGTATCATCTCTCAACTAAAGTCTAATGCATCTCCAGGTTTAGATGGAATTACACCAGTGTACCTGAACTTTTGCAAAGATATATTAGCTGACCACCTTGTTTTTCTTATTAATCAATCCCTGGATAGTGGAATCTTCCCAGATCAACTAAAGATAGCAAAAATAATTCCGATTTACAAAGATGATTGCAAAAAAAATCCTTCTAATTATCGTCCTATATCCATCCTCTCTGTCTTCTCTAAAGTTTTTGAAAAGGTTATTAAGCTTAGGCTCACTAAATATCTCTTATCAAACAATTTACTCGCATCCCAACAGTATGGATTCAGAAACCAATCTAACACAAAATGTGCTGCCTTCGATTTTGTATACGCCCTCCAAAAGCATATAGACCAGGGTAAGCACGCTGCAGGCTTATTTATAGATTTAAAAAAGGCTTTCGATACGGTTGACCATGGGATACTACTAAAGAAGCTAGAACACCTAGGCATAGTAGGCACTCCCCTGAAGTTACTGTGTAGCTACCTCTCTAACCGACACTGTCAGACCTTTGTTGGAAAAGGGACAAGCAGCATGGGAACGATAAAATGTGGTGTGCCTCAGGGCTCCGTACTTGGACCATTACTATTTTTAATATATATAAATGATATTGCTAAATGGGGACTTAAGGGACTTAAGGGTACAATACAACTCTATGCAGATGATACAGTGATTCTTTATCACAATAATGATTTAAACGAACTTGAAAAGGAAATGGAAAGGGATATAGCTTGCCTGGCAAACTGGCTGCGACTAAACAAACTTAGCCTAAACATAAAAAAAACACATTACATACTGTTTGCAAATAAAAAAAATTTAAGTCTTAATATAAGTCTTGATAATAACCGCCTTGAAAGGGCTGATGTTACAAAATATCTTGGCCTTTTCATTGATTCACAACTCACATGGAATCACCAATTTAAACATGTTCTATCCAAAATTACTCCTATAACTGGTGTTTTATATAGACTTCGCGGGTTACTTCCTCCCTCTCTATTAAAATCGATTTACCATGCTATGATTCACTCACATCTAATATATCTCGCCGGAATCTGGGGATTTGCTACAAAAAAATGATTTCAGAAGTCCAAGTCGTCCAAAATAGAGCCCTGCGAAATATTTTCAGTCTACCTTGGGACACACATGTCAAAGACATCTACAGAAACACCCAAATACTTCCTTTTAATACCATTCCCACTTTTGAAATAACTAAAACTATATTACAAGTAATTCAACACTCGGCACATTCCAACACTACACTCTATTACAATTGCGACGTACACCAACACAACACAAGAAATCACAACAAACTTCATATACCAAAAATCAAATCAACAAAATATGGACTAAGATCCCTAGAATACATAGCTCACGCAAAATATAATCAACTACCCAACGAGATCAAACGTGCAAGTCAATGTAAAAAGACCCAAACTAATATGCTCAAACTTCATCTTATTAATGACTATCTGAAATAGTGATGTTGTGTGTGTCCCCATCATATGTCCGTTTAATGCGTGCAGCTGTGTGTTTCATGTAGTGCGTATCATTCCCGCAATGAGTTTGTTAACTCCTGGGAGTGCAATGCTTTATGAAAAAAAAAAAAAAAAAAAAAAAAAAAAAAAAAAAAAAAAAAAAAAAAAAAAAAAAAAACACAATAATGTTACCTCTTGCTTGATATGGTGTTTATTTGATATCGCTGTCTTTAACACGTTTAAATCTTCAACGTACACATACGAACGGTCAGTAACTGAGTTGGCATCACGTTTGCATCCCAGGCGTCATGACTTGATTGGCAAGTCCTCCATCGTGACACAATCTGTGATTTCTAATTTACTGTATCTTTATGTGTTCTAAATCTGTTTCTTCTCTGAAATATAGTAGTGTATAATCGTTTTATGAAGACTATGAAAAATAAAAAAATTAAATTCACCAGTGTTGCCAATGTTCTGCTTTGATGAGAAGAAGGCTCAGAACTCAGATACCTTAGAGTTATTTTTCTGAGTTTTGAATTAGAGTTATTATATCATGTTGTGGAGTTAGCCACCATCGTCAAACACCCAATTGCAATCCTAGTGAACTGCGATACTTTCAAACGAATAAGGTTAAACACGGAAGATCACAAAGGGAGCTAGGCAGACCAACTCATTATCAATAACTAAATATTGTATATGGGTGGGTTCACAATAGGATAAAAGGAAAATATTATATTCAATTCGATCAACTATACCAGCAGCAATAAAGTTTTTCATTTAAAAGCAGCCCTATTGATGCTAAATAAGTCAATATCCGAATTGATTCTATTCAACAATAAGATTACCCTTCACACCAGCATGATAATTGGCAAGTTTGTCATGCAGGCCGGGAGATAAACAGTATACGCTGTCGGTGATAGAGATATCACCACCAGACCATCGGAAATATAGAAATGAATGCTCTCCATGATAGCTGAGTTTCAAACTATCCACAAATCAGTATGAATAAATGTGTAGCAATGTGCACATCCCTTCTGACCCGTAGATTACTCTAAGTGAGGAGATCGTCAGGATGCAAGTATAAGTTTTTTCTGAAGGTAGTGATTGAATTCGAAAATATATCCAAGTCTTCACGGTGGCTCGGTGGCACGGTGGTATATAATCGAGTCATTCTGGACGTTGGTTTGAAAATAACTTGTATTAATACAGTAAGGATTGATCCAAAAGCTTTCAGGGTTTCTCATGAATTTCAGCCTTATATTAAGATTAATTTTCATCCCAAGCATACCCAAGAGAAAGTCAGTAGGATATAGCCAAAGATAGTAGACATACCCCCCCAGGTAGAGAAATCCTAGAAACTAAATACAGAGAGTGAACTTATTAGCAAGTAAATATAATATATTACGCATGCCGGAGTTCAGAGATCATCGTTGTTATTTATAGTTTGGAAGCAGCCATTTGAAACAATGCATTGCATATGATACAACTGAAGTGATTCATCCCATTCTTAATATTGTTCATGAAGTTTCCATTACCCTTGCATTGTTCCTGAACTCCACATTCATAATACAGTTGTAGGTACATGGTTTTGCAGACATATTCCTCAGGGATCTCATTTAACTGTGTTAATTTCACTTCGGTCTTTTCTCCATCAATTCCACACCTCACTGCCATATATCAGGGTTGGTAATAATTTAAAAACAACAATATTGCTTAATTAATGGATAGGGAATTTCAAAATTAATTCTACAGTTGCTCTGCGTCATTATTCTATGGATCCAAAAAATTATAATTAACTTGAAACTAAAGAATGACTCAGTGATAATATCATCAAGTAAATCACCATACACCATCTACTAATGAAAATTAATTAATTGTAATGGCCTTATTCTTCAAAACGTCGTTGCATTTGTCGCCACAGTTACAAATAAACCAATGGATGGAAGGTCGTCTGTGTTTCTTTTTATTATATTGAACGCTGATTGAATTCAATTGAAAATGCATTGCTAAATTAATGACAGCTCCTATGTTTCATACTCGATTACTGAGGGTTGCTGAAGATGGAATTGTAAACCTGAAAAATTGTGTTGCTATAACGAAATAATTATGAAAAACTTGTTTTAAGAATAGTTTGTTTATAAAAATGTCTGGTTCTCAGTTTCTGCTTTCACTGCTTATTTCAAACATTTCTTATTCTGAAGATGTCTATGGCAATATTTTCGAGTTGGTAATTGTCCATAAATATTGATAAAATTTATATTGAAACAATCGATGTTATGATACAGCGGAATTGATGGAATTGTTTAATGATTATAATTACAGACAAATATTTAGAATTTATAACGTACAACATAGCATGCGAACACATGAAAAAAAAACAATAACGTATACCGACGGAATTTATCAGTACTTTTCAGTATTTCTTATCTGTCATTTTTGTATTTGAATGGGTCACCGGAATAAAATTGTGTCTTAAATATCAAATGCCCGATGAATTCATAAAACGTATAACGATAACTCTTGCAATTTTTAAAGGCGTGTAGTGTTATGAAACGGTCAATAATAACATGACAGTCCAGGTGACATGAAGATCACACATTACACAGTGTAAAAATACAACTAAAATATATGTAATAAGGGAAGTGAACTTACAATCAAAACAGCCTTGTGACAGCTTGCGTTGTTGAGCACAATTTCACGAACAATTAGCACATTCACAGCACAATTAATTAGAAAAATACAAAAATATCAATCTTCGACACAAGAACTCGACATACCGCGATACCACAAACAATTTACAAATTGACAATTTGGTTTCGTGATATTTTGTCTTTTTTGTATCGCAGCGCAGCGTAGGTACTTTGAAATATTTGTGCGACTAAATAATAATGAGGAAAAGGGACCGTCATTATTTTTCTTCATCGGCTGCCATCTCCTATTGAAGGCTAATTCAAAGGCTATATTATTCTATAGCATATCATTCTTTAGCATATTAATAGCTATATATTCAGTAGCTACGGCATTCACATGGGGGAGGGATTTCGATGGTGGTTTTATCCTGGGAGAGGGGAAAAGAAGACGGGAGGGGGGGAGTCTGATTTTTAAAAGAAAGTTTTTCCAGACTTTTACTTACCACAACTTATTATTTACGTTACGTTGATAAAAGATTTGGTGCGAATAATATTGTTGTATTTTCCAGGCACGTAATCTACGAGTACTATTCTCTTTTTTTACGCCTAAATCCCCCCCTTATTGGGCTCTTGGTTTGGCTATTATCAGTGCTATCTTACGCCTGCGTAATTGCATTTGAAATCGCCACATCTTTTAGATTTCAAAGTCATGGAGTGTTGCGCCTTCCACTAATCTCTGCCTAATTTTTAATGGGGTAAGCTTGTATTTGTAGGTACTCATGTGATAAAATAAGAAGAATATTTTTTCAAATTCCCAATCGTTTTCGGGTAATCAATTAAGAAATTCTAAATTGATAACTATTTTTTTATTTATTTATCGCCCAGAGGTCTTTTACGTGATTGGTAGTACAATTTTAATATGAAAGATAATTTTAAAACTGAAGAAACTAAATAAAAAAATTATTATATTAGACGAAAAATGCACACAAGTCAAATACAAGAAGTAGAAACTGAAAAATATAGTGATTTGAGAGGTATATATACCTCCTAGTAATGTTACGGTACCGCCTGTATTTCCGTAATTCAAAAGGTTTGTAATAAAAAGATATAACCTATAAAATAATACGTTGCTTTTATTAGACAGAATAAATAATGTTTATTTCGTATGATTCGTACACAATCATTAATGAAGTTTTTGTTGCGGGCGGGCATCTGGCGGGCGGTTAGGGTTCTATTTTTACACAAATTTACAGTTTTTTTTCCGAGATTAATGAAATTTTGAACACTTCACCTTCAAAACAAGGTCACTGCATGCAACGCCGGGGACTTCATCTAGTAAATTATTATTGTTTGGATTTTTTTTAAATATACTATTTTGTAGTCTGGCAAGCACGTCATCCATAGACAAACTTATCTTTTTGTGGAAAGGACAAAAAAATGTCCTTTGAACTTAGTGGCTCAAACCTCAAACGTCATAAAAATAATGGAAATAATTATAACAAGAGTTGCGCAAAAGTGCCATCGTAATAGTAGTAACAATTTAAGATCTACCTATTAACATTGGTGCAAAGTTCCTTCCTCCAGCTGTTAACTTTCAAAAGTGATTGTGTCATTCGCAGTATTCGCGCAACGCAATTATTTTGACATTTTAAACAGTTTGGTTGTTATGATATCGTGCTCGTGAATTTAGAATCTGAAATCCATGACAGCTCCATCGAAACCTTGGGAAATGGCAGGCGTTAACAGTCGTATGGCGAATCCGAATATGGATTATTCCGTCTTATCGAGTTCTGCGCCTTTGAGTGGACAAGTTATGTCAAATTCTGCGAATCGGGTATCAGCTGTTCCCGCACTTCCTCCTAGGCCTGCAGCGCTGCAAGGAGCTGGTATAGGGATGGGCGGGGGCTATGGAATGCCTTACGGAGGATACGGAACAGGAATGGGCGGATTAGGAGGTCTAGGATCCTACGGCGGAAGCATGGGCGGCTACGGTGGTTACGGAGGCGGTTATGGAGGCTACGGAGGGTATGGCGGAGGATTTGGCGGATTAGGAGGATTAGGAGGATATGGACAGACTATGGGAGGTTACGGGACAGGAGGGTTTGGAAACATTGAAAGCCGGTGAGCAACTAAACATTCATTCTTTCTTGAGAGCGAAAGCTATATGAGCATCACTGTTCTTTCTTTGCCTCTTAAGATATGCCATTTGATTAAGTAAATACTCCACTAACCGCCGCACTTTTATTAGGCACAGATTTTGGAAATTACACTACATTTCAACTTAATTACCACAAGAAAAACTATTACCTTTGGATAGATGGTAAAGATGACGATTTAATTCAATCAATGTTCAAAATTTCTCCTATAAAACAATCCCTTTTCCGCCATTTTTAACATTCAATCTAAATATACATGAATTACTATATTTACCCAAACTGAAACCTATTTTGTGCATGAAAATAGTTGATTCTTATAGTAATTGTTGAAATGAAGTGTAATTTCCATTGTCTCTGCCTAAAAGTGCGGCGGTTAAGGAAATAATTATCGCCATTTCATTCATTACCTCTAACGCTTGAGTACCCACAATGTCTCAAAGGGTATTGTAATGAAGGAATCGTTAGTAGCCATTTACAGAAGTACTCTTAATGGCCAATAGAGTTTATGGAAAGGCTCGTGTGGATAAATAAGATGGGCCGAATAATAACATAGTTTCGTCCGATACACACAGTACAGAGGTGAGCTAAAAAACTCTTTTTGGTTTTTTATATTAACACCGCACAAGAGTTCCAACGCTCCCGTCTGGAGCCAGTGAGACTATGGCATCCCCAATTGGGGTATGTGGTGAGGCTGAAGGTAGTGGGGAGGGGAAGGAGATGGGAAAGAGGAAAGTACCTGACTATTCAGATCTGGTCAACAAACCCGGCTAAAGCCATTTCAAGCAACGTTTCAATTCTGAATGGTGGTCTGCACCAGGCAGTACTGAAAGTATCTTCCACTCTGGAACGTGCCGCAAATATACTATAGATTATTTTAAATGATTTAAATGAATTAATTGCCATGCCGGGATTCGATCACGCTACCTTCGGATTGCGAGTCAAGAGCCTTACTGCTAGACCATGCCGGCCGTCACTTTAAACTTGTAACTACAATCTTTTTGTTCAAAATCAAATATGGCGGTCATCCATTACAATGGAAAATTTGCTTTTCCATTCCTCCAAATGTAATGTTGTAATTAAGTTGAATCAAATTATTTCTTGTATAAAACATTACCAGCAATTCTAAAAGATTACCCCCTTTGCAAAGCCAAATTCATACAAGGATTCAAAAATAGCTTGGTATTTTTTATATGTTTTCTTTAAATGGAGTTGGCAGCGAGCCCAGTAACTGCAGTATTTGTGTTGAGAATGCATTCCAGGAAAAAAAATCAAATTATAATGCAACTGCTTAATTTATATTTAGCTAATACAAATTAATTATTAAAACATAGAATTCTCAGAAAATGTATTGATGTTAGAGTAGCAGAGCTGCAATTTAAGTTTTTTGAAAATTTATGATTTTGAATCACATAAATTTAGCCGATCGCCAAGGACATCCAAATTGATAGACGTGATAGAAGTCTATCAGGGAAAGGGGAACAGACCAAGCTGCGTGGAGCGGGAAGACGGCGCGACCTTCTCCCTTTCTGTGATTAGTTAAATAAATGAACCTGACAGTATATAGATAACTCGCATTGTAATATCATTTTTTAGTCTGCAAAAATAAAATCTACTCGTGAATTACTAGTCCTTTTTACAATGATGCGCAAATTGCTGGCTAGGTAAAAAACTTAACTACAAATCACAAATTGGGTAGTCATATGTTGGAGCTTGTTTGCAAAATTGATTTATTTGTTACACTATTTAGTTAGACATTTTTACAAATGTGTTTTATCCACTGGAGCGATTCTTGCCATATATTGGCGCCATTTTAAATGTCTCTGATTGCTTTTCGGATAAAAAAAGCAACTATCTCTTGATTCGGCAAAATTTTTTTTTTTTATATTTGTAGCTCCCACATTTGTAATTTTGGACTTAAAACAAAGCTATTGAAATGCTATATCTATTATGACCATAGATGTCGCAAATCTGAATTTCTTAGACTATTTTATAACAATGTTAAAAATAAATTTTTAAAATATTTTTTTCACGCAGAATTTCTGATCAGCTGTATGTATATGGTTAAAATTAAGTACTTTTTCCATTGATATGCATCTTTTATTATCAAGTATATCACAGACAACATACAGAAATCGGAAATATTCTTTATTGACACGAATAAGTGCCTCCGTCAGTTTCAAAGTAACAAACATGCAGGATCGCGTGGTTATAAACTTTACGATTTTTTTATTTTTCTTTATAAATCCTACAAATATGAGATAAACGGTAAAATACAGGTTAATTCATTGGCCATATAGCACTATATTAAGTTTTTATGTCTCCATGTTAAAATTCGAAGGTATGGTTTTTTTTAATGTCGGCGAAAAATTTAAAAGTTGATCCTCTGAAAATCTTGAGCAAAAGGAGAAAAAAGTTTTTAAGTGCGCTGTCGCTCCAGTGGATAATTTACCCACCTCACCATTTTTAGCGTCGCTAGGCTAGGCGGTTCGGTTAAAAACTTACATTCAGATCCTGCGTAGAAAAATCCCACAACGGACTACGCTGCAATCTGTTGACTTGCAGTAACAGATTGCAGCGCAGAAAATTAAAGTTCGTAAAAGTTTTTGCGAACTTTAATTTTCTGCGCTTGTCTGGTTATTTCAATGTGTGCCCTTTGTGTCATAGTTTATTCAAAGCTTTCTTGAAGGTGCCAAAATTATGTTCACCACCGAAATGATACCCAGATTTCATGCTAGGGCAAGTCTATCAATTTGGATGTCAATGCCAATCGCCAACGAAGCGAAGTAGACATTTTTTGAATTGTCATCAACACATACTGATTTGAATGATTAATTTTCAGGTTTATCCAGCTGGCTGAAGACAGTTCCCGGCCCGCCTTTCAATCCATCCAGAGTCTGGTGGGTGCAGTGGGGAGTGTGGCCATGATGCTGGACAGTACCTTTATGGCCATCACCAGCTCTTTCAGAGCTATCTTAGGTAGGTGAACACTTAAATGTTTTGTAGGCGAGTGCCGGAAGTGTCCTCAATTTTTCCTTACTTCTGTTGAAATTGATCAAACATTTTCAAATATTGAAATTATTTCTTGAACAGATAATCTATTTCTTCGGTGTGTCTGGAGCTTAGGAGTTGATAGACCTTATGCGGGTTGGCGACATCAGTTTTCTTTCAAATGGATCTTATTTGAAATTTTTCATACCAAAGTTTCAATTCATAATATAGATAAGAAATAATGGTTAAAAAAAATCCTTATCTACATGGCAGTTCAGATACTGAGTTTGGAGATTTGGAGAGTTTGTAGTATTAGGTCTTGTAGGCATTTTATGTCAGAAGGTCAAAATATTTCCACTTTGTGATGAAATCCAAATAAATGGAATATTTATGAACATATCCAAAAACTAAAAACTGTTTTTGAAAGGTGATGAAATGTTCTTTCAAATTTTATTATTAGAAATAATCTTGTAATTTTTTAAATACAAATTTTGAATGCAAACATAAACGGCTCGGATGGCCTCCGTGACTCGCTATCCGAAGGTCGTGGGATCGAATACCGGCGTGCGCAATTAGATTGTATTTCTGTTGTTTCACAATTAATTCATTAAAAATAATGTATAGTATATTTGCGGCACGTTCCAGAGTGGAAGGTACTCTTAGTATCGCCCTGGTGGAAGACCACTATTCAGAATTGAAACTGGCTTTAGCCGTGTTTGGTGACCAGATCTGAATAGTCAGATTTTCCCCCACCCGCCTCTTTATCTTCCCCATTTCCTTCCCCCCCCACTACCTTCAGCCTCACAATATACCCCAATTGGGGATGCCGTAGTCTCACTGGCTCCAGATGGGAGCGGCTGTGACTCTTGTTGGATATTCACAATATTAAAAAAAAAAGTTTTAAAAATGGCTCATCTTATGTTTTTTTAATCTAAAATTAGTGATAACAAAAATAAATAAAAACACACATATATTATTCGACAAAGGTATTTATTGTAAACGATATCATCACATGTATGTACATGTATAAACATATGTCGATGCAATGGATCCTCGACCCGAATAGGATAAGGGGAAGAAGATGATGATAATATTATCACATCTTTTTTTGTTGTTTCATCTAAAAATAATCAATGAAAAATTCACAAGGATTCATAATTTTTTTGAAATTGCTGTAGGAAACTTTGAGGTGTACATTTTAATTCTTTTGTGGCAAATTTTTTGGATTTGAATATAAAGCGTTGTGTTTCTCTTTCTGGACAACGTTTATATCAAATTTCTCACTATTAGCAGGAGAGTTACAACAATTTTTACGAGAACTGTATGAGTTGTTCCCAAAAGCGAACAAATTAGCCTGAGGGGTTAAGGTTTGAAATTAACTCTTTGAAACTTATAATAATTCAGAGCCAATTTCAGTTAACTCAATTATTTCAAATGTATTCATATTAATGCACATCGAAAATGAAATCTTGTTAAATATATTTTCATGTTGTAAAAGTTCTCACAAAAACATTATCTTATCTTGTTTATAAAGATAACAAAATTGATTTAATATCCCTTTCAATGTTCTTGCAACGACTTTTCTAAATTTCTGATTAATATGCAATAAAAAAAAATTCTTTCTCGTAAGTCATCGTTGGATGTACTCGCAAAGAAAATTATGTTGTTTGATGTTTATTGGTAAATTTTATCTGTCCACAGGAGTTGCGGATAATTTTGCCCGTCTCAGGGGTCTGTTTGCCCAAGTCTGGTCTGCCTTTGCCCTGGTTCGGGGATTCAACTGGATCCTGAAGAAACTGTTGGTTCTGATGGGCATCAGGACCGAAGCTGAATTCAAGGTACAAACCAATAAACAATATCTGTGTGCAGGGCCGGTTCCGTGACGTTGACCGACCTGAAAATTTTGCATAATTTTTTTTGGCCAAATTCTTGTTTTTTTTTTTCAGGAAATTTTAGGAAAAGTGCTGTCATTTTGCAACAGTAGTGAGTGATGTTATGTTAACTTTTTGGTTTTTTTTACAAAATCTGTTTGCAAAATATGTTCATAAAGACCAATAAACGCTGATTCTGATTATATAAATTTTATTAAATAATTTTAAACATAAGCTTTAAATAAATTATTAAAAAGTTCATTTTATAATGTGTCATTAAAACACACTGTCAAGTTGGTATTATTGTTAGTGCTGACGTCACTGCCCTCCATAATCCTCCAGTCACCTGCTGATAGTTTTGTAGTATTGAAATGTATGACAAGCCATTCAACATATCATGTTATTGGTTTATTTAAATACTGTTTATAAAGATTTAGACATATAATAGTTGGTTGTTGTTTTTAATGAAACATTATTTAGGCCTAAATAATTCAGTATCAAAAATAGAGATATCTCTATTATTTAAAATATTCAAAAACTTTAAACTAATCTTAATGCTACTTCCCCACCGATCCGTCTGGTGGCGGCGGCCAACCCTCCAAATCTGAATTTCAAAATGGTGGACGTCGAACAGCTGATACGCCGAATCAGCTGTTATCCAATCCAACCAATATCCAGTTGCCTACAAAATTGATGCTTCGGTTTCCATAATATTGATGTCGATTCGTAAAGCTAAAAAAATAATAATTTCAAACAATTTTTATACCACCCTCCCGTAATAATATTAAAAAATATAATATAATTAATAAATAATTCCACCTAAATAATGTTTTACTTATTGAATAGTTTCATAGCTTCTTTCATACAAAAAGACAAAACCTGTTGAAAATAAATAAAACTTTTGGAGAGCGATTGACGTCACACGATTCACACTAGATACAGTGGTTTTCGGGGTATCTTGAAAAATTAAAACTTTGACAATTATTTTATCTATTAAAACTAAATATGCAGTTATTTAAGTTAGAAGGTCATTATTCATTAAAAAAAATTTCAAAAATTAGACTGGAGTTCCTTATTGGAGTTTCTTTTGGTTCTCTGTTTGAAGTAGATTCACTTGATTCCCGCTTATACTATGAGTTTTCAGACACTCTGTTCAATAATAACTGATTATCAATTTTCAATTATTTGTTATGATTATAAAGTTTGTTTTTTTTTTTTATCTGGTAAACATTCATTATCAACTTGTTCCAGGAAAGAACTACGCATTTTCCCTCAGTTACACAAATTTATGTACACTAGTTCGAAGCACTAAATAAAAAAATCATGAAAATGTCAAATGTATTTTTAATCCAAATAAAATGGATATGATAATATCTATTAACTATATACTATCTACTGCTATCTAAATATGATACGATATTTGAATATTTTTTGGTAACGACATTATCAATAGTGACCCTGACAATTTAATAATTTGCAATCATCACCTCCTTTGAAAAGTCATTAACCTCTTACATGCCTTAAGCTTGTTTACATGCTCTAAGTAGCCGTGCTCGGGAGGCCAGCCATACAAAATTAGCGTGTTAACAAGCTGTTCTAAATGACGATTTTTCATGTAAAACTGAACGACATATTTAAAAATATGGAATAATGTACATATTTGGTAAGTCTTCAATATATATATATTTTTTTACATTAACTCCATATAAGAGGCCCTGAAGAAAATAATTTCCCTCAGGGCCTACGTCATCTGGGATGCTGTATGGAGGGTCTTTTTGAGGAGAGGAAGGAATGAACATTGGTCTTGAAGAGATCCGTGTTGTAGGAGGGAGGAAACACAGATGCCGGCAAATCGTTCCATAGCCGAGCTGTTGAACTCAAGAACGAGTCGAAAAAACGACCCGTTCTCATGTGACAAATGTCAACCGTGTACATATGTTGGGCGCGCGTTTGGAGTGTCTCCCGACTATGCACCGGTGCCGAAGGGATCAATGACGCTAGTTCCTCAGAGCATCTTCTGTTGAAATACTGGTAGAACATGGATAGCATTCCCACCCGACGCCTGTGCTGTACATTTCAGAAAAATATTACTTTATTAATTTGTTTTTTTGCTAAAAAATTCGCGGCTTGCCGCAACATCCACACCAAATACCTTACGGCGTTGGAAGTGTTAAAAGTGATGATAAATTTATTTTTTGGTTAAATAACTTACATTAGGTCAGGTTATGGGAATTTAAAAGGGTGTTTAAATTCCATTTTGTTGAGTTGTCGTGGATCCCTTATTAATGTACCTTTATATTACATATTTCCTAAAAGAATCGTTACTAGATAGGCGCAATCTGTCAACAAATAGTAGACTAAAATAGATAGGGCTGCAATCATTTCAACGATTTTAAATGGCAGCACCAAAATGGTTGAATATAGAAAGTTTTCAAAAGCACTGTGGTACAAGTTAATATTTTTCACACCAAAATCAAATGGTGTTCAGAAATTATCGAGAATTCCTGGAAAGAGATGATTCTACATCATATTGCCATCAAATTTTTATTTTATTTTTTAAATGTATCTACATAATATAATGTGTTAATACAAATAACTTGTAATAAATACTTTATTACAAGTTATCAAAATAAATACTATACGGAAGAATAACGCACTTTCAACATTTAACCTTCCAGTAGTCACACCCTTGTTCCGAACATAAGTAGTCGCGCGTAGTCGGTGATCCGCAACTTTAGTCGTCTGGTTTTAGAAGACGACTGAATATTTCATGATAGCACATAATAAAAAAGTCTTTTATCTATATAAATAATAAATAAAAAATAAAAAAAACATTAATTGGTAATCACTTTTTAATTTGTATGTAATAGTTTAAGTCTGTGAAATCTCAATTTTTTTCACATCTGACACAAAACAACGCTACAAATCAACATAATAACGAAACAATACAAAACTTTACAACTACTTATTTGCATATAATGTATTTACGCAATTAAGTAGTATCAAAATATCATGAAATACTTACCCAACTCTCAATATTATTCAAGAGATTTTTTCAAGTCGCAGTGGCCACCAGGCGCATGCGGAATCTGAGACCGCAAATATAAACAAAAGAACACATGTGCTTGCGACTAATGTCACTGATATCATGGAAGCGCAATCGTCTATTGTTTATAGTTAACGCTTAATCAGTAAAATAAGTTCGCTGCGGACTCACAGACCGCGCGCGATGGCTGAAAGGTTAAATATAAAAAAAAGCATTAAGAAAAATTAAGTTGTGTCATTTTTCCCATCCAAGATTACCGTCGCCCCGGCAACCACTTATTGGATAACCAACAACCCTGCCATAGATCACCCCTAGTGATTCACTTGGGATGATCTACCAGATCTAGATCCGTTTGGTGACTTAGCAGGGGTGACTGGGTTCATGGGGTGACGTTTGTCCGAGTCTTAGCAACGGATGCGTCTGCCCACCTACTGCATGAAGGGCCGGATCGAGAGAGACTAGTTGAGGGAGGCCTACTATCTAGCATACTGTATATCTTTAAGTTCCATATTTCCTAAAAGAATCGTTACTAGACAGTTACCCAAGTTCTTTCACCACTCTGGGTTAGTTATTATTGAAACTGATTTTAAATATCTTTTTGTTTTATTTCAGGCGTGGGCCGAGGCCAGTGCGGGCCCAGGACCTCCCCCGGGCCAGACGCGCTCCAACTGGCCCGTGCTGCTGTTCCTGGCCCTCATCACCAGTGCCCCCTACATCATTATGAAGATGCTGGGCTCCATCACAAATACCATAGATGAAAAGAACCGTGAGATCTTGTTTCTTCTTCGTGAACATTTTGATGTCCAGCTTTGGACTTTTTTCTTAAATATACCCCGTACACAGTCATAACAGGGTTATACAGAAAAGTGACAAAAAAAAAATATGGAAGAATAGGCGCTTTTTTAATTCCATTTGCAATGGCAACGGTGTTTCATTTCTTTATTATGAGTGAGGGAGATGTATGATAATGATTGCATTTTTCTTTTGGTGAAACAGACGTATGTACATTGTTTATCTCAATTCAATTTAATTTATTTATTACCTCACAAACATTACAAAATATTACATTTTAATCAGTTTTCAAAATACATTTGTAAGAGTATTACAATAATGAACACTTAGGCATACGAACTATATAAGAATTAATAGAGCTTGCCTTTTAAAGGCAGCTTCACTAACGCTAAATATGTCGATATCCGAATTAATTCTGTTGTAAAAAAACAACAGTAAAATTGCTTTCCCGACCGGCATGACCATTGGCAAGTTAGTCCTGCAGGCCGGAAGATAGAACAGTCTATGCTGTCGGTGGCGAAGAAAAGCTTAGGCATTATTGTGATAAAAAATGCATGTTTTTTTTATTTAATTTGTGTCGTTGCCATGCCATATGAATTTAAAAAGCGCCCAATAGTGGCTCGCTCGTTTGGTGACTTAGCAGGGATTTCATGGGGTGAGGTTTGTCTAGGTCTTGGCGGCGGATGCGTTTGCCCACCCACTGCGTGGCAGGCCGGAGCGGTAGAGACTAGTTTAGAGAGACCTTTTGAACTCTCCAGCCGGACTATCGACCCACCGCATTGGAACGCAGCGAAAGGGTTGGATTAATACGTCTGTCACTGGACGCGTTGACCGCCAGATTCCTACTCACTCCTCCTTTCCCTAAAAAGACCCTCCAAACTTTTCTTTTACTTTTCTTCACTTTTCCGAAGATGGAACAATGGAAAAAGCAACTCCAAACAATATATCCAAAGATGCAGGGACGACCTGTGCAAGGCATCAAGGAGCCAAGGCGCCGATAAAACCTAATACAGCCCCCATGAGGTTTTTACCAGCGCCAGGCTCAGTTTGGCTCAGGGCCAGTCCCGCTGACAGAAAACTCAGGGTAGAATTATTGTAAAAAAAAAAATTTCAAATTTTTTTTTTTTTTTCAGAGTCTGACCCCTCGACCTGGCAGAATCCCCACCGCGCCCTCGCGCAGTTTGACTTTGCGGCCACCACGCCCCAGGAGCTCAGCTTCCGCGCCAACCAGGTGGTGACAATCGCCCCCGAGGCCCAGCAGGGCACCCTGTGGAACTCGGGCTGGCTCTTGGCTACCGTGGACAACAAGACATCCGGACTTATCCCCGCCAACTACGTCAAACTGTATCGCACCGCACCACTCCCTCAACCAACTACCGCAAACAATGCACAGAACCAACAGCAACCGCAAGAAAGCGCTTCAGACGAGACTGACGAAAGCGACGAATCAGAAGATAGCAGATCACCAATAACAAGCAATCTTCCAGTCAGCAGCAATTCGAAACCTTTGCCTGTTTTTCCAAATCTCCCGATGAACCAAGCTTTCGATATGTCACATAATAATACAGGAGACGCAGGGGCCAATTTGCAGCAACTAGTTCTCAATGCACAGCCCGAGGTGGTGGACTTTGAAAAGTGTTTCGAAAGTTCGAAAAGCAGTGAATAATGCATTTTTCAAACCGACTTTTTAACTATATTGGAGTTTTATTTTTAATTCTACTGAAATTTGGTCAATATGGGCAGTTTCATAGTATATTTCAGTTTATAGGCAGAATTGGCGGGAATTCTTCGTGAGTCGATGTACGAATTTACTTCTGATGTTTGTCGGTCTTTGGCAGTGCATTGCACAAAAGATTGGTTAATGGTTCTGGTTTTCAAAGTTTTTCTTAGTTATGTCTACCTACAGTGAAACTCTCTTTTAAGGATTTTTAAGGGATGGGAAAATGTAGGAAAGTTTTATATTATGCGGGTACCAAATTAGAACATTTAATATTAATTTATAATAATAATTTTTTTTAAACTTCCAAAATTTTCATGTGGGAGTTTTTTATTTTTATTTTTGTGTGAAATCTTCACAAGAGTTCCAGCTGCTCCCGCCTGGAGCCAGCGAGACAATGGCATCCCCAATTGGGGTATGTTGTGAGGCTGAAGATAGTGGACAGGGGAAGGAGATGGGGAAGAAGGAGATCTGGTCACCAAAACGGCTAAAGCAATTTCAAGCAACCTTTCAATTCTGAATGGTGATCTTACACCAGGGCGATACTGAGGATATCTTCCACTCTGGAACGTGCCGCAAATATGCCATATATTATTTTTAAATAATAGTGAAATAACACAAATTAATCAAATAAAATTTATCTGCTTTCGCCGGGATTCAATCCCGCGACCTTCGGATTGCGAGTTAAGAGCCTTACCCCTCGACCACGGAGTGCAACTTTCAATATATTTTTATTATAATACCTAAAATAAAAATGATTAAACTGGTCACAGCTTTTATAATAAGGGAATATTTCACCCTCTGACTAAACTGTCAAGTAACTACTCATCAAGCAACTTTACCATAGGATTAACATGGCTGAAAAAACAAACTTTTGCTCGGTGGTGAAACCGATAATATATGCTACTCGATGAGTATCGCTAAGCAATGGTTTATTCAGAGATGATGAAATTCCCCCCCAATTCTTAATTTTCATCTATTATATTTAGTTGGGTTTCTATTATTTCCTAGTAATAATATAAATAGTGGTGATATAAATTAGTTACGTAGTTAGTGGTGAAACATTATTATTAATGTATATTGGATATGCCCCGAAGACAGCATGGTTCTTACCGAAACTTGTTATTTTGAAAATTAAACAATTGCGTCCTTTTTGATTTATGTTGTTACTGCAAAAGCGTTCCAGTGGTACTAAAACATCCCAAATTTTAGGACTGTTGAAACCACTATGGAATTCTTGAAATTAAATTGAATTTTCTTAAAAATATTGAAATAAATTGAATTTTTTGAAATAAAATTTGAAATATTTTTTTAAATCTTGAAATTATTAAAATAAGTATTCCGATCAAGAAATTGACATTTTGAAATACAAATATAAAATAGTGCAGACTGAATCGCGTAAATCGCGAATTGCGTAACTATTGGTGTCTGTTTAAAATAGGACACGTTGGAGCTTAATCTGTGGTCTATTGTTTTTAAAGTTCAAAATTATTCTCCAATTGAAAAAGTGTTGTGTACAAAGTTTTAATTTAAAAAAAAATTGTTTTATTATGTAATTTATTTTTAATTAATTTTGCCATATTCTTTAAAGTACAGTACGTCTGATACTTATGTTAAACAAGGAAAAGATAGAAGAGACATGTAGAGTAGTTTCACCATTATAAGATCCTCGGGTATAGGAAGGTTCATATTAACTTCCTTAGTTTTGGTCAAAATGTGACCGTTTGTACAAGATTTGAACACGCGCACTGCTGCCCGCCATCGTCCAGTCAATGATGTACCTCGAACAGACACTCACACACTTGCATGTGGGTGACAACACAACCTCTTTAACGTAATATTTTGTGGGTTTATTTTATGCCATCTTATGTAATATTTACCGAAACACATTCCTTGAACGATAAACTATGCCTAAAAACAACATTACTTGCGTTTATTTGACAAATTCATATGTTTTACGATCTTTTTTACGAGAATGATGCAACCGAACTGACAGCTCAAATGCTCCGAATAAAACTCAGTCAGAGATCCATTAAGAATTCCATAGAAATTATTCCGGTTCCACAGATGTGTTCAAAGCATTCTATATATACCTATATATACCTTAAGAACAAGAATGCCCCAAGCGATTCTGACCTTATCCTTCATACGTTTTCTTTATAATTAAGGTTTAAAATCGCATTTCAAAAAATACTTTTTAGAGTTTAATTCGGCGGCAAGCAACCGGTTAAAAGTAAGTATGTTTCTGAATGTAGACTTTCACTCAGGCGATACTGACTGTGTACACCACTGTGGAGTGGAATTCGTCAAGTGAATTTGTCTCCTCTATTATATTAAAGTATCACGCGCTCTGTATAGCCTGAATGTATCAATTGTTTAACCCCTTGGACTCTTTGTGTCCTTTTGTACACAGAACACCGATAGCAACAGAGGACGCATAAAATTTGTTCTATCTCCTTTTGTGTTACTGTGAGATGTATGTGTTCAAAAGCGGTAACGCCATAGTTTGTATGTATTTGCATTTAAAAGTTAATCACAGACACTTCCAAATAATTATATGTATGTAATATATTCCAAAAAATTATTAACCGCCACTGCTTTCATGTTGCGAAAGATTTGTCATAGTTTGTGAATTTTAAATTAATTATTTTTATATGAAGCAAAAAAAAATTAAGTGACTTATTATAACACATTCATATAATTTACTAAGTTTCTTTAGTTCTGTATGAAGTGTTATTTATACAGTTTACAAGAAAAAATAATTTGTACGCGATAAAACAAATAAAAAAAAATTCCTATAGTTTTTATTCATAATTTTAATATTTTTGATTGTATATGAAAGTTTCTAATATTATAATCTAAAAGAGTCTTTCGTGTGCTTTCAAAAACAGTTTTTCATTTTGGGATACATTCAAAAACAGCGAATCTACTTGAAAATTAATTTCGAAGGGAATTATTTCTAAATAAAAATCTGGCAGATCTTTTTGGCCCTTCGCTCATGGAAAAACCGAAACCAATCTAAAACTAGTTGGCAACTTAAAAAATTTTCTCACACGGCGCAACTCAACTTTACGATTTCAGTAATTTAACAATAATTCATCAATTATTATATAATTTTTTAATAATTCATCAATTATCTCCTGAACAAAACTGAAATTTTCTTGCTCTGACGTATCGCAAATTACTCGAAAACTTGATAGGAGGCGCTACCATGGCAGGTGAACTTAAGAGGCGCTACCATGGCAACCTGTCAACCTGGTAACTGAAACGAGCCAGCCGCAGCGACTAGCTCAGCAAGTTGCGAGTGACTGGTTGCGTTGCCCTTGACAACTGGTCTTTGAGAAGTTGCCTGAGTGCGGACCGCCAATGAAATTCGCAAGTTGCTTTTCTGTGTTTAGCGATTGAGTTGCCAACTGGTTTTTTCAATTACCCCATGAGCGGATGAGCTTAATGTTGCTTGAAGGCAAAATCTCGAAAGACTCCAGGGGTTATATAAAACCATATCTTGCCAAATTAATGTAACGTAATATAAAATTATTATTACTGTCTTTTCTTCTACTTTGAACTACTATTTAGTTAGATTTTTTGTAATTTATGTTTATCGCAATATTATAAACCACATGGCAAACAAAATACATTCCTGTACTGAGTGTACACAAAGTAATCTATTTGCCTTCCTACAATATTCTTTGCAAATGGGACCCATAGATAGAAAATTCCAGTAAGCAATCTGTCCAAATTGATAAATTGACCTCTCTGGTACAACCATCGTCCAGTTGATTAGTCAGACATCTCCAAATACTAAGTTTTGAGATAATGAGGACAGCAATATTCAAATGCTCACCATAAATCAAATATTATTTACACATATTTATGTCTTGAAATAACATCGGGAGGCATAATGGTCTGGTACATTAGTATGACATTTTGAAATTTCCTACTAGTAACCCAGAAAACATAATTTTTTTTGTTTTTTTCACTATAAGTTTTTGTGCATTACAATTGATTTGGTTGTGTTTGAGTAATCTGAGTATTGTACCAGATAGAGGGTACACTTTTACATATAATTGCATACTCAATTCAAATTTCGATTTTTTGAAGATGTCTGAACTGCACGATCAATATTAATATTATTTATACAAATGAAAGATACATAATATCATTTTGTTGTCTGAATTTTTGCATTGTTTCACTTTAGTCAATGGTTTTTTTTATTGTATAAATAGCAAACAGCAGGAGAAGATGTGATATGTGGTAGTCTTAGCTATACGGATGATGCTGTGTTTGGTGTAATATTTTGGGATATAATAGAAGAGACAGGTTAGTTAGTTACTCAATCCTCTGCTATCAAATTCCTCCATCATTATGCAAGCAACATTTTCCTCTTATTATGATGATAATTGGAGGAATTAAAATATTATCCGTAATTTTGTGTTATTTTCACAGACATCCAAATTGATAGACTTGTCCTGATATGCTGAAATTGAGTGAGGTGGATAAATGATAACTAAATAGTGTAATAAAATAATCAATTTTACAAACAAGCCCGAACTTTTGTTTACTCGATTTGGGATTTGTAGTTAAGTTTTCATTTTTTTTGAAAAAACATGAGAATTGCTGTGAAACAGCAATTGCGAAATACTAAGGGGAGAATGGTGGATGTTTTTAACGATACAAGATTTTGAAGGAAGAATGATTTTTACAGTTAAAGAAGACTCAAAATGAAATCAACTCAGAACTTCCTCTGAAAAGTCATTAAAAGTGATGAAAAAATATATAAAAAAATTGTTAAATAGGTTACGTTAGGTTAAGGTTATGGGTTATTTTAAAATTATTTTTTTCATAGCTTTTAATGCCTTTTCAAAGAGGTGTTGTTGACTTGATTCCGAGTTGGCATGAACTGAAGAAGACATGGTCAAGAGTCTCCTCCACACCGCACTGGACGAGTGGACTATCGAGGACTTGGATTTTAAACAAATGAGCTGCAATGAAGCAGTGACCAATTCTCATTCTCGAAATGCAGGAAATAAATCTTTTGGATTTTTTTTGCCGTGGAACCAAGGTTTACTTGGAATATGATTTTGAAATCCAGCGTAGAAAGATCCTGTTCAGGTTTTCGTATCTGTCGAATTTTCTCCCCAGGAAAGAATCAAATTGGGACAGAGAAGTCGTCAGATAGGAATTTTAAAATCTAAAGGAATAGAACCAGAGATTGTTTCAATTTTCAAGTTTAGCGAGAGAATCGGCTTTCTCATTACCCTCAATTCCCAGACGGCCAGGGACTCAAACCAATATTGTCTCAAACTTTAGAGTAGTGATTCCCAAAGTGGTCCAGGTGGACCCCTAGGGGTCCACGGGAAACCCGGCGGGGGTTCACGTAGGCTATTGGTTTAAAGAATCAAAGTTTTATTATGTCCTTAAATATTTCACATTGATTACTAGTCATCCAGAATTGGTAGATTTTTCTATACCTTACCATTTTTTTAATACAATTTATCACTGCAATTTAGCTAAGTAACAAATAATAATAAAAAAATACTGTTTTTATTAAATTTATTGTTTAATTTTTTTAATTATATGAAGTGTGTAATATACCTATGTAGATTATATTGTTAATATTATAAGCATGTTTTTTTACTCTTTTTTAATTATTGCTCAGCAATACATAAAAAATATCTAATATTATTATGTTTAATAAAAATCCTAGGAAGAGTTTTTTTTTATTTTACTTTTGACTTTTTTTTCATTTATTTGACTGTAAAACATTTATTTTAGGTGACAAATAATGTAAATTTCAATGGTTGTAATATTAATGTAATATATTTGAATTATAAATAAATGATGATCATGTACCTATAATAATCTTTAATCGATTTATTTATTTATTGTTTCTTTACATGGTAGGTATAATGTTTACAATACAATTTATAACCTCACTAGCTCAACAACCCTCGATTCTGTGCAGAAACGGGCGGTCCGTTCGATAGATTCTCCCATCTTAACGAACGGATTGCAATCTTTAGAGCACAGGCGTCGGGTGGGAATGCTATCCATGTTCTACCGGTATTTCAATGGAAGATGCTCTGAGGAACTAGCGTCATTGATCCCTTCGGCACCGGTGCATAGTCGGGAGACACGCCAAACGCGCGCCCAACATATGTACACGGTTGACATTTGTCACATGAGAAAGGGTCGTTTTTTCGACTCGTTCATGAGTTCAACAGCTCGGCTATGGAACGATTTGCCGGCATCTGTGTTTCCTCCCTCCTACAACATGGGTCTCTTCAAGACCAATGTTCATTCCTTCCTCTCCTCAAAAAGACCCTCCACACAGCATCCCAGGTGACATAGGCCCTGAGGGAAATTATTTTCCTCAGGGCCTCCTGTGTGGAGTTAATGTAAAAAAAAAAGCCTGTGTTGAGGTTTGCCCGATTGCATTAATTCCTTAATTGTTAAATATTATCACACAAGAGTACCATCTGCTCTCATTCGTCTAATGGGGCAGGTGGTCAGTCACCAGGGTGATTATGTACTTATTACTGAGAGTATGTACCACTCACAATATCTGAGAACTGTAAAATAAGAAAGACTAACATTCCCTTTTTTTTCTTACATTAATACCGCACAGGAGACCCTGACGAAAATAATTTCCCCCAGGGCCTATGTCATCTTTGGGGATGCTGTGTGCAGGGTATTTTTGTGGAAAGGAAGGAGTGAACCTGGGTCTTGAAGATACCCATGTTGTAGAAGGGATGAAACACAGAGGCCAGAGATACAGAATTTTATGTGAAAGGGGCCACGGCCAGGGGGAAGGGGAGTAGAGAAGTGTGACATTGTGTGACAAGGGGAGTGGGGGGGTCATCAGCGCTGTGACGTTACATGTAAAAATCAAAATTATTAAAATGTAAAACTTAAATGTGAAAAACTTAAACTTGATTATTTTTAGATGTAAAATTGAAATTCGTGAAATCGTGTGATGTAATTTATGAATGCTCCAAACCGTTTGAAACAGTTTGTATATTGAATTATCCTTCAGTAAAACTTTGAATGCATTTTTAAGAGGAATATAAACGCTAGAAATATTTCGATTCTCATGCCTACAAAATTTAAAATTGCGCGTCGTATTTGCAAGAGGCAAAGTAAGCAAAAAAGTGGTTTTTATTTATTTTGTGCATAATTTTATAAGAATGAAAAAGTTAGAACATACAAAACCTCAAAAATAGTCTGAGCCATAAAGGGGTATTTTTTAAATGTTGTTTCTTATATTAATTACTTCGTAGTTAAGTCATGTCAACATTTTTTTTAGTGGTTTACGCTTATATTTTTTGTTATGTAAATAATAATTTTATTGCATTTCCAATACACAGAAAAGCTAGTAAAAGCTTCAATTTATCCGTAGCATATTTTTTGATGTTCGTAATGTAAACTGTCGTAAAGATGAATCTAATCGTAATGTAAACTGTAGAAAAGATGGATTTCACATATAGCTTCATCTTAACACGTTTTAACCTGGTTGACAACATATTAAACAAACTACACATCCGATTTGCATGCACCAAGTCTTAAACTTTTGAAAATTCAGTGCCTATGGCACCTCATTCAGCTTTGCCGCCCCGGGCCTCTGATGGGCTTAGTCCGCCACTGCAGCTAGTATAAGATAATTGAATACATATCTATCCTTTCTGAGTAATCTGATATGCACAAAATTTGTATCTTCGGCTATCTTTATCTTGAATAAAATTCCTTCCTTGCTTAATCAAGCTACCAGTGCAGATGAGTAGTTGACAGTGAAGACTTAATATCCTTATTTCAATTTAATCGATCCTAATAAAACATGGCCCAGGTTTCTACTGATATTTTCGCCCGGAATAGTGCTATAGTGGCAGCTGGAAGGTGAGTTAAAGATTAAGGCTTTTGCGGCATGCAGCGGCGGAGAGTGATTAATATATTGGTGACTATAGATAATAGAAACAAAGAGAGATATGAATTTGAAGCATGCCATCTGTTGCTGATCTAAGACCAAACTGTACCGACTATCTTTTAAATAATTTTTTTTATGTGACACCTAACAAGAGCGTCCGTGTCTTTTTTTAAAATGTGAATACCGTCCAAGAGTCTCAGCTGCTCCCAGTCGCCTGGAGCCAGTGAGACTCTGGCATCCTCAATAGGAGTATATTGTGAGATCGAAGGTTAGTATGGAGGGAAAGGAGAATGGGAGGAAGTACCTGACTATTCAGCTCTAGGCTGGAGCCATTTCAAGCAACGTTTCAATTCTGATTCAAGTGGTCTTATACTAGGGCAATACTAAGGGTATCTTCCACTCTGGAACGTGCCGCAAATATACCTTACATTATTTTAAACAATTAAATTGTGAAAATACAAATCAGTCAATAAAATTTACTTGGGCATGCTCTGGATCGCTAGTCCACGGAGGCCGTTAAACAGTGTAAGACGTATGAACACATGTGTGGACGTCCGTACATTGTAAAGACAGGAGAACTATAGCCACCCGCTTGGGCAGCATTGTGAGGCGTGTTAAAGTAAGGCTGTAGGAAGGGATCTATTAATGCAGGTCTTGAAGAGACCTGGATTATATGAAGGAGGAAAAACAGATGCCAGTAGCTCGTTCCACATACTTGTTCCCACAACTTAGACAAAAACAAGTTGAAGAAACGACCCATTCTCTTGAAGCCAACATCAACTGTGAACGGGCGTTCCGCTGGTGTCCGTTGAGTTTCTCGTACGTGCACCGGCGCACAGAGGATCAATGCTGCTAGCTCATTCGTGCAGGCTTTTTTGAAATACCTGTAGAATAATATCTAAAGCGACGAAGCCAATGAAAGTTATGCATTTGGTGTAAGTAAAGACAAAGGCGCAGCTGTGCGTAGCCACGATTTGCAGCGGTACGGGTGAATGATGTTGGCAACGTGGCTATCTCTCTTAATTTCCATTATCTATGTTGGCAGCAATTTTTGGAGCCCCTATATATATATGAAAAAAACTGGTGACTGGAAATTGGCATATGTTTTTTGATTCTTCTCTCAATGGACGAATTGCAATCTTTGGAACATAATACGTAGATGTCAGACGAGAACACTGTGGTACTGTGGTAATTCTATGGTTTTTAAATTGAAGGTGCTTCAAAAAGCTGGCATCATTGAACAGTCAAGAGACATGCCAAACTCGCCTTCAATGTATTGTGCACTAGGGTGGAGCGATATCCCTTTATGCAAATTCTTACAATTCAACATTCACCCTTTACAGAACAAATTTTCCTTTGTCTAAAGAACTTCAAGAAAATTAATGTTGGTAGCAATATTACCAATACAACAAATCAATCATGAACCCAGCAAAATTGAAACAATAAATGATAATGAAATCTAATCATTATCTCCATAAATCACAATATGTCTTTATTTAAGTACTTATTTATCCCAATGAATCACATAATTAATCTTTATAATTTACATTGAATGAGTCAGTGAGAGATGATGTACGGTTGACACGATAAAAAGATTCTTGATATTCGTTCATGAGATGCAACTAAATGATATTCAGTTGACATGATAATCATATTTGTGATATTCGGAAAACATGAGATTCAAATAAATGGTATTTGGTTGACACAATAATAAGATTCTTGATATTTGGTTAATAAGAGAATCCACTAAATGATATTCGGTTGACACGATAATCATATTCTCGATATTTGGTTGATACAATAATCATATTCTTGATATTCGGAAAACATGAGACTCAAATAAATTATATACCGTTAACAAGATAATAAGATTCATGATATTCGGTTAACATGAGAATCCACTAAATGATATTCAGTTAACACGATAAAAGGATTCTTGATGTTCAGTTAACATGAAATGCAACTACATAAATGCTATTCGGTCGACATGATAATAAGTTTCTTGATATTTGATTGTATGAGATTAACTAAATAATATTCGGTTAACACGATAATAAGATTATTGATATTTGGTAAAATCAGTGATGCACAACCGTCAACATTTGTTTTTTAAATGTGAACACTGTATTTAGAGTCCCAACTGCTCGCAGCCAGTGGGATCATGGCATTCTCGATTGGGGTATGTTGTGAGACTGTAGGGAGCGGTAAGGTGAAAGAGATTGAGAAGACTATATTAATAATAAATATACTTTTTCAGATATCAGAATGAAGACAATGGAACAATGGCTAGAGTTTCTAGGAATAGTTCGCTCAACAAGTTTATCGGCTTGTTGACAACTATACTTCAGTCCAAGCCTAGCTTGTCAAAGGTTTTCCTGGGTATGTATTTAATTTGATTCCAAGACATGGAACAAAGAAAATTTTCTTACCTAATTGATACAATCATTTTTTTGTGAGTTGCATTTCTTTATAAATTTTGGCCTCCGTGGTCCCGAGGCAAGACTCTCGACTCACAATCCGAAGGTCGCGGGTTCGAACCCGGCGTGCGCAAATAAATTTTATTTGATTAATTTGTGTTATTTCACAATTTATTCATTTAAAATAATATATGATATATTTGCGGCACGTTCCAGAGTGGAAGATACTAATAGTATCGCCCTGGTGTAAGACCACCATTCAGAATTGAAACGTTGCTTGAAATGGCTTTAGCCGTGTTTAGTGACCAGATCTGAATAGCCAGGTACTTCCCCACCTACCTCTTCCCTATCTCCTTCCCCCCCCACTACCTTCAGCCTCACAACATACCCCAATTGGGGATGCCATAGTCTCACTGGCTCCAGACTGGAGCAGTTGGGACTCTTGTGGGGTATTTCATGTAAAAAAAAAAAAAAAAAGGCAGGGAAGGCAGAGCGAAATTTCGTGAAGCCAGAGCTCATGGAACAAAAGATTTTTTGAATGTTAAGATTTAAGTACTTACAGATATCGCACAAGATTTTTCACTGGTGGCTTCAACTGTGTTTAGTGATCAGATTTGAATAACCAGGCACTTCCGAGCCTTTCTCTTCCTCGCCTCTTTTTCTTCTTCCCATGGTCTTACTAACTCAGTTAGGACTCTTGTGCGGTATTGATATTAAAAAATATATATGTTTGCATAGGCATTTTGATTTGTTGCCTTTTCTAATACACATCCGATTTGTAGGTGAGTCCGTTTTACAGGTATTGATGTTGTTTGCATGAGAATGGGTCGATTCTTCTACTCATTCTTATACAAATCAACACACTGTTAGAAAGATACCTACCATACTTCTGTCATCTCTCTTCTCTCCCTCATTTTTGCGTGGGATTTTTAAACCCAAATTATTAAAAAAAAAACTATAAAAAAAAAAAAATAAAAAAAAAAAAAATAAAAAAAAAATAAAAAAATAATTTCTTGCTCTGGCCCCTCTTTTACCCGTCTCACAATATCACTCATCAGAGGAGCGAAATATCTTCTCAGTCTGATCTGAAAATAATAAAAAAATGACTGTTTTATTTTTTATGAATTTTTATATATTATAGATGTAAGTACATTCTACAAAAAGATGTGTAATACATTGATCGTTCAGTTGATTAGTCAGTCATCTCTGAAAAATCGGAATTTGAGTTGAGTATGCAATTATGTATATGTAAAATTGTACCCTCTATCTGGTACAATACTCAGATTACTCTTAAACACCACCAAATCAATTATAATTCTCAAAAACTTGTAGCGAATTAAACAAAATGTTTTCTGCTTCACTAGTAGGATATTTTAAAATGTCATACTAATGTACCGGACCGTTTAATGTCTCCCAGTGTTATTTTATAGCATTTTTAATGCGTAAAAACAGACACGTGTAAATAATTTTCGATTTATAGTGAGCATTTGAAAATTGCTTTCCTTATTATCTCAAAACTTAGTATTTGGAGATGTCTGACTAATCAACTGGACAATCGACATATTATTTTAATCTTGGTCAAATGGCATACTAGCGGCCAAATTCACAAACAAGCATTACGTAATATTATTATTCAAAGATGTAAGCTGTAAATTATAAAAAAAAATTTAATCCACAGACCAAAGAAAGGATAGACCTGCCTTAAAAGCGGGGGGAACAAACCAACTTGCACGGAGCGGGGGAAGAGACGTGGGCATAAGCCTTTCAGTGATTTGTCAATAAATGAATCCGACAGTCGACAGGCAATTAGAATTTGAAAATAGAATCTGCTTATGAATAATAAGTCCTTTTTACAATGGCACACGAATTGCTAGCTGCGTGAACATGTAATTGAGAATCTCAAATCGGGTGAACACAGGTTCGGCTGTGTAAATACCCAAAACACTTTATACAGCATAGTTTGTATCCCAATGAAGAAACTTTTAGTATTGAAACATGTTGATAATTTTTAACAAAAATAGCGATGTAAACAAAGTTGGTTGCATTAATTTAGTTTTATAATTTACTCATCGCAGTGATATATGAGAGTACCCCGTGTGCAGAAAAGTCCCACAACGGACTGCGGTGTAAACCGTTGCCTTACTTTAGAGAACTTTCCTTTTTTCCGCAAGGTTCGGTTTATTCGATGTGCATTTGTTGGAGGTCAAAGTACAAAGATGTCATTTACTTAAGACACGCTTGAACCTTCTTGGTGCAAAAAATTGTGTCCAAATTTTGCATTAGGGCATATCTATGTCTTAGGTCTGTGATTGAAACATATTAAAAAATAACTTATTGTGAATTTGTCCGCTAGTTGCACAGACATTGTAATAATAATTTCTGTTGTTTCGTAGGCTTTGCGAGTGGTGTACCATTGAAGATTACTGATATCTATTTGATGTTTTCATTTCTGAAATACATCATACAATTTCAATTTAATTTGTTGTTCATGGCATTCAAGTCGCTTACAGGTAAATCTTATTTGATTTATAAGAAAACTTTATTTTTAACGTGTATGATAGAAACAATGGGAGATATGGCATGGAAGCGTGCCGACCGTCATCGTCATCACCGAGTTATAACCAAACTGTGCTGATTACCAAAAATACCATGCAAAGAAAGTTATGAATGCATATGAAAGTTGTAGGTAGAAGCAAAGATGCGCCAGTGTGCGTATTTAGCATCATGCATTGTAAGCACTTTCATGGCTCATTTCTTTGTTTCTATTATCTTTTATGGTGTAACTATAAGTGATCAGCTCAGGTATGGGGGCTCCATCGAAGTCAGAGTAAAGTTAGCCTCTCAAAAACTGGGCGTACTGTACAGGGCCCGCAGATACTTTAATAGTACACAACTGCTAACCCTGTACAAATCGCAAGTGAGCCCCACGGTTAAATTTGGCAGCCACCTGTTCTGGAGCTCCAAAATACTTGAAAAATACCCCCGACTCTGTGCAGATACGTTTGATAGATTCTCCCACCTTAACGAACGGATTGCAATCTTTAGAGCACAGGCGTCGGGTGGGAATGCTATCCCTGTTCTACCGGTATTTCAATGGAAGATCCTCTGAGGAACTAGCGTCATTGATCCCTTCGGCACTGGTGCATAGTCGGGAGACACGCCAAACGCGCACCCAACATATGTATACGGTTGACATTTGTCACATGAGAACGGGTAATTTTTTCGACTCGTTTTTGAGTTCCACAGCTCGGCCATGGAACAATTTTCCGGCCTCTGTGTTTCCTCCCTCCTACAACATGGGTCTCTTTAAGACCAATATTCATTCCTTCCTCTCCTCAAAAAGACCCTCCACACAGCATCATCCCAGATGACATAGGCCCTGAGGGAAATTATTTTTCTCAGGGTCTCCTGTGTGGAGTAAATGTTAAAAAAAAATCTACGAGTTATTTTTTCTACTGGTTTTAAAAACTTATCGATCCTTGACGATATCCAAAAAAATCAAACAATATTATTCAAATCCACTGAAGAGATTAGCTTATTTCACTAGAAGTAAGAAAAAATTGAACTTACCTCTGCCACACGGACATGTCCACAACACATTTCTGTCGGTTTCTGTCAGTGATCATTAGAAGGCGGAATGCGGAGGCAAAACGAAAATTCCAGAGCTGCGAATTATTAAAGGCAAAACAATTAAACTGATTTGACCGGTCTAATTTGTTTTATGGGGCCAACGGACTTAGCTATAAAAGATAAAATATTTGGTGTTGGCCTATTTCAGCATATTGCTCGTCATACATTCCCAATGTTTTTGCCTCCGCCAGCCGCCTACTAGTGATCATATTAAAATTGAAAAACAAAAAAAAAACACCTGATGAATATGCCATTATTTAAACTTATATTTTTATTTATAATGTCGTCTTTTTTCTAGGGCCCAGTAAACATTTAATGAGAACACTTTCTCGCCTGTGACTCTCAACAACTTGCAAACCATCTATCAGATTCTTTTTCAGCGAATATATATCTCCATCGCCTCCAAAGATAGACAGTCATACTTTTCGAAATACCACTGGCTGATCGCTGTTGACAAAAAAAACTAATAGAAGAAAAGTAAAAAGAACAAAGGAATAATTTTTATACATAATCTACATGAATTATAATAAAAAAATACTATGTATTGCTAATACATAAATACATGAATAATGAATGATTAGGAACTTGGGTTAAGACAAATGGGATTCATTTCAAGAGAAGAGTTCGCATTGAAATTGGTGAAAAACATTGAAAGTATTGCCTACTGCCAGAGAGAAAACGCATTCTAAAACCGTCACATAAGTAGTACTAACTTAAAATTATTACTTTTAAGTTAGTACGTAACATTATATAATTCTGATTATTCAAATACATCAAATGTACTTGTTTTGTTTGTTTGTTTTGGGAGAAGCAACTCTAGAAGATGTGCGAGGAGAGATTGCGCATGACAAGGATGCTTGGAGGTGCCTTATCGAGCCGATAGGTCCACGACCCCAATAGGACAAGGGGACGAGGAAGATGAAGAGGATGCGAAGAGATGGGGATTTGGTTCTTGGTTGTGTTTCTACATTATTGACACCGTGATATCCTAGATAGTAGTTCAAGAGGTTACTCACAGGTGTCACTAGATAATAGATATCCATACATGGCACATAGCTGTCGATTATCTATGGATTGAGACAAAAAGTAAATACGACTGCAACCTCAAGATCAAGGCCCAGAATAATTCCTACTGCTTGCTGAAAAGCTATCAGAGCTCCTTGTTGTCCGTCACAATAAAGTTCAAAGTGTTTTGTTTATTTTTTAAAGAGTTTGTGAGACGAACCCAGAGTTACAACTTACAACAGACACCTCTACCGATTGCTACATCTCTCTGCGATCTATCCAGAATTAATGCTGTGTTCCTCGAATGCGTGAAGTTAGCTATAGTTATCAGATTATAGTTGGACCAGAAAAAAAAGACATTCCCTAGCGTTGTCATGAATGAAGCTTGGTGGGAGAGACCAATGAATGAAGGGAGATGAGTGCTATAACAAGTCTCCAATGAATGCTAGGGAACTAATAAAAAATTACGCCCTTTCTACACAACTTATTTTTCATTTGGTTTACATAGTCTAGTTTACATAGCAAGTCTAGTCTTCCGTGTTTCTTTTACACTTATCATAATATGTCCAGCTGAATTTTGAATGAATATTGATAATTGATAACTGAAATAAAAAAAACTTTTATTATGATTGTGAAATTATTATTATTAACTAGCGATTTCCCGGTATGCTTTGCAATGCCACTTGATAAAGAAATTGTTTCTCCCTGCGTGTCCTTTCTCATTCATCCGCCGCTCCTTCCCCTCCCAAGTCTCCTTCCCCTCACGCATTCCCCCCCCCCCATCCCCTCCCAAATAGAAACCTTCGCGAGCATGCCCACAACAACTCACCAAAGTTTCCTCGCAATTGGATGAACGGTTTAGTGACGCATTTTCATGACGCCAGAGCTCGGCTATTATATATAGAAACCATAGCGGGCATGAACACATCAAATCCCCAAAGTTTCATCGCAATCGGATGAACGGTTAGCAATGCATAATTTCATGATGCCAGAACTCACTGTTGTATATAGAAACCATCTAATGGGCAGGCGCACATCAAATCCCCAAAGTTTCATCGCAATCGGATGAATGGTTTAGCAACGCATAACAAACATAATATATAGACAGAAGCAAACATATTTTGATTTTTGTATATATCCATACTAATATTATAAATGCGAAACTGCTCAAGTTTGTTTGCTACGCTTTCACGCATTAACCAATAAAAAGACTTTAAAAATTCTTTCACTAATAGAACGCTAAATTATATGCGAAGACTATAGGCTGTATATAATGGTAAGCTCTGGCGTTATGAAATTATAAATATTTATATATTATATTTCTTATACGTTTTCTGTCGCTAACAAAAACGAGTTATTGCTAACGTCAGAAAACAAATTGTTGCCGTGGAAACGATGTCGACATATTTTTTTAAATTTCAGGCGTCATAGTTAATATTATCTATCTATCTACATCTTATATATAAAAATCAATTTTTGTTTGTTTGTTTGTTTGTTCGTATGTTATGCACTGCCATACCGTTACAGCCGATTGTGTTGAAACTTTGATGATTCGTTGTGCGCGCGCCCGCGAAGGTTATAGGCTGTATATAATGGTAAGCTCTAGCGTTATGAAATTTGTATTAATGAAAATGAGTGTAATTTATGTATTTTGGCGGCAAGGCGTGAGGGGGAGGGTAATGAAGGAGGCGGGGTTAGCGGGAGGGATGACGAGGGAGGGGAAGGCGTGGACGGTGGAATGGAACGGGGACGCGTAGGAAAGGAAAGGCAGGGAGAAACAATAGTACCCTTTACACACAGAGTTCGGAGCGGGACGTGCCCCGCGCCACTTCAGGTCGCCGCGCAGAAAAGTCTCACAGTGAACTGCTCTGTAAACCGTTATCTTACTTTCGGTCTTTACTTTTCTGCGCGGCGGCCTGAAGTGGCGCGGGGCACGTCCCGCTCCGAACTCTGTGTGGGAAGGGTACTAATGTATTTCTTTGCATTGCAATGCATGCCGGGTACCAGCTAATATGTAAATAAAAAGGAATCTTCGAAATGTTGGTACCTACGCCCGTAACTTCCGAACGACTGAACCAAATTGGATAATTCTTTTTTTTACTGCTGGTGGGCCTCTGGCTCTGAAATTTAAGTGGCACGCGAGCTTTTTGAAAACTGAATGTACCGAGAATGAATGTATGGAATGTGGGATAATTAATAAGTGCAAGCCTTACAGTAATTTACCACTAATACCGTGTGAGCGAATCCGCGGGCAAAAAAAACTAGTATAGATATAAAACAACGAAAGTACAATGTGATCTAAATATTAAATAATAACGCTTTTCGTATTCATAAAATTACCCATCTTTTAATAAATAAATAAGCAAACCTTTTTTCTTCAAATATATTTACGATTGGAAAAACCTTAAACCTAATTACAGGAATTACATTTCAGCAATTTGCCTTCATTTCAGGTAGATGTCCCAAAACCATTTCTAAATTACCCACGATTACTCTAATTAGTTTTATATTAATAAAAACACGTTTATTAGTAATGGGGTTTCCCCATGTAAAAAAAAATTAAAAGGGGTTTGAATGTTACACAACTGATGAACAACCATTTGTCTCATTGTCTCTTGTTCATTAGTAAGGCCTCCAGTTTTCTGCTAATATCTACATCGGCTCTATAGTACTCGTATCACCATCGTCAAAAGCATTGATGGTTTGAACTTTGAAAATTTAGTGTCTCCTATCTTGACAAATGGATTGCAATGTTTAGAAGATGCGTCCGGTGGAAATGCTGTCCTTGTTCTACCGGTATTTTAATGGAAGATGCTCCCAGCAAGTGACATCATTGATTCCTTGGCACCGGTGCGTATTCGGGAAACACGCCGCACGTGCGCCCAACATGCGTACATTGGAATGGGTCATTTCTACAGCTCGTTCTTGAGTGCAAGTACTCGGCTGTGGAACGATTTGCCGACCTATGTGTTTCCTCCCTTATACAACATGACAGCCTCCCTCATACATTCAAGACCCAAGTTCACTCCTTTCTTTCCACAAAAAGACCCTCCACCATTGTTAGCATCCCCAAAGATCCGAATTTCTACCGATTTCTTCCATATCTCCCTTGAACATTTGAAGTTTTTAAGCTCTTAAAAAAATATATGTTATTTTTGAAAATAATATCTGTACAACCCCCACGCCGAAGCGCAAATTATATGAAATTCCCTCGATAGAAAAAAATCCCAAAGTATGCTTCGAAAATTTTTATTTTCAAGCTTGTCTCTATTATAAGAGTAATCCCCAAAATAAATTATTTTCCCCAGGGTCTTCTGAGTGGAGTTAATTGGAGAAAATTTATCAAACAATACGTGTCTACATATGCCAACAGCTAGTTACGCCAACATCAAAAATAGTAATAAAGAAGTCCAGTGAAAAATATTATTAAAAACCTTTATTTAGATAAATCACAATAGTCTATTATTATATTATTTTTATTGACTGCAATAGCTTTTTTTTACATTAACTCCACGCAGGAGGCCTTGAGGAAAATGATTTCCCTCAGGGCCTATGTCATCTGAGATGCTGTGTGGAGGGTCTTGAAGAGACCCATGTTGTAGGAAGGAGGAAACACAGAGGCCGGCAAATCGTTCCTTGGTACTTACCTACACAATATGATCGAAAAATACGACTGATAATCCTGGGAAAGATTGAGCACTGCAGGACTTCGACATCTACATAACTGGTGCGAGTGCAGTTCCGGGCTGCAGCCCGTAGGACTCAACAAACCTCCAATAAGAAAGGTCACACGAAGAAAAAAATAACTAACTATCTAACCATCACGCCGTTTGCAGAGGACAAATTGCCAAACAACTCGGCCTTGGCACACACTCTTTGCCTCATTCACATTCATATATACTCTTATAATATTCTGACTCGACATGGGCCGACCCAAGTATCTCACTTGATCGGGCCGTGTCTTCCTCGGGCGTCCCCGACTTCTTCTACCATTCACATTTTCGTCATATATTCTCCTTTTTTTTCATTAGCTCCACACGAGAGGTCCCGAGGAAAATAATTCTCGTCAGGACCTATGTCATCATTGGGGATGCTATGTGTAGGGTCTTTTTAGGAAAGGAAGGAGAGGAAGTTCTGGGAAGGAAAAAGGTATTAGGGGTGGGTAGGAATCTGGGGGTCAGTGTATCCAGGACTGATAGACGTACGAATCCATCTCTCCCACTGCGGTGCAAAGCAATGTTCCGAAAGACTACGGCTGAAGAAGTCAGAGGGACTCCCTCAACCGTTCTCCCCCGATCCGGCCTGCCATGCAGCTGGTGGGCAGACGCATCCGCCGCCAACACCCGGACAAATCTCACCCCGTGAACCCAGGCACTCCTGCTACCAAAATCACCAAACGTAGCGAACCACTTGGGGTGACCAATGGCAGAGGTGTTGGTTATCCAATCGGCGGTACCCATACCCGCCTCCCAAATTGAAAATCCTTACACTCCTTTCTTCATTAATTCGCTCTACATACCCAAACCATCTAAGCCTCCTTTAATCTTACTTACATCGGTCTTGCATTCTTTTATCAGACGATCATACATGGTTTTAAAAACATACGCCTCACAGATACAGCATTCAGTCTAAAAATGTTCTTTCCTAATTTCGCCATGAACAATACAATAACAAATGCATTTTACTTATTTCAACACAGTCAAAGCCAAAAGGTACCTATCCATCCATATCCAGTAAACAAAGGAACATCTGCGAGAAACATTAGTTTTATTGTTTAAAGTTGGGAAAAGACTTTGGAAATTTCTTTACACAAAGACGGGACAGAAAGCTAGAAACCTAAAAGCAATCTTTTTTACAATGCGGATGTTAAAACTTAAAACAGTCGGTGTCCTTTTGAGTAAAGTCCTTTGGCGACCCTGCCATAAAATCATACCCCAAAAATATTAATTTTACCGTTTCATTAGAATTTTTAAAAATTATTTTAAGGATACGTGCGTAAGTAGTTACTTCTAAGTTCTACCTAGGTACAAACCTTTTAAAAACGGATTTAAAAAAGAACATCATTATAAATCTGCTGAAAATTACAAGAAAGAATAAAGCTTTAAAAATTAATGTCTTTCTGCACTAGCGATCAAATAATTTATTTATTTAATATAAACGGTGTACATATACCATAAACACGGATTCCTATCACAAAATCGTAGTTAAATAAGAAATAATTAAAAAGAGTACAACAGTTAATTGTGTGATTAAGAAATGACACCAGAAATACAATTACATATAAAATTCTATGGTGCAAATAAAGTTAATGCTGATTGAAAATATTTGACACTATAGCCTTCTTGTACCTAGCTTCCGCGCAGTTAAATAGATCTGCCACATCAGCATATCTATTAGTACATTCATGTAATCTAGTTACAAGCGTGTGTTTCGTGTACTCAGTCCGGTTATTGTAGCATTTAAACAGGATTTTAGAACGAGTGGCTCTCGTGGGTATATGAAATTCAATGAGCTTAGTTAAATCAGGACTGTCTATTCTACCATTTACAATTTTTAACATAAATATTAAGTCTTTGTTTTTGCGAAAAATCACCTCAAAAACTCTGCACAAATTTATAAAAAAATTCTACATTTTATATATTTCTTAATTCTAACTACAGAATAGATAAACAACGAGTATTATAACAACATAGAGATAAATAGTATATCAATGTGGGTATCGGATTACATCCACCGTTTCGTAGATAACTAATACAAAACTTCAAACCTTCCTCTTCCCCATCTCCTTCCCCTCCCCACTACCTTCAGCCTCACAACATACCCCAATTGAGGATGTCATGGTCTCACTGGCTCCAGACGGGAGCAGTTGGGACTCTTGTGTGGTATTCGTATAAAAAAAAACTATATGTACAATACATTTGGCCAATGAACTTTATGTTGTATATCAAGATGTACAAATATATTGTTTTATTGTATTCTGTACAGGTAGAAAAATGGTTCCATGCCAACTGAGAATAAAGTCAACTCAACACCTCATTAATTTTAAAATGGCCAACACTAACCTAACGTAACCTATTTAACCAATTTTTTAATAATTTTTAATGACTTTTCTGTGGTGGTTCTGAGTTGATTTCATTCTGAGTTGTCCGGTCACCGAACAAATTCAGGACTTACCTGGGAGGTCACTTGAGATTAACACTATTTAATTAATTAATTTCTATTAGAGAAACTTAGACACAGTTTACACGGAAAGGACATAATTGGAAACACATATTATTGGAAATGCTAATATTATTTAAACCTCGTATATGTTTTAGTAAGAATACATTATATAAATATGTCCTTTAATTAACGAAAGCAAAAAGTAAATTTTTATGATAGACATTACAATAATAGTACAAGGATTTGGTTAAAATATTTATCTTAATACGTAAAACTAACACAAATACACTTTACCACAGATTTTTATTATTTTTAATTTCTAATTTATTTTCTGAACGCTTTTGTGTTATGTAATTTTCATTTTTTAACTGTGATTATCGCACAAAAGTCCCAACTACTCCCAGAGCCAGTAAGAATATGGCATCTCCAATAGGGGAATGTTTTGTGGTTGAAGGCAGTGGGGAAGCGAATGAGATTTTCTCTTCCCATTCACGCCCCCCCTACATCTGATTAACTGTACCTACTTCCAACCTTCCAATCTCCCTTTTTATTCCCTCAACTCTGCTTGGCAAGTACTTCTTAAGATGAAGCCATAGTAAATAATGCAAAATCACACAAAATCATGTGTTTTTGTTTTGAAAATTTGATCGCTTAGAAATATTATAAATGCTTCAATTAAATAATGCGTGTAGAACATATCTTGGCCCTTAAAAATATCGGTCATTTTTTTTATAAGTCTTTTAATAAGCCTAGAAAAAAATAAAGTAACAGGTCTTTAAAAAAACACTTTCAAGTGCAAACTCTCCTACTTACGAACATCTTTTCGGATATGGTTTTATTGCTTATTGTAGAAAATTTAGTTTCTTTTATGATAATCGCAAAAAAAAAATGATATTTACGCCCGATATTCACAAAATAAAATAAAATATGCATATTTGCGTTGTTATTTCACAATACGGCTGGCAGCCGACGAATGCGGATTTTCAAATTGACCCTTATGTCGTTCACCGAAGGACTACTGGCTTGCCACACCCTACTTTCTTTCAAAACTCCCCTGGCCGGAGCAGGGAGCGGACGTGTGACTCCACGTCGCTCGGTTCCGTGAAATCAATTTTAAATTTCCTTGTTATTACAATAAACAATGTGTAAAAAAGGAGTTAATGTTTTTTTTAGGTCTTTACGAAATTAACCTGTAAAAAAAAATTCTCAAATACCTTTTTCAACCGTTCCAAAAGCTTTTTATCAAATATTTTTAAACTCCTCCCACAATGGGCGTGAATTCCGACTTCGATTTTTCCCTGGACTATTGGATCCCCTTAAGCCATTTATATTCTTCCGTATAAGGATCGTTTTTTTTTTTAATTCTTAAGAAAATTTAACTGTAGAGTGCTTTTGGTAAATTACAACCAGGCGTGTGGATGATTACTATTTTTACATTCTAATAATTTAGTAATTTCTTTTGTGTACTTTTCCAATTATTTTATATATATATTTTACAATAGCTCCACACAGGGGGCCATGCGGAAAATTGTTTCCCTCGGGGCCTGTGTCATCTTTAGGGATGCTGTATGATGGTTCCCTTTAGGGAAATGAAGGAGAGGAAGTTCTGGAAATGAAAAATGGGTGGGTAGGTATCTGGGGGTCAGTGCGTCCAGGAGTGACGGACAAAACTCACCCTATGAACCCGGACACTCCTGCTAAGTTACCAGTCGTAGCGAACCACCACCAACAGAAGTGTTGATTATTCCCGGGACGGCGGTACCCATATCCGCCTCCCAAATTGAAAATCATAATGTATATGATTTCCTTATCTTCGTGTTGTAGAACTCATTTTCATGTTTTTCGATTTCCTTATCTTCATGTTTGTGGGCTGTAGGTTGTTGTGTTATGTTTTTTTTTACACGAGCTCCACACAGGAGGCCTCGAGGAAAAAAATTTCCCTCAGGCCCTATGTCATCTTTGGGGATGCTGTGTGGAGGATTTTTTTTAAGGAAAGGAAGGGAAGGAGAGTTCTGGGAAGGAAAAGGGTTTAAGGGGTGGGTAGGAAACTGGGGTTCAGTGTGTCCTGGCCATCCGCCTCCGAGTCCTAGATAAAACTCACCCCATGAACCCGGGAACCCCTGCTAAATCATCAAACGTAGCGAACCACTTGGGGTGACCTATGGCAGAGGTGTTGGTTATCCAATAAAGGTTCCCGGGGCGGCGGTACCCATTCCCGCCTACCAAATTGAAAATCACGAATTAATACCAAATTGGTATTAATTCATGATTTTCTCAACTTAATGTTTACTTAGCCATATTTCGATGTTGTTTATTTAATTTTGGAGAGTTAAAATGAGTTACAGAGTTAGAAAAAATGAAAAGGTGAAGAAATAAATCCACAGAGCAGCATTTTGGATTTGTTTACGAAAAGGCTTCTATTGAATTTTAGAATTAGTAAGTTTAAAAGAATTGGGTTTATAATTTAGAGGCCAATTTGGATTTCAGTCACATCATAATGCATTTTTTATATGAATACCTCACAAGATGGTCTTACACCAGGGCGATACTGAGAGTATCTTCCACTCTGGAACGTGCCACAAATATACTATATATTATTTGTAATTAATTAATTGCGATATACCACAAATTAATCAATTTTTTTTTGCGCACGCCGGTTTGAACCCGCGACCTTCGTTTTGTGAGTCGAGAGTCTTACCCCTCGACCACGGAGGCCGTCGAACTTAACTGTCTGAAGATGGCCTTTTTAGGATGCTATGGTCACAAATAAATTAAGTGTAAATTGTTTTAATATATTATTAACAGCAAAACGATTTAATTTCTTTTGTACATTATTATAAAAATAATATACATTGTCGTTTAGGGACATTGTAGGGTAACTAATATCTAGGTATAGATACCTAGCTAATTACAATTTTAGCCGGTTTTCTAATGTTATTTCTCAAGAAAAAGGTTTTATGGCTAGGACTTTGCTAAAATAGGCAAAAACCTTAAATTTGGCAACAATATTCAGACCTTTTTTCTAAGAAACATAAATGACATAGTGATGTTCATAAGTCTGGACTCACGCGCGTTGTGGCACGTTCGCGAAACTCGACGAATACAAAAGGAACACTCGTTCACAGATGTTGGCTTCATGAAAACGGTTCATTTTTCGACTTTTTTTTGTATAAGTTGGCCCATAAGTGGAACGAGCTACCGGCATCTATTTTTCTGTACTCATAATATAATTCGGGTCTCTTCAAAAAAGCTGTGTGCCAAACCGAAAATAAAAAAAGGAATTTAGAAAAAGTTCTCTGTTAGGTACTCAATACATATTTCTTTTGTGTAAACGCCGCACAAGAGTCTCAAGTATCTGAAGACAGTGGGACTACGACATCCCTTATTTTGGTATGCTACGAGGCAGGGAGGAGCGGGAGTAGGAGACTGGGAGAGAGGAAGGTTGAGAAATACCTACCTGAATATTTAAACCTGGTCACCAACCAATAATTAATTTCTATTCAGAATAAAGTCTCTCTGAAAGGGGATGCAAAATGTGTGTGCAGTAGATTATTAATTCAAATAGATCACAAAACACTGAAAAAAATCTCTAGGGGTGTGATACGAATTTTGTCAATTTTTAGAGTTTTCGACTTCAAGCCCAGAGACAGATCAATGAAACTGATTTTATCTTCTTTCTGAAGAAAAGTTTCACTTATTAGATTAAATTTACCATACTTTAGGCACACAGAGTTTGTGGTATCTTTGTTCAAAGCTTGTGTTTACCGTCAGAGTTTTTATGTTTTTTTTTGTACGCTTATCTGAATTGAAACGGTCAAAAATGTAGTTTAGTGCGTTTAGTAGTGTTTTTTTAATGTATAATTTTCATATGTATGGATTTTTTAATGTATAATTTTCATTGTACATCAAACGTGTTTAATATTTGGCCTGGGTTAGTCACTCTATGTTTTTTTTAGTATTTATAAGTATGAGTATACTTACAAATACTTATACGGGTCCCATGTCCCATGGCAACTCAATAAAGTTGCATTTCAACACCCCTTTGAAAAGTCACCTATTTAACCTTAAAAATAAGTTTTTTTATCTTTTATTTTATCTTTTGACTTTCACGGAGTGATGAAGTTGCACATTATCGAGTTGTCCGGTCACCATATTTATAAGACGGTTTTCTGTGCGATTTCCATAATGAGTTTGTTGCTCATCCCCAAAAAATGATTCCGTATTCTATTACGGATTGACAAAGTGCAAAATACATTGTTTTCATTCGTTTTAGCATATATAAGTTTCTTATATTTAGAAAAATGTGTATTGTGTAGAGGATTTTATTTTTGATTTGTTTGATATGTTGTGTCCATCTGAGGTTATGGTCAATTACATATTATTATACATTTTTTCAATTTTATTATTTTCAATTTGGGAGGCGGGAATGGGTACCGCCCCGGGAACCTTTATTGGATAACCAACACCTCTGCCGTAGGTCACCCCAAGTGGTTCGCTACCGTTTGGTGATTTAGCAGGGGTGCCCGGGTTCATGGGTTGAGGTTTGTCTAAGTCTTGGAGGCGGATGACCAGGACACACTGAATCCCAGATTCCTTCCCATCACTTAAATCATTTTCCTTCGCAGAACTCTCCTCTCCTTCATTTACTTAAAAAACCTTCACACAGCATCTCCAAAGATGACATAGGCCCTAAGGAAAATTATTTTCCTCAGGGAATCCTGTGTGGAGCTCATGTAAAAAAAAATAGATGTTTTATTTGGTTTGAGAGTATTGTTTTCCACAACTTTATCCGGCTCAAATCCAAGTTCAATCTTCACTCTGTTAACGGGGAGATTCCAGACTTATCAACATCATTACATATACACCATTTGTTAACGGTTGGTGTAGTTAAAAAAAAGTAGTTAAAAAGTAGTTAAAAAAAATTTGCAAATTGTCAAAAGTAAGAAGTTAGGCGTTGTGTAGGTACTTTTAACCTTTTTCAAACGAAAACCTTTGCAAAAACAGAATGGTCATATCTCATTGTACTAACAAATGTATTTTAAGCTTAAGTAAAGGGAATTCAGGTACCTACTAATGCATGCAAGCAAGTACTTGTCTTGCATTCAAATTTTACGCACCTGCATTTCAGCGCGACAAATCAGGTAGGATTATGAAAACCACATTTTTGCTTGTCCAAAGAAGCGAAGTTAACAGTCCACAATGGATTTCTGGTGCCAACCCCGACGTATGGCAGCGAGGCATGGAACTGCAGAGGAAACATTGATATATTATATAAATTTATATATCTCTACAAGAGGAAGGTTAAAAGTAGAACGAATAATAATAATAATAATAATTGGCTTATTTATATAGCGCCATTTTTATGAAAAATCATCTCAAGGACGCTGTACATATAAACATATAATAAAATAAAATTAATACGATGCTACGAATGCTGTAGAAATGAGATCCCTGAGGGATACTTGTGGTAACACTGTGATTACCGTGTAAAAATGTAGAGATTCGCAAAGAATGCTAGGTTGATGTAAATGTAATGACTAAGATTAAGAAAGGGACATGTAAATTTAATAAAAAACAACAATAGTAGCTTTTTATGGGTTTAAATCTTTATATTAAAATATTAATATACATATAATTAATTAATGAAATATATAAATTTTATATTATTATGTTGTGTTTGAATTAGGAAGAGACAGCCACCTCTGGTCTGGAGCCCCAAAATACTTTGATAATAATGATAAAATACCAAAAATAGCCCTCAGAGTGCAGAAACGGGAGGTCCGTTTGATAGACTCCCCCATCTAAACCAACGGATTGCAATCTATAGAGCATAGGCGTCAGGTACCTATGTATGCTCTCCTTATTCAACCGATATTTCAATGGAGTATACTCCGAGGAACTAGCGGTATTGATCCCTTGGGCACCGGTAAGAACATATTCGGGAAACACGCCGAACGCGCTGTACACCTACAATTGTCACACGAGAACGGGTGGTTTTTTAAATTTATTTTTTACTTAGGGGGCCTGTGTCATTTTTGGGGATGCTGTGTAGAGGTCATTTTAAGAAAAGGAAGAAGAGGAACTTCTGGGAAGGACATAGGTATAGATGAAGGAATGTGTGAGTCTAAAAGTGATAGACGTATGAATCCATTTCTCCCACTGCGGTACAAGGCGATGGTTCGAGAGTCCAGCTGGAGAGGTCCAAAGGTCTCCCTTAACCAGTTTCTCTCGATCCGGCATGCCATGCAGCAGGTGGGCAAACGCATCCTCCGCCAAGACCTCGACAAATCTCACCCCATGAACCCGGTCACCCCTGCTAAGTAACCAAATGTAGCGAACCACTTGGGATGACCTATAGCAGGGGTGTTGATTATCCAATAAATAGTTCCTGGCATTACCCATACACGTCTTCCAAATTTCTATACGACTCGTTCTTGAATTCAACAGTTCAGCTATGGATCTATTTGCTGTCCACCTTTTACCTTCCTCCTATAAGAGAAGCGACCCATGTTCACTCCTTCATATCATCAAAAGACCACACAGCATTCCTACCCAAGGTGACATAGATACATGACTGAGGGACACGAAATTAATACATAAATTAATAAACACAGGAAATTAATTTCCACTATTCAAAAAGTTATAATAAACTTATATATTCGAAGCTAGCAGTCCACAATTAAGTGCTGGTACCTACCCTGAGTATGGCAGTGAAGCATGGAACTGGCAGAGGAAGGATGAAAGTAGACTGAATGCTGTAGGAATGAGATCTCTAAGGCGTACGTATGATAAAATCATATATCATCGTGTGAGAAATGTGAATGAATACAGCGTATGATCTATGCGTAATAGGTAAGATTAATAAAGGGACGCTTAGATGGTTTGGGCATGCAGAGCGAGTGAATGAAGAAAGGAGTGTAAGGAGAAGATATGACGAAAATGTGAATGGTAGAAGAAGTCGGGGACCCCCCGAGAAATACGTGGCAAGATCAAATGAATTAGATACTTGAGTTTTTTTTATTTACATTAGCTCCACACAGGAGGCCCTGAGGAAAATAATTCCCCTCAGGGCCTATGTCATCTTTGGGGATGCTGTGTGGAGAGTCCTTTTGGGGAAAGGAAGTTCTGGGAAGGAAAAAGGTATGAGGGGTGGGTAGGAATCTGGGGGTCAGTGTGTCCAGAAGTGACTGCTGAAAGTCCTGCTGGCGAGGTCAAAAGATCTCCCTTAACCGGTCTCTCCCGATCCGGCCTGCCACGCAGTTGGTGGACAGACGCATTCGCCGCCAAGATCCGGACAAACCTGACCCCATGACCAAACCAAACGTAGCGAACCACTTGGGGTGACCGAGGTGTTGGTTATCCAATAAATGGTTCCTGGGGTACCCACCTCCAAAATTGATTGAGTTGGGCCGTGTCAAGAGTTAGAATAATAGAATAGTGTGTATGAGACGATGTACGAATGTGAATGAGGCAATGAGTGTGCGCCAATACTGAGTTATTTTATACTATCTGCCTACCCCTGCGGAGAAGCAGCGCGATGGTTAGTTAGTATATATTATCTAAGTTACCACATCACTAGATAATTGCAATGTGTTTATAGTAAAAATGTACCTAAGTACAAATGGAAATATTCAAAAAGTTTTAAATACATACATAACTAAAATCAACAATATTTGTTATTTTTCATCCCTTAGTTTAGGGATGGCAGGTTGTATACCGGAATTAAAGGCTGTATTGTCTGTTGTAAGATGTTTCTAAGAGTTTAGTGGAGGCCAAGAAAGCTTAGTTTATGGTCGGGGTGGTTTTAGTGTTTATTATTATTTGTTCAATAGTTTAGCGTGGAGAAATGAAGGTTTGCATGTGGTCGTGGATTGTATTTTAAGGGAAGAAGGAAAAAAACCAGCCCTGTGTGTGTGAGGAGAAAGCGGGGAGGAGATGAGGGATTATGTTGTTAACAGGGTGACCTCATGTTTTGATGGTCAATGGGAACATAATATTAACAATTATAATAGTTATTAAATTTAGATCAAATTAAACATATCGAATATACGTCAACGAAGTGCATTAAATATGAACAACAGAGAGCGACAATATTTAATCTAGTCTCCTTCAACGGAAGCAATCTTCCGAACAGGCATTGATATGCTTGGTGTAACTCTAAGGATGGGTTGTTTCAAAAAATTTGATGGATTCATCAAATATTTGATGTTGATTTTCACGTTCTGTGTAAGTTCTTTTCAAGTTCTGTTTTTATATAGTTATAGGACAGTTGCTTCACAATACTGAAATTATCACAGAACTTAAATAGAACTTACACAAAACGTGAAAATTAACTACAAATATTTGATGAATCCATCAAATTTTTTGAAACAACCCGTCCTAAGTGACCAGCTCAGGTATGGGGGCTCCATCGAAGCCGTACAGGGCCCGCAGATACTTTAATAGTACACAACTGCTAACCCTGTACAAATCGCAAGTGCGCCCCTCGGTTGAATTTGGCAGCCACCTCTAGTCCGGAGCCCCAAAATACAAAAAAAAAACTCAACTCTGTGCAGAAACGGGCGGTCCATTTGATAGATTATCCTAACTTAACAAGCGCTTTGGCAATCAATGCTGTCCTTGTTCTACCGGTATTACAATGAAGGATGTTCCGAGGAACTATCGTCATTGATCCCTTCGACACCGGTGCATAGTCGGGAAACACGCCAAACACGAACGATTTGCCGACCTCTTCAAGACTCATGTTCACTCCTTCTTCTCCTCAAAAAGATCCCCCACACAGCATCTTCAAAGATGACATAGGCCCTGAGGGAAATTATTTTCTCAGGGCTGCCTGTGTGTAGTTAATGTTAAAATAAATACATATATTTATAACCTCAAACCCATCGGAATTTTAAAATTTAATGGCTTCAATGCTATGCCATTTCGTGACCTGAGTTGGACAGAGTTCTAACTTCACTTTACCTTGTTCTGAGATGCGAGGTTTCAAATTTTGTGAAGAAGATTTATCATTATCTATTTACCAATTTCTGATTTTTAGGTTGCCTCATAATACGATCAACCAATTATTGTCACATATGAACAAACCAGAGAGTGTAAGCGATGTTAAAACCTTGTAAAATTAAAGGAGCTTGATTTCACAATTTCTTCAAACAAGTATCTACGAAAATACAACATAGATGATTCTGAAAATTATTTTGGTTATAGAAATAAGCAAAAAAATAGTTTTGCATTTTAAGGTCATTTTTGAAAAAAAAATGTCAGTTAGAACTTTCATCAACTGAAGTGACGATTGATGACCTCAAACACATCGGAAATTCAGAATTTAATAGCTTCAACGAGTTTCCGGACACCATACATAAGACAAACGGAAATTTGGTAGAAAATATGAACTTTATATAAATGTTTAGTTTACTGGCCCAAATAGACATTCAATAACAGGTTTCCAAAAACGAACTAAAGATTTCTAGAAACTGGGTGCTGGATGATAACATTGCATCGCAGTAAGAGTATGCAGGGAAAAACCTGCGAATCCCAAATACACCACGCATCGGTGTCACTCTACAGATGGTGCATACCTAAACACAATAATGTTCCCAAAGACACAATTATCATTACGCCCCGAGCCCCATTCCTCATACACGCACCTACATTCAGGTACCGGCTAGCTTTTGTCTTGTGTCGGCAGCCATTACCGTCACCAATACTAGGAAGAACCGCCATTCTTCCCGGCCAGTGGAAAGCTTACAAAAAAACCAAAATACCCGGACAAAGCTGGGGGCGGCAAGCCATCTACCATTTACTTAGGCCCAGACTGCAATCTGGACCATCGACGAATTGTTACAAATGAAAAAAATTCTACCACCCTCACACAAGTGTAAAGTAATGGTATTTATCCCATTTCAGATGAGATTATTGGTTAGTTCGGTGCAGCATCCCAACAAACCCAATAGTGCATCTTGACATCTGTAAGCCCACTAACTTTATATTTGCAATAATAAAATTCTAAAGAGTCGTAAACCATAGTTTCAAAAGAAAAATCCATTAAACTTTAAATCTTGGGTGAATACTAAAAATTATAAAACTTTAACGTTGCTGTTGTTATAATCACATTATTTCTGAACCTTTTTAAACTCCACGTTTTTAACAACATCTAAACTGAAATCTTAAAACCTTAACTTTTTCAAATAATACTAAATTAAATAGCCATTTTTCGCCTTTCATAAAATCACAAATTCGTTAAGCTACAATAAAAACCACTATCTTTCTAAAATACTATAATTTTAACTGCAGAAAAACTTAATCATAGCAAAAAATATTATAATTTCTTTCGCATCTCTTGTATTTCTCTTACTCATATATATTTTATTTAAATAATAAAATTGTATCCATGCATTATAATTTCTTTTGCATTTCTTTTTCAGTTCTCTTAATTCTATATTTTTTTTTGTATTTCCATTTTTCTACTAATTTAAAAAAAAAATTCATGTAATTAAATTCAATTATATATCTATCACCTCGGAACAAGCTCTGCCGAGTGAGTTGGTTTAAATAAACAAAATGTATTTTTGGTTAATAAATATTTTAATAATAAATCAACATGTTTCAAAACCAATTTAAAATTTGATTTCTTTGTCAGGATAAAATAAAAATATATTTTTTTAAATTTTATCCCGACGAAAAAAGCATTAGTTTTGAATTATTTTAATTAAATAAGAGGTATTTTGCAAAGTCGTTTGTTTTAATTTAATAATACATTAAAAATTAAATTCAACCAGAGCACATTTGTGTGATTTTAAAACAGTTTTCACTAACTTATTTTTTAATGCCACGTGTCCAAAACACGAATCAATGGATGCAAATAATGTTATTCAAGTATTTTATTTTTTCATCTAATATGACCTATTTAATAATATGGCCGATAATACGATGTTTATTCTCCTTAAATTTAGACTAGTTTTCAGACACGTGTAATCATCATGCATATGCAGACTGAAAATTAATTTCACAAAGAAGTAACATAAAAAAACCTATAATAACATTGTGGCACGAGTTTGAAGCAGATGAAAAATCAAAGAAGAATGTAAAAATACTTCCTAAAATAATAAAGAAATAAAATTATTTGTCTAGTTGTTATTAGTTAGGTTTTGTCATGTAAAAATATAATAATCCTTCATGTAAAAATTTTATAATATATCACCACTTTTGTGAAATATCAATTGGAAGGCGCTTCAAAAACCTAAAACATTTTTTAAGAAATTTTATAAGAAAAACTTTATTGAAATATGACACAATATCAGATGTTGCGGACTGTGAAAGGGTAAGGTAAATTAATAATATTTTATATTGTAATATTATTTGGTATTGTTTATTTATGTTTAATGAACTTGGTCCAGGGCGTCGCGTCGGGTTTCAATTTTAAGCATCCTTGCGTTGTAGTCTCCTGTACTAAATTTGATATCGCGATGTCTTCATAATCAGCCCTTGGGAACCTTTTATAGGATCCCTGCCGTAATCCTATTTTCTAAGTACAGATATTAAGATTATCTTAAATTAATGGAGAGTTTTGGCATCCACGAGGTAACTTTAGATTTCTCTTCAAACCAATACAATGTCTGAAATACGCCATCATCGACGCCATTTTGTGGAAAAAATTCATATCGTGCTGAAATCTTCAACTTCTTATTATTTAAAAAATATCAATTAGCCATATATATCATAATTATATAAGTTATACATAGTTATAATAGATTGTCTATACGTATATAGTTAATAAGATTGTACAGCGTAAATTTGTACAATTTGTACAGCGTACAATTTGTACAGCGACCTACTTTGCTCGAGTAATCTAAATAAATTCACAGTTATTGTCAAGTTACAAACCCATTTTGTTTCAACATAACTATAAAAGGCGCCCTTTACGTATTTTTTCACAAAAACAGCGCTTTACAAATTATTCAATTTGTTTTTTAAAATTCAACGGATGTCACGGACGTGACATCCGCGACGCCCACCAGCGCAGCCAGGACGCGCGACGCTTTATGAAACTAGTTTTCCCGCCAACATATTATTGACCCTCCACAATAGACATTTTTTCTTCTAATTTCCATATAATTTAAGATAGTACCATTCAATTAAATTTTTAACACTTCGGAACAAGTTCAGCCGCGTGAGTTGGTTTACATAAAAATGAATTTCTGTGTAATCCTGTATTTTTGCTTAATAAATAATTTAATAATACATTTAAAATTAAATTTAACTGTACCACATTTATGTGATACTAAAACAGTAATCACTGACATATTTTTAATGCCACATGTCCAAAACTGGAATTAATGGACGCAAATAATGGTATTAAATTATTTTATTATATTACATATCTAGTTTTGATAATATGAACGATTATAACATGTTTATGCCCTTTAAATTTAGGTTAGTTTTTAGACTCATGTAATCATAATTGAAAATATTTTTTTATAGACAACATACCTATAATAACATTTTAGCACGAGTTGACGCAGACAAAAAATTACAGAAGATTGTAAAAATACTATCTAAAATAATAAAGACAATAAAATGATTGTTTGGTTGTTATTACTTAGGTTTTGTAGGGAAAAATAAAAAAAAATCATTTGCTATTTTGTTTTGTGAAATATCACTAGAAAAGCGCTTCAAAAGCCATAAAATATCACATACCTAAAACATTTGAATAAAATTTATTTAAAAAAACTTTATTGAAATATAACACAATATCAGATGTGGCGGGCTGTGAAAGAGTAAGATAAATGAATAATATATTATGTTATAATATTAATTTCTATTGTTTATTTGTGTTTATAAACGGCTTGTGTTTGGTTTGTAAAGCGTCGCGTCAGGTTTCCATTTTAAATATCCCTGCGTTGTTGTCCCCCGTACTGTATTTGTTACCGCGGTGTCGTCATAATCAACCCTTGGGAAGTTGGGAAGTCCTAACCGTTTATAGAATTCCTGCTTCTTCCATATATATATGAACATTATCTAGAATTAATGGAGGCGATGTTGGCATCCAAAAAGTAACTTTAAATTTCTCTACTCCCAAATGTAACATCCGAGAAATTATCGACTCCATTTTGTGTAAAAATTCATAACATTCTAAATAAAATCTTCATCTTCTTTTCATTTTAAGATATCTGTAATAATTATATAAATTATTGTAATAGATTGTGTATAAACATTTAATTAGTAATAAGATAGAGAAATGGAAAACAATAATTTGTACTGCTCCCTTATTTGCTATACAAGTCGTCTAAATTATATTATCGTTGTTATCGTGTTATAAGTATTTTATTTCAACCTAACTATCTAAGGTGCCTTTAAGCCGTAGCTTTCCGCATTTCTACCGATTTATTACATTTTTCCTTAAATACTTTAAGTTTTAAACCTCGTAAAAAATATATATGTTATTCTTGAAGATAATGTCTATACATTCCCCATGCCAAAACGGCAATTGTATAAAATTCCCTCGATAGAAAAAAATCGCAAAGTATGCTCCGAAAATGATTATAAACACGTGTTTTTCAGTTATTTTACAAGTTTTATGCATGAAAAAATTTGCAGTGTTTCTTTAAATGCTATTTTAGACATTCCCTTTCAGATTTTTACTCTTTTTTTTTTTTTTTTACATTAACTCCACACAGGAGGCCCTGAGGAAAAAATAATTTCCCTCAGGGCCTATGTCATCTTTGAGGATGCTGTGTGGAGGGTGTTTTTGAGGAGAGGAAGGAGTGAACACGGGTCTTGAAGAGACCCATATTGTAGGAGGGAGGAAACACAGAGGCCGGCAAATCGTTCCACAGCCGAGCTGTTGAACTCAAGAACGAGTCGTAGAAACGACCCGTTCTCATGTGACTAATGTCAACCGTGTACAAATGTTGAGCGCGCGTTTGACGTGTTTCCCGACTATGCACCGGTGCCGAGGGGATCAATGACGCTAGCTCCTCGGAGCATCTTCCACTGTAATAACAAGGACAGCATTCCCACCTGGCGCCTGTGCTCTAAAGATTGCAATCCGTTTGTTAAATTAGGAGAATCTATCAAACGGACCGCCCGTTATCGCCGACTCTACTTTAAACGAGTCGTGTTTTATTAAACATTTTCACAATTTTCGCTTAAAAAAATCGTTTAATATTAGCGCGCTGTCCTTAACATTCGTATGTACATATTTCTCATTCTTCTTCTTTTTGGCTTTAAAGTTATTTTTTAGAAAAAACGGCGCTTTATAAATTATCTAATTTCACCAACATCACATCCGCCCGCGGATTCCATTCACCAGCGGAAGCGCCGTACACCAGCGCCGCTAGGACACGCGGCGCTTTACGAAACTAGTTTTCCCGCCATTATATTAATGACTCTCCACAGTAGCGACCAAATTCACGGAAAAGCAATTCGCTAAAGTGTAAAGTACAGGTTAAGGGGGGAGGGGGAGTAAGGTTTTAAAACCCATTTTTAACATTATTTTTTTTCTAAATGTACAACATGTCGAGAGTATTGTGTCAAAATTTCAAGTAAATCGGAGTAAAACTAACGAAGATACAGCGTTTCAAGCGACCGGTTCTCTTGCTCAATTCAAGTATATTTCGAGTATAAAAAAACTTTAAATCGATTTTCTCGCAATTTTTTTATTTAAGTTCGTGAACATCATAACTCAAAATCTATTAAACCGATCCTTTTGAAATTTTGTACACTATTTTTACACATAAATCAACAGGTAGTGACTAGGAGTTTTTTTTCCATTTTATAATAACGTATTCACCGAAAATTTTAACTAAAATCACGTTTTTGACTTCAACATGCTACAAAAAAAAAAAACGCTTCGTCACTACCTAGAAAAACATATCACCCTTTCAAAACATTTTGTTTAAAATGATTTGTTAATGAGTTATGATGTTCACCGCATTTTCGGGGTGCCTCAGGAGATTCGCTCTCACGGACTTAATTATTGATATTTTTAATTATATTTTTTTTAAGGATACTTCAGATGTCATACTATAACGTGTATATAAAATAAATAAACCAACATTATTCATATCTCCAAAAAGAAAATCATGAAAACATTATTTTTTTTAGCCTTTAAAACCTAACCCCCCCCCCCCTTAATTCATTGGCTATATAGCACCATAATAATTTTTTATAGTCTCCATGTTAAAATTCGAAGGTATGATTTTTTAACGTTAACGAAAAAAATTTAAAATGATCTTCTGAAAATCTCGAGCAAACGGAGAAAACAGTTTTAAAATGCGCTGTCACTCCAGTGGTTAATGCGAATTTGGGACTTTCACCGGGAATTTCAGAGATCAGTTATCAGTTATATGTAATTATTCACATGCACCTATTGCCATTAAATTGATTAGTCATTACACTAAACATCTTTCTAGAATTGATTATAAGTAAATATAGGGTAATTATAAACACATGGGTATTCCACATTTCTTCTTTTCCTGAACGATACTCTAATCATTGTCCAGGAAAGTGCATTATTATGAAATTACGACAGGTAATTTTACCTACCATTGCCTTAATTAATAATTGCAATTAAGAAGTTGGAAAAAACGTGCTACCCCGAATCGGTCACTAAGAGAAGAAATTTACCTGAACCAGTACCCACCTGTTTAATTGTTATTTGTCAAGTGTCTACCTGCCTAAATACGAGTACCTAGAATTCTAATCCTAGACAAAATAATTTAAATATCAGGTATGTTAGGTTTAAAATAATATTGTAAATATGCAGAGTTTTTTGAAAATTTAAGTGCTTTTTAAAGGGTTTTTTGACTTTTTGAAATATTGGCATACAGAGCTCCGGGCCAAAAAGGCCCCTTTCTCTTTCATCATGAATTTATATTAGTGGTTGTTGGAAAATTGATTTTTTTTTTAGTTGTTTGTTAAAAAATTTTTTGCAAAGGTACATGGCTGCAATATGGGGAGGTTAAACTTTACGGAGGATTTGTTTAGGTTTTTTATGTGTGGTACGTACGTTTTCGTCGTACCGAGCGAGGCAATTTATGGACGCGTTTTCATGGGTGGGAATTCCCGCATAAAAGGTTTCCGCGAGACTTAAGATGTGATTTTTTAATAAGGGGATTTCAGAGTCTTTATGTAGTTGGGCTACCCTCATCCATTTGGGGGCGCCCAGGGCTATGCGTATGGCTTTGTTCTGGAATGTTTGGAGTTTTTTCAAAAGAGACTCTGAAGCGTGGGCCCAGATGGGGCTTGCATATGTTAGTTTTGGCCTTATAGTTGATTTATAAATAAGGAGTTTATTTTTAGTTGAGAGTTTTTTATTTTTTTTGCTTAACATGGGGTAAAGGGCTGCAAGGATTTTATTTGCTGAGGCTAGAGTTTCATCTATGTGCTTTTTCCAAGTTAATCTACTGTCTAGGGTTACTCCGAGATATTTAATGCTTTTTTTCCACGGGACGTTTTCTCCGAACAAATGAATATTAGGTGGCCTTTTGGGACGTCTACGTGAGAAAACGCAAGCGGCGCTTTTAAGGGGATTTATACTTATTCGCCATTGTTTAAAGAAAGTTTCTAGTTTGGATACGTGGGATTGAACTTTACGGGTAGCTTTATTTTCGCTTACCGAGGTTGACATGACGTCGGTATCGTCTGCAAAGTTTCCTATTTTAGTGTGAATGTCTTGACTACCGGGGCGGGGGATGTCGCTTAAATAAATGTTGAACAGAGCTGGTGAGAGAATAGAACCTTGAGGGACACCGGCTCTTATCAATCTCACTGAAGAGAAGATACCATCTAGTTTTATTCTGAATTTACGATCTTTTATGAAGTGTGCTAAGAGTTGAGTCATTGAGAGGGGAATACCTAGGAAGTTCATTTTATAAATGAGACCTCTGAGCCATACTTTGTCGAATGCTTTGCAGACGTCTAGAGAGAGGACTACCGTGTGTTGGCGATAATTAAAACCGTTTGTTATTTCTTCTACCATTCGCAAGAGTTGGTGGAGAGTGGAGTGGCCCGATCGAAAGCCGTGTTGAAAGTCGGGGATGAGCTTAAGTTCGTCAACTGATTTTTTAAGCCTGACGAGGATAAGTTTTTCTAGAACTTTTCCTGCGCAGGGAAGGAGGCTGATGGGTCTGTGGTTTTGGGCCAGAAGGGGATCTTTACCAGGTTTAGGGATGAGAATAACGTCTGCTGTTTTAAAGTCTTGTGGGAATTTACGAAGTCTAAATGACGCATTGCTGATGGCTGTAAGAGAGCAGACGGCTTTGGAAGGGAGACATTTTAAAATTTTATTTGAGATTGAGTCGGGACCAGGACATTTTTTTGTTTTGAGCGTTTTAATAATGTTTGTGATTTCTTGAGGGGTTGTGAATGGGATTGGATTATCTGTAGGGATTTCGGCCATGATGGCCTCGACTTTTGAGTCAACGGTGGAAACGAATTGGGGGTCGTCGTAGGCCGTAGACGGGGAAAATTGATCTTCGAGGCTGTCTGCAAAAGTCTCGGCTTTGTCTCTAGAGGAATAAACTGTGCCTTTTGGGCCCGTAAGGGGACTTATTTTGGTGGAGGGTTTTCTAAGGGTTTTTGAAAGTTTCCAGAAGGCTGTTTTGTCGTCTTCTAGAGTGGAGATAAAATCATGCCACTGTTCGTTTCTGTACTTTTGAAGTTCGACTTTAACCTGGTGTGAGAGGCGGTTCATACGAATGCGATCGATCGGGTTTGAGAATCTTTGCCACTCCTTACGGGCAAAGTTTTTCTCTCTTATAAGTTCTTTCAATTCTGCGGGTAGGTCGGGTCTGTATTTATCATTTGCGACTTCGACGGTGGCAAGGTTTACGGCTGATATAATGTCGTTGGTAAAATTTTTCGTTGCTAAATTAAGACTATCTTCGCTAGTAATTGAGGTTTGTATTTTTACTGATTCTAGGAGTTTAGGGAGCTTTTGCCATAGAATTTTTTTACGTGTGGTTCGGTGAGGTGGTACTGAAGGTAGGGAGCCGTCTGATAAAAATAGGAGAACTGGGTCGTGGTCCGAGGATAATTTTTTAACAGGTTGGAGGGTGTAGACAAGGGGGCAGTTTTTCAAAATTATTATATCTAGGACGTCGGGATTGTGATTCGCGTTTTTGGGGAATAGAGTGGGAATGTCGGGGGCATTTACAATGAGAGATTTATCTGCGACGTAATTAAAAAGAAACGTACCCTTGTTGTTAGTGGTCCGGGAGTGCCAAGAGCCGTGTTTAGAGTTTAGGTCGCATGCTATTATTGTGGGTAGGGGACTATCTAGAAGTTTATCGAGGTCCGGGGCCGTTAATTTTCTTTTGGGGGGACTATAAGCTGATATGAGTTTAAGTGGGCCATTATTTAAGGTATTTATAACTATTGCAGTGGTTTCGATGTTTTCATTTGAGGGACAATTTACTAAACAGTGGTCGATGGAGTATTTTACGATAATCGCGGTGCCACCGCCGGAAGTATGGGTGCGGTCGGTACGGTAAGTTATGTAATTCGGAAATTTAATTTTTACACTGGGTTTTAGCCAGGTTTCATTAATAAGAAGAACATCGAGGTTAAAATCCATCAGGAATTGGAGGATTTCCCCTCGGAAATCTTTTACTCTCCCATCTGCATTCCAATATGCAGCTTGGAGATTTGATGGTTGTCTTATTTGTCTAGCCATTTCTAATGATTTTGGTGGTTGTTGGAGAAGAAGTTAATTGATTTTAAAATTAATGTATTTTATTGCTGATTAATAGAATCGAGGAGTGTTTGAACGTTAGCCAAGAGTCTGTCATTCATCTCCTTGGCGGTTATAAGTTGGGAAACGGCACTTTTTAGTGCCGAGATGAGTTTTGGAGTTAGGGCCGTTTGAGACGATGGTGGCGGGGCGATCGGTGCGGTTTGGGGTGGGGTGGGGGGTTGGGGTAGAGGCGGGAAAGAAGTGGTGGTGACGGGCGGGGGGGTGGAGGGTGAGGTTTGAGATGCGGGGGGGTTTGTCTGTGATTGCGGTTCGTTTTGGGTGGTGGGAGGCCGTTCTAGGCGATATTGCTGGGAGTTAAAATTAGTAAAATTTGGCTGAGGCCAGGCGTTGGGTTTGCGTATTTGGTATTGCATCAAAGGCCGGATATTTTGGGAGTTAACGTAGCGGAATCTATTTGAAAATCGAGGGATAGGGCGTTCGGGGCAACCTTTGTAATTGGCCGGGTGGGGGCCTGCGCAAAGTGCGCATTTGGCAGGGGTTTCCGGGGTTTTGGTGCAAACGCTGGTTGAGTGATTGTCACCACATTTGACGCAGCGGGGAGTTGCGTTGCAACAGGATGAGGAATGGCCGTGTGTCTGGCATCGGTGGCATTGGCCTACCGACAATCTTCTTCGTTGGGGCTCTACTGTAATTTTTAAATGGAGGATTTGGGTTAGGTCCGTGAATATTTTTTTGGCAGCTTCGTTTCTCTTAAGGTTCACAAGCATTAGAGGTATTTCGCGGCGGTTCGGGCCCGTCCGCATGCGATGGACGGAAATGACAGGATAGGATAATCCAAGGACGTCACTAATCTCTTGGCTGCTAATTTGTTCGGGTATACCCCTGAGTACTACCCTTAGTGGTTTATCCTCAGACAATTTGTAAGAGTGATGATCTATTTTTTTCTCTATTAAGATTTTGGTTATGCGGTGGTGGTCGCGGGGGGTTTTTGGGTGAATGTTTATGTATTTTGTTTGATTTTTTGCAAAATAATCAATCCCTTTGTCTGATAGAGTTTTGTCCAGTGCTGCCCAGCCGTTTTTTGAGTGGAGCACCACTGGAGGGATTCGTTGGTTGGTGACGATAACTTGAGGTGTGGATTGGGGGATGGGGGAACTCGGGGGAGGGGTGGCGGGTTGGGGGATGGTAGTTTGGGCGATGAGAGGGCTGGCTTGAACAGCCTCGACTGAAGTAATGAGAAGCTGTTTTTTTTTGGAAGGGGAAGATGGCTCTGTATTATTTGAAGGGGAGGAGATGGGTGACTTCCTGTCCCGGAACCGTTTACGGGAGAGCTTAACGGTTTCCCAGGCCATATCTTCAGCACCCGAGTGTTCGGATGCGGAAGTTTCGCTTTCGTTTTTAAAGGGTAGACCGTTAGAAATTTTAGATGTCTCCAAGAATTTTTTTGTGTTTTTATCGGCATTATAAAGAAATTTTAAATAACCACTTAATGTTCAGCACTCAAAACTTGTCCTTTTCATTTCTTTGTGGTCTGCTCAAGCAAGAAATTTTACAAATTATTTTTCTGTAAATTATGTACCGGTGATAGGAAAATTTAAATGGTTTCTGTAACTGTAACCTTTTAAATTCTATAAATGTGTAACAAAATATTTTAAAATAGTTGTAATATGAAAACCATTGAATAATGTACGAAATGATATCTGATTACCAAAATTAAATGGTAAAAGTTAAGATTTGAAGCAGCATTTTAAGTCTAATAGATGATTTCTCACCAAACCAATAATGAGAGTGTCTTGGGGGAAGTTTTACCGAAGTTTGTACACGTTTTCATTATTTTTATGCTTTCAATTTCGCGTTTTATTTTCAAGTTTTCGTCAGTACCAGATTACTAGATATCGGAAATTTGTAATATGTGCTCCTCGTTGACCTCAATACTAAGGGTGGAGTGAATGAAGGGTGGAATCTAATAATGTAGATTTTGCAGTGACATCTTATAATTTAAAAAAATAGAAAAGATTGTGACTGAGGCAGTGCAGATGTGAACAAAAAAATAAATTAGTTACAAGCAAACATAAATGTTTAATTTTGTTTTAACTAAAGCTATGGCAAGCCCCTAAAAATGGCGTTATTTAGATTTTTTTAACGTTTGTCCAAATTTACGTAAAAATTGTATATTTTGCCAAAAATATATTATGTAAGCTATATAAGACACTACAAATTTACTCTTATAAACATTAAATTAATTTCGAAATGCGGCTTTGTTTCATTGAATATAAGAATTGCGACATGGTGAAATACACTTCCTTTACATTTAAATAATTAACAAAAAATATATTCTGGTTTCACAGTTATATTTTTTAATATTTAACTGAAAACATTAGAGACAGTTATATTTAACTAAATAAAGAAAATTAATAAATTTTCACGTTAAAAGTACAAACTTTTAATCCAATATTCAGAAAAACAAAACTATAAATGGAAAAATCCAACAAAGTAGTACAAAAAACGCAAACATACTTTGGCAAAAATGCCCTCTTACCCTGGAATGAGATGCTAAAATCCTTATTCATATATAAGAATCCTTATTCATATATAAGAAGAAAAAAAAATCGCTTAAAAGTCATATTTAAACATCTCAATTCAGCCTGCTGGTAAATATTCCCAGAAATTCAATTTCCAAAGAATAAGCGATCTTAATATTAATTGTATTGAATAATGGAGTTGATTCTGTCAAAATAATAAACAATAATATTATGAAGAAATATTCCAACTGGAACTTTTATAGTGAACAGTGTTGTGTTTACTGAATGCGGAGTTTTTTTTATTTATAAAAATTTTTTACTTTATGTTTTCAAATCCGTACATAATGTATCTACTTACACGAATTCACAAGCATGAAATTATTAGCTGAAAAAACAGTTTCATTAAATACATGGAGAAAGTTCTCATCTCAAAATCAAAGAATCATTCCAGTTTTACATTTAAATGCGTTTTATGTGTATTTTCTCTTTGAAAAAATATTTAAAAATCTGATTAAGTAGTGTTATTAAACAGTGTTATTTTTCTATAATCTCACTCCTATACAAACATGATTATGACGGGGTATACCCAAAATAATAAAAAATGTTTGTGTTTTATAGATTTTTGGAAATGCGCGTTTTAAAAAAAAAGTTTTTAATTTTTTTGTGTGACTACCGCACAAGAATCCTAACTGCTTGGAGTATGTTGTGAGGCTTAAGGTAGTAGGGAGGGGAAGGAGACGGGGAAAAGGAAGGTAGAAAAGATTTAAGCCCACTTTATTAATAATAATAATAATAAATCAATTATTTCTCAATTGAATATTCATAAAGTGAATACTAGAAAATGTCGGGGACGCCAGAGGAAGAGATGGCCAGTTGAATAAAATACAAGAGTCAGCTTAGCAAAAGAGCATGCGATGCATGAATTTGAATGAAGCAAGAAGGTGACAAAGTTTTGTGGCGGTTCATTATTTCTGCCTTACCTCCTCCAGGGAAATAATTATTAATTGAACCCTTTTCGAAAGTAGATATTTATGTACGTAGGTACCAAAAAACAAAGCTTTAAGTATGAATAAATACAAATAAAAAACATAAATATTGGCTTCGTTAGTTTACACACACTAAATGTGACACAAAATATTACATTAAATAATAATATGTATAAATATCCTTTTTCAAATCACAAGTAAATGTAATAATATTACCAACACTAACGACATTTCATTCGAATGTAAATAAACCATAAGACCCGGAAAAAATTAATGTGAATATTGTCTAGGGCCTTTCCAGCGGTCCTTTGTGTTAAATCCACCCCCACCTAAATCCCTTGTGCGGGTCCTCGCCACTACACTGATAAGGGCTATCGGAGGGATGGTATATAAACCCCTAAACCAGGGGTAGCAGATCATTAGCAGTGGTGAGCTCGTCGAGGACACTTGTCCACAGGAGAGCTGGTGGAAGTGATTGTGACTTGTGTTGAGGACTTCAGTGCTGTTGTTTGCATGAAGGATGTCAAAATCAGCTGGGGCATCAAAATACTGGTGAGTTATTTTTAAAATATACCGGTTTCTAGACACGAAAAAAATTATACTAGGTTATGCACCTGGTAAATTTTTATTTTAAATATATATATATTTAAATTCATTAATAAAAGAGGTTTTTCTATAATCGCAAGCTCGCATCGTTTTAATCAAATGAAAACAAATCAACATTTATACATCAAAATTATTATTCAATTCAATTAATTATTCAATCAAAATTATCAACATGTTTCGAAACCTATGTTTTCATCGTCGGGTTGAAATGAAAACTCAATTTTATTTTATCCTAACGAATTATTAATTTCCCAACCAATGGCTTATTCGTCAGGATAAAATAAAATTTTCAATCTTCGTCAATGGATTTTCATTTTTCCTGACGAGGACACCATTCGTTTCAAACCTGTTTCGAAACCAATGGTGTCTTCGTCAGGATAAAATGAATGTCATGAATTTAAATTTTTATCCTGAAGGAGAAACCATTGGTTTCAAAACATGTTGATAATTTATATAAGCGGTGCTTAAAAAGTGATTTGTTATTTAATTTGGTATGGTTTCGTCGTCAGGATAAAATGGAATTTATCCTGAGGAAACCACACGTTTTACTAACATGTTTTTCGAAACCAATGGTTTCTTCGTCATGATTAAATGAAAATCAATATCCGTCAAGGAATTTTAATTTTATCAAGAAGAAACAAGTGTGATGAAGAAACCATTGGTTTCGGAACATGTTGATAATTTAAATAAGCGGTGTGTACACATAATTTGTTGTTATTTAATTTTAAAATAGCTATATTATATAATTTTGTTTCCATTATTTGGAACAGTACTCCTGATGTCACGTAGAAGCTGAACGGGTGTGACGTCAGAGTCGAATCAAAACGTTTATTGTTATTTAGATTATTGTAAAATTTAAACCATTGTCAATGCCTCTATGAAGAAAATTATATTATTTATGATTAAAGCTCGTAAATTATGGTAGAATAATACTTTTTTAATTCAACAAACTTAAATGTCCGTCAAGGGTGGTGGTACTGATGTCAGAGCATAACCGTTAGAAGTTTTAGATTTGTTGATTTTTAATTATCGAATTCGATTTTCATAATTGATTTGAATAACCATACATACAATAGAATCCACGTGTTTATTTATTGTTATCAAGTTGAATTTGTAGAAATCCATTTTAATTTTTTATCTCTTACATATTCAATTATTCAATTTATAAAAACATTTTATTTATAAACAAGTTCTGCTAGGTAATTATTATTACACGTGGTAGCTGTTTCGCCTTCTGAAGGCATTATCAAACAGTTGCCTTCAGAAGGCGAAACAGCTGTCACGTGTAATAATAATTACCTAGCAGAACTTGTTTACAAATAAACTGTTTTTATAAATTGAATAATAATATTGTTGAATATATAAAAGAATCCACGTGTGTTGGGTTCTTCATTGGAATTTTTCAGTTATAATAACTGAATATCAATACTGCATTAATTAATATTAGATAACATCTCTCATCATAGATATCATCTCACCTAATTATTGTTCTTGTGAAGACTGAAGTTTCCGATTGTCTCGCTGGCGATTCTCTATTTAATTTCTTATCAGTCCATTACAATCTCAAAGTAAATAGTTGTTACTATTCACCTGGATTAATTACGGATGGATCTTGATACGTTGACAGTTTCTTTCTATACATCAATACTAACGTAATGATACTCAACTCATTTCAGTCAAGGAAATAAATTATTTGCCTTGAACATAATAACAATATCTTCGCGTTTAAATATTATTACGAAGTAAGCAATAGATAAGCACGGTTTTTATAATAATCAGGTTTAACATTTAAAAAAATGGTACACTTATAAATTACAATTTTTGAAGGTTGTTCCCATCAATGTTATACATATATCATTGAAGAATATTTCTATTATTGACGATTTGACAGTAGGTGGCAATGGCGGAATAGATAAACGCGCACGTCCCGGTTAGACGAGAGGTTCTGGGTTCGAGTCCCAGTTGCGACCATTTTTCTGTTTTTCTGTGTCTTGTTCTCTTTCATATCGTTTAGATTATTACTGTTATCTTCTAGAATAATTGACTGACTGAGAATTGAACCTTATCCGGGGACTGAAGTCAACAACTCTCACAACTAAGCCTAATCCCGACAGGGCCGACATTGTGTCTTTTTACTAAGATATAACATAACAGACCCTTGAGTATATGTAGTTGGCAGTTTTGTTGTGTTCAAGTTTACACTCGTAATTTTATACTGTTGTTCAGAGGATGCTTATACTGTTGTTCAGAGGATAACTTTAATTATAACAATTCTTTCGTATATCTCTTGTTACTTTTTCCACACACGTATTTGGGTTTTGTGAAAAGTTGGTATTTTCCGTCCCTACATTCTTATTTTATTGTAGTACGTATAATACTGGCTTTTTACTTGACTGGACTATTCACTTCTATCCGCGAGCTCTCACCCACATATCTTGTTACATTTTAATTACGTCTTTTGGTTTTGCGGAAAGTTGGTATTTTCCGTCCCTACATTTTTATTTTATTGTAGTACGTATAATACTGGCTTTTTACTTGACTGGACTATTCACATCTATCCGCGAGCTCTCACCCACATATCTTGTTACATTTTAATCACGTCTTTTGGTTTTGCGGAAAGTTGGTATTTTCCGTCCCTACATTTTTATTTTATTGTAGTACGTATAATACTGGCTTTTTACTTGACTGGACTTTTCATATCTCTCCGCGAGCTCTCACCCAGATATCTTGTTACATTTTAATTACGTCTTTTGGTTTTGCGAAAAGTTGGTATTTTCCTCCCATAAATCTTTATTGTAGTACGGATAATACTGGCTTTGTATTTGATTGGACTTTCATCTCTATCCCCGAGCTCTCATTATTAAAAATTGTTTGTACCCACATATTTCTTGGTTCCATGCCAATTGAGAATAAAGTCAACTCAACACCTCCTTGAAAAGTCATTAAAATGTATGAAAAAAATAATTTTAAATTAGCCGATAACCCTAACCTAACATAACCTATTTAACCAATACCAATACTTTTTATCACTCTGAATGACTTATCTGATAGGGTTCTGAGTTGGTTTCATTCCGAGTTGTCCGGTCACCATATTTCTTGTTACTTTAATTACTTCTTTTGGTTTTGCGAAAAGTTGGTATTTTTTGTCCATACATTCTTATTTTATTGTAGTACGGATAATACTGGCTTTTTACTTGACTGCACTTTCATCTCTATCCTTGAGCTCTCGTTATAAAAATTTGTTTTAACCACATATTATTTATCTTGTTACTTTGTAATTACGTCTTTTGGTTTTGCAAAAAGTTGGTATTTTCCGCACAAACATTCTTATTTTATTGTAGTACGGATAATACTGGCTTTTTACTTGACTGGACTTGTCATCTCTGTACCCGGGCTTAATAGCTCTCATTTTTCGTTATAACTTTTGAACATGACAATCTCCTGTTACCTTTTCCACATTCATGTTCTGGTTTTGCAAAAAGTTGGTATTTTCAGCACATACAATCTTATTTTATTGTAGTACGGATAATACTGGCTTTTTACTGACTGTACTTGTCATCTCTGTACCCGGGCTTAATAGCTCTCATTTTTCGTTATAACTTTTGAACATTAATATCTCTTGTTACTTTTTCCACATTCATGTTTTGGTTTTGCAAAAAGTTGGTATTATCCGTCCCTACATTCTTATATTATTGTAGTACGGATGATACTGGCTTTTTACTTGGCTGGACTGTCATCTCTATCCCCGAGCTCTCATTGTAACAATTTGTTTGTACCCACATATCTCTTGTTCTTTTTAATTACGTCTTTTGGTTTTGCGAAAAGTTGGTATTTTCTGTCCATACATTCTTATTTTATTGTAGTACGGATAATACTGGCTTTTTACTTGACCGGACTTTCATCTCTATCCTTGAGCTCTCGTTATAACAATTTGTTTTAACCACATACTACTTATCTTGTTACTTTTTTATTATATTGTAGTACGGATAATACTGGCTTTTTACTTGACTGGATTTTTCATCTCTATTCGCGAGCTTTCATTACCACATATCTTGTTTCTTTTTAATTACGTCTTCTGGTTTTGCGAAAGGTTGGTATTTTCCGTCCATACATTCTTATTTTACTGTAGTACGGATGATACTGGCTTTTTACATGGCCAGTCCTCCACAATCTCACTATCCCATGTACAAAAACATTGTTATTACCATCTTAAGCTGTTTTACTTACTCGCACATGGTACCAATGGCTCTTGCAAAAGTTGGCAGCAGTCCACAAATAATATATTTTCCGATGTAGTGTGGAAGACGCTGACTTCGTGATACCTTCACAACAGTTTTCCGTTGATCTTGTCTGGTTGTTTACATATTAATCTTCTATGCGAAGTAGGACAAATTTCGAGTTTCGTCTGGAGTCTTCAAGGTGATGGTATCTACAAACCTTGATGGCTGTTGAATGCCCAGTACGTTCCGTCTCACATGGTATTTGATTGTAGTACGGGATGTGCTGGGCATTTAATGTCATCTTTGATCAACAACTTCTACAACCTTCTATTTCTCGTTTTGCGGAAACGGATTGAACTGTTACTATTCAAAGTTCAGTACTGTCTGTCTTACACTGCTTTAAATGCTGTAGTACGGATGGTAAAGGACTTTCGATGGTTACTTACTGCTGCCAGCATCCCGTTTCATATTGATATTGTCCAGTGCTGAGTGTTTGATACAGTGCTGAGTCATTGCATCGCTGATATTGAAAAGAGTGCCATGTGAAGGAGATGACAGAAACGAGCCTGCTCGCGTGACTTCAAGACCAGCACATGTGGGTCCTACCAGAAGCCCGGTACTGCCTGACACTTTACACTGTATTTTTTGCTGTAGTACGGGTCGTACCGGGTGTTGTGGTGGGGTTCGCTTTCTTCAGTCTTCGGTTTTGCTTAAAAACATTCGCCAATTTCATCATCTTGATTTCAATATATTTTTACTTCACTGTAATGGTTTTCCAGGACTAAGGTTCATGGGGCGAGGTTTGTCTAGGTTTTTATGACAGATGCTTGGCGTGACACCTTCTGCGTGGCGGGCCAGAGTGGGAGAGACTGGTTGATGAAGACCTTTTGACCTCTCCAGCCGGAGCCTCATGACGATCCATCGCCCTGCACCATGGTTGGAGGAATGAATTCATACATTCGTCACTTCTGAACTCCCAGATCCAGAGCCCCAAGCTTTTTCTTCCCAGAACTTCCTCTCCTTCCTTTCCATAATAATACCCTCCACGCAGCATCTCCAAAGATGAAACAGGCCCCGAAATTGTTTTCTTCAGGGCCTTCTGTGTGAAGCTAATGTTAAAAAATCCTAATTATAATACCTACGTATTCTCTAATGTAATATTCCGTTATGTATTTCTAAACCCGTTCTTTCGGATGACTTTTATGTCACCCCAGATCCTCAAAGACTTCAGTTAATTGAATTCCTGTGCTTACTTGGTATTCACCGTCCATACATGAATTTAAATATGTAGTACGGTAGGATATCGGGCATCCGCGGGACGATATTTCACGAGAAAATTCTACATTCAAGATTGGTCCCCTCATCTACTAAGCACTGGGCATCCAGGGAACTGTATTCACATCTTGTGAATTCTTCTCAACTGCTGTTCTGATATTATCTAAAGCTAGTTACTGTCCGTCTTACATTGCTTTATTTCCTGTAGTACGTATGGTAAAGGGCTTTGGATGGTGTCTGCTTCTGCTCTTCACGTCAACACATCTTATCTTCTTTGCTATATGGCTGTCAAATACCCGGTGCAACAATTATATACACTATTATACGATGTAGTACGTGTTGCACTTGGCGTTTGATGGTTTCCAGATCATCTGCATTCATCTTGTCACCTCTACTTGGTTTTTGAAGGCTTCTGATATCATCTGCAACATCTTTCGAACTTTGCTTCACACTTGACCGTCCGATTGATTGTCATATCATTAATGTTTGTCTTTTAGTTTCTGTTGTTTAATTGTTTAGTTTCTTATATACATCAACATGGTTTCTGTCAAATACCCGGTACAACTTTTATATACACTATTACTTGATGTAGTACGGGTTGTATTGGGTTTTTGATGGTTTCTAGATCATATGCACCGTCTGTCATCACTTTTAACATATTTCGTCATCGATCCTGGCTAAATTGTGTAAATATTTATAGTAGAAACTAGCATCATTTATCGAGATTAAATTACGAGATTACTCTCCATCTTTCAGTGCTTCATTTGCTGTAGTACGGATGGTACGAGACTTTAGATGGTAACCAGAAGTTCTTCACGTCTTCATCTCCTACGCATCAATACGTTTTCCGCCATTAATATACGCATTCCCGTTAAGCACAAGGATGAATACAGGAACGGATAGTATGCACATTCCCGCAGGTAATGCTTAAACCTCTTTTGTACTCCTTCTACTTCTTTGGATTGCTTTACATTATTAACAAGATAATAATGTAAAGCAATTGAAGCTGAAGGATTGGATGATTCCAATTCTTCAGCGTGTCCATCATCAGTCTTGTAGTTACTTGGTTTTTTCCGTTCGTACATGAATTTACATATGTAGTACGGTAAAGAATCGGGCATCTACGGGATTATCATCACTATCTTCAGTTATCTACGAGGAGATTTTCATCAGTACATATATTGACGTATTTCGAATACCTGCTACATTTCGTATTACATTGGGTCATTTAATTTAGTACGTCGTGTACTTGGTATTTGATTATGTTAAATTCAGCAAACTTCATGCCTTAGCTTATTTTCTAGTATCAATACGGCGCCTGCCAAGTACCCGGTACAACTTTTATATACACTATTACTTGATGTAGTACGGGTTGTATTGGGTTTTTGATGGTTTCCGATTTCTTCCTAGCCGCTCCTCGCCACATCCAAAATTAATTGTATATGCCTATTAATTAATTGTTTGTAACATTTGATTTCAGCCCTGTGATTACTTGGTGCGTACTGTCCATACATGTATTTGAATATGTAGAAGAACCATATTTACAACTTCTTGCTTCTTCCGAAATTCACGTGTTTACCACAAAGACTCCCTCTAAATCTCATTTCTTCCATTGCTTTTTAGTTGTATTGTTGTGGGGTTTCCATGGTGTCTGCATCTTTGATTATCGTATATATCTGTATTTGATTGCAATAATGCTTTATTTCAGATGTTTTAAAATGTCCTGCTATGTGCACAAACTTCATTATCCTGCCATGTCATCTATCGAACACCTGGTACATCCCGTAATACACGATATTACCCAGTGTAGTACAGAGTGTGCAAGGTGTTTGATGATGTTCAAATCAGCAATCTTCGTGGTCTTCCACCGTCATCACTTCGTCTTATGTATCATATGAATGTTACTGACTGTTTTATAGATCTAGTACGGATCATTACAGTACGGACAATATTCAAGATTGAAGGACTTTCTCAGAACTTCGGAGGAAACGTTACTCGAATGAATGGATTGATTTATAATTCGTAAGAGCGTCGGGTATGACTTTCTTAATTTCTTTATAATAAATTCAAGAACATATTAAACTTACGACCATTTGTTACAGGTTTGAAGAGCATCATCAATCGATATGGGGAGTTGCCCACATTATTGTGGGACCAGAAGACATCACCAACATCGAATGACAGACTTTAACTTCATATTGCTGTAAGTATGAGATTATTAATTGTTTTATACAAGACTCGGTCTGTGGGCTTTAAAGAGCTCAATTTGCTTTAGTTCTCAGGATATTTCATCGTTGCTGCTTCTGATCTTCACGTAATTAGCGTTTGCACATCTTCGGCACTTTTCAAGTACCCGGTACAATTTTTACATACACCTTTATTTGATGTTTTACGTGTTGTACTTGGTTTTTTATAGTGTCCCCTACCATCTGCATCCAACATCACCATCTTTCGTTGGACCCTTGTGCTTGTGATCTTCTGAATTATGTACCTATTTCGTTTCAGTCCTGTGCTTACTTGGTATTTACTGTTCATACATGAAATTAAATATGTAGTACAGTAAAGGACCGGGCATCCACGGGACGGAATTCACCAAGAACATTCTGTGTATGAGCTTCCTCATCTTGTGAATTCTACAACTTCTGTTCTGTCACTATCTAAAGCTATTTACTGCCCGTCTTATATTGCTTTATTTCCTGTAGTACGGATGGTAAAGGGCTTTAGATGGTGTCTGCTTCTGCTTTTCTTGTCTTCACACATTCTTCTACACTATTATTTGAATGGAGTACCATCTACATCACCTAGCATCGCCATCTTTCGTTGGACACTTGTGCTTTTAATATCTTTCGAATTATATACGTATTTCGTTTCAGTCCTGTGCTTACTTGGTATTTACTGTTCATACATGAATTTAAATATGTAGTACGGTAAAAGACCGGGCATCCACGGGATGATACCCACCAAGAACATTCTCCATCAATATTAACTCTCTCATCTTGTGAATTCAACAACTTCTGTTCTGACACTATCTAAAGCTAGTTACTACCCGTCTTACATTGCTTGATTTCCTGTAGTACGGATGGTAAAGGGCTTTAGATGGTGTCTGCTTCTGCTTTTCTTGTCTTCACACATTCTTCTACACTATTATTTGAATGGAGTACCATCTACATCACCTAGCATCGCCATCTTTCGTTGGACACTTGTGCTTTTAATATCTTTCGAATTATATACCTATTTCGTTTCAGTCCTGTGCTTACTTGGTATTTACTGTTCATACATGAATTTAAATATGTAGTACGGTAAAAGACCGGGCATCCACGGGATGATACCCACCAAGAACATTCTCCATCAATATTAACTCTCTCATCTTGTGAATTCTACAACTTCTGTTCTGACACTATCTAAAGCTAGTTACTGTCCGTCTTACATTGCTTTATTTCCTGTAGTACGGATGGTAAAGGGCTTTAGATGGTGTCTGCTTCTGCTCTTCGTGTCTTCACACATTCTTTTACACTATTACTTGATGTAGTACCGTCTACATCACCCAGCATCGCCCGTCTTTTGTTGGACATTTGTGCTTGTAATATCTTAAGAATTATTTATTTATTTATTTAAAATTTACGGCACAAAGTGCCATTTACAAGCTTGTGTATATTTAATCACAGTCATAGTACATTCTACAGGCATTAAAAATAAACAATAATATCAAAAAATCATTATGTAGCGACCTCGTTAACGTATAATTGGCTGAAATGCACCTATTTCGTTTCAGTCCTGTGCTTACTTGGTATTTACTGTTCATACATGAATTTAAATATGTAGTACGGTAAAGGACCGGGTATCCACGGGATGATATTCACCAAAAATTTACACCAATATTAACTCTCTCATGGTATTCGTATCAATTAATTGGTCAACAACATTTGTTATCAGCCAAGTGGTTACTTGATGCATAATGTTCAGACTTGAATTTGAATACGTAGTAGGACCATATTCACGCCTCTTGTTTCTTCCGGAATTCGTCTGTTCACCCCTAAACCCGATTCCCTCTCAAACTCATTACTTCTACTTCATTATTGTTGGAATACTAGTGTTTCAGGTCTTTCATGGTGTCTTCATTTACAATTGTCGTATATTATCAATAATTGTTTTAATAACGCTTTATTTCAGATGTTGTGTCCTGCCGTGTGCACAATCTTCATATTCCTGCCATGTCATCTATCATCGAATCCCTGGTACATCCCGTAATACACGATATTACCCAGTGTAGTACAGAGTGTGCTAGTATTTTGATGATGTTCAAATCAGCAATCTTCAAGGTGTTCCACCGTCTTCACTCCGTCATGTATTATATGAATGTTACTGACTTGCTTTCTAGATCTAGTACGAATCATTACAGTACAGACAGTATTCAAGATTGGAGGACTTTCTCTGACAACCTCGGAGGATGTGACTCGAAGCTATCAATGGATCTATGATTCGTAAGAGCGTCGGGTATGACTTTCTTAATTTCTTTATTATTAATTTAAGAACATGTTAAACTAACATGGTTTACATGTTAAAAGAACACCACCACTTGACCTGGGGAATCCACCACCTTGTTGCGGTTACTGTCCGTCTTACATTGCTTTATTTCCTGTAGTACGGATGGTAAAGGGCTTTAGATGGCGTCTTCACATTTTCTTCTAAGTATACCATTACTTGATGTAGTTCCACACTTCATTTCTGCGCTTATTTAGTATTTTCCATCCATACATGAATTTAACTACGTAGTACGGTAAAGGACTGGGTATCCGCGGAACGATATTCACCAAGAACGCAATAAAAAAAGCATCATTTTAAAACTTCTTCCTTACATTCTATATATGATGTCGAACGTATGGTAAAGGACTTCTTGTTGCGTTAGCTTCTCTAGGTGCATTACATTATAAGAATAGGAAAATTATAAAGAATATGATAATATAATGTTCCTATTCTTAATAATGTAATGCACCTAGCGTTCGGAGTATCCCGAAGACGACACCGTTGGCCCACTGTGAGTCAACTCCAACGCATTTAATTTCTCTCTGGATTCATAGTTTGGCAACAATTAACCATTTCTACATTCATTGAATAATGTAATACGGAGTGCTTGGGATATTTGTAGAACTGTTGTCAATAACTGTGCAGCACCGCCTCTTGTAGATTGTCTTCTAGATTCATGGTTTGCAAGAGACCAGTTCTTTCTGTTAGAAGATTCAGTCATTGAATTTCAGAACCATTTCAACTACCGATTGGATAGCAACATCTCCTGCATTCTTCTGTGGATTGTCTGGATGTCTGCAAGTGACCAGTTATTTCTGTTACAACATATATTGTTACGGTACGGAATGCCCCAGATATTTGCAGAAATTCTGATAGCAACGTCTCCTGCATTCTCCTGCATTATCCTGAGGATTCATGGTTCGTATGAGATTCTCCAATTCTTTTTGTTACTACGAGTAGTGACCTCCAAACTTTAATGCCAGCCTGAACACGATACGATTCATTCTCGCGCAGTTTCTGTCTTTACAATGAACGTAAACGAAAGAGAAAGATGAGTAAAAACATAAATTACGTGCGACAGAAATAGGCGTGAGCGAGGAGGCATGCCACTTTCTGACCTTAAAGTCGCACATTGCGATGATTTCTGTATCAATGTCAGGCAGATATTAAAGTTTGGCGTTCATTATAATTAATTGAGTTTACGGTAAGGGATGCATCGAGAATTTGCAAAACAGTTATCAAGAAATGAGCATTTATAATAATTTCTTCAGTGCCTCTTGTTCCACAGTTTGTAAGTGACCAGACCCTTCTGTTACCATGTGCGTGAATTTAATCATATAGTACGGAATGGTTCTTGGCATTTGCGGAGCTGAATTCTTCTTGGATTCTACATTCTCCCAAATCCCTTTTAGTGACCAGGTATTTTTGTTACAAAATGAAATGATTGTTTGAACCGTACTGGAATTTGACATGTTCAAACTCTACCATCATTTTCAGATCTTCTTGTCGTGTGATTACTTGTATAATAATAAGATTATAATTAGAGCTCTTCAATTGTGACGCAACTGTGCGGACCTCTTTTTGGTTTAACATTATCCTAGTTCAACAAGCGTTCTTTCTGGAATGATCTCCCGGTCACTAGTACTCTCTGTCTTATAATGTATTAAATTTATTTGTAGTACAGAATGTGCTGGCAATCGTGAGTTCAGCTCGCATCGGCTTATCTTCAGCTCCAAATTCTGATAACTGACTTTAATGCAAGCCAATGTTTTCATCCTTTTCATCCCTCCTGGACAACTGTTTCGCACACTATTTTGATTTGTGGTGCTTTTTAAATATTATTTTTACTCCACACAGGAGGCCCCGAGGAAAGGAGCTCCAAACCAGAGATGGCTGCCAAATACAACCGTGCGGCGCATTTGTACAAGGTTAGCAGTTATCATTAAACTTAAATTTAGCATTAAAGTTAGCATTAGTATCTGCGGGCCCTGTACAGTACGCCCAGCTTCTGAGATGTCAACTTAACTCTGGTTTCGATGGAGCTCCTGCACCTGAGCTGATCACTCTAAGTTAGTTACTCCAAGCATATCAATGGAAGGCCTGTTCGGAAGATTGCTTCCATTGAAGAAGACTAGATTTTCCTTTCGACCCCTTTTAGACGTAATCAGACATGATTGGGTCTTTGAAACATTAAATTCAACGAGGTTATTCTTACCCCAAGAGCAAGTGTGTTGGCATTTGTATTTGAAGTGTGTTGTGCATTGGCACACACTTGATTGACTTACACCAGGACTTGTTGTTTGATTTATTGACCTCTTATTGATTGTACATATCTCAGGGGAGTTGACCACCTTGTTGTGTGACCAGAAGACACGCCAACGTCCAATGACAAACCTTAACTTCACATAGCTGTAAGTATGTATACTATAATAGAACTTGATTTGTGAATGACTGTGATTTGTGCTTCAACCTCGGATTAATCGATTACCAGGTACACATTGTTCATGCAGTGATTATATTCTGTAGTACAGTGATTGTACCGGTATTTGAGCCTATCCACTCAACAGTGAACCCGAATCCATTTAACAGTGATCTCGAAAACCCAGTTGATTGCTGCGTTTTATAAAAATTAACTACTCTCCATCTACAGTCCGAGATTTCTTATTTTAACATTTCGGAAGACAGACAAACAAAAAAGTTAAGATTTCATTCAATAGCTCTGCTAGAATATATGTTCTGCAGTGTGGTAAATTGAAGTAGTCTTGTTTTATGTAGGTGCTTTATGTCGATGCGTCTTTTTGAATTGTTTTCAATGATTAAATAGTACCTACATTTAATTTATGGTTGGAATCTAGTTATTTCGATATAATGAAATATTATAAAGTCCGTTCAGAATAACAGTTAAACATTATGTATGATTTTTTTAAGTGAATACTTCACATGAGACCCAGCTGTTCCCATCTGGAGCATACCCCTCACAACATACCCAAATTGGGGTTTGTTGTGAGGCTGAAGTAGTGTGAGGGTAGTGGGGAGAGGAAGGTGGGGAAGTAACCTGACACGCTAAAGCTATTTTAATTTTCAATGGTGGTCTTACACCAGGGCGATACTAAGAGTATCTTCCACTCTGGAACGAGCCGCAAATATGCTATTATTAATTCAAATGAATTTATTGAAAAATAACACAAATTAATCAAATTACAATTTATTTGCCTACGCCGGGATTCGATTCTGCGACCCAAAGATTGCGAGTCAAGAGCCTTACCCCTTGACCAGGGACCGTGTTTACTTAAATTCTTCACCTACACCAGCCGTCACTAATTATGTACTCATACAGGGTGTTGGGACGCGCTTGTCTCAACTTTAACCAGTGATTCCTGAAAATGATTTGGAGTGTAAATGTAAATTAAATTTCGGTCTTCGGTGACTTTTTAGTTGTCTTTTAATTATCTTTGCTTCAAAATCAAACAAAAAAAAACTTTAGTATATCGTCAACGGTTACTCAGCCGAGTAACCAAACAACCCCTCACACCGCCCCCAACTGTCCAATATCTACAGATTTTTTATTTTTAGTTGAAAAAAATCATCAAAAATGTTGCCGGTCACCAAAATTTTATTTTCATTTTTTATTCCAAATAATGACAGTAAACACCGTTTAAAGTGGATACTAAATACAAATGTGGAAAAACTACAGGCCGCCTCAGAACAGGGAACCCTAGTGAGGAGGACTGTGAAAAAAAAAACTTTATAATACCTTAATATAATACAATTTATAAATACATTATGTACAAATTTTGCTATAGATACTAATTAAAAAAAAAAAAAAAAGTATGTTAAGTACATCCTTTAAATCTCTGTTTAAGGGGGTATTCTAGTCCAGATTTTTTTTTTCATATTTCGATTAGATATTCAAAAATATATCCTTGGAAGGATTTTTCGAAATTCGATTTATTTGTAAAGTTACAGCCACTTTAGTGTCGTACTATCGGCAATTCGAACGGTTCATACAAAATCTAGCTAGAATCGAAATAGAAACGCGTTTTTCGAAACGTGTGTCACGAAATTTCAAGTTGAAATTGATCGATTTTCTTGAAATTTGGCACGAATCACACCGCCCCCCAACTATCCAATATCTATCGTTTTTTTTAATGTTTTTAGTTGAAATAAAAACCATCCAAAATGTTGCCGGTCACCAAAATTTTATTTTAATTTTTTACTCCAAATGTCAGTAATCACTGATGAAAGTAAGTCAATTACGCCCTGTTTAATACAGTTATAATATTAAACATTAAATTCCTGTTTTTGGCACACTGACCTCACCAGAAATAAGTCCATAACCCTCTTACTAATTAACGTGTTTTAAATTTTACGCCGACAGTATTTTATAACCAACCATTTGTAAATAACCTTATAACTGCTGAAATAAGAAAGTGACTCACCACCATTCAGGTAAACTATGAATCATAATTGACGTAGTTTACATGTAATGTATCCCAAATTAACTAATTCCCAAATTCAAGGGCAATCATGGGTTGTTGAGTCATGCTGATAATTTGGGATTGGGGTCAACATCTTAATAGGAGTTAATTAATTACGAAACACGGTTATTAGGAATAATGGAGCTGGTCACTCGTGTCGTTTCCGCGCTCCTCGCTCAAATAATAAAAGGATTGTATTACCTAAACAGGTGGATAATTGAGATGGGTATGTTGGGACGACCTTGATGGTAATAATGTTGTTGTGCGAATTTTCTGACTTGTGCGTACTTTTATTTGTTGAGCACTCAATGGCGGACTAAGCCCGTCAGAGGCCCGGAGCGGCAAAGCTGAATGAGGCCCCCCCCCTAGCTTAAAAGGCTGATGTAATTTTACAAGCTTTTTATTCATTTCACACGGGCCTCTGATCCAAACGCCTCCACGTTCCCTTGATCGAATCCTAAACAAGGCCTTAAGGTACCAGGAATGACAAATAAATTAAATAAAAAAAAGTCATTTTATACGTCATTTTCTGAAAGATGTAAATGTTAATAATGCTTTCACCAAATGTTTTAAGGAAATTCGTAAAATTGACGGAGATACAGCAATTTATATGAAACCGTCTTAAACAGTGTGTATATTACTCCAGCAAAACATTGAACGCGTTTTTCTCAAAACTACGTTTTACAACCTGGTTGACAACATATTAGAAAAACTCTACATCCGATATGCATGTACCAAGTCTTTAACTGTTCAAAAATCCAGTCACCACGGCCAGGGCCATATTATCCACAAGGCAGTGTAGGCAACTGCCTAGGGCCCCTAGGGTAAAGGGGCCCCGAGACGTGTATTGCCAAGGGGCCCCAATATGTTTAATCCGGCCCTGACTGTGGCACCATATAGGGATTATTTTATAAAGGGCCCACAATTTTTCGGAAACGAAATTAAAAAAAAATAACAATTTTTTTTTTTACAGTGTCCTGATGCCTTAAAGCCTTGTTTAGAATTTGATCAAAGGAACATGGAGGCGTTTTGGGGCCCCCCAGGACCAGAGGCTCGGGGCGTGCCGCCCCCTCTGCCCCCCCCCCCCCCTAGTCCGTCACTGTGACCACTATAATTTTTTTAATACGAAATAGGCAAACTGTCAGAACCAGTGGAACTATGGCTTCCCCAGTTGGGGTAGGTAGTAAGGGAAGATGACTTTAGATATGTGGAGCGGATGCCTGGAGAAATTAGTGAAACGGTACAATAAAATAATACAAATATGTTGATCACCAGTTGATTAGCAGACATCTCCAAATACTAAGTTTTGAGATAATGAGGAAAGCAATATTCGAATGCGCACCATACGTCAAATAATATTTATAAGTGTCTGTATTTTACATATTAAATATGCAATAAAATAACATCCGGTTCATAAGAATGACATTTTGAAATATCATACTATTTTTTTTATGTGAGTAGGGGAAGGTGGGGCACGTTGTTCGGGGGCACGTTGTTACATCATCGATAAATCATACACCAGAGCAAATTTTTGCGTGCATGTCTATGGTGGACATGTGTGTGAATTTGCCGATCAGTATCCCACAAAACGTCAACGAAAACGCATGTTCCAAAAAAATCTAATAATTAAAATTTAATTTCGCGTGTGCAAAGTAACTTTCGTTGAAAGAATTTGAAGTCATTTCCTCTTACGGAGAACGTATGCGCGGCCCATTTTGGCCAGTTTCATATAAATCTTAAATTTGGATTTGAGATCAAAATACCTAACCAAACTGAAAAATTATTTTTGTAATCAAAAGGTCTAGTACGGATGTGAGCTGCTTTATTTATTTTTGCTTTAAATTAGAAGATATACCTAGGTTAAAGATATTAGTGTTTCATGATTAGAGGCAATTAATTATTTGAAAGTAAATGAAAAACATTGAAAAAATAATTTTACTATGTTTATTTTACAAATACAATTAAAAATAAAATAAAACATCGTTAAAAATGCATTTTTTGGGTAGTAATTTTGATGTATAAACGACAAATTTTTGTTCCGCCGTAAATAGGTAATTTGTATTTTTAATTTACAACTATCAAAATGTTTTTTTTTTTCTTAAATTTTATTTTTTATTTTATATTTCATTATTTTTCTTATTTTGATTCCCTATATGGCAGTGAGGCAGACAAAAGATGAAAGTCAATTGAATGCTGTAAAAATGAGATCCCTGAGGCGCTTTTGTGGTAAAACCAAGCAGACTGTGTGAAAAATGTATAAATCTGCAAATAATGCAAAGCTGATGTAGGCGTAGTGAGTAAGATTAAGAAGGGAAAAAATAGAAAGTTGGGCATGTAGAGCGAATTAACTAAGAAAGGAGTGTAAGGAGAATATATGACCCGAACGAATGGTAGAGGTATAGAAGTCGAAAACGCCTGAGAAAGACATGGCACGATCAAGTGACCTAAATACTGCGGGGGTCAGAATAACAGGAAGATATGTATAAGACGACGAATGAATGTGAAAGAAGCAAGGAGAGCGTGTGCCAAGACTGAGTTGTTTGGAGTTCCATCCTCTCTGCCTACCCCTGCGGTGAAATGACCTAGTTACAGCGCCAGCGTTACGAAGGAAAACAAATTATTTATTAGTAACGAAATATAGTTACTGCTTTTTGTCAGCTATTTTAGTCCTGTTGAAAACATCCCTTACTTCTGCAAGTAGCTCTTAAGATTCGAGCACTTTCCAATCTTCCTCTTGCCCATCTCCTTCTTCTCACTTCAGCCTCACAACAAACTCCGTAGTTCTGACTTTGGTGAAATGTACAATGGGCGGTGCTCTTTTTTGATTAAAAAACTTTCGGTTCTAATATAGAAAAAACATATTAACTGGGCGTAGCGAAGTCAAGTTTTGACTCGACTGTTTGCATTTCGTCTGCCTGTAATTTTTTTATACGTTCCGTTTCCGCTTCAAGATGGTGGCCGTTTTAATGGGTTTGAAAGATTTTTTTTTCATCGTTCTTTTTATTTAGACTTTCTAATTCGCATGTTTTCAATATTGTAGTAACTAACTACCTGGCTGAACAAAGATTGAAAAATAATTGTCATTGAAATGGTTACGTTTCTTTGGATAAATGGTTTAATTCCGTATCTGAAATTTAAAAAAGAAAAATCGAGTGCATTTCACACGCGGTAGAAGTGAAACCTTCATCCACACAATTTCAACCAATAGGAGCCTTGAAAAGTGAGGTCATAATCAAAGCGGCTAATGCGCGCAGTTTGACAGAGCGCGACACTTCTTAGGTACTGCACTTAGGTAAGGTTTCAATCTATCTCATTCTCTCGCAGGCTAAATTCTATAGATGTATGTGTTTGTCTCTTTTTAGTGTCACATTCCGTTTCATCGAGTTTCAAATCCCAACGGTGCTGAAGAAGTTTCACTTAAAAAAAATACACAGAAAAATGGTTAGTAATTAAATAGGTAGGCATATAAAGGGCCATCCATAAATTACGTCACACGAATTTCATGATATTTTGACCCCCCCCTAGTGTGACGTCACAAATTTTGCAATTTTACATGTACATTTTTTTTTGCGTTTTAATAATTTAGATTTTTACATGTGATGTCACAGAACTGATGACCCCCCATACCCCTTGTCACACAATGTCACACTTCTCTACTCCCCCCCCCCAATGTGTGGCGTAATTTATGGATGGCCCCTAAGAACCTACTTAAAAATCTTACCAATGATTAATTTAGAGAAAATTTTGGTTTTAGCTTTATTAAATAAAAAAAAATTTAAAAATATCAATTTTGGACGCGAAACCTACTTATCTGTTCGCAGAACAACTAATTATAAAAATGCTAAATAAAAAATAAACTACAGCGCCGAGCTCACCCTGGTTACTTGCCTGATAATCACAATTAATTTCTACTATATTAGATTTACCTACTGCTATATTAGATTTACCTATACACATGTATTAATTAACAATCATTTTCAGTAATCCAGTAACTTCACAGCAAGGCAAGATAATCTGTCTAATCGCCTCATTAATTACTTAATCAGAGATTTAATTAAATATGAGAGATTAATCGATACAATGTACCTACCTACTGACAAAGAACGCTATCCAAGCTGTACCTACCGTATAACAGCCGAATTAACGTTATTACATTATTTCTCTAAACCAACTAATACCAAACATTATAAAGTTAGGCTTTCCTAAATCCGACCCGTAAATATACAATAGTATAAATATAATCAAGGTATATTCTACAGATATGCGCTAAATTTGCAATGTGTATAGAAATTTTCCTTGAATTTTCACACTTTCTACTTGCTTAATTTTCTATGGAGAACGTAATGCGCATGCTCAGAAAAGAAAATGCGTTTCTGTTTAGATTGTCACGTGGATTAAAATAAATAAAAAAGCTACTTACCTACCCTGCCCAGAAAAAAATATTTAAATGCTAAAAATAATTATAATTATGTATATCCGTTTTAAACTTGTTTTTTAGAAAAACAAACGTTTACAGATTACAAATAAATTGACAACATTCGATTGAAACAACCATGTATGTATGGTTAACTGTTGTTGTTCATCAGTTTTGTAAAATTTAAAACAGGTTTGTTAGTAGTTATATAAATGTTTTTAACGGTTTAATAATACTTTTTTTATTCAATAACGCACGATAGTCCCAGCCACCTGGAGCCAGTAAGACTATGGCACCCCATTAGGGGTACGTTGTGAGGCTGAAGATAGTGGTGAGGGGAAGGAGATAGGTGAGAGATTGGTGTAATGCCTTGTTATTCAGGTCTCAAAGCCATTTAAAGCAACTTTTCAATTCTTAATGGTAGTCTTATTTTTTAAATACATATATTAGCTCCACACAGGGGGCCCTGAGAAAAGTAATTCCCCTCGGAGCCTACGACTTTTTTGGGGATGCTGTGTAGAGGGTATTTTTAGGAAATGAAGGAGGGGAAGTTCTGGGCAGGAAAAATGTACGAGTGCTGGCTAGGAATTTGAAGGTCAGTGTGTCCAGGAGTTACGGACTTATGATTACATTCCTCTGGAATGTTCCGAGTCCTGCTGGAGAGGTCAAAAGGTCTACCTTAGCCAGTATCTCCCGATCCGGCTTGCCACGCAATTGGTGGGCAGACAAATCTTACCCTATGAACCCGGGCACCCCTGCAAAATCACCAAACGTAGCGAACCACTTGGTGTGCCCTATATGGCAGAGGTGTTGGTTATCCAATAAATGATTCCCGACGGGGCGGTACGCACACGCGCCTCCCAAATCAAATTGGTTTTCAATCAAATTTTTTATTTTTTAAAGGAATTTTTGTCTTTCTTTTTTAATTATTTTCATAATTTTTATTAAAAGGGGGGCGATCAGGGCGATCTTTCACTCTTGATTTTACTGCAAATAAACATTATATTATTTTAAATGGAGTAATTACGCAATTATTAATTAATTGTGTTCAATAGTAGTAAATACATATTACAGTAAATGTGATATACAGAGTCATTATATATTTATATATTTTGTGAAGGTAACCAGACATGGTTTATATAACGAAAGTTGAGGTCGATTCAACTTTGGATTTCTATTGCATAGAAAAGTCTTTTCTCACTCAATAGACCATAGAATAGATCTGATGGGAATCCATCTTAATAGCGGATTCAGACGTTTCATTTTATTTGATTAACTCTCAATGACATTTGATAGCATATTGATAAGTGTGAATCCTTTTCAACAAAGTTGACTAAGTTTTTTCATACAATTTTTGTCATTCAATAAAACTTGATCAACTAAAACTGAAAGCATCAGAACGCGACATAACGAATGAACATAATCCATAGATAATTTTTGCATCCGCAAATCTTCATAAACGTTGCCACCGACAATATCTCCTAATTTGTTAAGAGATCTTGTCTAGTGAGGCGAGTAACGTAATGCACAAAAAAACTAGTTAATGAATGCACGAGTTGCCGGCGATGAAATCAATAAGGTGGCGCCAAAATAATTTAGAATAATGCACTGTTATATTACTATTGAAAACAAATCAAATTGTAAAATAGACAAAACATTAATAGCGCGCCAAAATTATTAATAAGCCCTTCATTTGCCAAACCGATACCGATCTACCCTCCGTTATAATTTGGCGGGCAGCTCTGGAAGCTAGTAGCAGCTGTCTATGCTTATTCAGGAGCGCGTTTTCAAAATGGCCGCCAGAATGCGCGCGACGCTCGAGTTTTCACAGCACGTATGAAATCCTCGAAGTGAACTTCAGTTGCGAATTTACACTCCTATGGGTGGCCGGCACACCGTTACCTGTTTCGTAACATTACCACGAACAATTATTATTAATATGAATATTGATAAAATTATAGTAAACAATACGTAATGCAAAAACTATAACACAAATTCAAAATACCCGCGCGAACAAAACTGTTATTTAAAAAATTGGCGTTTCTTTCTAAGTAGTAGTTTTATGGTTTATCGTTGTTGAACTATTAAATAGTGCGATTTGTATTGTAGAAAATATGATTTGTGTTTTAAAGTGTGGTGTTATTGCGTTAATCTCGCTAAATTTTATTCATATTTAAAAGGATTTCGTTCCCACGTGATTCCGATTCGATTCTGACTGGTGAGTAAAACTCTGCAAGTATTACGTGATATTTATTGATGTTTCTTTGATTTAGCGGCTCTAGTAATAAGAAAACTCTGCAGAAATCATTACATGTTTATGTTGGTGGTTAATTTGTTGTTTTTGGGGTAGTCGTGGACATGTTTATGTAATGTAAGCAACGTCACAGACCGACACCCCATCCTCATCCCCTAGGTCTGCAACGGAAAATTACACTTTATCGACCGGTCGAGCACCGTTCGTTCCTGCATGCCCTTCTCTGTCGTACTAACACATAGACGTCTGGGAATTTTATATTAAACAATACAATTTATTATCTTGTGCGTACGTACGAATGTGAATTTTCAAAATTGAAAATGATAGATGTGTTCAGAATATTTTATATTCAGACAAGAAATAAAGTACTTACCTAGATACAATATTTATAATTACAATATGATTATTTTTATTCTATATTTCAGACTTGTAATATTCTTTTTCATTCCAAAGAAACAATTTTTATCACTTTTCACCGTGGCAAATAAAGTTAATTGGGATATTTTCGAATTATTCCAATTCTAGGCAAGCGTTAAAGTGCTCCCTACATTAAATATTGTATTTTACGGGTCAGTTATTTTTAATTTATAAATATTAGAAACGCGTAATATTTTTTATTTTGTTTGAACAAATTTCTCAGTTTTTTTTTTGTAAATAATTTCGGTAAGAAATTAAGCAAAGTTAGGTACCTAAATCGCGCGATTTTTCACGGATAACCAGATCTAAACGAGCATTTGGCAGACTATCATTCAGAATTGAATAGCCATGCATTTCTAAACCTTGCCCTTCCTCATTTTCTTACCGTTACCACTCCATTTGAAAAATATATTTTCTTTTTTTCGAATTTATTTATTACAATTACATCGGGATGTAATGTGCCTATCTCACTAAGAAATTGTGAGTTGAGAGCGGAGGCAAAACCATAGTTTCCCCGGCTTCGGCAGTTGGGACTCTTGTGCAGTATTTTTTTAATGTTTCCGTACAAAGCTACATTAAATATATACTTAACCATTCAGGCTAATTTGTTCGGTTTTCGGTACAACTCATATAGGTCTCACAGAAATCGTTGTGTCTCCCTTACTATAATATACTTAGGTACTATAATTGTTTGAAATATGATCTGAACATTGTTAGAAAGAAAAAAACACCACGTTTCATATTTAATTTTAAAAATAATCCACAAAATAATTTTAATGTACATCTTTATGAATCTAAAGTTTTCCACTTCAATTTGAAAAGAAATTATGAAACTTTGGGAATTTTTTTGATAATTATTTTTACATTTTTCTATGTGAGTACCGCACAAGAGTCCCAAATGCTCCCAACCGCCTGGAGCCAGGGAGAGTAAAATTAGGGTTTGTTGTGATCCTGAGTGTACTGTAGAGGGAAAGGAGATGGGGGAGAGGAAGGTGGAGAAGACCCTGGCTATTCAGATCTGATCACCAAACATTATAAGCACAATAACACTACAAGCAACGTTTCGATTCTGAATGGTGGTCTTACACCAGAGCGATACTGAGAGTATCTTCCACTCTGGAACGTGCCGCAAATATACCTTATATTATTTTTAATTATTAAATAAAATTTATTTGCGCACGCCGGGATTTAAGCCTGCGACTTTCGGATTGCTAGTCGAGAGTCTTACCCCTCGACCACGGAGGCTGTCAAATATATGAATATATAAAGTATACCTTAAAGGCACGTTCCAGAGTGGAAGATACTATCAGTATCGCCCTGGTGTAAGACCACCATTCAGAATTGAAACGTTGCTTGAAATGGCTTTAGCCGTGTTTAGTGACCAGATCTGAATAGCCAGGTACTTCACCACCTTCCTCTTCCCTATCTCCTTCCCCTCCCCACTACCTTCAGCCTCACAACATACCCCAACTGGGGATGCCATAGTCTCACTGGCTCCAGACGGGAGCAGTTGGGACTCTTGTGCGGTATTTCATATAAAAAATAAAAAAAAACCTGTAAATATAAATTAAAATTTTTCTATTTGAGTCAAGAGTCCCAAATGCTCCCAACCATCTGGAACGTTTGTGACTATAGCATCAGCAATTGGGATATGTGAGTCTGAAGGTAGTGGGAAGAGGAAGGAGATGAAAAAGAGGAAAGGGGAAATTGGGGAAGTACCTGGATATTCAGATTTGGTCACCAAACATGGGTAAAGCCTTTTCAAGCAACGTTCAAGGGCTATACTTCCAATAGTTAAAAATTTTAATTTAATATTTTTTCCAACAAAAAGTTATTGATGTCATCTTTATTATTTATAATTAAGTATTATTTATATTAATATACGACTATACGAACGTTTACAAAGCATGTGATATACACAATATTTTTGTGGAACATGTGATTTACATAATAATTTTGTGCACATGTGATTAACATAATAATTTTGTGAAGAATGTGATTTACATCATAATTTTGTGGAACATGTGTTTTACATAATAATTTTGTGGAACATGTATTTACATAATAATTTTGTGGAACATGTGATTTACATAATAGTTTTGTGGAGAATGTGATCTACATCATAATTTTGTGGAACATGTGTTTTACATAATAATTTTGTGGAACATGTGATTAACATTTTTTTTTTTTACATGAGCTCCACACAGGAGGTCCTGAGGAAAATTATTTCCCTCAGGGCCTGTGTCATCTTTGGGGATGCTGTGTGGAGGGTTTTTTTCAAGGAAAGGAAGGGGAGGAGATTTCTGGGAAGGAAAAGGGTTTAGGGGTGGGTAGGAATCTGGGGTTCAGTGTGTCTTGGTCATCCGCCTCCAAGACCTAGACAAACCTCATCCCATGAACCCGAGCCCCTGCTAAATCACCAAACGTAGCGAACCACTTGGGGTGACCTATGGCAGAGGTGTTGGTTATCCAATAAAGGTTCCCGGGGCGGCGGTACCCATTCCCGCCTCCCAAATTGAATTACATAATAATTTTGTGGAACATGTGATTTACATAATAATTTTGTGGAACGTGTTTTACATAATAATTTTGTGGAACATATGATTTACAAAATAATTTTGTGGAACGTATGATTTACATAATACACATCATAATTTTATGGAACATGTGTTTTACATAATAATTTTGTGGAACGTACGATTTACATAATAGACATCATAATTTTATGGAACATGTGATTTACATAATTATTTTGTGGAACATGTGATTTACATTATAATTTTGATGAAGAAGTTCATTAATTAATCTTAAGGTAAAATATGCTAATCCAATTATAGAACCTACGCAGAAGAATAGTAGGTACTAACATTAATTTATTAAGGTATGTTATTATAGCCTGTTTGTTTTTGTATTCCGTGCAGTTGAACAAAACTACTTCTTTTTGCTACTTCTGAGAAAGCATTTTCAACTACATGCAATCTAGCTACAATCATTATAAAAAATGTCTGAGATAGAAAATCATTTTTTTTTCATTGATGTATGGTTTTTCTCATTTGAAATACAGCTGTTTGTTATAGAGCTCATATCAAAGCAGATATTAAATACTTTAGTATGTTGTGGCATTTGAAAAAGATCGTTAAAATAATTATAAACATAATAATGGCCACACTAGCATTATCGTTTTATTCGCTCATGGTCTTATTGTTCTTAGATTCGTTACGCAATTCAAATCGTACAGCTGAAGGTTTTTATTCTAAATAAATACGGCGAAATTGACTTGGAAATTAAATTTATTGTTTTCAAAGATTTCAAAGATCCATAGAGAAATGTGAAATTAGCGTAAAAAAATCTTAAAATACTAGAATTCTGTTTCACGATTTACAAACACAAATTGTTGAAATAGCAACAATTTGTGTTTGTAAATCGTTAGTTTCAACTTTTTATTGAGGCGGGTATGTGTACCGCTATTTATTGGTTAACCAACACCTCTGCCATGGGTCACCCCAAGTGGTTCGCTACGTTTTGTGTCTTAGCAGGGATGTCCCGCTTCGTAGGGTAAGGTTTGTCCTGTGCCTGTCCATCAACTGGAGGGAGAGTTTTTGACGTATATTTTAAAAAGATTTGTTTTCTAAAAAAATAAAAAAGATAAAAAACTGTTATAAAAAAAAATACAAAAAAATGTTATGAATGTTATGAAAGACTGATATATTCGATTTTATTCTACAACTAGCTTTTCCCCGCGGCTTCGCTCGCATGGTATTACGGGAAATTACTGTAGCGGTTGAACTTATCAATTATACCCCCTCCTCCCCACCCCCACCCCCTCCCGAATTCCATACATTCATTCCCTTACATTCAGTTTTCAAACATCTCGCCTGCCACCTAAATTTCATAAAGCTATAGCTCAAAGAAAAAAAGAATTATCCAATTTTGTTCATTCGTTCGGAATTTATGCGCTTACAAACATTTCGGATGTTTATTTTTAATTAAATATTTGGAAGTTTGTTAATATAATAAAAAAATTACACTATTTATTATTCAGTCTTTATAATCGTTACGAATTATATTTTTAATGTAGGAACTGACATTTATTCCAAAACAGAAGCTTGTCCAAAAAAATAAAACATATTCTAATATTTGAATTTTCTGAAGCAGTAGCAATCGTTTCCATGGAAACGATTTTTTTCTGACGTTAGCAAAAATTTACTTTAGTTAGCGACAGAAAACGTATAACAAATATAATATATTAATATTTATAATTTCATTACGCCAGAGCTTACCATCATATACAAAATATAGTCTGCGCATATAATTTAGCTTTCTACTGGTGAATGAATTTTTTAAGTCTTTATATTGTGTTATGCGTGAAAAGGTCATAAACAAACTCGAGCAGTTTCGCATTTATAATATTAGTATGGATAAAAAATTCTTAATTGGAGGTCTGCAAAAACAGGAGATATGATTTTTTTGATGAAATAAAAAAACTTTAATTTCGTTCTTCTTAACAATTAACATTTTGTCCTTAAACATTATAATTTGAGGTTTTATGCATAAGTTTCGACGACATCACATTTCACATTGCGGTGCTTTTTGTATTTCATTGGGTGTTGTGTTCGACCAAGTACATATTGATCGAAGTGTGTTGTGGTAGTTTTCAGTATTTCAACGATTATATCTTCTTTACAAACCGGAGTGGCGTTCCGATTTTCTACGATCGGTGATCGGTACGATTACTATCAGTTTTTGATCAATCTGTAAAAAAAATAAAAAGGGGCACAAAAAATTTCTACAATGCAAACCGGAGTGGCATTCCGGTTTTCTACAATTCAGTGTGATTGGTGCGATCACAATCAGTTTTTGTTCAATATGTGAAAAAAATAGAAAGGGGCACTAAAATTTTCTACAATGCAAACCGGAGTGGCATTCCGGTTTTCTACAATTCAGTGTGATTGGTGCGATCACAATCAGTTTTTGTTCAATATGTGAAAAAAATAGAAAGGGGCACTAAAATTTTTTACAATGCAAACCGGAGTGGCGTTTCGGTTTTCTACGATCGGTGATCGGTGCGATCACCATCAGTTTTTGATCAAATTGTAAAAAAATAGAAAGGGGCACTAAAAATTTCTAAAATACAAACCGGAATGGCGTTCCGGTTTTCTACGATTCAGCGTGATCGGTGCAATCACCATCAGTTTTTGATCATTCTGTAAAAAAAAATGGAAATGGGTATTAAAAATTTCTACAACACAAACCGGAGCGGCGTTCCGGTTGTCTTGGATTGAATGTAAAAACCATCAGTTTTTTGACGAACCTATAAATATGTGTATATACAGTAGAAGCAAGGCAGACTCATTAAAATGAAGGACATAGGGGGAAACTGGCTATTCATATTCCTTTTACTAGTCCGGACAATGGTCTTGCTTCCTCGTCATTCAGAAAACATGAATGACAACTTCAGCGGATTTGGCCTAACAATAGCGGCGGAACCGTTCAATGCATTTGAAATTCTAAAAAGAGTGTCATACTACTTACAAACGGAGTTTGCAAATTATTATTTTTAACTCTAAATACCGCACAAGAGTTTCAACTAAAAATTAGCAATATTACATGTAACACAAAATACCATTTTTAAACACACATCAATGTACGTAGTCGTAACTCATAATAAATATCTTTTTTTAATCATTTTTGTATTGTAAATTGATGGTCTCTTTTGTATTGTAAAATGGGGGTCTCAGCATGGGTAAAGCACCGACCCAGTAGGCCAACATTATCAAATTATGTTGTAAATAAATAAATAATTTTAAAAAAAACTCGGGAGCCAGTGGGATTTTGAATTTCCCAAGAAGCAATCGCTTGTATACAATTTGGGAGGCGGGAATAGGTACCGCCGCCCCGGGAACCTTTATTGGATAACCAAAACCTCTGCCAAAGGTCACCCATAGTGGTTCACTACTTTTGGTGATTTAGCAGGGGTGCCCGGGTTCATGGGGTGAGGTTTGTCTAGGTCTAGAAGGTGGATGACCAGGACACACTGAACCCCAGATTCCTACCCACCCCTTAAACCCTTTTCCTTCCCAGAACTCTCCTCTCCTTCCTTTCCTTAAAAAAACCCTCCACACAGCAACCCCAAAGATGAAATAGGCCCTGAGAGAAAATAAAAATCCTCAGGGCCTCCTGTGTGGAGCTCATGTAAAAAATATTCGTGTTTGGTGACCAAATTTAAAAGGCCAGGTACATTCTAACCTTCCATTTCTACATCTCCTTCCCTTTCCCACTGCATTCAGCCTCACAACATACCATAATTAGGGGATGCAGTAGTCCTACTGGCTGCGAACATAACGACATTTGTGCAGTGTTCACGTAAATAAAAGGGGGAAGGAGGTGGGCAAAAGGAAAAGGTTGAATCTGAAATAATGGGAGAGCAAACCCTTTTATTAATAAATCACAGCCTCCCTCCCGGTTTGTGTAACCTTCACCTGATTTTCCGCCTCTTTCCCTCCCACTGGCCTTGCCGTGTCGCATCCCTCTCCCCAAAGGCCGGGCCGGGGGTACGTGCGTCGTTTCCTCACACCTGAAGCTTAAAAGCGAAAACTTTGTAAAAAAACTTCGTTATAAAAAAATGCATATATTGTCAAACAATAGATGTCGCTATTTGATTGGGCCTAGCAAACTTCTGTTTTAACTCGACCATTTGGCATTTCATCTGTCTGTAAATTTGTTTGTTACGTTCCGGTTCCGGTTCAAGCTCAATTAAAAAAAAAAACAGCCATCCTACTTCCTCATAGTTTTTAATGTGCAAATAAATTTTAGTCCGCAAACAGTACAGACCCTTGAAAAATACGGAATATTATAAATGCAGGATTTGTGAATCTGAAATTATTTTTAAAATTTTGCCTTAAGAAGTCTTTAAAAAAACATGTCAAGACGTTGAGAAATTTATATTTCAAATGATCTGATTACGAACTCTGTCAAAAGTTTAAACAAAAGAAATACACATTTCGAATATTGTAGGCATTATATTCGATTATAGGTAGGCACCTACTTTATCGCTTGTCTGAATAAAGTACTCTTCACACAATCAGTTCCAATAGAGAGTTCCAGTCCAATTTTTTTTATTTTTTTTATGAATAATGAATGACCTTCTAACTTAAATAACTGCATATTTATTTTTATTTTTATAGTTAGTTTTAATAGTTAAAATAAATGTCAAAGTTTTAATTTTTCAAGATCCCCCAAAAACCACCGAATCTAGTATGATGTCATCATGACTAACCGAAGTATGAATCTTGTAGGGAACTGGAATCAGCTGTTCGACTCCCGCCATTTTGAATTTCAGCATTGTAGCGTTTTCATAGACATTACTGGGCAATACGATCGTTTTTTGTACAGTTAAAGTTTTTGAATATTTTAAATAATATAGATTTTTTTTTTTTTACAGTTAATACCGCACAAGAGTCCCAACTGCTCCTGTCTGGAGCCAGTGAGACTATGGCATCCCCAATTGGGGTATGTTGTGAGGCTGTCTTACACCAGGGCGATACTGATAGTATCTTCCACTCTGGAACGTGCCGCAAATATACTATATATTATTTTAAATGAATAAATTGTGAAATAACACAAATTAATCAAATAAAATTTATTTGCGCACGCCGGGTTTGAACCCGCGATCTTCGGATTGTGAGTCTAGAGTCTTGCCTCGGGACCACGGAGGCCGTCAAACTAATAAATAGATAAACTAATAGAGATATTTTATTTTTGATACTGAATTATTTAGGCCTAAATAATGTTTCAATAAAAACAAAAACTATTAAATGTCCAATTCTCTATAAACCAATAACTCGGAATGCCGAACGGCTTGCGTCTTCATTTCTATTGATTTCTATACAACTTTGACCCAGGTGACGCGGCGCGGTGACGTCACGCCGCCAAAATCCAGCAATAGGGTGTTTTAATGACACGTTTTAAAATGGACTTTTTAATATTTTTTTAAAAACTCTACGTTAAATATTATGCAATAAAATTATATATTCAGAATCAGCGTATATTGGTCTATATGAACATATTTTTTTAAAGCCATAATATTTTTCACTGGAGTTCCTTATTATCGATTTCAAATCAAATTCGAGTCAATTGTCGCGAACAAAAGTAAGTATTTTTTATTATTGCTGCCAATTATTATTGCCAGGCCTGTTCTAGAACGAAAACAATTTCATTAGAAATGTATTATGTACTTTTAGTAACTGCGTCGATCATACATAATACGTGATTTATAAAAGGAAAAATTCAACACAACAGCGGGTAACTACAATCTAGCTCAAATCCGTGGGTAGTACATGATGCATTATTCTCCTTCAGAAAAATATAATAAAATACATCACATTGATAAAAGAGATGACGCAAATAATATTGCTGTATTTTCCAGAAATGTAATCTTCGAGTAGGGTAGGGCGGGGGTGGTTGAGCATCGGGACAAGTTGTGCAATTTTTTTTTCACGTTAGCTCCACACAGGAGGCCTTGAGGAAAATAGTTACCCTTAGAGCCTGTGTCATCTTAGGGGATGCTGTGTGGAAGGTCTTTTTAAAGAAAGGAAGAAGAGGAAGTTCTGGGAAGGAATAAGGTATGAGGGGTGGGTAATGGGGGTCGGTGTCCAGGAGTGACAGACGTTTGAATCCATCCCTCGAATTGCGATGCAAGGCGATATGTTGAGAGAGTCTGGCTGTAGAAGTTGAAAGACTTCCCTCAACCTCGACTTGATCCGGTCCGCCACGCAGCAGGTGGGCAGACGCGTCTGCCTCAAAGATCCGGACAAACCTCTTCCCATGATCCATCTACCATCAGCAGTGAACCACTCGGTGTGACCTACGGCAGAAGTTTTGGCTATACAATAAATGGTTCCCGGGGCGGCGGTACCCATAATTGAAATAACTCAGAAACTATCACTCGCACGACAATGTTTGAAATGAAAGGAAGAAGGCGACGAGTGGGGTAATATAGTGCGCGATAGTCAATTGCCGCGTGGCGATCGACTGAGGCAAAAGGGCGCTTTGTTTTTTCCGAGCGAAGAGTAAAAATTGTGTGCATCGCAATTTTTCGTAAGTAAAGTGTTTAACTTTTACGTCGTTATCGTACTTTTTCGATTTTATATAGCTGTTTAGTACAAATCTCGTTTTTTCATAAACTAACTTCAACTTTGAAAAATCGGGTCGGGGCTAGTTGTGCAGTCCTACTCAGAAGGTGGGTATCCGCTGCCAAGACCTAGACAAACCTCACCCCATACGCCCGAGCACCCCAATCGTATCGAACCACAATTCACCAAACGTATCGAACTACTCAGTGACCTATGGCACAGGCTTTAATTATCCAATAAACGGTTCCCGGAGCGGCGGTACCCATATCCGCTTCACAAGTTGTAAAATTAATAAAAAATAGTCTGCTGTTTAATTATTCTAGATGTACGCAGCTTTCGTAACAATATTGGGTTTATTGTTTTCATCGCTCTACGTGCCCCATACCCTTGCACAACTTATCCCACTAATGGGGCAGGTTGAGCAACTCTGAACTTTCGAAATTTCCTTTTTTATTTATTTATTACACGCCCTAATACATTCTTTGTTTATAAGTTAAGTATCACAGCACTTTTAAATACTTTAAAACTAAAACAATAAAAATTATATATAACATAACATAACAACAATAGCATATAACATAAAATAAAATACATTTGTAAAAATAATAAGAAGTCACATATAAAAAGATATTCAAAATAAATAAAAATTGCAAAAATTATCCACGAATATTTGTGTCTAAATTTATAAAAGAATTGGAATAAACAATGTTTATACTTAAAATAATAAAAACACTTTGTATTTAAACCACGATTTATTATTTTGTATATCTACCGGTTTCGCTTCGACCAAGCTTCATCAGGATATAATAATAACTAACTATTAAGTCAGAGATATCAGTTATATATAAGTGGAATGACAGAGGGAGAAAGAATATTACGAAAGAAATTTTTTAATTTTAAACATTGTTTATAGAAGAATATATTGATGGACGTAACTCTGTACTTAATTGTATAGTTTTTATACATTATTGCTTTATTAGCTGTACTATACAAAATAATAAATTCGTGGTTTAAATACAAAGTGTTTTTATTCTTTTAAATATAATGTCTAACCACAAAGTAATTGCTTCTTACGAAAAAAAAATGTTTATACTGGTTATTCTTAAGGTGAAATATATTACCTAGATCAGAATATTTATTTCCGAGATTATGTAGTCTCGGGATCGGGGAATTTTGATAAAAGAGTGTCCCGGTATTGGAGTATTAAATGTCGCCAAGATCTTTTGGGAATGTGAATGTTGATTAATTGAAGTAATTCAGGACAGTCAATTTCGTAATGCAGTATTTTATGTAATAATATTAAATCTGTGTTAATTCTTCTTTCTGAAAGTTTTAATAGGGACATTTTATCAAGTAGGTAATTATAATCAATATTTTGCCAAGTTATTTTTAATAATTAATTTATCAAGTAGGTAATTATAATCAACGAATGCCTGCTCCATCCATTCCCCGGCGGGATTGATGAGGTCCACAGGGCAACGCCTGAGGCCCTAGACTGGCTCGCAGACCGAGATGTCCCCCTCTGACCCCCCACCATACGAAAGAAGAAGAATCGATATTTTGTACAGGAATATGCAATTTATAGTTTATAAACCTAAGGAACTCATGTTGAATCTTTTCAATGCTGTCGGAATGAATGTTGTAAAATGGAGACCATATGGTAGAGTTATACTCTAGTTGGCATCTGACAAGGGTATTATATAATAATATAAATGTGCCAAAATTATTGAAGTCTTTTGCAGCTCTTAAAACAAATCCAAGATTTTTAAGGACCTTATTGATAATATTATTAATATGGAAAACGAAGGTTAGTTAATTATACCTTATTCCTAGGTCAATAATTTCACTAACGCCATTTAAATTATGTCTATATCTAAAATGTATTTGTGTCTGGGGGCGATTGTTAAATTGCCTGTTCATCAGTAAAGGTACTAAGTCAATCCGATGCACCGTTTACTAGGTATGACTGAATAAGTGAAAACTTGCTACTAAACTAGCCTTGCCCTACCCTAATACTTTTTTTTCCTACGTATTACTGAGGCCGACGGGGTGTGAGGGGGGGGGGGGGTGGTTGAACTTCCTAACCCCCCTTTTATACATCCTTGTCTAGGGGATAGTGCTAAATTTGTGAATCGTGCCCGTGTCAAATTTGTGAATCGCTCGGGAATGAAAATTGTTTGTCGATTTCTTGGCGTAAAAAATGCTGAAACAATATTTTGAATTCCACATTAGACAGGCCACAATTTCATTATTCTTAAGTACCTCATGGGTAAACTACGAGACTATTGCATGTGTTTCGTATTTTTTGCTGATATCCATGTTTACGACTGTAATAATTAACTTTTAAAAAGCTTTCGTTAAATTCACAAAATAATTCCTAAGAATAAAAAGAAAATCACAAATATTTTTCAACATGTTTGCGCAGTTTATGACATTTCAAGCCAAATCAATCAACAGTCAGAAAAACTGTAACGAACGCTTTTATGATTGCGTTTAAAAGACAACATTAAAAAAAAAACATTTATATAAAGTTACATGTAAGCGATTATCTATGGACTTTTAAAAATTGACATTTTTAAAGATTTTCCGACAACTCCTCGTCTAGTCCAAACGACCATTGTAGTTTTTTCAATCTCCATTTTTTCAAACTCTAGTAACTTCCTGTTACTAGAGTTTTTATTTTTATTTGCCAGTTCATCTTAGTAAGAAGGGTACAAAGGGTACAAATCAATTATACGTTTTCGAAGTGAAGGAATTTTCGAGTCTGTTTTATGTTTATACTATTCTTGTTGAACCGGAGACTATTGATAAATTGTCGGAGTCATACATTCTGGAATGATGTGAATGTGTTTGATGTAGCCCTTATGGGTGTTGTGAATGTTAGTTTTGGCCAAATTGTAGATTAGATGTGTAAATGAGAAGTCTGTTTTTTAGGCCGAGTTTACTGTTGTAGCTGATGAGGGGGTAAAGTGCATCTGCTGCCCGATTCGCGTTCAGTGATTCCGTTATTAATGTGTTTTAGGGGTATTTTTGATCGAGTTTTTTTACCGTAGTATGATTTTGACGTGACCCACAGGGTAACCGCAAGTCTTTCGTCTTGAGAAGAAAACCGTGATGCCGTTTTTTTTTTTTTTTTTTTTTACATTAACTCCACACAGGAGGCCCTGAGGAAAAAATAATTTCCCTCAGGGCCTATGTCATCTTTGAGGATGCTGTGTGGAGGGTGTTTTTGAGGAGAGGAAGGAGTGAACATGGGTCTTGAAGAGACCCATATTGTAGGAGGGAGGAAACACAGAGGCCGGCAAATCGTTCCACAGCCGAGCTGTTGAACTCAAGAACGAGTCGTAGAAACGACCCGTTCTCATGTGACTAATGTCAACCGTGTACAAATGTTGAGCGCGCGTTTGGCGTGTTTCCCGACTATGCACCGGTGCCGAGGGGATCAATGACGCTAGTTCCTCGGAGCATCTTCCATTGTAATACCGGTAGAACAAGGACAGCATTCCCACCTGGCGCCTGTGCTCTAAAGATTGCAATCCGTTAGTTAAATTAGGAGAATCTATCAAACGGACCGCCCGTTTCTGCACAGAGTCAAGGGTTTTTTTCAGGTATTTTGGGGCTCCAGACCAGAGGTGGCTGCCAAATTCAACCGTGGGGCGCACTTGCGATTTGTACAGGGCTAGCAGTTGTGTACTATTAAAGTATCTGCTTTGATCGTGATGCGCCACTTGTCATACGATTTTTGAAGGAGAGCTGTGTTTTAAACGTGAGGATCACCATTTTCGGTTATCTGCTTTGTAACAAAATGGATGTAACAAACAAAGTCGTCAGCGTATAAAGCCTTGTGGGTTGGTTGTTGTCGATCAAAGTTATGTTATGATGTTGAACAGAGTTGGGGACAGCAGAGAGCCCTGTGGCAAACCCGCTGTCATAAATTAGGTGATTAGCACTTGGAAAATACGGCGGCGAAAGAAAGAATTTAGTATTATTAAACTCTGGTCACTAAAGTTCGAATCCGCCTTCATTCACTAAAAAGCAGCAAAAATATTTGATTTTCGCTAACGATGCTTACCGATTTGTTGACAAGCTTATAATATAATTATATATAATGTAATATAAGATTATCAATATTTAGTCGACAACTTACAATATTTAGTCGATGTCTAATGTCATCCACGATTTGCGATCGAGCTGGCAAGTGTCGACAAAATACCGTATTTTTGTTAAAAAGGTAGATAGTTGCTTATAAAAAAATATTAAAGCTTTCCATGGAGATATAATACGGGTAACGAAATTACTTCATAGAGTTTTCAATAGTGTTTATTCCGCATAATACTTTTGCTAAATATTTTTGTGATTTTCTGCCTTAAATTTACCCAAAATCTTCTAGTGCAAAATGTACACACTGTTGTTTATGCTACAGTCGAAGTCGCCGGGTTAAGCGGAGAACCACACCTTTTTAAATAATTTTACACGGGCTTAGGCGACATCTGACGAGGGTTGTAAAAGCCTTGTCGCGCCCTTGTTATTTTCCAAGGCTGCTTGTTACTTGAAGAGAAAACAATATTGGAAAACTTTGTAAAGGGTTATTTAACAAGAACACAACTCTTTGTTTGTTTATCAAGGCTGGAAACTGAAGAAAAGTTTTCAAGGTGTTTTTATCTAACTTTTCCAATTGTTTGGTGTAATGGAAAAATCGATGGAAAATTCTACGAATGTATTTTTATGACGGTAGCTGAGCTCAATCGTTGATTTTGAGGTAGCTATTTATAGTTAAATCTTCGATTTGATTATAGATTTTGATAGTGTGGAAAATACATTACGAATTAAGTAAAAAAAAACAAGAAAAGAAAACTTACCTATGGTACCTAGGTAAGTTATATATGTTATTGAACAGATAATCCCAACACATAGGCACACGCATACACCCATCACACACATATGTGTACAGATGATGACATTTTGTGTCATTTTACCGGAAGTAAGGACAAATCGAGCTTACTTAAGACACACCGACACGTACACAACACATTTCTATCGATTTATCTCTCCAGTGAGCATTGCAATCTGTGGATTTGAATATTTTAAGTAAGGATCAATCCAAATTAGTTCACAATGGAGTGCTGTGTATGGCAGCGAGGAATGGCAGCATGGTTCTGGCAGAGGAAGGATGAAAGTAAACTGAAAACTGTGGAAATGGGATCCCTGACGCGTATATCTGAAAAAAAAAAACCGTGCACGATGGTGTGGGAAATGTAGAGATTTTCAAAGAATGCAAAGCATAAAAGTAATGTTTAAGATCAAGGAACGTGTTTAGATGATTTGGGCACGTGGAGCGAATGAATGAAGAAATAATTAGTGTTAAGAGAATATATATGATTTGATGGTAGAATGGTAAAAGTTGAGGACTCCCGAATAAGATATGGCATCAAGTGAACCAAATATACGAAGGTAGTACGTACTTGAGTCTGGCAATGTCAGAATATGTATTTATTTATTTATTAACACCCTTTTTAGGGACTTTTAGATATGCAAAAATTATATAGAGAAAAGGAATATAAATATGGTAGTTAGTTCTAGAATTTCTGCCCTGAAATAAATCTCGACTTCTGGTATCACGTAGTGGAATCCAAAAGCTTATCAATGCAAGCCATTTTAGAGTATCAACTACGTCTTTAATATTTTATATAGAAATAATACCAAGTCAGTGAAAATCCTTCTTTCTGACAATTTAAGCATATTCATTTAATATAAAAGAGTGTTGTAGTTCAACATAATTGCTGGAATACCCACTGAAAATTTAAAAAAACATAAGAATTTATTATGCATTCTTTCAATAGCTTCTACTTGAATATTATAATGTGGGTTCCAGGCGAAAGAATTGTATTCAAGTTGACTTCTAACAAAGGCAAAATACAACAGTTAATACTCTTAATATTGTTGAAATTTCTATTATTAAATTAGTCTTTTTTCATTGCACCAAATTAACAATCTGTTGATATTATCTTGAAGGATGTTTTTTTTATTTTATTTTATTTTATTTTATTTTTTTTATTTAATATAGATATATATAAGTTTACAGTGGGTTAATATAAATTACATATTGGTTCAGAAATTCTTTAAAATTGCAGTCTCACCAAAGAAGAAGCTAGTTCTTGTGCTTGATGAGCGAGTTACACTAATTATGACAGAAATAGAATGACATTATGCAATAGGTAAGTATATAAGGGAACAATTGAAACTTCTGGATCATCTATATGTGAAGATGTACATACAATGGGATATAGTTACATACTAAAATATTGTGCACTTTAGAGAAATTAGAAAAATCTAAATTAAATAGAAATAAATATAAATTGCCAATAAATAGAAAGAAAGAGAAAAACAGGTAATTATTTAATTAATTATTCCTGATGAAGTGTTGCTTCAGTTTGAGTTTCAGTTTATTGATGTCTTTGATTTTTTTTATTTCAATCGGAAGATTGTTGAAATACTTTATTCCTAAATAGATGTAATTGTTTTGCATTAGTTTGGTATTAAATTTTGGTATTTTGATGTTGTCTTGATATCTTTTTGATTGGTGGGTTTCAAATTTTTTGATGATATTATCTTTGTAAATTTGGATAATTGCATTTTTCTTGAAGATATTCTCCACTCGAGGCACCGTGAAATCTGCGAAAAGCGTTTCTGTTGGATATGTGGAGGGTTTCTTTAGGATTACTTTAATGATTAGTTTCTGGATCACTTTGATCGGGGTAAGAATATTGTTGTATGAACCCCCCCATCCAATAATTCCATATTGAATTAATGACTGGATTAGTGCATAGTATACTCTTTTTAGATTGTTGGGTTTTAAAATATTTCTTAATCTTATGAATATATATATACACTTTCTGATACGCTTAACCAATTCATAGATATGGCTCTTCCACTTCATATGTTGTTCTATTATCACTCCGAGATATTTAATTTCTGATACTGATTTCAACGTTGAACAGCCTTGGATACATGTGATTTTATTGCATTTGTTATTGTGGATAATTATTTTAGTGTTGGGGAGTGTTTTTAGTTTGTTAATTGAGAAGTGTATGTAGTATGTTTTGTTAGTGTTCAATGAAAGGAGATTTGTATCAAACCAATGTTTTAAGGTGTTCATGCTATTATTTGCTTGTTCGTTTACTATATTCCAGTCGATCCCATTCACTATGATAGCTGTGTCGTCGGCATATGATATTATGTCTGCGTTAAGTGGTAGTTTGAAAATATCATTGACATAAATTATAAATAGTAGGGGACCTAGCACAGTGCCTTGAGGTATCCCGAAATTGCTTGTTAGTGGTAGACTTAGGGAGTTATTTATCTTGACCACTTGGTATCGTTCAAATAGATAGCTTTTTATCCATTTTAGAGCTTTATCGTTTATCCCAACACAGTTTAATTTTTCAATAAGTTTATCATGAGAAATACTATCGAAAGCTTTTTTAAGATCTATGAAGATTCCAAGGCATTTCAAAGATTTGTCTAATGTGTTCTGAATAATGTTCGATAATTTGGCAATCGCATCTTGGGTACTTCTATTTTTCATAAATCCATATTGGTTGTCGTGAATTATGTTATTTTTGTTAATAAATTCAGTCAATCTTTTTTTGATAATTTTTTCAAAGATTTTGGCAATGTTTGAAATCAGCGATATTGGACGATAATTTGTCACTTCTTCTGGGTTGCCAGATTTATGAATTGGAGTTATGATGGTTTGTTTATATATCGTTGGGAATATTCCGCTTTGAAGACTAATGTTGATTAAATGTGTCAATGGTTTTGAAATATGTTTTTTGATAGCTTTCAGTGTTTCGACAGTAACTCCATCGAAACCTGGTGCTGATCTTCCCTTCATGCCTGAAATGATTTGTTCGATTTCCTGGGCTGAAGTAAGGGAAAACATGTCAATTTTGTTTGAGATATTGACGTTAATGTTCTGTTCGTCATTGGACGGTAATTTTTCTATTTGATTTGCAAGGTTTTTGCCCACATTTGCAAAAAAGTTGTTAAATATATTAGCGGCAGCTGAAGGGTTTTCTTCGCATCGTATTTTGATATTGTTATGAGTAATACTATGTATTTCATTTTTTTTATGTTTTTTCTTATCTATGATTTCATTTATAACATGCCAGACTTTTTTGCATCGTTCTCCGTTGCTTCTAGTTTTCGCCGAAAATAGTTTTCCTTTGTGTTTTTTATTAAATACGTAAGTTTCTTTTTGTATGCTTTTAGGTATTTTTTTAGGGTTTCGTTTGTAGGTTGTCGGATTAATTGTTTGTATATTGCTTCTTTGTGTCTGATTGACACAATTAATCCAAAAGTTATCCATGGTTTAACCGGTTTAAATTTTGATGATTGTTTTCTGGAATCAATAGAATGTGCAGTACTTACATGCATTGATAATTTTTTTTCGAATAGTTCAAAGCATTCGTTCGTATCATTACAATTAAAAATATCGTGCCATTTCTCTTTATCTAGATTATGTAGTAGGGCATTTATGTTGAGCGTTTTGCGTCGGCAGTTTTCATTCTCCGGAGCTTGGGTTGGTAATGATGAACATCTGTTTTCGTAATTGTACGTAAAAATGCACCCGAAATGATCTGTGATTGTCGTTTGTATAACTGCAGATGCTATATTTTTTATGTCTTGAATATTTGTGAAAACATGATCTATGCACGAAGGTCGTTGACCTGGAATAATTCTCGTAAATGAATTGATACATGATATATAATTTAATTCTGCCATCATATTAAGATAATTATCTTTATCGTTAGACGAATAATCATTTGCTATATTGAGGTTAATGTCTCCGACGACAATGGTTTTCTTATTTCTGTTCGCAAGAAGAATGCGTTTTAGTTCATCTATATATATTGGTAATATTGAGGCGTGAGTTCTATATATAGCGAATATGCTAAAGGTATACTTTTGGTAACTGATTTCCATATTTAGGACGTTTACATTGTGCATGTGGATTTCTCTGATAAAAGTCACAACATATTTATTTGAAATAAATATTGCGATTCCGCTGTTTTTGTTAATTCGGGTGTTTGTTGCATAGTATGTATAACCCGGAATATTATAGTTTACATCGCTCGATGAGTGCGTCTCTGTTAATATTATGCAGTCCAGTCTATTAAGTGATTTTATTGTTACCAGGAGTTCGTCTAAATGACGTTCGATGCTTCTTACATTCATATGAAATATGATTAAGCTAACTTCGGGATTCATCGCTAAAATGTTGTTTGTTTCGTTCACTGATGTATATATTCTTTCGTCTATTGACATGGTTTTATCTATAGCATTTATCACGAAATCATCCATATCAAAGAAATAATAATAATGAATGCATTAGAGGCCGTGAATACACTTGTTTACTTCACTGATGAGATAAGATTTTCTGGAGGACGCACTTGTTGAGAGCCTTTGTGTTTTTTTTATCATTAATAAGAGTAGTGCAGTTTCATTCATAATCTATTCTTTCTTTGGCAATTTGAAGCATTTTATGTCTGTATGTGCAATTGATGCTATCAGCACGGTGGTCGTCCAAGATGTTCGCCCTGAATTTTTTATTGTTGCTGGAACAGTTGTAGCAGATTGGTTTGTTGTTTCTCTCTGTGCATTTTCCTAGGGTATGGTCTTGTGCACAATGGGGGCAGGTAGGTGGCTGCGTTCTGTTCAGACATCTTAGGGCAGTGTGTCCATATTTAAGGCAATGGTAACACTGTGTAAGTGGATTCAGGTCGTCAATTGGGACTCTTTGGTATTTGATATTTATTTTTCCAATGTTGAGAAGGATTTTTCTAATGGCTCCTGAAGTTTGTATTAAGTAGTTTGACACGTCTTGTTGGTACGTCTTTTGGTGGTCGAATTTTTTGAGTTTGATTTCTTTTATGAGTTTAAAATCATCTTTACAGTAATTTTGTAAACCCTCATTTTGCTGGGTTATGCCTAAAACAATTTCATCCTCTGTTAAATTTGATTGTAATCTTTTTACGATCATTATTGGTTTTCTCTTTTTTGTTTCTTCAGCGTTAATGTCTTCGCCGAATGTTACAAGGTAAATATTTTGAATAATTTAAAAAAATGAAGTCATCAGCAAAAAGTGAGATAGAAACATCAGAAATGTTCTTTGTAATCATTTATAAATAAAATAAACAAGATTGGACCAAAGTGTGAACCCTGTGGGAAACCGATGTCGTATGGACTAACCAAATGAAGCAAGTAGTGTGTGCTAAGACCGAGGTGTTTGGTGATTCGTACCGCCTGCTTAACCCTGCGGAAAAACAGTGCGATGGTTAGTTATGTAATAATATTGTAATAAACGTAAGTCTATAGCAAATTAAAACATCTTGACGTAAACAACATGAATCGGGCATATACGCGAGACTTAGAATACAACGTGAACGTCTGTTTGGATTGAATGTACAACGCGATCCGAGAACATAAAAGGCGAATTCGCGATTCAGAGACCCTCTTTCCCTTTGGACCATTACAGGAGTTGCACCTTGAATAAAATACTTACAATATCGGAGTTTATATTTTATTGTACTGTTATCGAATAAAAGCAAATACATTATAGTTAGTTAGTTTCTACATCAGATTTCCACCCGACCGCCTAAGCTCCTGTGGCATAATAATTTGTACCAATTCTCATTCAGTCTTCAGTCAGCTTTTGCCCCAGATTCCGCTTTAATAATGTAGGTCAGCAATTCACGCATGAATGACGCATACCTCTGATTTAACACACATATAATTAAACAATATAATTTTGGATGTGCATACGTAGATAACATTCTATTATCTTTTTAGTGTACTAAAATGTATAAATTAATATATTTATCCAAGACACCATCTAGATAGTATTTAGTTCGGGAAAAATCTTGCAATTACATAAATATGCGTTAAGAAAATGAAAACAATGTTAGTCTTATGATACAGTTAAATATATCGATGTAGGGCCAAATTAGCTAAATGGTTAGAGCAGAGCCCCAGCAAGGCTAAGGTCCTGGATTCAATTCCTAGATGCGACCGTATCTTATTCTGATTTTTCAGCATCAAATTTTCGTTTGATAATCGCTATTATTATCTTCAATGATTAAAAAAATATACGTATAAAGGGTCTTCCAATAAGGACTTCGAACTCTTGACAATTGATAGCAGCCGTAATGTTAAAGCGACATCTGTCAAATTGGCTGTCATTTATTCAGTCTGTTTTGCCAAATTACCATGGATGGATAAAGCGTTCAAAAACACGTTTAAATGCTAAAAATAAAGTTTAAAATTTAATTAATTGTTTAAGATTGCTTAATGATGATGTGGAGACGATGTGAACTGGCCACCAAGATCTTGCGATTTAACCCCGTTATACTTTTTATTGTGAGGCTTTCTTAAGTTGCAGGTCTGTGCCAATAAGCCACAAACTACAGCGGCACTCAAAGCCAACATAATCCATATCGGTCAAATTCAGCCTTATTTATGCGCCAGAGTCATGAAAAATTGGACATTTCGGATACGCGCCACTTAGAGAAGCAACGGCGGACATTTGAACGATGTTATATTCCATACAAAATGGCATCGATAGGCCTTTCAAACGAATAAAAAATGCCGATGATATCTCACACACACGTTGTTTTATCTAATTTTAAAGATAGGAAGCACTTAATGAAAGCCCCTTTATTATATTTGCGGCACGTTTCAGAGTGATAGATTCTTTCAGTACTGCCCTAGTGAAAGATCATCATTCAGAGTCGAAACGTTGCTTGAAATGGCTTTAATCGTGTTTTGTGGCCAGATCATAATAGCCAGGTACTTTTCCCCACCTTACTTTTACCCATCTTGTCTACCCCACTATTTTCAGCATCACAACATACCCCGATTGGTGATGCCATTGGCTCCAGACGGTTGGGAGCGGTTGGTAAAAAAAAAATAATAAAAATAAAATGGATGTCACGATAATTTTGTCGCTTTTGAGGACCGTCAAAATGTCTCGGTAAATAAATTATTATTTGTCTTGTGTCCATTCATACAAGAATACATGAAATAACACACGCAATTAATCTAAACGTAACACATCTTAATGTACGACGAAGAAATATGACGTGCCGTCCAAACTTTCGGAAACTCTATAATCCAAAAATAGGTTGACCTAGTGACGAGCCACCGCTCTACACTCATGCAAATATACGTGTATTATGCTTTTGAATGTGGCCATAACTTTGTGGCTATCCAATATAAATAAATGAAACAATATTTCTTTGTTAGAACCACTATATATTTTTTTTATATACGCCGACCGGTTTCAGAACAACCGATCTTTCCCCGGGGCAAAATATATACTAACTTGATATTACGAAACAATGGAATGAATATTCTTCATATAATTAATAATAAAGGAAAACGCTTAGATAACTTAGAAGCATTAGAAATAAGTAATCCTTTAATAATAATAATGAGTCCATTTTCAATAAACGAAAACTATTATCTTACGGTCCCATCTTAGACATGTTCCCTTTCACCGTCGGTTATATCTCTTCCCAACACTCTTCACTAATCCCTACTTACATCCCCATCACAACATTTAGTAATATATTATGTTCGCCCTTTGTTTTGCAATGTCAAAAAAAACCCTTCCAAGTAAAGTTTTATAGAAAATCCTTTAAATATGCTAGAGTCAGTAAACTCATTGTTTAGGAACTCTGTCATTAATAATAATAATAATAATAATTGGATGATTTATATAGCGCCGTTTTTGTGAAAAATCACCTCAAGGGCGCTGCAATAGTATCCAAGTCCAAATCCAAGTGCAATGTCAAGTTAGTATATACCCCGAGAAAGGAACGGTTGATCTGAAATCGGTCGATATATGTAAAAAAAAATGTAGTGGTTCTAACAAAAGGAATACCGTTTCATTTATACATATAATATACCACCCACATTTTATATATTATTATGTATAATACACCTGGGAACTATGATCCAAAATAGGTAACTTTCAAAAAGCGTGTTTCATTTTATACAAATCGTGTAAAAATAAAAATTTACTTTTGAAAGACAAGCATTCCCCTGATAATATTTAAAAACTCAACCAACTATCATCTACATCGGAAGAAAATGTTGCTTGTGAAATGATAGAACGTAGCCAGCATAGGAATTGGACCCACGACGCCTTTTTGTTAAAATACCCCATTGGGCTATGTTATGGCTTCATGTGACTGAAGAGGAGTGTAGGAGAATTAGCTCGAAAGGAGAATATCTGGCTATTCAGTTCTGGTCACCGGAAACGGCTAAACCCATTTTTAACAACACACCACAAATGGGGATGCCGTAGTCCCGATGGTTTGTTGGGAAACGTTCTAGTGCGGAATTCACATGAAAAAATACACAAGAAAATAACTCAACAAGAGTTCGATTGAGAATTGCGTTGCACCTCAGCCTAAAATCACAAACGCTTCCGGCGCCCGTCGCAACGCCCGGAATAACCCGGCCTAGTGATGAAACACCACTCTTATTAGACAGAATCCACACTATTAATACACGCCACTCCTCCTACCTCCCACCTCCCCACCTCCCCACCCACCCCAAACCCCTCATTCCTGTACGTGATCACTGGAGTCTGCACATTGCAATGGACCACTGAAGCGAAACACCGACAGAAATGTGCTGTGGGCGTTTGAATGGGCCGGAAGAAATTTCAGTTTGTCCTTAATTTTTCTGAAATCGATCAAAATTTAAGTCGAAATTGAGTCCTGAGTCCTAACTGGTTCCAACCGTACGGTAAGTAAGACTATGGAATCACCAATTAGCATATGTTATAATTAGTAAGGCTGAAGGTAGTAGGCAGGGGTAGGAGATAAAGAGGAAGATGGAGAAATACCTGGCTATTCTAAACTAAAATTTCAATAAGGAACTCCAGAGAAAAATATTATGTCTTTAAAAAAAAATATGTTCATATGGACCAATAAACGCTAATTATGAATACGTAAGTTTTATTAAATAATATTTAACGTAGAGTTTAAAAAAAAAAATTAAAACAACCAAAAACGTGTCATTAAAACGCCCTGTGAAGTTGGTATTATTGGATTTGTGAGGCGTGACGTCACCGCGTCCATAATTCTCCAGTCACCTGGTCATATTGTAAAGAAATTATGACAAGCCGTTCAACATTCCGTGTTATTGGCTTACAAAGATTTAGATAAATAATGGTTGTTGTTTTTAGGCCTAAGTAATGAAACATTACTTAGGCCTAAATAATTCAAAATCAAAAATAGAGTGTCTCTATTATTTAAAATATTCAAAAACTTTAACTGTACAAAAAAAATCGTAATACCTGTCGCAACACTCCAATTCTGAATTTCAGAATGGCGGACGTCGAACACCTGTTTGGCCACTATAAGCCGCCGCGCAGAAAAGTAAAGACCGAAAGTAAGATAACGATACAAATCCACGTTCCCACGCAAGCCACCTTTGGTCTGGTGGTATAAAGCGCCTGATGAACCTTAGCGGCCAGTTATTCAGTAGACCAAGGGTCAAATCATACGAAATAAAAATAAAAAAAATTTGTAACATTAGTATCCAATTTTAAAACCACTCCAAAATGGATAGGCAAAGAAAACACGAAAGAAAGCGACAACTAGCGACTCCGAAGAGGAAAACAGAAATACTTATAAGATGAACAAATGTATAGGAAAAGGTGCATTGGAATTCGACGACAAAAGTATGGAACAATCATCCTTAGTTTTCTGGAGGTTTCACTTCTACCGCGTGTGAATTGCACATTCTGTTTTTTTGCAATATTTTATTATTTACTTTCATGATTTCAAATAATTGAGCTTGAATTCTCTCACCAAACACAAGGGTCTTGTATCTTTATGGCTAGGAAAGGTGTTTTTTATATTCATTTATAAAACCGCAAAACATATAACAAAATGTATACCTACTTATTGTAAAAAACATTCAAATATTAAAAAAAAAATTACCGACGTAGTTTTATTTGAATTCGGTTTAGTTCACACTTCTAGGGTTTGCCTGTTCAGTTGAGCGGACCTACTCCCACGGGAATTCAACGCCATCAACATTCACTTCTAGATGCTAAACTGAAAAAAATTTAAAAAAATGCGGACTTTATTTATAGGAACGGTATTTCTCATTATAAAAAATGTAAAAATATAAATCTGATGTAGAAGCGCGAACACGAATAGAACGATATATAATAGCGGCGTTTAGTTCCCGAGACGGAGCTCCGGCGTCATTCAATTAGTACAGCTTTATCATTACGGATTTTATGAAAGGTGACGAATTATCTTAGCTTTGTTCCAGAGTTAAATTAGCCTCTCAAAAACTGGGCGCGGTATAGATACTTTAACAGTAAGTTGAATTTGGCAGCCACCTCTGTTTTGGAGCCCCAAAATACCTGAAAAAAAACCCTCGACTCTGTGAGAAACGGGTGGTCCGTTTGATAGATTCTCCTAACTAAGGATTGCAATCTTTAGGAATGAGTGGGAATGCTATCCTTGTTCTACCAGTATTTCAATGGAAGATGCTCCGAGGAACTAGGGTCATTGATCCCTTTGGCACCGGTGCATAGTCAGGAAACACGCCAAACGAGAGCCCAACATATGCACAGGTTGACATTTGTCACATGAGAACGGGTCGCTTCTTCGACTCGTTCTTATGTCCAACAAGGAGTTGGAGCGATTGCCGGCTGTGGAGCGATTTGCCGGCCTCTGGTTTTCCTCCTTCCTACAACATGGGTCTCTTCAAGACCAATGTTCATTCCTTTCTCTCCCCAAAAAGACCCTCCACACAGCATCTCAGATGACATAGGCTCTGAGGAAAATTATTTTCTTCAGGACCTCCTGTGTGGATATAATGTAAAAAAAAATTCGGGACGGTCACTTCGACAAGGCGCCTCCGGGCGTTCTTGTCCTGATTATGGGCTTTTTATACGATGCTTTTTCCATGCCGATCCGCATATGGAAACTATATCATAAACCACATTGAAAAACCACATTGAAACCACATGAAAAATATTTGCTTCAAACCATCATTATTTTCATACTTACGATTTCATACGGATATGTTTTAATTAGTCTACGAATAGTTCTCACATTACTTTAGTTGTCTACAGGCTCTTCGGGTCACATGGTCTCGTTTCCGAAGCTAACCGAAGGTAGATGGGCAGAGTCATTACAATTTTAGTGCTCCGCAGATAACACCTAGCTTTCAGTTGGGTTCAGACCTAGCCCAATTTGGGATGCGGATATGGGTACCGCCGCCCCGGGAACCATTTATTGGATAACTAACACCTCCGTCATAGGTCACCCCGAGTGCTTCGCTACGTTTGGTGACTTAGCAGGGCTGCCCGGGTTCATAGGGTGAGGTTTGTCCGGGTCTTGGCGGCGGATACGTCTGCCTATCAGCTGCGTGGCACACAAGTGAGTCATAACAGTGAAAAACCGCATTGAAACCATATGAAAAGATAATTATTTTCGTACTTACGATTTCATACGGATGTGTATCATAATTAATCTACGAATAGTTCTCACATTACTTAAGTTGTCTATGGGCTCTTCGGGTCACGTGATCTCGTTCCCGAGATGTACCGAAGCTAACCGAAGGTAGATGGGCAGAGTAATTATAATTTTAGTGCTCCGCAGACAAAACCAGCTTTCAGTTGGGTTCAGACCTAGCCCAATTTGGGATGCAGATATAGGTACCGCCGCCCGGGAACCATTTATTGGATAATCAACACCTCTGTCATAGATCACCCCAAGTGCTTCGCTACGTTTGGTGACTTAGCAGGGGTGCCCGGGTTCATGGGGTGAGGTTTGTCTAGGTCTTGAAGGCGGATGACCAGGACACATGGAACTTTTCCAGACATATAAAACAATGCCAAATGACAAACGTCAAATAATGTCCACCATCTTATTCCCGAATCAATATGAAAAGATGAACTTTATTGAAACTGGACGAAAACATTGTACAAAACGCAGGTTAGTCCATTGCAGATTCAGGCTCTCCTAGCACAGCCTCCGGAGTTGCTTTCTTCTGTCTATTTGAGACGGCTCACTACACGTCGTACCTCTGCAATTCCCGCCATGCATTTTAATATTATTTTTTCATTAATTGATTTTAAAGATGATCTAAAACAGCACATTCTTAAACGGTTCAAACAGGCTTCAACGCAATTATGACGTAGATAACGCTAGTAACTGATAAGATGGCCGTTACCGACACCGACTTTGGCCGACGTGACTTCAACAATGCCACATTTGCAAACATAATTTTTGCGGTAAATAAAAAATGGCACGTTTTAAGTCATTATTGAAAATTTATTCGTCGACATAAAGATAAAACAAAAATGTCACCATTGTCGTAATTCTTCAATAGAAAAAAAACAATGAAAATACCCTATCGATGACCATGTGCTCCGTAAAATGTACGTATACAGGGTGTGACGGCACGTACCATACGTAAAAACTAAAAAAAATCAATCACAAGTCGCCACCGATCCCACTCCTATACGTCGCGACGGGTTCACTTTGATATGTACGCTGTTTCATGTGTTACCGTGCTGCTAGAACGAGACGGACTGTGACTGACTTATCACGTGACCCAACGCTAGCCTACATCCAACTTCTCAGTTGCTACGTGTGATGGAAAAATATATTTATTTTTTTTAATCGAAAAAAAATATCATGACGGCCGGCGTAGTCCAGCTGTAAGGCTCTTGACTCGCAATCCGAAGGTCGCGGGATCGAATCCCGGCGTGTATCCCAAATAAATTTTAGTTGATTAATTTGTGTTATTTCACAATTTATTCATTTAAAATAATATATAGTACATTTGCGGCACGTTCCAGAGTGGAAGATACTATCAGTATTGCCCTGGTGTAAGACCACCATTCAGAATTGAAACGTTGCTTGAAATGGATTTAGCCGTGTTTGGTGACCAGATCTGAATAGCCAGGTACTTCCCCACCTTCCTCTTCTCTAGCTCCTTCCCCTTCTCATTACCTTCAGCCTCACAACATACCCCAATTGGGGATGCCATAGTCTCACTGGCTCCAGACGGGAGCAGTTGTGACTTGTGCGGTTTTCATATATCTATAAAAAAAATCGGACGGCAAAATGGCATCTACAATCTACATTTTTTACTCCAAATATGCTCAGGAATCGCTGTTTAAAATCCTTCTGGCACATGCTGTTACACCGTGCGTAATGAACATAAATTATAAGTTACCTACCTGAATAAATAATTTTGACACGCGTTTGTGATATTCGGGCAGGTACTCAAAGCATTCGGACACCACGAATACATTGCTCGATTTCTGGTTCGGTGGTTCGCAAAACCAGTGCTCTAGAAACAATGCGATGTTCGGGGGTTATTTGAATATCGATGAATATAGATTGAGAGAACTCATTTGGCAACACTGAATAAATTGAAGAGTAGTTTCAGCGGGAGAAATGGGGATTTCACAAAATGGCAAATGTTCACGAAACACTCTAAATACATTTTTGTAGTATTCTAAAGAACTGAATGGATTAAAATCCCATTGATTCAGATTACTTAATTTGTATTTGAAAACTTACAAATAAGATAGATTTTCGTTGAGATAAAAAATTGCTTTATTTACGATTATTGTAATATTTGCAATGAATATTTTAATGTGAGAAACTTATTCTGCGGCTGGACTCGCAGCATTGATGAAGTCCAGCCGTTTACCATGTACCTTCGGCTTTTTCCGTAACCTTTCGTTCATTAGACACGAACGACGATAGATGATACTCTTCTAAGTTACTACTTAACTGACAATCTGTTAAGAAGTATCTTATAGTAGGGGAGCCTCAGCAGGGATTTTGGGATTAACTCAAGCGCGACAGAATAACTAAGGGGAGATACCTTGCACCCTGTTATGAACTACCACCATATATGAACCTTTAATATTGGTGGGTGCGTCTAGAACAACCTATCAGATTAGTAAAAAAAAATCGATCCCCAAAAGTGCTCTAGCGTGTCAGATTAAGGTAAGGTTAGTTAATTACAAGCAGAAAAGTTTATATTTACCATTAGACAACCATATTTTTTCTTGAACATATAAATTTGATTTTATTGGCTTGTTTAAAGTGTGTTCTTTCAATTCGGATCACACTTATTTGATAACTTAATGCCTGATCTTCCTTTGCGCCCTGAAATTGTTTTGAAAACGTTACAAAGTTTGGTGCTATTGTTATTTATGGTGCTATTGCTATTGCTATTGTTATTTATAGAGTTCAATCATTTTCCTGATATTGGTCTTGCATTCCAAATGTCAACTGTTTTGCCTGCGTATGTGACTTCTTGACTACCCAAGATGAAACATTTTGAGCTAAATTTATACCATCTACAATATCTGCATGGAATGTGGTGACGAAATCAACAATTTATCGGCTTGATTAATTATTCAGAATTTAGAGCACTTGAAGCGAGGTGGAATGAGTTAATTATGGAGTATTTGCGCGATGACTTAGACAAGAGGAGTCAGGATTGGTTTTAGGTAATAAATCAATGCAAAAAATAAATAACTAACTTACATAACTTACTCCAGAACAATGGAAATACTACTAATAATGGAAAAACTAAAGAAAATAATTCTAAGCCAAAAAGTATTTTGCAACTACCAATAATGAAAATACTAAAGAAAACAATTCAAAGCCAAAATCAGTAATCATAAGTCAACATTGGCCGTCAATAACTCAAAGTATAATTAAGTATCTAGCTACTACCAACAATAGAAAGACCAATTGAAATAAAACCAAAATACTTATACAAGCTTAAATAGGCTGGCTATTTACTTTCTATCACGGAAAGAATAAATGATTTGATCCTATTACAAAATGAGTGTCTGAACACGTAGGTACAACAAAACCGGAAAGCTTAAAGGAAATAATTAAAAGCCACAGTCAGTATCTGGCTATTGCCAACAACGGAAAGAATAAAGATACATTATTTTCTTAGCCAAATGAGTATATAGCTACTTTCAACAATGGAAAGCCTACAGAAAATAATACCACGCCAAAAATGTTTCTGGCTACTACCAACATTGGAAGTACTAAAGGAAATATTTCCAATCCAAAAATGTTTCTGGCTACTACCAACATTGGAAAGACTAAAGGAAATATTTCCAATCCAAAAATGTTTCTGGCTACTACCAACATTGGAAAGACTAAAGGAAATATTTCCAATCCAAAAATGTTTCTGGCTACTACCAACATTGGAAAGACTAAAGGAAATATTTCCAATCCAAAAATGTTTCTGGCTACAACCAACATTGGAAAGACTAAAGGAAATATTTCCAATCCAAAAATGTTTCTGGCTACTACCAACATTGGAAAGACTAAAGGAAATATTTCCAATCCAAAAATGTTTCTGGCTACTACCAACATTGGAAAGACTAAATGAAATATTTCCAATCCAAAAATGTTTCTGGCTACTACCAGCATTGGAAAGACTAAAGGAAATATTTCCAATCCAAAAATGTTTCTGGCTACAACCAACATTGGAAAGACTAAAGGAAATATTTCCAATCCAAAAATGTTTCTGGCTACTACCAACATTGGAAAGACTGAAGGAAATATTTCCAATCCAAAAATGTTTCTGGCTACAACCAACATTGGAAAGACTGAAGGAAATATTTCCAATCCAAAAATGTTTCTGGCTACTACCAACATTGGAAAGACTAAAGGAAATATTTCCAATCCAAAAATGTTTCTGGCTACTACCAACATTGGAAAGACTAAAGGAAATATTTCCAATCCAAAAATGTTTCTGGCTACTACCAACATTGGAAAGACTAAAGGAAATATTTCCAATCCAAAAATGTTTCTGGCTACTACCAACATTGGAAAGACTAAAGGAAATATTTCCAATCCAAAAATGTTTCTGGCTACAACCAACATTGGAAAGACTAAAGGAAATATTTCCAATCCAAAAATGTTTCTGGCTACTACCAACATTGGAAAGACTAAAGGAAATATTTCCAATCCAAAAATGTTTCTGGCTACTACCAACATTGGAAAGACTAAAGGAAATATTTCCAATCCAAAAATGTTTCTGGCTACTACCAGCATTGGAAAGACTAAAGGAAATATTTCCAATCCAAAAATGTTTCTGGCTACAACCAACATTGGAAAGACTAAAGGAAATATTTCCAATCCAAAAATGTTTCTGGCTACTACCAACATTGGAAAGACTAAAGGAAATATTTCCAATCCAAAAATGTTTCTGGCTACAACCAACATTGGAAAGACTAAAGGAAATATTTCCAATCCAAAAATGTTTCTGGCTACTACCAACATTGGAAAGACTAAAGGAAATATTTCCAATCCAAAAATGTTTCTGGCTACAACCAACATTGGAAAGACTAAAGGAAATATTTCCAATCCAAAAATGTTTCTGGCTACTACCAACATTGGAAAGACTAAAGGAAATATTTCCAATCCAAAAATGTTTCTGGCTACAACCAACATTGGAAAGACTAAAGGAAATATTTCCAATCCAAAAATGTTTCTGGCTACTACCAACATTGGAAAGACTAAAGGAAATATTTCCAATCCAAAAATGTTTCTGGCTACAACCAACATTGGAAAGACTAAAGGAAATATTTCCAATCCAAAAATGTTTTTGGCTACTACCAACATTGGAAAGACTAAAGGAAATATTTCCAATCCAAAAATGTTTCTGGCTACTACCAACATTGGAAAGACTAAAGGAAATATTTCCAATCCAAAAATGTTTCTGGCTACTACCAACATTGGAAAGACTAAAGGAAATATTTCCAATCCAAAAATGTTTCTGGCTACTACCAACATTGGAAAGACTAAAGGAAATATTTCCAATCCAAAAATGTTTCTGGCTACAACCAACATTGGAAAGACTAAAGGAAATATTTCCAATCCAAAAATGTTTCTGGCTACTACCAACATTGGAAAGACTAAAGGAAATATTTCCAATCCAAAAATGTTTCTGGCTACTACCAACATTGGAAAGACTAAAGGAAATATTTCCAATCCAAAAATGTTTCTGGCTACAACCAACATTGGAAAGACTAAAGGAAATATTTCTAATCCAAAAATGTTTTTGGCTACTACCAACATTGGAAAGACTAAAGGAAATATTTCCAATCCAAAAATGTTTCTGGCTACTACCAACATTGGAAAGACTAAAGGAAATATTTCCAATCCAAAAATGTTTCTGGCTACTACCAACATTGGAAAGACTAAAGGAAATATTTCCAATCCAAAAATGTTTCTGGCTACAACCAACATTGGAAAGACTAAAGGAAATATTTCCAATCCAAAAATGTTTCTGGCTACTACCAACATTGGAAAGACTAAAGGAAATATTTCCAATCCAAAAATGTTTCTGGCTACTACCAACATTGGAAAGACTAAAGGAAATATTTCCAATCCAAAAATGTTTCTGGCTACAACCAACATTGGAAAGACTAAAGGAAATATTTCTAATCCAAAAATGTTTCTGGCTACTACCAACATTGGAAAGACTAAAGGAAATATTTCCAATCCAAAAATGTTTCTGGCTACTACCAACATTGGAAAGACTAAAGGAAATATTTCCAATCCAAAAATGTTTCTGGCTACTACCAACATTGGAAAGACTAAAGGAAATATTTCCAATCCAAAAATGTTTCTGGCTACTACCAACATTGGAAAGACCAAAGGAAATATTTCCAATCCAAAAATGTTTCTGGCTACTACCAACATTGGAAAGACTAAAGGAAATATTTCCAAGCCCAAATATGTATCTACCACTACTCAATGAAAAACAATTAATTCTCAAAAACAAATTAATTTAAATTAGATTAATTAACCATTGATTAAACAAACCTCTTTCCAAAATTTCTCTCCCCATTAATTATTTAAGAATTATGACCATGGAGTAATAAACATAGTGCCCCGCCCTCGGTCAACTATTACTTTTAAAATGGCTTTAGTTTTCGCAACAGGACTCTCCGTGTATATATTTTCTCCAAGATTATAATATTCCCCAAAGGGCCTGCATTATTTCCCCTTGTTCGAGAAATTAAAACCCTTTGATTGTTATTATTTTTTATTTTAACTTTTTATGAGTAAAACCTCAAACTGTAATATTTAATTAAATGAAGACATTATGAGATAAACTTAATCGAAAATCAGGAAACAGAAAAATCAGAAAAAGATATTTACACCTCACACGCGTCCCAGAGGTGTAAATATCTTTTTCTGATTTTTCTGTTTCCAGATTTTCGATTAAGTTTCGCTCATAATGTCTTCATTTAATTAAATATTACAGTTTGAGGTTTTACTCATAAAAAGTTAAAATAAAAAATAAAAATATTCATCTTAGACTTGCAGAAGAGTCAATAGATGTCGCACATTAAATAAAATGGATAAAAATTTATCCAGACACCATCTAGATTGCATTCAGTTCGAGTTGAATCTTGCAATCATTCATAAAGATGGCAGCCAATAAAAATATGCGTTAAGAAAAATGAAGATAATATGGGTGGTTCTTAGTCGAAGTATGGTACAGTTAAAAGTGACCGAATTGGATATCGACACCTTAGCTCAGTGGATAAGAGCTCCCAACCCGGAAAGTAGGGAGGACCTGGGTTCGTGTCCCAGAGGTGTAAATATCTTTTTCTGATTTTTCTGTTTACAGATTTTCGATTAAGTTTCGCTCATAATGTCTTCATTTAATTAAACCCTTTGATTGCTTTCTGTAATTATTTGCCAAACATTGTATTTCTTCTACTTGCGGTATTTATAAAACTTTGGCATCATTAGGTTCCGACAAGATGTCACGGCCTTCCAGATGCTTGTCTTTTAGATTGCATTTTGCAATGCCAAGTCCTTGTCACTCTCCTTGCCAACGTTTTCGACAAGCCGATGACAACGACAAGATGATAGAAATCGAAGATCGTTTTCCAGATGGGACGTTGTAGCTGTTTTCATAATTGCAATTGGCTCCAGATTCCATAAAAATAAAATTGTTGAAAAACTGGACAAGTCTAAATTCCCGGTTTTATTGACATTTGAATACATGACGAATACTGAATACTTATTGCTTTATGTACCGTACAAGATGCCTGAAATGAGATTAACAATGTTTTTGACCAGTTCTAAATAGCCAAACTTCCTACCTTCCTCTTCCCAAACGTATATCCCTTCAGCCTAACAACTTACCCTAATTAGGGATGCCGTAGTCCCATTGTCCGCGAGCGGTTGGACTCTTACGCGGTTTCCACATATCCAAAAATCAGTTCTTCATGATAAGCAAAGATCAACACGGCTTTTCTAGAAATTGGTCGGTCGAGACAAACCATTTTATATTAAATTCTAGGGTTTCTTACTAACATAAACGTGTTACTTTTTGCTGATGACATGAAACTTTATAAAGAGATTAATAACATTAATGATTGGTTACATTACAAAATAACTTGAGATACCTTTTTGGATTATGCTCTTTCAACAAATTAGCATTGAATATAAATGAATGTCGGTTCATTCATTTTTACAGAATAAAGGATCTAATAATTTTTCAACATACCTTAAATTTAAAAAAATTTAATGTCTTTACTGAAATTATTGACCTGGGTATTATATTCGATAGCAACTAACCTTTGTATGTCATATGAATAATATTATTATTAAGGCCCTTAAGGCTCTTGGCTTTGTTTTGAGAGCTGCAAAAGACTTCAATAATTTAGGCACATTTATCATGTTGTATAAAACCCTTGTCAAATGCCAAGTACAGTTTAATTATACGTTATGGTCTCCCTTTTACAATATTCATTCCGACAGAATTGAAAAGATTCAACACAAGTTCCTGAGGTATATGTAAACTATAAATTGCATATTCCAGTACAAAATATTGATTATAACTACCTCCTGCATTAAAATGTTCCTTTTGAAACTTTCAGAAAGAAGAGTAAGCACAGATTTAGAACTATTATATTAAATACTGCATTACAAAATTGACTGTCCTGAATTGCTTCATTTAATCAGCATTCATATACCCAAAAGATCTTACTCAACACCAGGATACTGGATTCATTCATTCATTCATGCATTAATTGATTCATTCATTCAATCATTAAATTCTTTCTTCATTCATTTATTTCCCGTCATGCGTTGCTATGCCACTTAATAATAAATTTTTCTCCGTGCGTGTCCTTTCCCATTCGTCTCGTTCTCCTTTCCCCTCCCCTTCATCTCCCGCGTCCCCTTCCCGTCTCGCGTTGCCATTCCGCCTTCTCCGCCTTCCCTCTTCCCCACTCCCGTCACCCGAGTTTCCCTTCCCCCTCCCGGGTCCCCCCCCCTCACCTCTCCCGCGAACACATCAAATCAACAAAGTTTCATCGCAATCAGATGAACGGTTAGCAATAAATAATTTCATGATGCCAGAATTCACTATTGTATATGGAAACCATCGCGGATATGCGTAAATCAAGTCAATTTTTTTTATTGGAATGGGATGAATGGTTTAGCAACGCGTAGACATCTCACAAACACATTTTTTTATCAGATTATAAATTTTTTCATTATTTTTCATTAAGTATTTGCATACAAACAAATTTGCAATTCAAACAACTGTGTAATAAATACAAAAAAAAAATTAATTAAATACCTGCACAGGTTTTTCAAAAGCCTTTAATAAAATTACCATTTTAGCTTATGAAGAAGCTGTTAAAAATCGGGATCACTGAGGACCTTCTAAGATTGATCAAGTGATTAAATCATAGTTCACAAACAAGTCGTCATGTAGTTAGAGCTAAAAACTGTAAGTTTTCCCAAATAAACAAAAAAAGGAATAAGTGAATATCAGGTCATTTTTGTCGTTCTTTTGATACTAATACTTTGAGGGCTGAATCGGTATGACGCGTAAAAAAATACAAAATTGTAATAGTAAAAATTATAGTAATAGTTTACAAACCATTCGCCGTCTTGTATTCCTTTCTAAAAGATAAATTAGTTGATAAATGAATAAAAATATATAATTCGCTCACCACTTTTAGACATGTTTAAGCCAACTTCAAATATTAGAGACCATAAAAATACTAAACTATGCCAAAAAAAACCCTGTGTCATCATTTGGGAATAACTCACTTAATGATATTTAGTCAAATTTAAACAATGCAGTAATTGGGGAAACTTTAAAAGGGTAAACTTTAAACCAGTAATAATTTCCGTAATTTTTCTCGGAAATCAATAAGGGCATAGGTAATAAAAACAAAAGCAATAAGTTATTAATTATAAGTACCTACCTAGAAATAATATAAATATATCAACTTTAAGTGGCCTAATCACAGTTTGATAATGCATTTAGAAAGCGGAACAGCTGTCACGCGTAATAATAACTACACAACAGAATTTGTAAATAAACTGTTTTAAAAAAATGATAATATTATTGAGAACATAAAAGGAATAAAAATTCAAATGGAGTTCCACAAATTAAACTTAATAACGATAAATAAATAAGTAATGTCTTTTGCCTTTGACTTTGTTTGACGCTTGACGAGATGAAAATACTGCTTTGACCTGAAAAGAGTGAAGAAGTTAAGTACATTTCCTTTTTTCTTTCGAAGACTAAACCAATTAATTTTTTCATATATATGTAAAGAAAAAGTATTGTTGTGGTGTCGGTTAGATTGAGAATTGTCACTTGTTTTGTCATTATATGATTTTATTGTAAAGTGTCAGTTTGTTAGAAGAAACCATAAAAAGAAAGTGATATAATAAACATAAATGTCGTTTCTTCGTTACACAACTTAGCAACACAAGTGTTTTATTTATCAATTAAATTAAGGAATCAAACATCTACATTATAAAACGACATTTTTCGTTAAAAACCCAAAAAATGGAGAAACTTCAGTTTGAATTCACTCTGCTACCTGGAAGTGAAGGCAAGTCAAACGTTTGTAGCATTACCTCAATAGTTACAAGTGATGATAAAGTGTACGCAATACCAGAATCGCTACAATCAGCCAGCCATCACAAGGAAATAATGAAAACTGCTGCTTTTAGTAAAGTGAAAAATAGTTTGGGAAAAAGGTACCAGGTTAGGAGAGTCTGGATTACCATGACAGAAGAACTGAAAAAAACATATGTAGACGAACATGGAAATTTACAGTTTGGAGACCAATACCTCGAAGAATTGCAAGAAAAAAGTTCCCCAGTACATCAAAAAGAAGAAACAAGTAGACTGGAAAGATTGATTGAAAAATTAATGGGAAATAACCAACAGAGCTTAAAAAACATTGCTGAGAAGTTCATTGTTGAAAAATTCTGTAATAAAAATACAAATGCAAGCCAGTGGATCGAAGTATTTGAAAAAGAATGTTTACGGTTTGATGTGATCACGGATGAAAAAAAAATAGAAATACTCAGATTGTTTATGGATAAAACTTGTGTAGATTGGTACAGTTCCATGATTATAAAATTAACAATGAACTCCGAGTGGTCAACATGGAAAAACAAATTCTGTGAATCATTCGCAAACAAAGGATGGAACCCTGTCACATACGCACTCTCATTTAGATACAAAGATGGTTCTCTGTTGGATTATGCTATGAAAAAAGAAAAACTTTTATTGGATATGAGAAGATCAATCGACACCGGTACTTTAAAAGATCTTGTTGCTTCCGGACTACCAGAATTCATACTAAACAAGATTGATAGAGAAGGATTACAAGATATTGTGGATTTATTCAATGAAGTAAACAAGTATGAACATTTGGTCAACAAAAAGAGATTCATAAATAAGAGATCATTTGGGAATGCAGAATTTAATACAAATGAAGGTAAAAATCCATGTAAAATTTGTGAAAAATTGAATAAGGGCTCTCGTTACCACCCTGAAGTCACATGCTGGTTCAAAACAAAAGAGAATGAAAAATTTAAGAGAAGTGCCATTAAACATGTAAACAATTCAGTGATAGAGACTGAGTTAAATGAAAATAATCAAAAAAACTAATAGTAACACCATTAATAAAAGTCAAACTATTACTAAATGATAAATTAGAAATATACGGAATTTATGATTCGGGTTCAAATGTTTCTCTAATTAATTCTAAGTTATTGAAACTAAAAGGAAAAGGAAACAGTTTGAATGAAGCAAATTTAGTAACGATTAATGGTGTTAAAAAGACGAGTGGTTTGACAACTTTAAAGATAAAAATTTTGGAATTGGAGAAAAATGTTGATGTGTACATTATTGATGAACACAATTTCAAGTACGATTTTTTGATTGGATTAGACATGATAAAAGACTTCAAACTTATTCAAAGTGAAGACTTACAAATATCACAGAAACTCTGCCTGAATAGTGCAAATAAAAAAGATAAAAACTCTACAGAAAATAAGAACGCTGTAGAAAAACACAGAATTAATTTTAACGAACATGTTAATGAAGAAGATTTTAAAATAACAATAAATCATTTAAATAATGATCAAAAAACAGAAATAAATGAACTAATAGGCAAATACACATCAGTGTTTGCGAAGAGTAAATATGATGTTGGCACTGTTAATGGATACGAAGCGAAGATAGACTTATTAGTAGATAAATATTGTAGTAAGAGGCCTTACAGATGCAGCGTAGAAGATAAAAAGGAAATAGAAGAGCAAATAGCAAAATTATTAGACAATAAACTGATAGAAGAGTCCTACAGTCCATTTGCTGCACCGGTTACTCTAGCATTTAAAAAAGAAGAAAACAAAAGATCCAGATTATGCATAGATTTCAGAGACTTAAATAAAATAGTCGTACCTCAAGCTCAACCATTTCCGTTGATTGAAGACCTAATGACGAAGACCAGAATGCATTTGTTGGTAGATCACTTTACAAGATATGCATTCGTTCTTACCTCAAAAACTCAAACTGCGAACGATTTTGTAAATCTAGTTAACAAAACAGAAACAGGAGACATAGGTATGCTACTTACCGATCAATACCCGGGAATCAATTCAAAAGAATTCAAGAAATATTTACAAGACAAGCGGATACCAATGATCTTCACAGCAGTAAATGCACCATTTTCAAATGGTTTAAATGAGAGGCTGAATCAAACTTTAGTTAACAAAATAAGATGTAAAATAAATGAAAAAGAACAAAGGAGAGCCTGAACAGCAATAGCTCAAGAATGTACAAGAAAATATAATGAGACTATTCACTCAGTCACTAACTTTGCACCGAGTTACCTTTTATATGGTACGGACAGCACGATTTTACCGAATGAACTAAAACAACGAGAATCAAATAGTGACTGGATCAGAGACAGGAAAATAGCACTTGAAAACACAATAAGATCACATAACTATATACAATAAAACATTATTCGATAAAAAGCGAAAACACTTCGAGTTTAACGTAGGGGATATGGTGTTTGTGGAAAATGGAAACAAGCTGAACAGGAAGAAATTGGATGAACTGAAAATTGGACCATATGAGATAATTGAAAAAATTTCAAACTCCATATACAGGATAGATACGGGTCATAAAAAACCAGAATCAAACCTATTCCACATCACAAAACTTATTCCAGTTCAAACATTGGAAGAAGAGGACATCGAAGATGAGAAAATTTTGCAATAATTTTCTTTCCCGAGGGGGGGAGATGTAAAGAAAAAGTATTGTTGTGGTGTCGGTTAGATTGAGAATTGTCACTTGTTTTGTTATTATATGATTTTATTGTAAAGTGTCAGTTTGTTAGAAGAAACCATAAAAAGAAAGTGATATAATAAACATAAATGTCGTTTCTTCGTTACACAACTTAGCAACACAAGTGTTTTATTTATCAATTAAATTAAGGAATCAAACATCTACATTATATATATATAAAATAAAAATGTGTTTGGGGATTAGTAAGATGTCTATGTATTGCTACATTAATCGAACTTTCTAGGTCAAATCGAGCCGTTTACTATGATCGCTCTTTTCGTGTAACTGGCCCTCTCATTTGGAATAAACTTCCCTCAGCTCTCACTAATATCCAGAATTTGGCTGAATTTAAACGGGATTTAAAAACAAAATTATTTAAAAAATCATACCATTCATGAATACTAACACATTTTCAATACACGTAATACCTAAGCCATGCTCTCAAGTTTCCGATAATTGTTTGGTTTCGGTTTCCTCCTAATTGTATTTTTATGTTTAATGGTCGAATATAATATAATAATATAATATAATCTAGTCTCCTTCAACGGAAGCATTCTCCCGAACAGGCCTTCCATTGATATGCTTGGTGTAACTCTAAGTGACCAGCTCAGGGACGGGGGCTCCATCGAGGCCAGAGTTAAGTTAGCCTCTCAGAAACTGGGCATACTGTACAGGGCACGCAGATACTTTAATAGTACACAACTGCTAGCCCTGTACAAATCGCAAGTGCGCCCCACGGTTGAATTTGGCAGCCACCTCTGGTCTGGAGCCCCAAAATACCTGAAAAAAAACCCTTGACTCTGTGCAGAAACGGGCGGTCCGTTTGATAGATTCTCCTAATTTAACTAACGGATTGCAATCTTTAGAGCACAGGCGCCAGGTGGGAATGCTGTCCTTGTTCTACCGGTATTACAATGGAAGATGCTCCGAGGAACTAGCGTCATTGATCCCCTCGGCACCGGTGCATAGTCGGGAAACACGCCAAACGCGCGCTCAACATTTGTACACGGTTGACATTAGTCACATGAGAACGGGTCGTTTCTACGACTCGTTCTTGAGTTCAACAGCTCGGCTGTGGAACGATTTGCCGGCCTCTGTGTTTCCTCCCTCCTACAATATGGGTCTCTTCAAGACCCATGTTCACTCCTTCCTCTCCTCAAAAACACCCTCCACACAGCATCCTCAAAGATGACATAGGCCCTGAGGGAAATTATTTTTTCCTCAGGGCCTCCTGTGTGGAGTTAACGTAAAAATATAATGTCTATTAAATAACATTTCTAAACGCAAACTGCCTTCTGTTGGTATATAATATTTTAGTTTTAAAGTTCTTGTTTTGTCCTGTGCTCCAAGCACCGTTATTGTTTATTATTATTGTCCAGCGTGTGCTATGAAAGCACGGTTTTTGTTAAATTTTGTTCTCTTGTCATTGTTTTGTAAATACTGTATATTCTTTGTTTCATATTATTTTAACAATATTTTGTAATGGATTCGTAAGGAGCACTGTAGGATTATTATTATAATTACTTTTGTAATTTATTAAGTTAAGCGCACTTGAAGTGAAGTGACACAAAACTGCGCTATACAAATGTAATGTTATTATTATTATTATTAAGTATAGAAAATATTTGAAACTTTCAAAATACGTTATTTAAGCCCCCGCGAAGTTTTCTGGATTATTACAACCACATGACAGTACATCTGAAAAGTTTTTTAATCATCACAAAAATTCTTGCGAAACTGTCAAAAATTTGAGAATGGCAATTTGCAAAACAACGATTGTTAAGTCGAAATTCAATTTTCAAAACTCTTTAAATTAATTAATTAATTTGAAGTACTTACATAAGAATTTGAATCGAATCAAGAATTATAGATATTTTAAATAGGTACCAAATTTGATTGATTGTTCTTATAATAAACAAAAATGAATATTTGTAATATACGAAAATATTGAAGATTTGATTTAAAAAAATTGTAATAGGTGGTACACAAGCTGTTTGAAAACTGAATGTACTGGGACTGAATAAATGGAACGCGGGAGGGGGAGGGGACGCGGGAGGGGAATGGGGACACGCGAGAAAGGACGTGCAGGGAGAAACAATTTATTTCTTTGAATATGCCATTGCAACGCATGCTGGAAACCAGCTAGTCCGTTATAAATTGGCGATCAAAAATCTATTATCCTTGGAGAATGAATAAAGACAGTACTGCATAACTGTTAGATCATGTTAGATGCAATGTCAAGCGTCCCATTAGCAGTGTCGCATGTGCGTTGTGCAATTTGATCAATGAGTGCATCCACTGAAGAGATACATTGATAGAAGTGTGTTGAGGGCGCGTCCAGGTGCCCGAAATGATCTCAATGTAACCTTTCATCTGGAGAAATTGTTTAAAAATGTTCAGCCATCGATATTTGTAATTAACTTTATCATGTCGTTTCGCTGCAGAGGTAGGCAAAGAGAATTTTCCGCCACACAACTCTGCCTTAGCACACACCTCTTGATTCACATATATTCCTACATATCTCATACGTACATTCGCACATCTTTCGTAAATGCATATTAGAAAAAATTAAATCAAAAGTTGCTCTGTGCGTCAGATCTGGTTGTTTTTCTGGTTTTCGTTATTTTTCTTTCTTTTTTTTTGTTTATCTTGAATCTTTAAATTAACATAATATTTTTTTTACGTGAATACCGCACAAGAGTCCCAACTGCTCCCGTCTGGAGCCAGTGAGACTATGGCATCCCCAATTGGGGTATGTTGTGCGGGGAGAACCCTTTTGGGGTTAATATAAAAAATCTTAAAAATTCCCCGCAATTTGAGGAATTCCCCGCAAAGAAAATGAGGTTCCATAGAAAATGTGGTCTCTAATATGACAGTTTAATCAACATGAAGATCCAACATTTTCGTTACATCCGAATCTTTCTGTGAAAAATGTGATCAATTTTCGTCCATGGCGCTAAACGTCACTAAACGTCAGTTGGGCGAGTGGTTTGTTTATGGTTTAGTTTATTTATGTTTATGGTTGCAAGGATTGGTTTATCTATGGGTTGCAATTATTTATGGGTTGCAAGTTGTCATATGGTTGTCATGGTTTATTTATGGTATCGAATTGACAGGCCTGTCTTGTGTCTAGCAGTCGAAAGTATAAACTGCAGACATCAGTTATCATTCGGTCTTACATGGTTTTAAGAGGTATGCCTCAAAGATCTCATTTCTATCCTTCGAATAAATACATAATCGAATTTATTGGCCTGTCTTTTATCTGTAGTCGTAATCTAGTAGTCGAAAGTTCTTACATAAACTGGAGACATCAGTTATCATTCTAATTGGCCTATATCATACCTTCTGGCTTTTATTACTTCAGTGTATGCATCAGGCGGAATGCAAGTCATTGGTGACCAATCGAAGCGATCAGGCGCCACGCATCCAACTGGAATGAACCGATTGAGACTTTTGATTTGGCTGCAGATTGGCTGATGACCGATTGACATGCACCTCGCCTTTCAATTGAAGCCAATAATCTCCTCAATTCATTAGTCATGTCATTACTACCAGGTTAATTCTCATTCTAATTTCTAGGAAGTACAATATGCTCATGATATTGATTGATTTTAATTTATTTGCGGGGGTTTTAAAAGAGACAACCTCCGTGGATGAATGGTTTGAATCCCGGCGTGCGCAAAAAAAAACATTTTGTTATATTTCGTAGTTTACTAAAAGTCATAGTGTTGTATATACATACAGTACTGGCGCAGATCCGTGAAAAATCACGGGATATTTACAGAGGCCCTATTGCATACTAATATCTCGTCGAAACGCGTTCCACTACTATCACGCAGGTAGCAGTGTGCGGGGATCGTATTCAGTAGCTTCCGTCGTTTTGCGTTAGAGCGTTGGTGGTCAAATTGGACTAAAAGGAGATTAAAAAATGAAACGAATTTTTTCGCCTCGTTTCTGTTTAAATATAATACATCAATCGGAATTCTCGACAAATCAGTTCCAACTTTGAAAATGATAATCAAAATAATTTTATTTAGGTAGGTCTGGTAGGTACTTTATCGCTTGTCTAGATTCTCCAAACACTTCCAGTTATGAAAATGAAGCATAAATTCAAAGCAAAAGTTCTAGATTTCATTAAACAGGAGGACTTACAGAGAGATTCACATCCGAAACCAATATTTTTAAAATTTGTGGAAGTATATGTACCCTCAACAGCACTGATGAAAAACCACCGTTCAGAATCAAAACGTTGCTTGAAATGGGTTTAGCCGTATTTAGTGACTAGATCTGAATAGCCTGGTACTTCTCAATCTTCCTCATTCCATCTTCTTCCCTTCCCCGCTCTCTTAAACCACACAACATACCCTAATTGGGGATGACAGTAGGGAACATTTGGGAGGTTGTGACTCTTGAGCGGTTTTAAAATAAGGTATACCTATATTACATCACAAAATTACTTATCACAAAAGCTTAATCATTGTAGATACAATTCATAAACGAAGATACCAAAAATAAACTAAATTGATAACTAAGTAACATTGGCGCAGCCGCCACGTTGGATGTAATATTTTAATCAATTTTACAAAAATAGAAGTCTAACATTTTGTCGCGTGCTAGAATCCCACCAAGAGTTTAATTGAAGGACGTAACTATGTCTATAATTGAAACAGTTTGCATAGTGGCAAAACAAATCCTTGCAAATTAATATTTAATTAACTTTCTGGCGTAAGTGATTCCGTGTTAATCAAGAACTTACGCGTAAATGTTTGATACAAACGTACCAAGCTGTTAATTTCTTGATACGAAAGCGGATATTATTCTATGGTTCTCGTATTAAATTTCTATCGTTAAGTTACTGTGCATTTATCTACTAAGGTTGATTTGTTTCAACTCTCGACACATTTCTGATGACTATCAAAACTTTTTTGAAATTTTTTGAAATTTGAAATTTTTTGTTATTTGAAATTTGAAATTGTTTTAAATTTTATCATTTATTGAGTTAGTTTACGTTAGTACAAAGGATATATTTCATTTTACAAAAAATATTTTTATAGTAAGCATAACATTTCTTTTTAAATACATTCATTTCTTCCTTCATTCTTCAGACTTGCGGGCATTTCATCGAATATCTTTAACGTTAGGCAGTTCTGTGACTCTAATTTTCTCATATACGGCAATCTAACTCTGGTTTCATTAAAAACAATTTCATCTGTATTTTGGCATTTGGTTTTCATAACTTTATGCACACAAATTGACAAATTAAATAGTAATTCTTCAAACTTTGCAAATATACTTTGTGGTGTCATTTTTAATTAAATGAAAACAAATAACTCTTTGAATATTAATTTTGAATGTTAATCTTATCCTGATGAAGAGAACATAGTTTTCGAAATATTTTGATAATATTGATTATAAAGTGGTTTTTACAAAGTTATTTGTTTTCATTTGATTAAATAGTAGCCTGTTTTTTCTTAATAGAATCCAATTTAGCTCTTCTCTTATTTGGTATGATTTTATTTTTGGGGTGTTATGCCGTGTTGCGCTACCTCCTTCTTTAGCCAAAAATTAGCTGTAGTGTAGCTCTGTAGTGTTTCCATTTAGTTTATTTCTAAGTCTTCCAAGAAAATTTATTTTTACCGATCCCTTCTTTAGAGGCCATCCATTCAAATTACGTCACACCGGAGGGGGGAGGGGAGTAGAGAAGTGTGACAAGGAGTATAAGGGGGGGGGGGTGTCATCAGATCTGTGACGTCACATAAAAAATTCTAAATGATTAAAACGCAAAACTTAAATGTAAATAAAAAATTTAAAAATATTTGAACTTAAAAAATTTTAAATACTGTTTTGATTATTTTTAGGTGTAAAATTGCAAAATACGTGGCGTCACACTGGGTGGAAGAGGGTCTCACAAATGTGACAGGGACAGGGACGGGGGGGGGGGGGGATTTGGTTTTGTTTAGTTTGTGTTCAGTTCCAACTTGTTTAATTTCAGCCATTTTGCTGTATTTTGTAGATCTTCGTTTATTTTGTTTATTGCATTTTTGTACTCTTCAAACGAAATACAGATTAACGAATAGTCTGCAAATAGTCTAATTTTGCAATGTTTTAAGATCTTAATTATTTAAATGTGACCAGTTGACAAGCTTAACTGTCTTTTAGATTATCACACTTTGATCAGCTTCTGAAAAGTTAAACGAGGAGCATTAAAATGTCAAAAATACAAAATAGCACTGTTCGTCGATTCCATGGTTGTCAAATGTGAAAAATACAAAACATATTAAAAATTATTTTAGATCAATCTAGTAAAATCCAGTTTTATCAAAAAATAAACATCTTTGCAGCAAAGATAAAGACAGCGGGAAGTGTTGAAATTTTGATTGTTCACAATTATAGCTCACAATGGCGTATGGTTAGTTTCCTCTTCTCGAAGATCTGTTAGTACTGCAGATGTTGTATGTTATTATTGGCGTACGTACAGCAGATTAACTTTTATTGAACAAATATAATGTCTGTTCTGCACTCTCGGCGAGACACGATGTACGAACACGATACTGTGCTCGCCTCAACTGCCCGTTTCGTTTATTAGAACGAATCAAGCGCGATAACATCAACGGGGAATTCTGAACAAATCGGTTACAATTCTTAAGGCCGAGCTGGAAAAGAAGAAGATGGAGAGATATGTAATTACGAATGTTGGAGAGAGCGCGCTAATATTTCAAACGATAAAAGTGAAGCGAAAATTGTGAAAATGTTTAATAAAACACGAATCGTTTAGAATAGAGCAAAAATCTCGTGGGGGTTGTCTAAAACAACGTTCAAACAAACACTGAATTTTTTTATTGTTAAATAATAGAGACAGGCTTGAAGATAAAAATTTTCGGAGCATACTTTGCGATTTTTTTCTATCGAGGGAATTTCATATAATTTGCGTTTCGGCATGGGGATTATATAGATATTATCTTCAAAAATAACATATATTTTTTTAAGAGCTTAAAAACTTCAAATGTTCAAGGGAGATATGCAAGAAATCGGTAGAAATTCTGATAGCGGCGGCTTAAAATGGCAATTAAAATGCTTTTGTTACAAGAATATTATATTTATTTATTTGTAAGAGACACACAGCTTGAACATAAAATATAGAGATAAATATATGTTTATTTGTGAAAAGCATTCACTTTGTGGCTCGCCATAATTTACAATAAAAATACATAAATTTGTTATAGATCACTTTTATTTTATTCACACTCTACCGGTTCGGAAGCACCCTTCTTTCGTCAGGAGAAAATTAGAACTAACCTAAGATATATAATATTGTCAGACATACAAATTTTAGGTGTTTGAGTGGGAGGTGAGCACTGGGGAAGGGGTAGTATTTTGAATAACCAAATTAATTTATCTTTTAGTCCCATTTTAAACATATTTCCATTAAAGCGCTCTGTTCTTCCCGGAAATCCCGCACTTACCCCTTCCGATCAACCAATCAGAGTTTCGGTGCGGCCGAAGGTTCGGCAGATTTTCTGCCGAAACTAGATTTTTTTTGCCGAAACTTGTCGAAATCGAAACCGAACCTTCGGTCGGTCACTAACCTTTAGTCCTTTCTAGCCGGGTTCTTCCGACGCATCGCCTTGCACTTCGGTTAGAAGGATGAATTCACACGTCAGTTAATTCTAGAAAGCTGACTCCCATACCATTATCATATCCCGAGCTTCCTCTCCTTACTCTCCCTAAAATTATCCTTCAGACAGCATCCTCAAAGATGACGTAGGTCTTGAGCGATTTATTTTCCGAACGTCTTGGCTGTGGAAATAATAAAAAAAATCAAATAATTTCGATCTTCAAAATGATACTTAAATTTTAACTAAAATTTCTAGAGTTCATTGAACCGCAGATCCAGATAGTCACAACCAAAATAATTAATATGTTTGATGGTTCACGACCCATCTTCCTTGCTTCTTTATCTATGGTATGAATTAATCATTTAGATCAGGGATGCCCAACCCAAATTGTTTGGTGTGTCAGCATTCAAGAGTCAGCATTTGCTGAAATGGATCCGTCCATAAATATTGGATCCGTCCATAAATACACGTAAATGGCGGATATTATCGTTAATTTTCATTTGCACTCACCCTCCACTTATTAAAATCAGGTCAGTTGGATTGATTGATTGAATTGATTGCGAAAATAAATTCCTCCTGCACTTTTCAAGCAATAAATGAAAACCCCTATCGAGAGTCCGAGGTCTAATAAAAAGAAAGTTCTAATTTCACAAAATAAAATATAAGTGTGATAAATTTACGAGAACGACATTATCTTTTTTTGTACGACTACCAAAATCCAAAACGTGGAAAGCTGAAATATTTTGGGCCGCTGGTTGGCATGCCTGATTTAGATCAATGCAAGTCAGATTTGGCAAAAATATTCCTCATTTTTGGCGTGCAGGTGTTCGGTTAAGTAATGACAAAGATGGAGAAAATGTTAATATTTCCACTTGTCTTTTGTATACCCAGCAACGTCACAGTAATCAGAAATTGGCATTATTGTATAAACATTATGCAAGGCAGCCAATGCCTTCTTTTATAAGGAGATATCAATATTAACAAATTAGGTAAATTTTTTAATAATGTTTTTTTTTGTAATAAAGACGAACATTCACGGGTTAGGAATAACACAAAAGTATTAGATTTCTTCCTACTCCAATCACAAAAATCGGGATGTGTTGCTTGTGCGATGATGGAGGACCTAGCCAGTAGAGGAATTGAACTCATGGGTTTCCACATTTTTTAACTCAGTCACTGACCGGCCTGCATTAATGAATGCCTGGACATTCAAAACAGCATACAAAATTAGTTGAAACGATTACGATTAGGTACGCACCCTGGTAAAAGTGTATAAATATTTATCTATCCATGCATAAAGGAGTGTGTCTATGTGTTTGTAGCGGGTGGGCGGCGTGATTTGATTTGAACACAAATCTACATTTTTATTCCGGGACCGATGAAATTTTGCACACTTGACCTCCAAAACGGTAGAAAGATAACTTTTTACGTGAGATTTCGAAAAACCACCCCCTTTCACCACCACCTTTTCCAAAATCTTATAGCAGTATTTTGATACTTATTAATGAAATTTTGCACACTTGACCTCCAAAACGATAGGAAGATAACTGTTAACATGAGATTTCGAAAAACCACCCTCTTTCACCACCACCTTTTCCAAATCCTTACAGCAAGATTTTGATATTTTTGATGAAATTTTGCACGCTTGATAGGTATTCAAATTAAGAGGAAAATTCCTAGAGTGATTCATTTTTGGTGTATTTTGCCTCCTTCTTTCTCCTCCTTCTTTGCCTTCTTCTTCTTCGTCGAGGTAGCACAACACGGCATAACACCCAAAAAAAAAAAATCAAATCTTAGCCATGAGTAAACCACGGGAAAATTACTGTCCATTTCCTTTATTATTATTAATTATTCTAAGTATTTTCGAAAAAATCAGAGCAAAGCCCTGGCAACGCCAACGCCGGTACTAAAAAAATAACATAAAGTAAGTCGGTAAAACTAAATTGAAAATGAACAAAAATATACTATCATTTATATTTTGGTGAAAAGGTCGTCTTAGGTATTTATGTCCAAGAAATTATTTATAACCTAAGATTAGTTAATAATTTTAAGTTAATTATGTATTTTTAACCAAATTGTCATTTAATTATTAAGCCTTGGTAAAACTTTCAAATGTTTTAATTACTTTCTATAAATATTCCACACGAAGTTTGTTATTATCTCGGTCGAAGACTTAAAAAATCCCAAAGAAAAAAATGTAATTACCAGGGTATTAATAAATTTAATTGGATTCTTAAAGGAAAATGGATTCTATTCTGTATATTTTAAAATTGCTTTGAAAACTTTTTGTAAAATTTTCCATGGTTCACTAATTCTGTTCTTAGGCTCAGTTGTTTTGCAGAAATTCAAATGTAACATTGCTATTAAATAGCCATTCATTGCCATATTGTTTTTTTTTTGACCTTTCAAATGGCAAAAAGGCACATTAACCAGAGGCCAAGAATTCAAATTTCGTCGAAAGATGATCTTGCTGCTCTTGATGTAACTGTAAATCGTGCAACTGTACAGGGCGGTTCAGATGAGAAAAGTTGATTTTTTTTAAAATGAATGCCGCACAAGTGTCCCAACTGCTCTCGTCTGGAGCCAGTGATACTATGGCATCCCCAATCGGGGTAGGTTGTATGTTGTGAGGCTGAACGTAGTGGGGAGGGGAAGGAGATGGGAAGAGGAAGGTGGGAAAATACCTATTCAGATCTGGTCACCAAACCCGGCCAAAGCCATTTCAAGCAACATTTCAATTCTGAATGGTGGTTTTACACCAGGGCGATACTGAGAGTATCTTACACTCTGGTTATTATTGATTATTCTCCATACCAGCATTTAACCAACTAATAATATTAATTTTTTAGGTCAAACCATTCTTAGAAAATTAACAACCATAACATCACCAATCAACATTCAGAATTGAAACGTTGCTTGAAATGGCTTTAGCCGTGTTTAGTGACCAGATCTGAATAGCCAGGTACTTCCCCACCTTCCTCTTCCCTATCTCCTTCCCCTTCCCACTACCTTCAGCCTCACGCATACCCCAATTGAGGATGCCATAGTCTCACTGGCTCCAGACGGGAGCAGTTGGGACTCTTGTGCGGTATTTCATGTAAAAAAAAAAATCGAAATGCTGTAACTTAATTTCATGCCACATTATAATTTTTAACGTTACAACATCCTAGTACCAACTTAAGATTATATTTATTATACACTCTATTATATAATTATTAAATAACTCCTACACCAAGCTCAAGAGCTAGCTCTCTTAATTGGCGTAGAAATCCTTGAAAACGTGTATTTTACTATTTGGTTTGTGCCATACTATTATGTTTATTACAGTAACAATGTTATAATTTAAAAAATTAAAATGTTTTAATAAAAAGTTTTTTCCAGGGGAAGATAGTAATCCTACACGCCCCATATAGTTATACAAATCTACACAACAGATTTCCCTCAATTTATTTTCGATTTTATTTGATTAAATTTTTTCTTTAATTTAAACCCAAATTCAAGTAAGCAATAAAAATGTTCAAACGCGTGATGATAAAATCGTGTACCATTTGTAATTATTTTTTGATCATAAGTATTTATAATTTTTCAATAATGTCTGAGCAAAATAAGTGTGCAAAAAAATCTGAAATATGTTGGTTTGTAAGACCGTAAATAAACAGATAAACTGAAGTATTTTTATCGCAAAACACGTTCGCGGATTTTTAAAAATAATTTTATTTGAACTGAAATTGAAATTATAAAAACTAGCTTTCCTAGATAACTTATTGATTTATTTTAGTGTATGATTATATGATTTGAAATGTGGTTTTGTAATATAATATTATGTTAGAAAATTTAACAAATCTGCCAAAAGGTACAGCCTTATTATTATTAAAATAACTATATTTTTCAAAATTTAAAACACATCTTTACTAGATAAAACAACAATCTTTTGAAATCAATTTATATTTTTTTATAGAAAAGAGCAGATACTTCTAGAATTTGATTTTAAAATGACATATTTCCGGTTGTGTCTGGCAGCCCCGGATCTACGAGTTTTTAAAACCAGGGCAGAAACTTGATAACGCCCCCTTTCGATGAGTGGCGCCCCCTCTTGTGAGGTGAGTGACCTTCAACGCTTCTCTTGACATTCTACCGCTCTGGTTTATTCGACTCAGCTCGTGTAGCCCCTAGTTCTAGATGCGACGGGGATTACCCTGGCAGAGACATCACGTACATTATGCCCGCGTTCAAAATCGACTTAGATATACGTTCATAAATCTACTTAGGATGTTTTCAAAAACCAACTGGACGTTTTAAAATCAAATGAATAATCGATAGAACAACGAGCGCTGGATGTCAGGCACTTTGTGAATCATGTGTTTTTTTTTCAATCAAACATATAAATTACGATTTTGGCGTCCCCTAAAACTGCCGCCCGAAGCAGACGCCCCGGTTTGCCCGTTTCCTGAATCCGGGGCTAGTGTCTGGATATTCCCTCTTAACGCCCATTCTAGGTACGTTTGAGTTTTCTATCAATTTATAATAAGCTGACAAGCTTCAACATGATGAATCCACATTCAACGGGAACCTTTCAACTGTCATAAAAACAAAATGGCGCTGAAGGCCATTTGATGACTTTGTCGCACGTGAATTTCTGGTAAACAACGTGCACGTTTTCACATGGGCTTTTGCCCAGCTGGGCGTAAAATCTACGTACATAAAAATCAACACATGTTTCTATACATTGCTATATTAAGCATGGGAAATGTTTGAAAGTTTCAAAATACCTTCTTTCCACCCTCGCGACGGTTTCTGGATTATTGCAACCACACGACAATACATCTGAAAAGTTTTTTTATTCATTACAAAAACTCTTACGAAACTGTAAAAAATGTCACAATTTGAGAATGACATTTTGCAAACCATCGATTGTTAAATCTAAATTCAATTTTCGAATAAACTCTTCAAATTAATGAATTTGATCGAAGTACTTACCTATGGTACTAATCAAAATCTAATACTTTTTACCTATGTTAGGTAACAAATTTGAAGTGATTGTTCTTATAATATACAAAAATAAATGTTCGTAAAATATGAAAAATGAAAATTTGAAAAAAGAATTGCAATAAATAGGTGGCACGCGAGCTGTTTGAAAATCTGAATGTTCCGGGACTGAATATATTGAACGCCGGAGAGGGAAGGGGATCGCGGAAGAGGGTTCGCGGGAGAGTGAATGGGGGATGGTGGAGGGGGAACGCGTGAGGGGAAGGAGACATGGGAGGGGAAAGGGAGGGGGAAGGGGAACGGGACGAATGGGAAGAGACACGCAGGGAGAAACAATGTCTTTATTAGTGGCATTGCAGCGCATGCCAGGAAATCGCTAGTCAAATAATAATAAAAAAAATAATAATTCAATTTCGTTATCAATTACACAGGCCAACAATGAAAAAACTTTTTTGATAATTTTTACTAAATCCTGCGTAATTTAGTGTCCTGATTATGAAAAAAATAATAAAAAAAGTCGTATCACCCACCAAATTTTCACATTTCACTATTAAGTCAAAATATGTATAACCCAAACTAAGTGTTAACGTTCCGAAACAGATTCCGAAATTCCGAACCCTACATAATACACTCTTAATTAGTGTATCAGCAAATTTATATAACCGGAAATAAATCAATATAATCATTCGAAAATTGACATTTAAAATCTTATAAATAAGTCGCTTAACAGTGAATTTAGCCACAGTTTGAAAATGGTCTTGTAAACCGAAACAGATGTAACAAAATACATACTAAAATACTTACAGAGCTTGATAATAAAACTATCAAATTTAATTCCGATTTAATATTAAAAAATCATTGAAGAAGATAACACTTATAATCTAAATGAAAATATGAAAGAGAACAAGACACAGAAATATAGAAAAAGACAATGGTCACAACTGGGACAACAATTCGTTTAGATTATAAGTGTTATCTTCTTCTTCAATGATATATTACGATGATGGGAATAACCTTCAAAAGTTATAAAAAGAGAGTTTTTCTTATAAAAAAATTGAATATTAAAAAATCAATTATTATTGTGCATGAAAAAGGATAAATAGGCTGCCATTGTGGGCGCACCTGGCAGTAAATACATTCTATCTTCGCCGGCATTGGAATCTGACAAAAAACTGTAAATATTTTCCACACCACGCGGCGGCGTCTAAATAGAATCAGCACTTGGTTGCCAAAGAATTCCACGTACTAAGTGTTGGACTTATTCACCGCTTACAAAACCTTATAAGCAGTGTTCGGCTCATCCGAGGAAATTGTTCACGACTCGAAAATGCGCTGAAGCCGTTGCCAGAATATATCGTCGATCGGAGAACTTGAAAATACTCGTTAACGGATGTGTCACCACGATTGGTGCAACTTTTTCTGTTGAAAGTTGAGATATTTGGCATATTTTATGAATAATTCAAGGAAAATTCATCAATACGCTGGGTCTGGAAACTTGCAGCACAAACGGTAACCTATATCACATCGATCTAGTTTTGTACGGGACAGAAAGCGAGAACTTCTGGATATCAGAATGCAACATTAAACAGAGCAACTCAACTGCTTTGTAATGATGATCAACGATTTTGTAATGAGCATCGACATCTTCAATGTCATCTACAGAAAGTTCAGTAACTATCTTTTGACTTACGTCACAACATAGTAAAACTGCCCCCGTACACAGTTTTTTAATTTTGTAAACTTTTCTGTAATATTTTGGTGAATAACTGTTTTATGGAGAATCTGAAAAAATAAATATTTATTATTAAATAAATATTTATTTTAAGTCATTTTTGTCATCTCATTTCGATAAGGCGCCGTGTACCGGTAAGACAAGATAAATCATGGGTTCGATTCTCAGTTGCGACTGTTACCTTTTCATTTTCCTGTGTCTTATTCTCTTTCAGGTTTTGTTTGGATTTATTAGTATTATCTTCTTCTGATGTTTTACATTGGAGTGTTCCATTCATTACACAGTTATTCCAATAAAATTGATTTAATATTTTTTAAACTTTAGAGCCGAGTCTACGTTTCGACTCATTTAAAAGACATAACATAGCTGATTTTAACACCTTGCAAAAGATTTTTTTAAATTTTAACCTAAAAAATTCCAACTTCGGGCTCTATCTACTCAAAAACGAGGGCTCAAATCAAAAATGTTATAGGTACTTCAAAAGAGATTCCAAATGTGATGTAGTTTCAACATTTTTACGCTTGTACTACGTGTTTCTGGACTTCCTGCATGTATTTAAAAACACATTAAATTAAAAATTATTTAATATTAAGGTTTCCATGACAACTCCCTATAAAAACTTCCTAAACCCCTTTGAAAACTGATTAAAAGTTATGAAAAAAAAAATTTAAAATAACCTGTAACGTAACCTGTCTAACCATTTTTTTTCATCACTCTTAATGAGTTTTCAAAGTAGTTATTGAAATTGCAGGATTCTTTGAGTTGTCCGGTCATCAATATTAAGTACTCATGATAGAAAGGTTTATTTGAGGTGATCATATTAAATTATATTACTTTTAAAGGAACTTTTGATTTGCGACTAAAGACTGTTGAATTGATTCCAACGAACACAATGAATCGTATTAGGTAATTTTTTAAAATACAACGGTACCTTGACCCAACTTCTCCCAATATTTGCGTATTGTATGGTCCATTCACGTACAATAATATTTATAATTTATATCGGGCAGAATTTGGCGAGACGCCATCGCTTTCAAGATGCCACTCGCTCAAGGAACAGAGAGGCGAGGAGCAAAATTCGGCACGCTGAGAACTCGGCCAAACATAAATACCTCCTTGGCCGTTGGACGTTATTACCAATACCGAATTTTTAATGGCATCTTACATTGAAGTTTTACTATGACATTGGGATGGCGTAATAATGCGTCATTAGACTGCAAAACACTACAAGATGTCCGAATACTCGCCCGGACCGATTGTTACCGATTCTAATTCTATTGGAGGAAAAACACAGGTGCCGATAAATTTGAATAATAGGCATTTTACAAAACTATTGCTGTCACTGTCGTTGTTACCCCCTCGAATACTGAGCCAAAGGGACAACTGCACCATAGGCCGATTGCACCTAAAGAAAATTCCCAAAATCGCGGTTTTGTATTCCCCTGTTTTCTTTTCCAAAACCGGACCAATTTAAAAGATTTTTTTCACCAACTGTATTAGAAGATTATATTCTATGTCCGTAAATTTTTATTTTTTTAATTTGTCAAATTTGTATACTGAATGCCGATGGCGTAGATCAGTAAAAAGCATTAATACCTATTTGCAGTTATCTCTTTTAGCAAAGTAGAAAATATAAATAATAAGTTGTCCTTGTTCTTGCCGGTATTTAAACTTGCTTCATTGATTCCTTTGGCACTGGTGAACGAAAATAACGCGCGCCCAACATTTGCACACAGTTGACACACGAGTTTTTGAGTTCAACAGCTTGGTTGTGGAATGATTTGCGGCCTCTTGTCTTGTCTAGCCATCGTTTAACCTTGTTATTATACCAAGTTCTGCTTTGCTATGCACTTTATCTCAGTTTTTGCCTTCAAATAACAAGACAGTATCATCTGCAAAAGTGATAATGTCGCCAAAGGAACTGTTACACAGCTCGTTAATATAAATATTAAACAAAAGTGGTCCTAGAGTACTTCCCTGAGGTACACCTTAATTAATATTGGATGGATCGCTTAGACGCTTAGAGTACCATTAATATCCACTCTTTGACTCCTGCCTTCTAAATAGCTAACCAACCACTTGCAGAGCTGACCCTGCACACCAATGTGCTGAAGTTTTTTCAACAGAATTTTGTGCGAGATGGTGTCGAACGCCTTCATTCTCAATGTACTTACGCATTTATTTATCAAGATCCAATTTTTTTTTTTTTTTACATTAACTCCACACAGGAGGCCCTGAGGAAAAAATATTTCCCTCAGGGCCTATGTCATCTTTGAGGATGCTGTGTGGAGGGTGTTTTTGAGGAGAGGAAGGAGTGAACATGGGTCTTGAAGAGACCCATATTGTAGGAGGGAGGAAACACAGAGGCCGGCAAATCGTTCCACAGCCGAGCTGTTGAACTCAAGAACGAGTCGTAGAAACGACCCGTTCTCATGTGACTAATGTCAACCGTGTACAAATGTTGAGCGCGCGTTTGGCGTGTTTCCCGACTATGCACCGGTGCCGAGGGGATCAATGACGCTAGTTCCTCGGAGCATCTTCCATTGTAATACCGGTAGAACAAGGACAGCATTCCCACCTGGCGCCTGTGCTCTAAAGATTGCAATCCGTTAGTTAAATTAGGAGAATCTATCAAACGGACCGCCCGTTTCTGCACAGAGTCAAGGGTTTTTTTCAGGTATTTTGGGGCTCCAGACCAGAGGTGGCTGCCAAATTCAACCGTGGGGCGCACTTGCGATTTGTACAGGGCTAGCAGTTGTGTACTATTAAAGTATCTGCGTGCCCTGTACAGTATGCCCAGTTTCTGAGAGGCTAACTTAACTCTGGCCTCGATGGAGCCCCCGTACCTGAGCTGGTCACTTAGAGTTACACCAAGCATATCAATGGAAGGCCTGTTCGGGAGAATGCTTCCGTTGAAGGAGACTAGATTATCATTTCGATCCCTTTCCCAATAGAGATCCAGGAATTTAGAATTTGTTTCCTCCTTTCTACAATCTGGGTCTCTTCAAGACACATATTCACTCCTTCCTCTCTACAAAAGATCCGCAAAACAGCATTCCCAAAGATGGCAAGGCCTCCGGTATGGAGTTAATTTGAAAAAAAAAAACATGAAGTTTAAATCCACACTCTTATAGTCAGTTACTTTACACATGCGCAGTGGCCTCTAATCTCTAATCCTAATATCATCGTGTAAATTATATTTATTATTATGGTCCATGCGTTTTCTACAAGAGGGAGAGGTCACGATGGAGCAATTAGAGGCCTTAAGCTCTGATTCTTTGTGTAGTCTCGCCAACGCGCAATGTGGTACGAAGGTGATAAAAGTTAATAGCAGTACTTAAGAGTACGATTTCAGCTGATAAGGAGAAAAAAGACCTACCGCACGGCAAACTGCAAATGGTCGGCACATTCCATTTCTAAATACATCATCACACAAATCATTTTTAACTGTCCTCCACACCAGCGAACAAATTCAAGTAAAAGTGTTAATTTTTGATACAATCACACAATTTGGGATAATAATAATAATAATAATAATAATAATATCTTTATTCAGTGAAATTTGGAACATTATAACTAAGAAAATACATATTCAGTGTAGTTTACAATAGATTATATCAGTACAAAAAGTTTACAAGTAGAAAGTAGTATACATATGAACAGTAGGTTAAAGGTAAATTAAAGAATACTATTGTGTAGTTAGTTATATAGTTGAAGATTCTTATAACCTGCCTCACTAGGCTAGCCTGTGTTGAGGCAGTCATTTTGTACATCAATCTAAAATACTTACTAACATACCTACATTATTGTATTAATAATATGATGGTTACTTTAATGATAAGCTCTAATTGTACCAACCAATACATTGGTGTCTTTAGTAATTGCGGATTTGGGTGAGTGCACCGGTAAAGGCCCTGTCATTACTTTTAATCCAAATTTTTATGTTTTCTTTGAAATTTTTTTGTGAGTCGCATTTTTTTATTAAGTCTGGAAGAATGTTGTAAAGTCTTGTTGCAAGGTATATAAAGTTACGTTGACCAAAAGTAGTATGCATTATGGGAGTTTGTAGTAAATCTTTATTATTGTTTCGAGTATTTAAGTGAGTATTCAATCTTTTTTGATAGTATTTATGTATGTTTGTGTATAGATGAATGAGGATTGTTTTTGCATATATCTGCCGAACGTCAAAAACATTCATAACATTAAATATTAAATTCGAGTCGGTAATTAAAGGATCGGTCGGATGCTTGTATGGGTACCGTAACCAACACCCATCCTATCCACCCACCCACCCTAAGTGGTTCGCTACGTTTGGTGACTTGCAGGGTGCCTGGGTTCATTGGTTGAGTTTGTCTAGGTCTTGGTGGCGCATTTTTGCCCACTAGTTGATGGAAGGCCGATTTGGGAGAGACTGGTCGATGGAGAACTTTTAATCTCTCCAGCCGGACTTTCAAGATCCATCGCCTTAAACCCCAGTTGGAGGAATGGATTCATATACTCCTGGAGACACTGACTTCCAGATTCCATCCCTCATACATTTTTCCTTTCCAGAACTTAATCTTTTTCCTTTCCTCAAAATACCTTCCACACAGTAAGTATCCTTAAGATGAATATAAACGTTAGAAATTTTTCGATTCTCATGCCATACAAAATTTAAAATCGCGCGTATTTGCACGAGGCAAGTAAGCGAAAAAGTGGATTTTATTTATTTTGTACATTATTTTAAAATAATGAAAAAAAGTTAGAACATACAAAACCTCAATAATAGTCTTAGCCATAAAGGGGTATTTAAAAAAAATTGTTTCTTATATTACTTCATAATTAAGTCAAGAAAAAACATTTTTTTTAGTGGTTTTCGCTTATATTTTTTGTTATGTAAATAATAATTTTATTGTAATTCCAATACTTAGAAAAGCTAGTAAAAGCTTCAATTTATCCGTAGCATATTTTTTGGTGTTCATAATGTAAACCGATTCGTCGTAAAGATGAATCTTAATAGTATCTAAATAGGATTTCACGTATAGCTTCATCTTAAAGATAATATAGGCCCTGAGGGGAATTATTTTTCACAGGGCCTTCTGTGTGAAGCTAATATTAAAAAAAATGTCCTATCTGACTCAGACCCCCACCTTACTAAAGAAGAACAGGAAGTCAAACGTATGAGTGACTTTCCTCTGTTTCACCTGCCTTCCACTTTTCCACTGACCACGAGTTTTTCTAGGTTGTAGTTCTCAGTATGGCGAGAAACGAGTTCATTATATGCAGACAGTTGATAACCTATTTTGGATGCTTTGCTTTTTCAGAATTGATTAGTGCATCTGGCTATTCATTATATTTCTAATTCTTATTAGCTAATGTAAATATACAGTTACCTTTATAATCAGTTACCTTGACTGCCTGTTTTCCTCCACTCAGTGCTATACACTAATTGTCACGGACTGGTCACCTACAGCAATGGTACATGTCCAGTGATCTTATAAACACTATTCATTAGTCTTGACACTGACTTAAATACCGCCTGCGATTGACGTTAAGCTTATCAAGGTTTACATAACAAGGTAGGAAATAAAAACAGGCGCAATGTTATGAATTAAGACATACAAAGATATCTCTATCATGGATTTTGATTTTCATGATTTGCAATTTTCACCATGTATTGTGATTTATTTTTGAGATATTATGCCGTGTTGCGCTACATTTGTATATCATAATCTAAAAAATCCTAATCATGCCCGGGTTCATGGGGTGAGATTTGTCTTGGTCTTGGCGGCGGATGCCCATTAGGAAAGAATTCGTTCATTTAGTTGTTTTTTGAAGGTGTGCAGTTTTGGTTAACAATATCGGCAACACCAGTCCCACCCATTAAAAACTGCGGATAACACATCTCTTCTATTTCAATATCTTTGGTGCCAACTCGTAATCATTTTAAGACACAATATAGCACGAACGGATAATAATTTTAGAGTAATTTATGTAGGGGATAGATAGCAAATGTGCCACTAAAAAATATAATGCTATGCGAAATAAAGTGTGGCCATTTGGGAAAATGGTCAAAATATAATATATTATGTGGGACGTAGGAAATACTATTTATCTCGGGTTTGTTTAGCCATTCTTGGAATAGGTAAACAAATCCGACACATAAATGGAAAATGCGAAAAAACAAGTTTTCTCTCATCACGAATTCCAGGCACCATGGAAATAAAGTAACAATTTCTCAATATCAATAACAACACGTATTACATAGGTACAATTCTGTATTTATCTAGGGTAGCTCCACGAATAAACAACTATTTGCCAGTGCTGGAATAGTTTGGCAAAAGGAGTGGGTCGATATTTCATAGGTTGATCGTAATCTAAAAAGCCATGGAGATCCAGCATGATGGAACCGTACATCAATACGATATTGACCAAATCCGTCGTCTGTAATCAGTTATCAAAATTTGTGAGCACGCTCTATGATTGTTAATACGATTGATACATTTTAGCGCGGCCTCCATAGTATCAGATTATTATCAACATACACATATTTTGGAATTATGTCGTTCGTTATGCAAATAAATGGCTTATTTAATGAACGCATTGAACTGACGAAGCTCTTAGAACAGAAAAAGTTTTACACGCGATCCATAGATTTGAATAATGTATCTAAAGCCTGATTTATTTATTCCGTTCGATATTTGAGAAAAGAAAATGATTGAAAAATGACACTAATTAACTCCAGTTTAGTATCGAAAAGTTAATGCGGACTGGCAACGCATATTTAGGTTAGCATTTCATTTCAACATTGGCAATTTATTAATATTTGTTGACATTTCGTAGTGTCAATTCATACTAAATATCTTTAGTGTTGCAAGATTATATCGATTTCCTAGTTATTCTTTGTCAATATCAGTTCGGCTGTCAACCGTGCTCGGGACATCGATTTAAATCATCGGAAGTTATGCCTATCGATTCGATATTGTAAGGCTATAGTTATAACCAAAACTAGGGTGAAGGGAAATTGCCCGACAGACATCTTGTATGACAAACTTTGGAAATGATTTACGTGCAAAGTTTTACACATTTTTATTTTATTTTTATTTATTCATATTTTTATTTTTATTTGTGAATACCGCACAAGAGTCCCAACTGCTCCCGTCTAGAGCCAGTGAGACTACGGCGTCCCCAATCGGGGTATGTTGTGAGGCTGAAGGCAGTGGGGAGGGGAAGGAGATAGGGAAGAGGAAGGTGGAGAAGTGCCTGGCTATTTAGATCTGGTCACCAAACACGGCTTAAGCCATTTCAAGCAACGTTTCAATTCTGAACGGTGGTTTTACACCAGGGCGAAACTGATAGTATCTTCCACTCTGGAACGTGCCGCAAATATACTATAAACTATTTTTAAATGAATATATTGTGAAATAACACAGAATTATCAAATAAAATTTATTTACCACACCGGGATTCGATCCCGCGACCTTCGGATTGCGAGTCAAGAGCCTTACCGCCGGACTACGCCAAATATACATATAGAATGAAGTATTATTAATTTATTTTTGTATTGTTAATGCAATTATAACATCTTATAATGTTAATTAATTCAGCGTGGCAGTGGGACAAAAGACCAAATGACTCAAATATTTTGGCGACATTATCTGTAAAAAGGATGAAAAGAAGTGGACCTAAAACGGATCCCTGGGGTACCCCTGAAGAATGTGTTGCAAGTTAGTTTATTTTCAACCTTCACGACTTGTAAGCGATTAGATAGATATGACGCCAGCCAATTTTTAATAACTTCAGTTCTAGTAGATACACGAAATTCAATGAAGTTAATTAAATCAGGACTGTCTATAATACATTTACAATTTTGAACATAAATATTAAATCGAATATAATTCTATGATCTGAGATTTCAGTAAATTTAATTCTTTTATGTTTATTAAGTAATTATGGTTTATCTTTTCAATGGAAATTGCTTCCGAAGTAATTTACTTTACTTCGGGCACACGGTCACGCCCACAACACACTTTAATTGATTCGTCTCTTCGGTGCTTATCAAACATAACGACTGACCGTTTTAACCCCTCAGGCTAATGTGTTCGGTTTTCGAAACAAATCGTATAGGTCTTGTAGATAGGTACTATCATGGCTAGAAATATCAGTGTTAGAAAGAGAAAACACCATACTTTAGATTCAAATCTAAAAGTTAAACGCAAAATAATTAAAATGTTAACTTTCATGAAATCAAAGTTTCCGACCGCAATTTGAAAAATAATATGAAAATTTGGGAATTTTTTAAAAATTATTTTTACAAGAAAAGACAAAAATTGAGTTGAACTTTATAATACGTTTGTTTAATAAAATATGTATGTGTTTTATTTCATTATCAGTAATTTAAGTTAGAAAAAACATAAGGTGAGTCATTAGGTGCTTTTAAAATTCCCTTTGGAGGAAACAGACATACGTGCAATGTGTGTCTCGAAAATAATTTCCCTCAGAGCCTGTGTCATGTTTTTTTGAGGAGAGGAAGGAATTAATACTGGTCTTGAAGAGACCCATGTTGTAGGAAGGAGGAAATACAAAGGCCGGCAAATCGTTCCACAGCCGAGCTGTTGAACACAAAAACGAGTCGAAAAAGCGACCCGTTCTCGTGTGACATTTTTTTTTTGTATTTAAAATGTATATGTTTATTTCTAATTATTAATTTTAAAACCTTTCAAAAACAGTTTTTAGTGTTCGGATGCGTTCAGAAATATTCAATTTTTTGGATTTTATTGCAAAGCGGAAATATTTTGACCTGCAGACAAAATAGGCCCGAGGCCTGTGGGGTTAATAACATTAATAACATTATGATTTCTTGCAACCTCCGTCAGTCATTTAGCGGTGAATTCCGGGACCTCGGCCGTGTTGACATTAAGTGCATTCATACAGACTGCACCGTAAATGCACATACTGCACATAATGCACATAGAGTAATGCACATTGCACACGGCTGCGGCTCACGTAAAACATTCTGCCATTATTATAATATTACGTCGGAAGTAAGTCAGGGTCTGGGGGTCAACTGGTGGAACGGGCCCTTGACAGTGCCCAGTGGCGTACAATTTTTTTTCAACAAACGATAATTGGATCGTTTTCAAATTTTGCACACAAAATGAAGCTTGGATTCAAAGTTTTTAATTTTATTCCAAACTCATTTTTACTGCTTTTTTGGATTCTTTATTTATAATAGTTATTGTTTTTTGATTTTCTGTTATTGGTCGCGATGGTTGCCCCATAGTTTCGGTTTTATTTTAATTTCTGTAGCATAAGGAACAAAAATACAACTATGTTACAAGTACTTGTAGGTAATTCAGGTAACAGAGTGGTAAATCTAACAGTCCCTGAACGATTTGTCAATTAAAACGCGTGGTTATACAGGATTTTCACACTAAACACTACGAAATTATTGTAAACTCGTATAGAAATTACTAATTACTTACCCAATAATGTCGGTTCCAGGGTGGAATTTATTTATTTATTTGTAAGATTTTTTTCACATTAGCTCCATACAGAAAAATAATTGCTCTCAGGGCCCACGTCATCCTTTGGGATGCTGGTGGAGGGTCTTTTTAGAAAAGGAAGGAGAGGAAGTTCTGGTTAAGGAAAAATGTATGAGAGGTTGCTAGGAATCTGAACTCACTGTGTCCAGGATCGACGGATGTATGAATCTAGAATCCATCCCTTCCACTGCAATGTTCCGAGAGAACACCCGTGGGAGAGATCAAAAGGTCTCCCCACATAAATACTTGTCATACATAAACATAAATAAACACGTAAACACCTCAGTACAGGTTCTCCTAGTGAGGTGTTCACGAAACATACAACAATACCTATCCACAGTTTCACCTTCACAAACCTACCTTACACCCAACATAATAAAATTGCAAAATATATTATGTAAAAATGTTTTCAAAATTGATCTATTATGTAAAAATGTCAATTAATAGGTAAATACTGTAATACATAGAAATAAATAAATAAAATAAAACCAGTCTCTCCCAATCCGATCCAATTTTTTTTTATGAATAATTTCATTTAAAAAAGTAAATTATAAAAAAAAATATAATAATTGATATTTTTTTAAATAAATTTAATTTAATGTAAAAAAGGATAAATTAATTTAAATAGCATCTTTTACATCAGAAGTACCATTATTATCTCAAATCCGTAAATGCGTACCCCCACTTTGGAAATAATTGTCAAAAAATATATTCATACAAATATAAACTGATTTTATTATTTCTCCACAAACGTGAATATATACCCAACATGAAAAAAATAAAATTCAAAGGAGTTTTCAAAGAAATAATGACCTTTATACTCATAACGTAAAATATCGATATTTTCGCCACTGACAGCTGCCAAAAGCCATCCGTAAATTTCATACAAAATTCTTTTTAAATCATTCATATTAGCTACAATAATCAAATATAACACAGGTCCCAGATTGATATTGGCGCAAGAGATTCTGACCATGCCCTTCATACAGTTTCTTTATAAATAAGGGTTAAAATCGCGTTTAAAAAAAGCAAAGATTTTTTGTGCCCTCCGGCGGGCGAGCCACAGATAAAAAGGTAATGAGCGTGTTTTGGAAAACCAAAGCAAAATTGTATTTTACGTTAAAGGGATTTGATTATTTATTTTATTTATTTAAATGCTCATAGGGCTTTTACATATAGTGCAGTACATGTTTTTGACAAAATATAGGAAATAACATAAAGTATAAGAAACAAAATATAGGTAACATAAAATATAAGAGTTGACACAAAGCAGATAACATAGAATATAAGTTAGTAAAAATAGATATAAAGATAGTTTATGAAGTAGGAAGAAATAGTTGGCACATACGCCGTTTGAATTTTGAAAAATTCAAATCATTATCAAATACATCTATATTGTTTAAATAATTGTTGCCAAGACTATGTAAACGCTGTATTGGAGAATGCAAACTATAGTTGGAATGAGATGTATGTATATAAAATGTTAATATTTGTCTAGTCATTCGTGTAGGTACATGAAGATTAATTAATTGCAGAAGTTCACAACAATTGAATTTAGAATTTAATAATTTTAAAAAGGTTAGGTCGTTTATTTTTCGTCTGTTTTCTAGAGTTGGAATATTTAGAATATTCATTAAGAACGGGTAATTTATATGATCTAAAGGGAAATTATGTTTGAAATTTACGAAACGTAGAAATTTTCTTTGAATTCTTTCAACATTATGAATATGAATTTTGTAGAAGGGCGACCAGACTATGGAGTTGTGTTCCATTAGGCTTCTAACAAGGGATATGTATAACAGTTTAATGATTTGTAACGATTCAAAGTTTTTAATAGTTCTTAATACAAATCCTAATTTTTCATATCCTTATTTACACAGCTTGTTGAATGTGGACCGTGAAGTTTAGTTTTTCATCCATTATTATGCCAAGATCTCGCATTTCCGTTACTCTTTCTAAATTTATTTCATTTATTGATTAGTCAAAAAGCAATAATGTTTTTTTTTCTGGGAAAGGTCAATGATTTATATTTATCTACATTTAAATATAAATTGATTAGAATATTTATCTTTCTAAATGTTATTCGTGCCTCGGTAAGAGACATACTGATGTGTAAGGATTCGAATAAAGTTAAACCAAAAGTTACATTGGGCTTACTCTGAGCACACGAACACCTCACAGAGTATCGGTTTATATATTCAGTGCTATATACTCTGACAGTGCAGTGGCCTTGTTACACCACTGAATAAAAACTTTGCCGGTCACTACTTATAATAAATCATAAGCTATTGTTCAATAGTAACAGGTGAGTTTGGTCAGTAGGTGAAGAACAATTGCAATAATTATTCTAATATTGGGATAACCATTGATTGGATCACCAACACCTGCCGAGAGGTTCACTAGTTTGGTGACTTAGCAGGGTGCCCGGTTTCATGGGGCTCGGCCGCGAATTCTTTTGCCCACCTACTGCTTGACGGGCCGCATCGGAAGAGACTGGTTAAGGGAGACTTTTTGTCCTCTTCATCCGGACTCTCTCAACCTTGCACCGCAGTGGGAGGAATGGATTCATACGTTCGTCCCTCCTGAACACATTGACCCCCAAATTCCTAGCCACTCGTATCTTACATATCTTTTTTCTTCCCAGAACTTCCTTCCCTAAAAAGACCCTCCACACTCCTCCCTTGACCGGGTTTGGCACCGAGGGCTTGTCAACAAACTGCCTTCTTACGGACTTCCCGCTTCCTTGTGTACGTGGATTGCCGACTTTTTGAGGGAGAGGTCGATTCAGGCGGTTGCTGATGGTTTCACCTCTTCCTCGCATTCGATAAATGCTGGCGTCCCACAGGGATCGGTTCTGTCTCCGACTTTGTTTCTGTTGCACATCAATGACCTCTTGACATGTGCACCGATTCATTGTTACGCGGATGACAGTACAGTCCATGATAGCTTTTTGTTTGACAAGCCCCCAAAGGGCTCACAAATCCCAATGGCTCGGAGGGCTTTGAAACAAAGAATGGACGGTTACCTCGAGAGTGTTTTCTCTTGGGGTAAGAATAACCTCGTCGAATTTAATGTTTCAAAGACCCAATCATGTCTGATTACGTCTAAAAGGGATCGGAATGATAATCTAGTCTCCTTCAACGGAAGCAATCTCCCGAACAGGCCTTCCATTGATATGCTTGGTGTAACTGAACACGAATTTTTGTGAACTGCAAAATGTCTAATACTCAAACACGTAGCAACAAATCAAACCTCGATAAAGAGGACAAGCAAAATATGGAAAAAATTTTCGAATACATTGATAAAAAGTTTGATTCATTGAAAAAGGATATAATTAATAAAATAGAATGCCAGACTACAGAATCCATGAAAAGTATTGAATACATAAGTGCTCAATACGACGATATAATTAAAAAATTGGATATGTATAACAGCCAAAATAAATTAATTCAAAATGAACTCGAGAATATAAAAAAAGAACAAATGGAAAAAAATGCTACAATAAAGAAAATGGAACTTAGACTAGATGAAATTGAATATAAATCAAATGTCAACTACCTGGAAATTGCAGGAATCCCACAAAAAAATGGAGAACAGCTGGTGGAAATTATTAAAAAAGTCGCATCTGCAGCAGGAATACAAATCAATCACGCTGATATCAGCAATGCAACCAGAACTACAGACCGAAGGTTTAATGCTCCACCAAAAATCCTCGTAAAATTTACGGACACTAAACAAAAAGACATCCTTCTATCCAAAAAAAGAGAACTAGATCTGGATTTATTAAAGGATTTGACACAAGAAAAAGTATACATCGGTGAAGTTATTAGTCCCTACAGAAAAGAGTTGCTTTGGAAAGCAAAACAATTAGCGAAAGAAAAGAATTATGAATTTGTTTGGATTAAAAATGGGAAAATAATGGTTCGTAAAGGTCATGATCAAAAAATCCTGTACATAAATCACCTGGACGACCTCAATAAATTATTTTAACAAAACTTTTACTTGAACAAACCAAACTGAAGTACTGCGAACATGGATAAGAAAACAATAATTACAAACGAACCAGATAAACTCTCAACTCTAAAAAATAATTTTAATATATTAAATAAAAACATACGAAGTATCAATAAAAACTTCGATGAACTTCAAATATTAATTAAGAATCTAAAAATAAATCTAGATATAATTATCCTCACTGAATGCTGGATAAAGGAAAAATATTCACCCTTACATATAAATAATTACATCTCCTATGCAACCAACTTGAATTACACAAAAAATGATGGTGTGATAGTGTACATTAAAGATGACATTAAAACTGAAGTCAATGAAATAAAATTCCCTAATGCAAACTGTTTGAAAATCAAAGTAGGTGATGAGACCACCATATTAGCTCTGTATCGATCACCAGCTACAACTAATATTAATCAGTTTCTTGAAACACTTTCTAATGAACTCAATCTTCTAAAAAGCACAAAAAATGTCTTCCTTATCGGAGACATAAATATTGACATATTGGAAAACGGTCATCCCAATAGAACTGAATATCTACTAACACTGGCTTCCCATGGACTTAAAAATATGATAAATGAACCTACGCGTGTAACTAATGACAGCAAATCTTGCATCGACCACATTTTCAGTAAGACTATTAAAACAACTTACTCTATCATATTCACCTCTACTATAACCGACCACTATACAACAATATTATCCATTACAAAAAAGAAAATACAGAGATCGCAGCCCTACCCAATTATCTTACGGAAGACAGAAACCGAATGGAACGAAGTTAAACAAAAATTACTTAATACTAACTGGATAAGCCTACTGGAGAACCTTGATGCAAATAATGCCTGGAGTAAATTCATTGAATATACAACTCATACCATCATGTCAAATACCAAAACAATAGAAAAAAAGATTTCACATAAAAACCAACATCTGAAACCATGGATAACTCAAAGCGTTATAAACTGCATTAGGAAAAGAGATGAACTACACAGGAAAGTTAAATTAAATCCTTGTGATATTTTTATACAACGATACTACAAAAGATACAGAAATATTTGCAAAAATGTTGTACGTAATGTCAAAGAAAATTATTATAAAAAGAAAATAGACGAATGTAACAATGACCCGCGCAAATTATGGAAGATCATTAATGAAATTACCAATGGAAAATCATCCCAATACACGAGCATTGATGAATTAACAATTGAAAATGCCCAAATCTCTTTCGCAAAGCATCCAGACAAAATTCTCGAATATGTAAACGAATGTTTTATTAATATAGGGTCACAATTAGCAAAGAAAATCAGACAACAAATAACTAGCATTTTACCAGAAGAAAAGGAAAATACGAACCAGATAGATAAGTTAAAGTTAACTGTTGTAACCAATACTGAAATAAAAAACGCATTTGCAACCCTTGATGCTAATAAAACATCGGGAAATGACATAATTTCAAACAAAACTATAAAACAATTACAAAATGAACTGACCTTCCCTTTGACATACCTGGTCAATCTGTCAATATCTACAAGTGTCTTCCCTTCATGCCTTAAAAAAGCTACAGTTATACCTATACATAAAAGTGGTAGTAAAAAGGATATTTTTAACTACCGACCCATAAGTCTTTTAAGCTCCTTTTCAAAAATCTTGGAAACTGTAATGAAAAAGCAGATTGTTCAATTTCTTGAACAAAACAAATTACTATCACCATCCCAATATGGCTTTAGGGAAAATCTAAGCACCAATGATGCCATAGAAAATCTAATAAGCAAAGCCATAAAAAACATAGATGATGGGAAAAAATGTTTGGCTTTATTCATAGATCTTCAAAAAGCTTTTGACACGATTGACCATAAAATATTAATATCAAAGCTAAAAAAAATAGGAATGGCCGAAACAACAATGAACTTATTGGAGTCATATATAACAGGGCGAGAACAACAAGTACAAATTGGCAAACAAAAGAGCAAACTACTATCTTTAAACTATGGAGTCCCTCAAGGAAGTGTACTGGGTCCGATTCTATTCATTATCTATATCAACGATTTAACTAACCTTACCATTAAAGGAAACATAATCAGTTTTGCTGATGATACTGTTTTATTATTTCATGAAGAAAATTGGACGGATACATTTAATGTGGCTGAACAAGGGCTTAGCGCACTTCAAAATTGGCTTAAAATCAACTCGCTTACCCTTAATATAAGCAAAACTAAATATATAACATTCTCAATGAACTCAAGAAGCCAACCAATAAAATCACTAAAACTAAAATTACACGAATGCCATGGAAATAATATACAATGTTACTGCCCCATCATCGAAAAAACACAAAATATAAAATATCTCGGAGTGATAATTGATGAAAATCTTAGATGGGACCTACACATCAAAGGAATTACCGAAAAACTAACAAGCCTCATATATTTCTTCAAAAATCTAAGAAACGTCGTAAATAAAAAGGATATGAGAAAGGTCTACTACGCTTTGTGTCATTCTCGAATTGAATATGGAATTATAGGATGGGGATCTGCTACACATAAGTACATACATAACCTTAATACGATTCAAAAAGGAATCATAAAGACCATATTGAAAGTACCCATTAGAACGCCTTCAATTGAAATTTTCAATAGCTTTGATGTACCAAATGTGCAACAAATATATGCCAAAAATATATTATTAAAGCTTTTCAAAAATACTGAATCTTCCACTAGACCATGCATGCATAACACTAGGTCGAATAAAAATGATGTAAAAAACATTCCAAGTTACAAAACCACATTCGGACAAAGAAACTACACATACTTTGCAACTAAACTTCATAACATCCTTCCCCAAGACATAAAACTAATAAAAAATTCTAATGTATATAAATCAAGAATAAAAATATGGCTGAAAGAGATCAATGAAAAAACCCTAATGGAAACACTAAAAACGACATAGAAGACAAATGAAATATATTTAAATAATTTTAGTCCGCCTCGGCACAGGACCCCCTAGTGAGGAGGACTAAGAATTGCAATATTTAACGTTAAATTCATCATTTTATTTTGTGTGTACAATTATTCTATATAGTTGCTAATAAAAAAAAAAAAAAAAAAAAAACTCTAAGTGACCAGCTCAGGTACGGGGGCTCCATCGAGGCCAGAGTTAAGTTAGCCTCTCAGAAACTGAGCGTACTGTACAGGGCCCGCAGACACTTTAATAGTACACAACTGCTAACCCTGTACAAATCGCAAGTGCGCCCCACGGTTGAATTTGGCAGCCACCTCTGGTCTGGAGTCCCAAAATACCTGAAAAAAACCCTCGACTCTGTGCAGAAACGGGCGGTCCGTTTGATAGATTCTCCTAACTTAACAAATGGACTGCAATCTTTAGAGCACAGGCGTCAGGTGGGAATGCTGTCCTTGTTCTACCGGTATTACAATGGAAGATGCTCCGAGGAACTAGCGTCACTGATCCCCCCGGCACCGGTGCATAGTCGGGAAACACGCCAAACACGCGCTCAACATTTGTACACGGTTGACATTAGTCACATGAGAACGGGTCGTTTCTACGACTCGTTCTTGAGTTCAACAGCCCGGCTGTGGAACGATTTGCCGGCTTCTGTGTTTCCTCCCTCCTACAATATGGGTCTCTTCAAGACCCATGTTCACTCCTTCCTCTCCTCAACAGCACCCTCCACACAGCATCTCCAAAGATGACATAGGCCCTGAGGGAAATTATTTCCCTCAGGGCCTCCTGTGTGGAGTTAATATAAAAAAAAAAAAAAAAAAAAAACACAGCACCCCTAAACATGACATAGGCCCCGAGGGAAATTGTTTTCCTTAGGACCTCCTGTGTGGAACTAATGTAAAAAAACACATCAATGTTTAAAACAAAAACAAAAAATGTATGCCTACCGGAAGCACCATAGTTTGTTTGTTTGTTTTTTATATGAATACCGCACAAGAGTCCCAACTGCTCCCGTCTGGAGCCAATGAATCTATGGCATCCCCAATTGGGGTATTTTGTGAGGCTTAAGGCAGTGGGGAGGGGAAGGAGATGGGGGAGAGGAAGGTGGGGAAGTATCTGGCTATTCAGATCTGGTCACCAAACAAGGCTAAAGCCATTTCAAGCAACGTTTCAATTCTGAATGGTGGTCTTACACCAGGGCGATGCTGAGAGTATCTTCCACTCTGAACGTACCGCAATACTATTTTTTATTTAAAATTAATTAATTGTGAAATAACAAAAAATAATCAAATAAAATTTATTTGCAACGCCGGGTTTCGATCCCGCGACCTTCGGATTGCGAGTCAAGAGCTTACCGCTTGATCACGCCGGCCGGCAGTTGACTGAGTTTGGCATTTTATCTGTCTGTAAATTTTTTTGTACGTCCTATTTCCGGTTCAAGAAGGCGGCCGTTTTATTCATTCAGTAAAATAATAAATATGTGTGAAATCGTTTATTTGGACTTATACGCGTTTGCTACCTACCTGCTTGCCTGCAGAAAGTGTGAAAAAATAATATTCATTAAGATACTGTAGTTTCTTTGGACAAATTGAACTATTCTCCATTTGAAATAAAACAGTGTTACAAAAAATATGTATGGTTTACAATTAAGTAGGTAGGAATTAAAGCACCATCTTCAAATCTTAGGATTTCAAATGCATTTTTGATTTTGATTTAAGTAAGAGAAAATTAGAAATATTACATTCTGGCAGCGAGGTCTTCTGTTTATAGAACTAGCTGGTTCCTGGCATGCGTTGCTATGCCATTCAAATAAATAAATTGACTCTCCCTTCTTATCCTTCCCCGTGCGTCCCCATCCCCATTCCCTTCCACCTTCCCCGCCTTCCTCCTTCCTCGTCTCTTCCCTCTCCACGAACCCCCACCTTCCCCCTATCTTTCCTCCCTCTTGCAAAAGTATATGAAATACACACATTTTTATTTATACAAATTTCATCACGCCAGAACCTACCATTATATACAGCCAATGTTACTTGCTGATATTGTAGCTTTCTATTGGTGAAAGAATTTTTAAAATCGGTTTAGTAGTTTCGGAGCCTATTCAATGCAAACAAACAAACAAACAATCAAATCTTTCCTCTTTATAATATTAGTATGGATATCTAGTTATATTTTACCTATAATAAGTACAAAGGCCGACATCGACATGACAAAAGTCTTTAATTAACAATATTGGTGATTAGGTAACAGGAGCGAGCTTGACAGTTACATTTGACAATTGACATTGACTATAATATCGTCGTTACACGAGCCCGTTCGCTCCCTAGTGAGCTTGTTCACTTGTCAAAATTTGGCAGAAATTTGGCATTGGCTTCCTAAACATGAAATCACAAGCACTATCCTACAAATTACTCAACAATCAACTCACAATAACATCAAGCCACTTTACAATCAAAACATCCACACTCCCAATACTCGAAATAGCAATAAAATCCGCGTTCCTCAAACACATACTACAAAATATGGGATAAAATCTCTGAACTATATTGCCTATACACTACATATGAGTAAGTCGCTTCCAGATACGTACAAGGGAATCCAGCAAAATAAAAAAATTCAGAGTAATGCTTTAAAATAGTATTTTTTTAGTACGTTTAAGGATGAAACTATATAATTTTCTTGTGATTTTCTGTTCTGCCTTGTTTCCTTTTCTCTCCTTTTCTTTTCCATTTATTTGTAAACAACCATATTTGTTTAACCTTGTTCTTTTTCTTTATTTGTTTTCTATTGTTGTTTGTTCTACTTTAAACTGTCTTTTATTTTTCATCTATACTGTACGAGAAACTTATATTTTTTATTTCAAAATACCTATGTAAAATTGTAACTATTTCTTCCAACTTATGAATTGTAAGTTCCTCCCGTCCTAAAAAGAGTTGCCTGGATTGAGCCATCTGTATTGCCCTAGCAAGAAATAAAACAATAAATTAAAACTTCTTTTTGCTCAACGCCGACAGATTTGAAGTTGGTAAAATGAAGTTATTTTCTGCAACATTAAAATAAATGGTTTACATAATTCTTTTTAACAGCATATAAAATCTTTACGCTCGAAAATATTTTTCAATTAATTCCTAAAACAATTAATTAAACTAGTTTGCAAAACGTGTCAATTTTGCGATGGTGTGGGGCTATTTCCTCCCCCTACAATTATCGATATACTAAGCAGCTTAAATCTCGAGTCTACTTAGTTGTCGATGTGATCAGTGATCACGCTAGCCCATCGGGCTTTGCACTAAAATCCAAATAAATTAAATGATAATGCGCGTTTTCATTCCGCTACAAAATATCTCCGACGGACAAAACATCCTCCAACAAAATATCAACTAAAACCTATCCTAAACAACTTTACAGGATGTCTGTTTTATTTTTGCCCCATTTTACTATTTTTGATCAATAATTTATTATCTTTGTAGGTTGTTTGTATTATTTTTGTCCCAATTTTTTGTTAGGTTAGGTTTTAGTTGATATTTTGCTGGAGGATGTTTTGTCCGGAGGATATTTTTTCGGGATTAATTTGTCGGAGATATTTTGTCGCGGGATGAAAAATCGCGGAATCAAATAAAATATTTCTGAAAACCTTATATGAAACGTGAAAAAATACGTTTTCAAATTTTGTAATTCAAAATAAACATACAATTTTTGAAATATAAATGTTTTAATGCTAACATAAAAATGGTTGTAAAAAAAGGCTTGCTTTAATTTTTTACTAAATAAAATTACTGATAACGAAAAAAAAACAAACACTCATATTTTATCAGTTGAATGTATTATAAACGTTGTCGTCATCTCACTTTTTTATGGTTTTTTTATGGTTATTTAAAAATAATTAATAAAAAATCCAAAGTGTTTTTCAAGTTACGGATGATATCTTTGGTTTCATAAACGTATGCATATTTATTATTTTGTGGTAAACTTTTAGATTTGAATATAAAGCGTGATGATTTATCTTTATAACACCGTTTGGATCATCTTTCTCACCATGACAGTAAGGGAGACGCAACGATTTCTATGAAACCTGTATGAGTTGTTTTCAAAAGCTAACAAAAAGACGAAAAATTAACGTTATAAGACCTAACCTTTTTGTTAAAATTATTAAATTCTTAATTCGACTGTTGTGAACTCCTGCATTTAATAAATGTATATGTACCTACACGAACAACTAGACCATCAACATTTTATATACATACATCTCATTCTAACTATAATTTGCATTCTCCAATACAACGTTTACATAGTCTTGGTAACAAATACTTAAACAATATGGATGTATTCGACAATAATTTGAACTTAGCAAACTTCAAACGTTGAAGTACGTAGTTGGCACAATGGCCAACTATGTATTTCTATCTAATGTGAACAACAATTTTAAACATTTTGTTTATTATATTTTATGTTACCTGTATTTTGTCAACATTATTTTCACTGTAATTAAAAAAAAACATACAAAGACACATTCTGAATAAAAGCCCTGTGGGCGTTTAAATAAAAAATATATGTATTTTTTAAATTGCCTGAGGGTCTAGGGGCTAGGTTATTGGCTAACCTGTTGTATATAACCTTCTCTGTGCCTATCAACCGATGGGTGTAATGCGTTAGATATAATTGACCCGACAAGGTTAGACTTCAGAAAATAAAACGTTCATAAACGTTCAATGGCCTAGTATCATACTACTATATCTTCGTAACTTGGAAACCTTCAAATTTGACATTTTATGTATTTTATAATTGGCTATTTTTAACAAGTATTTTTTTCTTTCTTTTCAGGAATCGAGTCAGCTACACATAAATCTAGTCGCCAGTGATTCAAAGTGAAAAACATGCTTTAAAATTGTTGATAAATTCGTATAATAATTTTAATTGCAAAAAAACTAATAAGCAAATAATGTTTTGTTCGGTGTAATAGACAAATTCGTAAACCTAGGTAATGTCGATAAATTATTGACATTTTAATCGACTTATCGACTAATAGTGTGAATGACTCACATATGTCGAGAAATTCTAAAAATATCATTCGACAAAAAAGACGCGGTTAGATACGCTGAAGACTCCAAACGAAACATGGATTTGATAATCAAAAGATTACTTTGATAAAAAATATCAAAATCTATTTATTTATTTAACATTTAAAAATAAAATCGATCTCCTCTTAAATAAATTAAATTGAATCGTTTGTGATTTATTCATATTCAATCGACGAGATTTAAAATCTAAAAAATAAAATATTTACAAGTTAATTCGTTAAGGTCTATTTTCACGGTATAATCGATCCGACAGAGTCCGTCAAAATCGATTCCAATATGGCCGCTACTAAAACTGACATCGGTCGTAATGGGCACGAACTTGCGCCTCTGAACACGCGCGCCAATGGAGATGGGCATCACGGCGTGACTATAGTGCTGCAGGGTTCCAGGGGATCCTTGCAGAGGCCTGATATGGACGATCCTGCTGAAGACAGGGCAGCCTGGTCCGGCAAACTGCAGTTCTTCTTGTCTATCATCGGATATTCCGTCGGATTGGGAAATATATGGCGGTTTCCTTATTTGTGTCAGCAAAATGGAGGAGGTAAGAACAACAAACTTATTGTATTAATTCTAGTTTTAATTTTACCTTACCTGACAGTTTTTGTTGGGATACCTTCTCCTGTTCTTTTTTCCTGTTGGATTTTTGGAATCCCAAAGGATTTAAGCTGGGACCGATCTTAATTCACTACTTCTAGCTACATTTTTTACTTTCTACATATGTGTATCCGGTGTATCTTCTACTGTAGATATTTGGAAGTTTTATTTTTTCCGAAGGGCCCGAAGGATTTAACCTGGCACCTGGCACCTGGCACCTACCACTCTTGTATTGACAAAATATTTTTAGATTGACGTTTGCCTTTTTAAATCAGTGTGTTCTTAAGTTGCCACTTCTTGCTTTATTTCTGTTGACATCTTGTTTTTTCCTGAGTCCCCAAAGGATTTATTCTGCGACCACTGTTGTATTGTCTTATTGAGCCTTTGCCCGGAAAAATGTTGTATCCAACAATATTCTTGTTCTGAGAAAAATTGGAAAAACGACACCAGTTATTTTTCATGACATTTAATATTTAAAATTTATAAAACATACAATTGTTAAGAATTTAAAAAGAAAAGTCGTCAAGAAAGGCAATTAAATAGAGTTTATTACTAAAATTTATGCTGAATTTGTTGAAAGATATTGTATAGGTATAAAAATTTCTCACACAACATTATTCTACAAAATGTTTTTTTTTTATTCTCCGTATTTTGCAGAATGCAAATGCTCTTCCAACATGTACACATGTCTTTGATGCATCTGAGCTTCAAAAGCAAAAAAAAGACTTGATTGACACTATTTAAGATCGAGGTATTGTATTGAGATAAACTTACAACATTATTCAACAAAACTGTTTTAACGGCTAAAAAGCAGGCTTAATAATATTTTTTTCTGGAAAAATTCTACTTTCCTGCATTCTGCATTCTTCTGGCTTTGATGTCTTTCTAGTTGAAGCCATAAAACGTTCGTTTTATCAATTTATTCCCATGAATCAAACCATGGTCCGTGATTTCGATAAACGGCATTATATAACGTTATTCCACAAACCAAACTTTAAAATGCTGCCATGGGCCTAAAATGTTTTTTAATTTCAATAATTCCTATATTAAAATATGCATATTAACAAGCCCAACATTATTCCATCAATAACTCAACATTGATAGTTTTGTTGGAAATAACATTATTCCGGACAAAGGCTCAATTAGGGGCCATCCATAAATTAGGTCACACAAATTTCATGATTTTTTGACCCCCCCCCCCCCCGCCCCTGTCACACATCGTCACATTTGTGAGACCCCCTCCCCCTAGTGTGACGTAACATATTTTGCAATTTTACAACTAAAAATAATCAAAATTCAGATTTGTACATGTGACGTCACAGAGCTGATGACCCCCCCATACCCCTTAACACACTTCTTTACTCCCCTTCCCCCCTTAAGGTGTGACGTAATTTATTAATGGCCCCTTTCTTCTAGTTTAATTTTTGCCTTCCTCTATCGGCGTAAACTTAAGTTACCATTTACATCTTTAAAAGTCCTTACGCATTCTTTTTCTTCCGGAGTACCCAAAGGATTTATCCTGGGACGGCTCCTGTATTAAAAATTGATTCTATAATCTTAAATCTTCAATAATGTTTACTAATGAGTCTAATGTATAATGTCGTAATGACCATTCGGTATGATTAATCTTAAGATTAATACAGTAGTAATGGTAACACGTATTTATTATTTTAAAATTACTATAAACATTAAGATCCTTAATTAGGCAGATATTTTTACTAAGTGCCTTTTTGCTCATGTTGAAAAGAGAATAAGTCGGTTACCTACTGCGAGAAGCGAACTCCATCTACCTGAGCGCTAGGCGAACTTTACCTGTCGGAAAATGACCGCCTGTACTAGTTTTATCACTGCACTTTTATCTTAGGGCCATCTGTTTCGGAAAAAATCACGTCTGACGAACCGTCAAATCGCAAACAAACCGTCAATCAACGAAATTTGGGTTGTTTCACCGTCCGTCAAGTGAAATTTCAAGGGAAATTTCACGGAAATGTGATCAGCCAAAATCCGCGGGTCACATTAAATTGACGGTAGGCGCATGCGCAAACGTGTTGATTGCGGTGAGCAAAAATAACGATTTGACAGCTTGTCGGCAGGTCTGTCTGCACTACCGAAAATAGTGATTATGGCTGGAACATTACTGTATATAATGCAAATAAAACACAACGATCAAAACTTCAGGATTTTTGGAAAAAGTTTAGATAGCTTTTCAACGTACAATATTGTCGAAAATCGTTGGTTTTAGAGATTTAAAATGGCGTAAACACCAGTGAAAACATTGGTAAAAATACAAATTTATTCCGATTATGTTACAATCTATTGCCAACTGTAATAATTTATGAATTTACAATAAATCCTTTTCTTGTGATTGACATTTCCCCATCAAATTACATACTACCTATATTATAAACAGCGCTTCGAGTCACAGTAATTTCAGTTGATAAATACAGAATAAAGCATATTAGGCTGATGCCAGCGTGAGGGGTAGTGTCATATAACAAACGCCAAGATCGACCTTCGAAAAGACTGAACCCTCACGTACGAAAATTACATAGTTTGGGAACTGATGTTATGACCTAGCATATACCCACCTTTAGCTGACATGAATGACAATTAAAAACACTCGTCTGTATTAGGTATTTAAAATATGTTGTGTCAAGGAATCTTGAGTTAATTGCCTACTAATCGTTGAACAAATTCATAATACGAAAAGTATTTTATACCTAATAAAAATCCTTCTGTGTACAATGTTATAACTTTATTTATATAAAATAAAACGAAACCAAGTAATATCAGTTCAAATGTTTATTTATTTATATACGTTAACTTCCTGGTTATAAAAATTGTAAGTAATAAGAAGGTAGGTACATGGTATATGTGTAATAAGTCAATATAGTTTGTGAGTTGATGGTGCAAAACCTAATCTGCAATCATATTACGACAAGCAGTAATATACATCAAATTAAAAGTACATTATTCTATGGTTCTGGCCGAGGACAACCATTTATGCATTTCACTATTGGTGTAACTAGTTTTCCTGCGTACATCTTTCACATGGTTCTGCTTGAAGATACCAATAACCAGAACAAAACATAGACTTGTATATATATATATCGTAAATTCAGTTACATTCCTCCAGAACATACGTATTTCTCATTTGGACTGCAGTGACCCTAAAACAATCAACATAATAACATATTGTACTTCATACGTTGTATTTGATAAATAAAACTAGCAAACTTAGAACTTATTACAACAGCACCCCCCATACACACACTTCGGAGCGCGCCACTTCTGGCCGCCTCGCAGAAAGTAAAGATTGCAAGGAAAACGATTTACAGCGCAGTTCACTGCGATACTTTCCTGCGCAGCGGTCTGAAGCAGCGCGCGGCGCTCGGCGCTCCGAAGTGTCTGTGTGGAGGGTACAAATTTTAATAACAATGCAATCCAACAAAGCATTGCAATGTAATGTTTAAATAATATGTAAAGAACAGCGCGGGACGTTTAATGCAGTAAAACACTATTTTTACAAGTTCGGCAATCACTTATATTATACATTTTATAGCTTTCCAAGCCATTCGATCCAATGTAATTCGATGTAACTTGCTTGTTTTCACATTATTTACCTGGAGACATTCAAGGTGATCTAAAAACACAAATAATATGATTAAACACATAGTTATTTATTGTATTAATATTATACACATTAAACAATCGTATCACACCTTATAAAATTTAGCAGACAGGTACGTTATTAAGATAAGATATTTTGACATTTGACATGCTTGTACTTCAATTATGTCAAATGTCGAGTATAAATACACAACTAACCTGTATTTCACGATGTGTTATGTGGTCAAGCATAGTTTGTACATGTTTGGCAGTCAGATAGTTAGCTTTAATTATAGTTTCCCTAGTAATTCAATTCATTTCCTATATGGTTCTGGCGTCATTAGTGCATTTTCAAGTGTAGCTTTTTTGAAAACTCCTAAAATTGATCTAAAAAAGAAGAATTTATAAGTAATACGATTGCATGTTACCATATTAACTTTACTGTACATGTAATTAACATAATACGAATAAAAACAGCACTCACTCTTAAGCATTTATGTTTTGTTTGTAGATAAACATTACGCACGTAGAACAATAAAAACCGGTAAAATTTGACAGGCGACGAATTCCATAAACAACTTGTGAGTGTTGCAAGCGTAAAAAAAATATTCCTATCGATTTCTCTGGAATAATTGTACGATTCGGCGGGGAACATTGTGTGAAATTTTCAAATGTAACGGAAGATAAATTTGAGAACCCAATTCTGATTTGAAAAAAATCAACGGAATGATTGTGTCACATTTGAAAAAAAAAGAAGAATCTGAAGGATTGTTCAGGTTTTCCGAAACAACTGGCCCTTAGGGCCAGTTGTTTCGGAAATACATTTACATAAAATACATTTGAAAATTTCACACAATGTTCCCCGCCGAATCGGACAATTATTCCAGAGAAATCGATAGGAAAAAATCACATCGGAACAAACCGTCAATCAACGAAATTTGGGTTGTTTCACCGTCCGTCAAGTGAAATTTCAAGGGAAATTTCACGGAAATGTGATCAGCCAAAATCCGCGGGTCACATTAAATTGACGGTAGGCGCATGCGCAAACGTGTTGATATCGGTGAGCAAAAATTACGATTTGACAGCTTGTCGGCAGGTCTGTCTGCACTACCGAAAATAGTGATTATGGCTGGAACATTACTGTATATAATGCAAAGAAAACACAACGATCAAAACTTCAGGATTGTTGGAAGAAGTTTAGATAGCTTTTCAACATACAATATTGTCGAAAATCGTTGGTTTCAGAGATTTAAAATGGCGTAAACACCGGTGAAAACATTGGAAAAAATACAATTTTATTCCAATGATGTTACAATCCACAATGATGTTACAAGCCAGCTGTAATAACTTATGAATTTACAATAATTTATAATAAATCCTTTTCTTGTTATTAACATTTCCCCATCAAATTACGTAATTATGTACTTGCGTGATTTTTGGCTACCTACATTATAAACAGCGCTTCGAGTCACAGTAATTTCAGTTGATAAATACAGAATAAAGCATATTAGGCTGGTGCCAGCGTGAGGGGTAGTGTCATATAACAAACGCCAAGATCGACCTTCGAAAAGACTGAACCCTCACGTACGAAAATTACATGGTTTGAGAACTGATGTTATGACCTAGCGTATACCCACCTTTAGCTGACATGAATGACAAATAAAAACACTTGTCTGTATTAGGTATTTAAAATATGTTGTGTAAAGGAATCTTTAGTTAATTACCTACTAATCGTTGAACAAATTCATAATACGAAAAGTATTTTATACCTAATAAAAATCCTTCTGTGTACAATGTTATAACTTTATTTATATAAAATAAAACGAAACCAAGTAATATCAGTTCAAATGTTTATTTATTTATACACGTTAACTTCCTGGTTATAAAAATTGTAAGTAATAAGTATGTAGGTACATGGTATATGTGTAATAAGTCAATATAGTTTGTGGGTTGATGGTGCAAAACCTAATCTGCAATCATATTACGACAAGCAGTAATATACATCAAATTAAAAGTACATTATACTATGGTTCTAGCCGAGGACAACCATTTATACATTTAACTATTGGTGTAACTAGTTTTCCTGCGTACATCGTACATCTTTCACATGGTTCTGCTTGAAGATACCAATAACCAGAACAAAATATAGACTTGTCATAATATCGTAAATTCAGTTACATTCCTCCAGTACATACGTATTTCTCATTTGGACTGCAGTGACCCTAAAACAATTAACACAATAATATATTGTACTTCATACGTTGTATTTCATAAATAAAACTAGCAAACTTAAAACTTATTACAACAGCACCCCCCATACACACACTTCGGAGCGCGCCACTTCTGGCCGCCGCGCAGAAAGTAGAGACTGCAAGGAAAACGATTTACAGCGCAGTTCATTGCGAGACTTTCCTGCGCAGCGGTCTGAAACGGCGCGCGGCGCTCGGCGCTCCGAAGTGTCTGTGTGGAGGGTGCGAATTTTAATAACAATGCAATCCAATAAAGCATTGAAACATAATGTTTAACCTTTCCGGGAGTATGGACGGATTTGAACGTCAACGCGCGCTTTCGCCAAAGGAGTATGGACGTCCATTCACGTCAAGCATCGCAAACTTAAATTTGGCGCCTATATGCTGTAAATGTGCATCGTACTGACATCTCTGGTCCTTTTCCTATAACTTTACACCATTTTTATACGTTTAACTTCATTATCGACAGAGATATCGGCAGTTATTAATTTTTGATGACGTCACACATACAAGTTCGAACTTAAACAGAAATCTTCAACCATTGATTTCGGCGCCCACGCGTTTCGACGTTTTTCTCGCCGATTTTTAATAGTTTGTTGGTATATCTGAGCATTAGAGATTTGATTTGATGTTTTTTATGTTTTTGGTGTGATTATGAAATCATAACAAAGTGCAAAACATTGCGTCAAAGTATAATTTCCATTGTTTTGAGACTTCTAACCTTTCTTGTGACCAAACCACGTGGCAAACGGTAAAAAAATAACTCTTTGGGGGTATATCTGAGCTTTCGTGATTTAATTTGATGATTTTGTGTTTTTAGTGTGATTATGAGTTCGTAGCAAAGTGCATAACATTGTGTTTACATATTATTTGCGTAATTTTTAAACTTTTAACCTTTCTTGCGACCCAACCACGTATCAAACGGTAAAAAAATAACTTTTTTGTGGTATATCTGAGCATTTGTGATTGAATTTGATGTTCTTGTGTTTTTAGTGTAATTATAAGTTCAAAGCAAAGTGCATGACATTGTGTCAACATACAATTGGCGTAGTTTTTAAGCTTTTAACCTTTCTTGCGGCCCAACCACGTGTCAAACGGTATAAAAATACTTTTTGTGGTATATCTGAGTATTAGTGATTGAATTTGATGTTTTTGTGTTTTTAGTGTGATTATAAGTTCATAGCAAAGCGCATAACATTGTTGTGACCCTACCGGGTGTAAAAGAGTATAATTTTTTTTTTGTGGTTTTGTGAAATCGAAAGCATTTTGATAGACGTGTTCAATCTTTCCTTCGATATTATTTGTGTTTTGTGTTTTGTGTAAGTGAGAAATTATATTACTTTTTGGTGATTTTTCTGATTGAAAACTTAAAAAAAAAACACTCACAAAATGGATTTGGGTGATGATGAAATCGCTGATATTTTGATGAACAGTGATGATGAAGACGAAAATATTGACACCATTGATGACCTGACAATATTCTCCGATGATTCCTCTTCTGATGATGAGGAACCGGTGGCAGTAGAATCCCAACCAAGTGCTAAACGGAGACGAGAAGAAGCCAGGATATGGGATGATACTAATTTCGTTCCAACACTGCACAATTTCGATGATTTCCAGTCCGGAATAAAAACGCAAGTTAATTTGGAGGACGACTATCTCGAAATGAGACTATTCCAGCTGTTTTTTACGAAAGAGATTATAGACACAATTGTTTCAGAAACAAATATTTACGCAAAATCCGCATCACAGAATGTATCTGCATCGTCAAAAATTAAAAAATGGGTCGACACTACAGAGGAAGAAATATACGTTTTTCTAGCCACCATAATTTTGATGAGTCTTGTCGGAAAAAATTGCATAAAGAAATATTGGAGCAATAACCCCGTAATAGAGACTCCGTTTTTTAAAAAATTATTTTCTCAAGATCGTTTTCTACTTATCTTGAGAAATCTCCATTTTGCAAGTCAATGCTCCAACAATGACAGACTTTACAAGATTAGGAGCATTTTGGACCCATTGAGGAGAATAATGAAAGAAACCTTTTATCCTTACCAAAATTTATGTATTGATGAAAGTTTATTATTGTGGAAAGGAAGGCTTTCTTTTAAAATTTATATCCCTTCAAAAAGGCACAGATTTGGCATAAAAATTTTTGTTTGCTGTGACGTGAAAACGGGATACGTTTTAGATTTAATAATTTATACCGGCGGTGAAACAGACATTCAAAGTCATCCCAATGTTGGAATATCGGGGTCTGTGGTCATGACTTTACTAAAAGATTACCTTGGCTGTGGGCATCGTCTGTATGTGGACAACTGGTACACTTCACCTGCTTTATTTGACTGTCTTTTTGAAAACAAAACTAATGCTTGTGGGACAGCAAGAACAAATCGGAAGCAAATGCCTAAATTGGACAAGAAAATTACAAAAGGAGATGTAGTATCGTATAATTCAGAAAACTTGATGGCATTTAAGTGGCGAGATAAACGTGATATTGTGATGCTAACAAATATTCACGCCAATAATTTGATAGAAACAAAAAAAATTGACTATACTACAGGAGCTAAAAAACGTAAGCCTGAAGCTGTTGTGGACTACACAAAGAACATGGGAAGTGTTGACAACGTGGACCGAATTCTAGGATTAGGAGCAGTTAGCCGCAAAACGATAAAATGGTACAAAAAAATATTTTTTAGACTACTGGAAATTTCAATAATTAATGCGTTTTTCATGTATCGTACCGTGAAATCCAGAGAAACGACATTTGAAGAATTTAAAGAAAAGCTTGTTACTCAGATGGTAGAAAAATATCACACTCCGCGGGCATCATCATCAGGGGGTAGGCGAGGCAATGATAATCCTATCAGGCTTACAGAAAGGCATTTTCCACAGCCAGTTCCACAAACAGAGTCCAAAGGCAGAAAAGCACAACGCCGCTGTTTTGTTTGCACACATACGTCGTTAAGGAAGCCTCAAAGGAAAGAAACCAGGTACATGTGCTATGAGTGTGATGTTGCTCTCTGTGTACATCCATGTTTTATGGATTTCCATACAAAAAAACAGTATTAATTGAATATTTAATTTATGTGCGTAGTTTAAAGTTTTCTCCATATACGTTTCAATAATAGTGCTAAGTGAAAATAATTGTGTTATAATTTTTTTTACGGTTTTTTTAACAGTTTAAAGTTTTCGTCATATACGTTTCCGTAATAGTGCTAAGTGAAAATAATTGTGTGATAATTTTTTTTACCGCTTAGTTTTACAGTTTAAAGTTTTCGCCATATACGTTTCAGTAATAGTGCTAAGTGAAAATAATTGTGGTATAATTTTTTTTACCGTTTTGTTCATGTGCCAATAAATTACATACGTGTGCTATGAGTGCGATGTTGTTTTCTGTGTAAATCCGTGTTTAATGGTTTCCATACAAAAAAAACAGTATTAATTGAATATTTAACGAATGTTTAAAGTTTTCTCCATATATGTTTCAATAATAGTGCTAGGTGAAAATAATTGTGTTACATACATTTTTTACCGTTTTGTTCATGTGTCAATGGTTTGTGACCCCAGAAAAACAATTCCGGATTTTTTGTGATTAAAGCTGAAAATGGTATGTACGATTTTTTTAACTATTTTTGGGTCATCGATACTGTCATAAAGCATGTATTTAATCAAAAAAAAAATTTTTTTTTAATAAAAAAAGAAACTCACTCCCCAAAGCGCGGCCAGCGTTACATAACCTACTCCCGGAAAGGTTAAATAATATGTAAAGAACATCGCGGGACGTTTAATGCAGTCAAACACTATTTTTACAAGTTCGGCAATCACTTATATTATACAGTTTATAGCTTTCCAAGCCATTCGATCCAATGTAATTCGATGTAACTTGCTTGTTTTCACATTATTTACCTGGAGACATTCAAGGTGATCTAAAAACACAAATAATATGATTAAACACATAGTTATTTATTGTATTAATATTATACACATTAAACAATCGTATTACACCTTATAAAATTTAGCAGATACGTTATGATAAGATATTTTGACATTTGACAGGCTTGTACTTCAAGTCGAGTATAAATACACAACTAACCTGTATTTCACGATGTGTTATGTGGTCAAGCATAGCTTGTACATGTTTGGCGGTCAGATAGCTAGCTTTAATTATAGTTTCCCCAGGAATTCAATTCATTTTCTATATGGTTCTGGCGTCATCAGTGCATTTTCAAGTGAAGCTTTTTTGGAGACTCATAAAATTGATCTAAAAAAGAAGAATTTATAAGTAATACGATTACATGTTACCATATTAACTTTACTGTACATGTAATTAACAGAATACGAATAAAAACAGCACTCACTCTTAAGCATTTATGTTTTATTTGAAGATAAACATTACGCACGTAACGCACGAAGAACAAAAAAAACCGGTAAAATTTGACAGGCGACGAATTCCATAAACAACTTGTGAGTGTTGCAAGCGTAAAAAAAATATTCCTATCGATTTCTCTGGAATAATTGTCCGATTCGGCGGGGAACATTGCGTGAAATTTTCAAATGTAACGGAAGGTAAATTTGAGTTGAAACAACCCAATTCTGATTTGAAAAAAATCAACGGAATGATTGTGTCACATTTGAAAAGAAAAGAAGAATCTGAAGGATTGTTCAGGTTTTCCGAAACAACTGGCCCTTAGTCTTGTTAGGAAGCCATTTCTTGTATTTGATCTTTCGAAATCTTATTTGAACTGGATTCCATAAAGGTTCTGTTCAGAGACCAATCCCATTTATACTTTTTATAATAGATGTACGAAATATAGAGATGTATTACCCATTCCCTTTATCATCTTATGTAATATTTAACGAAGATCTTGGTAAGACCAATTCATAAGACAAACATCGATATTAGATGCATTACCTATATACCGCACAACGGTACATGTCAAACGATTAAATCCAAAAAGTTTGCGATTTTATTCAAATAACACACATCGGCCGCTAGTACAAATGGAAAATCTCGAAGGATAGAAATAGTACCCATCAAATCTAGTTTCATTTCTCCCACATTATTTTTAAATCGAGGCACACTTAATTTTCTTTTTCGAGGATTTAATCGAGTTCTTTCACATGGTTGTGCAACTTTTGGTATACTTCCAGAAAAATAGCACATTGTTGCAACTTAAGAATCCACTTTGATGGTATTGTGAAACTTTATCTGGGCTTGTGATAAAAACGCAATATCTTTAAGCCAAATGATAGATCCAACGGGTCGTTCATTGTAAAAGTTTTAATAGAAAAGCGCACGACGCGAATATCAAATAGAATGAAGCTTACTTTTAAAAGGGTTATAAAAGCGTTAGAATACGACCCGAAAATGAGAAAGATGGAATATAGTAATGATGCAACAATTGTTATTAGTTTGAGGATTACGACTACAATCACACGTTTTCTATGTGAAGACCGCACTATTGTTCCAACTGCTCGGAGCTAGTGGACGTCCCCCAAATAATACTTAAACTAGCAGTTAAAAACCCGCTCCGCAGATTTCTGCTGCTAGGCCCTGCGGGTGGCATTTCGTTCGGCTTCGCCCAGTTTTTTTACATTAACTCCACACAGGAGGCCCTGAGGAAAATAATTTCCCTCAGAGCCTATGTTATCTGGGATGCTGTGTGGAGCTGGAGGATTGCAATCCGATCGTTAAGATGGGAGAATCTATCTATCTAAGTATTTTGGAGCTCCAGACCAGAGGTGGCTGCCAAATTCAACCGTGGGGCGCACTTGACGAATTTATAAAATTTTATTTATTATGAATTTTATAAATTCGATTGGAACTGGTTCCAAAAATAGCCCGTTCCTCGGATCCACTGTCATCCAGTGATAGCTGGTCAACGGGACGAACTTTTTTCCTTTGGAGGAAACAGATATATTATCTTATTACGGCTTAGCCACGGCGTCTGGAATTGCATTTAATTTTTTTATACATGTGAGGACTATGTATGATAATTATTGTATGTTTCCTTTTAGGAGTGCAGACATACGTTCAACGTTTGTCTCATTTTCAACTGTTGTTATTTAGTGCGTAAATGTGAGCTGCAGCTTTACGTTTAAAAACAAAAGCTTAACCTTCAGAGCATTTACATTATTTGACGTTTTTGAATTTTCGGAATTCACTCACACCTCAATATTATCATTGTAACTACATACATTCCATTCTTTAAAAATTTCGGCAAGTAAGTGAGTAGTATTTTAGGGGTCTACGGACACTCACTGTGCGGTGTGTGAGAGAGATGTAAGAAAATGACGACATTTTTCCTTTGAAGGAAACGAAAGTAGTAATAAAAGCGCTCATTATCTATAAACAAGTTCCTTCAAGTCTTCAAGGATCCTCGTGTTTTAGAATATATTAAAAGTTAAAACTAGAAAGTTTCAATGATATAGTGCATGTTTTAAACAAGGGAGGTAAAGTTTCCCCTGCAAGTTCAAATGTTTTCCTCAAAGGCTGCATAACGACCTACATTCTACGTTATTTGATCTAAGCCCGACCACAAAGTGAAATTTATCAAAGCAGTGGACTGTCTTTAAATTTCGTATTCTGGACATGGCAGAACGAGAAAATTGGATTATATTTTTTGAGGGATGTAAAAAATGACATTTACAAAAATTTCGCAAGACGAAAAAAGTATTTTAATTTTTTTTAAAATTAGAACTACATCCCTGAGAAAAGAAAATTGCTTCAGGGCCCATGTCTAGGGATGCTGGGTGGAGGGTATTTTTAGGGAAAGTAAGGAGAGGAAGTTCTGGGAAGGGAAAATGTATGAGGGGTGCGTAGGAATCTGGGGTCAATGTATCTAGGATTGGCGGACGTATGAATCCATCGATTCTACTGCGGTGCAAGGTGATGGGTCGAGAGACCGGCTGGAGAGGTTTAGGTTAGATCTCCCTCAACCAATTTTTCCCAGCCCGCCACACAGTAGGTGGGCAAAGGCATTAACCGCCACGACGTAGACAAATTTCACCACATGAACCCCCGCCAATACTGCTAAGACGGCAGGCGTGATCTAGCGGTAAGGCTCTTGACTTCGAAGGTAGCGGGACCGAATCCCGGCGAGTATTTGATTAATTTCTGTAATTTCACAATCAATTCGTTTAAAATAATATCTAGTATATTTGCGGCCCGTCCCAGAGTGGAAGAAACTCTCAGCATCGCCCTGATGTAAGACCACCATCCAGAATGGGTAATGGCTTTAGCCGTGTTTGGTGACCAGATCTGAATAGCCAGGTACTTCCCAATCTTCATCTACCCATCTCCTTCCCCTCTCCACTACCTTCAGCATACAACATACCCCGATTGGGGATGCCATAGTCTCACTGGCTCTAGACGGCAGCAGTTGGGACTCTTGTGCGGTATTCATATAAAAAATTAAAAAAGAAGTCATCAAATGTAGCGTATCACTTGGGGTGATCCATGGCAGGGGTGTTGGTTTTCAAATAAATGGTTCCCAGCGCGGCGGTACCCATACCTGCCTCTCAAATCACTTAATGTCTTTTATAAGACACATCTCAACGCATTTCTTTCCCTCGTCCTATTTGGGTCAAAAGACTCATCATGCCTCCAGGCGTCCTTGTCCTGACCTACTTCAGCGACCTCCATCCATTAGAGATTCAGCCTCTCCTGGAGTCATGGGCGTTTTACACGATGCTTTTTTTCGTCCAGGTTCCAAATGAGTCATCTTTTCATGTGGATTCGGGATGAAATAAGGATGTATTCTATTTTGGTACCGATTTTCGTACAGGTTAAGATGGCGGACATGATTTGTTATCTGCTGTCTTTCATTATACGAAGATGTTTTGTGTTTATTTCATTAATTAAAATATTATAATATATGTCAACATTGCTCGGGCGTATCAGAAAATCTTACAATGTTCTTAAGAGATATAGACATTTTCCACTATATCCTTCAAACGTGTTAATCTTACAATGCACTTTAATCCAAACTATTATTTTCTACATTGTTTATTTTTTCTTTTTATTATTTTTTTACTTAAACTATGTAATATTGTAACTTTTAATGAATACTTGCTTCGTAATCTTTCACCAAAATAAACAATATTATAAATGGAACTTAACTGGTTTATATTATACTCACTATTAACCTGTTGATCGTGAGACGATATTTCAAAAACCGTGCGAAAATTACCTTGATGAGTTCTTGTCAAATATCGATATAAAAACAACACAATCGTTTTTTTTGCAATTGTTTTCTGTATATCGCATGATAAAATCGTTAGAAGTTTTCCCAGATTATTATTATATAAATATATATTTTCATACAAATGTAAACTGATTTTATTATTTCTACTCAAACTTGAATACGTAACCAACAAGAAAAAAACAATTCAAAGAAGTTTTCAAAGAAATAATGACCTTTAAACAATTTTGAAAACGTTAAATATCTATATTTTTGCCATTGACAACAGATGCTGAAAAGTGACCCGCAAAGCCGTAGAGAATTCATTTAAAATCATTCCGAGAAGCTAGATTTATCAAATAAAGTGTTACGTTAAAAAAGATGTTGGAGCAAGTGATTTTCACCTTGTCATTCATACAGTTTTTTTATAGATAAGGGTTAAAATCGCATTTAAAAAAAAGCAAATATTTTTTGTGCCCACCAGCGGGCGAGCCGCAAATGAGAAATTAATTTATGTATACATACGTACTGCATGTTTAAAAAAAGAATCTGATTGTGAACGTAGCTTCGGTATTGTGTATTCTGTGGATATTCGTACAATTAAATCGAATCAACCGAAGTCCATCTGATGAGCGATCGATTCATTGAATAACAGATTGAATTCTGAACAAAACATTCCTTCCACATCGGCACACCATTAAAAAGCAACTAATCAATACCACCTTTGATTATACCATCAAATTAACAATGCATAATTAATCGAATCGCTCCAAAAACCGCGACAAATCGGCTCTATCCAGTTTATCGTTGCAGATGGGCATAGTAATACTCTGTTATCGTCACGTGTACATTATAAATCATGTCACGTGTGAAGTTCGTAATGTATTTTGGCTTTTCTATGGAGTTAAACTATCATACCGATAACTGGAAGAGGCCCTGGAGGTCTTTGCACGGTGAAATGGATAACTTAACAATATCGGACCGATGGCGTTACTGCACAGCTTCACCATTGATAGCTGAACCGATATTGACGAAAAATAAACAAGAAATCGATATACGCTGGCAACACTGGCGGATTTGTCCACTAATTCAAATTCCAAAAAGTCAAACGCCAATCAATTACGTAAAAATATTAATAATTTGGCAATGCTGAATTGAAATACTAACCTAAATAAACGGTAGTTTAGTGTCAAAAAGTAAGGCATTTAGTTAATCATTTCTTTATTCATATTTCAACCACTTCAGTTTCTCAAAAATCCAACGGAATATACATTGATCGGGTCTTAGTTTAATTATTTAAGGATGGGTTGATTCAAAATATTTGTTCAATTCATCAATTTTTTAAGCTACTTTTCAAAATTGGTGAAAGTTCTATTCGAGTTCTCTGATTATAAGTTTAGTGAAGCGGTCGGTGGCTGAGTTGGCATTGCGTTTGGGCCCCACCCAGGCGTCCCGTGTTCGATTCCTCTGCTGGCTAAGTCTTCCATCACGACATTTTCCGCTTTCCGTGATGATAGCAGGAGATTTTCAAATATTGTCAGGTTATTCGTAACCCAGAATGTTTGTCTTAAAAAAATATATGATTAACGATTGTTAACAGATATATGAATAATGTCATTCGTTATGTAAAATTACTGACTTATTTAATGAGCGGATTGAACTAACGAGGCTCGAGGAATTGAAAGAAGTCGTTTACGCGGTCCATAGACTTCAACAATGCACCTACGACGTTATCAATTTATTCCGTTCGATCTTTGAAAAATGAAAATGGTTGAAATGTGAATAAAGACCTCATTAACTAATTAACTCCCTTTTAGTGTCAAAAAGTAAATGCACCCAAACAAGGACAGCATGTTCTATGGACTTAGAATCGGCATATAACGGAGACCTTACAACTGTCAAAAAACAAAATGGCGCTGAATGGCCATTTGATAATAATGTTACATTTGAATTTCTGTGAAACAATTCGTCCTAGTCTAAAAGGAAGATTCGCAGAAAATGCATTTAACACGGTTAGTTTATCGAGGGGGTAGAGCGGTGATTGGCAAAAATTCGTGACGTAGCTTGGAGTCCATGTTCCTCTGGGAGATTTGAATTAACTCCAAAACAAGTTGCAGTGTTTTACTTTAAGCTTCGTCACGCGTTCGAAATTTCGAACGACGAGTTTTTTTCCAGTACGAGCTAACCTAGTTAAACGCGTTTTCTATATCCTTTGGTCCTCAAGTATCATTATTGTGTACATTTTCCAAAAAGTACTTAATTTGAAAATTTCCATTTCAGATTTCTAGGATATGAACATAAAACCACTCACACATTTTATCCAATTTATAATTGGAATTCCGTGTCGTAATATTTATGAAGTACCTTCCCATCAACCAATATATTATTAAAACATATTTTGTATATTATGTAGGTAAGTACTGGGCCGCTAATGGAAGACGGTTATGTTGAATACGTCATAGTTGTACTACTACTAAAAGGTTTGCTTTGGACAATATCGGAAATTAATAACCTCTTATGATTTTATTTCATACGCCAATAACGTGATTTCATTTTAACGATCCACCACTTAATAGCATCAAAATTCTTTCAAAGGTATTGTAAAATCTGTGATTCAATAAAAAATGTACTTATCGATCGTCTAGTTGATTAGTCATACATTTCCAAATACTAAGTTTTCATATATGAAACTTATGCACATCAAATCTCATCATCTTAACACCACCATAACTCCTAAAATTGTTTCTCGTGATATTAATCAGTGTATTAATGTGAATTGGAAGTATGGATGGAATTATGGACCTTGCTCATGTAAAAATATTGTACGCGTTTCAAAATACGTATTTATTTATGTATTTTATTTATTTATATATATACATTTTTTTACATTGTTTTAGGAAAGAATGTGTCCTTACTGGGGTTCCCCGTTCTAAGGTCACATTTTACATGTTTTGTGTTTGAATTATAAGTTGATACCTATTTTTAAGTATTACAAGAGGAAAATTAAAAAGTTATATCTAAAAGAAAGCACAATACAAGCATTAGTCTTTATTTGGTTGCAAAATTGTATCTATGTTTTTCCTTCCCATGTCCGTAATCCATATCTTAATTCTTTTTTTGAAGTCTTTTATTTTTTTTACGGTTTTTATTGCAAGTGGGAGTATCCATACTATACTATAATATTATAAATGCGAAACTGCTCGAGTTTGTTTATGACCTTTTCACGCATAACACAATATAAAGACTTTAATAATTCTTTCACCAACATAAAGCTAAATTATATGCGCAGACTACAGGTTGTATATGATGGTAAGCTCTGGCGTAATGAAATTATAAATATTAATAAATTATATTTGTTATACGTTTTCTGTCGCTAACAAAAGCGAGTTTTTGCTAACGTCAGAAAAAAATCTTTTCCATGGAAACAATGTTGATAAATTTTTGGGCTCTATGCTGGTAGGTACTCAGTCTACTGGTCAGCTACTACTGCAGAAAATTCAAATATTAGAATTCGTTTTTTTTTGGACAAGCTTGGAATAAATGTCAGATGAGAGTTCCTATATTAAAAATATAATTCGTAACGATTCTAAAGACTGAATGATAAATAGAGTATTTTTTTATTATATTAACGAACTTCCAAATATTTAAATAAAAATAAACATCCGAAATGTTTGTAAGCGCATAAATTCCGAACGAATGAAACAAAATTGGATAAGTAATTCTTTTTTTCTTTGAGCTATATAGCATTATGAAATTTAGGTGGTAGGCGAGATGTTTGAAAACTGAATGTAAGGGAATGAATATATGGAATGCGGGAGGGGATGGGGGTGGGGTGGGGGGGAGATAATTGATAAGTGCAAGCGCTACAGTAATTTCCCGTAATACCGTGCGAGCGAAGCCGCGGGGAAAAGCTAGTATTAAATAATTTTATAGAGAAGTATTGCATGTTTCTTTGTCCAAAGGTCGTTTTAGTTGTTGGTTGGTGGAATACATGTTGTAATGTGGATCTTGTGAATCGGCCCGAGTTTGTCTGTTCAAAGTTTTCCTGGTTTTTGAATGCGTACATTAGAATGTCTTTTGCATATAATTGTTTTAGTTAAAAAGAGCCTTAAAAACGTAGTCTGTAGGAGTTCTGATGGGGACTCTAAGTATAATTTTCAAAATTGCCTTTTGTGCTACGAGTACCTACTTTTGTGCTATAATCTAGGCTTAACAATTGATTGTAATTTTATGTATTGTAAATGGGATATACATACACGAAAAGTTGGCACACGGCTTAGAGCTATAGTGAGCAAACTTTATAGACTGAAGTTTTTTGTTCCACCAAATACCCTTAGATAGTATATTTGTCATTGGCGGAATCCATAATAAGATATGGAATAACCACATGGGGACAATCAACAAAAGCAAATCTTCTTTCAGTGAAAAATGTACATTATTCTTTGGTAAAATTATTATTAAACAAAGCTGAATACTAACAAAGATAATATGATAGACCAAATTTATTACTATACAACTAGGTAAATTTATTATCTGTACGTGCTATATTGTGGCTTAAAATTGCGAGGCAGCAACTAATAAACTAGTGATTCATGTTCATAATACAAGACTTACTGCAAACGATGGACTTGCAATACCTAGATACCCAAATAAATATGGTTAAAGAACTCTAGAATACCTTGTTCTGATTATTTACAACATGTTACCCAACTCAATAAAAAGCCATGAATTGAGTTTTAGAAGGAAATGTGTATGCTAAAAAATGGTTAAGTGAAATAACCCAATAAAAAGCTGTGAATTGAGTTTTAGAAGGAAATGTGTGTGCTAAAAAATGGTTAAGTTAAATAACTTAATAAAAAGCTGTGAATTGAGTTTTAGAAGGAAATGTATATGCTAAAAAATGGTTAAGTTAAATAACTCAATAAAAAGCTGTGAATTGAGTTTTAGAAGGAAATGTGTATGCTAAAAAATGGTTAAGTTAAATAACTCAATAAAAAGCTGTGAATTGAGTTTTAGAAGGAAATGTGTATGCTAAAAAATGGTTAAGTTAAATAACTCAATAAAAAGCTGTGAATTGAGTTTTAGAAGGAAATGTGTATGCTAAAAAATTGTTATAAGTATAGTAAATATAAGTGAAATAACTTTGTAGTACTGATCTCTGTTTTTCCATTTTTTTTACATACATTCATTCAAAGGTCAATGGGACAATTTGGAAGGCGGGTACGGGTACCACCGCCCCTGGAATCATTTGTTGGATAACCATCACTACTGCCATAAGTCACCCCAAGTGGTTCGCTACGTTTGGTGACTTAGCAGGGGTGCCCAGGTTCATGGTGTAAGGATCGTCCTGGTAATGGTTGCATCTATATAATTTGGGAGGCGGGAATGGGTACCGTCGGCCGCCGGGTATGATTTAGCAGGGGTGCCCGGGTTCGTGGGGTAAGAATTGTCTAGGTCTTGGAGGTGGATGGCCAGGACACACTGAACCCCAGATTCGTACCCAACCCTTAAACCTTTTTCCTTCCCAGAACTCTCCCCACCTCCTCTTTCTTCATACAGCATCCCCAAAGATGACATAGGCCCTGAGGCAAATTATTTTCCTCAAGGCCTCCTGTGTGGAGCTCATTTAAAAAAAAATAATAAAAATCTGCCCACCTACTGCGTGGCGGGCCGGATTTGGAGACACTGGTTGAGGGTAAATTTTATCTCTCCAGCAGGACCGTATTGGGAGGGATAAAATCATACGTCCCTCACTCTTGGACACACTCATCTGCAGATTTCTACCCACCCTTCGTCTTCCTCTCCTTACTTTCCTTAAAAAAATTCTTCACACAGTATCCTCAAAGTAGACATATGTCCTGAGGGAAATTATTTTTCTTCAGGGCCTCCTATGTGGAGCTAATGCAAAAACATTATAACCACTAAGTTACCCATTAATTAATTAAGTTAGTAATGAATTAATTAATCAATTACTTTACTCCATTAATTCAACGTTGTCACATGTAAGCCCAGCTTAATATGTAATATTACTTTTTACAAGACATCATAACTGAAATGTCGTGAGGCAGTTGGCAGCGAACGAGCACTAAAGCCAAATGTAGACAGACGTTCGTGTAGTTTAACGATAAGAAAATTGGGCTAGCGGTCCACGAGTTTCAGACATTTTCCCCTAATTGCTACATTAACTGCTATCATGACGTTATCGTTTCGTGACACCAAAACGGACCAAACCTAAATACACATTTTTTTTAAATATTACAGTGTTCACGTTCGTATCCCGAAACATTGGGGATGTTTAATTGATGAAAAGCTTTGCAAAATGTATGTTTTTTTATTCATTGGTGCCCAAATAAAAAAATATGATAAATTTCTTATTTTTATGTGGCTTACAAAGCGTTTATGTGGCTTACAAGCGTACAAATAAATACACCTTTATAATTAATTTTACTTCACTCGGTCAGCCGTTTTATAAGATTTGAAATGTGAGAGTGGCCATCTTGTTATCCGTAAGCTATCAATACGCAGCACAATTTTTATTACATTTTTTTGTAATTGGAACGACTTTGTTTAAAAAAACTTCGTTAAGATTTTTCTTCAATTTTCACGAATTACCGGAAGATGGTGTACATAATCGCACGGTGCACGCAATCCGCCCGATACTGCCGGCCCCGCCCCCACCCCGTCCCCAATCACCTTCAACCCGCATACTTCGATCTAGACACAACAAAAATTGACAAGCACCCACATAGGTGTTGACTTCTGAACCGAATAGACATGCGAAAGATGGACAGTGAGATCTGTCCGAAACGTCAAAAAGTCCTTTTAAGGACTACGCGGGTAAACCGGGAAAACTGTTATATATATTACATATATAAGATTTTAGTCAGCGATTCCGGAACATATTTCGAGTAAAAAACGTAGACGTCATTTTGCTGTCTTTTTTTTCAATAAAAAATAATTCCATCACACGTTGTCACTAATCTATGCTATGTGCGGCTACGGGATCACGTGATATACATTCTCTCTCCTCTGTTACCGCGCTGCTAGAACGAGACGCAGTTCGTATCACCCGACCGGCTGTACCCAACTACTTATTTGGAACGTGTGAAGGGAAACATTTCATCGGACAGCAAAATGACATCTACATTTTTGCTCAAGAATTGCTAGTTAAAATCCTTCGGGTACGCGCTGTTACATCAGGTACGTAAATTTTATTGAATGCACGGCCACCAATAGGGTATTTTAACTGTTTTATATAACAGTAAATATTTTTATTTTAGCTATATATTTTTTTAAATATCACTGGAGTTCAAAATGACATCTAAATAAAAATGTAAATACGGTTAAGAATCGCTTGTTTAAGCCGCCACTACCCGAATTTTCACCGATTTCTTACATATCTCCCTTAAACATTTGAAGTTTGTAAGCTCTTAAAAAAATATGTGTTATTTTTGACGATAATATCTAGACGCGTTCCACGCCGAAAAGCAAATTATATGAAATTACCTTGACAGAAAAAAATAGCAAAGTATGCTACGAAAATTATTAAAAACACGTCCGTTTCTATTATTTTACAAGTTATATTTGTGAAAAAATTCACAATGTGTTCTTTAAATAATACTTAAGACGTCTTCCACGAGATTTTTGCTCTATTTTCAACGAGTCATGTTTTATTAAACATTTTCAAAATTTTCGCTTCAATTTTATCATTTATAATATAAGCGCGCTCTGTCCAACATTCGTATTTACATATCTCTCCATCTTCTTCTTTTTAAGCGGGGATGCGCCGCCGTAAGTCGTTGGGTACGTCTTGTCACACTTGTATGTTATATTCGTGTTCTAACTATTCTGGGTACAGGAAATTTAATGTGTATTTATAGAGTAATGGGAAAGATAACCTTCGCAGAACAATTTGTTTATTGGTTTCAGTGATGGAACGATTCATGCATTGTCAGTTGTAACCACATAATATTATATATATGGTTGTAGCTAAGTACACATTGTACAGTAAAATTATCCGTGTTCATATGAATCCTAACGTGAATAAAGGTCAGACACACTGGGTACACGTACGCAATGTACTCAACATATCTGGACAATTTATTATCCACATATTTTCTGTGGAAATAAATGCTTCAGAAATACACCTATCACACGCAATGTAATCCAACGATCTGCAACGTTGCGGGTCAATAGATCGGCGAGGGATATGTGAAAGAAAGATGGCGTTGGTGGAAGGCTTTCCAATGGATTGATTTCACGGTGTGCTTTGGAGTTTATTCATTGATTTATTTATTTAATGCCCCTATGGCTTTTACAAACAAAATATGAGTCGAAATTATATCAGTAGGTACTCGTACAATAATTACTTTTCTTGATGCTTTGTGGTTACATTATAGTAGAAATTTGCATAATGGAGTTCAACTTATTCATTCAAATTTCAATTTTATTAGTTTATCTTTTTGTTTCGGTTAAATAGACATTTTAATTTTGTATACAATGTATTCATGAACATAAACGAGAAAGAAAGATGGAATTTTTAAATTTTTTATCAGCTTAACTTACGTTATTTGGCACATCCAGTTAAGGCGGCGCTTCTCGGCTGAAAAAGAAGATCGAGAGATATGTAATTACGAATATTGGACAGAGCGCGCTAACATTTCAATATTGATAAAATACACATTGATAAAATCGCAGCGAAAATGGCGAAAATCTTAATAAAACGTGACTCTTTTAAAATAAAGCAAAAATCTCTTGGAAGGTATCTTGAGTATCATTCAAAGAAATATTGCGATTTTTTTTCACAACTATTACTTGTAAAATAATAGAAACAGACGTGTTTTTAATAATTTTCGGAGCATACTTTGCGATTTTTTTCTATCGAGGGAATTTCATATAATTTGCGTTTCGGCGTGGAACGTATCTAGATATTATCTTCAAAAATAACATATATTTTTTTAAGAGCTTAGAAATTTCAAATTTTTAAGAAATCGGTCGAAATTCAGGTAGCGGAGGCTTAAAACCAACTTTTAAATTTGCCGACTAGTAACTAGTAAACTCGCGCAATGTAATCGAGGCTTTGATACTGACCATATGTTTAATGAAAATACGTAAGTCCAAATAGTACATATAAATAAAATAGGAATACGCCTTAGGGGATCCAATAGTTCAGGGAAAAATGGAAATCAGAATTCACGCCCTTTGTGGGAGGAGTTAAAAAATATTTGAGAAAAAGCTTTTGGAATGGTTGAAAAAGTTATTTGAGAATTTTTTTTTTACAGGTTGATTTCGTAAAGGCCTAAAAAAAACATTAACTCCTTTTTTACACATTGTTTATTGTAATAACAAGGAAATTTAAAATTGATTTCACGGAACCGAGCGACGTGGAGTCACACGTCTGTTCCCTGCTCCGGCCAGGGAAGTTTTGAAAGAAAGTAGGGTGTGGCAAGTCAGTAGTCCTTCGGTGAACGACATAAGGGTCACTTTGAAAATCCTAATTCGTCGGCTGCCGGCCGTATTGTAAAATAACAACGCAAAAATTCATATTTTATTTTATTTTGTGAATATCGGGCGTAAATATCAATTTATTTTGTAATTATCATAAAAGAAACTAAATTTGGTACAATAAACAATAAAACCATATCCGAAAAGATGTTCATAAGTAGGAGAGTTTGCACTTAAAAGTTTTTTTTTATAGACCTATTACTTTATTTTTTTCTAGGCTTATTAAAAGACTTATAAAAAAATTGACCGATATTTTTAAGGGCCAAGATATGTTCTGCACGCAGTATTTAATTGAAGCATCTATAATATTTCTAAGCGATCAAATTTTCAAAACAAAAACACATGATTTTGTGTGATTTTGCATTATTTACTATGGCTTCATCTTAATAACTTAGAAGCTTTAGAAATATTAAAATCAAAGAAAAATAATTGCCAAATTTTAAACAAATAATTAGAATTAACCAACAGTCCCATTTTAAAGTTATTCCCTTTCTCCCTCTCTAACCCCCACCCTCCCTTGACCCCTCCTCCCACCCCTCCCCCAACCATTATCTGATGCTCTCTCCCTCTCTTATATGCTCTCTCTTTCTTTTGTGCTTACCTCATTATCTTAACTCTGTACTTAAATTTAGTTTATATGTTTATTGTCCTGAAGAAGGTCGAGTTCGACCGAAACCGGTCGACGAATATAAATTTAAATAAAGTGGTTTTAAACAAAGAACTTGTTTCATTCTGTAAAATGTCAAGCCACAAAGTGTTAGCTTTCTTCGATAACTTAATAATATTATTCATTTTGTATTTCTCCTATTTTCCATAGATATGAATCGAGATTTTAATACAAATTCTGCACAGTACAGACATGTTACGTAGTTCGTAGAGGTCAGGGTAGTAATTTCCATGAACTTTTCCTATATATTTCTTGTAGTTTCCTCCAGTTTCCACTTTTCCAATTGCCTTTATCGACAGTGCGGTTTACACGGCAGCAGCGAACTGTGCGGAACGGGCATGGAACATCAAAGAATGGATGGAGATATAACTTGCGACCTTTAGATATTGGAAGCCATGTTTCAGTTACGCGATAGCACTTATGTAATGACTCGATGCACAAGTTTCTAACGTTTTTGGTTTTCAATACATATTATGCTAGTGAAATTTAATTTTATTTTCATGTGAATACCGCACGAGAGTCCCATCTGCTTTAGACTGCCCGGAGCCATTGGGACTTTTGGGGTGTGTTGTAAGGATGAATAATAGTTAGATTATTTTTCAAACTTTCTTTAGGCAGGTAAATACCATAATATTGAAAAAAAAAATCAGAGTGTACAAATCACAAGCGTTAGAAGTGAAACCTCAAAAAAACTAAAGTAGACAAGAGTGGGGAGATTACGAAGCACTTTATTTTATCAATATGATTTTTCCATATTTTTGTCATCGAATTCCAATGCACCTTTTCCTGTACACACATTGTCATCTTATTAGTATTTGTGTTTTCTTCCTCGGAGTCGCTAGATGTCGCCTTTTCTTGTGTATTCTATGCATGTTCATTTCGGAGTGGAGAGTTGGAGTGGTTTTAAGAATTGATATTGATTTTACAAAAATAATTGATTTTTTTGGATTTCGTAGGATTCGACCTTTGGTCCACTGAATGTCTCTGGCGGCTAAGGTTTGTCAGGCGCTTCATACCATTAGACCAATAAGGCTTGCGTGGGACCATGGATTTATCGAATTATATTGGAACCGAGTACCTACCCGTGTAACAAATAAATATTTTACTGCTATCTCATTCTCGTTCAGGCTAAATCTTACAGATGTACGTGTTTGTCTCATTTTGTTGTCGATCGTTTCAGTTTCATCAAGTTTCAAATCACAACGGTGTTAAAGAAGTATTCATTTCAATATCGAGTAAGAAACTAAAAAAAACGCGATGATTTAAATTTTGAAAAAATAACCTTTACTGAGTGTGAAAGTTTAAATTCGATAAAACAGTAATCTCTGGACCTAAAAACAGATGTTCGCTTGGCCCCGAATCTTAAAGGTTTTCTTTTTCTTTTCGTTCTGCAAAACAACACTCTCTTTTGTGAAAGAAATTGCGGTTTATTTCCACTGAAATCACTTGGGATCAAAGCGATTTATCTGATTGGAAAACGATAGTGAAGTATTTATATGAAAATAATATATTTTCCCCAGTTGGCAGTTAGTGGCAAACACGTTGAAAGGCTAGTAATGTGATGCTTGTGAAAATAGAGTATAAATTAATAGCCACCTGCCAAAACGCATACGCGCCGTTAGACTTAGTTAATTTTTTATTAAATATTTTTGTATGATTTGGTACAAAAATGAGGTTATAAAATTGTTTATTATACATTTGTCTAATAAAATGTCGTTTTTTTAACGTTAATCGTGATTTTATACTGTTTCGACATAAAAACTTCACGAGAGTAATTTTTACAGTTTTTTATGTTTGCATCCTAAATTTCAATATTTATTTTTAATAATACAATTTGAAAGCGTATTTCATCACCTTTCAAAAACAGTTTTTAGAATTGGACTACGTTCAGAAATATTTAATTTATTGAGCTTTAATTGCGAAGCGGAAATAACACAAATTTTTTATAAATCTGACAGTTCGCCCTCTTAAATGCCACTGGAGGAAACTCGAAAATTGCGCGATGTTTTGACTTTGACGTGATATTTTCTGTGTTTATATTATGCTATCTTATGTAATATTTACCCAAACACATTCCTTGAACAACAAACTATCCCGAATAACAACATTACTTGCGTTTATCTGCCGAATTCGTATGTTTGCGATTTTTCTTTCAAGAATGATGCAACCGACCTGTCAGATGAAATGCTCAGAAAACAACTTTGCCAGAAATCCATAAAGAATTCATAGAAATAATTTGGGTTTCATAGATGTGTTCAAAGCATTCTATATCTTAAGAATAAGAATGCCCCAAGCGATTCTGACCTTATCTTTCATATGTTTTTTTACGATTAAGGTTTAAAATCGCATTTCAAAAAATATTTTTAGAGGTCAATTTCGCGCGCTGACCGGCGCGCAATAGGCAAAAGACAAAAAACTTGCACAAAGGCGATAGAGCGGAGTGGTTAACAGACAAGAGTCACAAATTAAATAATTTAATAATAATTATTACATATTTTAGTTATTATATATTAGTTCATAGGTAGTGCTATCCACCAAGCAATGAAAATATAAGCAGACAATCACTTTCCCAGGGAGAAACACGTTGGGAAGGGGCCGGTTTGCCAGTTGTGTAACAATCTACCTCTGTGGAGAGGGTGGTTGGAGGTGAGATTGGGGGCACGGGGGGGGGGGGATCGATTTCCCAGCACTGGCAGCACTCGGCACGGGTCAGAAGATAATCTAATGTTGCCACACTACCGTCCGGTAATCGAATCAGATAATGGCAACACTGAGCTTTTATTTGCGGCGAACGATGTTTGGTTAGGGAGAAAGTGACAGCTTACCACGGCGATTAATTAAGCGAACGTTCACACCCTTATTTTTATTCCCTTACTAATGAACGTGTTTTAAAATTTACACAAATGATAAATTACATTAAAGGTTACATTACATCAGGTGTGTAAAATTTATATCACGTTTGTTAATAAATAATGTACATTGAAGAAGCAGACAATCCAAATAAATCTAAACGTGAAATAGAACAAGACACAGAAAATAATAACAAAAGGTAACAGTCGCAACTGGGAATCGAACCCAGTAAAGAATATTCCATCCTTACTCTCGTTTCTCCATAAATGCTATACAGGAAGCTCTGGGGGAAATAATTTTCCTCAGGGTCTATGTCATCTTTGGGGATGCTGTGTGGAGCTAAAATTATATTTGACAATGACGATATTTAGCTGATTGAAAATTAACGCGTTTAGCATTAATTAATAGCATGTAGAAAGTAAATAAATACAAATTTTCTATATTCTACAAATCAATAAATTCTACACAGGAAGCTCTGAGGGAAATAATTTCCCTCAGGGCTTATGTCATCTTTGGGGATGCTAGGTAAAAAAACGGGGCATGGCCGTAAAAGTAAACCTTAAATGTTTTGTTTAACTTTTTTTTTTTCATTTCAAATAAGGAATTATAAATTTGTCCAAGGTATTGATCATCAAAATGACAATTCTTTTTTCAAACTTTCTTCAAGCAGGCGGGTACCATGATATTGAAAGGCGAATAAGAATTTTAAAACAAATACAAAAAAACTGAACCATTGAACCGGAAATGGAATGTTAAAACAAATTAACCGACAGACAAACGAAATGCAAAATGAGTTGCAAATGCAAATAAATTGAAATTTTTTTGACTAAGCGTCTTAAATTATTGCGCAATAGTTTTACGTGAATTTCACCGCTAGTAGAGAAATAAAAGTTAAATTGCGTTCTAAAAAACAGTTTCTCGCAAATTTTATGTTTGCGAATTTTCGCAAACGAACATCAATTTTCCCCCTTTCCTCTATTTTATTTTACGCCGTAGTAGCAAGTTTGGTGTTTGACGTCAGTCTGTCACGTGGTCCTAAGTGAAGTTTTGGTGTGGAGAGGGAGAAGAGAATGGATAAAATGTATTATAAGGCAAGGAGAAAACGGCTGAATTAGGTCGGTCAATTTGAAAAATCTGTTCACCAAAAAAAACTTAATGAAATATGTGCATATCTACGTCGTATTTTTTGTCATTAGCTTTACTCAGGCCCTGAGGAAAATATCAATCTCGGCCTATGTCATTTTGGCAATTGTACGTGGACGGTCTTTTTAAGTAACGGAAGGAAAAGAAATTCTGGGAACCAAAAAGGTATGAGGAGTGGGTAGGTACAGGGAGTCACTGTGTCCAGGAGTGACGGATTTGGACGTGTGAATTCATCCCTTCAACTACCGTTCATGGCGATGTTTCGAGCCTTGATGGAGAGTTCAAAAGGTCTCCCTCAATTAGTCTCTCTCCAGCCCGCCACGCTGTAGGGAGCAGACACATTTGCCGTCAATACCTGGACAAACCACAGCTCATGAACCCGGGCGATTCGTCTAAATCACCAAACGTAGCGAACCACTTGGGGTGACCTGTGGCAGGGGTTATTGGTTATCAAATAAATGGTTCTCTAATTCACACAGGTGTTTGTGAATTATACTGATTTAAACCATTCGACCCCTAGGCCCCAAATAAGCCAACGAAATTGATTAGTTGTTAAAAAAAATAATTCAATATTCCAATTTTTTTTATCTTAGTTGATACATTAACTTAACATTTTAAAATAATTGTAACACAGAATACTGTATTGGTGGGGTAAAGTCAATTATTACTCAGTAGTACTTCAGTTAAACTCTTTATTTAAAGTAATTTTCACAGCGGTTCACAAATAAGTCCTGTTGTTCGTCTCTCGCAAGCGGAAGTGCTCATAGATAAAAAACACCCCTCTACCAGAAAAGTCTTCTTCTTCTTCTCCTCCTTGACTCTATTGTTGCTGGCCATCTGAGTGTTACACTCGTCCATCCTGACTGGTTGTCGTGTCCCCACGACTCTCTCTCTCCTTGCCATAAAAGGTCTAGAAGCATATAAACATATTACCACCTGCCACTATCGTGACATTACTCGCCCCCAATGTGATGTGCTATTGCTCGACACCATAGTTAAGGTGACATACAACCGCCACCAACGTGACATAATAAAATAATATTGCTTGACACCTGAGTAAAGGTGACATACAATCGCCACCAACGTGACAAAATAAAATAATATTGCTCGACACCTGAGTTAAGGTGACATACAATCGCCACCAACGTGACATAATATTGCTCGACACCTGAGTTAAGGTGACATACAATCGCCACCAATGTGACATAATAAAATAAAATAATATTGCTCGACACCTGAGTTAAGGTGACATACAATCGCCACCAACGTGACATAATATTGCTCGACACCTGAGTAAAGGTGACATACAATCGCCACCAACGTGACAAAATAAAATAATATTGCTGGACACCTGAGTTAAGGTGACATACAATCGCCACCAACGTGACATAATATTGCTCGACACCTGAGTTAAGGTGACATACAATCGCCACCAATGTGACATAATTCTTACCAACTAGCTTTCTAGTAGATCAATCAGGTCTTGGGTCTCTGTTTCACTGTCGTTGGATTCTGACTCGCTCGGCATGGCTGGAGCACTGCGATATGGCCTGATGGAGTCAACGGCGACAACTGCACTGAAAGTTTTATATCCTCGCATACCCTTAATACTCCTTATCTTATATCTATCGTTGTCCAGGACCCTGGTCACTTTGTAAGGACCACCATACAGAGATTTTATTTTTCTGCTCAAGCCTCCCAAATTTGTTGAACTGTCTTTCCAAAGTACGAGTTCTCCCTTTGAGTATTTTGTCGCTGCCTTTCGCCTCTTGTCAAAGGACCTTTTCATTTTTGTGGCCGCCTTCTTCATATTTTCCGCTGCTTTCATTCTTCTTGACTCTAATAATTGCATTTCTTGTTGTGCACTATTTGTACTGTCAGCTTCCAGGTCAGGTAGCAAATTTCCCTTGTAAGCGAACATCAGTTGGAAGGGAGAATAGCCAGTACTCACATTCACCGTGTTGTTGATTCCCCACAGGATATCTGGAATTTCGCAGTCCCAAGCATTTTCGCTGGCTGCTCCTGTTCTAATGGCTTCAAGAATAGTGCGATTAGCACGTTCTACTTGACCGTTGGCCCTGGGTGTGGCCACAGCGCAGAGCACATGTTTTATCTGTTTTAGCTCGACAAATTCTTTAAAATACCTGCTGGTGAATGCAAGTCCTCTATCCGAAATGACCCTTACGGGATACCCAACAATACTAAATATCTCCTTGAGAAGTTTGATGCTTTCAATAGATCCCACACTACGAGAAGGTTTTGCAACCAAAAACTTTGAGAATGAGTCAACGGTCATAAGCAGGTATTGATTTCCTTTACTGCTTTTAGGGAACGGCCCCAAATGGTCTATGTGAATAGTATGACCAGGTTTCAAGGGTTTTTCAATAGGGTGGAGTTTGCCTTCTATCCGCCCATATTGCCCCTTCTTATAAGCGCAGTCAATACAACCCTCCACATATTTCTTTATGAATCTGGTCATCTTTGGAAACCAGTACTTCTCCTTAATCCTCGATTCACATTTATTTAGTCCAGGGTGTCCAATCTCATCATGGCATTTGTGCAAAAGATTCCATTTTGCTATTTTAGGCACTACAAGTCTCTCTCCATGCAAAGTCTTCCTATAAAGTCGCCCTTCCTTAAGAGTGTAATTGTTGCTAACATCTCTATTTGGTTGTGCGCTTTTTAGCTGCTTAACTTTGGAACTTATTGATTGGTCTTGCAACTGAAGTGATAGGAACCAATCCTCTGCATTTATCATTGTCACTTGAACTGGTTGAACGGGATTTCGGCTCGATGCATCCACATGCTGCATTTTAGCACCCGGCCTGTATTCTATTTCCATATTGAAATCTTGAATTGTTAGCCACCATCTTGCTATCCTGGGGATGAGGTCCTTCTTGACTAACGTAGAGCGTACCGCTACACAATCGGTTACTATTTTGAAATGTATCCCTGTTAGATAAATTTTAAACCTTTTTATGGTCTCTACAACCGCAAGAGTCTCCAATTCGTAACTGTGGTAGAAACATTCTTCCTTAGAAGTTACACGACTGAAATATGCGACAGGTTTCAACTCCGAATCTTCTTGAACCTGAAGTAAAATTCCTCCTATGCCTAGTTTGCTGGCATCTGTGTGTATTTCAGTCTGAGCGTTACAGTCGTATAGTGCCAGAACTGGGTCTGAAGTAAGGATACTTTTTAAGGAGGCAAGCGAATCACTCTGATCGCGGCCCCATACCCAGGTAGAGTTTTTCTTTGTGAGTTCAGTCAAGGGCCTGGCAATAGTTGCGAAATTTTTGACGAATTTTCGAAAGTAGCTTGCTAGGCCAATAAATTGCCTGATTTCGTGGGCATTCTTCGGCGTGGGGAAGTCAGCTACTGCATTGATTTTAAATTTTCCTGGTTTGATACCATTTTTGGAAATTCGATGCCCTAAGTAGTCTATCTCCGTCTTCAGGAAAGAGCATTTCTCCAGGTTGAGTCGAAGGTCGGCTTTATCAAACAATCCCAGTACCGTCTCAAGGAGCACCAAGCCTTCTTCCTCAGTGCGAGAAGGGATCAAAATATCGTCCATGAATACCAGCACTTCCTTGTGCCGCAGACTTCCTAAAACTTTATTGATAGTTTTGACGAAAACGCATGGTGCGTTTGCAAGTCCGTAAGCCATTCGAGTGTACTCGTATTGTCCATCCGGTGTTATAAATGCAGTCTTAGAAATCGAATCTTCAGCTATAGGTATTTGATGATACCCTTGTGCCATATCTAGGCTGGTGAAGAACATGTTCCCAGAAATTCTGTTTACTTGATCGTCGATATTTCCTACCGGGTATCTGTCCTTCACCGTTATCGCATTCAAGGCTCTATAATCGACGACTAACCTGACGTCTCCTGTCTTTTTTTTCACCAAAATAATGGGACTTGCATACTCAGATTCAGATTCTCGAATTATTCCGCTTTCCAGTAGGTCGTCAACCTTGTTCCGTACAATTTCTCGTTCCTTAAAAGACAGTCTATATGGTTTGTAATGAACTGGTTGGGCGGTGGTTGTAATTATTTTCATTTCCCCAAATGTAGTTTTTCCCAACTCCTTCGTCGATGTAGCAAAGCAGTGGGACCATTTATGTAAAAGCCCCAACAGGTTTTCCTTATGCACCTCATCTATTTCTCCCATGTGTATGCCTTCCGTGGCAAGTGAATTGCATTCTACGGGTATCTTTTCACCTTGAAAAGTGCTGTGTTCAACTAGTCCTTCCGCCCTAGCGAGTAAGCATCCTGCAGTCAACTTGAGCTCTCCCGAGCCCAAGTTCGTTACTTCAATACTAGCTTCGGGACAATCTAGAAGCGATCCCGGGAATGAATAGGATTGTTGACCGAGGCAAAGCATCCTAGGCTTCACCAATAATCTCCCTTCTTCGGGAGCGACAACGTCTACTCTGCCAGATTTTCCACTTGGTATCATTGTGGTGGTTTTGATTCTCACCGGCAGTTTTCTTTCAGAATCATCGGTGATGTTAATTTTTGAAATTGACTCGAAGCCATTTTCCTTGGTAAACATGGCCCTACCACTTGCCACTGTCATCTCGATGCCATATGTATTTATTATTGGTTGGCCAATTAGAAAGTCTACATCATTCATGTCGCAATCTGTGACCAAAGCTCCCGTATCAAACTCAATGTTATCAATGACTACGTCAATCTTTATTTGGCCCATCGCTGGAACACATGTCCCTGTGAATCCCTTAATAATATATGAGGTGGCTTCTAAGGGGACTTTTATCGCTTCAGCACTTTTGTTGTTGATTATGTTGACTTGACTGCCTGTATCTATGAATCCGCACAATGAGATTCCATTTACCCTGACTTCCTTGAGATAAGTGCTGTTCAGCGCAAATGAAGGTGCTATCCTTACCTCCTTCACAGGAATTTGGTTTTCCTTCGAGATGTGAGCACGGCAGGTGGCCTCTCGATGTCCAAAGCGCCCACATCTCGAGCATTTCTCCGATGGCTGCTGCCTGAAGCGGCAGTCCCTAGCCACATGGTTCCGTCTTGAGCATATGAAGCACCTGGTCTCCTGCTGCCTGGGTTGCCAGCCTCCTGCCTGGGAGGTTCGGGGAGCGCCAGCCGGTTTTAAAGCCGATGTTGACGGCGGCGTTGACGTCGATGTTGATGTCACTGGAGACTGGTAGTGCTCCAAGGCTGCCAAAAATCCCGCGTATAATTCATCCGGTTCGCTGCACTTAAACGCACGAGCATTCGCCTGCAGTTCGCTCGGTAGCCCTTTGATTAGTAGTGACACTGCCGCCTCCGTGTCTAAACGGCACCAATTAATCATCGCGAGCTTGGCATGATAGAAATGAGACATCGTCTCCTGCGGCAACTTCTTTCTCTTCACCAATTCCTCGAGCAGGTCGGCATAATCGTGTTGGCGCGGGAAAGCTCGCTCGAGTGCCGCCTTCCACTCACACCACTCCAAATCGTAGCGCTCCAATCGATTAAACCACGCTTTCGCTTGGCCGGTCAGTCGCGTTTGCATGGTGAACGATTTTTCGTAATCGCTCCATCCGTGGATAAGCCCTAGCTGCTCGATCTTATGAAGCCACGATGATACATGGCAGTCCTTATCTTCTGGGTCGAACTGCGGAACTAACTCCGCCATGATTCGTAATGGCGGACCTTTGCGGACGCCGTCGCAGTTTTTCTCATCCATTATTTCCTTAAGAGTTTCTTTTATTAATTGTCGTGTGGACTTCTTCAGCACGTTTCTTTTAGCCTTGTAGCCTTTGTTGAGAAGAACACCTTTTCCGATTCCCGCCATTATTTAGAAAAATGTGAAACTTATAATGGCGACCGACGCGATGTTAGTAAACAAACTTCAAAACACAAACTTCACAGTTCACTGTACTTCACGGCACTTCTATCCGATCCCACTTCTGATATGTAACACAGAATACTGTATTGGTGGGGTAAAGTCAATTATTACTCAGTAGTACTTCAGTTAAACTCTTTATTTAAAGTAATTTTCACAGCGGTTCACAAATAAGTCCTGTTGTTCGTCTCTCGCAAGCGGAAGTGCTCATAGATAAAAAACACCCCTCTACCAGAAAAGTCTTCTTCTTCTTCTCCTCCTTGACTCTATTGTTGCTGGCCATCTGAGTGTTACATAATATATAATAATGTGGGCCTCTCTGGGTGCCTGATATGAAATAATAAATATTCTAATTAAAAAAACACATAAATTCGTTATACCTAGATCTCTTTAATTTAATCACACTACCGGTGTCGGAAGAACGCTTCCTTTATCATGAGAATATTAAAACTAACCTACGATACAAAATATTGACAGATACAAATATATATTAAAAAAGATGTTTGAGTGGTGGATGAACGAAGGGGTAAAGTAATTACGGGATTTACGGGCAAGAACAGAGCGGTTTACTGGAAATATGTCTAGAATAGGACTAAAAGATAGATTAAATTGGTTATTCAATATTCTAGTTATTTTTTAGGGATTTTCTAATTTCAAGTGCTACAAGTGTCTAATTATTTGATTTTATTATTACGGTGAAGAATTTTATCCCTTGGGTCTTTATTAAAATCTGTGGAAATGAGATGATTGGCAAACTCTGAAAAATTATTGTTATTTAAACATCTTAAATGTTCGTGATTATAATATTTTTCAGTTGTCTAAATAAACGAATATTTTGATTGAATACTTAAAAAATAAAATTCGGAACAACTCATAGAAATTGTCTCACAGAAATCGTTTTGTCTCCCTAACTATCATAGTGAGATATATGATTGTGATGGTCCCCCCCCTTCTGCAAGGTTTTTTCACCCTTTCCTTTTCTCTCTTCGTCGTTGAGATCTCCGATCGGAAGGTTCAGCTACGCCGTTTTCCTGATCTCATTTTCCCAACCCCTGTGATGCGAAACACAGTAAAACAAGGTTGTCTTGGGAAATCTTACAATAAACCCTTTACTTCACGTTGTGATTGATTTTTGCTTCGAAGCCTCCGGATTATTTGGAGTAGGAATTTAATGTATTTACTCTTTTTCGTGGTAACTTTCGACTCTTTAAAAGGCGTGGAAGAATTTTTTCTGTTGTTTTCTCAAACGCATGAAGGATACGCCCTGTCTAACTGCCCTACACTACCGATGCCTATGGCCCTAACTGTATACGCCCTGTAGAGTCCCCGTTCCCCGCTATAGTGATCCCTTTGGCACCTACTCTATTAAGGCTGGTTAAGCCATCCTCTTGTCCAATTTTGCGCTAGTAAAATTTAACTGTACGTCTAAAGGTCAGTTAGTAAATCACGAAGAAGGAACCTAGCTCACGTAATGGTCGATCCTGTGGACAATCAAATGGCAATACAAGTTCATTATTTACTTTAATTTAAATGTACGTACCTAGAAGTGCCTCTCTATGGCCGAATAGGCTGCTCCCGCGTCTCCCAATCTGAAATACCTATCCTATGCATAACCGTTAGAAATATTGTTATTGTTAGTAGCACCAATTTACGGCAGAACTAGGGAATCTTAAGGAAGTGATAAAAGGAAAGGAAGGAGAATTTCTTTGCAAACTAGTATTGGCTCCTCCACTAACCAAGTTGACCGAGTGGGCAGTTCTCCGGACACAACTATCCCGCCAATGCATGTCTGAGCTATACCCCGGTATCTGGCGGATCTCTTGGACGATCACCCTGACATACCCGGACTCACTCATGCCAGAGGAAGAACAGCAGGCTTTCAAACCGTTCCCAGTCAACTCCAATACGCATTACGCCTCCAGATTACTACTTTACTGGCTCTAAAAGGGGTATTTCCATTTCGTCCCTTGTCATGACTCTATCCGCGGGCAAGTGGCGCGAAGCTGTGAGGCAGACCATTAAAGCCGACCGTCTTCGTCTTTCCACCTCCAATAGTTGACATAAGGCGCACTTTGTGGGCCTTACGTTTACTTTTGGGTTGACACAGATGAGAGAATGCAACAACGTTACAGAATTTTCCCGCAAGATACCTTGTTAACGGTCTCCTCCACTCAACCTTGCAGGCTTCCCGTGATGTCTAAAATCAAACGCCTCCGTCAGCGAATCGTGCCCATGACATACAATTCGGCATCCCTGGTACATAACCTTTCGCGCCCGTTCGCTCGACACGATCCCGCGAAAGGGAATGACCCCGACATAGCGCGTGACCCGCCCAGTCTGTGGCTGGTACCTCCCCTCCTCGTAACATGGTAATGAGGGAAAACCCTTACCATTCCGACATACGTATTCCACTTACGTATAGTCTCAGTATCGTCGTACACATTCCTCAAACGTGAAAATTTAATTCACGCAATACAACAGGTAGAAATTTCGCAGATAAACAGGTTGATATAATGTTATACATGCATAGAATCGTGAATCTGGTTCTCACGCCCTCCTCCTGTCGAAGTCTGCGCCAAACTGTCAGCCAACGCCTGCAATTGGGTAAGTTGTACTGCCAAAATTTCATCAATTCGATTGGGTGTACTATCGTAGTCTTGTTGCCTCTGCGTTCCTAGGTACTTGTAAGAACCATTTTTTGCTGCTGTTCCGTTCCTAGCATCCAGCTGTTAGGCGACGGCTCGGGTGGCTGGACCCGAGTGATGACGGCGAAGAGAAAAAAAACCCCTGACCGACACGCACACTTATAGTAAACAATAGTTCAATTGGCTGCTTCGTTCTTGCGGTCAGCATGTCCTGTAATTTAAATTATGGAGTTGTAATTCGACTTACCGAGAGTGATTGATAACTGTACCCTTTATCCTAGCGGGAATACACGCTCGTTGTGATTTTTGGATCTGCACTTGTTATAACCTGCGGGAAGAAAACAAAGAAAACTCCTCCACCTCCCTACGACCATTCCTCCCCCCCCACCTGTTATGTAATGTCCTGAAATCTATACTCTGTTCGATCATCTGTAGTTATCATTCTTAAGTTATAGCTCCCGTCAAGCGGTATATTTATTATTAAAGCCCAAATTAATCTACGTAAAGTTTATACGATTTTTCCTCTTCATATTTCCGCAATTCGGGTAAAGTATAATATTATTAACCCACCCCTACACCCTACAGTTTAATTTTACTTGAAGTAAATCACGAATTTTTTATAAAAATATAATTTTACTAAGCGACTATAACACTGAATTTAATCCGATAAACTAACTTTATTTTTAATTACGGTAACTTCGACTATGTGCTTTTCTTATTACGTAGCGTTGCAATAATTCACGAACTTGTATTATTTCTATAATTTACGAATTTTGAACTCAACGGGTCGCACCGATCTTCGAACTTCGGACTCCCTTTTAATAAAATTACCACTATCCGTTTTCACTGAGGTTAATTAACCGTTGCTACGAGCTGGTTAGAACCGAAACTTCCAGACTTCCGTATTCTTCCGCCGAATTCCACTGACTGATCTGTTATCAAAAAAAACTGCTTATTTAAAACGAAAATCTCCCATCAATCAAAATAAGTTCATGCAATTTTGAGTCGTATTTATCCGCTCGCCACCCACTACTCTCGCTTCCCGTCCGTTCCTCCCTTATGCGTTTGTCACAGTTCCAACCCTTGAAATCGGGGTTCCAGCTATCTCGGTCTAGCAAAATAAAACAGGGGTGGACCACGCGCTCGACTCAAACTTGTCATAGGACATTTTCTCCCACTCAAAATAAATGTATTACACCGCACTACCCCTGCATACATTCTGGAATAATTTATTATTATTATCATTATTTTATAACCTAACGCGAAGGTATTTTATCCTACGCATTATTTTACGAACAATATGTATTCTCCCTTGTTTTTCCGTATTTGTGAGTGTTTAGGCCTTATACTCTGACAAACTCTCTCTTTAAACAAATAGCAACGCCCGTAAGGCTTTTCCCAGTATTAAACTCACATTTTTATTGATTTCGATTTTCATTGATGGCCATTTATCACCACCATGGCCTAATCTGTCCCTGTTATTTGCATCTCTACTAAGTAATCTCCCACATCTCATCGTCTCGTTCTTTCGAGAAAAGTGATAACTGTCAGAATGATTTGTTAATCTCTCCAAAAATCACACTCGAATTTGTAAATAAATTTAGAATTAGACAGGCCGTTAAATTTTATGCATTTGGCTAATTACCTTTTCCACTATTTTGTACGTAACCTAGAGTGGTGATTTCGGCTTAATGACCTCTTCTAAGAGCCAAAATCGTGTTACCTGTCAATCTCTTAGAACGTCACTTATGTACAAGAGATTGTAAACCTTCCCCATGTCGCTCCTAATAACTGAAACGCAAAAGTTCATAATTAACCCAAAATCTACTTCCTGAACGATCTTTTTCAAAATCTCAATAGAGTCTCGGTCCCGAATTTCAACAGTTATCAATTTCTTATTTTTGGTCATCATGAAGTGAGTTATGATCAAATTCATAAGGGTCTGCATTCCATACCATGGACTTCGTGAGAACCAGAACCAGATAAACGCCTTTAGCTCCGCCTCTCTCTCGCTATTCGTTGTGTTCAAAATAATTGTTAATTTATCATTTCCAATTTGTCCAACGTTTTACATCTCCGATAGTCTAGCACCTCCCACGCGATAATTAACCCGTATTTTATTACAGACTCCTTCAATTTCGTTTTCAAACACACCCAACAGAGGTCAGTAATATGATCGAATTTAAATATTTAAAAAAAAATTCCTCGTCTACTTGTTCAAACAACACTGAACCATCACAGCCTCCCTATATAAATTTTTTCCAGCGTCAAAACACGCCGTGTTTAGTCGATGGAAAAATTTGTAAACATAGGTTTTAAGGTTTTCCTTCTTCACCTTCTTTTCAAAATGTTTGTTCCCTCTATACTTCTCCTCCCTATGACCTCTTCTCCCCTCCTCTCTCAAACAACAATTCAAAATCCACGCAAATCTTCTACTGTCTCCCCCCCCCTCGATGATCCACTGTACTTATTTTCCCTCCCCCTTTTTTTTTTTTTTTTTTTTTTCCGAACTCGTTTACTATATGTTTTCCCCAATTCGGCCCCGTCCTGGTTCCTTATCAAGTGTCTTAATCTCTGTTTCTTTGTACTCACGAACTACTATATATCTTCACTCGTCCCAAAAAACTGACAGCCGCCCGTTAACAACCGTTATTACCTATGGCATTTTGTTGGTCCATGCGCCACCATATTTCGGCCTTGGGTGTTTGGCTGATTTCTGTTATAAGGTAGAGGACGAATATCTTAAGAGGCGACCGGGTGACGTTTCTCTTTTAAAACCGAACTGTAGTTGCTTATCATTTAAACTTGTAAATACGTTTTCACTTATTTTAAATTAAGGACACTTGTCAATAACACTGCACTTGCACTTTAAGTTAACGACCCCGAGGTACGCAAATGTATTTTAATTTTTTCGAAGAAAACTCCTTCATTAAGGTTTTTTCTTTGCGATGGCATTATTTATTTTTATTTACCTATTGTTATTATTTTATTATATATATACTCTTATATATACTCTATTAATTTTATTTTTTTATTTTTATTTTATTTTATTTTTTTTTTTTTTTTTTATACTTAAGTCCTGATGAGGCGAACATCGTCCACAAAACGTGCTAAGTGTGTATCAAATAACAGCGATATTTGGTATATAAAGGTATTTGTGTTTTAATAAAATAAATGTATTTTACTAAACGAGTTTGTCCGAAATCGTTAAAATTGCCCGCTCCGGACACCATTAATAAATGCCCTGTACGCAACTTAGACAATGTATCCTTTCAATACCGAAACGTATTAACATAAAGCGCATTCTGAAAAAAAATACATTCTAACTCTGCCAGTAGTAAAATCGGAGATGCACAAATCTCAATATTTCGCCACTCATAATCCCGACGTGTCTCCCCTTAATGTAGGTCGAACCATTACGGATTCCATCCTGTACACACTATTGAAAAAAGGTCCCAAATTCCGATGCCGACCTTTTTTTTTTGTCGTCTTTTTGTCATTCGAGATGAATGATGAATGCGTTTTTATTTGTTTGTTTAAATAACTTTCGCCAACTGAAGGTCTCCCCTAAAACGAGACAAACCTTATCGTAAATTTAACAAATACTGAGGTTTGATGGCACCATGGAATGTCCTTTTTAACTGATAAGGAAGGCCGACTGTCAACCTTAAAATTCAAACCTTTAAGTAGGTACGTAATTATTTTTCGTTTTTTTTTCTCTTTTAACCTCGCACAAAATTTGAATTTGAATTTTTCAGATACGCTTTGTCTGTAACATGGTTTATCTGATCAATATGTATAAATACAACAATTCTCTGCGCAATTTTTTTTCTTTCCAAACTATTCACTAATCCTTTCGTATCGAATATTAAAATCTATTGATATTTTAATTTTTCCATTATAGAACCAATTTCTTCTCTTTACTTTGTAAAACCTTTTATACGTTATATAAGTCCGATAAGTCGATTGTTGATTGAAATTTTTCCTACCTTCCCCGTCTCTATCTGATTTTATTGTCTTCACGCCTAATGTCACTAGTAACGCCACGGTTTACGTAACTAAAGTTTATTCTATATGTTTTTATTCCACAGATTCTGTTTCTTTACGATTCAGTTAAGGCTATAATTTCGTTTAAAAATCCTGTAACATTATTTTGAAATCACTGTTTTTTTTTTTTCTTTATACGCGTATTATTTTTTTTTGTTCATTTCGTAACGGCTCGATCTGCTTCAACGTAACTATCATCCTCTATCAAACAAAATCTAAAAGCTATACCTTATCGTCATAAATCTTTTTCCTCGACGAATATATCCGACTTAGTAGTTGTACTCGAGTACCGGTCATAAATCTCCGTTTTTACGGTTCGTTTACCTTTTTCTTTTTTGCTTGCATCTTTTCTACCCTCGCCTGCAATGGCCTACATCTTAGTCTGCCGAGGTCAAAATTCCTTAATAATATTTTGTTTACAATTTTTTTCTTACCCTACGTATTTTAAACTCCTGGTGTAATAAATTATACTAATGGTTTGTTTACATTTTTTCCTTCATTTCTAAATACAAGCTGTCTTCCGTTAGTATATCATATTTCAGTTTTAAATTTCTTGTTTTATCCTGTGCTAGAAAAGTACCGCTATCGTTTTGTAATTTCTGTTTATTCTTCGTTTCATATTATTTTATCAATGTCTTGTAATGGATTATTATTATTATTATTTTTTATTTTGTTTATTAAGTTAACCGCGTTTGAAGTGAAGTAACATAAAACTGCTCTATACAAATATAATAATATTTTTTTTTTCTATTTTTGCAAGTTTTATTCCCACGTAAAAGTATCCATCAATACGTTCAAAACACGTCGAAATTCCTCCAACTTGTACTACCTTTTACTCCTGGCTCGCGGCAACAGTTGTGATGGTCCCACCCCGCTGCAAGGTTTTTTCACCCTTTCCTTTTCTCTCTTCGTCGTTGAGATCTCCGATCGGAAGGTTCAGCTACGCCGTTTTCCTGATCTCATTTTCCCAACCCCTGTGATGCGAAACACAGTAAAACAAGGTTGTCTTGGGAAATCTTACAATAAACCCTTTACTTCACGTTGTGATTGATTTTTGCTTCGAAGCCTCCGGATTATTTGGAGTAGGAATTTAATGTATTTACTCTTTTTCGTGGTAACTTTCGACTCTTTAAAAGGCGTGGAAGAATTTTTTCTGTTGTTTTCTCAAACGCATGAAGGATACGCCCTGTCTAACTGCCCTACACTACCGATGCCTATGGCCCTAACTGTATACGCCCTGTAGAGTCCCCGTTCCCCGCTATAGTGATCCCTTTGGCACCTACTCTATTAAGGCTGGTTAAGCCATCCTCTTGTCCAATTTTGCGCTAGTAAAATTTAACTGTACGTCTAAAGGTCAGTTAGTAAATCACGAAGAAGGAACCTAGCTCACGTAATGGTCGATCCTGTGGACAATCAAATGGCAATACAAGTTCATTATTTACTTTAATTTAAATGTACGTACCTAGAAGTGCCTCTCTATGGCCGAATAGGCTGCTCCCGCGTCTCCCAATCTGAAATACCTATCCTATGCATAACCGTTAGAAATATTGTTATTGTTAGTAGCACCAATTTACGGCAGAACTAGGGAATCTTAAGGAAGTGATAAAAGGAAAGGAAGGAGAATTTCTTTGCAAACTAGTATTGGCTCCTCCACTAACCAAGTTGACCGAGTGGGCAGTTCTCCGGACACAACTATCCCGCCAATGCATGTCTGAGCTATACCCCGGTATCTGGCGGATCTCTTGGACGATCACCCTGACATACCCGGACTCACTCATGCCAGAGGAAGAACAGCAGGCTTTCAAACCGTTCCCAGTCAACTCCAATACGCATTACGCCTCCAGATTACTACTTTACTGGCTCTAAAAGGGGTATTTCCATTTCGTCCCTTGTCATGACTCTATCCGCGGGCAAGTGGCGCGAAGCTGTGAGGCAGACCATTAAAGCCGACCGTCTTCGTCTTTCCACCTCCAATAGTTGACATAAGGCGCACTTTGTGGGCCTTACGTTTACTTTTGGGTTGACACAGATGAGAGAATGCAACAACGTTACAGAATTTTCCCGCAAGATACCTTGTTAACGGTCTCCTCCACTCAACCTTGCAGGCTTCCCGTGATGTCTAAAATCAAACGCCTCCGTCAGCGAATCGTGCCCATGACATACAATTCGGCATCCCTGGTACATAACCTTTCGCGCCCGTTCGCTCGACACGATCCCGCGAAAGGGAATGACCCCGACATAGCGCGTGACCCGCCCAGTCTGTGGCTGGTACCTCCCCTCCTCGTAACATGGTAATGAGGGAAAACCCTTACCATTCCGACATACGTATTCCACTTACGTATAGTCTCAGTATCGTCGTACACATTCCTCAAACGTGAAAATTTAATTCACGCAATACAACAGGTAGAAATTTCGCAGATAAACAGGTTGATATAATGTTATACATGCATAGAATCGTGAATCTGGTTCTCACGCCCTCCTCCTGTCGAAGTCTGCGCCAAACTGTCAGCCAACGCCTGCAATTGGGTAAGTTGTACTGCCAAAATTTCATCAATTCGATTGGGTGTACTATCGTAGTCTTGTTGCCTCTGCGTTCCTAGGTACTTGTAAGAACCATTTTTTGCTGCTGTTCCGTTCCTAGCATCCAGCTGTTAGGCGACGGCTCGGGTGGCTGGACCCGAGTGATGACGGCGAAGAGAAAAAAAACCCCTGACCGACACGCACACTTATAGTAAACAATAGTTCAATTGGCTGCTTCGTTCTTGCGGTCAGCATGTCCTGTAATTTAAATTATGGAGTTGTAATTCGACTTACCGAGAGTGATTGATAACTGTACCCTTTATCCTAGCGGGAATACACGCTCGTTGTGATTTTTGGATCTGCACTTGTTATAACCTGCGGGAAGAAAACAAAGAAAACTCCTCCACCTCCCTACGACCATTCCTCCCCCCCCACCTGTTATGTAATGTCCTGAAATCTATACTCTGTTCGATCATCTGTAGTTATCATTCTTAAGTTATAGCTCCCGTCAAGCGGTATATTTATTATTAAAGCCCAAATTAATCTACGTAAAGTTTATACGATTTTTCCTCTTCATATTTCCGCAATTCGGGTAAAGTATAATATTATTAACCCACCCCTACACCCTACAGTTTAATTTTACTTGAAGTAAATCACGAATTTTTTATAAAAATATAATTTTACTAAGCGACTATAACACTGAATTTAATCCGATAAACTAACTTTATTTTTAATTACGGTAACTTCGACTATGTGCTTTTCTTATTACGTAGCGTTGCAATAATTCACGAACTTGTATTATTTCTATAATTTACGAATTTTGAACTCAACGGGTCGCACCGATCTTCGAACTTCGGACTCCCTTTTAATAAAATTACCACTATCCGTTTTCACTGAGGTTAATTAACCGTTGCTACGAGCTGGTTAGAACCGAAACTTCCAGACTTCCGTATTCTTCCGCCGAATTCCACTGACTGATCTGTTATCAAAAAAAACTGCTTATTTAAAACGAAAATCTCCCATCAATCAAAATAAGTTCATGCAATTTTGAGTCGTATTTATCCGCTCGCCACCCACTACTCTCGCTTCCCGTCCGTTCCTCCCTTATGCGTTTGTCACAGTTCCAACCCTTGAAATCGGGGTTCCAGCTATCTCGGTCTAGCAAAATAAAACAGGGGTGGACCACGCGCTCGACTCAAACTTGTCATAGGACATTTTCTCCCACTCAAAATAAATGTATTACACCGCACTACCCCTGCATACATTCTGGAATAATTTATTATTATTATCATTATTTTATAACCTAACGCGAAGGTATTTTATCCTACGCATTATTTTACGAACAATATGTATTCTCCCTTGTTTTTCCGTATTTGTGAGTGTTTAGGCCTTATACTCTGACAAACTCTCTCTTTAAACAAATAGCAACGCCCGTAAGGCTTTTCCCAGTATTAAACTCACATTTTTATTGATTTCGATTTTCATTGATGGCCATTTATCACCACCATGGCCTAATCTGTCCCTGTTATTTGCATCTCTACTAAGTAATCTCCCACATCTCATCGTCTCGTTCTTTCGAGAAAAGTGATAACTGTCAGAATGATTTGTTAATCTCTCCAAAAATCACACTCGAATTTGTAAATAAATTTAGAATTAGACAGGCCGTTAAATTTTATGCATTTGGCTAATTACCTTTTCCACTATTTTGTACGTAACCTAGAGTGGTGATTTCGGCTTAATGACCTCTTCTAAGAGCCAAAATCGTGTTACCTGTCAATCTCTTAGAACGTCACTTATGTACAAGAGATTGTAAACCTTCCCCATGTCGCTCCTAATAACTGAAACGCAAAAGTTCATAATTAACCCAAAATCTACTTCCTGAACGATCTTTTTCAAAATCTCAATAGAGTCTCGGTCCCGAATTTCAACAGTTATCAATTTCTTATTTTTGGTCATCATGAAGTGAGTTATGATCAAATTCATAAGGGTCTGCATTCCATACCATGGACTTCGTGAGAACCAGAACCAGATAAACGCCTTTAGCTCCGCCTCTCTCTCGCTATTCGTTGTGTTCAAAATAATTGTTAATTTATCATTTCCAATTTGTCCAACGTTTTACATCTCCGATAGTCTAGCACCTCCCACGCGATAATTAACCCGTATTTTATTACAGACTCCTTCAATTTCGTTTTCAAACACACCCAACAGAGGTCAGTAATATGATCGAATTTAAATATTTAAAAAAAAATTCCTCGTCTACTTGTTCAAACAACACTGAACCATCACATGATATAGACGATGTTAGAAACAGAAAACACCACACTTTATATTCAAATCTAAAAACACAAAATAACGCCTTTATGAAACCAAGGTTTCGGATCGCAATTTGAAAAAATAAATTATGAAACATTGGTAATTTTTTATTGATTACTACCAGATCCGGCCACACGTTGCTGTGGCTAACGAAACACAACGCCATTACCCAATTTTGTAAAAAACGCCATCTGTTAATTTGCATATACATATATCAAATCCACACCGCCCACTTGCTAGTCCGCTGCCTGTTGCCTGAATTAAATCTTTGAATTTCTCGGCTTTTTTCTACTATAATATGCATGTTTTATATATATTAACCTTCCTCTTGAATCACTCTATCTATTGGTGAAAACCGCATAAAAATCCGTTGCATAGTTCAAAAGTTCTAAGCGTACAGACAGCGGGAGCGACTTGATTTTTTACTATGTAAAGATTTTTATATGGAACGAAAAAAAGCGAGGCGACGATATACATATAATACATTTGTCTAGTGTATATGTATGTGTTTTATTTTTTTTGTTAGTTCCATAAATTACGTCACACATTAGTGGGGGGTAGAGAAGTGTGACATTGTGTGACAAGGGGTATGGGGGGGTCGTCAGTTCTGTGACATCACATGTAAACCTTTCAAAAACAGTTTTTAGTTTTCGGACACGTTTAGAAATATTCCATTAATTTGGATTTTATTGCAAAGCGGAAATATTTTGACCCACTGACAAAATATGGTCTAGGCCTGAGGGGAAAAAATATGGAACAAGTAAAAAGAGTTTACTGCGAGAATCTATGCTAGACTTCAGTAGATTAAATACAAACAGAATGTGGTGTCTTGTTGTCTGGGTCATCAAAAAAATTGACACGACCCAATAATTAATTACAGTAAATGAAGCGATCAAGATCTGGCAACATCACAGTAATAATGTGGTACATTTCCTGTCTGGCAAAATGCTTTCTTTTTAAAAAATGTGTTGATTTCCCCAAAATTCTAGATTTTCTTCGTTTTTATCACCATCGTGGGCGATTTAGTAACGTATGATTATCTAAGATTGCGCTAACAGGGAAAGCAGAATTTTCCAGACAATTTCCCGGGCACCTCTGCAAAAATTACTGAACGTCTCAAATGAAATAAAATCTATGTTGTGTTTTGATTTCACTCTTTTTGCTGTTTGATTTATTTTACTTGTACGGATGGTATAATGGAATGATGATTTTTTAATTTTTAACGGAGAGGTCATAGAAAGTCTGCGTCTCAAAAATTGGCATTTTTACAAAGTTTTTTCCAAATGCATACAGCGCCAACTTCGTGTGGTGCAGGGCCGGCGCTTTTGGAGCAGTCCGCTCCGGGCGCCGACTTGCCCAGGCGCCAAGAAGCCAAGGAGCCAAGGCGCTGACAAGTTGTTTTTGAAACTCGATGAAACAAAAAAGCGACACTAAAAAGAGACAAACATACGTTATAGGATTTAGCCTGCGGGGATGAGATATAATAATCGGTTTCCTTTTTCTGCGGTGCTTCGTAGCCTCCCCACTCTTGTCTACTTTTGTTTTCCGAAGGTTTCACTTCTACCACGTGTGAACTGCACACCTGTATTTTTGAAGGGAAACTTATTTAGCGCCGTTGTGATTTGAAACGCGATGAAACGAAAAAGCGACACTAAAAAGAGATAAACCTACAGAACCATAGGATTTAGCCTGCTAGAGAATGAGAATAATCGGTCTCCTCTTTATGCAGTACTTCATAGCGTCCTCACTCTTGTCTACTTTAGTTTTCTGAAGGTTTCAATTCTACCGCTTGTGAGTATTTTTAAAGTAAAAATTTCTTCAGCACCGCTTTGATTTGAAACTTCACGAAACGAAAAAGCGACACTTGAAATGAAATGAAACGAAAAAAGAGACAAACACGTACATCTACAGGGTTTAGCTTGCTAGATAGAATAATCGGTCTCCTCTTTGTGCGGTGCTTCGTAGCCTCTCCACTCTTGTCTATTTTAGTTTTCTGAAGGTTTCACTTCTACCGCGCGTTCCGTTTCATCACTGTTCTGTTTTGTAATGAACCCAAGAAAACAACGTAAAAAATTTCGTCATTAGCATCTCTGCCAAGGCGGCTGGCTAGAGGGGGGCGTGGGACGGAAAAGAGGTGTTAGTTGGAGGGAGCGGGGCGGACCACGTGATCTCCCGATGACGTCATCGCGGCACGCACCAGCGTCGTTTCCACGTCGCAATAAACACGAGTTATTGTTGTTTGGCGTCCTTCAATTGCGCACGCGCCGATCGAGCCCCCAAAATTCTATCCAATCAGAGCGCGTTGAATGTTTTCAAAGGGGAACAATCGAATATTAAATGCGTAAGATGGTTTGGGACATATTTTTTTATGGGAGTACCGCAAAAGAGTCCCAACTGCTCCCAACCTTCTGGAGCCAGTAGGAATATGACATAATTTATTACGCAGATGAAAATGTCGGAAACGTTTAAGGGGAACGGGTTACGCGGCCTTTTACATAAATAACTTAATTTTGGATTTGAGGTCGAAATACCCAACCAAACTGAATAATTGCAAGGTGCAATTTTATTTTTATTTTATATATGCAATTAAAGAATACATTTTTGCTTTATTTTGGAGGCAAATGTGAAATTTTTAGTAAGTTTGTGTAGTAATAATATAAAATATGAAAAAAAAAATTAGAGTGTGCAGTTCACACGCCGTAGAAGTGAAATCTTCAGAAAACTAAAGTAGACAAGAGTGGAGGGCCACGAAACACCGCTCAAAGAGGAGACCGATAGGCCACAAAGCACCGCACAAAAAGGAGACCGATTTTTTTTTTTTTTTTTTCAATTATTTCTGGCTTTCACCCATCAAGGGTGTTCTAGGCCATCATTTCAAATTATAATATCTAATTCTCTCGCATGCTAAATCCTATCCATGTATGTGTTTGTCTATTTTTAGTGTCGCTATTTTTCGTTTCATCAAGTTTCAGATCAAACGTTGCAAAAGAAGTTTCACTTCAATAAAGCATCGTAAGAAATGCGTTTCAAATGATTTAATTTTAATTTATTTACGACGCAAATAATTCATTTATAATTTTAATTTTAAATAAATTAAATTTAAAAATGCTTTTTAAGAGTTTTTATTTTATATTTTATTTCATATTATTATAATAGAGTTAAATTTTGTTGAAGTGAAAACTTCTTTAGCACCGTTGCGATTTGAAACTCAATGAAACGGAAGCGAGTGACACCAAAAAAAAACAAACACACATTTGTAGGATTTAGTCTGCGAGAGATTGAGAAAGCAATAAAATATTTATTTATTTCAAGGGTACTCGGTTCCAATATAATACGATAAATCTACGGTTCCACGCAAACCTCCTTTGGTCTTGTGATATAATGCGCCTGAAGAACCGGAGAAAAAGAAGAGTATTATGTTGTGTTGCGCTACCTCCTTTTTAGTCAACGTTTCAGACAGCTTTACAGTATCCATCATCAGGGTAGATGTAAGTACAATCATTATTGGGAACCATTTATTGGGTACCAACAGCCGCAGGTCACTCCAAGTGGTCAACCTTTGCCGCAGGTCACTCGTGGTTTGCTACGTTTGGTGACTTAGCAGGGTTTAGGTTTATCCGGGTATTGACGGCGGATGCGTCTGCCCACTGCGTGGCAGGCCGCAACGTTAGAGACTTGTTGAGAGAGACCTTTTGATCTCTCCAGCAGGACTCTAGGAACATCGCCTTGCACCGCAGTGGGAGGGTTGGATTCAAACGTCCGTTACTCCTGGACACTCTGATTCCTACCCTACCCTCAAACCTTCTTCCTTCCAAGAAATTCCTCTTCTTCCTACATCGCCTTGCACCGCAGTGGGAGGGTTAGTTTCAAACGTCCATTACTCCTGGAAACACGGACACCCAGATTCCTACCCACCCCTCATACCTTTTTCTTTCACAGAACTTCCTCTCCTTCTTATTCTAAATAGATCCTCAACACAGCATCCCCAAAGATGAGACAGGCTCTGAGGGGAATTATTTCCTTCAGGGCCTCCTATGTAGAGCTAATCTAAAAAAAAAAAAAAAATCGTCCGATGTGTAATCGATTACACTGTAATGCCGTCAGAAACGTTGGCTATAAGGAAAGAGGTTGTGCAACACGGCATAATACCCCAAAAATAAATCACAACAGCGGAATCTTATTTAGATAAGACTTTATTCAAAAAGAAGGTAATTAAAATGGCCTAAATAACTTTAAAATGTTTTCCTTTGAGATGTGTTGACTAACTTCGTTGTATAGAGCAAAGCTTAATTTGCAATCAGCTTGTTTGTAATTGCGGAGTTCCACTTAGAATATTAACCGACTTGCAGTACTTTGAACATGATGGTGAAATGGGGAAGTTAATTTCTCCCCCGGGGCCCCACGTTTAAGATTCCGAGTACGCCACTGCGCTTCAAGCATTGAAATGCAATTCAATCAGCTTTAGAACGTAGCAAAGCTATTTAACACCCATGGTTGATTTCCATTGAATTGTTTTTTATAGAATAGCTGTTTTTAAAAGGAGATGGGAAAGAGGAAGGTGGGGAAGTGCTTGGCTATTCAGATCTGGTCACCAAACACGGGAAAAGCCATTTCAAGCAACGTTTCAATTCTGAATGGTGTTCTTACACCAGTGCGATTTTGAGAGTATCTTCCACTCTGGAAAGTGCCGCAAATATACATTATATTAATGATTTCACAATTAATAGTTTAACGATAACACAATTCAATTAAATAAAATTTACTTGCGCCCTCTGGGATTTGAACCCACGACCTTCTGATTGTTAGTCGAGAATCTTATCTCTCGACCACGGAGGCCGTCAAAGTATGATGAGTGGTAAATTATCCGGAAACCAGGAAAAAAAGCGATGGACTAATTTGGCTTTAAATGTGCCGAAGTTTAAATTAAATATGTCAGCGACATCACTTAGTTCATTGCCCAACCTATGTATTCTTTCTAACACAGAATTCACAGCAAAATTATTGTTGTAAACTAAAATGTTGCGCCTAGTGTATTTGGGAGGTATGTGTAAGGATAACAAATTTATAGCGTCAGGGCAGTCCAACCTTGAATGAACAATTTTATGTAATAAAAGGAGATTAAACATTATTCGCCTTTCAGATAATTTCGATAAGTTAAGTTTACTGCGTAAATTGACATAATTGATTTCAATACCAATTTTGAAATTAATAAAACGTAAAAATTTATTTTGAATTTTTTCTATTAGTAAACAATGAGAGTTGAAATGTGGACACCAAATGCTTGAATTGTATTCAACATGACTTCAAACCAAAGACGTGTATAGTAATTTTATGGTTTTTATGTTATTAAAGTCTTTAGGGATTCTGAGAATAAATCCAAGCATTTGTAAACCTTTACTAGTAATGCTAATAATGTGATTCAAGAATATACATAAAGCTAGGTAATGTTAAGTGCCCTCTTGGCTACAGGGGGGTTAATATTGCCACATTTGAATCAAACAATATAATATCCTCGTAAATAATCCGCCATACCAGGCTGAGTGTTTTAAGTGTACAGAAAAAGAGTGAGGTGTTAGGAGCAAGGGGGTGGTTCAGTGGTAGTTCGGCTTGCCAAATCTCTCCCCAGGGGCCTTGTTTCTTCTTACTTCCCGGGAATGAGATTACTTAACTCATAAAGCCTTAGAGGAAAACCAGAGGAAGCGGAAAATGTATTCAACAACTGCTCACGAAGTTATTCTATTCAAAAATCCCATAAATCCTTTATTACGTAATATTCATCCATAACACACTTGCCTACAGTTAAAAAAAAATTAGCTGCGTGTATCTGGGCGTTGCTCGCGTTATAGATGGTTTGAATTATAGTAAAATTAATAATATAGTCCTTCATTTTACCAAAAGGCTGATGAGTTCTCCTTTTTACATGCCAGTTGTGAAAGCAGCGCTCTGCACTCTGGAGTGAGAGCGGCGAAGCGTTGATAAAATTTTCCTTTTTACCGACATTTCTTTGAAATATTTATTTTTACTGGATTTTACGGATTTTCGCACTTACATGAGAACAATCCGGTTAAAAAACTCAGTTATTACACAATTACAAAAATCTACAATTATTTACAATTAAATACAGATCGTACAATTAGAAAAACAAAAACATCAAAAATAAAAATACAGATTTATATACAAGCTCACTCAAGTAACACATTACAATGAGTGGCAAGAGACATAAGAAATACGCGAAGCATGCATAGAGAGAAAATTGACACAATGTAATTAGTTAGTAATTTTTAACAGAGCCAGAACTTTTTTTCTGAATCCGTACAAATTATCGACGAAAATATCTACTTCAGCACACTCTATCTTGTTATATAGTCGACACATCTGTCAGAGGGCTAAAGTAGGCGAATTTTTAAATGTTTTCATGTGAAAAATGTTATGGCGTCTTAAACAATGGGAATTGGAGACATTTATTTCAATACTGCTAAGACATATGTAGTATCAAGATGGCCGTGAATAGTTTTATGTAAACATATTAGATCAGTCAATTGCCTTCTAGTTTTAGGTGTATCAATCTTAAAGTAATCATGACGTACATGAAGATAATAGTCGGTAGTGGTAAAATAGGTAATTATAACCCTTTTAAGGAAATTTTGACTTTGAAATGGATGTAGGTTTGGTCCTACCAACCGTATTACAAAAGAATATATAAGATTTTTTAAAAAATTAAACAATAAAAAGGCGAAAAGTACAGTGATTGCCCTCTTGTTCATAGTGATTGACTGTGATTGCCCTCTTGTTCATAGTGATTGATTGTGATTGCCCTCTTGTTCATAGTGATTGACTGTGATTGCCCTCTTGTTCATAGAGATTGACTGTGATTGTCCATTTTAGTGATCCGTTAAAAATCCTTAGTAAACTAACCTTAAGATGAAGTTTTTTTTTCGACCAAAAACATTTAAAAAATCTGTAAGCGTCGGACGGTTAAGACTGTTACTGTAACAAGAGGCTTTTTTGTTTATTTTTGAAAAAAAGACAAAAAAGTCGCTAAAGACCAAAATTTAATTTTTTCTTTATTTATACCAAATAATGTCAGGAAAGGGAGCAGACATGTTTCTCGAATTTAATTTTTCGAAATCAATTGTTCAAATTTCAGTTTTTCTGAAAGACTAATAATTGACCGAAAGACATATTTTTAGAATTTGTTAATCAACTTTTAAAATATATATTTCACTTGTTTATGAGTAACGAGATACTGGCAGACTTATCAGTTATAGGTTAGGTTAGGTTGTACGTACTGTATACATTATTATATCAATTCGAAAAACTAGTGTGTCGGTCAATTGATTTTGAAAAACATGTTTTCGAAAAATTGCTCTCAAAAAAAAAATTATTCTCAATTTTTCTATAAAATTCCAGAAGCATATCTAATCAAGAAAGAGTGTAAGGAAGTTAGTAAGGAACAAAGTAAGGAAAAATTTTGCTCATTTTGGGTAAATTGACACGCCCACAACACACTTCCATCGGTTAATCTCTTCAGTGGACACAACTGTATAACCGCTTATGGTAAATATGTCAAATTTGTGACACGGAGTGTTCGACACGTGCCGACCTTTTTGTCCTACTTGTCACGATAGTGGCAGTGGCGTGTCTCTTTTGTCCCCCGCCCCCCGGCGTCGTTAGCCCAGTAAGTTGTTTACACAGGTCCCAAATAGAGCCGCCACTATTTCTATAGAATACCTTCAAAAGACCTGTCTAATGTATGCCGAAAGGTCTCGCTGAAATAACAATGATTGTGTATTATGGACTCTCGAGGCTAATTGGAGACTGGTATTCGGAAAATACGTTTTACGAACATTATTACTTATATGTTCATGCCCATTTTTTGACCGAAATTGAACCTTAAGGTGGGTTAAACTTGAGGGGCAGAGTGTCGTTTTTCGACTAAATAATAATAAATAATAAAATAGCGACTATGAAACAATACCGTACATATAATACATTTGATGTTATATTATACATAAACTGGTAAATTTTAGAGATATCATTCTGCTGAAATTATTCAAATTTGTAACGTTGTGTTGCTTGAAATCTCAAAAGCTGTGTTTGCATAGACAGAAAATGTTTCACGACAAAACAGGGCAGTGAAGATAAAGAAAAAAAGTAAACAACTAACTCACCTAACCTAACCTAACCCAACCTAATCTAAACTTACATAACCTAGTCTATTATGTTTATAAAATTAGTGAATCTACCTCCCGAAAGAGCCAAAATACTTTATTAAATTTTTAATTTTTTCGACAGTTAGAAGGTTAAAAAAAACTTTTGGAGGCAGAAAAATACAATATTTTTTCAAATTTGAAATAATAAAAATACACAATTTTACAAAACATCGCCCGGTCCTATCATTTATTTCGTTCATACTTCAAACGCACATATTCTTTGAATGTCTATCTTTGTCATATATCAACGACATTTGAATTAAGAGTATACTGGAACAGTACTTCCAACCGTGAAAACATAGGATTGTTTCTTAGAGCTGGTTCACACTACGCTATCAAATATAAAAGATCATAGCACGCCAAATAAAGCTCTCCATACAATCCCTTCAGACCGTTCACACCTAAGCGTTTTTAAGCGCAGATCAATCATAGACAATACACATCTCAGACGTAACCGCTCCAGACGCGATATCCCAGAAGATAACTCTCCCCTTCTCTGACTAAAACAGGAGAGGGGGTCATTGTAATTACGGAGCTGCCTAGACCCATGGATGACAGATGTCAAGTTGACAGATTTCAGTACAAAAAATATGCGTTCCGTTGCCGCTCCCTAATTCGACTGACCCCCTCTCCTAACACAGGAAGAAATATTTGATAGCCTCGTGTGAAAGGACAAAAGATAAGCGCTCGCGAATCAACAGATATCTGCTCGCAGATGTATAGCTCAGTGTGAACTAAGCATTATGCTACGTATACAAAAATGCGCGAGCCGAGCCACGAATTACGGGAAAAGAACAAAGCAACCGCGGCAATTTATAAGCTGCATTACTTGCCATATTATTTATTTTGTCTTGATGTTGTGAGACAATAATAAGTCTACATTATGTATTGTAACGTCATCGTTGAATATGATATTTCTAAGCCTTTGGTTGAATATGTCCCAAACCTTCCAAGACCCATCTATTAAATAAGCCATATATAACCAATCTATTAAATAAGCATGACAATAGGAAACTATCGGAAAACCTTACTCCTCTATGGCCTAGGGCAGCCGCTTCGATCGGTACACGACCAATGACCCAATTGAATCACACCCAAAACTCTACATCACTAGGTCACCCGGGTATCAAAGTATTATTTGTTAGGTTTCTAGTTTCTACCACCGTAGAGTTGAAATGATAAAATTATGTTACGACCATGACTTTTGATATTTGGTTTTATGGCAAAAAGAGCTCAGGGCCAAAAAGGCCCTCTTCTCTTTCATCATGAGTTTATATTAATTGGTTAATGGAAAAATGCTAAAATTTGAAGTTTGTTAAAAAATATTTGCAAGGTGACATAGCTGCAATGTGGGGAAGTTAAGCTTTACGGAGGATTTGCTCGGGTTTTTTTTTTATGTTTGGTACGTACGTTTTCATCGTACTAGATGAGGCAATTTATAGACGCGTTTTCATGGGTGGAATTTCCCGCGTAAAATGTTTTCGCGAGACTTAGTCATGCTTTTTGGGGGCCTGTCTCTTGGAATCCGAAAGGTCTCTCATATACATTTTTTGCATTAACTTAACACAGGAGGCCCCGAGGAAAATAATTTCCCTCAGGGCCTACGTTGTCTTTGGAGATGCTGTGTGGAGGATTTTAATGTTGAAAGGAAGGAGTGAACAGCCGAGCTGTTGAACTCAATAACGAATCAAAGAAACGACCCGTTGACAACTTACAGCTGTTTTCTTTAAAATCATTGAATAAAATATGCTATTCTATGATGCTAACATTGATTGTTATTATTGAGGTATGTTAGTACAGCCTTCTTAAAACTATATTCCGTGCATTCGAACACATTCTCTACTTCTTAGAAAGTATTGCCAAATACATGCATTCTAGGTGCAAGCGAGCATCTAAATGACTCGGTCCTGATATTGTTGTTGCAATTAAAAATTATTTTAGATCGAGTAGTTCTTGGTGACATTTGGAAGGTTTTTAGGCTTAGTAAATCAGAGCTGGCCCAACACCATTAACAATTTCAATTCATGATCTTTATACCTATACGATGTAGGTATAAAGTATAGGGTGTTTTTTTTAGAGGTTAGGTTTTTAAACTGGCAACATTGTTTCTACGGACTGTCAATTTGACAGTTGACAGTTGATTTGTAGTCAGTACGTTTTGCCATTTCACTATGAATAGACTGACGTCAGAACGTGCGCTTGCAAATTGTGCAAATTTATTTTGAAAATCATGGTTCGGTTCGCCAAACTTATCATGCACTACGTCCATTTTACTGTCGACATAATTATCCATCCGAGCAAATTATTCGGAAAATCGTGGATTGTTTACGCACCACGTACACTAGTGGATACTACGCATCCACAAAGACGACAAACAGTGCGCACAGAAGAAGTTATTGCTGCTGTGAAGAGTAGCGTTGAGGAGAATCCGAATGAGTCGATTCGCCATCGTGCACAGCAATTGCAGCTGTGCCCATCCACTTTGTGGATGATTCTGCGGAAAGATCTGGGTCTAGGTCTCCACGATCGTGTGATCTCACACCATTAGATTACTTTCTTTAGGGGTATGTGAAGTCACTAGTCTATGCTGATAAACCAGAGACGTTGGACCATTTGGAAGTCAACATTCGCCGTGGTTTTGCCGATATATGGCCCCAGTTGCTAGATAAAGTTGTCGAAAATTGGACTTCACGATTGCTCTTCATTTGAGCTAGCCGTGGCGCTCATATGCCCGAAATCATATTGTAACAATAATGGCATAAAATTATCTATTAAATAAAGCCAATATCATAGAAATTAACATTATTTTACTCTGTTTTTTTTTTCAATTTGAATTTGTATACCTCTAAAAAAAACACCCATTATTATAAAAAATGTACACAATGTTGTGGTGAAGGCATATTTTCTACGTATTAGTTGATCGTTCGAGTACTTTGGGAAGCCATCGAGTTCCAATAATACTATACAGGACCGAACCAACAATTTTCTCGGATGCTTACCTAAAATAAAAAAAGTACCTAACGACCGATTCTTGCGTTCGTGATAAATATTATGTCGAATCTCGTTCGGCTTGACTTGGGCGTGTGTGTATGCCTCAACAATAACTGAAAAAATGTTATAAAATAAACTGTAATGTTGATTTAATTTTGCCATCTTTGAGGATGTCGGGTGAAGGGTTTTTTTGGGAAAGGAAGGAGAGGACGATCTCGGAAGGAAAAAGGTATGAGGGATGGGTAGAAATCAGTGTTTCCAGGAATGACGGACGTATCCATCCCTCCACTGCGTTGTAAAGCGACGGGTCGAGAGAGCCTTGCTGGAGAGGTAGATGGGTCTCCTCAATCAGTCTCTCTCAATCCGGCTCGCAGCGCAGCAGATGGGCAGACGCAACCGCCGCCAAGACCCAGACAAACCTCACCTTTGGTCGATCACTATAAAGAAGAAGAAAAGTAAAAAGATGTGGGCATGTTTCATGACCCAAAAATACTGTGATTAAAATTCAATCGGAATGGCAATACGTCAGGCAAGTGTAAAAGAGACAGAGCACGTGTCGGCGTTAGTTTCCATTCAAATCATAGAAGGCACTCCTAGTGCTAATTATATATTCAGTAACAGTTGTGGATACTCCAGTTTTCTCGAATATGGTATCGCCCGGTGAAAGGAAAAATATAATGAAAAATATTAAACCGCCCCTGACAGCGACACTACAGCTCAAGTGTCTAACCAAGCGTTAAGCCAATAGTGACACTTCAGCACTTTCTCCGATATTGACACTTTGAAAATGTTTGATCAATTTTTGCAGAAGCAAGGAAAATAATATTTTTGTTTTTTTTTATTTTTATTTGAATACCACACAAGAGTCCCAACTACTCCAGTCTCTAGCCTGTGATACTACGGCATCCCCAATTGGCGGTTGTTGTGAGGCTGATGTAGTGGGGAGGGAAAGGAGACGGGAAAATCACGACGGCCGGCGTAGCCCAGCGGTAAGGCTCGCATTCCGAAGGTCGCGGGATCGAATCCCGGCGTGGCAAATAAATTTTATTTGATTAATTTGTGTTATTTCACAATTGATTCATTTAAAATAATATATAGTTTATTTGCGGCACGTTCCAGAGTGGAAGATACTCTCAGTATCGCCCTGGTGTAAGACCACCGTTCAGAATTGCAACGTTGCTTGAAATGGCTTTAGCCGTGTTTGGTGACCAGATCTGATTAGCCAGGTACTTCCTACCTTCCTCTTCCCCATCTCCTTCCCCTCCCCACTACCTTCAGCCTCACAACATACCCCAATTGGGGATGCCATAGTCTCACTGGCTCCAGACGGGAGCAGTTGGGACTCTTGTGCGGTATTCATGTAAAAAAAAAAAAAATCTCACTCCTTCCTTTATTCACATTTATACTCCGTTTCATACATCCTCTTATGTTATTCTGACTCTTGGCATGACCCGATTAAAGTATTTGGTTCACTTGATCGTGCCATATCTCGGACGTCTCCAACTTCTTCTACCATTCGCATTCGCATTCGCGTCATATATTCTCCTTTCGTTATGCCGTTCATGCCCAAACCATCTTAGCGTCCCTTGACCTTACCTACTCATCTGATCAGCCTTGCATTTTTTGCGGATCTCCACATTTTTCTCACTTTAATGTTGAGAGGCGCCTGTTATTGTTTATGCATAGAGTGTCAAACGAAATGTCGATAATTAACCGAGGAACTGACAGCAATCTCATTTTGGAAATTTTCCAAAATCTCCCAGAATTAGACAGATTTTTCTAACAGTTTTGAAATAGATTGCAGCCAAGAAGCCAATCAGTCAATGGCGCAGTTTTATGAAAATTTTTACGCTTTCCAAAAATGAACACCGTAAAGAAAATATTTTTAGGCGTTTTATTTTTAGAATTGCAACAAAATTTATCTCAAAATTTTCTTACCAATTTATTTTGGTACCAATTTTCGTACAAATATGATTTTAGATTTTCACGGCCAAAAGTATTTTCGTTATTTATTTTTGGGTTGTTGTGCCGTGTTGCGCTTTCTCCTTCTTTGGCCAAAGTTTTGGACAGCTTTACAGTGAACATCGTCAGGGCAGATGTGTCTTTTTTATATTTTCGTTTAGATTTAATCAGTTATCTTTTTCTTCAATGATAAACAATGTTCGTTTAAAAATTCGTCCGGGTTATAAAACACGTAAAAATGAAATCGTTTAGTTTGATGAAAATGCGTAAAACGGATGGATGAGGGCCTCGAAGGTAACATTGGGCAAAAAGAAAAAATGGTTAATATTGTATTTTTTTATGAAAAACGTAAAAGGAAAATTTACAGTAATATATACAAAGCGTTACAGAAGCTCAGGGGATTTGATACAAATACGCAATAACATTTTACAGTCCTTGCTAAAGCTGAACGACAATTTCTCAAAAAAAAAGCCGGCTTCGAATTGTTCGATCTGTTGCCAATTGGCATTCATGAAATACCTAATAAGTTTTGTTATTTATTACTGGTCCCCGGTGTTGCCTGGGCTTAAGGCCGCACTCTTGAAACGGACAGCGCTGAAAAAGAAGAAGATGGAGAGATATGTAATTACGAGTGTTGGACAGAGCGCGCTTATATTTTTAGCCGTAGAATAGCAGCGAAAATTGCGAAAAAGCTTAATAAAACATGACTCGTTTAAAATAGAGCAAAAATCTCGTGGAACGTATCTTAAGTATCATTTAAAGAAACATTGTGATTTTTTTCACAAATATAACTTGTAAAATAAAAGAAATAGACTTGTTTAAAATAATTTTCGGAGCATACCTTGCGATTTTTTTCTATCGAGGGAATTTCATATAATTTGCGTTTCGGCGTGGAACGTATCTAGGTATTATCTTCAAAAATAACATATATTTTTTTAAGAGCTTAAAAACTTCAAATGTTTAAGGGAGATATGTAAGAAATCGGTCGAAATACGAATAGTAGACCCTTAACGCAAAATTTTTGTTCTAAATCAGGGGGAGATAGGAATTTTAGAATTTTCGTCTTATTTTGAACGCCAATTATGCAAATTTTCATAAAGAAAAATCAAAACCTTTCAGAATCAAAACTTTGTTTGAGGTATTAGTTATGTTTGCTGACTATATCTGAATAGCCTGGTACTTCCCAAGCTTTGTCTTTCTCATCTTCTTCTCCTCCCCCCTTCATTCAGCCTTGGGTTGTTGGGATTCTTGTCCACATATAGATATACCTAGTAATAATAAAAGCATAAGTAAGTAATAAAATATTGTGAACAATAAGAAAATAATAAAAACAAAATAATTTAAAAAAATACAAGATTCATCAGAGGAAAAGAAAAAAATAAAATTTATTTCAAAATTAATATAATACTTAGTTTTAACCACTCTCGATAATCTTTTTATATATAATAAATCTCGCGTTACGATGTTTGTTCGAGATAAACTCCGAAACTACTTAACCGATTTTGTGTTAATGTGTGGCCGGGTCAGCTAGTTTTAGATATAAAGGAAGGTTTGATATGGATTTTACTTAGAACACACTTAAAAAAACTCTAAAATGTTATCGTGTGATCCTCAATTTGGGAGGTGGGTTTGGGTACCGCCTCCCGGGATCCATTTATTGGATAACCAACACCTTTGCCATGGATCATCCCAAGTAGTTTGCTATGTTTGGTCACTCAGTAGGCGTTCCCAGTATATCATATTGTTTAGTAGGCGTTCCCGGATTCATGGTTTGAGGTTTGCCTAGGTCTTGGCGCACACGGGCTGATCGGGAGAGATTGGTCGTTGGAGACCTTTTTATCTCTCAAGCCGGACTCTGTCGACCCATCACCTTGCACCGCTGTGGGAGGAATGGATTCTTACGTCAGTAACTCTTGGACACAATTACCCCCAGATTTCTTCCCATCCCATACCCCTAAATGTATAATAAACAATTTTGTCACATGACTTTTTTACCTTTTCATACAAGAATATTAAATAAAAAATTAATGTCTATATTATGTAGGCGATTTGGCGCGTGAAAACTGTTTCTACAAAATAAGTCTTTTTTATATACTTCTATGGACAACTTTGAACAGAGATGTTACTTTTTTCCTTCCTATCATTTCCTCTCTTTCCTTTACCTAAAAATACCCTACACACAGCATCCCCAAAGATGACATAGGCCCTGAGGGAAATATTTTTCCTCAGGACCTCCTGTGTGGAGCTAATTATTTATAGCTAATTATCCTGTGTGGAGCTAATGTAAAAAATCTTATTTTAACAGATTTTTCAATGTGCTTAATTTTAGTAAGTATAATTATTTAAGTAGGGGTAATAATTCTCCCCAGGTGTAATTCTATACGTATGCAATTCTGACAATGTAACCGTTTTTTTCAATACACGTTACATTTTATCATCTAAATTTCCCTCTTATCTCGTCTGCCATCCATTCAAGTATCACATCGCGTCACAGGCGAAGAGCAAAAGTTTCGATCCCTTCTATTAATAGCTTCCCACTGCAGTTCGGGCGGCTATGACGTCACCGCCGGGAGGGGGCGGTATCACCGTGAAGAGGGGTTGGGGCGGGGGTTCCGTCGAGCGAGCCCCCGGTAGTGCGGGGGCGCGCCGGCAGATGGCAGACGGCGCTATCGATCGATGGTTTGCGTCCTAGATAAAGCCATTCATAACATCAGGTACACCAAATTACACAACAAAAAATAATGGGTGAAGCGATGATATTCGATATTAAAATATATATTTACTTAATTTTAGTTTATTAAAAGACTAGCGTAATAATAGAGACGCTTGTCGAAACATGTACCAATATTATCGCACAAGTAGCAGTGCACAGAGACGGTAGTTTCCGGTCGTTCGGCCTTAGAGCGTTAGAGCCTCGCCTCGAGCCTTGGAGCCCCCCCCCTCGGTTCTTATTGAAACTGAGTACCTGTTTTATTGCTATCTCATTCTCTCGCAGACTAAATCCTATAGATGTATGGGTTGTTCTTCTTTTTAACCTACATAACTTTTACCACTCTGCCATATTTTGTTTTTACTATAAATGAATCTCTATGGATCTCAGAGGGTAAATTATAGCAAGAGTGGAAGGAGGCCTAAAATGCCTATTGGGGGTGACAAACACGAGCTGCGTGTATACCTATTTCGAATGAAAACCCACAGACAGAATTGTTGTACGACATAAAAATTGTAGGTGACAAGTTTTTGACATTTTTAAAAATATTTTATTAAACTTTATTAAAAATAATAATCGCTGTTACTTGACAGGTTTAAAAATAGTTTTATAATTTATGTCGTCATATCATTTTTTGTAACATTTTAGAATACACGCAAGTCGAGGTGGCAGAAAACAACTGTGATTTGTATGAAATAAACTTCTACCACCAAGGAGTTACAATTCTGTCACGTAATTTTTACTAGAAAAATATAAACACATATTTTTAAAAAACGCACACAGTCGTTACGTCTTTAGTACGGTAGATTTTAAAGTAATTATAAAATAATAATATTGGTTATTCTGTTGAATTTTTCTCCACTAACTGTGGAGACAACTTTATGTAGATTAAAAAGAAGAACGACCTGTATTTATTTGTCGCTCGTTTCCGTTGCATCGAATTTCAAATGACAACGGTGCTAAGAAAGTTTTCACTTCAAAAAATGATTGCCCAAATAATTGTAATTCCTACTGGTTGGGTGACTAGGTAATGCATGACGCTTTAGGAAAATAATATTTCTCAGAAACAATCGTGGGGCAACCATGAATAAGGTCGTCAGACATGATTCATTCTGTAATTGGAAAAATGCAACTTAAATCAGTTGTTTGCAAAGCTTTGGTTATGAGAATCAGTGTAGTTTACTTTGAGGGTATTGATAGCTTATCCGTAGGTTAACATATATTTTCGATTTATTTATCACATGTAAAGTCCGAGTTTACTATTCGGTACTCGAACTTATGAATATGGCAATATAACGGATGCATTAGCAGAGTTTTCTGCCTAATGCGAGTAATTATTTATTTTATTTTTTAACTTTATGAGTAAAACCTCAAACTGTAATATTTAATTAAATGAAGACATTATGAGCGAAACTCAATCGAAAATCTGGAAACAGAAAAATCAGAAAAAGATATTGGCACCTCTGGGACTCGAACCCAGGACCTCCCTATTTTCCGGGTTAAGAAACTCCCTACTTTCCCAACCCGGAAAGTAGGGAGGTCCTGGGTTCGAGTCCCAGAGGTGCCAATATCTTTTTCTGATTTTTCTGTTTCCAGATTTTCGATTGAGTTTCGCTCATAATGTCTTCATTTAATTAAAAATTATTTATTTGTTAATTTAGGTTATCCTACGGATTAGCCGCCGAGAGGATGATGAAATACTCCGTAGAATAATAGTGGCTTGACTCCAACATTTTGGAAAAAAATCAGTTTTTAACCTATATATATTGGGCCTTAGGTACCGTTTCAAAGTTTACAAAACTGATAAATGATAAATGGTAAATGATTGTTTATCGGTTGTGTAAAATTTAAACGTGAAAATCGAAACTCATCGCCTCTTTGTAGACATAAAGGCCGCGTATGATAGCATAAATAGGAACACATTGTACAATGCAATGAGTGAGTTTCGAATACTGCGTAAGTGATCAATCTGGTGATACTAACAATGTCCCCAGTAAGGAGTCGTCCATTAATCACGTGAGGCTCGAAAAGGGGGGAGGGGTTAGAAAAAAAAATCACGAAATATCACAAGGAGGGAGGAGGGGGGATATATTGAGATATCACATGTATTTATTTTTCGATGAACGCACGATTTCTAAACCAAACAGCGGCCCGTGGCCTTGACTCACCGTTGACAGGCAACGATTTCCCCGCGCATTGCGACAACAGCTCGGCTCACCAGTTGCCAGTAATGCCAGTAATAGCCTGTGATTTTGACGCCGAATACATGCGTAAATCGTTGCAGCGTATGTTTTGCTTTAAAACAATATTCTGAAAATTTCAATATACTTTGTACTAAAAAAATACACGTGATTTTGGGTATGGGGGGGGGGGGGGTGGAGTCTAAAACCTCACCACATATCAACAGGAGGGGGAGGGGATTAAAAAGTTGCTAAAAAACTTCAATTGATTAATGGACGACTCCTAACGTGTAGAGTCAGGGTTGACAACGATCTTTCTGTGTCCTTTGAAGCCCTCCACGGGGTGAGTGAGACAAGGAGATGGATTGGGGATTGGCCTGCCTCTTATTCAATATTAGAAGAAGTTATTCGTGACTCAGGCGTTGAGATAAGAGCAATGATATTTGACTTACGCTGATGATATCGACATAATTGCTTTGACGCACCTGCTTTGTTACAACTCATCCAGTTTAACATCCCTTCCCGTAGACTCCGAAATAATGAATTGCTGTTCCTCAATCAACATTCTACTAATTATGGATATCATTCTCCTTTATCCAGAATGTCGAGACTTGTTAACGCAAGCATTGAATTTTTTGGTGTTAGCCTAAATGACTTTCGGCAGTCGATACGAAATGTGTAATTTTTAAAGTCTTTTAAATCCATCTTCAAGCTTTGACTTGTAGTCTTCTATATGTTCTTTATATTATAATTCCTCGATGCTCTTCATTTATACGTACTTTCCTTTCATTGTCAACTCTTTTTTTTTATTCGTGTTATTGTTATGTTATTAATGTACTATTTGTCCGTTAATAAATAAATAAATAAATAATTGCAAAAACTCCCGATGCTTTACGTTAACGCCTTCATAAATCTTGAAATTTCTGCCAAAAACATAGGTCTCGTGGTAAACCGTAGTTTTCGTAGAATTCTAAGTAACTAAGTTATCAGTAGCAAATATGTAAATTTATTTGTTTCGAGTAATGAGTACCTAGTAATCAAGATATGTAATTCATTTTGGCAAGATAATATTTGCTATCAATATTGCTGTGGCTACTGATAACAAAATGTTTGATCAATCTATCCAGAAGTAAGCCAAAATTATTGAGCTACATTAAGGCACACGGACACACCTACAACACACTTCTTAACGGTTTAATCCTTCATTGGGCTGGATGGACGTGGGTCCATGGAGTTTCAACAATATCGTTGCAGTATTTAACCCTTCAAGCCTCGGAATGACATTATTGCTAGATACAAATATTATAATCCATTGCACCGTGAAATTGACAAATTTACAATACCAGAGCGATAGGCGTAACTAACGATGATATTATACCGATGGCCTTAGTACGGTCTCATCGTTGACAGCCGAAGCGATATTGACAGGGAATAAAAAAAAATCGGTATACACTGGCAACACTGAAAGTATTTTTTATGAATTGAAACCACGAAATGTCAAACGCCAAGCAATTACGTAAAAATATTTAAAAAAAAACTGGCAATGTTGAATTGAAATACTAACCTAAATATGCATTGGCGATCCGCACTTACTTTTTGATATTAAACGGGAGTTAATTAATTAATGAGGTATTTTTCAAAGATTGAACGGAATAAATTGACTGCGTCTTAAATACATTATTGCTAATCGCGTATCCGACCTCTTTCATTTCTAAGAGCTTCGTTCGTTCAATACGTTCAAATTTTGCATAAAGAACAACATTACCCAAATAAATTCATATATTTACTAAAACTTATCTGATACTATGGAATTCGTAGACGCATGAATTCCATCGATAGATCGAGAGAGGCGATAGATCGAGAGAGTCCGATTGGAGAGGTTAAAAGTGTCCATTAACCTGTCTCTCCCGATTCGGTCCACCTCGCAGTAGGTGGGCAAACGCGTGTGCCGCCAAGACCTAGTCAAACCTCCCTCCATGAACCTGGGCACCTCTACAAACGTAGCGAACTAGTTGGGTAACCTCTGGCAGGGGTGATGGTCCAATAAATGAAAGAAATATAGCATAAAAGACATAAATAATCTAAAAATGCATATGCACAGAAGACACAAATAATCTAAAAATATGGTTTGACAATAATCTCCTATCGTTAAATAGTGATAACACATATGTCATCCCTTTCGACATTAACACTAACAAAATTCCTCCAAATCTTCAAATAATCTTACATAATCATTCTTTTCCACAACACGACACTAATCACTGCCGACAAAAATGTCAACTTCTGAAAATAAAGGATAAAATTACATATCTTGGATTAATCATAGATAAAATCCTCAAATGGAAAGATCACACCGGCCATACAAAAAGAATTAGGAAATTAATTTATGTATTCTTACGAATTAGAAACTTCTTATCAACAAAAAATCTATACTCAATATACTACGCCTTGTACAGTCTATTCTTCAGTATGCCATAATCAGTTGGGGAGCAGTTTACAAAACTAGTCTAAACCTCACAGAAATTGTTCAAAAACTCATAGTACTGAAACTAGTATACTGAAAAACTTCCAGACTTTCCCACTGAACGCATATTCGAAGAATTCAAAGTTCCAACACTTAAAAACTTATTTGTGAACAATTAAATTATAAGAATTATAAAAGAAAAAGATAAATACTCATTTATAACTGAAAATTGTACTAGACTTAAACATGTATTTGTATGCCCCAAACTAAAACTTCTTTTGCCCAACACCATTATACACACCCAAGAAAATACTCTATAACCTACCAGTAGAAATCAGAAGCATTAATGACAAAGTACAATATTGTTGGACTCTATCGAAAAATATTTTAGAGTAATCATCAACGGGAAGACTGCTTCCTATATTTCCAAATGAATGTCACACTAAAAAGTATACTTGTTTTTTTTCTTACTAAATACATGAATGTTTGTGGGTTTTTGTTAAAGGGTCTTAATTGCGATGCGCCTGTATTAACTGTACCTACATATGTGAAATACGAGACTGTATTGATTGTACATATATGAAATGTAAACTCTTCTTTTATCCACAAGCAAATGCTTAAAGGAATATATGTAATATACAATTTTCATGTACAATTTTTAAGATAAATAAATAAAAAAATAAAAAATAAATTAAAATTTCTAATGTAATTTCGGAAGCATTCCGAAATTCCATTAGAAATTCACCGGCGCATCGCAGTTGGGACTGGGAGGTAAGCCTGAAGCGTTAAAAATGTATTAGATAGGTTCACAGTTAGTACCTACGTACTCACACTCACTCTACGTGGTCACACATAGACTGCAAATTGTATAGATTCGCAGACCTTCGCGTTTTCTGGATCCCTTTGCTGTTAGAATTCTTCAAAAGGGGTCGCCAGAATACACTTCTATTCAAAACCAAAATGGAGCGTCACACAAAAGAAAAGCCTCGGTTTTCTATACAACATCCAACACTATTCACTATGTCTGTGCTCTGCTAACCTTGGTGGCATAAAGGTGTACGAATAACGTCCTCGGTCACCGAATGTATTGTGTAAATAAGAACTCTTTGTAATGTTTTTTTTTATGTACTTAACAATATTGCGAATATTTACATCTTTGCAATTGACTACATTAATTGTTGTTTTTAAGGCGTTCCAATTCGTAAAAATATTTGATATATTATTTAATTTATTTTCGACAAATTTGTGTCCTGACGAAAGTAGTCATTCGTAGTAAAAACTGAGGAAAATAATTTCCCTCAGGGCCTATGTCATCTGGGATGCTGTGTGGAGGGTCTTTTTGAGGCTAGGAAAGAATGAACATAGGTCTTTAAGAGACCCATATTGTAGAAAAAAAACAGAGGCCGGCAAATCGTTCCACAGCCGAGCTGTTGAACACAAGAACGAGTCGAAGAAGCGATCCGTTCTCGTGTGACAAATGTGAACCGTGTACATACGTTGGTCACGCGTTTGGCGTGTTTCCCGACTATAAACCGGTACCGAAGGGATCAATGACGCTAGTTCCTCGGAGCATTTTCCATTGAAATACCGGTAGAACGAGGATAGCATTCCCACTCGACGCCTGTGCTCCAAAGATTGCAATCTGTTTGTTAAGTTAGGTGAATCTATCAAACGGACCGCCCGTTTCTGCACAGAGGGTTTTTTCCAGGTATTTTGGGGCTCAAGACCAGAGGTGGCTGCCAAATTCAACCGTGGGGCGCATTTGTGATTTGTACAGGGTTAGCAGTTGTGTACTGTTAAAGTATCTGCGGGCCCTGTACAGTACGCCCAGTTTTTGAGAGGCTAACTTAACTTCGATGGAGCCCCCATATCTGAGCTTGTCACTTAGAGTTACACCAAGCACGTCAATGGAGGCCCTGTTCAGAAGATTGCTTCCGTTGAAGGAGACTAGATTTTCATTTCGATCCCTTTTAGACGTAATCAGACATGATTGGGTATTTGAAACATTAAATTCAACGAGATTATTATTTATATGAAAACAAACAATTTTTTAAAAATGTTCATCATTAACTAATAAATAATTACCAAAGTTGCCTCTAAAATCGTGAAATATCGATATCCTTAATGGCTCACATTTTAAAATATGAAACACAAATAAATAAAGGGCACTTCCGTACTCGTTAATTGCTTCAACTTTTGATTAAAAAATAAATTATCCATGTGGCATTATGGCTTCAAATCCAAATTTAAATTTTGAATGAAAATGCCCCGAAACCATTTCTCTTAAGTAATGACGGCCGGCGTGGTCCAGCGGTAAGGGTCTTGACTCGCAATCCGAAGGCCGCGGGATCGAATCCCGGCCTGGCAAATAAATTTTATTTGGTCAATTTGTGTTATTGCACAAGTAAATCATTTAAAATAATATATAGTATATTTACGGCACGTTCCAGAGTGGAAGACACTCTCAGTATTGCCATGGTGTAAGACCACCATTCAGAATTGAAACGTTGCTTGAAATGGCTTTAATGTTTGGTGGCTAGATCTGAATACCCAGGCACTTCCCCACCTTCCTCTTCCCCAACTCCTTCCCCTCCCCACTACCTTCAGCCTCACAACATGGCCTTGAAGGGGTAACCATCTGTTACCTATACCAGGGCGGGAAAGAAGGTGGGTCCTCCAAAGCCTCACAACATACCCCAGTTGGGGATGCCATAGTCTCACTGGCTCCAGACGAGAAAAGTTGGGACTCTTGTGCGGTATTCATTTAAGCCGCCACTACCCGAATTTCTACCGATTTTTTGCATATCTTCCTTGAACATTTGAAGTTTTTATGCTCTTAAAAAAATATGTTATTTTTGAAGATAATATCTATACTACCCCCACGCCAAAACGCAAATTATATGAAATTCCCTCGATAGAAAAAAATCGCAAAGTATGCTCCGAAAATTTTTATTTTCAAGCCTGTCTCTATTATTTAACAAGTTATATGTATGAAAAAATTCAGTGTTTCTTTGAACGTTGTTTTAGACAACCCCCACGAGATTTTTGCTCTATTTTAAACGAGTCATGTTTTATTAAGCATTTTCACAATTTTCGCTTCAATTTTATCATATATTAGCGCGCTCTGTCCAACATTCGGCAGAATTAATTACAAATCTCTCCATCTTCTTCTTTTTGAGCCGGGAAGCGTCGCCTTAAAAAAAATCGTTAATTTATCAATGTTTAACCTTTCATCACTAATCTGTTCTTGCTAAACCCACAACACACAACCGAACAAAACAAAGTAGACATAATCATTATTGTTGCATTTATCTGCATTGATTGGCGCCAATCTCCATTAGCCACTGCAGTTTCCTTGGCAATGTCAATTGATTGATGTAACGCAGTAATTGACCCGCGTTTAACAACAACAAATGCATTAGAAGAAGTATTAGTTGCAGTGGCATGTGACAAAAACCTCGATCCCGTTGATTAATAAAAATTGATCGTAGTTGTATTTATAAGAGAAACAAGGGAGATGGGACCTGAACGCCAATATCGTTTACCGGTAGTGCTTTACAAATAGCATCCATGTACAGTGACACCATGCGTTTGTTTCTACCTAAAGAACCAAACGCGTAACTTTAATTGGTTCCTTAAGGGTCCACTACCCGAATTTCTACCGATTTCTTGCATATCTCCCTTGAACATTTGAAGTTCTTAAGCTCTTAAAAATATAAATGTTATTTTTGAAGATAATACCTAGATACGTTCCACGCCGAAACGCAAATTATATGAAATTCCTTCGATAGAAAAAAAATCGCGAAGTTTGCTCCGAAAATTATCTAAAACAAATCTATTTCTATTATTTTACAAGTTATGGATAGACTCTGGCTTAGTTATAAATGCACAAAAAACAAAACTAATGCACATAAGATCGCCTCATGCCAGATTTACAATAGCACCCTCAGTAGTATCCCATAACTTTGACTGCATACATAACAATTGTTTACAGCCCTGCGACTGTGGAAGAATTGAGCTTGTCAAAGAGTATGTCTACTTAGGGGTGACGGTGGATTGTAATATGAAGTGGGATATCCATATTGCTAAGCTATGTAAGCGCCTTCGAGCGATTGTAGGCAAACTGTATAAACTTAAATATTATGTGCCTATCAAAACCATGAAATTAATCTATTTGTCCTTGGCTGAATCTAACGTTAGATATGGTATAACTTCCTGGGGGCACTCATGTAAGACAAACATCCAACATGTACAGTCAATTCAAAACGCCATGGTAAAATTACTCGTCAGCAAAGCAGTTTACGACCAGCGGCAAAATATCTCATTAATGTATAAATCCATAAATGTTTTACCTATAAGAGCTCTTTTTTGGCATAAAATCTGTATGCAACATATACTAGATAGCCCATACAAAACAAAGGTGGATCACATGTACAATACTAGGCTCACACAAAATGAAGGGATGATTGTACCTAGATTTTCTAATAAACATGGCCAGCGAACTCTTGAATACATTGTACCGCTTATATTTAATATGCTGCCATACGATTTGAAAAAATATTGCTCGACACCTAAATTTGCCCTATTGTTAAAAAAATGGCTATTGGAATCAGATTTTCTTTATTGACTGACTCCTAGTGCACTTCAAAAAAAAAAAAAAATTTTTTTTTTTTTTTTTAGACATATTCTTATTATTATTATTATTTTTATACTTATTTTTGTTTTTATTATGTATTTTATTAAATTGAAATATTTTTTTCCTGTATTGTATTATACTTAACTGTACTATGTTTCTGTCCACACTGTTCCTGCCGACAAGCTACTTGCAGTAGCTTTGCAGGTATAATGTAAACATGAAAAAAAATCTTTTTTCTGTAATAAAAAAAAAAAAAAAAAAAAAAAAAAAATGTTTGTGAAAAAATTCACAATGTTTCTTTCAATGATACTTAAGATACCTTCCACGAGATTGTTGCTCTATTTTAAACGAGTCATGTTATATTAAGCATTTTCCCAATTTTCGCTTCAATTTTATAATTGAAAATATTAGCGCGCTCTGTCCAACATTTGTAATTACATATCTCTCCGTCTTCTTCTTTTTGAGCCGGGAAGCGTCGCCTTAACCGCTAGAGCGACAGCGCAATTTAAAACTTTTTTCCCCGATTGCTCGGCATTTTTTGGTGATCATTTCGAATTTTAATATGGAGACATATAAACTGATTATAGACCTATATAGCCAATGAATTCACCTATCTTTTGTCGATTATTACATGTATGCAGGATTTATAAAAAAAAAAATTATAAAATCGTAAACTTTCCCTTATTCGTAATTACTTACAAATAAGGGAAAATTTGCCAAAATTGGCAGCAAAGTAATTCGAGGTATTTTAAATAGTGCCATATTGTGGCATAAAGCGCTCCGGTGGTTAGTAACTTTAATTGGCTTTAATATTCTGTGCAGTTTGTTCGTAGCTCGGCGACAGTCGTCACCCTTCATGGCATATCTCTTTTTGTTTCTATTGTACAAAATGTATCGGGACGTATCCGACAAACTTTAAGCATTGATTCCTGAACTTATTTGGGGTAAAAAAGGTAGATGACATTTTGGTCGACAGAAGACGGTAAAACAATGAGTTAGGTTAGGTTATGTTAGTTTAGGTTAGGTGTGTCTTTTAAGGATCTCCACCTTTCCTCACTTTTATTCAATGTTCCGTTTTGTCAATGTCTTGTTTCATAAATGTTTTATTTTGTCAGTGTTCTGTTTCTCGTGATACCATTATTATCTGTTTGTCGCCAGGCGCCTTCCTGATACCCTTCGTGTTCATGCTGATCCTGGAGGGTATTCCCCTCTTCCTGATCGAGATCGCCATCGGCCAAAAGATGCGGCTCGGCGCGCTGGGCGTGTGGAACACCATCCACCCCTGGCTGGGAGGCATCGGGATTAGTAGCTGTGTGGTCACCCTGTTCGTGGCGCTCTACTACAACGTCATCATCACCTGGGTCTTCTTTTACCTCTTCAATAGTCTGCAGGTATGTTACTTATCGTATGCTGATCATTCTAGCAATCCTAGCCACCATAACTAAATTATGGCGTCCCACAGGGCTCAATTCTGGTGCCACCGTAATGTGGCTCTTACTTTTCACCTGGTCTTCTACATCTTCAACGGTCGGCAGGTATGTCGCTTGTCCTATCCTGATCATCATAAATAAATGGTTGTTTATCAGGGTGATCGATTCTGTAGAGCTTTGTTATTGCGTTATCTTGGACATCGTGTCAATAGGGATATGGAGAAAAGAAAGGTCAAATTACATATATTATGAATTTCAGTTAAATGGACAAATTTGACAATTACATGGAAGATTGGAGTCAAATTCAGACTTAGAATAGACAAAATGTTGAAGTAAGGGGAGGCAATAAAATTTGAAAAAAAACTAAGAGTTGACAAACCAAAAAATATGATCTAAAGTTCTGACTTCTAGCCCAACGAAAACTGAAAGTACAGTCTCAAGCAAGTACGTGAATTTTAAAAAGTTTAGAGGTAATGGGGTAATCTCCTAAGTCCAATTCTCATTCGAAAAATTGAGGGATTTATTTTTTTATAAAAGTCGGTGAATTGGTGAAACCACAGTTTTGGTGGGGTAGCCCTTTTTATCGAAGCAAAGAGGCTCTTTTGATTGACGTTGATTGTGCCAATGTTGTGCCCAAATATTGTGAGTTTCTTTGAAAATGGAAAATGATGTGATTTGTGAGAGAAATGATAGGGCTGGATGCACTTTTTGGTAAGGAAATTGCAAATTCATAATTAAATCAAAACTAATAGGTATCATAACTAAGTTATGGTGTCCCACGGGGATCGGTTTTGACTCCACTGTTAATGTGGTTTACTGTGCATCAATACATTCATATCTTTTTAGAATAAACTTTTTTTTCTTTTTGTTTGGCAGATTTTGTAATGAAATGCTTTTTGTCGAGCCTATTATATGTGTAGCGTGTAAATGGCACACAAATTCAAGAAAGGAAACATCAATCACATAAGCTAGATGTTTTATGTAAGGCGCAGAACGCCTTTTAATTAAAACTCAGGTGACACGTGTCGCGAGACCATATTGCCACGTAGAAAACTCATCAAAAGTTATGTCCAATCTAACCCAACTCAGAAACCGACTGAAATGAAAACATAACTCACCACTGGACATTTTAGTGTCCCTAGAAAACTTAGATAATGAAAGTTCGCCGGAATGTATTAAACAACACAACATGTAACCACCACGCCATTGAGATGCGGGAATAGGCAGATATCCAAGTTACGCTGTAAAACTCTGACTTGGCATGCATTCTTGCTTCATTCGCGTTCATAGATCGTCTCCGATAGATAAAGCATGTTATAACTTTTTTTTCTTTTTTTTTCTCAAGTTTTACATTTGATGTATACAATATTATGAATAATGGGAACCCATTAAGGCGCAGCCTTTGCGTGGGTAATACAGTTAAATATTTTTTTTATCATTGTACCTAGAAAGTTAATTAAAATTTGTCTAAACTATGCATACATCTAAAATGTGCATACAACAGATGCTCAGAGCAGTCTGACAATTAATAGCAAAACCAAATTGAGGGGGCGCCTCAATCGTTAAAATTGCTGTAAAGATGTTGACTCCAATTTTTAAATTTAATTTTAATTGATGTAATCTCTATAGAGTTAATACCGCCACGCATATGTTATAGCGGTGTCACATGTTTTTCGACCGGCCGAAAATGTCGATATTTCGTTGTGGGAGACAAACTCAAAGCCAAAATCAAAGGTGGAATTGTATATAGTCCAAGAAGCTATGTACCTATACACGAAGTTCAGAAAATAGTGGTAGGTATTTCTGAAAGGCGATAATATCATAATATTATTTTAAAATATATTATTTTAATATTCAAATTTTCGTAATTTTTTAACGTTTGTTAGCAAGATATTTTCATGAAAAAGCTTTTTTTGTATTTTTGAAAAAGTATTTTCCAAAAAAGCATCTTATTAAATGCTTAACCAAAAACATATATTGAAAAAAGCGAGCGGTAGACACCGTTACCAAAAAACACAACGAAAAAAAAACAGATTTGTCGTTATCCATTTAAATGAAGTTTTAGTATAATTTACTCGTACCTATTTTAAAATTGGTGCCAAAAACACTGTTTTTGTTTAAATTTTTAAATTTTTTTATCAATTTTATTTTTATTTGTTTCTTATTTTCGGTAATTAGGCAACTTAAGATGTGTTAGGTATCTTCCAAATGAGTCATAGGTTCGAGTGATTACTATAGTCAAACAGATACCAAGTGCACTCCCAAAATTTCAAACGGGGAAGAACGTTCTTCGTCGTTTGAAATTTTGGGAGTGCACTTTGTATCTATTTGACATAGTTGGTTTATTCAGTTATCGTAAATATTTACAATGAATTTTAAACTAGACAGACATCCTTACTAGGTTATACTCTTTAGTTCTGTTGGTACGGCGGGCGGAGTGGGAGAGCTCGCTCAATCTCACGGATGCCTTCGGCCATCATCGTGACCGTTCGTATCTATTAGCCAAACACGAACGCGATAGATGGTACTCTTCTGATATCCTACACATTGACATATGGTGGGATATAGCAGAACTTCGTATTACAAACTAAGCTATCGACATCCATTGAAAGAAGCTGAAACTACATGAATAATCAATGCACTACAAGTATCTACTCCATATAAATCTCTTATTATTTTCTTCTTAGCATTACTCAGTGTGCATAATATTATTGCCTAGCTGCAATCGGTTTGGGCACTAGTCCAGAGTGTTTTAATAACTGGGAAATACTTTTACAAGGAAGACGCTTTAATCATTGATCTTAATTATTACGTTATTCTTAATATTATGTTTTTAAGGGTAATGGAGTCGGATTAGCACATCTTGCACGAAATTATTGCTCTCTTTTCATGTTTACTGGACAGATAATAAGAATACGTGTTAATTGTATTATTTATGTACGGGATTTAATGAACCTAATAAAAATATTAAATTTTATTGTTTTACACAAAAATGAAATATATGTAATATTATTTAATGCTAAATGCATGGAAAACCATTTTGTATCAATATATTATACCATCTGCTATAACATTAAGAAAAATAATTGTGGTATCTTAGATAAAAACAAGTATGTAATTATATCAAGTACAAATTTGAACCTCACACTGCATTATATAGATATATTTATTATAGAAATATTTCAATATGTAAAATCAACCAAACCCGTATTAGAAACTTATTGTATTGCATCAAATTTAACTACGAATTAAATGGCGCAGAATAATTTTTCGTATATTGATAATGATAACGAAATAGAATGTAGCACAGTAAATAATTTAGAAGTTTGGATAAAAAAACAAAGCATAAATGCTTCTGATAATCTTGTTTGTATTCAATTAAATATAAGATCTATACAAAAATATTGGGATGTATTGCATGTATATTTATTAAATAGTTTGAAGCATATTGACATTCTAATGCTATGTGAAACATCTGTTCAAACTGAAAGTACGAGTATGTACAATATTCCCGTATATAATGCATATAACTACTGCAGGACTGATAAGTCAGGAGGAGGTATTATATTGTATATAAGAAACAAATTTGAATTTAGACCAAAATCGTTCCAATCACAACATTTTGAAAATATAACAGGAAAGCTCATACTCCAGGACGAAACTAAAGTTAATATAATAGCCATCTATAGACCTCCTAATCTCAGTAAATCTTCATTTCTAACGGAATTATCAGCACATCTTGATACAATTAATAGTAAGGAAAATATTATCTTACTCGGAGATCTAAATCTAAATTTACTAAATGACCAAGATTATATCATAACTTCGTATGAAAACTTACTTACTAACCATTATTTAACTAAATGCATCAATATAGTAACCAGAGAAGCTGTATTAAATGGACAAATAACTCGCACTTGTATTGACCATATATTTGCTAAATTTAGAGGCAAGAAAATAACTGCTTGCGTCTGCGAAAATAATATTGCTGATCATTTTATCACTGCTATTAATATAAAATCTCATAAACGTCCCATAGACTTTGCAAATAAGTATGTTCAAATCATCTCACAAAAGGCTATTGATAGATATATCAGAGATTATAACTGGAGTAAACTTATATAGGAGAAGGATTGTATTCTATTATATGAAAAAATAAAATCTTTATTTAAAAATTTTTACAATAGTAGTTCAAAAACGATAGTGCAAAAACCGAAAACACGACCTTATGCAATAAATGAATGGGTAAGCAGTGAATTATTATGTAATATAAATAAAAGGGATAAACTATATAAAAAATGGAAAAGTACACCAACAAACAAAACATATGAAACAGAATACAAAAAAACACGAAACCTTGTCAATAAACTTATAAATAAAGATAAAACTAAATACTATAATAATAAATTTAAAACCTGTTTTAATGATACAAAAAAAACCTGGGATGAGATAAATAATATTTTAGGACGTAAACCCAAAAACGATTGTGATGAAACTATAATACGATACATGTTAAAAGATAGAACTGAGGATTCTGTGTCAAATGATTTTGTGAATTACTTCTCGGATAGCATCAGCAACATGTTACATAAATGCAATCACAAAGCTTCTAATATAGTAATGGAAGAACTACCTCATAGTTTATATATACCAAGAGCAACTATAACTGATATTGAAAATATCGTTAAAAAAATGAAAAACTCTAAAAGCACAGGTATTGTCAATATAAGAATGTTTGATTTAAAAAGAAATATAAAAACTCTTGGGCCAATAATAACTCATTTAATCAATATGATAATAAAGCAAGCAAAAATTCCACAAGAATTTAAATGTAGTATCACTAGACCAATATTTAAAGGTGGAAAACACATTGAACTGGGAAATTATAGGCCAATTAGTATTCTACCAGCATTAGAAAAAATTCTTGAAAAATTTTTATCAAATAAATTAAATAATTACATTGAAAAATTCGCTATCATAGATCCAAATCAATATGGCTTCCAAAGAAAAAAAAACACTGAAAAACTACTGCAAGATTTTTCCAATTATATAAATAATCAGTTAAATAATAAATTACATGTTATTGTTTTATTTATCGACAACTCTAAAGCTTTTGACACAATAAACTCTTTAAAAATGCTAAAAACTCTAGAAAAAATTGGAATAAGAGGAAATTTGTTAAATTTATTTAAAGATTATCTTACAAATAGAAAAATATGTACCAAAATAAATAATACATTTAGTAAAACAAAAAATATATCTGCAGGAGTTCCACAAGGTTCCATATTGGGACCTACACTATATATAATCTATGTAACTATAATGAAAAAACTTTTCTCTTTTGTAAAACATTTTGTATTCGCAGATGATACGGCATTGGTCATATCACACAAAGATCTAAAAATTGCAATTGAACTCTTACAAATTGACTTTAATCAACTCTGTAAATGGTCACATGATGCAGGGCTATTAATAAATGCTAAAAAAACTAAAGTAATGCATATAAGATCACCAAATGCCAAATTTCAATTTAATCCTAATATTATTTCTCATAACTTTAATTGCATCCACAAAAATATTCAAATTAACTGTAATTGTGAAAGCTTAGAATTAGTTACTGAATATGTGTATCTTGGTGTTACAGTAGATTGTTTTTTTAAATGGGACAAACATATTAAAAAAACCTGTAAAAGACTCAGATCAATTGCTAGCAGAATGTACACATTAAATTTTTTCCTATCAATTGATACACTTAAAATAATTTATATGTCACTAGCAGAATCAATAATAAGATATGGGTTAACAATATGGGGAAATACTACTGTAACCAACCTGAAACAGGTACAAGTTGCACAAAACGCAATTGTAAAATTATTAGTTGTCCCTAACATTTTCAAACAAAGACACAATACTCCGTTGCTGTTTCAGAGTGCAAAAATTTTACCTGTGAAGGCAATACTATGGTATAAAATTATAATTCAGCATATATTTACCCCGCAGCATAAAGAGAAACTAGATCATAAATATAGCACTAGATTCACGCGTAACGACGGGTTAATAGTTCCGAAATTCAATAATAAGTACGGACGTTTGAATACAACATACCGAAGATATTTATTTTATTACCTGACAATATAAAGCAACATAATTCTATGAATAAGGTTAAATATATGGTGAAAAATTGGTTATTGGAAAAAGAATATTTATTTTGATACTTGATACTTGATAAAATTTATGAAAAAATGTTTAACTGTAGATATAAGATGTAAATTATAAATTTAAATATATTTGTAAGGAATTATAAGCACCTGCTGTCAAGCCAATTGCAATTGGCTTAGCGGGACTGGATTGTTGATTTATAAAATAAATAAATAAATTAAAAAAAAAAAAAAAAAAAAAAAAAAAAAAACTGCATTAAGATTGTGCTTAATTTACACGGATTTTGAGCAGTAAATGGTGAACTGAAAAATGTGATGCCGATTTACTTCATTCAATGACTTAAGTAAATTATAGCAAAAAGTGTGTCTTAAGTACACACCAGTTCTGAAATAATAATAGTTATTGTTTTTTGTGAAAAAATTACCTCAAGGACGCTGTGCGAATATTTTGCAGTTTCGTTTAAAATGATCGGAATCAAATTTTTCAATGAGTTTAAGACTTTTAATAAGCTTTGCTAAAATTAATTATCTTCTATAATCGGCACATTTCTATGTAATTACTTTTTGCGCCTTGTCTACTAAACATCTAAAGGAGATGACAAAATAAAAAAAATCACTCCTTAAAAATATAATTGAACTATTTTTCTTTTATCCATAGTCTCCTCTTCCTTGGTCCTCGTGCCCAATGCTGAACGGCACCCCCATCGCCGAGTGCGTTAAGTCCTCGGAGACGGCCTACTTCTGGTACCGCACCACGCTGGACGCAGCGCCCTCCATGGACGAGCCCGGCGGTCTCAAATGGTGGATCGTCCTCTGTCTGCTGCTCAGCTGGACGGTCGTCTTCTTCATCGTGATGAAGGGCATCCAAAGCAGCGGGAAGGTAAATTTAATAAACAAACAGCCAGATAGGTAAATAGAAAAAAGATAAATAGACAGGCAGACACACCAACATACAAACAGACAGATAAAAAACGAACCAACCAACAAACCAATAAACTAACCAACCAACAAACTAACCAACAAACCAATAAACCAACATATCAACCAATCAATCAACAAACTAACATACTAACCAATAAACCAACCCAAAAACCAACAAACCAACCAAAATACCAACAAACCACTAAACTAACCAACAAACCAATAAACCAACATACGAACCAATCAACCAACAAACTAACATACCAACCAATAAACCAACCCAAAAACCAAAAAACCCAACCAAAATACCAACAAACCAATATACGAACCAATCAACCAACTCAAAAACCAACAAACCAACCAAAACACCAACAAACCAATATACCAACCAATCAACCAACTCAAAAACCAACAAACCAACCAAAACACCAACAAACCAATATACCAACCAATCAACCAACTCAAAAACCAACAAACCAACCAAAACACCAACAAACCAATATACCAACCAATCAACCAACTCAAAAACCAACAAACCAACCAAAACACCAACAAACCAATATACCAACCAATCAACCAACTCAAAAACCAACAAACCAACCAAAACACCAACAAACCAATAAACCAATATACCAACCAATCAACCAACTCAAAAACCAACAAACCAACCAAAACACCAACAAACCAATATACCAACCAATCAACCAACTCAAAAACCAACAAACCAACCAAAACACCAACAAACCAATATACCAACCAATCAACCAACTCAAAAACCAACAAACCAACCAAAACACCAACAAACCAATATACCAACCAATCAACCAACTCAAAAATCAACAAACCAACCAAAACACCAACAAACCAATAAACCAATATACCAACCAATCAACCAACTCAAAAACCATCAAACCGACCAAAAAACCAACAAACCAACAAACTAACCAACAAACCAATATACCAACCAATCAACCAACTCAAAAACCAACAAACCAACCAAAACACCAACAAACCAATATACCAACCAATCAACCAACTCAAAAACCAACAAACCAACCAAAACACCAACAAACCAATATACCAACCAATCAACCAACTCAAAAACCAACAAACCAACCAAAACACCAACAAACCAATAAACCAATATACCAACCAATCAACCAACTCAAAAACCATCAAACCGACCAAAAAACCAACAAACCAACAAACTAACCAACAAACCAATATACCAACCAATCAACCAACTCAAAAACCAACAAACCAACCAAAACACCAACAAACCAATATACCAACCAATCAACCAACTCAAAAACCAACAAACCAACCAAAACACCAACAAACCAATATACCAACCAATCAACCAACTCAAAAACCAACAAACCAACCAAAACACCAACAAACCAATAAACCAATATACCATACAATCAACCAACTCAAAAACCATCAAACCGACCAAAAAACCAACAAACCAACAAACTAACCAACAAACCAATATACCAACCAATCAACCAACTCAAAAACCAACAAACCAACCAAAACACCAACAAACCAATATACCAACCAATCAACCAACTCAAAAACCAACAAACCAACCAAAACACCAACAAACCAATAAACCAATATACCAACCAATCAACCAACTCAAAAACCATCAAACCGACCAAAAAACCAACAAACCAACAAACTAACCAACAAACCAATATACCAACCAATCAACCAACTCAAAAACCAACAAACCAACCAAAACACCAACAAACCAATATACCAACCAATCAACCAACTCAAAAACCAACAAACCAACCAAAACACCAACAAACCAATAAACCAATATACCAACCAATCAACCAACTCAAAAACCATCAAACCGACCAAAAAACCAACAAACCAACAAACTAACCAACAAACCAATATACCAACCAATCAACCAACTCAAAAACCAACAAACCAACCAAAACACCAACAAACCAATATACCAACCAATCAACCAACTCAAAAACCAACAAACCAACCAAAACACCAACAAACCAATAAACCAATATACCAACCAATCAACCAACTCAAAAACCATCAAACCGACCAAAAAACCAACAAACCAACAAACTAACCAACAAACCAATATACCAACCAATCAACCAACTCAAAAACCATCAAACCGACCAAAAAACCAACAAACCAACAAACTAACCAACAAACCAATATACCAACCAATCAACCAACTCAAAAACCAACAAACCAACCAAAAAACCAACAAACCAATAACTAACCAACAAACCAACCACATGTATGGCCGTTTACTCTCGTATTTGAAATTACATTGCCCTTGAGTGTACTGAAGTTTAAACAGTTTTTTAAATTATTTTTGCTCAGTGAATTAAAATTTCAACAAAGAAATCGGTTTTCAATTTTACGCTATGATTTACTGATTTCATAGGTAAAAGATCCAAAAACATTTATAAAACTAGTAAAAAAGAGAGATCCCAGGACAGATCTTTGAGGAACTCCTCAAATATAAGAATTTGACAATAATTGATAAATTTGTGACGTTTCGTGTTTGGTCATTAGAACTGAACAGATTAACCCGAAAAGGGTGGTCGATACTGATTTAAAAAAAAAACTGATGCCGTCAGTTTATAATTATGCCCCAGATAGGCCAATGAAATTTCGATTTGAAATTTTAAAATGAATATCGCCAGAAGATAGAAAAGGTTCTTACTTTGGCACTGACACAATTTTATTGGTGCATCTCTTGTTGTATTAAATAATCACATTTTTTCAAATTTTAATCCTGTTTTCTCGTTTGTTCCAGGTGGTCTATTTCACATCTCTGTTCCCTTACCTGGTGTTGACTATCTTCTTCATACGTGGAATCACCCTGAAAGGCGCCGGGGCGGGTCTAATGCACATGTATACACCTAAGGTCAGTTAAATACAAATCCAACCTCTCAGTATCGTCGGTTGGAATAGAAAAACCATATTGAACAAAATATTTAGTTTGCAGTTTATTTTTGCTCGCCCAACTGGACTTTACAATAAGAAAAGAAAATAGGTAGAGAAATTTTAAAATTAAATCCCTCAATGGCACAGACACAATTTAACTTTCTTGCTCCTAAAATCTTCAATAATTTAACAATAGAAATAAAGTCAATAGCCAAATACGACAGTTTCAGGAAAGCGCTTGGGGACTTTTTGATGAGTGATTGTGATAATGTTAGTAGCCTGTTTCTCGTACTCAGATGAAAGTGTATATTTTGTTTATATGTGTGAGGATGTTGTTATATGGGAGTATGTACGTATGTGTGTATATACATGTATAGATGTGTGCACCAATATATGCATGTGTGCTTGCATGCACCCAGACTAACAAAAAAGGTAAAAAAGTTATTACATCGCAAGTTATTACATTATTACATTACAAGTACATTTTTACAATATTATGTTAATTTATTCTCCTTTCTACTTTCTATTGTTTTTATATACATATTTTCTACTTTTTATTATAATTTCTACTTTTTATTTTAATTTCTACTTTTTATTATAATTTCTACTTTTATTATAATTTCTACTTTTGATTATTATTTCTACTTTTTAGCATAATTTTTCCAATTTTTAGCGTCATTTATACTTAAATCCATGTTCACACTAGACTCCATACTTCATACATCATAACTTTTATCCATTGGTCACCATGAGACAGGAAGCCGCCTAGTATGGTGATATAATATTCTTTATGTAAGTGTCACTAATATGTTACATGTGTTCTATAAATAAATAAATAAATAATCGATGTATCAGCAAATGTTGAAATGTATGTTCACGTTCATTTGCACTTACACATTGTTTTAAAAATAATATCTTTATTGAAAGAAATTTTTAACGAAAATGAAAAATATACTCGTTACGTAATCTGGTGCCTCAGGCCTCTGGCGTAGTCTGTCAGATGATCAGATTATTTCCGCTCATAATTAAATAATAACGTTAATAAAATCCATATAATTGGAATATTTTTGGTTACTCCCATCAATGTAATATATCATTGAAGAAGATAACAATAGTAACCTAAGTAGAAATTTTTTTGTAAGATGTTTTGTCCATAGGATATTTTGTCGCGGAATGAAAACGTGCATTACTGTTTTTTTTCCGTACGAAGCTCTGTCTGATGCCCGATGACTATAAAACACGTAAAAACAAAGAGCATTCGATTGCGTTTTCATCACTAGGAAACAAGAATGATGGGATAAAGTCTTACATTCAAATGGTTCACGATTTTGTTCCTTCAATCACTGGTCACTTTAGAGGCACGATTACACAGCTGTTTCGCAATCATATAAAAAACCTTTATGAGAGCGATGTATAAAATGGTTTTGCTTGAGTTTCAATAACTGATGAACAACGGCCATATTTCAACTAATAAATGTGGGTTCTTTCCAAATTTAGCTTTGGTGTCGTGTTTAGTCATCTTCTTTTTCTTCTGCTTCCCGGATGTTGGTTGGTTTGTGAGGAAAGGAAAAGAAAAAGAGAAGATGACAATATTTTGAACAGGTCCTTGGGATATTTCATACGGAGTAGTCCCAAAACTGTTTCAATATTAAACAGGCTCAATTAGAACATCAAAAATGTAATGATGATATTTTGTTTACAGGTGGAGAAGCTCCTGAACCCCACCGTGTGGCTGGACGCGGCTACCCAGGTGTTCTATTCCTTCGGGCTGGCCTTCGGGTCCCTGATCGCCTTCGGGTCCTACAACACGCCCAAGAACAACTGCGTGCGTGATGTCATCCTCGTCAGTTTCTGCAACGCGTTCACCGCCATCTACGCCAGCGTGGTCATCTTCGCAATCCTTGGCTTCAAGGCCTCTGTCAATGTGGAGAAGTGCATCGAAGGGTGAGTCGAAATCTTCACAAAACTTTTTTATTATACTCTTTTATTTTTAATCTGATTGGGCATTTTCACGGTTTTTATTATTCTTGAAAAAATCACGATATTGTCAATGAATAAACAAAATACCTAAAAGAAGGACTTGCAAGCAATAAGATTTTGTTTAGTTCTGGGCGAATGTAACAGGCTCCATTTGGTGACATTTGCTTGACATGAACATGCTCATAAAGAGCATGTGTGTTCAATTATTGGCTTTGAGCATGCTTAATTCTCAATTCATGAGTATGCTCAAACCAAGCTTGCAAATGTGTTCAGTTGATGAGCAAATGTGTACAGTTGATGAGTTAATGTGTAGAGTTGATGAACAAATGTGTACAGTTGATGAACAAATGTGTTCAGTTGATGAGCATGCTCATTAGCCTGCTGATTTATGAGCATGTGTGTAAGTACCATTAAGTTTCAGGATATAATGTGGTGATATTTGCAGGAACATGGGCAAAATGTTCGAGCATCAACTACTCCCCTCCCGGAACGTGACTCCCGAGGTGTACGAGACGGCCCTCTCCACCCTGGACAACAGCACCTTCTATTCCACAGGACTAGAGATCTGCAGTCTGTCCCGGGAGCTGGATGAGGTCAGTCTGTCGTTTTATTTCTTCTATACTTTCCCAGGGTCTGATATATATCATAAACTATCTAAATATCTACAATCTCGATCTAGATAAGTGTTTCCCAAACGTTTCCCGTGAGCCATTGAGCGCTTTTATAATTACCGTGACGATCCATCATTACGTTACCGTGATGGCACAAAAAGGGCAACAAACGTACTGTAATTATCACAATAATGATGTAGCTCTTTCAAAAGATGAGATATACAATGTTTCCTCCAAAGTAAAAAAAATAATCATTCTCTTACATCTCTCTCACACACCGTACTATGACGTCTCTGTAAACCCCTACAATACTACTAGCCGTGATGTTAATTTTGAAAGTATGAAATATAATAACAAGGATAACATTAAAGTGTGAGTGAATTCCAAAAATTCAAAACGTCAAACGTCAACGCATTGATGGTTTTGCCTTTGTTCTTAAATATAATGCTGCAGCTCTTTCTTACACACTAAATAATAACAGTCTAAAATGAGACAAACGGTGAACGAATGTCTGCACCCTTCCCAAAGTAAACATACAATCATTATCATGCATCTCCCTCAAACGTATACAGAAAATGAAACGCAATTTCCATCACCGTGGCTGAGACGTCAAAAGATATATGTTTCCCCCAAAGGAAAAAAGTAGTACTTTGGAAGAAACAGTCCTACGAATTTTGTGCATCTCATCTTTTGTCTCTTCATTATTTAATGTAGGTAAAAGAAAGATCTGCAGCATTATAGCGATGAGGAACGTATGTTTATTTTCGAAAAACCCAAAGTAAAACCTTATTTAATGTCATTACAGAATAATGTTTTGTTTTTTTTTCATTATATTAACACAATATAATTTAACTCGCAAAAAAGTCAAGGTTGCCTTCGAAATGAAGCAAAATTAAATATTTTGATGGCCTATATTTAATAATTTAAAACACAAACAAATGAAGTAGCACATATTCGCAATAGATGTTTGTGTTACCTTTTTATTAAAAAAGAATTATTCATTTTGATCGGATATTTCTCCGCCTCAAAACAAAAATTAAGTTTTGTGTGAAAAAGATCTCGCAACACAGCCCTCTCCTCTTATCGTATTGACATTTGCGCTTGCAATACCATTTTTTTTTCATCGGAAAGTCAAGGTCGCAATATTATTTAAAAAAATCCAATTTTTCCCAAAAAAATATAACAAATACATTATAATAGTTAATTAATGTGTAATGTCCTTGTGTAATGTCCTCTCTATACACAGTAAGGTAAATTACCAATTAACGCTAGATGAATTCTGGAATACAGAATTCAAAAAACCTGTAAACCACAACTACCCTACTAGGCATAGAGAAGCACAAATGTTTATTGTCAATAAATCTCAAAATGTATACGGAGATAGAACAAAAAGTCATAAAATTCCGGAAATATTTAACGCATTACCTGAAAATATCAAAAATGAGACATCTTATTCAAAAATCAAAACAAAAGTTAAATCTTTCTACCTCCGAAGAACATGAAATCAAATAAAATAGTTCCTATCTATTTATTTTCTCACCGTACTGTGTAAAATATTTTTACTACAACGCAATTCATAAACATTAAAACATTATAATAATTAGTTTGTCGTAATAATTAGTATTTTAATATTAAGTATTATATTTAGTATATACTATGTAAAACTGAAAAGTATACTGTATTAAATAATTAGAAAAAAATGAGAGATTTCTTACAATCAAACTGATTGATCAGTTTCGTAAGATTTGTAAAATAAAATATTGTAAAATTAAAACTGAATAAACATATTTAAAAAAAAAAAAAAAAATTCACCATTAGTGTGTTGGCGTGCGTCCCAAGTTTATAATTGTGTCCTAACTCATTGTGTTAGGCGGGAATGGGTACCGCCACCCCGGGAACCATTTATTGGATAACCATCACCTATCCCATAGGTCACTCAAATGGTTCGCTACGTTTGGTGATTTGACAGGAGTGCCCGGGTTAAGGGGTGAGATTTGTCTAAGTCTTTTGGCGGTGGATGACCAGGATTCCCAATCCCAGATTCCTACCCACCCCTCAAACCCCTTTCCTTCCGAGAACTCCCCTCTTCTTATTTTCCTTAAAAAACCCTCCACACAGCATCTCCAAAGATGACATAGTCATGAAACGTGAATCATAACCGTGAAACGTCACGTATTTTCCTCGGGGTCTCCTGTGTGGATCTCTTGTAAAAAAAATGAGTGGGAAAAACGGTAGGAGAGCTGTATTTGAAATTTTTTACTATTTTTATAGAGTTACTATAAAAATAGGGAAAAATAAAATAAAATACATCGTTTGAGTACTTACTGGAATGCTTAATGCTTTTACAAGGTCGGTAATGTGGAGGGCAGTCAATGTTCGCAATTTTCCCACATTATTATGTGGCTTCGATGTTTTTCGCATCATCATCAAACGAACTTTTCCAATAAAAATCCCGATTTAGATATACAAAAGCACATTCCAAACATTTTCTTTTATTCAATAGATTTATCGATAAAATAGGTATTTTAGTAAGTACTTACCACAGATTCGCAGATAGGAACTGATGTGGGACGAAAGGATATTGGATGATACCGAAATAGAAAATAATATTGTATGTGGAAAGATATTTATTTCCGTTTTATTTTATTTACTTGGTAGGACTTGAATAAAAGCTTTCATGCGATATTTTAATTTTATTTTATTTATTTACTGTCTCGCCAAAAGAATACTTTACATAATTGTTACATTTTCATTGTTACATTTTAATATATAGTACATTTGCGGCACGTTCCAGAGTGGAAGATACTATCAGTATCGCCCTGGTGTGAGACCACCATTCAGAATTGAAACGTTGCTTGAAATGGCTTTAGCCGTGTTTAGTGACGATCTGAATAGCCAGGTGCTTCCCCCACCTTCCTTTTCCCTATCTCCTTCCCCTCCCCACTACCTTCAGCCTCACAACATACCCCAATTGGGGATGCCATAGTCTCACTGGCTCCAGACGGGAGCAGTTGGGACTCTTGTGCGGTACTTCATATTAAAAAAAAAAAATATCCGAATTCCACCACATTCAAATTAGGCCAAATTGGGCCACATCCGAGTTGTGCTATATCCGAAGCTTAAAGATGCAGCTTTTTCTTACATTTTGAATAATGTTGAAACACACAAAATACATATGACTGTTTCCTCCAAAGTACTACTTTTTGGGTTTCATTTTCTTTATACGTGTGAGGGAGATGTATGATAATGATTGTATGTTTCGTTTGGGGTGCAGACACACGTTCACCGTCTCATTTTCTTCTTTGTTATTTAGTGTGTTAGAAAGAGCTGCAGCATTATATATTTAAGAACAAAAGCAAAACTTTCAGCGCATTTACATTTGATGCTTTTGAATTTATGGAATTCATTCACACTTTAATATTATCGTTGTAACTATACTCCATACTTTCAAAATTATCTTCGCGACTAGTTGTATTGTAGGGGTCTACGGAGACGTGCGGTGTGTGAGAGAGATGCAAGAAAATGATAACTTTTTTTCCTTTGGAGGAAACAGACCTATGTACATTGTGTATTTCATCCTTTCCTTTGAAAGAGCTACAGCATTATTGTGTTAAGGAACGAATGTTTACTGCCTTTTTTATGCCGTCACGGTACCGTAATCGTGAAATGTCACGGTAATTATAAAAGCATCTAATGGTTGTCTTAAAACCACTCACGTGAGAAATAAATAACTTTACCAATTTAATTGCGATTACGCTGTATTTCAATGTGGAGCTATAATTAGAAACTTCAACATTTATTGTAATCTTCTATCTTAATATATATTGACGGCCTCCGTGGTCCCGAGGCAAGACTCTCGACTCACAATCCGAAGGTCGCGGGTTCGAACCCGGCGTGCGCAAATAAATTTTATTTGATTAATTTGTGTTATTTCACAATTTATTCATTTAAAATAATATATAGTATATTTGCGGCACGTTCCAGAGTGGAAGATACTATCAGTATCGCCCTGGTGTAAGACCACCATTCAGAATTGAAACGTTGCTTGAAATGGCTTTAGCCGTGTTTAGTGACCAGATCTGAATAGCCAGGTACTTCCCCACCTTCCTCTTCCCTATCTCCTTCCCCTCCCCACTACCTTCAGCCTCACAACATACCCCAATTGGGGATGCCATAGTCTCACTGGCTCCAGACGGGAGCAGTTGGGACTCTTGTGCGGTATTAACTTTAAAAAAAAAAAAAATATATATGTTTTCTGTCCGTGTGTATGTCACTGAACTCCTCCTAAACGGCTGGACCGATTTTGAGGAAATTTTTTGTGTGGGTTCAAAGGGATTCGAGAATGGTTTAGATTCACAATTTGGTCTACTTGAAAATATCCTTTTAATTATTTTTTTTATTTCTAAGGAGTTGTTGATTTAGGAATGTTTTACATTGGACCCGGCAGACTGCGCTACCATCGCAGTATCGAATATTCAATATTATTACATTTTAATTTTAGTTTGTCCCGACAGTTGTGTACAGGACAACGTCTGTCGGGTCCGCTATAAATAAATAAAATAAATTGTGGAACATTCCAGAACACTTCCGATGTTGTCCTGAGTGAAGCCGGGTAACCCAGCTAGTATATACATAAAATCAATTGCTGTTCGTTTGTCTCGCTAAAACTCGAGAACGGCTGGGCCGATTTAGCTGATTTTGGTTTTGAAATGTTTGTCGTAGTCCAGGGAAGGTTTAAACGATGAGAAAGTATGGAAAAATTGCGAGGAAGATAGTAAAAACAACCATATTTCCAATATTAGTTTAAAAACTGAATTTACCGGGGTTGAATGTATGGAATGCGTAGGGAGAGGGGAACCAGGGAGGGAAATTTGGGAAGGGGGAGGGGAACTCGGGAAGGTAGTTTGTGGGACGGGGGAAGGGAGGGAGTGGAGTGGGGAGAGGGAAGGTGGAGGAGATGGAGTGGGAACGCGAGAGGGAATGGGGACGCGGGAGAGGAAGGGGAGGCGGAAGTGGAACGGGACGAATGGGAAAGGACACGCAGGGAGAAACATTTTTTTTAAACGGCATAGCAACGCATACCGGGCACCAGCTAGTTTGTATTAAATCTGAAGCTATGGGAGTAGTTAGTACTTGCCCACAAGTTATACATTTATTTTACTTGGTCCAAAATAGAACGACTTTGAATAGATCAATTCCATTGTTTATATTTACTTCAGACGTCAGAGCCACTTACAAGGTATTGCTTAATATTAATAGAAGAGTCATGCTATTATTCACACACATATTATATAACACTAGCGAAAATCACGGGATAATCTTGAAAAATCTGTTCCAATTTTAAGAATGTGTTAAAAATATTAGATTGTACGTAGTGTGGGATATAGGATAATACATATAGTTTAAACATCCTTCAACATAATCCGTTAATATAGATAGATATTTGTAATTTTTAGGTGTCTCAACCGATGTCAGTTAAGTAGTATATATATTGTGATATGTGCGAATTGGTACTTAACCATATTAGAAGTGTGCCATATCCGAATTAGGCCATATCTGAATTGAAATTGTTCCTTATCTGAATTGGGTCATATCCAAATTGTGCCATATCCGAATTGGGTCGTATCTGAATCGGGCCGTATCTGAATTGTACCATATCTAAATTGGGCCATATCCGACTTGTGCCATATCTGAAATGGGCCGTATCCAATTAGGCCATTTTAAATTGGGCCATATCCGAATTCATATATTAGAAGAGTGTCTACTATCGTCGTTCGTATCTAATGCACAACGGTTACGAAAATAGCCATATCTGAACTGGACCATATCCGAATTGTACCATATCTAAATTGGGCCATATCCGACTTATGCCATATCTGAAATGAGACATATCCAATTGGGCCATTTTTGAATTGGGCCATATACGAATTCATATATTAGAAGAGTGTCTACTATCCTCGTTCGTATCTAATGGGCGAACGGTTACGGAACTAGCTGATGATACATGACAGATAGCTGAACTCCCAGTGTTTGGTTCCCCAGCTTCAGAATAACTTAGAACTTCCTATAGAACGGACATCTGGTTCATTTAAATATTGATTGTAAACATTACGATAATATAACTAAAGCAAATTGTAATCTCGACGACCTCGATCTTTGTTGCAGTTTTCTCGAACATATTTCAAATAATCTCATACACTGAGATAGAAACACATAACACTTAATCGCTGGTCTGAATTTTTCATATAATCAGTTCCAATTTTGAAAATGACACTTTAATTCAAAGCAAATTTGAGTAGGACTATAACGCATTGCACACACAACCGAAATTTACATACGTTTCACTAATTCAATATCAATTTTATCAGGTTTAAAGCTCGAGTTGATTCTGAATTCTATTAGAAGCCTCTGGAGCGCTTTTTGCCACAATATGGCACTATTTAAAATACCTCGGATTGCTTCGCTGCCAATTTTTGCAAATTTTCCCTTATTTGTGAGTAATTAAGTAGAAGTTTATGATTTTATAATATTTGTTTTATAAATCTTACAAATATGTGATAATCGACAAAAGATAGGTGAATTCATTGGCTGTATAGAACTATAATCAGTTTGTATGTCTTGATAATAAAATTCGGAGATATGATCTTTTTAATGTGGCGGAATATATTCAAAATGATTACCAAAAAATCTTCAGCAATCGAAAAGAAAAAGGTTTTATATTGCGCTGTCGCTCCAGTGGTTCAAACTCGTTTCATTGATTTTTTGTGTTGTTAAATTTTGAAAAGCATGATAGGTATACACGTTTAAAACACACAAGGGTTAAATTCAGCGGCCCAAAATAAATAGCGCGGTAAAAATAAAAAACGTTAATCGGATCGTTGATTGCTTTTCCGACTGAACGAACGCGACAACGGGTAACGGGAAAAGCTCGCATCGTAAAAGAAAAATAATTGCAACTTAGAAAATAAAAGGGGTTAATTGTTAAGGTACCCTACAAGCACCCCAGCAGGGCGAGCGGATACAAATATAGTAATGTTTCATGATAAATTCTATTACCCTTAGAAAATGGAGGAGGGTACAGTTTGACGGTGATCGGACAATTCAGAATGAACTCAACTAAAAACACCTCCTTTGAAAAGTCGTTAAAAGTGGTAGAAAGAATATATAAAAAATTGATTAAGGGGAATATAAACGCTAGAAATATTTCGATTCTCATGCCTTTAAATTTAAAATCGAGCGTCTTATTTGCACGAGGCAAGTAAGCGAACAAGTGGTTCAAGAATGAAAAAAGTTTGAACGTACAAAACCTCAAAAATAGTCTTAGCCATATAGGGGTATTTTTTAAAAATTGTTTCTTATTTCATGGTTAAGTCATGCAAAAAAATTTTTTTAGTGGTTTACGCTTACATTTTTTCATATGTAAATAATAATTATATTGTAATTCCAATACATGGAAAAGCTAGCAAAAGCTTCAATTTATCCGTAGCATATTTTTTGATGCTCATATTGTAAACCGATTCGTCGTAAAGATTAATCTAAATAGTGTCTAAATAGGATTTCACGTATAGCTTCATCTTAAATAGGTGATGTAAGGTTAGGTTATGAGCTTTTTTTATATTATTTGTAGATTTGTTGTACCTATTTAATATACGGATAATATAACGTATTTTGTTCACGCTATTTTTTGACATGTATTTATTCGGGGCCATAGATGATTTTATTATTTAGCAGATTATGTACAAACAATAGATCCGACCAATTACGTCTTTTTTAAAGTTATCACTTTCGTTATTTGTAGTTTTGTTGTATTTAAAATATCTTTATTTACTTATTTATTGACGCCCTATTGGGCTTTTACATATCAAATACAAATTTCTTTTATAACAACAGTATAACATAAATAAAAAAGATTAAAAAATATATAAATAAAGCGAAAACTCAATATTATAAATAAAAGTATAACTAATGCTCAATCCACATGGATAACTTTAGAGAACTCGCAGGTACAATTAATATACCTACGAACAACAAAATCTAAAAAAATCAAATTTTTACTTAATTACTCGTTGTTTGCACCTAGAATAAAAACAAACAAAAGAAAATCGAAATAAAATAAAATGATTTCTCATTCATTATTTACATCTAAAAGTGGTGGTCTAATTTGGCTTTAAATGTATGGAAGTTTAAATTAAATATGTCAGCGACATCACTTAGTTCATGGCCCAACCTATGTATTCTTTCTAACACAGAATTCATAGCAAAGTTATTGTTGTAAAATAAAATATTCCGCCTGGTGTATTTTGGAGGTATATATATAGATAACAAATTTATAGGTCAGGGCAGTCCAACCTTGAATGAACGATTTTATATAATACGGATAATTTAACGTACTTTGTTCACGCCGTATATCAAAAGAGGTTTTTAGACTAGGTAGTTTTTTTTTCAGCTTTCAAGCGTGCTGTTCCGCTGAACACAATTGGATGACATCATCTTTATATAGTACTAGCTTTTCCCCGCGGCTTCGCTCGCATGGTATTACGGGAAATTACTGTAGCGCTTGCACTTATCAATTATCTCCCCCTCACCCCACCCCCATCCCCTCCCGCATTCCATATATTCATTCCCTTACATTCAGTTCTCAAACATCTCGCCTACCACCTAAATTTCATAATACTATAGCTCAAAGAAAAAAATTACTTATCCAATTTTGTTCATTCGTTCGTAATTTATGCGCTTACAAACATTTCGGATGTTTATTTTTATTTAAATATTTGGAGGTTCGTTAATATAATAAAAAAATACTCTATTTATCATTCTTTATAATCGTTATGAATTATATTTTGAATATAGGAACTCTCATCTGACATTTATTCCAAGCTTGTCCAAAAAAAAAACGAATTCTAATATTTGAATTTTCTGCAGTAGTAGCTGACCAGTAGACTGAGTACCTACCAGCATAGAGCCTAAAAATAAATCAACTTTGTTTCCATGGAAAAGATTTTTTTCTGACGTTAGCAAAAACTCGCTTTTGTTAGCGACAGAAAACGTATAATAAATATAATATATTAATATTTATAATTTCATAACGCCAGAGCTTACCATCATATACAACCTGTAGTCTGCGCATATAATTTAGCTTTATATTGGTGAAAGAATTATTAAAGTCTTTATATTGTGTTATGCGTGAAAAGGTCATAAACAAACTCGAGCAGTTTCGCATTTATAATATTAGTATGGAGTATGGATATGGATAGACCTCAATTTCATTTTTGTTGATTATCTTATCTTCACATTTTTGTTGATTATCTTATCTTCACATTTTTGTTGATTATCTTATCTTCACATTTTTGTTGATTATCTTATCTTCACATTTTTGTTGATTATCTTATCTTCACATTTTTGTTGACTCTGTAGGTTGTTGTACTGACCTTACTTCATAATTTTAACTTATTTGGATGTTTTTGGGGTTTGTTGTACTAAACATCTCAATTATAATGATGTTTTTTTTCAGGCTGCCGAAGGAACAGGACTTGCTTTCATCGTGTTTACTCAAGCCATCGTAGAACTGCCAGGAGCGCCTTTCTGGTCCATAATTTTCTTCCTGATGCTGCTGTCTTTGGGAATTGGATCCCAGATCGGAATTCTGGAAGGCATGCTTTGCACCATCTTCGACATTGACATATTTAAGAGGATCCGAAAACCCTACGTCACTGGTAAGATTAAAAGATTGAAAATAATTGTTTACTCAATAATTATTAGATTTTGGGGGTATTTCACCATCTTGCTCACAAGCACTACCAATAGGATAAAGCATTTTTTCGATTTCACCATCCTTCAAGGATGCTTATGTGGGTAGATAAAGTTTATTTTTATTAATTGGTACTTTGACCAGCCAGTAACGTTTACCGGGTACAAATTAGCAAAGTTTTCTACCATATTAGCAAAGTTTTCTACCACGGGTTCAATAAATATGACAGACAGCTGCTGTCAAATCGTATTTGCATTACCCGAATTTTTCACGATTTCTACTTACGAAAATGCCGTTCTTGTAATCCATGACCAGCCTAAAGACAAAAACTCTCAACCACTTGGTGTGTTATTTTAATATATATATATTGAAGAATAATACAGAATTGTAGTACTTACATCATATTTCAACAACAATAACAAGTATATTAGGTTTTATGTCATTCTATAACCATATAAATTGCATTCCAACAAATAATAATTTCATTGTTGTCAGCCGGAGATTTTGTTGGTGTCTGCTTGCAGATTTATAAAAAGATAGTCGGAGGCTATTGGATATAGCCGTCCAATGTGTATTCGCTTCCTTCTGGACCCGGCTCTTTTAAAAGGTTTTTATAATTTGACCCAGTTCCCGAGGGTCAAGGGATTATGGACTGCAATCATGTTGCAATGTGACCAAGTAAGTACCTCTGAATATCATACTACTGTAACGGATATTTTTACAATCAATATTTGTACTATCAATGAATTCACAGGAACAGGGAAGGTATATAAAATGTACCTATATCCTCACTACACACCTGTAGTATTCATTTCCTTATTCCAACAGTATTCGATTTCCCCAACTGAAAAAACCAAGTACTGAAATGACTTTCTTCTTTCAGACGGAGAAAATGCCGAAGTAACCTTAACCAGTAACTGCTACAGAAAAGGTGTCTTCTCCAGGTGGACGTGCTGATTGAAGTGATTCTGTATGAGACCCTAGAAATTTTGTACAACTGTGTTTTAAAGAGTAGATTCCCTGTACTTTTATTGTGAAAAACACTTATTTAGCTTTATGGAAACTGTAATAAAACTTCAGAATATTTTGGTATATCTGTACAATATATTTATTTAATAACATGTGAGAGAAAAACATTTCTCTTTGTAAGAACATACCTAATACGGTAGATTATACTTAGTTTTTATAAATATATGGCAACATTATCAGGAGTCAGTGGGACGACGGCAGCCATAATATTTTATAATATTGTATGGATGAATATGAATGGTACAGACAAATGATTGTATATTATTTATAATCATTCTCACGCAAGGTCATTTAGTAGATGTTGCCCCATGTGTAGGCACGGTGGGGCAAGGTGGGGCATTTGCCAACTCTGGCTGGGCGATGCATGACCTCTTAGATTGTAGACCAAGTTGCGTTTTCAAATTTACAGCACTTCAAATGACGGTTTTTCCGTCTTCCGTTCATGTTGATAGAGCCCAAAGCATGAATATGTTGTCGAAGCCTACTGTTTTTGGTATCTACTCTAGATTTTTATTTTTTGTCCCACCCTAAATCAATACCTAGCTACACCCATTTGTTCAACTACAAACATTACAAAAATTTCAATGAACTAGAACTAGCTAGAGAATAACTAGCTTCGTGTTGGGAACACCTTACTAAATGAATATTCTAGATTGTAAAGTAAACAATACATTCTGTTTTATATAATCATTATGTTAGCAGCTCTGGAGACTCTGGATGGCTGATGGCTATTCTTTTAGTCTTCCTCATCCACAACGCACAGCGGTGTACTCCTCAATTGCATTCGGTTTATCTGAAAGTAATAATAAGGGATAAAACATTCATGAAACACTAACCACCTGCCACATTCCACCTGTGGATCAATGAGCATGCTCACAAATCAACAGCCAGTTGATTTGTGAATGGAGGGAAATAATTATGCCGAGTCTTCAATTTATGATGGTCCGATGCTTTGTGACCCCCTTGCACAACGTGTGAAACGCTTGTAAACTGTGCGACCCAAAATTTAAGTTTCTTGTTTTTGTAAAAGCGCAATGAAACCATGCATTATTTTAATTCAATGGCAAGCCAGAATTTAACACTAAACAAATACAAAATATTGTTACTGAAGTCGCTCAGTTGTACATAATATTGTATATTTTTTACTATTTCTGTGTAAAAGTCCCTAAAAAGCGTTTTAATAAATACAATAGGAAATGTACAGGTTGATTTTTAAATATGCAATGTAAATGTTTTACCTAGAGCAGAGGCATCGATATTCCAGCCGCTGGTGGTGCCTCTGGTGAGGGAGATCGTACATTTTATCATCGTCTCTATGTTGTCCAAGGGAACAGCGTTGCTGGGTCCCTATCTGATGAGGGTGCACTTTTGTCTCTCCAGTCCCTCATATTTCACTTTAATGTATTGGTTCACCTGAAGGCTCTGCAGACAAATACACAATAGATGTTAAAGACACTGTACCTAAACGATTTAACAGCAGAAAATCACAAAAAATAGCAATGAGGAAAGAAGAAAGAGTAAAACATTTTGTGACGCATGAATTAAGACAAATCTACAAATTCAACTAAATTCTTTAGTAATATCACTCAATAATCAATAAAACATAACAAAAACCCGTTGAACTTACCTTATAGTTTGCATAAATAAACCAATCCCGTTCGTAAACAACAATAAACGAACACTGTGTTGACACCATGTTGACACTTTTGACGTTTGTGATTTCATAGAAACAATGGCGTCTAAGCACGTCTAAGACAGGCGTGGCAGTAGACCAAAATAGCTACTTGGCACCATATTTTCTGTGGCGAAATGCGCACGGGTTTTTGAGCATGATTCTCCTACCAATAAAGTTATGTGACCGGTAGTTAAGAGCAACATTTAAAGAGATTGGTGAAATAGCCCCTTTATCTCAATTTGGAACACCCTGCTTTAGGATATGATTTTAGTTTTTCACGGCCAAAAGTATTTTTGTTATTTATTTTTGGGGTGTTATGCCGTGTTGCGTTGCTTTCTCTTTTAGCCAACATCAGGTACATCCAACACATCTGCCCTGTTGGTGGACACTGTAACGCTATCCGAATCGCTGGCTAAAGAAGGAGGTAGCGCAATACTCCTAGTCATTTCCGTTTCATATCTCAACCAATCTTGAAAAGTGAGACCATAATCAAAGAGGCAAATGAGCGCAGTTTGACGTTTTGTAGGTACTGTAATGCGTAATTTCCGTTTCATTCAAGTTTCAAATCACAACGGTGCTAAAGAAGTTTCACTTCAAAAAACCCTGCTGTAGGTTACCCCAAGGAGGCCTTGAGGAAAACAATTCCCCTCAGAGATATATATACAAGTATGTTTAATTAATCTAACCCTATGTTCCAATTTTTTAATATATTTTTTGCATTGTCAATGTCAATCTTTGGGTATGATGTGTGGAGGATATTTTGTGGTGAGGAAAGATATTCTATTAAAGGAAAATATTTGAGGAGTGGGTAGAAATCAGAGGTCAGTGTCTCCAGGAGTAACGGACGTACGAATCCGTCTATCCCACAGCGGTGCAAGGCGATGTTCCGAGAGAGTCCTGCTGGAGAGGTCAAAAGATCTCCCTCAACCAGCCTCTCTCGATTCGGTCTGCCACGCAGCTGGTGGACAGATGCATCACCACCGAGACGCGGACAAACCTCACGCAATGAATCCGAGCACCTCCGCTAAGTCACCAAACGTAGCGAACCACTTGGGATGTCCTATGGCAGGGTGTTGGTTAACCAATAAATGGTTCCCATACCCGCCTCCCATATTGTAGCGCAGATCCTTGTGGATTGTCCTTGTAAAAGTAAGTGAACCATGTCCACCAGGGAAATTGGAATGAAAGCTCGTTCACACAGAGCTATAAATCTGCGAGCAGATATCTGTTGAACCGCGAGCGCTTATCTTTCGAACTTTCACACGACGCTATCAAATATTTCTTCCTGTGATAGGAGAGGGGGTCGGTTGAATTAGGAAGCGGCAACGGAATGCACATTTTTTGTACTGAAATCTGTCAACTTGACATCATCTGTCATCCACTGGTTCTGGCAGCTCCGTAATTACAATAACCCCCTCTCCTGTTTTCGTCGGAGAGGGGGAGACTTATGAGAATAATACTTCGGCGAAATAGATTCTCAAAAGTAAATAAAATGTTAAAGGAACTAAATTGGCTAACCGTGAAACAGATGTTGACCCTGCACACGATGATATTTATCCATAAAATAGTGAACAACATATTACCAAAATACTTCTCAAACAAAATTATATACAACAAGGACATTCACAGACACAACACAAGGACTTGCAAGGAAATCAGACTACAAAAAAGGACAAAACGAACACGCAGAATAGTTTCCTATACAAAGGGATGAAGTTAAACAACACTCTACCAGAAACTTTAAAGGCCGCACAAATTGGAAAGTTCAAAATGTATTGTACGAGATACACAAAACAAGAAAAAATATAGTTTGAAATATGATATGATATAATTAATTAGGAAATTGTAAACATAGATGTACAATTTACTAAAATAAAACTAATAAATAAAATAAAACTTATCTTTTCGTATATCGCCTCTGGAGTGGTTCCATCGTAAGATGTGTATTGTCTATGTTTGATCTGCGCTTAAAACCGCTAGGTGTGAACGGTCTGAAGGGATTTTATGGAGAGCGTTATTTGGCGTGCTATGATCTTTTATATTTGATAGCTGTGTATGAACCAGCTCTGAGAGTTAGTGAGGGTTACGGCAACGAGCAACCACCAAAGAAGATGTAACTAAATTGTTTTGTAATTTTGTGCGCAGGTGCTGTGTGCTTGTTTTGCTTCCTCGTGGGCCTAATCTTCACAACCGGAGCTGGAGAATATTGGCTGAAGATGTTCGACTCTTTCGCCGGCACCATTGGACTGGTCGTGGTGGCACTCATGGAGATGATAGCCGTCATATATGTTTATGGACACGAGAGGTGAGTCGATTCTTCGTCTACTACTTATAGATCGATAAGCGTAACTTTCAACAATTTTATATCGATATTCCGAGCACGGTTTCACTATTGACAGCTGAACCGATATTGACAGAGAATAAATTAGAAATCGAATTACGCTGGCAACACTGGAGGTGACTGAATTTATATGAATTCACTTTCCGAAACATCAAACGCCAAACAATTACGTAAAAATATTAATTAATTGGCAATGTTGGATTGAAATGCTAGCCTAAATTTGCATTGGTAGTCTGTATTTACTTTTTGATACTAAACGGGAATTAAATAGTTAATGAGGTTTTTAGTTATATTTCGACCACTTTCGTTTCTCAAAGATCGAACGGAATAAATTGATCGCGTTTTAGATGAAGGGCTTCGTTAGTTCAATTGGTTCATTAAATGAGCCAGTAATTTTGCATAAAGAACGACGTTATTCGAAAATATCTGTATTTTGACAGTTGACCGAAACTGATCTGATGTACTATGGAGGACGCGCTAAAATTTATCAATCATTAATCGGAATATCTGTTAACAATCGTTGACCGTGCTCGCAAATATTGATAACTGACCATAGATGACCGATTTAGTCAATATCGTATTGATATAGGGTTTTATCGATCATCCATACTAGATCTCCAGCTTTGGGCATAGACATAGTGATTCTGACCGAAATCACCTCAACCCAGGCCAGGACACTGAATCAAACAGGCCTCTAATTTTGATGTGTAAGATCCTCCTATATATGGAATCTACATCACATTTAGGGTCGATTTGTGGTGAAACTTTTTTTTTATTTAAGCTTTCGTTTTCCGGGAAATCGAGTCAGAAGTTGAAATATTTCAGTTCAATTGAAAAAAAATAAATCAGTCGCTACTGGGTTACTTTGAGCCGTTTGTTGTTTTTTTTAAATGTTAAGTTAGCGAAAGTGAAAATGCAAAAATGGAAAAAAAAAATTGTTTTTGCCTCCAGACGGTCTAATTCTACGCGGAATTCAAATAAATTTAAAAAACCATATTAAATTCTCTATATTATGGTTTTTAGCGAACATAAATAAGTTACTGTGCAGACAATTTGGGAAATTACCCGGAGTACCATCGCCTCTGCCTTAGGTCATCCCAAGTGGTTTACTACGTTTGGTGACTTAGGAGGGGTGCCGGGTTCATGGGGTGAGGTGTGAGGCGGATACGCCTGCCCTCCAGCTGCGTGGCGGGCCAAATCGGGAGAGGCCGGTTTGGGGAAACCCTATGAACTCTCCTGTTGTTCTCTCTTGACGCCTCGTCTTGCACCGCAGCGGGAGGGACGTATTCATACGTCCAACACTCCCGGACACACTAATCCTTAGATTCCTACCCACCCCCCATTATACCCTTTTCCTTCCCAGAACTTTCCCTCCTTCTTTTCTTTAAAAATACCCTCCACACAGCACCCCCAAAAATGGGGGAAATTATTTTCCTCATGGTAATGCAAAAAAGAAATAAAAAAATTTAGAACATAGAAATCGATGAAAACAATATTATTGTTAGGTTGGTTAAAGGCCTTCGCTCACGGAGAAACTGAAATGAAACCAGTTGTCTACGCAATTTGAAATTCGTGAGCGCTACCATGGCAACCTGTTAACAAGGCAACTGAAAAGCAACTGCCACACAAGCAAAAGTGCTGGTGCGTTGACAACTGGTTTCATTTCAGATTCTCCTTAATACATACTGTTGTTTTTGAGGTGAAAACTTTAGCACCGTCGTGATTTGAAACCCGATGAAACGAAAAAGCGACACTAAAAAGAGGCAAACACATACATCTAAAGGATTTAGCCTGCGAGAGAATAAGATAGAATATTCGGTCTCCTCTTTGTGCGGTGCTTCGTAGCCTCCTCACTCTTATCTACTTTAGTTTTCTGAAGGTTCCATTTCTACCACGTGTGAATTGCACACTTATATTTTTTTTTCATGTTTATCAACGATTTATTGAAAATCTTCGATAGAACCATGTTGGAATCAGTTGGAAAGCAGTTGGGGACGATTCTCAGATTCCAGTGAAAACATGAATCAGCTGTTCGACTTTGAAAGTTCAGCAAATCGATATTCCGCCCGTTGAAGGCAGTTATAAATTTATTATTTGCCTTCCACATTAAACACGTCATGCGGCGTGCACGCAATCCGTGCCCCCAAAAGCCGACTAACCCTTTCAGACCTGAATTAAAACTGGCAGTGGTTAAGATATTTGATACTTAATGATAATACCTTAAATTATATGAAATTTTTTGGTAGTTTTTTTTTCAGTGTCTACTCTAGAAGTGTTTTCTACGTTCATTTCAATAAGTGTGTTTCACTTAACCCCCTTAGGCCAGGCCTCGGACGTATTCCGTTAGGTCCGAAAATGTCCGCTTTGCAATAAAATTTAAATAAATAGAATATTTCTAAATGTATCCAAAAAGTAAAAACTGTTTTAGACGCCGCTTCCCCGCTTAAAAAGAAGAAGATGGAGAGATATGTAATTACGAATGTTGGACAGAGCGCGCTAATATTTTAAATGATAAAATTGAAGCGAAAATTGTGAAAATGTTTAATAAAACATGACTCGTTTAAAATAGAGCAAAAATCTCGTGGAAGGTATCTTAAGTATTATTTAAAGAAACATTGTGAATTTTTTCATAAATATAACTTTTAAAATAATAGAAATAGACTTGTTTTAAATAATTTTTGGAGGATACTTTGCGATTTTTTTCTATCGAGGGAATTTCATATAATTTGCGTTTCGGCGTGGAACGTATCTAGGTATTATCTTAAAAAATAGCATATATTTTTTTAAGAGCTTAAAAACTTCAAATGTTTAAGGGAGATATGTAAGAAATCGGTCGAAATTCGGATAGCGGCGGCTTAAGGGCCTCCGCTCATGGATAAACTGAAAAGAAAGCAGTTCTCAACGCAATTGCAATCAACTCGATATTTTTCTGATCTGACATGTCAAAACTTGACAGTTCGTGAGCCACTACCATGGCAGCCCATCAACAATGCAACTGAAACTCCACTGCCGCGGCGATCAGCAGTGCTGGTTTTTCAGTTGCACTGTTTTAACTTGCATTGTTGACAAGTTGCCATGGTAGTGGCTCACATGTAGTTTTGACATGTAAAATCAGAAAAATATCGATTTTGTTAAGGAGGTTGATTGCAATTGCGTTGAGAACTGGTGTCTTTTCAGTTTCTCCACGAGCGGAGGCCCTTGGAGGCCCTTAGAGACCCTTAGAGGCCCTTAGAAAGCCGCGGAAACAAGCTTTCAATTGTTATTATTAGAAATAAACGTTTAATTTTTTAGACGTTAAAATTTAAATGCTAACGTAAAAATGTTTTATAACTGGCTCACCTCGTGTTTTTTTCGAACTAAAATTACCGATAACGAAAATGTAGAAGAACACACTAATATTTTATTAGACAAATGTATAATAAACATTATTGTTTTTTCACTATTTTCTCATTTTCTTAAAAAAAATTATTCGTAAAAAATTCACGAAGTTTCCGAATTTTTTCTCAATTTGCGGTCGGAGACTTTGATTTCATAGAGTTTCACATTTTGATTTTTCTGTAGTTAACTTCTAGATTTGAATATAAAGCGAGGTGTTTTCTCTTTCTATCAACGTTAAGATCATATTTCTCACCATGATATTAAAGGAGATACAACGATTTCTATGAGACTTACGTGAGTTGTTTTCAAAAGCGAACTAATTAGCCGGAGGGGTTAAAATTACAAATCATATACCTTAGAAAAGTTTACAAAAAATACAACTTTCATAAAAAAAATTATTAATATTTAACAATAAAAGCGAACATTCAATTCCTACATTTAAAAAACAACTATTTAAAAGTTGCAGAGATCAAACTAAGGTCTTTCGTATTTTAGAAAAGATTGTTTGTTTCTTCAAGAGAATCAATTATACGAATCCCTTTCGTACACAGTGATCCTTGCAAGCTACGTGACTGTGATGCTAGGTACTCTTTAAAACTGGTTTCCGTACACGGCGCTACCCGAATCATATTGAATTGAACATTTTTCACGTGCGGTCGTGGAGTTCCGCCATGGAGAAACTGCCATCCGCTCATGGAGAAACTGAAAAAAAACAGTTGGCGACTCCGTCGCTATCCACAGGAAAGGAACTTGCGAATTTCATTGGCGGTCCGCACACAGGCAACTTGTTAAAGATCAGTTGTCAAGGGCCATGTGGTGCTGGTCGCAATGTTGGTCGCCGCGGCCGTCGCGTTTCAGTTGCCATGTTAACAGGTTGCCATGATAGCGGCTCACGACCTGTCAACTTTTCGAATAATTTTCGATATGCCGGATCAGAAAAATATCGATTTTATTCAGGAGGTTGATAAATTGAGTTGTGCCGGGAAGTGATGAAGTTGTGAAATCATATCTGTCAAACAGTAGTAGATGCGAATGCAATTCACGTAGCGTGCTATCAGCACTGTCGGTAGCGTGCAACTCATGTCAAACCCGTAGTCGATGCGTCGCGTCTTGTACAAACACAAACAAAATACTATGGCGAATACTCACGAGGGATGCGTATGCTACGCGCACAAAACTCAAGTCTCCTGTAAGTATCTCCGTGTACGAGTGGCCAAAATGCCACGTCTCAAAATATAAACATGTAGCTAGAATCCAATGAAAAAATGGATGTTTCTGTTCATCGGTGCGCCCCGTTTTAGCGTGCGGCGTTTCGCGCCGTTTGTTGTCGCTTCATTCCTAGCCCATTCGTGACTCAGTTTGCGTCCCGGTTCGCAAATGTCTTGTAGAGGAATAATATTACGAAATAAATTGTGGAATACTAATAAATAGCGCGCAAAGCCAGTACTTACTGACAGCAATTGGAAAACGATAAGCGCCATTTTTTTATTCTCTCTAGATTCTAGATAGAGGAAAAAATTCTGAAAATTTGTGGGGTCTGAAAGGGTTGGCTTGCAGCATTGGGGGCAACTTTTAGACAACCGCCGCATGGCGTGTTTGAAATTGACAGGATGAATATTTCAAATATTTTTGTAAAATCTGTTAAATTTTGAAAAGCTTGCTTGTAAACTTTGCACCCTTCGTGCATAAAGTTTTTGACTGCGAGGTTATTACGATTACGTCGCAAATTAATTAAAAATATTTCTGATGTCGCTAATTTAATCAAATTCAATGATAAAATAATTAAGTTCTTAATTTTTATGCGAAAATTATATGTTTATTTTGGTTCCATGCCAACTGAGAATAAAGTCAACTCAACACCTCCTTGAAAGTCATTTAAGGCTATGAAAAAAATAAATTAAATTAGCCAATAACCCTAACCTAACGTAACCTATTTAACCAATTTTTTAAATATTTTTTTTATCACTCTAAATGACTTACCTGAAATGGTTCTGAGTTGGTTTCATTTCGAGTTGTCTGGTCACCGTTTATTTTTAATACTAAAATTTGGAAGCGTATTTCATCACCTTTCAAAAACAGTTTTTAGTTTTCGGGTACGTTCACAAATATTCCATTTATGTGTATTTTATTGTAAAGCGGAAATATGTTGACCATCTGAAAAATACGCCCAATTTTTGAAGGGTTTCCCAGTGATTAAAAATATTTGAATTGTGTTATTCGAGATTACAAGTTGATTTATGTTTTCTTTTAATGTGATGTTTACAAAGAGTATTTAACTGGACCAGACGACCTTTCTATTGAAGGCTCTAAGTTATTCTGCGGCTGCGAGCTCACTAAACTGATGGGATCAAGTTGTCTACAACATGCCTTCGGCTATTATCGTAGCCGTTCGTACATTAGACACGAACGACGTTAGGTGATACTATTCCAAAATACTACTAAACTGACAACTTTTTAGATTCCACAGAGCCCCATATAACTAATTACATTAACGACATCTATTGAAGGATGCTGAGACTACATGACTAACCTATATGCCATGTTGTATTAATTGTTTCTTTTTAATTCCGCTAGATGCCTCTTGTCATAATTACATTGATTAATAAAATAAACCACGAAACACATTTTTATTACTTAGTGTGCGTCGCCAGGCTTGTAAAATATAATTTAAAAAATAAGATATTTGTTTATTTTCTTTGTTACACTTCACAATCAGTTTTATTCAAATTATAATTTATTTTTATTTTTAATTATCGGCGCCATCTATTGCTAATTTGACTAACACTTGGTAAGTGAACCGCGATGAATGGGAGTATCAATTTAAAATTCCCCCTGCACACCAGGGTTCGTCTCTGAAGTTAGCAACAAAGTCTCTTAGGAAATGTTCATATGACCACCTCCTCTCCCTTCTTTCCTCCGAAGTAGTAACTAATAACTAATAACTAATAATGAATTTTAACTAATTACAGATTCACAAATGACATATTCGAGATGACAGGCTACCGTCCCGGCTGGTATTGGCAGATTACCTGGCGTTACATCGGCCCGATCATCATGTTCTGCATCCTCGGCTCTTCGGTCGTCTTCATGATTATCAAGAACCCCACCTATCAGGCTTGGAATGCCGAGACCGTAAGTTATTAGATTATCTTGTTGCATAAGGCTCGGTCACATGGAGCGATTTCATCGCTACTGTTGCTGATGACGAAATTGCTTTATGATACAAGGTATCTGCTGCGAACTGCGAATAACTCAATTAACTGCTCTTAAACTTAGCAGTGAATCGATTGTCTTCTTCTTGAGTCGGTTCCTCATTGTTATCATGACCTCTACTGCAATTTCCCTGATGGACAAGGCGGTTTAAGATTCTGTGCTGCTTGGAGAACATATTGTAAGCAGGTACAGATTGTAGCAGAATAACTAGCAGTCCACAATGAAGTTCTAATTCCTTCATTTTGGAGCTTTTTTAATTACTATAATCTTTTCTTATTGCATTATAAATTATAGTTAGACCCATTCAGTGGTTCTCAACATTTTACAAATAATTTTTATTCAATAAAGTCGTACGGCCACACATATGCCGCGATACTCTATCTGGATCGTCCGAGTGCTTCCGCATTTGTGTGGCGATACTCCTCAAAGGGTTAAGGTACGTACTTGACTTACTTTAACCAGAGATTCCTGACATTCATCAAAAATTTGTTTTCGCACATTGGGACTCGATTCCGCGACCTTGGATTGCCAGTCTAAAGGCTTGCCCCTCGACCACAGAGGTCGTCATATCTAAGGCATTCAGTAAAATTTACCAATATGAAATAATAAAATCTCATAAATATACAACTAAAATATAACTGTATATTATTTATTTCAGGGTTCCCTGGTGAACACTGACTATCCTAATTGGGTGATGGTCATAGCCCTGCTGATGATCTTTGCCGGAGTGATGCCCATCCCGGCCGTGTTCCTGCTCCGTCGCTTCCAGTGCCTGTCTCTGGACGTGGACATCCACCAGGGCAGCATCCGCCGTATCGAGACCACAGTCTCCACCAAGGAGATGATGGAAGATCAGGATGTGAGTTGCTTTATTCGCATTTATACACCTAACCTAACTTTTTTTTAACAGCTGTGTTTCTAGTGAATAGTTTACAATAGTTGATTTATGTGACATGTCTTGATGTCACATAGATCATTTATTGAAAAATCTCAAAAGTTGGACTTCGGTGTATAAGTCCTAACATAACCTATTATGAACTAATGTATATTAATCTAACTATCCAACTTATTTTTGACAGCCACGTTATACTGAATATAAGTATACAATGGATGATCTACGTGACTTTCCTTGGCTTGAAGATCTACATCAACTAATACAAGAGATGGGCTTCAGTATATTAGTCACAACATTACCTAACCATTGACGACATTACACCTAACCTAACTTATTTTTGACAGCCATGTTTCTACTGAACAGTTTACAATAGATGATCTACGTGACATCCCTTGGCTTGAAGATCCACATCAACTTATACAAGAGATGGGCTTCAGTGTATTAGTCACAACATAACCTAACATAAACTAACATAACCTAATCATTGACGACATTACACCTAACCTAACTTATATTTGACAGCCATGTTTCTACTGAACAGTTTACAATAGATGATCTACGTGACATCCCTTGGCGTGAAGATGTACCTACATCAACTAATACAAGAGATGGGCTTCAGTGTATTAGTCACAACATAATCTATCCATTGATGACATTACACCTAACCTAACTTATTTTTGACAGCCATGTTTCTACTGAACAGTTTACAATAGATGATCTACGTGACATCCCTTGGCTTGAAGATCCACATCAACTTATACAAGAGATGGGCTTCAGTGTATTAGTCACAACATAACCTAACATAAACTAACATAACCTAATCATTGACGACATTACACCTAACCTAACTTATATTTGACAGCCATGTTTCTACTGAACAGTTTACAATAGATGATCTACGTGACATCCCTTGGCGTGAAGATGTACCTACATCAACTAATACAAGAGATGGGCTTCAGTGTATTAGTCACAACATAATCTATCCATTGATGACATTACACCTAACCTAACTTATTTTTGACAGCCATGTTTCTACTGAACAGTTTACAATAGATGATCTGCGTGACATCCGTTGGCTTGAAGATCTACATCAACTAATATAAGAGATGGGCTTCAGTGTATTAGTCACAACATAATCTATCCATTGATGACATTACACCTAACCTAACTTATTTTTGACAGCCATGTTTCTACTGAACAGTTTACAATAGATGATCTGCGTGACATCCGTTGGCTTGAAGATCTACATCAACTAATACAAGAGATGGGCTTCAGTGTATTAGTCAGAACATAACCCAACATAAACTAACATAACCTTACCAATGACGACATTACACCTAACGACCTAACCTACCTTTTTTTGACAGCCATGTTTCTACTGAACAGTTAACAATAGATGATCTGCGTGACATCCCTTGGCCTGAAGATCTACATCAACTAATACAAACGATGTGCTTCAGTGTATTAGTCACAACGTAACCTAACCATTGACGACATTACACCTAACCTACCTTTTTTTGACAGCCATGTTTCTACGGAACAGTTTACAATAGATGATCTGCGTGACATCCGTTGGCTTGAAGATCTACATCAACTAATACAAGAAATGACTTCACAACACAACAGTTTCGGCAAGATTGACTTTAATGGAAATCCATTAGAACTGTGTTATTTATTTAACAAAAGGAAAATTTTGTTGAATATGAAGAAGATCACGAATCACGCGTTTTAAAATCACCGTGACGATTCACAGTTACGGTAGCGTGACGGCATAAAAAAGGCAATAAACATATGTTCCTTATCACAATAATGCAGCAGCTCTTGCAAAAGATTGGATACACAATTTACATGGGTCTGTTTCCTCCAAAGGAAAATATTCATCATTTTCTTGTATCTCTCTCACACACGGCACCGTAAGGTCTCTGTACACCCCTACATTACTTCTAGCTGTGATGATAATTTTGAAAGTATGGAATATACAAGGATAACATTGAAGTATGAGTGAATTTCAAAAATTCAAAAACTTCAAATGTCAATGCGCTGATGGATTTGCTTTTGTTCTTAAACATAATGCTGCAGCTTTTTCGAACACTAAATAACAACAGTCGAAAATGAGACAAACGGTGAATGTGTGTCTGCACCCCTCAAAGGAAACATACAATCATTATCATACATCTCCCTCAAACATATAAAGAAAATTAAACGAAAAAATTCCCCTCACCGTGGCTGAGCTGTAATAAGATGTGTCTGTTTCCTCCAAAGGAAAAAGGTAGTACTTTAGAGGAGACAGTCACACGTATCTCATCTTTCTTAATGTATAAGATATATACATAAGGAATGTACATTTATTTTTTTGCCGTCACATCGTGAATCGTCACAGTAATTTTAAAACTTTAAATTGTAATATTTAATCATTGGAGACAATCCCCAGGAACTCTTCCTTGCCGGGGAAGTGCTCTGACCACTGAGCTAATTCCACTATATCATCATTCTTAATTGTATCGTACTTAGACTAAGAGCTGCCAACATTATCTTCATTTTCTTAATGAATATTTTTATTGGCTGCTATCTTTTAAAAGAGTGTATAGGATAGTCCATCCTATTTGGTTGTCGATTGTTGACGTGCACGGCGATTGTCGACGTGCTTCCTTGTCCTATCTCCCTTTGTTTTTATTTTCTTCAAACCAATGATTGAGTCTGTGATATTGATTGCTATTAATTTCATATTATTTCAGTCGGTGTTACACAGCACGTGATTCAGTTTAGATGGAGCTGAAGATGAAAACATTGCTTTAAATATTGCTTTCAGGTTCTTTTTCAGATATTTGTTTTCATGAATTATTATTTGTTGTATGTATAACCATTTGAAAACAGATATTTGTTGTAACGATAACGCACATCCCGGAGAAAAAAGTCGTAAGTCAAAATTTTCTATTTTTTTTTTTATCTCTGAATAGTAAAGAGATAGTAATTACTTATGCCCTACATATTTAAGTTAGATCACTTTATCTCCGCCAGATGTTGCCAGTCTCTCTTTTCGACAGAACCGCTTATTTCATTAATCATCATTTGTTTTCGCTCTCTAAAATTAACTTTTTTGGCTTACGACCCTTTTCTATGGGATGTGCTATATGAATTCCTAATAACTACAGATATCATCTTCATACTGCACCATTCCTACTAACTAAAGATAAACTACTAAAAACATAGCAATAAAGACTTGTTTATAACCACAACACAAATAAAAGACCTGCTGAGGCCTGCAAAAACCAAGTTTCCTCTGGAAACGGATGGAGTTTATAACTTCATCGAAAAATTAGGAGACAATCTCATTTCACTACCAAATTTAAAAATTTGTGTATGTAGGTGCCTAATTATAGTAATATGTCTACTTCACCTTTTGTTCACCAGTATAAACCTTCTCAAAGATAGTAAAAAAAAATCTTCATTAGAAAATACACAATATTGTAATGGAAAAAACATTTATACATAACCCGTATAATATCATATTTCTTGAAACACAACAAGCTTTTTTTGAGGCACCATATTAACTACAAATAATAATCATATAAGTAGTTTTAACCACTTTTATTGTTTAGATTCATAAAATAAAGAATATTGCAAGAAGTGCCGTGTGGTTGTTTTCGTGATCCAAATATTTGCCCAATTTTGGCCTATATTTCGATAAATAATAGTGTGTTTAAAATTGAAATGGAATAGAGATCCACAATTTAAGACAAGTTAGTGTAAGTGAGACAAAATGCTGGGGGCCCAACCAGGGGTGCCCCCAACCCAAATCATTTGGTGGGCTAAAAAAAATTTACTTAGTTTAGGTAGGTCACTCGAGGGTGAGGGGAGGGCGGGTGGTCAGTTGACATTTGCTGAAATGCTGACCTATCCATTAATATATAAGTAAACGGCGGATATTACCGTTAATTTTTACTAGTGTGTTGTCCAAAAATGCTATTATTGTGAAACCGCGACCTTCAACGCTAGATGGCATAAACTGACTACACACGCGCCTATTGTGTCCTTAGCACTCACTCTCCACTTATTAAAATCAGGTCAGTTTCATTCGATCTTCCGAGAAATGTGCAGAAAAAATGTACTGGTTGGAATTGATTGCAAAAATAATTTCCTGGGGCGGCCATGCGCCTGGCACTTCTTCAAGCAATAAATGAAAATCCCCATCGAGAGTCCGAGGTCTAATAACAAGAAAGTTAATTTTTATTTTTTGTAACCTAACCTAACCTAGCCACAAATTGTCAAGTAATGTTTAGTTTTTTTTTTAAACTACTAACCAATTATCATCCAATTAACATTATGTAATATTTGCCAAACCACCACGATAGTTCATCCTAACATACCATCCTAAACTAGCCTTTAAATGCTTGTGAGCTAACCTTCTGCTACTAATGTACCTGTGACTGTTTGCACGGAATGTCCTGCAGGTGATGAGTCCTGACTATTCTCCGGGAGCACCTTTGGAGCCACCTGGAATGACACGATTCACCATTGGAGATTTTGAGGTTAGGATGAAACACTGCTATTGCTTTTAAAAAACATGGAAATATGATCAAACTTATCAACAGAACCTGCCGATATACTTGATAAACAGTTTAATCAAAAAAAATTAATGGGTTTGCTGAGGGTTCAATACCCTCGTTATGCAATTAAAGAAGAAGATTTAAAAAAATCCTAATTGTTTTGGTAGTGGCTCTTGGCTGAAGTGTAACACTTCCAAGTCATTTCACCCATTCTCGGCCCGATTTTGCTTTTGATCAAATTATGATCTGCTGGCAAGCATTGTGACTATTTTGTGTTGCTTGTCAACTGGTTGAAATTTGATCAAAAGCTAAGAAGTGCAGAGAATCCACTCTTAACTGGGACCTTTCAAATATCGCAAATTCAAAATGTTTCAAATGTGATAAAAGTCAATTTTACAATGGTGTAAATTAATATGACAATGTCAAATGTGACAATGAAAAATTTGACAATGTCAAATGTGTCAAATGCGACAAAGACAAATTTGACGATGTTCAATTCAATTTAATGTGACAAAATCAAGTGATGTAAGTATGTAAGTCAAATGTAATAAATCAATTGCAACGGTGTCAAATTAACATGATGAAAAATTTGATGAAATCAAATGTGATGAAGATAAATTTGATGATGTCAAATGCGACAATGATAAATTTAACAATGACAAATTTGACAATGTTAAATGTGACGATATAAAAGGTGATGAGTCAAAAATGACAATGTCATATGCGACGACAGTTTGAAATAATTCTACCTTACTATTATTAGATTGATTCCCATTAAGCTGAAAAACACAAAATATTCAAGTTTCTTCTATTAAATTATTTCAACGCTGCACCACAAACTACAAGACAAGGTACATTTGAACATAATAAAACCGCTGTAAACTGACTCCTGAATATAGGGAGGGTCCAGCAAGGCCGATGGGAAGAAGTACGGGGGCGCTGTGCCTCCCTTGCCGGGTCCCGAGTCCAACAAGCGCACCCCCCCACCCTCCAACATTGCCCGCGACCGCCCTGCCAAGCACTAGAGGGTATACCACAAACAAACAATACTTAGTACATAACCTCACTTCACCGATGTAATGTAAGATAATTAGTGTAATTAATAAGGTTCCATTACAAACCAGAACAGTGACAAAACAGTGAAAAAACCTAACAAACAACAATCCTAACCTAACCAAATCAAAACTAACCTAACCTAATCAATTTTTTTATCATTGTCACTGTTCTGTTTTGGTTGTGGTACACGCCAAACTTTAATATCGACCTGATATTGACACAGATAACGTCGCAGTAGGCGAATTTAAGGTCTGAAAAGTGGCATGCCTCCCCGCCCACGCTTTTCTCTGTCGCACATATATTTTTACGCATCTTTCTCTTTTGCTTATGGTCATTGTAAAGTCAGTAAAATGACTGCGCAAGAATGGATCGTATCAAGTTCAGGACGGCATTTAAGTTTGGCGCATACTGTACCATTGTGTTATACATTCCTAGTGCAACTGTATTTTATTTATTCTTTATTAGGTTTAAGGTGATTTTTTTCAGTAGCGGTTCAGTTCTGCAATGTTTTTTCTCTTTCTTTACAGGACAGTGTATGGTCCTGCTACTGAGAGTTCTGTTGTGTTCTCTCTGTCTATTGCATGTGTCGTTTGTAAGAAAGAGAGAGAGGTTATAACAGAACCATCAGTGGCGTGCCTCTATACGCAGTCAATGCGAATTCATCTCGTTGTAAATCACGTTCGGCTGCTTTCATTTTTCAATGAATTCAGAAGAGTACATTCATTCATCATTCAGAGTCCTCTCCCTACTCTAAATACATACCTCTCCAGAACCTAAAGCAACACTGTTTCAAATAGCTACTTGTATGGATTGACTACTCTGTACTTCGATTGTCCAGTTGATTAGTCAGACATCACCAAATACTAGAGATAATGAGGAAAGCTTCAAAAGTTTCAGTTGACCTTATTCGGTCATAACCAACTTGTAGAAATGCGTTGAGTGTTCGGTCGGGGAGCGAACACTCAATACGTGTCTTTTTGTAACACAAGACTGTCCCTATCGATGTTCGCAATGTGTATGAAATTCAAGCCACAATTGACCACTTACGATCGACATTTTTGGTCACCGATCTATGTAAACAGGCCTGTTAGGTTAACGAATCTGATAAACCAAATGCGGGCGACGCATTGTGTGTTTTTAAGAAGACAAGATTGCAACCAAATCAATTCCAAATAATCATATTTCCCAGTGATGAATTCGCAATGACTACATGCATTATTAGTTGCTAAGGTTTTAGGCTATCTATCATTTGTCTATTAATTTATTTTATTTTAGCAAGTTAAGGATTCTTTTTAATAGTGCAATGTTTTATTCAACTTATTTTGTTTTTTATCATTTGCAGATTCACTGGGAGAGAATTCTCACAAATCTGAAAACGTTGAACATTTTATGTTGGTGGGGGTTTTTCACAGCTGTAGTTTTATGGAATGCAAAAATTATGAACTACTATGTAATAACACATGTCCAAGGAGAACCTAACCTCACGTTTACTATTATAGTTTGTTTTATTGTTTGTATTGGTTATGTTGAAAACTTAATGGCTATTTTCAGCTGGGATGGTGAACTGAAATTCTATGGTTTAGTGCTAAAAGAATCAAAGCAGAAAAAGAACACACTCCGTCACTACTGTCCGGTAACATCACTATTTTGTGGGAACAACTATGAATATTAAAAATAAATTGTTCCTCCTTGCCCGCCTGCAAGGATAAGTATATCAAGCTGTACCAATGGCACCATTTACTGTCTTGTCAGTAAAAAAAAAAATGATTTAGAAAATCTTTCAGTTGTTTTTTAAGAGATTTGTTATTTTAGATATGAAAGTTCATAATTCGCACCCGAGGGATAACAGTGGCACAAGTCAAAAAAATGCATTTTTGAGAAATGCAGAAAGTTTTGTATGCAGAAATGTTCCTGGATATCTATTCTATCTACGACAAAAAAGGCACAATTTTAAAAAATGTTGTTGTGTTCTTAAAAGCAAATATGCCGTTTTTATGTAATAATGTTTTACTCGAATTCAAGCAAAAACAGTGGCATTGTAACACTATTATAATATTAAACCTGATAATTATTAAGATATTGCTTTTCAACTTTTGTGAAATAATGTATTTTTATTGGTTAAAAAACTGATTCAACACACTCAAACGAAATATTCAAACTGCTCTCCTGAAAAAAGTAGTTTTTTGAGTTGTGCCATTGTTATCCCCCGGGTGCGAATATGTTCATTTTTTAAACTTTACTCGGCAATATAGGAAAACATCTACTTTTGTACTTTTAGCACTAAAAACATAATAACTTATGTTTAAATAAATTTGGTTAATGGAAAATATTATTTTAATTTTAGATATAATTTTATTTGATCTGGATTGCGGTGCTATATTTTAATTTATGATTTTTAATGTTTTTTTTTTAGGAAAACTAGTTTTAAATATTGTTTAGGTAAAAACCCAATCTTTTTAGAATAATGTGCATGATATTATATAAATAATTTATTTATTTAAAACATTTTTAGCCTAGTTTGTATTATTTGCATGATTTATACCTTTCGATTGATTGAAAATGTTCTTTTTTATTTTTACTCTTGCATTAAACTTGACAATGTATTTTGTATAAAAGGATAACTCTAATGAAAAAAAATAAATCCAAACTGAGCCCTAATAATTTTTTTGGTACAAATCATAGTCACTTGTCATTTTGACGGCAGGATTCAATATCACATCTTGACACAGTTAACTTTGCAGACGACTTAAAGAGGAACTAACAAAAAACAGATTATTTTTTTACTTCTTTTTTACTCAAAATATTAATCGATGCAACATCGAGATAGACCAAGTCTATCTATAAAAATGTCTAAACTCTGACAACGAAATTGACCACTGATCTATAAACATATTTTTTCCTTATGAGTGTGGTGGATGTTTATTTTTTACTCATTTTAAATATAAGTCTTGCATAATTTCACTTGCAATCTTGCAAAAGTAAGCCAAAAGTGCGCACATTTCAAATAAAGAATTAAAATAATTGTCTGCTAAAATATATTGTAGGTAGGTAACTACCGACTGAATTTTAAAAGATTCTCTTTAAATTTTTCTTAACACATCTATCAGTTTCAATTTTGACAAGTAATAAGTAAATAAAATAAATTAAATACATATCGCACAGTCCATAGAAAAGGGTTGTAAGTCAAAATTTTCTATTTTATGTATTATCTCTGAATATTAAAGTGATCGTGATTATCTGTGTCCCAAGAAAACCGTATTTAAGTTAGATCACCCCATTTCCGCAAGATGTCGCTATTGCCGCTTTTCTACGGGCGTGCTTGTTCATCATTCATCATTTGTTTTCGCTCTCCTGTAAAATTAACTTTTTTGACTTATGACCCTTTTCTATGGAATGTGAGATATTGGTAAAATTTAGAAAAAGTAATTCAAACCAAATTAATGTCAGTATCTAGCCATTTATTCAGAAAGGTCTTTGCAAACTCATATCTCCCTCAACCTGATCTATGCGGCTGTTGCATACGTAATCTGTGATCCATCAGACGCAATCGAAATAGGCTGATGTTGTATACGCGATGCATTTTGGTTAGGAGTAGCACACATTCTCATGAAACTTCTGACAGTTAATTTAGAACCACATAAATCTAAAGGACGGCAATTATCATATCTTTCACTTACCACTTTTGAGATCTCTACAGCGTATCTATAAGTTTGCTATTTCATTTATCTATCAAGTTTCACTAACACACACAAATTGTATAAAAACGTGCCGCTTGATGCGACAGATTACATTGAAACAGCTAGCGTTGTAAAGATTAGTACTAAAACTGTTTAATTTGTTCACCAGGGTGATGATGAAGACTTCAACGATTCCCCGATCCACCGCCTGGGAGACTTTACCCACAACTCCTCATCAGACGATGAATCTGCCCCTCCGCCTAACAACCGCCTGAGGCCCCCGACCCAGCAGGCCCGCAGGCCCTTCCAGATGGAAGTCCTGGAGGACTACTGAACCCTCATCAAGTCTTGTGCTCGTTGTTTCCAAACTTTCCATAGCCACGGCTAAGTAAAAAATGACATCAAAAATATCAAACATTTTTGGCATTATCCAACATTGTTTCATTAATTAACTCTTAGCAAAATGCTCCCGTATCAATAAGACAAAAAAATGTGTCAATGTTTTAAAAGTTAAATTAACCCAAACCAATTTTAGAATGTTTCACAGCAACTCAAACATAATCGGCAGCATTTTGTTTTTTTGACAGTTGAAAGATTCCTGTTAAATGTCGATTCTAAGTCCATTTCAGCATTTGAACACATTGTGATCAGCAGAAGAGGACAATTGTTATGTTGTTAAGCTTGTCACCTTGTCCGAATCGGAGTTTAATGGGGATCTTTCAAATGAAAAAAAAAACAAAATGGCGCTGATTGACAAATTTGACGACAAAATTACATTTAAATTTCTGCAAAACACCCCAAACTTGGCAGAATGCTCTCATGTCAAACTCTATTGATTTTTTGTCAAATATTTCTGCATCAATCAAGCAAATGGGTCTTAATTAGCTCTACCGATAAGTTCACCTTTAAAAACAGCGAGGTTTTTCACTCAGACATGGGTTTAGGCTAAGTAAGTGAGTAGCTAAGTGGTTATGAAGTTTGGTTGGAAACGACGGCCATTAGTCTACGGATCAGTCGTTGAAGTCTATATTGTTTGTGATTGTAATTTATCTTACGCCATATTACTCATTTAAATGTGCCTGCCTGTTTGGTGCTTCTTTGAAAGTTGAAATGTTGATTCCAATGGAGTCTCACATTGTCAAGAGTCCTGTTTAATTGACTGGTTAAAAAACAAAACAATAAGCTATCTAATTCACAGATACGTAATCTGAAGTCTATGTTGTACTACGGTGCTGTATTCTCCGGACATATTAATCTGTTATATCTGTAAACAGTTAAATTAGTTTGTTACACAGTTCCCGATTATCATATATCGGATTGTATGCACTGGAAAAGGCAAAAATTTTCAAAAGAAATGGATAGAAAAAAAAAACAATGAAAACAGTTTGTTTTATTCATCAATTTCAGTTTACAAGTCTTTTAGCAATAGACCTTCTTGTATTTTTCCTATTTCTCCGTACGAATGCAACATCCTCCTGTAGCATGAAACTTTTATGAGAATTAGCAAAAACGTAGCTACAGCCATATGGGACTCTAAAAGAAAGGGGAGAAGCAAAGGAAAAATGATTAGAAAGCTTTTTGGGACCTCTACTATTATTTGCAACAAATTGATAAAACATTTGGTGCAAATAATATTTTTGTATTTTCCAGGAATGCAATCTACTAGTACAATTCTCTTTTTTCCCTATGCTATACAATGGTAGGGGGGGGGGGGGGATGAACCCCTTAAATCCCCCCTTATATACACCCTTGTAACCTAGTGATAGCATATTTTTTTGTGTTTAACTGAGCATTCTTTATTGGTCAGAAATCGAAAAATTAAAAACATATTATGATTGGATGAAAAGGGCCCAAATTTGCTAATGCGTACAATCCGATATCTGCTAACTATTAGTATTAAAATTTAAATATTCTAACAATGTTCATAGCAACCAATTTGATAAGTCTCCTAAGGCATTACTTGACTCAATATTTACTGCTTGGTAGATTACCGATTAGGCAGGTAATAAATTACGTTATAATATTGCACATTCTGTAGAAAAGTGTCACAAGTCAAAAAAGTTAATTTTACAGGGGAACAAAAACAAATGATTGAAAAATGAACAAGCAGTCCCATCAAAAAGAGATACTAGCGACATCTTGCGGAAATGGAGTGATCTAAAAAAATAGAAAAAATTGACTTACGACACTTTTCTACGGGATGTGCGATATGTATTTAATTTTTATTTGACTTCATGAACATGGATATTTTTCAAGAGATCAAATATAAATAACACACTGGATGAAATATTGCCGAATTTGTCCAGTTATAGTAATATTTATTTGTGATATTATTGTAATATTTCACATTTATTATACTTGATAGAACTCACCTATTTATTTTCCAATCTAATTGGAAAACTGTTGAAACCAATACATATTGCGATATGATCGAAGCTGATTAACCCTTGCCAGTGTTGCAAGAGTGTAATATTATAAGTAAGAACTATTTAATATAAGTATTTATTTTGGTGTCCCTGTGTTGGCAACACCCGCTAAATTAAATACACGACTTAAAATTTTGTAAATAAATGTTTGAAAATAGAACGTATTGATTCGGAAAAATGATCTGTCATCCAAAATGGTTGCAAAAAACTAATCATTTAATTACGCGTTTAAGTTAGAAAAATGCTATAAGCTATTTGTGCTTTGTTTAAAACAATTACCTACCTATTGTGTTATATAATATATCATATTTATATGCTACAAGTATTTTTTATAAGATGTAAGTGGGTAGGTACTATTTATATTGGTTCATTATATTTTTGTATGATTTTTTAATTTATTTACGTAGTACCTACACTTAATGTTAAATTACATTTTAGTGTTGCTTTTAATCATATTATGAATTTAAATAAAAATTTTAAAACTTAATAAAGTACATAACTATAGTAGAATCTTACTTACATAGCACTAAATGAAATCTGGCAGCTCCAGATTAGTCAAAATCAGTATAATTGAGCAACATTATTTTTTACGAATAAATTTCAAAATCTGATAATTTTTTATTAGTAAGGCCGCGATTACATTGAGCGAGTTTACAAGCTACTAGCCGCAAGTTTTAAAGCGGGCAAATCGGCGAGTGAGATTGTCATGATGACACGCAAAACTTTCCACTCGCTCAGTAGCGAACTAGCTAGCGAGTTGAATCCACGTGTTGCTATCTTTTCTGGGTTTTCTAACATTAAATATGAAGTGGAACATAAATCATATTGTGGAATTTTTTAACGTCTATCAGCAGTATCTTGTGTTATGGAATATAAAAGACAAAGACCATTACAGTTTGAAACTAAAAATTGAAATTTTCCAACGTTTGCTTAGTGAACTCAATGACACAACTGGGATTGCCATACTCATTTTAGTATCGTTTTTTTTAGCATTCCATCTGCCGTCTGCATCAAAATCCTTTTTAACTCCTTTTTTCTAAATTCTGTCAACATTTTGTAGAAAACTGAGCTCGCAGCTAGCCCACACGCTAGCGAGTAGCAAAAATAACAAATCCCGCGCGAACTAATTCTGTCAGCTGTTTGACAGTTACGAAATCAGCTGTTGGTGGGCCGCCATCTTGTGGCACACGCTGGCGAGTAGCGAGCAAAGAAGTCCCCCTTTCAACTTTTTTCGTAGATTGTTCACAATCTGCTATAATATGATTTCACTGAGCGAGTTTACTAGTAGATAGTGAATTCGCCGGCCAGTGGCTTGTAAACTTGCTCAATGTAATCGAGGCTTAACAAACAAATTGAAAAATATTAATTTAAAAAAATATATCTAATTTTTTTTGTCAAATTTTCAAAATGATTTGATAAGACATTGAACGGTATTATTGGAAATTGAGTATTTAGATTAATTAATTAACATTTGTTGCATACTTGACTTAGAAGATAAAGTTTAATGGCTTTTAAATACGATTCCATAGATTTACCATTTAAGTAGATGTAGTATTAGTGATAGCCTGAACGGCTTCCCCCGAGCTCAATGCATTTTTTCTATTATATTTAGGATGCTGTTTATCATTCAAAAATTTTAAAAGGAATAGATATTTTCTTCAGCCATTTTTTGGATTTTTTCTTCTTCTCGACTCTTTCTCAGACTTGAATTCAACTTTCCAATTTGACTGTTGAATATAAAATTCTCCAAATATTATTTGTGCGGAGTTTATTTTAGATTTCATATATAATATGAAGCACATATATTTATTTGTAAAGTACGGAAATTCAAATTCAACATTGGCATCAATTTTTTTGGTCAATTGATTCTAGGTTCCTTTCGAGTTTTTAACTGTCATGTTTTTACACTTGTCAGCCAATCTAAATTTGATAGAAAGTTGAAATGTCAGAACCTTTCAAATGTCACAAAAAACAAAGTGGCGCCGATTGACTATTTGATGACAATGTTACATTTGAATTTTCTTGAAACACTCAAACCTAATAATCAGACTACAATTTTTTTCCCTAGTTTAGTTAAATTAAACTAAATTCTGCCAAAGTTAATGTATTAAAGATGGTACACAAGTATCATAAAAAGCGTTCCTTTGTCTGAATTATAATCCAAGAAAGTTTAGATAAATACCTAATAGTTTTTTTTTAAAATATTTTTCTAGTAAGGTCAGAAAAATCTTAGGTAATTATTAATTTTCATTTTTATCATTATGAAACTAATTTAAAATATTATCTTTGATGACAGTGCCATCTTGAGTGACTTTTTAGTACATATATGGCACATCCCGTAGAAAAGGGTCGTAAGTCAAAAAAGTAAAATTAACATGAGAGCGAAAACAAATAGTGAATGATAAAATAAGCGGCCCCGTCGAAAAGAGACGCTAGCGACATCTAACTTAGTGATCTAACTTAAATACGGTTTTCTTGGGCATCATAGATAATCACAATCACTTTGTTATTCAGAGATATAAATAAAACTTTATAAAACAGAAAATTTTGACTTACAACGCTTTTCTACGTGATGCGTGATACGTGAAGATTTCGTCTTAAAAAATGACAGTTGATCAAATTGATAACATATGTAATTATTATTTTGAAAACCAGATTTTAATATTATTTAGAGATAGCCAAAATGACACATGATTAGGGTATCAAAATGTGATGCAAAAACCAAAAAATGTATAGTATTTTGAATAGATAGAGTTTTTGGAATAAAACTGTGTTGAACACAGACAAGATTGTTTTGTTATGGAGGCTGGTGGCCAAATGTTTCATTTTAGACAAGAAATTATATTTTACTAGAAAGCGATCTGTTTTAATACATTAAATAAAAACACTTATTTTGTGTGAATCCACATCTGCACTTTTCAATTAAAAGAATGTATACTGAAAAGTTTAACTATACTGACAAAACGCAGGTAGAAATGGCTATATTTATTCTGCTGGTATTTCAATGTAAGATGCTCCAAAGAACTCGAATCATTAATTACCAAACGCTTGCCCAACATATTTACACATTTATCATTTGCCACTCGAGATTGGCCCTTTCTTGCAACTCATTCTTACACTTAATGACTTTTTTAAAAATACTTTCTCATTCGGTTTTTGTGTTTACTCCTATCCGAAACATGCATTTGTTTAAGGTGAATCTTGATTCACCCCTTTCTCTCCTTAAAACAACTTCCGCACAGCATATCTAAAGTTGGCGTAGGTTCTGGGGGGCCACTGAACACCTCCTGCGCAGATTCATTGTGATCTTTTTTAAGCTGTAATTATTTCATACAAAATAAGTGATTTATTTATGCGTCTGCTTTAGAAATATTATATTATTCACAAAATTTATTATTTTTAAATACCACTCCTCAACTAAATAAGTACTATCAAAGTTTAAGGTTGGGATCTCCAAATTCAAATGTGACATTTTCACAAATATCAATTTAGCGACTTTTTTTTTTTTTGACATCTGAAGTCCCTGAAACTGTTTGATTTCAGCCATTGAACAATTTTGAACGGCAGAAAAGTACAACTGTCATGTTGTTAGCTTGTCAGCTGGTCATAATTTGACAGAAAGCTGGAAGCAGACCTAGAATCGGCGTATGGGGACATTTTGAATGTCAAAAAACAAAATGGTGCTGACTGGCAATTTAATAACAATGTTACATTTGAATATCTATAGAATCCCCTTCATGTTCCAAAATAATATAAATTTATCCAGAAATATATGAAATTTTTTAATTATTAAAATTGTTTTTTGTTTCACAATTATCAGTCCTTTAATGCAGTATTATACTTTTCTCTAAACAGCATTTAATTTAGTTGTTTTAAAACGTTAAAATAATTCTGCTGCTTTTATATATTTAGTGAGATTTACAATGTAAATGAATTCATATTCAACAATTACTTAGCAATATTTAAAATATTGTAATGTCTAAAATCCTCCATAAGTAACGTTTACCAAAATGTACCTTAATATTAATTTTAAGAATTTTTTTCAATTGTTTAGCAATATTTTATTATACTCAGAAACACTCTTACATAGTTCAATTCAAAATATCCGTATTGGACACTGAAGAGAAAAACCGATAGAAGTGTAATGTGGGCGTGTCTATGTGCCCAAGTAAGATCATTTTTACCTTACTCCGGGTGAAAACAATCAAACATTTTCAAGTAGCAAATTTTTTATTGAACAAATAATCAATTTCATAAGTTGAAAGGTCTTATATAAAATTGGCAATATCAGTTTTCTTTCAAAAAAGTAAAGTTCAATCTATGAGTTTTTCTCTTCGGTGGAGATTATTCTATATTATTTTATATTTATGTGTGTTCCTTAACTTGGTGTCATCCATTTTAAAACCTAAAACTTTTGCCTGTGTATATAAAAAATAGTGATATAATTAGAATTTAATTTGTATTTAATATAAAGATAAATTATTAAACATCCAATTTTTGTTACATACAAAATAAAATGTTTGTTTTAACATAATAACTTAAGTTATTAAAAATTCTGAAATATTCTAAATATCTGGCAAGAAGAGCTTACACAACGTAAAATATAAAATCCTAATTATTCAGACGAAAACATAATTTTAAGCAAATTTCATTATCAGTATTGCAAACAAAATTATCCGTGAAAATTGGAAACGTATGCAGATTTTTATTTTACGAAATGTTAAAGATACTTAAAGCTTTTAGATGGAAATTTGCATGGCAATTTTTAAATTATGTAGTATGTTAAGTTTGTGTCAAACACACTGAATGTGCCACTAATTAGTTTGGAGAAGATCAGGGAATAGAATTGAAAAATACTTGGATTCAATCAATGAAAAGAGAGAAAAAAATATATAAATGCTATTATAATATCTTGTTGCATATTTGTAAAATAGATTCTGTGTTTTTCTGCTATTGGATGTTTATTGTTGGCTATCGACATGATGTTATGTTGACATGATGTCATGTTGGCATAATGTTATCATGAAATGTTTCATTGCATAGGTAAAATTTTGCTAGCTACTCAGCTGATATGATGTTATGTTGGCATAATGTTGTTATAAAATGTTTCATTGCATAGGTAAAACATTGCTAGCTAATATTTTCTCAGCTGATACAATGTTATGTTGGCATAATGTTGTCATGAAATGTTTCATTGCTTAGGTAAAACTTTGCTAGCGTAAAATTTTTTCAGCTGAAATGATGTTATGTTGGCATAATGTTGTCATGAAATATTTCATTACATATATAACACTTTGCTAGCATAATATTTTGTCAGTCGACATGACGTTATGTTGTCATGAAATGTTTCATTACATAGGTAAAACTTTGCTAGCGTAAAATTTTGTCAGCTGAAATGATGTTATGCTGGCATAATGTTGTCATGAAATATTTCATTGCATAGATAAAACTTTGCTGACAAAATATTTTCACAGTAATGTTGTTTATCCTGGCATAATATTTTTTCAAAATGCTTCGCTGATGAAACGCTTTGCTAGTATGATGTTTAAGTCAGCAGGAAGTTTTGTTAACGTAATATTATGTATTATATTTTGCTAATGAAATGCTTCATCGGCATAACATTTTGCTAACATGTTTTGTTGACATGGTGTTATGTTGGTATGGTGTTGTGTTGACATTCATGATATTTTGTCTAGAAAGTCTTTTGTTGACTTGATGTTTTGCTGACATTTGTGTATTTTGTCTGCATAGTGTTTTGTTAACATGGTGTTATATTGACATGGTGCTTTGTTGACATTCATGATATGCTGCATAGTGTTTTGCTAATGTGATGTTATGTTAGCATGATGCTTTGTTGACATTCATGATATGCTGCATAGTGTTTTGTTAATGTGATGTTGTTGGCATGATGCTTTGTTGACATTCATGATATGCTTCCTAGTGTTTTGTTGACATGAAATCAACTAAAGTGGAGTTGTTTGCTCAAAGCACCGATGCCTGAATTGTATCTCTTTCTGCATGAGGCGAATGTCTTGGAGATGTCAGTGACAAGATATGTCTATATTGTGTTAAAATGGTTGTAAAAAAGTTAGAGTTTGGACTTAAAAATAAATATAAATTCAAGTGCTGGAAGGGAGACTTAGTAATTTCATATCAGGATAATGTAAAGGAATTGTAGACGTATGTATAAGTAATTAATGGAAGTATTGGTAAAATGTGTTGACGAAAATCATGACAATTCAATAAACAGACTTCAAAGTAAGGTATTTCGCTCACAGTCTATGGAATCTCACCTCTCTCCATGGAGATATATTACATAGAAAACACCTAGTTACAAAACGCATCAAAACAAATTAAAACCAAGGCTAGCACGAGCATTCAAGCGATTAAATCACAGCATTTGTTGTTGAAATCTTGATTATTTAAATTCTGAAAACGTGGCAAAATTTTTGGCAGTGAAAAGAAAACTGTTTGAACTTTTCAAATATTTGAGAATAAACAGGAATTCGAAATACATACTAACTTATTTTATTGCTGGCATAACACAGAAATTATATTTTTCAAAAATGATGGCCAACCATTACTTGAAAAAGTATAATAATTGTTAAAATTTCAGTACAAAAGAAGCAAACTTTTCGTTTTTATTTATAGTCATTCAATACTTTATTCAACTTGAGTTTCTTTCATTCAAAACATAGTCCTTTTCAATTCATAAAAATTGTTTAACGACAACAAAAAATAGTTCCTTTATTGTAACATTTATTATAACAATATTAACACACACTTTTTATATTATGTTACATGAAATATGTATATATATATTTTTTATTATTTAAAACACAGCCATATTGTGAATCAAATTATGTTTCTCATGTTATAGTGGGTTATTCATTCACCAGTGTTCAATTGTGCAGCTTAAATTAAATTAAATGCAACTTTGTATATGTATCACTTTATTTTTATACAAACAAGTTGAAACTGTTTTTGATTCAACTGCGCTTCTATCAGGGCAGATATAAACGGCAATATTATTTATAATTGCACTTTATAACTGCATATCCCCGATGAAGGATGACGGTTTTTCCGAAAGCTGTTGACATTTTGATAAGAATAAAGTAATGTTCACATAAAGTTAATGTATAATTTAATTAAGTTCCATTTTAACACAAACAAAATGTAATTAAAAAGTATTACAATGAGATTAGTACATTTTCAATCCTATCAACATGTCGTCTCCTTGGAAATAGCAAGGTTCCATCTTATACTGTAATGATGATAAAATGGGCTTTATAGAAAGTAACTTTAGAGCTGAATATTGTATAACATTGCTGTTTCAGAAAGAATGTTGTTATCCCAAGAGGCCGATATCAAGTACGTAAGTTTTACGGCGGTAACATTTACGATTTAGGTTTGAGTATTTCACAAAAATTCAAATGTAACATTGCCGTCTAATGGCCAATCGGCAACCATTTTGATTTTTTGACAGTTGAAATTTGCAGAATTCTAGGTGCGAGTCGGTTTTCCAACAATTGCGACAGTTGTACTTTCCTGCTGATCACAATTTGTTTATTAAATGCTTAAACGAATCTAGAATCGGCGTTTAACAAGAGCTCTTCAAATGTAAAAAAAAAAACAAAATGGCGCCGATCTGACATTTGATGAATGTTACATTTGAATTTTTGTGAAACATTCTAACCAAAAGTGCTTATTTTACTGCCTGTTCAACAGTTAACCAACTGTTTCAAATCAGTCTCAACAGATTTAAAGTTAAAATCTCACATTCATGGATCATTGATAATGCGTACTACTAATTACAAAATTGCCTCTGAGGATTAATATAAGTCAGCGGTTGAAAGAATCCATTTAGCCTTGTGTCCTGGGAGTTGAGAGGAGAATGTGGAATAGGGATGATAGTGTGAAGTGAGAGCCTTATTGTATTAACTCAGTCTTAAAGCTAGTTCTAGGCTAGTTCTATATTTCCGTGCGAGGGTCCGCTCTCGCAGTAACTTTTTGACAATAATTTGGATCACATAGGATGCCGCTATGATTAGGTACTCACATTAGATGGCTAGAGAGTTTGCATTGTAATTGTAAGGATTAAACTTAATAAGGTAAAAGTTTAAGAATGGCAGAATGTGATCAGTGCAAAATGACATACTGCACACCTACTTGAATAGGTAGTGGATTTTTTTTCCTATGAGATTCTAAAAGCCATGTTGATAATGTGAATAAAACAAACTATTTCTAACCGCATCTGGTAGCATTAGATGGTAATAGAATCAGCTAACAGTGTCTGGTAACTCTGTATCTGGGAACAGAATCTTGCAACAGTTTCTGGTTACAGTGTTTAGTAAAAGTATCTTGTAACAGTATCTGGTTACAATATCCAGTAAAAGTTTCTTGTAATAGTATCTGATAACAGTGTCTGGTAACAGTACTTATCTTGTAACAAGGTCTGGGTCACAGCATCCGGTAACAAAATCTCTAACAGTTTCTGGTAACAGTAGCTTGTAACAGTATCAGGTTACCAGTGTCTGGCAATGGTGTTCGGCAAACAGAAACCTGTAACCGTATCTGGTAACTATGTCTGCAACAGTGTCTGATTGTAACAGTACAGTTATCAAAAGCCTTTTCAAATTTATGAAATGCATCAATTCATTAATATTCAAAATTGCAAGAGCTTTATAATGGAAAAATAAAATAAGATATGTGTTTGCTGGCTTATTTGGAGTACTTATCACGGATGACAATTTACATATTAAAATCAATAGATAAACACGTGGTACCTTAAAATAATAAATAAGCATGTAAAAAAAAATACATCTCCAAAAAAACTTTTTATTTCGTCAACTTGAATCCTAATCTTTCATTACAGCACTAAATAAAAAAATTAACCACACAAGTCTCCCTTCGATATTGCTTTAAAAATATGATTACGTAGCTAACTACGTAGTATAGAATATGGAACTGTATGAAGTAAGAGTTCTTAGCCATATTAGAAACTACAATTACAATTCAATACGGTAAAATACCCACAATTAATATTATGATATTGTATGTTTGATAGACTATAAATCCAAAAAAAAAATGTAATTTTTTTTTCAATTATTTTCCCAACCAACCTTTCAATCTATGTAGCTCAAATTCCATTAAATGTTTTGCCAATAAAATGTTTTATGGACATAATGATTTGTCCACACAATGTTTTGTGCGTTATCCAAATGATGTTTTGTCAACATCATTTATTTGTCGGACTGTTTTGTTCACACATTTTGTCGACAATATGTTTTTTTGGCATGATGGTTTGTCCAAATGATGTTTTGTTCATGTAACATTTTGTAAACATTAATGTTTTGTTGATGTGGATGTTTCATTGTGTTCAAATGATTTTTTATTGACACAATGTTTTGTCAGCATGATGGATTGTCCAAATAATGTTTTATCAACGTGATGTTTTGTCAATGTAACATTTTGTTGACACAATGTTTCGTCAGCACGTCCAAAAGTCAAATTTTGTCAACACAATGTTTTGTTTTGTTTGCATATTGGTTTGTCCAAATAATGTTTTGTCGACATGTTCTATTCATCTATTCATATACTGTTGTATTCATATCCATAATAAATTAAAAACTAACCTCAATTTTAAAACTGGTTGTTGCTATTTTTATGAACACTGATAGTAATACATTAGTATATTATTGATTTAATGAGAATAAACTATATTTCAATTTTGACGGCACACACAAAAAATATTGAATATCAAAAATACATGAAAAATATTTTTTTTTTTAGTAATGAGATGATTCTACAATATTTCTTTGTGGGCAGTTAGGCAAGGAGGTTGGATAACACCTAACGCCAACCGACCGCATAACTAAAACAATAATTAATATAAAATTAATGTTAGCCGTAAGTTTAGGATAAGTAGAATATAATATTATAATGCATTCGAAAGTTACAAATCAATTAAAACCAAATGCAATTAATGGTGACATGACCACATCGCGGGGAAGTTGGATTTGTGTGGAAGTGAATGTTGTTTTGTGTGAAGATGCTAAAATGATAACGAAATTATTGTAGATAAAATGTTGTACCAGATTTAAAACTCAATAAAATTAATCAAAAAAAATCATTTGATTGTTTTTATTTTTTCTTCTTTAGCTTCCCGTAGATAAAAGAAAAAATTTTTTTTTCAGAAAGTTATCACTTTGTGGTTTGACACATTATATAAAAAAAAGAGAGTGCAATTCACACCCGGTAGAAGTGGAACCTTCAGAAAACTACAGTAGATAAGAGTGAGGAGGTTACGAAGCACCGCACAAAGAGGAGACCGATTCTCATATCTCATTCTCTTGCAGGCTCAATCCTATACAGATGTATGATGTGTTTGTCTCTTTTTAGGCCCTTCGTTCATGGAGATACTTACAAAATACGTGATTGTGACACAACCACAAGTACCCTGCAGATATACTACTTTTTAATGCTGGTTTCCGTACACGGTGCTACCCGAAATATACTAAACTTGATCATTTTTCACATGCAGCTGTGGAGTTAACACGAAGTCAAGCGTTGTCAAATGACTTTTTTCCAACATCAATCTATGCCTTCTCCACTAAATCCTTTCTTACGTATTTTGGTAGTGTATAGTTATATAAACACGCATTTTTTCCCACTTCCAGAACAAGTCTAACATTACTTTCATGTTCAGACGCCGTTTCTGTCAAACGTCAAACAAAAGTAGTAGACTCGAATGCTGCAACGCGTAACGCACTACCAGCACCGTCGGTAGCGCGCTACTGACTTCAACCCGAAATCCGTCGCGTAGCGCCGTGTACGAACACCATCAAAATTGTATGGAGGGTACCCACGAGCGGTGCGCACTTTTAGTATCGCTATCTTTCATCGGTTAGTAACTGTCATCAATATGTCCATCCATCAATCAAGCAATCGGGCAGCACTCCCTACGACGACGTGGTCATGCTCCTTACAACATGGTTGTGCTCCCTACAAGGTGGTTGTGCTCCCTACGACGTAGTCATGCAGCAGAGTGAGAATGAGGGCTTCTTCATCATCTCTTCCACCAACAAGGCCACCAGCACCGTCGGTTATAACTGTCAATCAATCAATATGTCCGTCCATCAATCAAGCCATCAGTATAGCAACATTCACACGGGCATCACTCTCTACGACACTTTGTCAGGTTGGGGTGAACTGAATTGAAAAATTAGTAATTTTTTGATTGACAAATTTATTAAAAAAAAACTCATATCCATCCACATAGAATACAAAAACAATATGTATTAAGATGTAGTAAAGGTAATTAAATCATTTTAATACAATATTACGTACCTAGATTACAAGGAATAATAATGGCACACAAGTTTTAACTTTATTTAATCCAAAATTTGGATTTGCTAAAACACAATACACAATTTGACTAAAAACCAATTTTAGTTCAAAAAAAAAACTAAAATTATAAAACCATTTTTAAACATTTATAACCATTTTTACAACCATCATCACAAAGAAAAGAGAAAAGTTGGTATAATAAAAAAAAAATGCCCCAAAAAATAGATGTCTTCCTCGATTCATTATTTTATTTAATAAAGTTTTTTTTTAATAAATTATTGATAGGAATTTAGATTTTCACAATATTTTCCATATTAATAATAACTTAACCTCAATTTTTCTATCTAAATACATTTTGTATAATGGTTCTAGATATTATTTATATTATAATAAAGTAAGAAAAAAATTGTAGAGTTATGAATTTTTAAAAATACCCTCATGCAATACAAAAGTTGAAAGTTTTAAATCACAAATAAAGTGAAACTTTTAATACCCGATTTCTCATAGAAAATAGAAAGGGAGATATGGCATGGAAGCGTGCAGACTGTAGACGAAAACGATCTGCACAAACAATCAAAGAAGCTAAGTAATGAAAGTTAGGCGTTTGGTGCGTAAGTAAAAACAAAGACCGCTGTGCGCAGATGCGATTTGAAGTAGCATGGATGAAAAATATTGGCGACGAGCGGCATGCTCGCGATTGATAAGACTTCATGGCCCATCTCCTTATCTATTATCTATGAGATTTATTTTAGTATTGGCACATAGAATGGAGCAATTTCATAGTTAATTGCTATTGAAGACCAACATACGATTGACACAGAACCATAAAGTCATAGACAAAACTTGTTAATTGCAGGGCACAATCATAACTACAACAAAAATACAATACGTAAGCGCCACACCTGTGGGGTATTTCACCACCTCTCTGTAAACTGTCGATTAGTGCTAGTCTTTGATTAGCGTATATTATCTGATTCACCAAGGCTAAATAACGCAACCCGTCAAGAAAATGTCTTTTTTGGTAATAAGTTACTCAAAAGTTTACTCAAAGGTGGAGAAATGCTCCATAGTGTGGTACCAGGTCAAAAATGTGATAAGGCTCTTTAATGAGACACCTAGTAGACTCAAAGCGTGACTACAGGTGGAAAAACATGAGAAAGTGCCCCAATGTGACACCTAGTCATATCAAAGTGTGACACGGTCCCATACGGCCCCCAAAATCATAAAGATGCCCCAATGCTACCTAACATCAAGTTTTATCAAACACAACATATTATTTAACAGAGTTTGTCTCATTTATTTATTTATTGTTTCTTTACATGGTAGGCATTATTGCTTACGTTTCAATTGTTAATCTCGCTAGGACAAGCCGGTGTGAAAGTTAATAATTTTATAAAAATAACACAACATAATGTAGGTATTGAAAGAACAATATTGTTACATTAAATTTTCTTATAGATAACGGGTAACTACTAAGCCGAAGGAAGCTAATACATTGTAATGTAACGGTAGGATGTGTAAATGTAGGGTGACCATGTGTTGAAATTTGCTTTTAATTTATAAATTAAATAATATATGTATAAAATACATTACGCTATTAATTGAAAAAGACAAAGATAAAAAGAAAAAATATATATTTATTCAGGACAAAGATGAAAAAAAGTGTTGGCAATCCTCTACTAACACAAAAAATTTAACAATCTTATCAAAAGTACACCAGGAATTAGATGACATAATATGTGCAGATGAGTTAATTTGTGCAGATATTGATGAAGAGCAAATAATATTTATTAGTAAATTTCACCATGATTATTTGTTGATTGTTGTTGAACAGTTTTCTGTAGTCTTTATCATTACCGTGAACCTAAAAAGCAGCAACAATACTACAACTTCCCCATAAGTTCCTTTGCATAAAAATTCTATTGAAATTTTTTTTTCATTTATTTTTTTAATATCTAATCATTTTTGGATTTTCTCTTTCATTCAAGCTTTAAAATTTTTAATTTGTTTGAAAATTTGATGCTTAAGATAACGAAATCACAGTACAAAATCACACATTCTCCACGAATTATTGTAAATATTTTTTTCAATATTTTTAAAAATGAATACCTCAAAAGAGTCCCAGTCTGGAGCCAGTGAGACCACGGCATCCTCAATTGGGGTATGTTGTGAGGCTGAAGGTAGTGGGGAGAGGAAGGAGATGGGGGAGAGGAAGGTGGGGAAGTACCTGGCTATTCAGATCTGGTCACCAAACATGGCTAACGCCATTTCAAGCAACGTTTCAATTCTGAATGGTGGTCTTACACCAGGGCGATACTGAGAGTATCGTTCACTCTGGAACGTGCCGCAAATGTACTACATATTATTTTTAATGAATTAATTGTGAAATAACACAAATTAACCAAATAAAATTTATTTGCCCACGCCGGGATTTGATCCCGCGACCTTCAGATTGCGAGTCAAGAGCTTTACCCCTCGACCATGCCGGCCATCAAAATATGGTTAGATAATAAAAATGCCCAGATTTCCGCATTTTCCCCACAAAAAGGTTCTCCCTGCAATTGGCAACCCTGCTAAAAAGCCCTTTAGGTTCATGGTCATCACCTGGTGGCTGTTACTTGAACTATTTCATTTTTGAACATTCAAAATACTTTCTTATTATGATTCCTACATAAAACATCGAATATTTTAATCATTCATGACTTAATGTTTGCTCAATTTCATTATTTAAGAAATTGTAAAAATCCTTTTCACTCAGATCTCTGCCTGTAATAAACACTAAGGACGGGTTGTTTCAAAAAATTTGATGAGTTCATCAAATATTTGAAGTTAATTTTCAGGTTCTGTGTACGTTTTTTTTGAGTTCTGTTTTTTTATCGTCATAGGCCAGCTGCTTCACAAAACTGAAATCATCACAGAACTTGAATAGAACTTACACAGAACGTGAAAATTAACGTCAAATATTTGACGAATTCGTCAAATTTTTTGAAACAACCCATCCTTAATACTTTAACAAAAAGAAAACAATTTATTTATTGTTACTAATAAAAATGTAGATAATATTTTTAAATAAAAACGATACACAGAGGTGTACATAAAAAAATCTCAATTGGTATAAAAAAATATAGAGTAGAAAAGGTTACACCAATATTTTTTATAGAAAAAAAACAACCTTTAGTTTAAAATAGCTTAAGGTATTTAAAAAAATGTATAGAAAAGTACAAAAAAATGCTTTATTTAATCATCTTATATAAATCAGAAATTTGGCACATGCATATTGAAGAAGAATGAATATAATACATTTGCAAAAATGATTTACCAATATTTAATGAAGTATTGAAATGCATAAATGATTATTTTCATGGAGTCAATATGTACTTATAATATATAATTACATCAATTACTCGAGCCACATTTAATCGGAAAAATATTCCAATAATTTATCATTATTTTATAAAATATTACTTCATTTGATAAAACTTATATATAAAGTATTAGATTTAAAATTCCTTCACGAGAAGTGTTTATCGATCACCATAGGTCTATGATTTATTGGAAACCGTTGTTTATATTTATGTCGCCGGAAAGTAAAAATGGCTAAAAAAGGGCTAAAAGCTCTGACAAGAACCTACGCAATAAGCTATATTGTTTGTTTATGCTTGTGTTCATCAAATCAAGTTCACAAAAAAAAATTTGCTTATTTTGTAAGGTTCATCTTTTGTCACAGCTGTATGGCGCATTAGCCATTTTTTTCTTTCCACCGTCAATATAATTTAGTGATGCAAAGAAAAACTTAAAAGATCTAGTTTTATCTTTACTTTAGTTTTACAGAAATTGTGTAGTATGTTTTTAGGATGACAACGTCAGCAAAACATATAATGACTATCTTAACAATTTTGAATACTATTTAATATGAAAATACAAGTATTACAAATGTTTGTTTTAGGTCAAATTGAACAAAAATGAAATAGTTGTAGACAAAGTACACATTGTTTGAAGAGTCCTGAGGAATTTCTAGAGTTGAAGCACAACTTCTTTGTTTATAGATTTCTAACAAGAGGCACAACAAGAAGTAAATCATTAATTAAACAACCATTTATTTAATGCCAAATTCACTCACAGGAAATACAGTAGAGCATCCATCACCCAAACTTCAATTAACAGAATAACGTCACCGAAATGTCAATTAACCAAAAAGCCAACTAGCCAAAATGCCAACTAACCAAAATGTCAATTAACCGAAATGTCAATTAAACAAAAACGAAATAATAATTGTTATTTGCTAAAATGTCAATTAACCAAAATGCCAATTAACCGAAATGCCAACTAAGTGGCCATCCATAAATTACGTCATACGAATTTCATGATTTTTTGACCCCCCCTCGGTCCCTGTCACACATCGTCACATTTGTGAGACCCCCTCCCCCCTAGTGTGACGTTACATATTTTGCAATGTTACATCTAAAAATAATCAAATTTCAGATTTTTACATGTAACGTCACAGAGCTGATGACCCCCCATACCCCTTGTCACACAATGTCACACTTCTCTACACCCCTCCCCCCCCTTAAGGTGTGAAGATGTGTATGGATGGCCCCTAACCAAAATGTCAATTAACCAGATTGTCAATTTTACTTTAGCACCACCCAGGAGGATAACTCCCCTCGAGGCCTATGTTATCTTCGGGGACGCTGTGTGGAGGGGTCAAAATGTGATCAAAATGTCAATTAATCAAAATAGTGATTAACCAAAAAGTCAATTAACCGAAATTTCAATTAACCAAAATGTAAATAATAATTGTTTTTACCTAAAATGTCAATTAACCACCAATTAACCAAAATGTAAATAATAATTGTTATTAACCGGAATGTCAATTAACCAAAATGTCAATTAATTAAAGGAAATGTCAATTTACAGAAAGGTTCATTAACCCCGGGTGTGCCAAGAAATCCAACGTGGCTTTGCTAGTAGCTCACCGCCCTTACCTCATTTTTATGTTATTTTGAACCTTAAAAAATACTCCTAGCATACTAAAATATATTTTAATCGCTTGGCAAGGAATTGAATAATATAATATAATTCTAGCTTGTCATTTTGTCACATGCAAATATGTTTATTTTATCCATAAAAAGCCTGTCGCAGAAATCCATCTCAAATGTCATAATTCAGATTTTCAAAAGAGTACTGTATTTATTTACAGGAGATACTCAAATAACCTTTTTTTATTATGAAGAACGCTTATTTAGCTGGAAAATATAATAAAACTCAAGAAAATTTTCCTAATAACTTTAGAGAGAGAAAAAAAATTTGTCTGAATATAAGTAGCCATCCTTTGGAAAACTACATGGGATAGATATAGGTATAAAAAAATTATAAATATGTAAACACATTATCTGGTAAGATGGTAAAATTTACAAAAGCAAATAAGTTATTACAAAAATCGTGTCAGTCGGCGTACAGCGGACAGTTGGCATTTCAAAGGTTAAGTTATGTTTTATATTAGAAGTGGTCTTTTTTTTATTGAGTGTTTCAATTGATTGTGGAAATAATTTGATTATCGGATCGACCTTCGGTGACAACTAGTTTGTATAACCAATACTCTACTGTAACCTAATTAAAAGATCTAAAAACCAACATACAAATATTTAATAAACTAACACACATAATAATATAATGTAATAATAATTTTAGGAGATGGTTGCTTATTGTAGAAGTAATAAAAATTATCCCAATTCAACAAAATTACACATTGTTTCAGTGGACTAACTTTAATCAAATGCCATCTACACCGTCAATTGTGAATTACTAATATTAAAAAACGGAAGTAGATACTTACTTAGTAACTGTGGGCTACTGTTAGTTAATTAAAATCGAGAACTATAGATAGAAATAAACAATTTAAAAATTAATGCTTTCAATGCCAAATGAACCCAAGTCTTTCTACCATCGTCAGAAGAGAGTTAATTGTTGAAATATATTTAAAAGTTACTTATTCACAATAAAGATTGTATTTTTCAACAATTTTGTCTTAACCCAAGGTTTGCACGAGAATCCGTCTGAAAAATATCCATTGTTTGCGCAAACTAAACCAATTTGGGAGGCGGGAATAGGTACCGCCGCCCAGGCAACCTTTATTGGATAATCAACACCTCTGCCGTAGGTCACCCCAAGTGGTTCGCTACGTTTGGTGATTTAGCAGGGGTGCCCGGGTTCATGGGGTGAGGTTTGTCTAGGTCTTTGAGGCGGATGACCAGGACACACTGAACCCCAGATTCCTACCCAACCCTCAAACCTTTTATCCTTCCCAGAACTCCCCTCTCCTTCCTTTCCTAAAAAAAAAAACCCTCCACACAGCATCCCCAAAGATGACATAGGCTCTGAGGAAAATTATTAGGAAGCTCACGTAAAAAAAAAAAAAAACTAATTGCGTTGGCCTTTGCTAATGTCGCGTTATGGATAAATATAGGATTTATAAAGACTTTCATACTAGACATGTATAAAAATATGTTAGTTAGCAAAGCATCATAACTTATTAACCACGCAAGTTATGCGCGTAAAAATCAATCAATTTAGTATAGAAATAATTAGAAGAAAACAGAGAATCGAAAAAATTTCAGATTTACAGAAATTAGTAGAATTTCCTTTTTGCAAATAATAGTAAATAAATTTGATTCCTTGACGGTCAGAAACATTAAAAATATTGGATTGAACACAGGAACACATATGTTGAATAATCACAACTAGTGACAAGAGTTTGAAACACATTGACCAATAAGAATGCTCCATTTAACAGGCCATATCTCTGAACCAATCATAGTTTAGAATGTGAACCAACCAATCAATGAAATCCAAAAGTACTTATCTAGGACTCAAGTTCGAGTTTGTGCATACAACGGAGCAAATTTTAACGACTCGGATTAGAGTTACACGCAAACCATGGGCTTAACAAACTATTAGCACTTAAAAAAACCACATTGTGTTCAAATATTTGAACCCATCTACAATCCAAACGAAACCATATTTAAGACATATAATAATTTTTAATTGTTAATTGATTCTAAGTCTTTGGCATACTAAAGTACAGCCCTTTATAATATGTATATTAACGCCAATATATCAATTCCTAATAGAAACATCGCACCACGCTTACACCATTCAATTTACAAGAAACATCTATCTGTCAATAGAGAATACATTATTTAATCACTTTAAAACACTGTTTTAGACCAAAGATAAAACAATGGTTGCCAAGTGAAAAATCGATGATAATTTTAACAAAATAATTTAAAAATGCATTATTTTCCATTTTCGATTACTGAAATGGTTCTTAAAATAATGTAAAATGTACCAATTAACTTTTCTTAAGCGAATAGATGAAAAATTGTGAATGTTACAGAAAACATAGCAAAATCAAATAAATCAATTAATTGTGCATGTTTAAGATTGCATTTGTATGTAGATGAAGCAAGGATTATATGCCAAGACATATCCTTGAGAAAATGCGTAATGGAAGTCTTGGAAAAAAGTCAAAACAGTGATTTAAAGTCTTTAAAAATTAACAAATCTAAAATAAAATGTAACATGAGTATTCCCCCACAATATATATTATCAACTAACATAAACTAAACATATATATAATTGTACTTAATAGCTACATTTCCTTACAATATGGCTTATTCACTTTATCACATAGAAACTTAAGTCTATTTTCATTACATTTACAAAAATATTTCATGTCTATACATTTGATTCCACAACATTATAATTGTTACACTCTCTGTGACCCACTCATTGTTTTTTTAAAACTCATTGATATTTGAGGATAAATTAATTTTATTTTACATTTATTTATGCGTGATATAGTTGAAAAAATTTGGCAGAGATTTCATTATTGTCTTGAATACTGAACTTTTTGAGCAGATACCACAAGATGTAGCATATTCATTTAAACAAAGGTTAGAAAATGATTTTACAGTCGATTTGTGGAAATTTTGGTTAAAATGTAAGTTTTTTATATAAAATATCATGTAACAGCAGAATGAACGAAATCTATGACACTTTCCACAATTATGTTTCAAAAATTGGCATTTTTCATGGAGATTGCAATACAATAAGGAAATTTGCCACAAAAAATGCAATTAATTATCATTGAGAAAATACCATAATTTGTGTATGCATGGTTTCCAAATTTATCAGAAAAAATAGCACGTACCACGGAGATTGCAACAAAAAAAAAGATGAACTGCCACAAAGTCGACACAAATTTGCCACAAAATCGTCACAGACAAAAGTGCGTGAATCAGAGTGAATAGTCAGAGAAATCTATGAACTTTTACATGAAAGCGTTCCTGTTATTGTATTTTACAAATAAGGTATTTGTCATGGAGATGTCAATTGTAAACCTATAACAAAATTCATTAACCTGTCAGAAAATGGGCACAAATCTTAATCCTGCCACAAAACTGTCAGTTGTCATATTTACACAGTGGGTTCGTGTTTAGTAATAACATTGGGAGTGGGGCTGCGATTATGACAGCGGATCCGTCTCCTGGGCGTTCTGCAGCAGACCTGCGCGCTCCTCGAGGGCTGCGCCTCCCCGCCCTGAGGGTGCTGTGCCCCCCAGGGGGCCCACCGATGCGTTGGGAGCCGTGTACATGTCGTACACGGGGTTGGCAAAGTGTCCGTTGTTCTGGAAAGTGAGAAATGCATGCATAAAGATTTCATTTTTGTGAAAATTGTAGAGAGAATTTTATGTGAAACTTGTAGAAAACATTTTATGTGAAACTTGTAGAGAACATTGTATTTGAAAATTGTAGAGAACATTTTGTGTGAAAAGTGCAGAGAACATTTTATGTGAAAATTGTAGAGAAATTTTTGGAATAATGGAATTTCTTGGAATTGAAAAGGAAGAGGCCATTGGAGGGAAGAAACATAAAAAAATGATAATTTATTTGAATATCACCCAAGTCTACTGCTCCCCACTGTCTGGAGACAGTGGGACTATGGCACCCCCAATTAGGGAGGTTGTGATGTTGTGTGGCTGAAGGGAGTAACAAGGGAAGGAAATGGGAAAGAGACAAATTGAAAAATGCCTAGCTATTCAGATCTAGTCACAAAACTTGGCTAAAACCATTTCAAGCAACATTTCGAATCTGAATGGTAGTCTGTCACCAAAGCAATACTGAAAGTATCTATCTTTTAAAACAGGAAAGTGCTGCAAATATGCAATAGATTATTTTGAATTAATTTTTTTTTTTTCATTTAGACGCCCATAAGGCTTTTTTTACAAGGTTCATCGGGGCAATTGGAGCAGCAGTCACCATCCTCGCCAATGAGGCAATCACAAAAGAAGACGAATGTTACCTTATCGGAGTCTAGGACGAAGTTTCGCTCCAGTGGCTCGATGTCATCCTCAGGTCCCCCCTGAAGGTACATGGGGTTGTTGATCTCCACATTGTCCTGAAGACGGGAGTGACTGAACGAGTTCCCTCTGCAAAACATGGTTAAATAATCAGTACCACAAGAAAATAAAGTAAAATAAAAACAATCATTTATTAAATCAATTACTATTATACACCTGTTTTCAATTTTCGACCTAGTTGCGCCATCTCTTGGGCCGGTTATTAACAAATTTCAAATTTATTTATTTTTGGTTGGACTCAGGATTGGACGTTCCTCCCATGGAACTGGTGTGAACTTTTAAAATCTCTTTTAAAACTTAAAAAAAAAAAAAATTGGTCTGACTGATGGTTGAACCAGCCTTCCCAGAGACTGAATAAAAGTGAACACCACTAACCTAAGCCAAATCCTAATTTGATAGTACCGATATTTATTTTGTATATTAACTGTCGTAAATTTTTAAATATAACGTCATCGAATTTCAGAAAAATGAATGCCATCAAAACTTGATAGAATGCATTGTCACGAGTCCATCTGCCGAGTTTCAGCTTAATCGGATATCGGGAAGCAGATTAATTTTCACTTCCAAGATTTGCTTTCATTCATTCACGAAAACCAAATCGATATTCCAATAGACGTATTTAGTAACTGATGGATCAGATATGCATACGACAGCTGCATAGATCAGCTATTCATTAATTTATTTATTGTAAATCAAACTTAACAATCAACATCACACCACCTAGACCTGACAGTTCAAATTTAATATATTAAACAAGAAATCCATGCAAGTATGTTTATTTCTGCACTGTGCGGGAATCGAACCCACAAATTGGGTCAACGCAAGGAAAGTGCGTAGACCGCCAAGCCACAGAGGCCGTCAGATAGATGTGAGACGGAATGTAAGTATCTTGATTACAATAGCAATGTAAGGTGATAATTACTGAAGCAAATAGAACACACCCTTCGTTCCTGTTGGTCCACGGCAATGAGAGCGTGAAAATACACACATTAAATGGAATAGAATAAAATCACTGATAAAATATAGCATTATACAGTTAAGGAACATAAAATGGAATAGGATAAAATCACCGAATAGAAAATACAGCATCATACAGACAGGAACGTTAAATGGAATAGGATAAAACCACTGAATAGAAAATACAGCATCATACAGATAAGGAACATTAAATGGAATAGGATAAAATCACTGAATAGAAAATACAGCATCATACAGATAAGGAACATTAAATAGAATAGGATAAAAGCATTGAATAGAAAGCACAGCATCATACAGATAAGGAACATTAAATGGAATAGGATAAAATCACTGGATAGAAAATATAGCATTATACATATAAGGAACATTAAATAGCATATAATAAAATCACTGAATAGAAAACAGATAAAGAACATTAAATGGAATAGGATAAAATCACTGAATAGAAAATACAGCATCATACAGATAAGGAACATTAAATGGAATAGGATAAAATCACTGAATAGAAAATACAGCATCATACAGATAAGGAACATTAAATGGAATAGGATAAAAGCACTGAATAGAAAGTACAGCATCATACAGATAAGGAACATTAAATGGAATAGGATAAAATCACTGGATAGAAAATATAGCATTATACAGATAAGGAACATTAAATAGAATATAATAAAATCACTGAATAGAAAACAGATAAAGAACATTAAATGGAATAGGATAAAATCACTGAATAGGAAATACAGCATCATACAGATAAGGAACATCAAATAGAATAGGATAAAAGCACTGAATAGAAAATATAGCATCATACAGATAAGGTAAGGTAACAGATAAGGAACAGGTAACAGATAAGGTATAAGATAAGGAACATTAAATGGAATAGGATAAAATTAGTGAATAGAAAATACAGCCTTATACAGATAAGGAACATTAAATGGAATAGGATAAAAGCACTGACTAGAAAATACGGCATCATACAGATAAGGAACATGAAATGAAATAGGATAAAATTAGTGAACAGAAAATACAGCATTATACAGATAAGGAACATTAAGTGGAATAGGATAAAATCACCGAATGGAAAATACAGCATCATACAGATAAGGATCATTATAGCAAAACTCGTAAAGTTGTGTGAATTATCAGTTGACATTCAAGAGATTACATGGATTTAAAAATGCAAGAAAATTCATTAAATTAATCACCCGAGACAAAGTTTCAGCAAAAATGCATTCAGTTTGAATATGAGGTTAGGTTAGAAAGACAACCAAATTGACTGACAAGGTGATTTAAAAGTTAATCAGATAGACAAAAAATGTTAACAGATCATAAACTTGATTTTATAAACAAGGTGGTCTAAAAAATAACCAAAATACAAAAGGCCACCAATAGAATTAATAGGAAAAAAATATAGAAGATAATAACAAAGGTGAAATATAATACAAAGACAACAAACGCGATTTACACTATGTTATATTATACGCAAGGGTTTTGAGTGAGCCAATGATTAACCTTAATAACAATTATTAATACGTCTGAAATCAACCGAGATGATCTCACAGGTAACCAGTGTTATAAAATATTTATCAGTAAGTTGGTCAAGCAGTCCAAAGTGTCGGGTTCTCATCCAGCCTTTGCGGGATCGATCTTCTGCTAGCTGAATCCTCCATCAACGCACAAGCAATATTTTTTCACTATAATGAAGGTAGTGAGTGAAATGAAAATATTAACAGGTTATTCGTAACCTTGGAATATTTAACTTTCTTTCAAAAATAGGGAAAGAGAGAAGGAGAGAGAAAGAAAAGAAGAGAAAAAAAGAAAGAGACAAACAGGAATAGAGAGGAAGAGAGAAAGATATTTTGTTATAATAAAAATAAGATGTTACCCTCTTCTCCTGTAGATGATGATAAGGGCAGCCACGGCTCCAGCCACCAACATGAGCAGCACCACGGAGACGCCCACTCCTGTCCACATGCGCCGGGACCTGTCCAGCGCCAACTGCTGTGGGCTGGTGTCACAAGTGGGGCCTCCCCATCCCCCGAGACATCTGTAACATAAGTTTTAGATTGAGATTCTCTCCAAAGTACTTGATATTTATCAGGCTATGAATCTTATCAGGCAATCACAGAACCCTTTATCCTCTTGTTCGCCAGGGTATCCTTAACAAGGATACTATTAAAAAATCATTTCTCCGAATATAACTAACTTTTTTGAGAAACTACAGTAAAAATAGTTTATATGTACGTATTTATACTATTTTTAGACATAGACTACTTGGTTTCATCACTAGAATCACTTTTGACTTCAAAAACATAAATACCCTAAACACTCTTTACTGCTCCTTAGTCCGCCCCCATCTTGAATATGCTTGTGTTATATGGTCTCCTTTTTATGCTATCCATATTTGTCATATTGAGTCCATTCAACAACGGTTCCGAAAAGGGATTGCTAGGAGGCTAGGATTAAAACGAGGCAATTACTCATATAATGAAATCGAACAAACTCTAAAACTTGCTCCTTTAGAAGACCGTCGAGAAAAATCTGATCTCATTTGTTTCTTCAAAATTATCAACTATATTATTGACTCACCTACATTATTACAACTCATTTCATTCAATATACCCTCTCGTAGACTCAGAAATAAAGAACTACTCTTCCTCAATCAACACTCGACTAATTATGGTTATAATTCACCACTACCCAGAATGTGTAGAATGGTCAACTCACGTCAAGACCTTGATTTTTTTGGCATAAGCCTAAATGATTTTTGTCACTCACTAAACAATTGAAGATATTTTATATTACTCTATTTTTAGCAAAGTCTTGACTTGACTTGACACTTCTATTTTCTTATGTTTTATCTGTTTGTCTTTGCTTTCATATACCATCCTTTATTCTTGTAATATACATTTTAAAAATTTTGTGTTACTTGGTTGTAAATTGGACGTTAGTCTGTTAATAAATAAATATATAAATACATTATCTGGTAAGACAGCGCAAATTACAAAAACATCATTGTGCAAAAAAACAAGTAAGTCATTAAGAAAATAAAATCAGCTGGCGCACTTCAGCATTTGATCAAATTAGTTAAATAATCACAATTTGTTCATAAACGAAACATGGACCGTTCAAATGTAAACATAATTTAAAATAATAAAAAAACTCCATCTTTGAGTGAGATGTTCCCTCAATATTCAGGGACAATATTTTTAATTATTCCCTGATATTTAGTAATTCCCCTTAGCCGGGAGACCTAATGGTCTTCGGCCCCCTATGTAGCAGCATATTTAGTAGTCGGAGGCCCTCTTAATATTGGGTGCTGCATCACTCGTTGCACTACCTTACACGCGCGGTAACAATATACGTGCCGGTGACATCGCGAACAGCGCGGCGGACACTACCTCTGCGTGTGGCGTTTGGCGCACTACAACACTAAGTGAGTACAAGAAGGCGCTGCAAAAAAGCGCAATACCTTTGCACGATGATGTCGTCTCTCACCCGGCATGCTGCTTTAAGTCCCGAAAACCCTTCTGGACAGAAGGAGAAAGACTCCTCCATTCACCTCTCACCCCAGAAGATAGGTGGAAGCTTGAGTGGCAATCGGCCAAGGCGAAAAATGCCCATCTCGTACAAGACCCTACTGAGAGACAGCCTGGGTTCTCATTGCCTCGCAAACTCTGGTCCGCCATCAATAGAATAAGGTGCTCCCATAGCCGTTGTGCCCAGATGATGTATAAATGGGGCCTTAAAGAGGCGGAGATGTGTGAATGCGGTGAGGTGCAGACAACTGAACACGTGGTCAACGAATGCCTGCTCCATTCATTCCCCGGCGGGATTGATGAGGTTCACAGGGCAACGCCTGAGGCCCTAGACTGGCTCGCAGACTTAGATGTCCCCCTCTGACCCCCCCATTATACGAAAGAAGAATTTAAAATAATCTAACCTAACTTAGATGGAACAAAACCAAAATACCGTTACCTAGAGTGATCCGGAATGAAAATGTGGCAAGCTACCAATGAATGTTAGCGAACTACTGATAAATTACACCCCTTTTGCATATTACAAGAGACACCTTCTTTTACTTACGGTCTAGCTATAATGTCCGGTCAGTAACAGAGTTGGCATCGCGTTTGGGTCCCACCCAGGCGTCGTGTGTTCGATTCCTCGGCTGGCTAAGTCCTCCATCACGATACAAGCAATATTTTCCACTTACTGTGGTGCTTAAATATTGTCAGGTTATTTGTAACCCGGGAATTTTTGTCTTTCTTTTTAAGAAAAAAATAAATAAATTGCCGGAAAATTTCATACTTTATAGATCCCGTTAAATCACCAAGGATCCTAGATCAAAAATAATAACTTACAAGCACTCGGCGCCCCCGTCCCCATCCTGACGGCAGACCCCGTTGCGGCGGTGACAGAGTCCCCAGCAAGGGTCCTTGGCCCCGCACAGCTCGCCGCCCCAGCCCTCCAGGCACAGGCAGCGAGGGCCCCCGCTCTCCGCAATGCGACACACCGCATCGTTCTTGCAATGCCCGGTGCACGGGTTGTCGTGGCCTATGTAGCTCTGAAAACAAACGTTAGATGATTAGATAAAAAAAATAAGTGCTTTGATCAAGCTGAAGACAGATTATTCTACAAGTACTTTTTACACATTCCTTGAACAATAAACTATGCATAAAAACAACATTATTTGGGTTTATTTCATGAATTTATATGTTTTACGATCTTTTTCACGAGAACGACACTACCCAATTTAACACCCCAAATACCGGTTAAAATCTCAGCCGGAGGGCATAGAGAATTTAATAGAAATTATTCCGATTCCCTAGGTGTGTTCACGGTATTTTATACCTTAAGAACAAGAATGCCCCAAGCGATTCTGACCTTGTTCTTCATACGTTTTCTTTTTAAGGGTTAAATTGCATTCTAAAATAAAAAAAATTTGAACATTTTGGCGTGGGCACCGGCGCACAAGTGGCAAATGATGAGATACCCACTTGGTTTTGAAATGAGAATAAGCTTAGTTCCTACCAGAATATCATTTATCCAGTTCCTACCTCTCCTTAACCATCCCTTGGAAAAGTATTTAAAATTTGGAACAATGGCAAGAAAAATTGTGCAAATTCGACTTTGCATTTGTTTTGAAAACAGAAGAAGATTTGGAACTACCTTGAAAACAAGTTAATGGTGATTTTCGTGTACACAATCTTGTTTTAATTAAAGAGAAGGAATTGGATTATCTCGGAAGAACATAATATCGTTTTGTATTCATTCGTTTTGTTATGGCAATAATTACTTGAAGTATCGTGGTGGAACTATATACGTAATTATTGGGTTGGGTAGTGTGCTCCTCCACAGAGATTCAGTGGTAAGTGATTGGTTATCCTTTTTCAATGCGTACCTTGTTTTTCCAACACATATTATCGCCCGATTCCAGCAAACACCTTTTTGTCTCGTTTCGTTTTTTTTTATTATTTTCAGTTCATTACAAGTGCATCTGAAGCAATTCATAAGCAGTTTTGGATGCAACTTCTTACTTATACCTGGTAATGCACCTAATAAATAAATGTATGTATTGCCTACAATAATATCTGAGGTTTTATACTCTTGTATGCCAGGTATCCGTAACCGATGTGCTAGTAGCTCACCGCACTTGCCTCAATTTTATGGAATTTTGAACCTTAAAAAATACTCTTAGCATACTAAAATGTATTTTATTTGCTTGGCAAGAAGTAATGCATAAAATATTATTCTGGCTCGTCGTTTTGTCACTCGCAAAAATTTGTTTTTTTACCCTTGAAAAAGCGCATTGCAAATTCCGTGTCAAATGTCATAATTTTAATTTTTGAAAATCTTAATACTGCATTTATTTACAGGAAAGTCACATTTAACTGATTTTAATTGTGAAGATCACTTGTTAAGCTGGAAAACATATATAATCTTGGACTCTTCTCCCGATAATCGATTACCAGAGCTCTAGTGTGCTGGCAAACGTCAACAGTGTTACTCACGTCGCAATAAGGTCCGCCCCACTGCGGTGCACACCTGCATGCCATGCTGAAGGCGGTGTGCGTGCAGTTGCCTCCATTCCTGCAGCTGTGCTCCAAGTCTGTGGAGAGGGGATCACACACTTCACGACCCATGGCTTTGTCGTCTGGAACAGATTAATAAATATAATTAATACAATAAATAAATAAAATAAAATACAGTCACAATTTTCCAAACATCTAAATAATAATCACTTAGTGATAATAATAAGCCAACTCCTTTAAAATAAAGGGCGCAAACTCAATCTTTTAGAGGAGTAGAAAATTAACAAAAATTTAAATAATCCAAAAGCTATTTTGGTAAATGAACAAAAAAATATAATTCACTCACCACTCTTAGATATGTTTAAACCAATTTCGAATGTTGGAAAATAAACCCGTGAGTAATCATTTGGGAATAACTCACATAATGATTAGAATAACGACCACCAGTCAAATTTAAACAATGCAGTAATTGGGGAAACTTTAAAAGGGTAAAAACTATTTAGTTTCAGAAATTAGTAAGGGTGTAGGTAAAAAAATAAAAGCAATTAAATTTTTCTTCATAAGTACCTGTCTAGAAATAATATAAATGCATCGTCTGTAAGTGGTACAACCACAGTTTGATAATGTCATCAGAAGGTGAAACAGCTGTCATGCATAATAATAATTACACAGCAGAATTTTTTTATAGACAAACTGTTTTTAAAAATTGAATAATAACATAATTGAGTATATAAAAGAAATAAAAATAAAATGGAGTTCTAAAAATTAAACTTGATACATAACAATAAAAATTAAACTTGATACATAACAATAAAAATTAAACTTGATACATAACAATAAAAATTAAACTTGATTCATAACAATAAATATTCAAACAGAGAGGTATAAAATATTATTTTGTTATTCTGACTCTTGATATGGCGCAACTCAAGTATCACTTGATAGTACCATGTCTTTCTCGGACGTCCTTGACTTTGTCTACTAATCACTTTCGTGTCACATATTTTTACTTACACTTCTTTCTTCATCTAGTCTTGGAAAGTGTGTAGTTACGAGGATGATGAAGAAGAAAGAAGAAGACTAACCTTGGTGCGGTGAGCAATCGGACCCTGGCACGCAAAGCGCCTCTTCGCACCTGCGTCCGGTGAAGCGAGCGGGACACGCGCAGCTGGCGTGCGTGCCTATTGAATGGCACGCTCCTGAGGACAACAAAAACATAATACGTTAGATCTCAATTCCAAATAGAACAGTGACAAAACAGAACAGTAATGAAACAGAACAGTTGACGATGATGCAAACGAATCTTTTTCTGTTTAAAATTTTCGTTTGAGAATCGCCAATATTGTCTTTAATGATTAAATTTTATTTCATCAATTTATTATTTCACAATTTATAGAATATTTGTGGCACTTTGCAGAGTAAAAGATAGTCTCGGTGAAAGACCACCATTTAAAATTGAAACGTTGCTTGAAATAGCTTTAGCCTTTGTTGGTGACCAGATCTGAATAGCCAGGTACTTCTCCCAATTCCTCTTTTCATCTCCTTCCTCTCCCCATTACCTTCAGTCTCACAACATACTCCAATTAAGGATGTCTTAGTCTCATTGGTTCCAGATGGTTGGGAGCAATTGGAGCTCTTGTGGGGTATTCACTTGAAAAAAAATAATTTAAAAAGTGACAAAACAGAACAGATAAGAAATGTGGAGAAAAATGAAGGAAAAAATAATTTTTTTACTGATTTTATCAAGTTATGTTATTTGTCACTGTTCTGTTTTATCTAGATATCGATTTCAATGCATTTTTAACTATTGGCTATTTAAATCTGATCACAAAACACATAAAAAATTTTAAAAAGCTTTAAAATTTTAAGCAAAGTTTCGATTCTGAATGCGAGTTTTAAGAACCATATTGTTTTCCTTTAAATCTATTATATGTATGTATTTAAAAAAAAAGATCCATACAAAGCAAAGCACATTATGGTGTAACTTTAAAAGGTCAAATACTTTGGCTCGTTTGGTAATGAAATACCAACAAAAACACTATCAAACATTTGGAGTGGGTATACCTACATTTTCTAATAATATTTTTCAATTAAATTAAATAATTTTATTCAATGGGTTTCTGAGAAAAACCTCACTGAGAAATAGCCTTTTATCTTGCCTACATCTACTTAGCGAGAAAGAGACGAATGTAGGTATATGATCGTCGAATTTGAATATTCATAAGATTTTACAGTTATTCGACAAGTTTTACAGCATGTTCTGTTTATTACACTAAAAGAGAACTTTTTAAAATTTTCACAACAAATTTATTTTCTAAAGTCGAATAACAAGATTGGAATATGTTCTATACAAGCAATGCATATGTGTGAGGAGATGCTGTGTTCGCGTGAAGTCTGGCCGCGATATGTTTATAAATTTATTTTTCATTTTAGGCGGATTTTCGGAGAAACCGACAAACCTAGCAAATACCTACTAAAATTTTCATGTTCCGTAATAAATCCGTTAGTTTGTATCGGCAAAAACTAAACGGTAAGCTCTGGCGACGTGAAACAGTTACCCAGCATTGGTAGTCTGTTAGATCAACCCAAAAATTTTCAGAATACAACCTCATTTCAGGCATAAGTTAGGAAGCTTTAAATATATTTTAGAAGTCTCAAAAATATGACAAGACACCATAAATACACCTACATTGTTTGTTTTGTTTACATTTAGAATGTATTTTAAAGTGTCAAAAATAAAAAAAAGAATATAAATATACCTACATTGTTTGTTTTGTTTACCTTTAGAATGTATTGTAAAGTGTCAAAAAATAAGAAAGATAAGACACTATAAATATACCTACATTGTTTGTTTTGTTCGTCTTTAAAATTATTTTAAAAAATGTTAAAAATAAGAAAGACCATATGCTATAAATATAACTGCATTTATCAATTTTTCAATAGTAAAAAAGCATGTAGAAACTCGGGTGAAACTGGTTATAATATAAATGTTAATTATTTATTCATTAAACTACCTTGCATTGGTAAATATTTTTTCTATTGTTGATTGATGGGTTGGTTGGCAATTTGTAATTCTTCATTAGTAGTTGTAAAACAAGTTATAGGCTTCAATAGTTACGATTGGGCATAATATAGTAATAAAGTATGTTCGTGTCAGATGTGCATAAATACGGTGTGTTTACGTATGTTTACATGTTGTATTTTATTCATCGTAAGGCGTTTTTGAAGTAATTTTTCACAAAACATAGCTAGCGGCAATAGCGAGCGTCGTGGCACCTTTTGAATGCACCGTGTCCGGAAACTCGTAGTACAAGCGGAAAACTGGTGAGACTACATCACATTTGGATTCAATTTACTGGTATTTTTTTGTTTCTTTTGATCTTTCATTTCTGCGTAAATTGAGTCTGTAATATTTAAAAAAAGTTTATTTTTAAAAAAAAGTTGCTGGTGGGTTAACATCAGCTGTTTGGCGAAGCTTAACGTGAAATCACTTTTTTCAATTAATCTTTATAGATCGGTTTACATTGTGAATACTAAAAAATATGCTTTGGATAAATTGAAGCTTTCTCTATCGTTTCCCTTGAGTAGAATAAAAATAAAAATTTTAATTACCTACTTCATAAAAAATATAAAAGGAAACTACAAAAAAACATATTTTTTCATGAGAAATGTAAGAACACGTATAATAAACAACTTTTTAAAAATACGACTTTATAGATAAGATTATTTGTGACAGTTTCCCTGGATTAACTTTTTTTTTCTTAAAATTATTCACAAAATAAATAAAAAACGCTTTTACGCTGATATCGACTGTTTCTAGACTGTTTGCCAAGAGATTTTTTATAAACATTACCTATATTCGTGGTGAGCTAAAGCACACTAAGAATATAAACACATTATTGGCTTGTGTATTCCTCTTAACGTCTTTAAAAATGCGTCCAATCGTTCAGGCTCGAAGAGTGTGAGCAAAAGGTTTATTGACGTTTATACCATTACGGGCATCACTTACATTCATTTTTACGTGTGGCATCACCGTCACCTCTCCGAAAAATATCTCGGCACCGCTCCGAGAATGACCGTGCAAATTATTCCGTTCCTAGCACTCGATCCAACCGCCCGTTCGCGTTTTGTACCTCTCTACCCGTTTCATACGTGAACACTAATTGTGTAAATTATTAAAATCTTAAATAAATGTTAAATCACTCAAATAAGAGTACAGTGTTATCAATCATCATCCAGTATAATCATTGAACACAGGGCGCGGCCTGAAAGTACCGCGACCCCCAGGAGCCTGACTATTCCTCATGGTTGAGTATTAATATACACTCGTCTGATGAGAAGACGGAGCACAGGTCAAACATCCTCCACCAGCTCCTCAGCCTCTGGAACCAATTCTTTCAACCTTGGTAATCCCGACGCTCAAAAACTACTTTCAACACCATTGATCGCATATCGTATTAAAGATTCCGCAAAACTTTTACATTGATTTGGTCACTAGTGCGGAGGGCAGCTAATTATTGTCGGTCAGTCACCATTGCACTTAAAACATGTTCAATAATATATCACATTATAAATTTAATAATATTTTCCGACAGATTGCTTATTGCAACATTGAATCCGTTTAACAAGTTAGCAACAAACGAAAATTAGCAAGAAACTGGTTATTGGTTCGTTATTTTGCCATAAATTGGAAACCGTAATGAGATGGTACAAATAAATTTCACGGGTGAAAACTATACCTATATTAAATAATATATTACAGATCGTATTTTAAAATACAAGTTTTTATTTCGGAAAACCATAATCACAGCCAGATTGTGAATTCTTGTGGACAGAAAAGAGATTGTAGTCAATGACTGTTTATATTTACGATTATATTATAAACAATCTACATGGAAATCAATTTATTAGATACATCTAATTTAAAGACAACACAAATGCTAAACCATTATATTCACAACTAGCTGGTACCCGGCATGCGTTGCCATGCCATTTAATAAATAAATTGTTTTCTCCTGCGTGTTCTTTCCCATTCGTCCCGTTCCTCTTCCGCCTCCCCTTCCTCTCCCGCGTCCTCTTCCCATCTCGCGTTCCCACTCCGCCTCTTCCACCTTCCCTCCCCCCACTCCACTACTCCTTTCCCCGTCCCGCGAACCCCCCTTCCAAGCTCCCCTCCCCCCTCCCAGGTTCCCCCTCCCAGATTCCCCTCCCCCTCCCGGGTTTCCCTCCTCCCCCTCCCGCGAACTCCCTACTCGAGTCCCCCTCCCGCATTTCATACATTCTTTCCCGGTACATTCAGTTTTCAAACAGCTCGCATGCCACCTTTTGCATATTTCATAATGCCAGAGCTCACCAGTAGTAAAATCCAATTTGGTGCAGTCGTTCGGAAGTCATGCGCGTAAATACATTTCGGCGATTCATTTTTTAGAGATAAGTATTACATACAATGCCCGAATTAAAAAATCTATATCAACATGGTTTTCACGGCAACGATTTGTTTTGCTTTTCTTCTGACGTTAGCAATAACTCGCCATTTTCGACAGAAAACGTAAAATAAATATAATATATTAATATTTATAATTTCGTAACGCCAGAACTTACCAATATATATAGCCTATATTACTCGCATATAATGTAGCTTTCTATTGGTGAAAAAAATTCTAAGATCGGTTTATTATTTTATGCGTGAAAGCGTAACAAACAAACACACGCAGTTTCACATTCATAATATTAGTATAGATTTAGAATTTTAGGGTAGGTACTTTCTATTACATAATTCAATTTACCAAATTCTGACACAGGCATTTAAATACAATAGCGAGTTCCCGGCATATGCTATGCCACTTAATAAAGAAAAAAATTCGCTCTACTAACCCTTTCCCGTTCGTCCCAGATGATGCCAGAACTCACTATGCACGTATAGAAACCATCGCGGACTTAAACACATCAAATCCCCAAAGTTTTATCGCAATCGGATGAACGGTTAGCAATGTATGATAGCTATGCCAAAACTCACAATCGTACATAGAAACCATCGCGGGCATGCGCACATCAAAACCCCAAAGTTTCATCGCAATCGGATGAACGGTTTAGCAACGCAAAACATCTCACACACATAGACAGAAACAAACACATTTTCTATAGATCAGTAATTTTAATATCAAAAATGTCAGTTGAGCATTTTTAATTTTTTTTAAAGTTAAATTATATTATATATATTTTTTAAATACAAATTTTGTATTTAAAAAATGTTTTCGTAATTTCTAATAATACCATTTATTTAAGCGTATTTCATCACCTTTCAAAACCAGTATTTAGTTTTTGGATACGTTTACAAATATTCCATTTATTTGAATTTTTATTGCAAAGTCGATATATATCGAAACATTTATACCTTTTGACAAAATACGCCAAATTTTTGAGGGGTTAAGCTTTGAGCTTTAAGCTTTGAGATTCAAGCTTTGTGCTTTAAATTTTTTGAAGGGTTAAGCTTTGAGCTTCAACCTTAAGCTTTGAGCTTTAAGCTTTGAAGTTCAAACTTTGATATTTAAGTTTTGAGCTTTAAGTTTTGAGCTTTAAGCTTTGAGATTTAAGCATTGAGCTTTAAGCTTCAAGCTTTGAGCTTTAAGCTTTGAATTTAAGTTTTGAGCTTTAAGCTTTGAGATTAAAGCCTTGTACTTCAAGCTTTGAGCCATAAGCTTTGGGCACTATGCTTGAGCTTTAAGTTTAGAGCTTTAAGCTTTGAGATTAAAGCCCTTGAGCTTAAAGCTTTGAGCTTTAAGTTTTGTGATTAAAGCCTTGAGCTTAAAGCTTTGAGCTTGAAGCCTTGAGCTTAAAGCTAGGAGCTTTAAGCTTTGAAATTTTGGCATTGAGCTGTAAGTTTTGAGCTTTAAGCTTTGAGCTTCAAGCTTTGAGCTTTGAGCTTTTAGCTTTGAGCTTTTAGCTTTAAGCTTTGGGCTTTGAGTTTTAAGTTTTGTGATTAAAGCCTTGAGCTTTGAGCTTTAAGTTTGGAGCTTTTAGCTTTAAGCTTTGAGCTTTAAGATTAAAGCGTTGAGTTTCAAGCTTTGAGCTTTGAGCTTTAAGCTTTGAGTTTTAAGCTTTAAGCTTTTAGCATTAAGCCTTGTGCTTTGCGCAAAGCTCAAAGCTTAAAGCTCAGAGATTAAAGCCGAAAGCGTAACGCTCAAACATTAAACTTAAAGTTTAAAGCTCAATCTTAAAGCTCAAGCTTTAGGCAAGGTTTTAAGTTTAAAGGCCAAAGTTTAAGCTTAATATCAAAGCTCTAAACTTAAGTTCAAAGCTTAAAACTCATAGCACAAAGCTTAAAAATAAAGCTCAAAGTTCAAAGCTTAAAGCTCAACACGTAAAGCTTAACATTTAATGCATAAAGTTCAAAGCTTTAAGCTCAAAAATCAAAGCTCAAAGCTTAAAGTTCAAAGCTTACAGCCAAAACTCAAAGCACAAAGCACGGCTTGCGTTGCAATGCAAAGAAATCAATTGATTCTCCTTGAATGTCCTTTCCCGTGCGTCCCCGTTCACCTCCCGAGTCCCCTTCCCCTTTCGCGTTTCCCTTCTACCTTCCCCGCCTTCACATCCCTCGTTTTCCCACCCACGTACCCCACCTCTCCCGTTCCCCTCCCCCCTGCCTTTCCTCCTTGCCGCTAAAATATATGAAATACGCACATTTTCATTAATTCAAATTTAATAACGCCAGAATTTGCCTTTATCCTTTGCGGGCGTGCGCACAAAAAATCACCAAAGTTTCATCGCAATCGGATGAACGGTATGGCAGCGCATAAAATACGAACAAACAAATTTTGATTTTTATATATAAGATAGGAAAGATTTGATTGTTTGTTGGTGTCCTCCCGTACGGTCCGTTCCCCAGTGACGCTTACATCGTATAATACTTACATTTTTAAACTCGTGATATCTTTGATTTGGGATGTCCGAATTGAATAATTCAAAAAGTTATATAAAGGCATTGAAGCAGTCTCGAATATAAAATAATTTATTTTGATAAGAATTAATACCAAGATACAAATAAAGAGTCTTTTCTAGCGGCGGCATTTCAATTAAATTTTTAAAATAAAAGAACACTTATTGTGGCATAACTATAATAGTTAGACATATGCTGTCGCGACACTTTTTGTAGATAATAATGTGTTCTGCAAAGTCGTAGTACATTATTTTATTCTATCATCAATAGTTTTCGCAGCGCACGCGATGTAAAGAATATTTTAGGCAATTTTTTTACACCTTGGGTTACATTATTGGAGTTTTAGTAAGGATTCCTATTTTTTTTTAAATATAATATAGCCTATGTTACCCTAAAATAGTGTAACTTCCCAACAGTGAAAGAATTTTTCAAATCGGTTCAGTAGTTTCGGAGCCTATTCGATGCAAACAAACAAACAAACAAACAAACAATCAAATCCTTCCTCTTTATAATATTAGTATAGATAATGTCCCCTGCGTGCGAACTCTATCTAAATTTCTTAACAGACAATAAACAGTGTTAATTTCAAGCGACCTCCCAGGTAAATATGGTCCTGTATACATTTTTAGGAAGCATCGCGTTCATTGGTCGAGACATCGTATGAACCGGTGGATGCAATTTTTAGCCATAAGTTGTTTTTAATTGTTTGTCTAGTTTGTAGTTTTTCTAGATTTTAGAAATGTATTGTAAGTTTGTACAGCGCTCTTGAGGTGATTTTTCACAAAAACGGCGCTATATAAATCATCCAAATATTATTATTTACAAAGCCATACAAAACTACAATAATCTCCCCACTGAATTGTGCTGTATTATAAACCAATCTAAACAAATAAATAAAACATTGAAGGAGAAGATAACACTTAAAATCTAAATGAAAATATGAAAGAAAACAAGACACAGAAAACAGAAAAAAAACAATGGTCGCAACTGGGACTCGAACCCAGACCTCTCGTCTAACCGGGACGTGCGCGTTTTCCAATTTCGCTAGACGAGAGGTCTGGGTTCGAGTCCCAGTTGCGACCATCGTTTTTTTTTCTGTTTTCTGTGTCTTGTTTTCTTTCATATTTTCATTTAGATTTTAAGTGTTATCTTCTCCTTCAATGATATATTACGTTGATGGGAATAACCTTCAAAAGTTATAAAAAGAGAGTTTTTCTCATAAAAAATAAAATAAATAAAATTAAACAATTTATCAAAAAAAAATCGAGTACAGTTCGCACGCGGTAGAATCGAAACCTCACGAAAACTATCTGCACCAACAGGAGCCTTGAAAAGCGGAAAAATCTCCACCAATAGGAGCTATGCGTCATTTCCGTTTCATAACTCAACCAATAGGAGCCTTGAAAAGTGATAACATAAAGCGACCAATCGCAGTTTGACGCTTCGTAGGTACTGTAATTTCCGTTATTTCGTCATTTCCGTTTGGGATGGCGGGAATGGGTACCGCCGCCCCGGGAACCTTTATTGGATAACCAACATCTCTGCCATAGGTCACTTCAAGTGGTTCGCTCCGTTTGGTGCTTTAGCAGGGGTGCCCGGGTTCTGGGGTGAGGTTTGTCTAGGTCTTGGAGGCGGATGACCAGGACACGCTGAACCCCAAATTCCTGACCACCCCTTAAACCCTCTTCCTTCCCAGAACTCTCCTCTCCTTCCTTTCCTAAAAAAAAAACCTTCACACAGCATACCCAAAGATGACACAGGCCCTGAGGGAAATCGTTTTCCTAAGGGCCTCCTGTGTGGAGTTCATGTAAAAAAAATAAATATATATATATTTATTTTTTCAAATCACAACGGGGCTAAAGAAGTTTCACTTCAAAAACTTGCATTAAAAAAATAAATATTTAATAAAAAACATAAAACAACCTAAGCAAGAATCGTGGCTTCCTTATCGGGAACACGTGCTCCTCTTTTCTGATAAGGTACCTGTACATGACCAATGATGATATTAAATATAATATTTAAATGAAACCCATATTCTTTATATTACAATAAAAAATTTAGAAAATATGTTCGATCGTAATTACAATAATTGTACGTAAGTACGATTCTATGATGGATTTAACGTGCGTAACGGTCCGCGCCACTTGTGGTTGGTCCATTCCTATCCCATAATTAGTGCTTCGACTCGCAAATGTATACGCGCCATACGATTGTATATACCCACGACTGCACTTACGGTACAAACGTATGATGTACTTTCCTACGATATATAGATTGTGTTAACATTACTCACCTAATCTATTCCGCGAAAAACAATAAACATTTTTTCCGCAAAATCTATTATTAAATTAAAAATCAATATGTTCTCTCGCTATACAGCGTGTGATGGTTCAGTGTTGTTTGAACAAGTAGACGAGGAAATTTTTTTTTTAAATATTTAAATTCGATCATATTACTGACCTCTGTTGGGTGTGTTTGAAAACGAAATTGAAGGAGTCTGTAATAAAATACGGGTTAATTATCGCGTGGGAGGTGCTAGACTATCGGAGATGTAAAACGTTGGACAAATTGGAAATGATAAATTAACAATTATTTTGAACACAACGAATAGCGAGAGAGAGGCGGAGCTAAAGGCGTTTATCTGGTTGAAGGAGCGAGAGTTCTCACGAAGTCCATGGTATGGAATGCAGACCCTTATGAATTTGATCATAACTCACTTCATGATGACCAAAAATAAGAAATTGATAACTGTTGAAATTCGGGACCGAGACTCTATTGAGATTTTGAAAAAGATCGTTCAGGAAGTAGATTTTGGGTTAATTATGAACTTTTGCGTTTCAGTTATTAGGAGCGACATGGGGAAGGTTTACAATCTCTTGTACATAAGTGACGTTCTAAGAGATTGACAGGTAACACGATTTTGGCTCTTAGAAGAGGTCATTAAGCCGAAATCACCACTCTAGGTTACGTACAAAATAGTGGAAAAAGTAATTAGCCAAATGCATAAAATTTAACGGCCCGTCTAATTCTAAATTTATTTACAAATTCGAGTGTGATTTTTGAAGAGATCAATAAAACATTTTGACAGTTATTAGCTTTTTTCGGGAGAACGAGACGATGAGATGTGGGAGGTTACTTAGTAGAGATGCAAATAACAGGGACAGATTAGGCCATGGTGGTGATAAATGGCCATAAATGAAAATCGAAATCAATAAAAATGTGAGTTTAATACTGGGAAAAGCCTTACGGGCGTTGCTATTTGTTTAAAGAGAGAGTTTGTCAGAGTATAAGGCCTAAACACTCACAAATACGGAAAAACAAGGGAGAATACATATTGTTCGTAGAATAATGCGTAGAATAAAATTCCTTCGCGTTAGGTTATAAAATAATGATAATAATAATAGATTATTCCAAAATGTATGCAGGGGTAGTGCGATGTAATACATTTATTTTGAGTGGGAGAAAATGTCCTATGACAAGTTTGAGTCGAGCGCGTGGTCCACCCCTGTTTTATTTTGCTAGACCGAGATGGTTGGGACTGCGATTTCAAGGGTTGTGACGGGGACAAACGCAAAAGGGAGGAACGGACGGGAAGCGAGAGTAGTGGGTGGCGAGCGGGTAAATACGACTCAAAATTGCATGAACTTATTTTGATTGATGGGAGATTTTCGTTTTAAATAAGCAGTTTTTTTTTATAACAGGTGAGTGAGTGAAGGTCAGTCAGTGGAATTCGGCGGAAGAATACGGTTAAGTCCGGAGGTTTTTTGGTTCTAAACCTCTAGCAAAAAGAGTGAATTAACCTAAGTGAAAAGAGATAGTTGTAAGTTTTGTTAGAAGGAAGTTCGATCCATCAATCAGAAGTTGGTGAATTATAAAAATAATACAAGTTCGTGAATTATGGCATCGCCACGTAATAATGAAAAAGCACATAGTTGAAGTTACCGTAATTAAAAATAAAGTTAGTTTATCGGATTAAATTCAGTGTTATAATCGCTTAGTAAATAAATTAATATTATACTTTATCCGATTTGCGGAAATATGAAGAGGTAAAACTAACTTAATAATAGACAAATAGCTGCAAAAAAAACGTAAATTCAGTGATAAGTTGTGTTTGCAATAATCGCGGTGATAAATTGTTAAACGATAGTGGATAAAATCACGTGTTCTTCTTTTCTACGTGTAATAATCAAATTAATCAACTATAAATAAATAAAATAAATAAAGAGATGACTCATTATTAGGGAGGTGAAAGGAGTAATCAAACCATAACGGAATTCACTTTACAGGAAAAATCGTATAAACTTTACGTGGATTAATTTGGGCTTTAATAATAAATATACCGCTTGACGGAAGCTATAACAAAAAATGATAACTACAGATGATCGAACAGAGTATAGATTTCAGGACATTACATAACAGGGGGGGGGGGGGAATGGTCGTAGGGAGGTGGAAAGGGTTTCTTTGTTTTCCCACAGGTTATAACAGGTGCAGATCCAAAATCACAACGAGCGTGTATTCCCGCTAGGATAAAGGGTACAGTTATCAATCACTCTCGGTAAGTCGAATTACAACTCCATAATTTAAATTACAGGACATGCTGACCGCAAGAATGAAGCAGCCTATTGAACTATTGTTCACTATAAATGTGCGTGTCGGTCAGGTTTTTTTCTCTTCGCCGTTATCACCCGGGTTCAAACCCGAACCGTCGCCTAACAGCTGGATGCTAGGAACGGAACAGCAGCAAAAAATGGTTCTTACAGGTACCTATGAACGCAGAGGCAATAAGACTACGATGGTAACCCCAATCGAATTGATGAAATTTTGACAGTACAACTTACCCAATTGCAGGCGTTGGCTGACAGTTTGGCGCAGACTTCGACAGGAGGAGGGCGTGAGAACCAGATTCACGATTCTATGCATGTATAACATTATATCAACCTGTTTATCTGCGAAATTTCTACCTGTTGTATTGCGTGAATTAAATTTTCACGTTTGTGGAATGTATACGATGGTACCGAGACTATACATAAGTGAGATATGTATGTCGGAAAGGTAAGGGTTTTCCCTCATTACCATGTTACGAGGAGGGGAGGTACCAGCCACAGACTGGGCGGGTCACGCGCTATGTCGGAGGTCATTCCCTTTCGCGGGATCGTGTCGAGCGAACGGGCGCGAAAGGTTATGTACCAGGGATGCCGAATTGTATGTCATGGACACGATTCGCTGACGGAGGCGTTTGACCTTAGACATCACGGGAAGCCTGCAGGGTTGAGTGGAGGAGACCGCTAACAAGGCATCTTGCGGGAAAATTCTGTAACGTTGTTGCATTCTCTCATCTGTGTCAACCCAAAAGTAAACGTAAGGCCCACAAAGTGCGCCTTATGTCAACTATTGGAGGTGGAAAGACGAAGACGGTCGGCTTTAAAGGTCTGCCTCACAGCTTCGCGCCACTTGCCCGCGGATAGAGTCATGACAAGGGACGAAATGGAAATACCCCCTTTAGAGCCAGTAACGTAGAATCTGGAGGCGTAATGAGTATTGGAGTTGACTGGGAAAGGTTTGAAAGCCTGCTGTTCTTCCTCTGGCATGAGTGAGTCCGGGTATGTCAGGGTGATCGTCCAAGAGATCCGCCAGATACCGGGGTATAGCTCAGACATGCATTGGCGGGATAGTTGTGTCCGGAGAACTGCCCACTCGGTCAACTTGGTTAGTGGAGGAGCCAATACTAGTTTGCAAAGAAATTCTCCTTCCTTTCCTTTTATCACTTCCTTAAGATTCCCTAGTTCTGCCGTAAATTGGTGCTACTAACAATAACAATATTTCTAACGGTTATGCATAGGATAGGTATTTCAGATTGGGAGTCGCGGGAGCAGCCTACTCGGCCGTAGAGAGGCACCTCTAGGTACGTACATTTAAATTAAAGTAAATAATGAACTTGTATTGCCATTTAATTGATCTAGGTGCAAAAGGGATCACTATAGCGGGGAACGGGGACTCTACGCGAGTATACAGTTAGGGCCATAGGCATCTGTAGTATGGGGCAGTTAGACAGGGCGTATCCTTCATGCGTTTGAGAAGACAACAGAAAAAATTCTTCCACGCCTTTTAAAGAGTCGAAAGTTACCACGAAAAAGAGTAGATACATTAAATGCCTACTCCAGATAATCTGGGGGCTCTGAAATGACAAATAACACAACGTGGAGTAAAGGGTTTCTTGTAAGATTTCCCAGAACAACCTTGTTTTACTGTGTTTCGCATCACAGGGGTTGGGAAAATGAGATCAGGAAAACGGCGTAGCTGAACCTTCCGATCGGAGATCTCAACGACGAAGAGAGAAAAGGAAGGGGTGAAAAAACCCTTGCAGCGAGGTGGGACCAACACAAGCGTTATGTCGTATCGCACAAGATCGCGTTTCCCCCTCCTTCACATTTCGCGTTATCTATTATCCGCATCGAGATCATAATATATTTAGATGATGAATCGTGGAAGACAATATTAATGACTCTCAGGAAAAACAGAAAAAAGATTTAATCGCATCTAGGAATTACATCCAGGAGCTCTCTAGTACAGTGAACTCGATAACTTTACAATATCGGATCGATAGACGTAACTTCCGATGATTTTATATCGATGTCTTTAGCACGATTTCACCGTTGACAGCCGAACCGATAGCCGAATTGATGGGGAATAAATAAGAAGTCGATATACGCTGGAAACACTGAAGATATTTTCTATGAGTTGACACTACGAAATGTCAAACGCCAAGCAATTACCTATGAAAAATTATTAATAAATTGGCAATGTTGAATTGAAATAATAACCTTGGCATTGGCAGTCCGCATAAGTTAATGAGGGCGTTAGTCATATTTCAGCAGCTTTAGTTTCTCGCGTGGCGGGACGATCGAGAGAGACTGGTTGAGGGAGGTAATTTAACCTTTCCAGCCAGAATCCCCCAATCCATCGACTTGCACCGCAGTGGGAGGGATGGATCCATACGTCCATCACTCCCAGATTCCTAACCACTCCTCATACCTATTTCCTTCGTAGAACTTCTTTTCTTTCCTTTTCTTAAAAAAAACTCTCCACACAGCACCCCCTAAAGCCTCGATGACATTGAGCGAGTTTACAAGCTACTAGCTGGGAAATTCAATATCTGTTATTAAACTCGCTCAGTGTAATCGTGTTACTAGCTAACTAGCGGATTGTGGACAATCTACGAAAAAAAGTAGAAAGGTGGTCAACTTTACTCGCTACTAGCTAGTATTTGCCTAAATATGGCGGCCCACCAATAGCTGATTTCGTCTGTCAGAATTAGTTCGCACGGGAGTCGTTATTCTCGCTACTGACTAGCGTGTAGCGCTAGCTGCGAACTGAAGTCTTCTACAAAATGTCGACAGAATTGCTTGGCGCGAGAGTCGTTATTTTAGCTGTTACTGTCGCTACTGAGCGAGTAGACAGTTTTGTGCCCGCTTTTAAACTTACCGGCTAGAAGCTTGTAAACTCGCTTAATGTAATTGAGGCTTAAAATGGAATAGGCCCCTGAGGGAAGTTGTTTTCCTTAGGGCTACTTGTGTGGAGCTAACAAAAAAAAGATTTGTTTTTTTTTTCAAATAATAAAGTAAGACCATTTTTTTCAAATAATAAAGTAAGGTCATAGAAAATACATGTAATATTTGTGACATCTAGGCTTTCGACCTATATGCGGATTATGTTCAAAGACGTGTTAAGCTCGACACTCCAACCAAGCCGAGTTTAAAATTAACTGATATACGTGGCCTTAAGGGGGGGGGGGGGGTCGGGGGGGGGGGGGGGGGGTAAGGTTTTAAAGGCAAAAAGGCATATTTTCATGATTTTTATTTTGGAGATGTGAATAATATTGGCTTATTTCTTTTATATACACTTTATAGTATGACATCTGAAGAATCTTTAAAAAAATTTTTAGTTAAAAATTTAAATAAATAAGTTCGTGAGAGCGAATCTCCGGAGGCGCCTCGAAAAAAAGGTGTTATGCGGTGAACATTGTAACTCTTAAAAAAATCATTTAAAACAAAAAAATTTAAATGAATTTAAAAGGTGATATGTTTTCCCAGGTAGTGACGAAAGTTTTTTTTTTCTTTTTTTTTTGCAGCATGTTGAAGTCAAAAATGCGATTTTTGCTAAAATTTTCGATGAATTATTATAAAATGGAAAAAAATGGTAAAAAAAACTCTTCGTCACTAGCTGTTGATTTATGTGAAAAAATAGTGTACAAAATTTCAAAAAGGTCGGTTAAGTAAATTTTGAGTTATGATGTTGTTCACGAACTTTAAAAATTTATTTGCGAGAAAATCGATTTAAAGTTTTTTTATACTCAAAATATAATTGAATAGAGCAAGAGGGCCGGTCGCTTGAAATGCTGTATCTTCGTTAGTTTTGCTCCGATTTACTTGAAATTTTGACACAATACTCTCGACATGTTGTAAATTTAGAAAAAAAATCATTTTAAAAATGAGTTTTAAAACCTCCCCCTTAATAAATAACAAAGTTGATAACCGTAAATAATCGTTCAGACTTTTGACAGAAGAAAACGAGCGCGAAATAATAAAAGGCGACACTTTCCTTGATCTCAATATCCACAGGTACACGGTGCGATATTTACCTTTAGGTATATTGATGGTCACCTACTGAGAATCCACCACTGAACGGATAACTCCCAGAAGAGACACTGATTGAAATAAAACTGATGTCGCTAATTTACAAAATAACTTTTGACTCCTGGGCATCTGACAGGCAAATGAAATTAAGTATCTGTTCACTTGATGTATTCACCCGAAGTAAGGTATAATTGAGCTCACTTCGGGCACACAGATAAACTCATAACAAACTTCATCGGATATTTATTTATTTATTTCTATACATTACAGTATTTACCTATAGAATTTCGAAAACATTTTTACATAATATATTTTATAATTTTATTATGTTGGGTGTAAGGTAGGTTTGTGAAGGTGAAACTGTGGATAGGTATTGTTGTATGTTTCGTGAACACCTCACTAGGAGAACCTGTGCTGAGGTGTTTACGTGTTTATTTATGTTTATGTGTGACAAGTATTTATGTGTTGTAATATAAAGTTTTATATGTATTTTTTTTTCAAATTTTAACAGTTATTGTACATTGGTTATATAGAAGAGAAAAAAAAGTATTTAAATATATTAGAGGAATATAAAAAAAAATATATATATATATATATAAACATACACATACATACACATCCATATAAATACATGTACCTGCACACATGCATATAAATATATATATACATACGTATACATCCGCATACACATTCACATACACATATATATATGTACACACATATATAAATTGTAAGTGTATGTATAGTTATTGGATACTTGAAAAACTACTTAATTTTTAGGTTTATTTAATTTTATACTTTTTATAGTTTTGTTATGTTATTTTTTGTTATATCGATCGAACATTTGATTATTAACTGACAGAGATCTCCAAATACTAAGTTTTGAGATAGTGGGGAAAGTAATATTCGAATGCTCACCATAAATCAAATATTATGACACGTGTGTGTGTTTTAAACTAATAGAGATACTTTATTTTTGATACTGAATTATTTAGGCCTAAATAATGTTTCAATAAAAACAAAAACTATTATATGTCCAATTCTTTATAAACCAATAAAACGGAATGCCGAACGGCTTGCGTCTTACATTTCTATTGATTTCTTTACAACTTTGACCCAGGTGACGCGGCGCGGTGACGTCACGCCGCCAAAATCCAGCAATAGGGTGTTTTAATGACACGTTTTAAAATGGACTTTTTAATATTTTTTAAAAAACTACGTTAAATATTATGTAATAAAACTTATATATTCAGAATCAGCGTATATTGGTCTGTATGAACATATTTTTTTAAAGCCTTAATATTTTTCACTGGAGTTCCTTATTGATTTGATGAATTTTATGAGTAATCTGAGTATTGTACCAGATATTGTACCATACATAAAACTGCAAACTCGACTCAAATTTCGATTTTTCGGAGATGTCTGACTAATCAACTGGACGATATGTGCAAAAAAGGATGTCAATACGGTGTTGTAGCATTAATACAAAAACGTATTCGAATTAATTTTGACATATGAAATAGAGTGATTAATTCAATCGAAGTAAGAACAAAAATTACATTAGCTCCACATAGGAGGCCCCGAGGAAAAAAAATCCCTCAGAGCCTATGGTATATTTGGGAAAGCTATGCGGAGGGTCTTTTCATGGAAAGGAAGGAGAGGAAGTTGTGATAAGGAAAAACATATGTGGGGTGGGTAGGAATCTAGGGTTAATGTGTCCACTAGTGACGGAGTTATGAATACATCCATCCCAATGCGGTGCAAGGCGATGGGTCGTGAGGTCAAAAGGTCTTCCTCAACCTTGCGAGTACGTTAGCAAACGCATTGGCCGCCATTACATTATATTATACGATTTTGTTGTTACATTTTTTGTCATTATATTATATTTTCTTTATTTTTTTAGCTTTAAAGTATTTAAAATAACTGTGATACTTAACTTGTAAAGAAATAATGTAAAAGCCCATTAAGGGGTATAATAAATAAATAGACCTAGACAAACCTCACCAATAAACCCGAACAGCCCTACTAAGTCACCAAACGTTACGAACCACTTGGGCCGACCTTACCCACACCCATCTCCCGAATTAGACATAAGGACACGCCTACAGCAGACTTCTATATGTTTATCTTCAGTGGAACCCAGCTCGGTGTATATATGTATATGTTTACTGTTGGTAGACCTTGCTTTGGTTCTCGGAAGGAGTGAGAAATCACAAGAGATGCCAGCATTATTTTGAATACGAATTAATGATTCTCAGATATTCGATTAACGAGGTCGCCACGTGACGTCGGTGTTTTAATAAGAAAACCGGTGAAATTCCCCAAACAATAGCTACATGTTACATTAATTTATGAAAAAATCTCGGAAAAATATAACATACTTACCAATGATAATATTCAAAGTCGTAAAACGGAAGGAAATTTGAATATTTTTTGAAATTTGAAAATTTCCAATGAAGGAAATTTGAATAAGCTAGAAGTTATACAGAACAGAGCTATGAGATGTATACTGGGAAAAGGCAAATATGCAAGGGTTAATCAAATGAGAGAGGAGCTAAATTGGATTTCAATAAAAAAAGAGACTGCTTTTTTTATATGAAATACCGCACAAGAGTCCCAACTGCTCCCGTCTGGAGCCAGTGAGACTATGGCATCCCCAATTGGGGTATGTTGTGAGGCTGAAGGTGGTGGGGAGGGGAAGGAGATAGGGAAGATGAAGGTGGGGAAGTACCTGGCTATTCAGATCTGGTCACTAAACACGGCTAAAGCCATTTCAAGCAACGTTTCAATTCTGAATGGTGGTCTTACACCAGGGCGATACTGATAGTATCTTCCACTCTGGAAGAATTGCTGTTTTTTTTTTATTGTTTTTATTTCTTGCCAGGGCAATCCCGATGAGTTACAGAACTCATTTTAGGACAGGAGGAACATACAATTCATAGGTGGGAGGAAATAACAATTTTTCATAGGAGCTTAGATATAAAAAATATAAATTTCATATACAATGTAGACGAAAAATAAAAGACAGGTTAAGTAGAACAAATAAACAATACAAAACAATTAAAGAAAAAAGGAACAAGTTTATACAAATATGGATGATTACAAACTAAATTAAAAAGAAAAGAAGAGAAAGGGAAACAAGACATAATTGAACATGACAAGAAAATTACATAGTTTCATCTTTAAACCTATTTAAAAAATATTCTTTTAAAGCATTACTCTGAATTTTTTTTATTTTGCTGGATTCCCTTGTACATATCGGGAAGGGAATTATAAAGAGTATAGGCAATGTACCTTATACCCAACATAATAAAATTACAAAATATATTATGTAAAAATGTTTTCAAAATTGATCTAAAGGTAAATACTGTAATAGATAGAAATAAATAAATAAATAAATGTAGTTCAGAGATTTTATCCCATATTTTGTAGTATGTATTTGAGGTACGCGGATTTTATTGCTATTTCGAGTATTGTGAGGGTGGATGTCTTGATTGTAAAGTGGCTTGATGTTAGTGTGAGTTGATTGTTGAGTAATTTGTAGGATGGTGCTTGTGATTTCATGTTTAGAAAGGATTGTGGTTGGAAAAATACCGGAAACCGTTTAATGTATTAATTTTTTTACATAAAGTAATGAAAAACCAAATGCCAAAATACTTTCAGGATGAAATTTTTTTAATAGAGATGTACATAATTACGAAACAAGAAATATGAATACAGTTAGATTGCCACATATGAAAAAATCACAGAACTGCCTACTGTACAGGGTAGCTATTCTCCAAGCCCTCGTCGCTCGCAATCGCCGTCGAAAGTACGTAAATTGGTCGACGTGGTTATTCTTGAGCCAGTCGACGGAACATTTTAAGACGCCAAACGCCAAAAGTCATTCGCCACAACAACGAGTGGGGTAGACCAGTAGAAACGGAGAAGCGAGTGGTTGTTTATTTGCGTGTCTATGCAATTGGCTGTCAACATCTAGTATTATCGTTTTCCCGCGCGAACTTTCGCACCCGCAAGACGTCGAATATTGTTATAAAGTCGTTTTAAGGTTACATATTACAATGGCTAATTTTCCGCTCATTATTGTTGATCAGAACTAACTAGTTCTATGAGCAGTTACTTTTGATTATTAGTTATATGGCCATTTCGAAAATTATCAACCGACCCAACAAACTTACCGTTTCACTGTTTGACGTTTGACATTTCAAAGTTACACCATAGAAATCTCAAAAACATCAGGAACATAGACAACATTTACAGGGCTACCAATATAATCATCCTTGCGACCGCTCGCCGTTCAAGAATACGTAAATATGAAACATTCGAAAAAGTTGGTCGCGACGACGAGGAATTTTTCGCTCGCAGCTGGCGCATGGGAATAGCTACCCTGAGGACTAAAAATGTATGATGAAATGCCTGAAAGTATGAAGAATGAGTGTATTTAAAAAGAAATGTTAAATGTTATTACTGTAAAAATATTTAAATTTATCTAATGAAATGTTACACTGTGCTTATTAGATTATATTCTTATAATAAGCTAACTCAACAAATAAAATAAAAAAAAAAACATTTAAAAAAGATTTAATGTTGATTTATTGAGTAAATGCATCAAATAACAACGGTGCTTAAGAAGTTTTCACTTCAAATATAATAGGATTAATAATATTTTTACTCCCAACTATACGAATAGGATAAGAGTACTTATGCAGTTCAATTCATCCACTTTTGCGCTAAAGCAAACAATAGAGTTTTAAAAATAAGATAGTAACAAAATTAATTAACGTAATACGTCGCTGTTTGTATTAATTTATTGTGTATATGGGAAAGCACCGCGGTGTTATTTATGGTCAGTTTTATCATTTTATCATTCATATAATTTTTCCTGAAAACAGGGAAAACAAACCAATTTAGTACCTGAGCAGTTCGTAGAAAATACAAGTTCATTTTAATTTCAAGTCACACACTATAAAAAAGCGTAATATAATATAATAATGTTCACAGTGGGGAAAAAACTGGCAAAATACTTCTCAGAAGAGAAAAATTGTTTATTATGTGAACATGCTTAACCCTCGACCCGTCGTGTGGGGTCTTTAAAAACCTAGTTTGTACAGAAATGTTAATTATGTACATTTTAAATGTTCCCACTGATTCCTTAAGCCTTGATTACATGGAGCGAGTTTACAAGCTACTAGCCGGTAAGTTTAAAAGCGGGTGAACCGGCGAGTGAGATTGTCATGATGACACACAAAACTGTCTACTCGCTCGGTAGTGACAGTAGCAGCTAAAATAACGACTATCGCGCGAACCAATTCTGTCAACATTTTGTAGAAAACTTGAGCTCGCAGCTAGTGCCACACGCTATCCAGTAGCGACAATAACGACTTGACAGTTACGAAATCAGCTGTTCGTGGGCCGCCATCTCGAGGCACACGCTGGCGAGTAGCGAGCAAAGTTGACCACCTTTCAACTTTTTTCGTAGATTGTCCACAATCAGCTAGTTAGATAGCAATACGATTACACTGAGTTTACTAATTTACTAATACTAGAGTTTACTAATTTCCCAGCTAGTAGCTTGTAAACTCGCTCAATGTCATCGAGGCTTTACTTTAGGTAGCTTATTAAAAGGGACTATACTTGACGCTAGCGCCGCCGACATTCACTAATCTTCGAGTCTGCGCGTGTGCGCTATGAGATACAGACGTATGTTTCAACAAAAATCAATAAAATACAATGAAAAAACAAATAATTTTGTTGATTTCTTTTTTGTAATAATAAGTCTGTATCGGTCTCAAATAGTAATAAGTTTGAAAGAAATTGTTTAGATTTTATTAAAAAGTTTACTATTAAAATAAGCATGATTCAAAATAAAAAAAGGTTCTTTGTTGATTTTTAAGTTTGATATTTAAAATTATTTTTTTATTCTATCACCTGATTATCAGTTAAAATAACACATAAAATGTATGCCATAACAACAATTTAATCATATTTATTTATGGGGTCCTTGGCGACCCCACACGTTAAAAAAAAGACGCAATAAGCGGATGGTTAAATTGTCAGACAAAAGGATTTTCACTGACTTGGTATTTCTATATAACATTTTAGATTACGTAGTTGATAGTGCAGAATTGATAGTCATGCATTTATAAGTGGATAGTTCTAAAACTATACTATCGTCGAGAGCATTAGTTGCTATGTTCCCGATGGTTATCTCCGTCACCGACAGCATAGACTATTTTATCTCCCGGCTTATTTATTTATTGTTTGAAACATTTACAGGGTGTTAACAATTATTACAATAATAGGATTGCCGAAGGCATATTACATAGATATTAACATTTCAATTAGAAATGTTCACAGCAAGAGTAATCAATGTTTAGTTGTTACTAGACAGAAATTCTTGTAGTGATAACAGAAATAATGATAATCAAAATGAAATATAAAACTTAATAGTGTCAAAGATAATACATAACCTGCAGAGAAAGAGAAAAAAGAAAGAAAGAAAGGGTATGACAATAAAGCAGCTACATAACTGTTCTTCCCGAAGTGTCGTGGTAGGAGTTTGATAATTTGTTTTTTGAAATATGTGAGATTGTTTGCGTAGATATCTATATGGCAACATTCAATGGTATTATACAGACGACACATTCGAGATAGTGGATTGAAGTATGCAATATTGTTGTTAAATAATTCAAGATGGAACATTTTATGACTCCTTAAATTACGTCTATTAGGAACTTTAATACGAGTGTTGCTCAGACAATGAGTGGTTTGAAGTTAATCATGAATAATTTTATATAAACATATTAAGTCAGCAAATTGTCTTCTTTTTTCCAGGGTTGTAAAATGAAATTGTTGGAGTCGTTCAAGTTTAAATGATAACAGTCTTAGATTTTTTTTTGTATAGATTCAATGATTTTTGAATATTTTAAATAGTGTGGGTTTCAAATAACACACCCATATTCCAATTTGCTTCTGACCAACGAGTTGTATAAAGTTATAATGGATTGGGGATTTTTGAATGGTTTAGATATTCTATGGATGAATCCCATCATTTTCAAAGATTTACTCGGCTTGCAGAACTAACTTGAGAGCTGTCTTTTTGTTAAATAGAATCGCTTCGAATATCGATATGTTTAACATCAATGAAGCACAATTTAGACGGCAAGCTTTGTTGCTGTCGGTTTAAATCTGCTAATCTTATCTTAAGTATGTTCTCTCTTTTAAAAACTCTTCGAAATATTAATTTGGTAATGTTTTTAAAATGAATAAATTGAATTGAATAAGCTTTCGGATTCCAATAGTGGACGTCGTCAATTTATCACTAAAGAAATACAAAAAATTGTTAATGAAGAAAGTTAAGTTATGTGTAATAAATTTTTACTACGAACATGTAAAAACTCTTAAAAAGGCGTCAATAAATAAATAATAAATTAACAATAATTATTATAATCACGCATTTTGTATTTTTATTTCACATTTAATTGATATAAAATAACATATATGTCATCCCTACAGATGGGTCCATGTCATCTTTGGGGATGCTGTGTGGAGGGTATTTACAAGAAAAGGAACGAAAGTTCTGATAAGAAAAACGGTATCAGGGGTGGGTAAGAATCTCGAGAGTAAGTGTGTTCAGGAGTGACGTAAGAATGAATCCATCCCTGGTACAAGGCGATGGGTCGAGAGAGCCCTGCTGGGGAGGTCAAAACGGCACCATCAACCGTTTTCTCTCGATCCGGCATCCGTCACCAAGACCTAGACAAACTTCATACTAAGACACGAAACGTGGCGAACCACTTGGTGCAACCTACGGCAGAGATGTTGGTTATCCAATAAATGGTTAATGGGGTGACGGTACTTATACTCGACTGCCAAATTGGGACTCTTGTGTGAAACGTCATGAAGAAAGGAAGATATAACATTAACTTATTATTTTTATTGATATGTTACAATCCATACACCACTTTACTTGGAATTAAAACAACTTTCTCGAGATGTCAAGGGTGGTCGTGTCGAAAACCAGTTGGCATTAAAATTAAATAATGTATGTAATATAAATAAACACAAAAGGTTTTAATTTGAATTTATTTTAGAACTGTCATGCAGCGTACACACGTGCAGCCGAAATGAGAGCCGAGAGGAAAAGGAACGAACCAATCGCAAACTGCATGAGCGGTATGCATCATGGCGCTTTCAAGGAAATACGAGGAAAACTAAATCGATATTAACATACATCACGGTTTAGCCAACTTTTTCCCTATATTAAAAAACTGCTACTTTTACACACACTAGTGTTATGTTTTCCGTCTGGTGCCGCTAAACTATATGAAATACACATTTTTTTGGCAAACAACTCGTGCGCCACCCATTGTACATTTTTATACAGATTTCATAACGCCAGAGCTCATCATTGGTATCCATGCTAATTTAGTTTTGCTAACAGTAGTTTTTAGGTTAGTTCTGAAAAATAATTTTTTAAATGAGTTTTTCTCGTCAATTTAATAAAACTTCCTTGAAAGAAATGTTATTAAATAATATAAATAATGCCTAATAAATAAATATAAATTCGAGAAATCAAGTTTAAATGGCGTAAAAACGAATCCAAAAATGGCGTAAAAAATCGTCCACCTGCTCCAAGTATTCATCATTCACAACTATGTTGCACATTGTTTTCGTACTCTCTATTTCAAATACCATTACTTTAGACTTACATTCATCATTAACTCAATCATCATACACACTTCTTTCATCCTAGACACGAGCGACTGTAGATCTTCCATACTGTTAGAAATCAGCACCGCATCATCAGCATACAACAGACAACATACTTCCAGATCACTCATTTTCGCGCCCAATCCCATCTCTTTCAACTCTTGCATACAATTATCCATGTATAGATTGAATAACCACGGTGACATTATGCAACCTTGCTTAACACCTTTTGTGATGTCAAACCACCCAGTAAAATCGCCGTTCACCCTAATACATGCAACGCTTCCCTCATACAGAGACGCAATTGCGTGTATGAGATTCGTCTTCATTCCATACTTGGACAACACCTTCCACAGCATTTTTCCTGTCATCTCGGTTGTATGCTTTTTGTAGATCTACAAAGGCGAAGGGCTGTATTTTTTTATTTTGAATTATCCGAAAATTTTTGACGTTTCAATATAATGTGTTTAGGGTAAGCTTTTCCTTTCGACACTTTTTCGTGTTTGAAGCTGAAATATGGTAATTTTTAAACGCTTGACCGTCATCCGAGGCGGATGGAAGACCAGGACACACTGAACCCCAGATTCCTACCTACCCCTTAAGCCCTTTTCCTTCCCAGAACTCTCCTCTCCTCCTTTTCTTTAAAAAAAAAACCTCCACACAGCATCCGCAAAGATGAAATAGGCCCTTAGGGAAATTAATTTCCTCAGGGCCTCCTGTGTGGAGCTCATGTAAAAAAAAAATCGGCTAATTTAAAATTATTTTTTTCATAGCTTTTAATGACTTTTCAAGGAGGGGTTTTTTTATTTTTTTTTATTTTTTTTATTTTTATTTTTTTTATTTATTAAGTTAAAAGAAATATAATATTTCGCTTTCTTAACTTAAATACAGAGCATATTATGTAGTAGTTTTTAATTTTGTTCCAAAATCTTAAGTTTAAATAGTTTTTTTTTAAAGGTTTTTATATTATTTTCCGTTTTTAGATTATCTGGAAGGAGATTATAAATGTGAACTCCCTAGTGGCCAATACTTCTCTTGCCACTTTCAGTCTCAGGTTGAGTTGACTTTATTCTCAGTTGGCATGGAACCGAGAGAAACCACTCTCTCAGGCTGTGTAAGCAATGTATATTTCTTTCCACGAACAATTTTTTAATTAGTACCTGTTGACGCAACTATGTATACCTATCTATATACCTTGTTCCATTTCTCTACCCATCCTTTTTGTACCACAATTACCTGTCCATACTGACAATATTACCTACCGTACAACAATAAAATCAATATGTCAGTGAGTCTGTTATGTGCGGTGCAATGGTTCAGAATAACCTCTCTGTACATTCAAAATCCACTGTTGAAGAAGTCTAAGTGTGTTATGTGCTTGCAATGATCTACATTGATCTCTTGGCGCATTCAACATCAATTGTTAATGGAGTCTGTTAAAAGAAACTGTGCAACGAACATCATTATTCTCTCAGTTTTATATAACATCGACCAGTTTTATGGAAGCTTGTGCAGTGAGTGACTTAGTGCTCCCTCAGACCCATAATATTGAGCCGAACATCAACCATAAGGGGTAAGTCAGTTTCCTTCCCCATTCATCTGTTTACCATTCCCCATATTTGTGTCAAAGTATTCACAAGCATAACATTTTTTTTAATATATTGATACAGTCCACTCCACGTGTCGCATTTGCGATACCAGTACCTAATGTTTTCACATACGCGCTCGTTTATCAGTTGAATAAAATTTTCACTGGGTTTTTTAGTAAGGCTGTATATACTGTATATTTTTACTTTTGTGCCAGTGAACCAGTTAAGTTTCCTCACAAAAGTTATCACTGTCAATCGATAATGATCAATTCGAAATGTCATTAGATTATTTCAAAGTCACAGAAGCGGAAAACTCAATTAGCAATAATGCCATAACGGAAAGCGAACCTTGAAAATAATTTATAGCGGTAGGCCATCGACGATGGCAGTTATTCTTCAATGCACACGAATTAACATTTTATTTACAAGTGTTTTTGTCTAACGGACTTACCCACTCCGATTATTATTTTTTTTTAATTCTTTTGAAAGGAAACCTACTTTACCAGACAAAAAAAAAAACACAAAAGAGTTTTGCACAATAAAATTTTGTTCTTTTGAGTCTTATTTTTTTTTTTTTTTTTTTTATTTTTTTTTTATTTGTGGATGCTTATATATTTAATTACATGTAAACAAATATACCAATACTACTCTTCCAAGGAAGCAATAGCTTGTGGCTGGGAGAGTAGTGTACATTGTTTCTTTATGGATACTTAACAGTCTACAACAATAACTAAAGTGACAAATATATATTAGTTATACTATATATTAATACATACTGTACTATACATATATACTAAGGTTACAAATATATATTATTTATGCTAAATGTAAATTACAGTGTTAAGTTAGAGAACAATAAGTTGGTGTTTGTTAGGTGAGATATAATTATAAATATTTCGTTACTATCAAACTATTTTACTATTAGAATAACGTATCCAAGAACACTGTTTTTTAATTTTTATGTTTTGTTAATGATGAAACAACAATTTAAATTATTTGAAAAAGAGAATAAATATCATCAGAGGAAACTAAGCTATGAAATTTTTTTGTTTTAATATTAAATCAGGTGGAAACTATATATTTTTTTTAAATTTATCTTTATAATATTTTTTGACAGTGTTTATTAATTTGATTTTATCGTTTATGCTCCTAATTTCTTGCGGTAGTTGATTAAAAAAAATTCTACCTTGATAGGTATAATAATTCTGTGCAAAGGAAGTGTTTAATTTTGGGCATAGAAAAATATATCTATATCGAGTACGGTTTTCAGTTAGAAAGTGGTACTTATCTTTTTCTTTTATGACTTGGATCAATGCATTTTTAGTGTACAAGTCTTTGAAAGAGGGTACTTGGAATTCTTTAAATAATCGATCCGTTGGGTAGTCAAAAGGTTTTTTTAATATGATTTTAATTATTAATCTCTGTACAACTTCTATTGGGGAAAGATTAGTTTTATACGCGGATCCCCAACTAACTATAGCATATTGTAAGGTTGATTGAACCAAGGCATAATATATTAAATATAAGTTTTTTACAGACAAAAAATTTCTGATTCTTAAAAATATGTATATCAATTTTCTAATTTTTTTTACAACTTGACCTATTTGTTCCTTCCATTTCAAATTTTTATCAATAATTATTCCTAGATATTTAATTGTGTTTGTTGTTTTTAATATTGTGCAGTTTGGGTTACAATTATTTTTATTATGTGTTTTGGAATTGTCATGGATGAAAATGTCAAAGTTTGTAGGGGTGTCATTTTTGTTAATTGCAAATGGAATTACAAACGTTTTATCACTATTAAGTGAAAGTAAATTAGTGTCAAAGAAATGTTTAAGAGTATTTATGTCTTCAGTGGCTTTAAATGCTACGTTTTCCCAAGTTTTTTCGCTAATTATTAGTACTGTGTCATCGGCATACGAAGTAATTTGTCCATGTAGTGGTTGAAAGAAAATGTCATTAACATATATGGTGAAAAGAATTGGTCCGAGTACTGTACCTTGTGGGATCCCAAAATCTGATATTTCCTTATCACTATTAATTTGATTTATTTTTACGACTTGTGGTCGATTTTTTAGGTAGCTCGAGATCCACTTAATCGCATTGTCTTTTATACCTATATTGTTCAATTTTTTCAGTAGAATCTCGTGGGATATACTATCAAAGGCTTTTCTGAGATCAATAAATATTCCTGCACATTTTTTACCTTTATCCAATGATTCGTTGATGTACGAGGTTACATTCGCAATAGCATCTTGTGTACTGACAGACTTTATAAAACCGAACTGGTTTTGATGAAGAATTTTATTACTTTCAAGGAATTTGACCATTTGGTTTTTCACAATTTTTTCAAAAATCTTTCCTATGTTTGAGATTAGACAGATTGGGCGATAGTTAGTTACTTGTTGTGGGTCTCCAGATTTAAAAATAGGTGAAATTATCGTATTTTTATAGTTTGTTGGAAATATTCCCTTGGTTAAACTTAAATTTATCAAGTGAGTAATTGGTTTAATCAAATAAATTTTCATGGATTTTAGAATTTGTACCGTAATAAGGTCGAATCCGGGGGATGAGCCTCCTTTTATATCTTCTATTATTTTTAAAATTTCATTTTCTGAAGTTTTTTCAAATTTCGGTAAATTATTTTGATTTTGCACATTTTCTACGGTTGGTTGTTTCGGATTATAGGGTTTGTTGATATTTTTCGCAAGATTTTTTCCTACATTTGCAAAAAAAGAATTGAATACGTTTGCACATTGTTTCGGTTGAATATTAGCATCTATGATTTTATTTTCATGTTTAATGTATTTTATGTTTTGAGATTTTTTACTATTGTCCATGGCTAAGTTGACTGTTTTCCATATTTGGTTATTATTATTGTCTGCAGAAAGTATTTTATTTTTGAAAAAGTCCTCTTTATTTTTTTTAATGCAGGATGTCAATTTATTTTTAAATTTTTTGTAAAGTATGTATGCTTCTGTATTTAGGGGATTTTTCAATGTTGTTTTATACAGTTTTTCTTTTTTTCTGATTGAAATTATAAGTCCTTGGGTAATCCAAGGCTTTAAAATTCTTAATTTTGATTTTATTTGGACTATAGTTTCAGTGGTCGAATTTTTGATGTGCTGTGCCAGTGTATTTTCAAAGTTTTTAGAGCAAGTTTCGGTATCATAACTGTTTAACACATTGTTCCATTGTTCATTTCTTAGTTTTTCCGATAAAGTAGTCATATTTGTGAAGGATTTTTTAGTTGTTAGATTAATTTTTTTAGGTTTAATTTTATTATCATAAAGAAGAATGCATGCATGGTGGTCGGTTATATCAGTTTTCCAAATAATTGAATTTATTTTGTCGACATCTTTAATATTTATGTTAGTCCATATATGATCTAAACAAGATGGAGTGTGATTTTTTATTTCTCTCGTATTTTTATTTATGCACGATATAAAGTTAAATTCGGTCATACAATTAATATATTCATTTTTGATATTATTTTCTACGTTTTCATTTATGTTTATATTAAAATCTCCTGCAATAAAGCAAATCTTATTATTATTACTAAATTTTAACAGTATGTGTTTAAATTCATTTATAAATGAAGAAACGTTAGAACCGTGGGTTCTATAAATAGTTCTATATATAATTTTCATTTATGTTTATATTAAAATCTCCTGCAATAAAGCAAATCTTATTATTATTACTAAATTTTAACAGTATGTGTTTAAATTCATTTATAAATGAAGAAACGTTAGAACCGTGGGTTCTATAAATAGTTATTATGTGGTACATTGTTATGCCGAGTTTGAATTGTATTTCAATACAGTTTATTAATTTATTAATTCTGAAATAAAACTATTATTATTATTAACCTTCTTTAACTGCTGACGTGCCGATTTTTTTTTCGTATACTCTGACGTGGGGGCCCGGGCGGCCTGTTTCTTTCAATGTTTATATATTAGAGATCCATGACAATGTTGAGGTCCTAATTATTATTTATTGGATAATTTAAATATAGTAATATAAAATACTTTTTTTATTGTTAAGTAACTTATATTTGACAATATTATATAATAATTTTGCAAAAATCACTTGAGATCAGCAATCAGGCTGTGTTACCTATTTAACTAAATAAAAATAATGAACTCACTTTTATTATAATATTTCAATCATGTTTCGAATAAACTATATATATAGTTATAACTTTAGTAAAGTTGTTTATGTTTATTTTTATATAGTAAAAATCAACTTTTAAAATCGTATGACGATCGACCGGAGGGGAGAATTTCGATATTATTATTATTGCTAGAACGGAGCGGCCCCCACGTCAGCAGTTAAAGGTTAATAATAATTATTATAATGGGTATTATAAGGGAACAACAGCAAGTAGAATAAAAAATCTAATTTAAAAAAACTGCCTAGCTCTGCTTCGACTTATTTCATTTATTTATTGTACTATTTTCAATCTACTATTTTTTCCATCTTGCATGGTGAAGAATTTTCTTTGTGTGATGTTGTGCTCATTTAGATGTTCTTGTGTTAAAAACAAAATTTGAAATATGAGATCTACAAACAACGATAGAAAAATATAGGTCCCAACGGCCGAGTTTGAGGCACTGTATCCCGGTAAGATAAGAGATAGTGGTTTCGAATCTCAGTTGCAACTCTCACCTCTTTATTTTTCTGTGTCTTGTTCTATTTCAAGCTTTGTTTAGATTTATTAGTATTATCTTATTCTTATATATTTGCATCGGTAGTGCTTGTTTCGCCATGTCATCGGCATAATGTAATCCGTCGTCCAATAATTATTATAAGGTCAAAAACGCTTTGGTAGGGGGTTACCCGTAAAGGCAATAGCAATGTTAAACAGAATGATTATATTATTACCTACTTTAAAAGGTACCTACATTTAAAAAAACCACCTCAGATAACTTACGCAAAAAACCTGCTTGATATGTGTTCATCGAGAAAAAACCATGTAAGCGCGTGATCCTCGTGAACTGCGACACCGAGTAAGTTGATTGCTAAATAAATGATAATAAAAATATGTAATAAAGTAAGGTTTTTTATCAGCTGTTACAAGAATGACGGTCTTGTCGGCCTTTTGATCACAATTTGATAAAAAGCTAAAATAAGCCGAGAATGTACCAATAACAGGAACGTTAAGACGACAATATACCCTAAAATATATTCGGAATCTTATGACGTAAGTATAAGAGCCGTGTACGCAAATTGCGACTCGCGACCCGTGTATTGGACGGACCTACTGTCAAATTTGCCCTATCAAAGAAGAGAAGAAGAAGACAAATAATGTGGGAATCTTAACGACGTAAGTAAATAAAGCGTGTAAACAAATATACGCCCGCGGCATGGCGCATTAGACGAACGTACGGTCGAATTCGCCGTAGCGGGCCTGGAGATTCGACCTTTCCGCCGCGTTAATTTTAATTAATACTGAAGAACGTGTTACAAATATTTAAGATGTTTCTTTATGAATCCCTCCCGAAGTTATTAATTCATCGTCTAGAAAAATAAAATCTGGTGCTCACCGCTAACTTTGTAGTTGAAAAACTTGTTATAAAGTTTTAAAATAGTTGTACGTACATTATATTAATGGTAAGGTATTGTTTTTATTAATTTTAAATATGAAAAACTTAATCCCCAGGGGTCTGTTGGAATAAAAAGTTATTTTAGTTACGAATTCACCGGAAATTATTAAAATTTGAGTTTTGAGCAAACAAAAATTATTAGGGTTGTGTACCGCCTTAAAGTAACAAAAAAGGCCCTGATGGTCATCAAATGTAATGGAATTTAAAACACAGCATAAACATAAAGCAACGCAAAATTCGTAAACAAACGATGATAAAATAGAATATAATGCAAAATGGTTCCACGACAACTGATATACATATTTTTAAGAATCAGAAATTTTTTGTTTGTAAAAAACTTATATTTAATATATTATGCCTTGGTTCAATCAACCTTACAATATGCTATAGTTAGTTGGGGATCCGCGTATAAAACTAATCTTTGCCCAATAGAAGTTGTACAGAGATTAATAATTAAAATCCTATTAAAAAAACTTTTTGACTACCCAACGGATCGATTATTTACAGAATTCCAAGTACCCTCTTTCAAAGACTTGTACACTAAAAATGCATTGATCCAAGTCATAAAAGAAAAAGATAAGTACCATTTTCTGAATGTTAAGTATCTATAAAGAAACAATGTACACTAGTCTTCCAGCCACAAGCTAATGCTTCCGTGGAAGAGTAGTATTGGTATATTTGTTTACATGTAATTAAATATATAAGCATCCACAAATAAAAAATAAATAAAAAATAAATAAAAAAATTAAAAAAAAATAAAAACTCAACATGGTGGCATTTCAGCACACCTTTTAAAAATTCATTAAAAGTTATGAAAAAATTAGCCCCTAACCTAACCTTAACGTAACCTATTTAACCAGGTTTTTTTCATCTCTTATAATGACTTTTCAAAAGAGTGGTGAAGTTAAACATTGTTGAGTTGTCCGGTCACCATCTTGTCACTGACCTGCCAGGATCACGAATAGTCCAAAAGGGGCCAACCTCGGAATGAAACGGAATAAGCCGAAAATTTGTATAAACTTTTATTTAGGCATTCTAAATGTTGTCTCAAAAGTCTCATAAGGTCACGTGTGAGCATCCTTAGATGTTCAAGGTCAAAGGTCACGAAAATCAGTATTTCGAAAATATCTCGCTTCAAATCGTATTTGCTTTCATTTTAAAAGTTGTAGAGTGTAAAATTATCTACAAATTTTGTATTAATAAAAAATTTATACGCTTAACCGTTTTTAAGATAGGGCGCGAAGAATGCGGAACGCTCTGCCATGTATAGCGTAAGGTCAATCGCGAATCACAGTGACTGACCTTGCACTATGTATGACTGAGTGCTCCGCACTCTTCGCGCTCTATCTTAAAAACGGTTAAGCGTATAAAAAAATATTAACGACAAAATTTGTAGATAATTTTATACTCTTTAACTTACAATGAATGCAAATACGATTTGAGGCAAATAAAGCGAGATATTTTCAAAAAACTGATTTTCACGACCTTTGCCCTTGAATATCTAAAGACGCTCACATGTGACCTTATGAGACTTTTGAGAAAAAATTTAGAATGCCAAAATGGAGGTTTATACAATTTTTCAGCTTATTCCATTTTATTCCGAGGTGAAACCCTAAATTAACTGGACTAGAAACGAAACATACAGAAAATCGGGAGTATTCAACATCAAATTAATAATTTTAAACAGACATGTTAAACCGCAGTTAGTTCTTCGTTCTGATAATTTTAATAAATTTAAGGAGTTAACTACATAAGTAGCCGTAATATAGGCATTCTTCAGAAATACCAACTATAAAATTTACGTATTTTAAGAATTTCTTTTGGATTCTTTCAATCGTGATTGAATGTCAAGGAACCCACAAAACACGTCAATAAAATCGCGAACGCTATTTTTAAGTGCAATTATGTGCGCTTTTAGAATAGATACATCTCCGTATTAGGGGCCCAGCGAGGTGTATAGTAGGTACATTAATGATTGAACGATAGCGGCAGTCGAACGCCGGAGCCGGTTCATTGCGAAAGATGTAAAAATTGCGGAGTCTTTTACCAAGAACATGTGTCAAAGGCAAATTTACCAACATAAGGTAACAAAAAATTAATGTACCAACATCGTGTAGGTAGGTACCTGAGTAGCTGACGAAAAACTCGCATTTTTGACATTAATCGTTTATAATATAAATCGTGTTTACCCGCGGATTCGCTCCCAAGGTATTAGGGAGAAATTACCCATTCCATACATTCATTCCCGGTACATTCAGTTTTCAAATAGCTCGCGTGCCACCTAAATTTCATAATGCCAGGGCTCACCAGTAGTAAAAAAAATAATTATCCAATTTGGTGCAGCCGTTCGGAAATTATGCGCGCACAAACATTTCGGAGATACATTTTTAATTATACATATAGAGAGATAGATATTAGCTACGATTTCCCGCAAATATATCAACATCGTTTCCACGGCATAGATTTGTTTTCTGACGTTAGCCATAACTCGCTTTTGTCAGCGACAGAAAACGTATAATGAATAAAAATATATTCATATCTTACCATTATATACAGCCTATATTACTCGCATATAATGTAGCTTTCTATTGGTGAAAGAAATTTTAAAATCGATTTGTTGGTTTATGCGTGAAAGCGTAACAAACAAACACACGCAATTTCGCATTTATAATATTAAAGTATAGATAGTAGACGTAGATTACGCTTAATCGGTATTTTCGTCTAATCTTTTTTTGCAATTAATCAATAATACATGTTTTTACGAAAAATGTATTTTTACTATGGGTCACATATCAAATTAAATCGAAGTTGGTCAATTCATCTAAAGGCGGGTTGTTTTACAGAATTTTAAGTCATCAAATTTCAAAGTTAATATTCAAGTTCTCTGAAAGTCATATTCAAATTTTGTTATTGCAATTTATTTTTATCGTTATTTAATATATTATATACATTATTTAAGAATAATTACAAGAGGATTTTTTTACTGCCCAACAACAATAAGTTATAATATTATTCAAGTACTATGAAACAACCGGTCCATGATGAAATAATAACAGAACTTGAATAGAACTTTAATTTTGAATTTTAAACTTGTGATGTGAACCTGCGAAGATCACCTCAAGAAGGTCATCTCAACACGAAATATACATAATAATATATCGACTAATAAATTTTTTTAAATTTTACACGACAGATAAACCACCTTCACCATTCAAAAATGATTGTTTATTAGTTGGGTAAAATTTTAAATACTTTTATTAATAAGGGGGTTACCTTTTTTTATTAGATATCGCAATTTTAAAAACAGAAAAAATAATTCAATAAATATAACAGTGTACACGAGACAAGCATGAAAGTGAATGCATGAATTAAGGCTTCGTAGTGAGCGCTCAAAAGGAAGAAGAAGATGGTTTGAGAAAGAGATAATATATAAATACGAATGTTAGAGGGAGAGCGGTAATATTAAAAAAAAAATTATAATTAATAGGCATAAGCGAAAATATTTAATAAAACATCATGACTTATTTAAAATAGAACAAATATTATCTCTCGACAAATGTGTTGCATTTAGAAACACCGTGAATTTGTTCATACCTATTATAACATAAAACAGAACCAAACTTTTTTTTTAAATAATTTTCAGAGCTTTGCGTTTTTTTCTATCGAGGGAATTTCATACGATTACTCTCTTAAGGCGGCGCTTCCCGGCCCAAAAAAAGAAGATGGAGAGATATGCAATTACGAATGTTGGACAGAGCGCGCTAAAATTTTACGTGATAAAAATGAAGCAAAAATTGCGAAAATGCTTAATAAAACACGACTCGTTTAAAATAGAGCAAAACTCTGTCGGAAGGTATCTTAAGTATCATTTAAAGAAACATTATGAATTTTTTCACAAATATAACTTGTAAAATAATAGAAATAGATTTGTTTTAAAAATTTTCGGAGCATACTTTGCGATTTTTTTCTATGGAGGGAATTTCATATAATTTGCGTTTCGGCGTGGAACGTTTCTAGATATTATCTTCAAAAATAACATATATTTTTTTAAGAGCTTAAAAACTTCAAATGTTTAAGGGAGATATGTCAGAAATCGGTAGAAATTCGGATAGCGGCGGCTTAAGAGCGTATTAAAAGACAAAGTTGTGTGGCGGCCTACCCTCTCTGCCTAGCCTTCCAGCGAAAAGACGTGTTGGTTAGTTTTTAGTTATAACAAAACTCAAACTCGATAAAAAGAAGAATCTCAGAAGAACAGGTACTACTTACTTATAATAAAACAAATCAACGCTCACAAGAATCACTAACAATAATTATTAATTTTTAAAACTATTTTTTATTACCTGTAACAAACGATAATAGCTAATGCTAAAGTAAATTTAACAGCGAATTAAATATTCGTAATCTGCAACCGAGTAGCAAACGTTACTACACCGACGAAGGTGAAATATCAACTGATTTTGGGCTCACCTGAGAGCGCACCTTTACAACATATGACCACCGAACACGCAATTCATAGAAGTGTGATTTGAAAAAAAAACTGATGCCGCCAATTATTATTTGTACAAGTCTTTCAGACTCTTAGGATACAGACAGGTCAATGAAAATTATAATATTTTTTTTTATGTTTAAGAAATAATTTCAATATTATTGAAGTTATTTGAATAACTTTACAAGTAAAGATAAATATTGACCCGAAAATATAATATTTTATGCATTATTTACCAATTTCTAATGGACAATCGACTTCAAAAATACCTGTAATTATATTTTTGTTTACTGTTTGTATGGGTATCAAACGAATTTATTTACAGTGTTCATTTTTACTTAGAGGCTAGTATATATAGAAAAGCAGTTTTATTCTTGATGCATTTGAATGAAAATATCGATATTCCAGTTGATTAGTCAAACATCTCCGAAAAATCGAAATTCGAGTGAGTATGCAGTTATGTATGATTATATAATACTCAGATTACTCTTAAACACCACCAAATCATAATGCACACAAACTTGTAATGAATTAAACAAATCGATGACGTTGTCTGGATTACTAACAGAATATTTCAAATTGTTTTACTATTTGTACCAGACCGCTTTGCATCTCGGTATTATTTTATAGCATATATTTAATACGTAAAACAAAGACACATGTAAATAATATTTGATTTATGGTGAGCTTTTCTCATTATCTCAAAACACAATATTTGGAGATGTCTGACTAATCAACTGGACGATCGACATGTTTTATACTGTTTTTATTCGGCGATACATCCTCTCTGCACACCTCTTCGAGAACACGGAACTTTTTGTAAGTGGGTATATCATATTTTCCCTAAACCAAATACATATTGTATATAAGTACAGGGGATCAAATGTCCAGGGATCAACTGTCACGGAATCAAGAAAAACATATCTATCGTATTCTATTAATAATATTTCTAATAGTTGTGATTAATAGACCAGGCGTCCAAAAAAGTGGGTTTTTAATTTTATCTAGCCAAAATTTCATAAAACATCATAAGATTTGTACGTAGGTGCTTAAATACCCACCTACTGAATAACAAACTAAAAATAATTTTCGAAAATTATTAATTTAAAAATAAGGAATTATACAATTTTTCCAAAGAAATGTCACCATATCAGTGACAATACTTTTTCAGACTTTCTTCAGGCAGGTAGTTACCATAATATTGATTATTACGAATTTGACAACTCGTAGTAGGAATTAGGAACCACGATCATGCGAACTCTGGCGGGATAAAAATGTAGTATCCAACACGGCTACCATCTTGATTCGGAACCGGAACATGACAAACCAATTTACAAATAGATGAAATGAAAGTGGTTGAGTTAAAATATAAGTTATAATAATCTGGTCAAGAAATAATTAACGTTCGATCAAATTCATAAAAAGGAAGGAAAAATAGAATTGTCGCTAGATTAAAAAATGACGATACTTAAAAATTATTTCATCAAAAGCGAAAAAAAATTGATCCCACTTCGGGCACACAAACTCGGGCTCGCACATGAGACATTTCTATATGTTTATCTCTTCAGTGCATGACGAATACCCGATGCAAAACTTACATAAAGATAATTTTATTGTCTGAGCAGGTTTTTAAAATGCATGAATTTCTATGAATTGAGAGCGGTAAGTGGTTTTACAAAGCCAATGGCTGATTTTATAATTCCTACGGATACGGTACGGCGACGGCCACGACACGCGGCATTTTATTTTTTTAATACGAGTGAGAGAGAAGCAAGAATTTTTTTTCCTTTGGAGGAAGCAGACGTACGTACATCGTTTGTCTCACTATTATTTATGGTGTAAGAAAGAAATGCAGCATTATTGTGAGAAAGAACGTACGTTTCATGCGTTCTTATCCCGTTTCCGTGCCGTAATCGTGAGAATTATAAAAGCGCATTACGTTAATACAATTGAGGGAGATGTAAGAAAATGATTACTTTTTTTAATTAGAGGAAGCTGACATTCGTACACTGTGTGTACATTCTCATCGTTTTTCTCACCATTATTTAGTATGTAAGAAAGAGCTGCAGCATTTTTGTGATAATAAGTGTACGTTTATTCCATTTTTGTGCCGTCACCGTGCCGTGACCGCGAGAATTATAAAAGCGCACGTTGGCCGCTTTTAAAATTCCCACAGCAATGGCACGGCGATGGCATCGGCGTGCGACATCTCAATTCTTTAATACGAGTGAGGGAGATACATGTATGTCTCACCATTATTTGGTGTATAAGAGGTGCAGCATTATTGTGATACGAAGTGTAGGTTTAATTCATTTTTTAGTGCCGTCGCCGTGCCGTAACCGTGGGAGTTATAAAAGCGCTCAATACAATTTTAGTCACGGTGAAGACCCAGAGTGGTAACTTTTGTTTGTGCAAAATCATTTACAAATCGATTTTTTTCGACAGACGTTTATTTTTTTAAATACGCCGCAAAAAATAAAATAAATGCCTAAATTTTGATGTTTTTGTAGGGCAACGCCTGACCCTGATTCCGGTCAAATGCCAAGGAGGAAACCACGTAAATTACGTAAAGTTTTGATGTAATATTTTGTGGGTTTATTTTGTGCTATCGTATATTATATTTACCGAAACACATTCCTTGAACAATAAACTGTGCTTAAAAACAACATTACTTGTGTTTATTTGATAAATTGATAGGTTTTTGATCTTTTTCGCGACCTACGACGCTCGTAGTTTGACAGCTCAAATCACGGTCAAGGTCCGATGTCATAGACAAATTTAATATAAATTATTCCGAGTGACTAGGCGTATTTCGGGTATTTGTAACGTCAAGAACAAGGATAGTTCAAGCGATTCTGATCCTATCTTTCATACAGTTTAGTTATACATAAGGGTTAAAATCGTATTCTAAAAAAAAATTCGAAAATTTTGTTCCGACCGCGCTGGCGCGCGCGCGGCACAAGACGAGTTTTAAAATCACTGGGGCATCACAAACCATACATCAAAAATTCAAAACTATCCGACTTTTTGCAAGGAATTCCCATGTTTTGTGCTATGTATTAGTGGACTACTTGTTCAATTGATGATGTGCTAATATACCTAATATTGTTCATGAACTTGTTTGTAAAGCCGAATACGTTATATTGGAAACGGACCTTGCCCCTTTAGGTAACCGCAGCTGGTTGCATATTGCATAACAGCATTACTGCAAGCATTGCATTTAGCAAGTCGTGACAGCACTGAGCTTGGATGAGAAAATTACTAAGAGAAATGAGACCTTCTGTAAGGGCCGTTCAAAATCATGCTACCTATCACATATCAAGGCGGTACACAACCTTAATAATTTTTGTTTGCTCACTCACATTTTAATCATTTCCGGCGAATTCGTAACTATATTAACTTTTTTATTCCAACAGACGCCTGGGGATGTAAGTTCTTTATATTTAAGATTAATAAAAACAATATCTTAACATTAATATATTTCACGTACAACTATTTTAAAACTTTATAACCCGTTTTTCAACTATAAATTTAGCGGTAAGTACAAGATTTTATTTTTCTAGACGATGAATTAATAACTTCGGGATATATTTATTTCGAAACATCTTAAATATTAGTTACACATTCTTCAGAATTAATTAAAATGAACCCGGCGGAAAGGTCGAATCTCCAGGCCTGCTAGGGCGAATTCGACCGTACGTCCATCCAATACGCCGTGCCGCGGGCATACATTTGTTAACACGCTTTCTTTACTTACATCGTTAAGATTTCCACATTATTTTTCTTATTCTTCTTTTCTTTGATAGGGCAAATTCAACAGTAGGTCCGTCCAATACACGTGTCGCGAGTCGCAATTTGTATACACGTCGTTACTTACGTCGTTAAGATTCTGAATGTATTTTAGGGTATATTGTCGATTTAAGACCCGTTCGGACTGGGCAATTAGTTAAGTCGAATAGCGAGTAATTTAACATGTCCGAACACTGTAATTTTAGTAGAGTAGTTAAAACCTTGTCCAGAAGGGACGAATCGTTACGCGCGTATACGCGCGTACGTTGCCGCTCCATTGCCCACGCGCGAGTTAAGCGCGTATTTTTAAAATGCGCGATGCCAGCTGATTTAGCGAAATCGTAAAATAACAGAAAAGTTAAAAATAAGTTGAAAGCGAGTGTAATTTTTTTTTTCATTGCGTTTGAGGCGGTATTTGGAAAGTTTACTGAAAAAAATATTATATCGAATGACATTGATGCCTCGCCATAAAGTAATTCGCATTTACTTAATTGATTAGATTATGTCAGTATCTTTTACTGATAAACAACAATTACGATAAGGCAATATTATAAAAGGAATCTACTTCTCTTTTACGAACATTTTATCAAACAAGTCAAACAAAATGAAACAAACAATAATTTGGCGTGTCTTCAGTAAAAATGACGTTGCGAACAGTTGCGTTTACCGGAAATTGAAGACTGCACCAATTTCTTGACACCAGAGCTATCCGATTTTTGTTTGCTGCTTCGGTTAACAGATTTTCTTTTATACACAAGATATAGCGCAGATTCGAGTCTGTTTTGTTTACGAAAATAATTATGTATCTAACTATCTATTTATATAAAACAGAGTGTTTTTTTTTTTTATGAATACCGCACAAGAGTCCCAACTGCTCCCGTCTGGAGCCAGTGAGACTATGGCATCCTCGATTGGGGTATGTTGTGAGGCTGAAGGTAGTGGGCAGGGAAAGGAGATGGGGAAGAGGAAGGTGGGGAAGTACCTGGCTATTCAGATCTGGTCACCAAACACGGCTAAAGCCATTTCAAGCAACGTTTCAATTATGAATGTTGGTCCTACACCGGGACGATACTGAGGGTATCTTCCACTCTGGAACATGCCGCAAATATACTCTATGTTATTTCAAATGAATTAATTGTGAAATAACACAAATTAATCCAATAAAAATTATTTGCCATGCCGGGATTTGATCCCGCGACCTTCGGATTGCGAGTCAAGAGTCTTACCACTAGACCACACCGGCCACCTCCACGTGAATTTGATTTATATACAAATCTACATTTTTATTCCGAGATTGATGAAATTTTGCACACCTGACCTTCAAAATAAAAGTAAGGTCACTGTCTACAATAGACTTCGAAAAACTCTGCGGAAAAACTGAGCAAAACCGGGGACTAACTAGTCTTTATATTATATAAAAATTAATTTCTATGTTTGTCCCTTATGCTTTCCTAAATCATTCATCCGATTGCGATGAAACTTTGGTGAGTTGTTGTGCGCACGCCCGCGATGGTTTCTATATATTCTATGTGAGCTCTAGCGTAACGAAACTTTACATTTGACTTGAAACTGTACATTTTACAATAGGTGGAGCGCGAGTTGTTTAAAAAAGAGTTCAGGCGGCGCTTCTCGGCTGAAAAAGAAGAAGATGGAGAGATATGTAATTACGAATGTTGGACAGAGCGCGCTAATATTTTAAGTGATAAAATTGCAGCGAAAATTGCGAAAAAACTTTTAATAAAACATTACCCGTTTAAAATAGAGCAAAAATCTCGTGGAACGTATCTTAAGTATCATTTAAAGAAACGTTGTGAATTTTTTCACAAATATAACTTGTAAAATAAAAGAAATAGACTTGTTTTAAATAATTTTCGGAGCTTACTTTGCGATTTTTTTCTATCGAGGGAATTTCATATAATTTGCGTTTCGGCGTGGAACGTATCTAGATATTATCTTCAAAAATAACATATATTTTTTTAAGAGCTTAAAAACTTCAAATGTTTAAGGGAGATATGTAAGAAATAGGTCGAAATACGAATAGTAGACCCTTAAGGGAGATATGTAAGAAATCGGTCGAATTCGGATAGCGGCGGCTTCATTTAGTTTAGCGGCAGGAGGGAGGATGAGGGAAATACAGGAAGGGGGAAGGGAACAAAGGAGTGGGGATTCGCGGGAGGGAAGAGTAGGAGGAAGGTGGAAGAGAAACGCGGGAGGGGAAGAGGAACGCGGGAGGGGGACATTTTCACGCAGAGACAAACACTTTCTTTCTTTGAGTGGTATTGCAACGCATGCCGGACACTCGCTAGTTAATAATAAAAATGTTTAAAAAAACCAGTTAAGTGTACACTAGCTTTACAAGAAAGATGGAGGAAAACAAATTGAATTCTCAGTAACTACTTGCGGATTAAAGCCGTGTCCGAAGAAATTATTGCGAAATAATAAGGAAAACTCGCGGTTTTATGCCTGTATAAACTTATAGAGGCGGTTGTGGGCGTGTCCGTCCGGGCTGTGCTAGAGCATATCTTCTGCCGTGTGATATCTTAAACAAGTCGTATTACTACGTATTAAAAACAAATATATATGCTAGTTAAAAATAAAAAATAAAACTGGAAGAAAAATAAAATTATAAATTTGCCTGTTTTAGGTTTTTTTTTAATTGAATCAGGTTTCTTGCTTGCTTCAGCGTTGTCATCGCCACAATACATTTAAAATCAAATCTTGTCTCATTTTACGCCCAGTATAGCAACCAAATAATATAGGAGAATGTAGTTGAAAATCAAAAGGTACTTAACCACCATTTTGACTTTTTTTGAGATTTGAATGCCAACACGTTCTCTTGGATCATAGCTATGTTTGAAATATTATTTCAGTGCCAAAACATGGTTAAATTCTTAGTTATAGCTTGTTAAAAATCGAGGTCAATTTCAAAACGTACTTAAATCCAAAATCATTTGTTTTCAAAACGTACTCCACTCCAACAACCAATAAGGGCCATGGAATTGGCAGCCATATTGTTTTTTCAACCAATCAATGAGCTACTTTCTGTGCAATGGACACCATTACAAGAAACACATGTTTTGTGAGTGGTTTTGAAGTTGATGCGGTCGTGATTTTTGTGAGATATATAAATTCATATAATTTATGTAATTTCTTCACTACACCCCTAGCAGAGAAGTATTATCAAACACAGTTTATGAGTTTCAAATTGTGACTAAATCCAAAGACTTCACTCAAAATTTATCTAAATCCATGGTTCAATATCAAAATGTATCTAAGTCCATTTTTAAATATTAAATAACTAATTAATTATCTGTCAGATTTATAATTCGAAAATGCATTTAAAATGTTTTATTTTACCGTTATTTTTACAAAATATTTAATTTTACTTTATTATGCTTAAAAGCTATGAAACAGTTTTCTTGCTTTTGCCAAAAATTTGGTTCGTGGAGACAAGTACGTTTTGATATTCGACTACTCAGATGTGCTATCGGCAGTTTTTACTGGGTAGGACTGCGCTTCCTGGTGTCGCCGATATTGTTAACCAATACTACTGCACACCTTAAAAAAATCAACTAAATTCCGTATTCAAACTATGACCATTAGACCGTACAGTCGGGCGGACATCATAGCATATCTCTCATCTTAAAATATCTTTGGTAGCACCATTACAACTGGCGCCGTGACCAGGAGATAACGACATTACAACTGGTGCTGTGACCTATATGTACGGATCTCCAGAATTTGATTCACTTGATCGTGCCATGTTTTTCCGGGGCTTCCTCGACCTTTTCTTTCATTTGCTTATCCTTCATAAAATGTTCAACTGGTAATTTGAATCCATCCATCCCAGAAACAGATTTTAGGGGCCATTCAAGTATTACGTAAGCACTACAGGGGGGGTTCTTTGCTTTTTGGTTGAAATGGGGGGTACGAGCTTGGCTTACTTTTGCTGACGAGGGGGGGGGGGGGGGTTAATAATTGCAAAAAATCTGCTTACGTAATATTTGAACGCCCCCTTAATGCTAATTAAAGATTTGAAACTAACTAACTACCATCACACTGTTTCTAAGCAGGGGTAGGCAGAGAGGACGGACGGCCAAACAACTCGGTCTTGGCATACATTCCTTGCCTCGTTCACATTCATACATGCTTTTCTATTATTCTGACTCTTGACACGGCCCGACTCAAGTATCTGATTCACGTGGTCGTACCATGTCTTCCTCGGGCGTCTTCCCCGATTTCTCTGCCATTTACATTTGCGTCGTATATTCTCCTTGAACTCCTTTCCTCGTTCTTGTGCTCTACAAGCCCAAACCTTCCCTTTCTTAATCTTACCCATTACGCTTACATTAGCCTTGCATTTTTGCGGAGATCCACTCTCTCTCCACGATCTCTTATCAAAAATTAATAAAAAAATAATCAAAAATTTAAAAAGCAATAAATTTAAATTAATAAAAAGTAAACAAAAATGTTGTTTGTTAATGATATCTAATTGATATCATGAAGCTGAGTTGGTCAGCTTTGTGCCATCAAAATCAGAGTTTGAAAATATGTATCACAGGCAAAGATATCAATGTGTTTTTTGCTTTTTTAAAAAAAAAAACGAAAGTGGAGATTGCTGCCTTTGCTTTTACACACCTCACATATCGAATAATCTCACTTTACATTCAACTTAAAATAATTTTTTTTTTTAAGTATCCGAAAAAGATGTGAAAAACCGATGAAAGCATTTTTTGGTAAGTTATGAATAACCCGCCGCTTTTTTAATGTGCACAGATTTTGAAAAGTACACTACTTTTAAACTTAGTTATCACCAAAGACACCGGTTTCAATTGCGGCAGGTGGAAAAATATGCATTTTAAATTTACATTTCATAAAAAAAAAATTGTACGTAATTTCTCGTTACGGCTGACATTTCATGTTATTTTTTTCGCAAACAGAATGATTTCCAGCAATTTCCAGGGGTACCAATCGATAAATATTTAAAAAAAGATTGCCATATCGCAAAAATCATTACAAATACACCTATTTTTTTTTTAAATAACGAAAACGATTAAAAGAACGCGCACACGCTCTTCTTTTCAATTAGATATACATCCCAGGTTTTTAATGGTTTGTACGGCAAGCAGGGTTTGTCTAGCGGGTATGTGTTATTGCAAAATAAAAGACAGATGAACGAAAATAAAGAACGCGCAAACGCTATTCTTTTCATTTAGATATACATCCCAGGTTTTGAATGGTTTGTACGGCAAGCAGGGTTTGTCTAGCGGGTATGTGTTATTGCAAAATAAAAGACAGATGAACGAAAATAAAGAACGCGCACGCGCTATTCTTTTCATTTAGATATACATCCCAGGTTTTGAATGGTTTGTACGGCAAGCAGGGTTTGTCTAGCGGATATGTGTTATTGCAAAATAAAAGACAGATGAACGAAAATAAAGAACGCGCACGCGCTATTCTTTTCATTTAGATATACATCCCAGGTTTTGAATGGTTTGTACGGCAAGCAGGGTTTGTCTAGCGGATATGTTTTATTGCAAAATAAAAGACAGATGAACGAAAATAAAGAATGCGCACGCGCTATTCTTTTCATTTAGATATACATCCCAGGTTTTGAATGGTTTGTACGGCAAGCAGGGTTTGTCTAGCGGATATGTGTTATTGCAAAATAAAAGACAGATGAACGAAAATAAAGAACGCGCACGCGCTATTCTTTTCATTTAGATATACATCCCAGGTTTTGAATGGTTTGTACGGCAAGCAGGGTTTGTCTAGCGGATATGTGTTATTGCAAAATAAAAGACAGATGAACGAAAATAAAGAACGCGCACGCGCTATTCTTTTCATTTAGATATACATCCCAGGTTTTGAATGGTTTGTACGGCAAGCAGGGTTTGTCTAGCGGGTGTGTAATTATTCTAATACATTTTTATTATAAAAACAGATTTAAACTTGTCAATAATTAATTTCTGGATGTCGTCTAAAAACGCCTTTTTATATACCTAACCTAGCCTAACCAAACCTAATCTAACCAAACCTAATATAACCTAACCTAATTAATAGTACATTGATTTTAATTCGTATATCCTAAATATGCTCAATTATTTATTTATTCATAACATGAAAATTGCATCATATTAGTACCTTCATACGAAAATTGCATTACACTAGTACCTTCCTCGAATATAATCCCATTATTGCGATATGGCAATCTTTTTTTAAATATTTATCGATTGGTACCCCTGGAAATTGCTGGAAATCATTGTTTGCGAAAAAAATAACATAAAATGTCAGCCGTAACGAGAAATTACGAACAAATTTTTTTTTATGAAATGTAAATTTAAAATGCATATTTTTCCACCTGCCGCGATTGAAACCGATGTCTTTGGTGATAACTAAGTTTAAAAGTAGTGTACTTTTCAAAATCTGTGCACATTAAAAAAGCGGCGGGTTATTCATAAATTAATCAATATATTATCGGCTTACTAAGAAATCATTAACTAACAAAATTTTGATTACTTAGAAATCAATAACTAACAAACTTTTGATTACCTAGAAAATAAATAAATCATTATCTAACAAAATTTTGATTACTTAGAAATCATTAACTGACAAAATTTTTATTACTTTGAAATCATTAACTAACAAAATTGTGATTACTTAGAAATTATTAACCAACAAAATTTTGATTTTTTTTTTTTATTTATTTTTTTTTTTACATTGTTTTAGGAAAGAATGTGTCCTTAATGGGGTACCCCGTAAATACGATTACTTAGATATCATTAACAAACAAAATTTTTGATTAGAAATCATTAACTAACAAAATTCCGGGTTTGGCCAAAGAGGTCTCCCTCAACCAGTCTCTCCTGATCCGGCCCGCCAAGCAGTAGGCGGGCAAACCCATTTGCCACCAAGACCTAGACAAACTTCACCCCATGAACCCGGGCACTCCTACTAAGTCAACAAACGCAGCAAACCACTTTGAGTGACCTATGGCAAGGGTATTGGTAATCCAATAAATGGTTCCCGGGGCGGCGGTACCATATCGGACAAATGGTAAACACAACCGTATGGGGCCATACATTAATTACGTCACACGAATTTCATGATTTTTGACCCCCCCTCGTCCTTGTCATGCATCCTCATTTGTGAGACCCCTCCCCCCTAGTGTGACGTCACATATTTTGCAATTTTACTTCTAAAAATAATCAAAACAATAGAGTTGGTAATATTTTTAAGTATTTCGTCGACATTTTTAAGGAGCTATTGTAATTAACATTTAAGTAGAATATTAACCACAACAGGGGGGGGGGGGGGGGGGGGGGAGGAGCGTAATGGGATAGGATGGGCCGGAACGGGGTATAGAAATATTTTTGTTATAAATGCACTGCATGTGACGTCACAAAGCTGATGACCCCCTCATATCCCTCGTCGCACAATGTCACGCTTCTCTACCCCCCTCCCCCCTCCTTAATGTGTGACGTAATTTATGGATGGCCCCTATTACTTACATTAATTTCATATAAAATCCACCAGGGCTTAAATAAATAAAGAGAAAGAGATGCGTAGATGATTTGGACATGTAGAGCAGATGAACCAAGAAAGAAGCGTAAGGAAAAGTAAATGGCAGAAGAAGTAGGATGCCCGAGATGGCACGACATGATTTCAATACTTGAGTAGGTACTGTCAAGAAGAATAACAGAAAGTATAAATGATACAGTGTATGAATGTGAATGAAGTAAGGAGTGTGTGCCAAGACAATATTGTGTGGTGTTGTTTAATTATATACATAAAACATTGTTAACCCCCCAGGCAAATTTTTTCACTTTCGGAAACAACTCACACAAGTCTCACAGAAATTCTTACTATCTCCCTTACTCCCTTCCCTATGTCTCCCTACTATCATCGTGAGAAGTATGATCTAACAGTGTTAGAAAGAGAAAACACCGCGATTTATATTTAAATAAAAGAAATAACCACAAAAGAATTAAAAAGTACACTTTTATGAAACCAAAGTCTCTGACTGCAATTTGAAAAAAAAAAAACTGTGAATTTTTTTTTGAATTATTTTTACATGAAACGACAAAACAATGAGGTGACAATAAAGACTTTTTATATGTGTGTTTTTATAATTTTTCGTTATCAGTAATTTTAGTTGGAAAAATCGTAACGTGAGCCATTTTTAAGCTTTGATTATGTTTCCATTAAAAATTACTATGTTTTAAAAAATTACATATTTATTTTTAATACAAAATTTTAAAGTGTATTTTATTGAATTTTAAAAACAGTTTTTAGTTTTCAGATATGTTCAGAAATATCCCATTTTATTTTATTATTTTTTATTGCAAAGTGGAAATATTTCTGTCGAAATAAGTCCGAGACATTAGGGGCAAAGGAGGCTCTTTTTCCGAAGAATTCGTATGAAGTTAGTATTTTTCAACGATTTTTACAGTTTACGAAATAAATTTGGCAATATACCAGTCGACATTAAAGCAACACAAGTTTACGACGAGCTAACTAGAAATACAAATCATTCTAAATACTTCAAAAAACCAAATCCCCAAACTGAATTCCATGAAAAAACTAGTCTGATGATCCAACTGATATAAAAACCAGTAAATAAACACTATTTAAAAATTCAAGGGCACACAATATTCAATGCGATACACAACAATCCAAATAATTTAATATTTCATACACACGAGGAAAAGGGTATTATCTTTTCTATGGTACAATCTCATATCGATTATTATAATGGTTTGCCTCTTTTCAAGAAGTGGTATGAATTTAGCAGTTTGTTGACTTTGAAAGCCGGGTTTTTTTAGATGAATCAATTTTGATAAGGATTAATTGCTGAAAAGAGAACATAAAATATTGATGAATAACCTTTAAGATTTATTTTGCATTCCTCGCAGACATGAACTTTTTTTTTTAATTCTTGTTACTAAACTAGCTCCATATTGTGTGAAGATACATTTAATATTTATCATATCATTATAAATTACAGACGATAAAATTTAAATAAAATAAGAAAAACGTTGCTCAAGATGAAAGAAATAAAAATTATGTTGAAATTGTATCAATTTTGGAAAGGAACTAACAAGATTTGTGACAATAAGGATCTCCAGTCCAATTTTTTTAATTTTTGTAAATGAATAATAACCTTCTAACTTAAATAACTGCATATTTATTTTTATTTTTGTAGTAAGTTTTAATAGTTAAAATAAATGTCAAAGTTTTAATTTTTCAAGATCCCCGAAAACCACCGAATCTAGTGTGACATCATCATGACCAACCGAAGTATGAATTTTGTAGGCAACTGGAATCAGCTGTTTATGGCCGGCCATTTTGAATTTCAGCATTGGAGCGTTTTATGGACGCGGTGACGTCACGCCTCACAAATTCAATAATACCAACTTGACAGGGTGTTTTAATGACACGTTTTAAAATGGACTTTTTAATATATTTTTTAAAACTCTACGTTAAATATTATTTAATACAACTTATATATTCAGAATCAGCGTTTATTGGTCTATATCAGTGATTCCCAAAGTGATCCAGGTGGACCCCCAGGGGTCCACGGGAGACTCCAGGGGGGTCCACGAAGGCATGAGAGAAAAATGGGGATCCACAAGTTGCAAGTGGGGGCCCACGAAAAAAAATCTGGTTTCAATAGTAAAGAACAAAAATGTTGGCTTGGCTTTACCTATCAATAAAGATGGATAATAAATACACTACAAAACAAAATTAAGCAAAAAAAATTTCAAATTTTTTGATGATTTTTGACAGGCTGTATTTTGGTGAAAAATGTTCATATTGAGACTTTATAATTTCTTTTTAATTCCTTTTTTTAAACCTTCCCTTAATTTTTTTGAGTAGTGTATTTTAAGAAGGTCAGCGACTGTTATTTGTAAAAACTTGCACATTCGATATTCAGTACAGGCTTGGCTTTACCTGTCAATGTTGGCAGGTACTATCTGCCTACAGCTGCTTGTATTTCGGTGAAAAATTGTCATATTGAGACCAATTTCGTGCCCATATCCCATCCCTCCCCTGTCTCAAATCACATTACGCAAATTTGGCTTTATGAAGTGTCTTTGTATTCAGAATGTGAATCTACAAGATAATCAGTGACGACTCACCCCCGTTCTTGCAGAAGTCCCTGCAGATGTCTTTCTGACAGCGCACACCGGAGCGATCTGGGGGGCAGATGCAGTGGGGCACCCCCCCATCGTTCAGCTTACAGAACTCCTGAAACAAAAGACACACATTAGAAATTGATACAGTCATTCTGGAGCAGGAGACACACAAATCATTTTGGGAGGCGGGCATGGATACCGCCGCCCCGGGAACCATTTATTGAATAACCAACACCTCTGCCGAAAGTCACCCCAAATGGTTCGCTACATTTGGTGACATAGCAGGGGTGCCCGTGTTCGTGGAGTGAGGTTTGTCTGGGACTTGGCGGCGGATGCGCTGGCCACCAGCTGCATGGCAGGCCAGATCGGGAGAAAATCGTTGAGGGAGTCCCTTTGACTTCTCCAACCATACTCTCTCAGAACATCGCCTTGCAAGGGCATGCATGTGTGTATTCAGGTTTGTGTAGAAATAATAAACTCAGTTTATATTCGTACGAATATATTTTTTTGATATTTGTTTGCCGAATGGGAGAATTTTTAAATTTTTTTTAGTTAAAGTTGGCTATTCTGGGAAAACTTCTTACGATATTTATTTTTATAAGGATATTTGACCAGAGATATTTAATCAAGGTGATTTTCGCATGGTTTTTTTTAAATACCATCCAACATTCAATAGGTTAAGAGACGTACTTGATGTACTTTAATCAGTGATTCCTGACATTATTTGGAGTATAAAATATTAATGAAATTTTGGTCTCTGGTGACTTATGGTTGCTTATTTTTCAAATATTTTTTCTTCCAAAACAAAACAAAATTCTTACACATGTCTACACTGGTCACTCAGCCGAGTAACCGCCAAATGCATTACCCCGATCCTAATGTTCGAGACTTACCTGTTTTTGGTAAAAAAAAAAAAACAACAAAAAGTCACCGGAGCATGTATATACATACACACCGTAATTAGTTTCACTATATTATTTTTGTAATATGTACTCACATCCTTATCACAGAATCCATTGCAGGCGGAGGTGTCGCAATGTTGCCCCACCCAGCCGGGGGTGCAAAGACAGTGGGGCTCCTGATCTCCCACATGCTCACAGGAGCCCCCGTGCACGCACTCGCTGCTTCCACACTTCTCACAGCGGGGGCCTGTAGGGAAAAATAACAGAAAATTAGGTATGTTTTTAGGTTTTCACGGCCAAAAAGTATTTTTGTTATTGTTTTTGGGGTGTTATGCCGTGTTTCGCTACCTCCTTCTTTAGCCAACGTTTCGGACAGCGTTACAGTGTCCATCATCAGGGCAGATGAGCTCATCTGTAACGCTGTCCGAAACGTTGGCTAAAGAAGGAGGTAGCGAAACACGGCATAACACCCCAAAAACAATAACAAAAAAAAAAATACAGAAAATTAATTCATTTTATTCACATCAAAAATTATTTCTTCACGGACAAGCATTAAGTCATACAATCATCATCACGGCGCTAAATATCAGGGTGGGATTTGGTCTTCAATAAAAAAGATTTCTCAACCTAGCGCACTAGCACCAACTAAAATGCCGAGCGACCCCGCCATGCAACGGCTGACACTATTTTAGTAATAAGTTAAAAGCGTTTTGCAAATTGATGTTTTTATAAATTGTACCATCATGTGTTTGGATATTTATAAAAATTATTTACATCTATCCTATGTAGTTTCTCAATGATAATAAAAATAATATTTGGATAATTTGCATAGCGCCATTTTTGTGAAAAATCTCCTTAAGAGCGCTGTACAAATCTTATATATAAAAATCAATATTTGTTTTTTTGTTCATATTTTATGTGCTGCCATACCGTTCATCCGGTTGCAATGAAAGTAAGGTGATTTATTGTGTGCATCCCTCGACGGCTTCTGTATATAATGGTTAGCTCTGGCGTTATGAAATTGGTACAAAAAAAATTACTACAGGTGGTGCGCGAGTGGTTTGAAAATTTGTTTACATATTTCATATATTTTAGCGGCAGCGAGGGAAGGCAAGAGAGGGAGGATAATGAAGGAGGTGGGGTTTGCGGGAGGGGTAAAGGAGGGGGAATGCGGGGAAGGTAGAAAGACAACAGAAGGGGAAGTGGATGCGGGAGGGGAACGGGGACACAAGGGAAAGGACACGCAGGGAGAAAAAAATTATTTCTCGGGTAACGGCTAGTTTATAATATATTTCTACTTATCTTACTACTAATTACAGACTAGACAAACTATTATAACAACTGATGGCTAACAGATTGCATCCACCGATTCGTCGATCACTAATACACAACTATATGTACAATGCATTTGACAAACGGATGTGACGCTGCATTAGAATGTAGATATATTTTTTTAGTTATTTTCTGCGCAGGCAAATAAAAAATTTTAAATAACAAATGTACATGGAAGATAAAACTCTTCAAAACTAAATGAATAAAATTCAATTTAGTGTGCTGGGAGCATATTTTAAGATACAAAATACTGTTGAGGCAAGTGCGGTGAGTTCCTGGCAAATGTGCTACAGATTCGCTAGCATTCCAAGTGTTAAGTAGGAAAATATAAAATAAATGAACATATATCATATTAGTTTTACCTGTGAAAGACAGAGGGCAGTGGCATCCCTTCTTGGTGCAGGTACCCCCATTGGTGCAGCCTCCTCCACAGGTCAGTAGCGATGTTTCGCACCTTTCTCCGATCCATTGGGGAGGACAATCGCACTGTCAACACCAACCAAATATTTTACCATACAGATTACTTTTACAGTTAAATAATAAAAACTTTTATTTGATAAGTAATATTAAATTCTAGATACACAATAAGAAAATAATGTAATGAAAGGAGATCATTTTAAATTTGGGACTCCACAAGTCAAGTATTATAAAGATACTATTTTTGGTTGTGATTCTGCTTTATTCCTGATATCCTGATTAATGAACTTTACAACTTTTGATGATCACAATGTGATCAAAGTTGAAACTTTGATGATCACAATTTGATCAAAGCTGAAACTTTGATGATCACAATTCGATCAAAGCTGAAACTTTGATGATCACAATTTGATCAAAGTTGAAACTTTGATGATCACAATTTGATCAAATTTAAAACTTTGATGATCACAATTTGATCAAAGCTGAAACTTTGATGATCACAATTTGATCAAAGTTGAAACTTTGATGATCACAATTTGATCAAAGCTGAAACAGACTTAGAATTGGCATTTAGCGGGAACCTTTCAAATGTCAAAAAAATAAAATGGCACCGAATGGCCATTTGATGTCTCTGTCACACATTAATTTCTGCAAAACAACTGGGCATTAATTTCACAAACTGATTTATGGAAGGGCTATAAAAGATTTTTGATTTTTCTCAAATGCATACAAATCAGATCATGTATGTTTGTAGGCATCCATTTTGTCAATTCAAAACAGTAAGGTGATGATATGTAAAAATCAAATATCAAGAAAATTCAGACATCATCAACAATTAATTATGTGGTAAAGTAAGGTAGATAGGTGCATACTTTAATTTTTCTTTGAAGTTATGTACATGTATCAAAATGAAACACCATTTTTGCAAATTTGTGATTGGAAAGGGCCATCAATTTAAAAAAAAAAACAGAGCGTGTAATTCACACTCTGAAGTAAAACCATCAGAAAACTAAAGTAGAGAGGCTACGAAGAGGAGATCGATTATACTATCTCATTCTCTCGCAGGCTATATCCTACAGCAGGATTTCCCAAACTTTTTCCGCAACGGAACCCTTTGCAAACCCGTAAATTTTAATGGAATACTTGGCTTATTTTTTTGATTGGACAATTTCTAACAGCAAAATTTAAAAAAAGTTTATTAAGCACATTGTTTATAATTTATCATTTATATAAAAAAAATTTGTTTACATATAAATTCATTAAAATTATTTATACTCCATTTTTTTGTTTACATATTTATAATGTACATGAAAAAATAGAATACAAACAAACAAAAAAATGGAGTAAATTAAGCACGTAATGACTGATGATTTCGAGTCTGTGAATTGCATTTCTTCTTGATATCAGGCACAATATTGGTAAGTTGGATTCTAATATCTGGTGTGGCGTCAAGCCTGCACTTTGATTTAGTTGCAGCATAATTGAAAAATCCCTCTTCGCATAAATAGGTTATAGAAAACGTAAGTAAAACAATAATAACTTGTTTTGATAAATTGGGATATTTTTCTGACAAAATCGCCCGGAAATATTTAAGGTTGATCTTCTACCTGGAAGGGTCTGCTACATAAATTAAGAACTTGTAAAAAATGTATACAAGTAATAAATTTTTGTGAATAATATCGGTAGTGTTGCAATATGAATATGTGTACACTATATTAAATGAAATTCTTTAGACAAATTGTCGCGGAACCTCTATTCAGGTTAAGCGGAACACTGGTGTTCCGCGGAACACCAGTGTTGGGAAAACCTGTCCTACAGATATGCCAACTGAAAATAAAGTCAACTCAATACCTCTTTGAAAAGCCATTAAAAGCTTTGAAAAATTATTTTAAAACAGCCAATAACCCTAACCTAACGTAACCAATTTAACCATTTTTTTATCACTCTTAATGACTTTTCTGAGGTGGTTCTGAGTTGGTTTCATTCTGAGTTGTCCCGGTCACCCCTTTGTATGTGTTTGTCTCTTTTTAGTGTTGCTATTTTTCATTTTATTGAGTTTCAAATCACAATGGTGCTAAAGAAGTTTTCCCTTCAAAAAATAATTTTTTGCAAGTTTCAGATTACACAATTTAAAAATAGTTTTAAATGAATGACATAAAAATACAAAATCATGTATGTACCTGGGGTTATAATATTAAGAGTTATTGTTAAACATGCATGAACACATATGTATTAATATAAACCAACAAAAGTTTTGAAGCAACATGAAACAGGCAATAATTAATCACATATCAATATGAAATTCCACATAATGTATGCGAGAGATTTAGAGATATCACCCCATGCTATGCAAAACAAATAAAAAATTATCAATGTAAAACAAACTCCTGATGTACAAACGATACGGCCAAAACTAACCCACACAAACCTCATTAGGGCCCATGCTTCAGAGTTCCACTTGAAAGAACTTCAAATATTTCAGAATAAAGTCATACGCATAGCCCTGAGAGTTGTCAAATTCGTAAGGGTTTTTCAACTTCACCAAGACTTTGAAATCTCTCTAATAAAAAAAATACATATTAACCGGTTGAATGCCTCGGTACTTACGGATGAAACTCGAAAATTTCGCGATGTTTTGACTTTTGACGTAAATTTTGTGGGTTAATTTTATGCTTTGGTATATAATATTTACCGAAATACGTTCCTTGAACAACAAACTACGCTTACAAACAACTTTACTTGCGTTTATTAGACAAACTGATAGGTTTATCGATCTTTTTATGACACGCGACGCTCAAAGTTTGACAGCTCGAATCGCGGCAGAAATGCCCATTTCCAAAGTCATAAAAATGTCCAAAGACAATTATTTGAGTGGCTAGGTGTGTTCCTTATATCTTTTACGTCAAGAACAAGAATGCCCCAAGCGATTCTGACCTTGTTCTTCATACATTTTCTTTATACATAAGGTTTAAAATCGCATATCAAAAAGTTTTTGTTTTTTAATTTTTTATTCAGCTATAGGGCGCGCACCGGCGTGCCAACGGCACGCGACCTGTTAAGTCTTGTGGAAACATTTTACGTGGGAATTCCCACCCATGAAAACGCGTCTGTAAATTGTCTCACCCGTATGGTGAAAATTTACATACCATACATAAAAAAAAACCCAAACGAAACCTCCGCAAAGTCTAACCTCCCCATTTTGCAGCCAAGTTCCCTTGCAAATAATTTTAATAACTCTAAATTATTTCATTTTTCCAGCATCCAAAATCATCATATTAATATAAACACATGATGGAAGAAAGAGGAGCCTTTTTGGTCCCGAGCTCCGTATGGCAATATATCAAAAGTCAAAATATGGAGATATCTCCGGTAGTGCATTTCAACACCGTGTTCGCTATTTACCGGCACTTTAAGCAATTTATATCTGAACTAACAATCATGCAGTTTCTTTGCAGGAGGTACATATACTGGACAAACTGCAAGCCTACCCTTCTGGAGAAACGGAATGATGGTTAATTAGTTTTTAAGATTTAGTTTCATACAAAATATGGGTTCGTATCACTTTCTACCTGATCTTCGATGTGCCATTGATCACAAAAAGTTGAGAACCCCCGTTATAAATCAACATTAAAAGATGAGTTGCTTTAGGTAACCGAACAAAACAGATCAGTGACAAAAAAGAACAAATAAATTATGGGTTAGTTAGATTACGTTAGGTTAAATTACGAACAAATAGGCTTTTCAATCAAATCTCTCATTTGTTAACTACACAATGGAAATATCTAGAAAGGGTTCACAAATGTTGGGATTTATAACTCTCATGCTTGATTCAAGTATATTTCGAAGTTCGTGAACATCATAACTCAAAATCTACTTGACCGATCCTTTTGAAATTTTGTACACTATTTCTACATATAAACCTACAGGTACAAATCAGAGGGAGTTTTCTTTAATACCATCTTTAACCCCTCAAATGCCAGGAAAAAACGAAAAAACGTCAACTTTAACGTAATATTTTGCAGGTTGATTTTATGCTATCTTATGTAATTTTTACTGAAAGACATTCCTTGAATACTAAACTATACATAAAAACAATATTACTTGCGTTTATTCAATGAATTTATACTTTTTACTACTTTTCAAATGCCACGGAAAAAACGAAAAAATTTCGCGATGTTTCGACTTTTATGTAATATTTTGCAAGTTAATTTTATGCTATCTTATGTAATATTTACTGAAACACATTCCTTGAATTCTAAACTATACATAAATATAACATTACTTGCGTTTATTTGATGAATTTATACGTTTTACAATCATTTTATCGACCGCGACGCGAGACTTGACAGCCGCCATCTTGACAGCCGAGCGGCGGGAAAAAGTTCCAGGCCTTATCATAAACAATTTCAAAGAAAATATATCGCTGCTCTAGGTGGGTTCACGGTATCTTATACCTTATGAACAAGAATGCCCCAAGCGATTCTGACCTTCTTCTTCACACGTTTTCTTTATACATAAGGGTTAAAATCGCATAACAAAATTATTTTTTAGTGATTATTTTGGCCTGCGCCGATGGTACGCCGGCGGACGAACGGCAAGGGAGCAGTTAAATGGCAAATTCATCGAAATGTTTTTGAGGAAATCGCATTTGCTTCAAAATGCTGCCAAAAATAAAAAAAATCGGAAAAAAACTTGGTATTCCAGCAATTTTGTTGAAATACACTCTTTTAAATGATTTGAATATGTTTTACAGTTCAGTTAGTTGTATATAAAAAAAGAAAATTTTAATAATTCCTATGTAAAAACCCCGAAAAGGGCCCCTAATTAAATAAATAAATAAGTTTTTTTTTCAAATCTTTTCAAAAGTGTTCTGTTTTGTCACTGTTCTGTTTTATCGAGAAACCGTTGTCTGAATATGAGACCTTGGCAAGCCCGTTGGGTGCGAATCCACAAGTGCCCCCATGCAGACACGTCATGGAGCACTGGTAGTGTTGGCAGCGAGGGCCCGAGTATCCGGGGGCGCAGGCGCAGCGCTCCACGCCGTCCACCGCCTCGCACCGTCCCCCCCCGGCGCACGCCAGTGAGCAGCCCACCAGCACGGTGGAGCGCACCACGCAGGCCTGTGGCGGGCAACGGGTTAAAATATGTGAGTTAGGGAACACGGGATGCGGGAGAGCGGGACAGTTTGGAGGGTAAACCCTTCGGATGCCACTATGACTGATACAGGTATGGTTACAAAAGAGCAACATTGGGACATAGAACATGGTTGTGGTGCAGTGGGGTAATTTGAGGGTTAACTTTTTGAACACCACTGTAACGAATACAGTAACAGTGGTACAGGTATGGTTACAAAAGCGTAACATTGGGATAGAGTATATGATTTGTGGGACAGTGGGGTAATTTGTAGGGTTAACGTTTTGGAAGCACTGTGATTGATACAGTAATGGTGGTACAGGAATGATTACAAAAGCGTAACATTGGGACACGGAACATGGGTTAAGGGACATTGGGTTAATTTGGAGGGTTAACTTTTGGTTGCCACTGTGATGGATACAGCAACAGTGGTACAGGTAAGGTTACAAAAGTATAAAATTACGACTGGTATCGCAAATATGCAAAAATTGACATATTGAGTGGCCAAATCATCAAAAGGTTAAGATTAATAAACAATTTTTATTTATTATGAAGGTAGCAACATTACCTACTTTGTTTATGTATTAAATTTATTTAATTTAAAATAAGCAGTTTAATAAATGCATAACAATACACATTATTTGAAAAAAAGGGAAAACAGTAAAAAAATAAATATTAGCATTTTTACTATAAAAAAAATTGTAGGTTATGTTGCCACTTAAATTCTGTTAACACGAAATTTCATGCCAGTTTGATTTTCAGCAAAATAAAACACAATTAGTATGCTGTGAAGCAAAATATTTTAAGAAAAACAATAAATGTTAAAACAGTGTGATACAGAAACAGAGTATTTAATTTTCTGACCTTAAATTCATTAAATATAAGTTCAAAAGGATATAAAATTGATTTTTTAATATTATTTTAATAAAAAAAATTTGCACAATGTAGACGCAAAGCGCCTCCCCATCCTATTATACCATATTGGATTATGGGTTGACAGAAAGCGAAGTAATTCTTTATGTAGAATATGACTCAAGCAGCTTAAGATGTAGGTCAACTTTCGTACTCTGTTTTGGAGATTGGTTATATGGGGTGTGGTGTCCATTTTAGGCATCGGTCAATAGTGATGATGGTCAATGATAATGAGATTGAGTTCCCAAAAGTCATAATTAATATATAGCTTGACGATCACAAAACCAAGTCAACAAGGCAATGTTAATACATAACTATTAAAGATTATTAAATTGAGCAATACATTTGAAGCAGGCATAAAGGAACTTACGTTGGATGTGGAGTTGTCGCCAGGTACCAGGCCGTCTGGACACAGGCAACTTCTGAAGGGTATTTCCGATGACAGAACACAGAGGGCGCTCTGTTGGCAAGGATTCTTCTCGCACTCGTTCACAACTGGGAAAAGGAAAATAATAAGCAATTAACCTCTTTGTATCTTTTTATGTCCTTTTGTACATAGAACACCATCCGCAGGAGAATATTCTTGTGTACAGCACAAGCTGATGTGGAATCATAAAAGTTGTTCTATCCCCTCATGTTTTACTGTGAGATCCATGATTTAAGGCCCCGTAACCGCTCTCGAAAAGAAGAAGATGGAGAGATATGTAATTACGAATGTTGGAGAGAGCGCGCTAATATTTCAATCAATAAAATTGAAGAGAAAATTACGAAAAAGCTTAATAAAACATGACTCGTTTAAAATAGAGCAAAAATCTCGTGGAACGTATCTTAAGTATCATTTAAAGAAACATTGTGAATTTTTTCACAAATATAACTTGTAAAATAATAGAAATAGACTTATTTTATATAGAGATACATAAGAAATCGGTCGAAATTCGAATAGCGGCAGCTTAAGCAGTGTTCAAAAGTGGTAACACCACGGTTTGTATTTGCATTTAACCTCTCATATGACAGCCGTATTTAGAAAAACCTTGCAGAAATTACCTTTCTGATTTTTGGTAAATATCCATACAAAAAATAGGAATTGTTTTTTTTTGCGATTGTTTTCTGTTTACCAGATAATGTTTCTTATTATTCGTGTATATTGCGTAATAATATTGTAAGAGATTTTTCCAGAATAGCTAACTAACTAAAAAAAGAGATTAGAAAATCTCCCATTTTGGTAATAATGTCAAAAAATATATGCACACAAATATAAACTGATTTTGTTATTTCTACACTAATCTGAATACATACCTAACATGAAAAAACACAATTCAAAGGAGTTTGCAAATAAATAAGCATTTCAAAACATTGATTTTATCGCTTTTCGCGACAGTTGTAAAAGTCGAGCTGCTAAGTCATAGATAATCCATTTAAAAATATTCTAGTGTTGCTGTACGAATGAAACTATTGGCTACTTCAAGAATGGTATTGGCACAAGTGATTCTGACCTTGCCTTAATACAATTTGTTTATACGTAAGGGTTAAAATTGCATTAAAAAGATAAACCTTGTTTTTAGTTCTATTATGAACTGTAAATCCAAGCTCATGAATATCCTGTAATAACCACAATTTCCAATGATTTCTGTTAACGAACATACAATTTTACCAATTTAATGATTTTTTAATGTTTCTTTATAAAACCTACAACTAAGTTAAATTATGAAATATAGGTAAATTCATTGGCTATAGACGACAGATAGCAGTTTATCTGTTTTCTTTTCAATATTCGGAGTTAAGATTTCTTGAAAGAGTGCAGGCAAATCCATAACAAAGCGTATGAAAATTTCCACCGCTCAACATATTTTTTTTGTAAATGACTTGGCATTCCAGTGGTTATAAAAACGCCGCATGGTACAATGATATCTTTTTTTTTTTTTTTTTTTTACATGAGCTCCACACAGGAGGCCCTGAGAAAAATAATTTCCCTCAGGGCCTATGTCATCTTTGAGGATGCTATGTGGAGGGTTTTTTGAGGAAAGGAGGGGGAAGGAGAGTTCTGGGAAGGAAAAGGGATTAAGGGGTGGGTAGGAATCTGGGGTTCAGTATGTCCTGGTCATCCGCCTAGACAAACCTCCCCCCATGAACCCGGGCACCCCTGCTAAATCACCAAACGTAGCGAACCACTTGGGGTGACCTATGGCAGAGGTGTTGGTTATCCAATAAAGGTTCCCGGGGCGGCAGTACCCATTCCCGCCTCCCAAATTGAAAATCTATAGTTATATCAAATACAAAAAATATAATAGAAATAATAGAGCAAGTGTGAATGCCTGACAATTTATTACCATTCTCAAGCGGTGCGTTCCATAGATCAGGTGAAATTCCGGATCAAGCAATGAATAAACTTACAGTACTGTTCCTGCATGTTTTGGTGCAGCATCACCATCCCGGAGATGCGGTTGATCCCGCGCACCAGGTGGGAGGTGCCGTTCTCCCGGCCCGACTTGTCCATCCGCAGCAGCGTCTGTCCGAAGTACGAGGACATGTAGGCAGCGTCCTCAAACACCACTAGCTTGTAGGGTATTTCCTCTGGGGAACAACAAGGTGTTAAAAATATACAAAACATATACACAACCTCTCCTGGAATGTACTTTCCATATATGGACGATTCACAAAAATACCAAGACCTTCGAATATGAAGATAGACTCGTGGAACTAAAATTACTGACTTTGAAAGAAAGAAGAGAAAGGGGTGACTTGATTGAGACTATCAAAATTTTATCTGGATATTATAGTTGCCCTAGCATCCAAGAAATCTTCATCACCAATGCAAATGTAAATTTCTGTGGACGGTAAAAAAAAATTAACAAAGCACTTTTGCATCCAATCCTTAGAAACACTTTCTTGCAAATAAAGTAGTGAAAGCATGGAAAAAAATTCCACAACCTGTCATCCATGCTACTAATTTTAGGAATAAAGAATAGTGTGTTTTTGACATTCAGGGTAACTAGCATGGTCGATCGATATAACCCTATATCAATACGATATTGCCCAAACCCGTCATCTATGGTCAGTTAGCAATATCTGCGATCACGGTCAACAATTGGTAAGAGAAATTCCAACCGACGATTGACAAATTTTAGCCCGGATTCCATAATATCAGATAAGTTTCGGTTAGCTGTCAATATAAGCGATTATCTGAATTATGTCATTCGTTAATCAACATTACTGGCTTATTTAGTGAACGTATTGAACTAACGAAGATTTTTGTACAGAAAAAAGTCATATACGCGATCCATAGACTTTAGAATTCAACTAAGAAGCGACCAAATTATTCCGTTCAAATTTTGATAAACTTAAGTGGCTGAAATATGACTAAAGAAATTATTAACTAATTAACTCCCGTGTAGTGTCAAAAAGTAAACGCGGACTGCCAATGCATATTTAGGTTTGTATTTTAGTTCAACATTGCCAAATTATTCATAATTTTATGTATTCAACTGGCGTTTGACATTTCTGAATGTGAATTTATGGACAGATCCGCCAGTGTTACCAGCGTACATCAATTTCTGATTTATTCCCCACCAATATCGGTTCGGCTATCAACAGTGAAACTGTGCTAGGGATATCAATATAAAATTGTCAGAAGTATACTCCTAACGATCCGATATTGTAAAGTTGATTTAACCACGCTAGAGTGATTTTTCAAACAATTGAATCTCTCTGCAATTTTCCCATACATTGTGTACTGTATTTATGATATTCTGTAGAACGAACCCCTCGTGTAAAAACAGAATTAAGAGTATGTATGTTACCTGATCCCATTTTGCGCACAATCTTCCTGTCGGTCCCGTCCAGCAATATGCACTCCACAGTGAAGGTGCGCGCGTCAGCCCAGTAGAGCCGGCTTGCGGGCCAGTCCAACGCGAGTCCGGTGGGCCAGCGAATGGAGCGGGAGACCAGTTCCTTCCGGGCAGCTCCGGAGAGCGAGGCCAGCTCGATGCGTGGCCGGCCCGTCACGCACGAAAAGGCCATTTGACTGAGAAAGGAAAAAAATGTTTACAGAATATAAAAACTACGACACATTCGGCATTACGGTGAAGATAAGAATGATAACGAAAATGAAAAAGTGAAAACAGTTCAGTTCCAGAATAGGATAAAGAAACAAATTTGACTCTCTTGCCAGACTGGATTTTACAATTCTGACTTTAGTTGCTGTCTTACTCTAAAACAGAAAATCTGTATAGAAAAACTTTGAATGGTGAGTTCTGGCATCATTGAATTTACACTTTTTACTTGACATCTATCAAAATAAGGTTGAGAACCTAGTTAAATGAACTGACTTCGGCCTGCAACATTATTTCCATGAGAGCTCGATGTGATTATACAGTGTAATAATGGCAAATACAGAAATATTAATAGGATTTTAACCACTATATTTAAAGTTAAAAATTTAGATATCATTTCGCTGTCCGGTGATGTTGTTTTAAATACATATTTTCCATCACACTTCGCCATTGAATAGTTGGATACAGCCTAGCACAGTGGTTCTTAACCTGTGTTCGATCGAACCTCTGGAGTTCGGTGAGTCAGTCTCAGGGGTTCGGCGGAACAAGACACAGCCCGAAAAAAAATTAAGAAAATTGTCACTATCCCGCCCCATTCTATCCCATTGCGCCCCCCCCCCCCCCCGTAGTGGTTAATATAGTCGTGACAATAGCCCATACTATCCCATTACGCCCCCCCCCCCCCCTTGTGGTAATCCGCCACCACTGATGACACGACCCGCTTTCCAATTAAGAAGGGTTCGGTGAATGCATATGAAACTGGTAGCACACACTCCAGCAGCAAAGTATAAACAAGACAGAGCGCGTATCACGTAATTTTTTACAATTTGTGGTGGTGTGATCAGTGGCAAGGTGTATTAGAATTTTTTTTTTATTGAAAATAAAAATCATCTGACAGCAAAATGATATATACATATTTACTCCAAATATGCTTAGGAATCACTGATTAAAATCTTTTGTTACACCCTGTATAGCAATAAAATATTCTTTTGACTTTTTAAAATAGCTCCGTTGCAATCACTCTTCTTTCTCATGAACGACACCTAGAGACGTTACAATGGAGCTCTCAGTTGCAGGAACATAATAATTAGAACTAGTGAAAATCAGAAGCATCTTTTGAAACTTTGTGGTTCAGTGTGGAAGACTCACCGTGATCCCGGTATGACGATGATGTCCATGGGATCGCCGAGGTCTCGGAGCAGCGTGGTCTTCATGCGGCCCTGCAGCGTGCTTGCCATCACGGACCCTCGCTGACCCAGCTCCGTCCAGTAGAGCCTCTTCGTCACCCACTCCACGGCGATTCCTCTCGGATCTGTCATGCCAGTTATCTAAACAAAGACCATATGAATCAATAATTCATTTTATCTTGTATCTTGTGTTTTATAAAGGTTGTATTGTCTGTCAAATAAGAGTAGAAAACATAGGAGGGCGCCACTGTTGATCAAATGGCAATACTAAACATTTAACTCATAATGTAAATGTAAAGCTGTGTAAACACATTTTTATAAAAAATTAAAAAGTGATAAAAGTGAAAAAAATATTTTTTTAATTGCAATATAGATACTCATTGATCTCAAAATTAGAATTGCATATCGGTATATTATTATTTTGTGTTAACATAACGAAGAATAACCCAAATGATATTGTAATCCTTACTAATATTATAAATGCAAAACTGCTAGAGTTCGTTTATGACGCTTTCACGCATTAACCAATAAAAAGACTTTGAAAATTCATTCACCAATAGAAAGCTAAATTATATGCGAAGACTACAGTCTGTATATGATGGCAAGCTCTGGCGTTATGAAATTATAAATATTAATATATTATATTTGTTATACGTTTTCTGTCGCTAACAAAAGCGAGTTATTTCTAACGTCAGAAAAAAATCGTTTCCATGGAATAGATGTTGATGTATTTGTGGGCTCTAAGCTGGTAAGTACTCAACCCCCTGGTCAGCTACTGCTTCAGATAATTCAAATATTAGAATATGTTTTGTTTTTTTTTTGGACAAGCAAGGAATAAATTTCAGATAAGAGTTCCTACATTAAAAATATAATTCGTAACGATTATAAAGACTGAATAATAAATAGTGTATTTTTTTTATTATATTAACAAATTTCCAAATATTTAATTAAAAATAAACATCCGAAATGTTTGTAAGCGGATAAATTCCGAACGAATGAACAAAATTGGATAATTCTTTTTTTCTTTGATGTTGATTTTATGAAATTTAGGTGGCAGGCAAAAAAAAATTTAGGTGGCAGGCAGTGAAAACTGAATGTAAGGGAATGAATGTATGAAATGCGGGAGATGGGGGTGGGGAGGAGGGGGGATAATTGATAAGTTCAACCGCTATAGTAATTTCCCATAATACCATGCGAGCGAAGCCGCGGGGAAAAGCTAGTAAAATATAAAGTACATTTTAGAAATTGCTCACATTTATTTAATACTAGCTTAAGTACCTAGCTTTGCTCGGGCTTTAGATTGTGTCTCTAATTTTCAATCTGAATATATTTAACTCATTCAGATTTAAAAGTAGTGTAACTAAACTCACCATTATAAATTCTTCCTTTTTATCTACTGTTAAATTAAAATTTATGTTAAATTAAATTAAAGCAAATCACTTTGTAAAATACCGTTTAATCAAATTTATGTCATTAATTAGGTACCTTAACAACAGTGCTTCTTCGATTTAAATTTTTTTTTTCAAGAACAAAAAATATTTTTTAAAATGTGGTTTACTGTGCTCTGTACATTTAGTGTCAATTTGGTGTTGCCAGCCTACAAATTTTGTGGTTTAACTTTTAATATTTTCTACTCTTATTTGACAGACAATGACAGGCCGTTCCAAATATAATTTTCTCGAGAGGAGTCGTTTTTTGCACAAATGGATGTTCAATGTTATTGTTTCGTGGTTAATTTTCTTGATGACAACCTCTTGACTTGGAACTTGATCTGACGTTTCTATCGCCACGAATCTAATAGTAAAATGGTTTGTTCGCTTACCACGGTGGTGTAGGGCACTCGGGACGACATGATGGGCGTATGGAGAGACAGGTTGGCCGAGTCCAGAGTGATCTTGGCGATCATCTGCAGGCGGTGCTCAAGCCAGAACACCTCTGTCACATTGGGTCCCCACAGAACATCCAGGTCGCCTATCTTAAAACTGTTGGCAAAACAAATACATGTAACATTAATGCCTGGAAGAAATTAGTATAAAATAATCACTGCCCGTAATTAACTTACTAAAAGTCCATTTAAACACATTGATCGTCCAGTTGATTACACAGACATCTCCAAAAAATCGAAATTATAGTTTTTAAGGTGGGAGAATCAATCAAACGGACAGGCCGTTTCTGCACAGAGTTGAGAGTTTTTTTAGGTATTTTGGGGCTCTATAGAGGTGGCTGTCAAACCATGAGGAGCACTTACGATTTGTACAGAATTAGCAGTTGCGTACCTTTAAAGTATCCGCAGACCCTGTACAGTACGCCCAGTCTCTGAGAGGCTATCTTAACTTTGGCTTTGATAGATCCCCCATACCTGAGCTGGTCATTTAGAGTTACACCAAGCATATCAATGGAGGGCCTGTTGTGAAGATTGCTTCCGTTGAAGGAGACTAGATTTTCATTTCATAGACATGATTGGGTCTTTAAAACATTAAATTCAACGAGATTATTCTCACCCCAAGAGAAAACACTCTCGAGGTAACCGACCATTCTTTGCTTTAAAGCCCACTGAGCCGTTGGAGTTTGTGCGCCCTTTGGGGCTTGTCAAACAGAAAGCCATAATGGACTATATTTGTATAGTATTTGGAAATGTCTGACTAATCATCTGGACGATCGATATCCGTGAAGGCAAAATGATGGTACAGTTCTGTATAAATCCTTTAGTGATACCTCAGTGCAACTAACTGACCACTGGTTCTGCAATTTCAGCCTTGAGCGCTAGGAAAAGATTATTAAGCATTAATAATCTTTTATTATAATTTATTTAATATAAATCTATCTATTATAACATAAATCTCTCATTTGCCCAAATTATTTTTTTTTTTTTTTAAATGCGATTTTTACCCTTATGTATAAAGAAACTGTATGAAGGACAAGGTCAAAATCGCTTGCGCCAATACCATTCTTGCCTTAGCCAATGGTTTCATTCATCTAGCAACACTAGAATATTTTTAAATTAATTATCTATGGCTTAGCATTTCGACTGTCAAGGTCGAAAATTCTAAGATTTACAATTTACTTGTAAAGATCTTTATTAATTTGCAAACGCCTTTGAATTAAAATAGGTAAGTAAGTAAGAATTGTTTACCCAGCAGTGCTCTGGTTCTTCTGCAGCAGGTGAGTGTGGTACTCCTCTCCTGGCTTGTACGGGTTGAAGATGCGGATGTCCACGTCGCTGGAGACTATCAGCTTGGCCGGGGCACCGATGGCCTCGCAGGCGTGCATCGACCCGTATGTCTGAGCCTGGAAACCTGGAGCGCATCTGGAAATACATATAATGCATGTATTGAGATAATCTTATATATAATAATCAATTTTTGTTTGTTCGTGTGTTATGCACCGCCATATCGTTCATCCGGTTGCGATGAAACTTTGGTGATTTGTTGTGCACACGCCCACGAAGGTTATAGGCTATATACAAGGGTAAGCTCTGGCATTATGAAATTTGTATAGATGAAAATGAGTGTATTTTATATATTTTAGTGGCAGGGAGGGAAGGCATGATGGGAAGGGTAATGAAGAAGGTGGGATTAGCGGAAGGGATGACGAGGGAGGGGAAGGAATGAAACGCGGAAGGGGAACGCGGGGGAAGGGGACGCGGGAGGGGAACGGAACGCATGGGAAAGGAAATGCGGGGAGAAGCAATTTATTTCTTCGGATTGCAACGCATGCCGGGTACCAGCTACGTATTCATAAAATGCAATAATTTTTTTAAACGTAATATGTATTATTAGGAAAAGTGAATGAAAAAAAAAACTCTCCTAACCTTACATACCTATCCTGTTATTTTATCATGTTCTGTTTTACCATTGTTCTATTTTATCCAATTACCATTATTAATATACAGGGTAATTAGTTTAACATAACAGGTAATTACTTAAATTTAATTTTTATTAGTATAACTCTCTATTATAATAACTTTTGAAGATTATTCCCATCAATGTAATATGTCATGGAAGAAGAATATAATACTAATAAATCTAAATGAAAATTTGAAAAAGAATAAGATACAAAAAATAAAAAGGTAACGGTCACAACTGAGACTCAAACCCAGGATCTCTTGCCATTTTCAGAAAAGCAGCCTAATATTAAAGATTTGTGATGATCTTATCTATACGGCTGTCACGTGTGTAATCCATCAGCGATTATCCTCATATGCTAATATGTATTGTCAAGTTCAAATAATCGCCCTAATGAATTTCGGTCAAAAATTAGGTGTGAATACCATCTCATAAAGAATGTGATGCCGTTGTTATTATTTCCAAAAGTCTTCTAGTTTCTTTATAAATCGTGTTTAACTCGTCCCATGCCTCTGGAGGAAACTCGAAAATTTCGCGAAGTTTTGATTTTGACGTAATATTTTGTGGGTTTATTTTATGCTATCTTATGTAATATTTACCGAAACACATTCCTTGAACAATAAACTATGCCTAAAAACATCATTACTTGCGTTTATCTGACGAATTTATATATTTACGATCTTTGTTACAAGAATGATGCAATTGAACTGACAGTTGAAATGCTCAGAAAAAAACTTTGCCAGAGATCCATAAATAATTCATAGAAATTATTCGGGTTCCATAGATGTGTTCAAAGCATTCTATACCTTAAGAGCAAGAATGCCCCAAGCGATTCTGACCATATCCTTCATACGTTTTCTTTATAATTAAGGTTTAAAATCGCATTTCAAAAAAAAATTATTGATTGGGCGCCGGCGCGCAATCGGCAAGCAACCGGTTAAATATGGGCCTATAATAATTAAAACACGTTTTTTAAATGTATATTAAACATTTAAATAGAAATCAATAATTGTGTCAATTTATTACAAGATTGTGCTAACGTGTAAAAAAATAAAATAACTGGAATCATGAAAACTCATCAGTCTACTATGCTTTTCTTGATTTACTACATTTCACTTTTTTTTATTTACTCGAAAGTAAGAAAATCAATTAGGGCGGATTTTGGAACTCAACGATTGTGCCGTAACGCTCAATGGTTGTCGATGTGTTTTCTGCTTGCTGAGGGCCGACTAGCGTTCCATGTGTCGTTGGACGCGCACATGAGTACATGACGTCAAATCTACCGCCCGGCGCAACAATAACGTATCGGCAGGGTGCTAAGTTAGCGTCCGCATTATGCGCATCGCACGCGCATATTTACAGTTCATATATCGATATCGTGCTTCATCTCGTACCGAATCATATCGTGTTTTATATCGTACCATATTGTATGTGTAATGTGTATCAGACTTTTATAAAATATCGGTTGCCTGTGGAGAAAACGCCAGAACGTCACCGAACGTTACCGAATGCATAGCGGAGGAAACAAGGCAAGTACTCAATGTGACTATCTCGTGCGTTTGGTATGTAGTTGACGCTTTGATATCCATGGGCGCAGAGCAAACAGAGTGGCTCCACCACACCACTTTGACCCCGTGATTCGTCACGATACAACGATTCATAACACATACGTGATCCATGAAGTTTCACTAAAACATACATTGCGTCGAAACGTGCTGCTTGCCGGGATAGATTGCGTTGAAAAAACCAGCGTTCTAAAAGTTAAAAAATGACACAAGACCTCTGTGACACCAAGAGGTAATGATAGTTGTTGATAAACTTACTTGCAAGAAACGAGTCCTAGTTTCTTTTCCACACATATTTGTGAGCAGGCCCCCAACGAGCAGGGGGACTTGGTGCAGTCCACCTCGTCAGACATGTCACCGCAGTTGTCCTCATCTACAAATAATAACTAGCTTAAGGCTCCGTGGTAAGCATTCAAAAAGAAGAAGAAGATAACAAAAGATGGTTTGAAAGGGAAATAAAAACGTAAATAAAGGGTTTTCCAATAAGAGGTGTTATTTTGAATAGCCCTCTATTTCGGTATATGTCACTTTTGAAGCTGTCATTTTTTGACATTTGACAAGGAGAAACTACATTAATAAAAATGGAATGATACACGCTTCAACAAGGCATTGAAATTATTTGAATATCAAAATAACACCTCTTATTTGAAAACCCCGTATGTTTTACAGGGTTTTCCAATAAGAGGTGTTATTTTGAATAGCCCGCTATTTCGGTAGATGTCACTTTTGAAGCTGTCATTTTTTGACACTTGACAAGTAGAAACTACGCCATTAATAAAAATGGAACGATACACGCTTCAACAAGGCATTGAAATTATTTGAATATCAAAATAACACCTCTTATTGGAAAACCTTGTACATCGACCAAGTATCATCTAAATAGGGCGTGTGAACCTTAAAATAAAAAACACAGACACTTATACATAATATTTGAATTATGGTGAGCGTTAGAAAATTGTTTTCCTAATTATCTCAAAACTTAGTATTTGGAGATATCTGACTACCAACTGATCGACATTACGCATGCATTTTTATAAAACTTAAACTGATGTGTAATACTAACGATTGCAGGTGAGATTTTTAGAAATGCAATGGCTGTTAGTGCATCTGAACTGGTCCTTTGCACAAAATCCTCCAAGTTTACCTGAAAAATGAATAAATTAGTCAATTCTAAACATATAATGAATGATAAATTTAGCATAAAAATAATACATGTTAAAAGAAAGAAGAGAAAAGATTTGATCGATACTTTCAAAATTTTATCTGGCATCAGAGAAATCTTCACCAAACACAAAAATGTATGTGGGGGGACCCAAAAGCAATGGGGCTTTCTTCAAATTTTTTTATTTTTCAATATTTTTATATAAAAATTTGCCTTTAACACTTCCGTACCGGACCGGGGGAACGCACTTACACTAACGAGAGTTTTACGCTGTATCTAAGTTGTTTTTTAAACCACATACTCAATAATTTGGGTAATCCTAGAAAAAGTATTTGGTTATCGATCTGCATTAATAAAATTAATATCGCATTACTACTTTTCTCAAAATTAAATAATTTCTATCAAATTCCGGCAAAGAACCTGTCCCGCCCGCCCCCCTTCCCCTCTGTTCGGGCATTACCCCGTCCCTATCTGCTGAACATATCGGGACAATTCTAAACGATAGCAAGTAATTTCTAAGTTGTTAGTGGAAAGGACTAGATCTCGTTCGTTTACACTGCGCATCTCGTTTGCTCTTTTTACAATGCTATAATGTTCGCTTGCCGGTCAAAGATCATTAGGTCTGGGTCGTTTCCTGTAAGCGCCATTCGCCAGTTGAGATTTGGAAACAACGAGTTATGTTGGCTATCGGCCCGCCTTTTCTGATTTCTATGGAAAAATACACGTTATGGTCTAAATTCTTTAGAATATTAATTATGACTTCATTTATCAAACGATTTTGAAAATGACGACTGAAATACAATGAATATACTTCCCTCTAATTATTACCAAAACAAATTACAAAAAATTATGTCATTAACACCCTTTAATAAGCGAAACAAATTGGTGTCCGAGGGACCCCCCTTCGGATCATGTGTGATTTTTTTCTTTCCGGGATGAAAAGGTTAAAGTGTTAACCATTAGAGTGTATGCACTTGTCCAATCTTTTTTTCCACTATTCAAAACAATTTTGAAACCCACTGATTGGAATGTCCTTTATGGCCTCCAGAGATTTTGTTTCACTTCTTCAACAGTATGAAAACATTTCCCTTTCAAGTCCCTTTCCATCCTAGGGAGCAGATATAAGTCACAGGGTGAATAGGGTGGGTGAACAATGCTTATCATTGTTCACCCGCCATTCCATGCTTGCTTAAATTCTGCTTCACAGACAAGGTGTGAGCAGGTGCGTTATCCTGGTTGAAGTACCAGTCCCCTGTGCGCTAAGGATTCAACCTTTTTCAACGATTTTTCCTGATGCTCTAGTTGCAACCTCTAAGAATCTCCATGTAGAACTGTCGGTTAACTGTTCGGCCTAAAGGAACAAACTCTGTGTGCACAACATCTCTGAAAAAAACCAAAGAGCTTTGTCTTGATGTTCAATTTCACCTGACTTTTTTTCTGAAGAGGAGAGAGAGCACTCTTCCATTGGCTTGACTCTTGCTTGATTTCGGGATCGTACCCATAACACCATGACTCAACACTCATCACCAATCATCCATCACCTTGGAAAAAAACTGGGTCCTCTTCCAGCTGATTTCTCAGTTTGTGGCAGGTTTGAATCTTTGATCTTTTACCTTAACAACATTATTGAAAGAACATAGAATACTCACACGCTACAGGATTTTCATCAGAGCCATCTCGGCAATCATCAATACCATCGCACAAGCCCTGGATGGGTATACATTTGTGATTGCGACACCTGGAACACAGCACAAAACATATTTATAGTAGGGACCAAGCTGTGTGGTTGAACAGTGTAGATTTAAAATTTGCAAAGTCATCATGAAAAAATGATTTGTGAAAATAAACTAGAAGACTCTTTTGAACCGGAGTTTTTACTGATTGTGACCTTAAAATTAAACACAGCCCATTATCTGAATTACAACTATTATAATTGTCACCTCGGTTGGACAAGGTTCTAACGGACATTTAAAATTTTTTTAATTATTTTGCTCACTTTCATAATAGATTCCGTCTTGTGTAAAGTATTTTAGTTTATCATAGTTTAACTCGTCTCGTGCCTCTGGAGGAAACTCGAAAATTTCGCAATGTTTTGACTTTGACGTAATATTTTGTGGGTTTATTTTATGCCATTTTATGTAATATTTACCGAAACACATTCCTTGAATAATAAACTATGCCTAATAACAACATTACTTGCGTTTATCTGACGTTTTCATATGTTTACGACCTTTCTTACGAGAATGATGCAATCGAACTGACAGTTGAAATGCTCAGAAAAACTTTGTCAGAGATCCATAAAGAATTCATAGCAATTATTCGGGTTCAATAGATGTGTTCAAAGCATTCTATACCTTAAGAACAAGAATGCCCCAAGCGATTCTGACCTTATCCTTCATACGTTTTCTTTATAATTAAGGTTTAAAATCGCATTTCAAAAAATATTTTTTAGAGTTTAATTTGGCACGTGGCAGCGCGCAATCGGCAAGCAACCGGTTAATGGATAATATTTAAATATGACGTGTCCCTGCAATTGAAATTGCATTAGCGAAATGTAGTTAGAACATTATGCAATGAATTATTATAGGGTTGTACTTGGTTCTATCTGCATGTTTAGGCACAGTCTTTGCAAACTTTGACACCTCATATCCCAGAAAAAGGTAAGTGAAGTTAGAACCTTGTCCAACTGAAGTGACGTAAAACAACTCTGATGAGGAGAAGGTTAGCAGATGAATGAACCCACCTGTAAGTGTCAGGTTGGCATACACCCAGCGCGCACATGCTGTCATACTCATCCTCGCCGTGTCCACAGTCATCTATGGCGTCGCAGCGCCAGGCGTCGGGCACGCAGCCGCCCGAGGGACACGCCCACTGGCCGCGGCCGCATTGCCCGCCACCCTCGGCGCGGCAGCCCATCTCGTCCGAGCCGTCGGCGCAGTCGATGTCACCGTCGCAGCGCCAAGAACTGCAAAACATTGAAAATATAATAAATAAAAAGAAACCCGTGTTTTCCTACCCACCTAATTTTCTTCACAACCAGCCACTGCCTCCCAACGGTGGTTTTTATTTTTTTTTACATGAATTCCACACAGGAGGCCCTGAGGAAAATAGTTTCACTCAGGGTCTATGTCATCTTTGGGGATGCTAAGTGGAGGGTTTTTTAAGGAAAGGGAGGAGAGAGAGTTCTGAGAAGGAAAAGGGTTTAAGGGATGGGTAGGAATCTGGGGATCTGTGTGTCCTGGTCATCCGCCTCCAAGACCTAGACAAACCTCACCCCATGAATCAGGGCACCCCTGCTAAATCACCAAACGTAGCGAACCACTTGGGGTGACCTATGGCAGAGGTGTTGGTTATCCAATAAAGTTTCCCAGGGCGGCGGTACCCATTCCCGCTTCCCAAATTGAAATTATCGAAAGTAAGAGCTTGTCACAATCACAACTTGTTTATAAATAAACTGTTTTTATAAATTGAATAATATTATTATTTAAAGAAAAAAATATCATTTTCAGTTGATTTTGGCTTCATGAGAACGGGTCGTTTCTTCGGCTTGTTAAAATGTAGTTCGACTGGCATGTGGAACGAGCCATCGGCATTTATTTTTCGTTCTTCTTGTAATTCCAGCCTTCATGTAATTTCAGATTTGAAGAGTTGCATTCACCGATTCCTTCTTAATTGGAAAGCGGGGTGTGTCATCAGTGGTGGCGGGATTACCGAAAGGGGGGGGGCGTAATGTGATAGGATGGGCTATTGTCACGACTATATTTACCACAACGGGGGGAGGGGGGGCGAGATGGGATAAGAGGGGGCGGGATGGGATATGGTGGGATAGGATGGGGCGAGATGGGATAGTGACAATATTCTTTGTAATTTTTTTTCGGGTTGTGTCTTGTTCTGACGAACCCCTGAGACTGACTGACAGAACACCTGGGGTTCGATCGAACACAGACTAAGAACCACTGATCTAGACCTAATGTAAGCAATATCGCCCACCAGTGGGTAATTTAAATAGCTTTTGTAGTAAGTTTTTTTTTCATATGAATACCTCACAAGAGTCCCAGCTGCTCCCGTCTGGAGCCAGTGAGACTGGCATCCCCAAATGGGGTATGTTGTGAGGGTGGAGGTAGTGGGGAGAGGAAGGTGGCGAAGTACCTGGATACAGATCTGGCCACCAAACACGGCTAACGCCATTTTAAGCAACATTTCAATTCTGAATGGTGGTCTTACACCAGGGCGATACTGAGAGTACCTTCCACTAACACAAATTATTCAAATAAAATTTATTTGTCCGTGCCGGGATTCGATTCTGCGACCTTCGGATTGCAAGTCAAGAGCTTTGCTCCTAGACCACGCCAGCCGTTTAAAGTGTTAAAAGATAGCTCAACACTTCTTTTGTTGAGATCTAAATTTGATGCAATTCAAAAATTATTATTACTTAAGCAATCCAGATGAGTTATAAAACTCATTACAGTAATGAAATAAATCTAGTTACTTACGCCATAATGCAGTAGGAGGGGTTCTTGCACTGGAACTCTCCCTGGTCGCAGGTTGTATTGCAGTGCATCTCGTCGGAGCGGTCCTCGCAGTTGAACTCCCCGTCGCAGTGATGCGAGCCACGGATGCACTTGCCGTCATCACACCTGCAAATGAGCATCGAACGTTAGGGTCAAAACCTTTAGTGTATTGATTATTCATGTAGTTTCAGCTTCTTTCAATAGATGTCGATAGGTTAGTTTGTAATACGAAGTTCTGCTGTAACCCAACAGATGGCAGCTGAGTTGATGATCAGAAGAGTACCATCTTATACAAATGGTTACGATAATGGCTGAAGGCTTCAGTGAGATTGGGCAGGCTCCCTCAGTCCGCCCGCCAGAGCAACAGCCTAGAGTTTATTCTAGTAAGGACGTCTGTCCAGTTTAATATTCGTTGTAAATATTCATGAAAACTAAATAAACAAACCAATAATCATTTGAACCTTTAACTTATTTGGAAGATACCAAACACATCTCAAGTTGTCTTACTATTGGAAGTTAAAGAGACATAACAAAACCCAACAAACTAGCCAACTAAAGCCCGACTATGGCTAGATGCAAGTCTCTTGCCATGCCAGAAAGGACATGATTTATTATTAGTTCACTAGCAGTCGTTGGTGGCTTGCCATCTTGAGACTTATGTGTGCATCGATTCTTATTTGATAAATAAGAGTTTTTGAATATTTAAACTGGAATTTTTTTTTGTTTAGTTTTGTGTATCATTGTAATCAGTAAATATTATAAAAGAAAGTCCAAAAAACGTGCGGCTCGCAAAAACTCAGAAACGAATCTCGGTACGATCAAGAAAGTTATATGGTGTGGTAGATCTCTACCCCACCTCCAGGATGACGGTTCCCGATTTTACCTAAAAGGCGGGCTTTTGAAAATATAAGGGCTGGAAGTTTTGCCCTCTTGAAATTTCTAGAACAGTCTTCCGGAAAATTCTAGAAGGTTCCATAAGAACTCTAGAAAGTTCTGGAAGGAGTGCGGAGTAGAGAATAGGGAATGGGGAATCGGGAATATCATTGTGGAACATTCCAGGAAACTCTCGAATGTTGTCCTGAGCGAAGCCGGATAACCCAGCTAGTAAGCCTATGAAAAATGGTACTTATAACAAAGTCGCCATTCTCCGACAACACAATTTTTTTTTTGATTCCCAAAACAGGTACAATTTTTTTTTAAACATTTCTTCAATTTGGGAGGCAGGTTTGGGTACCACCGCCCCGGGAACCATTTATTGGATAACCTACACCTCTGCCGTAGGTCACCCCAAGTGGTTGCTACGTTTGATGGCTTAGCAGGGGTGTCCGGGTTCATGAGGTGAGGTTCATCTGGGTCTTGGCGGCGGATGCATCTGCCCACTAGCTGCATGGCAGGCCAGATCGGGAGAGAAGGGTTGAAGGAGTCTGTTTGACTTCTCCAGCCGCACTCTCTCGGAACATCGCCTTGCACCGCAGTGAGAGGGATGGATTCATCGTCCGTCACTCTTGCACACACTGACCCACAGATTCCTTCCCACCCCTAAAACCCTTTTCCTTCCCAGAACTTCTTCTTCTTCCTTTCCTAAAAAGACCCTCTCCACAGCATCTTAAAGATGACATAGGCCCTGAAGGTAAATATTTTCCGCAGGGCCTCCTGTGTGGAGTAAAAAATATAAAAATATTTTCCCATACAAATGTTTTCGTAAAAAAGATATTTAGTTTCAAAATTGAAAATGAATCAAAGTCACTCATTTTACGGTACCTGAATTCACTTTCGGAGCAGTTCCTGGGTACGCAGTGTTCCTCATCACTTCCATCACCACAATCATCATCGTAGTCGCAATGCCATCTACCAGGAACGCATCTGGAATAAGAGTTACATGATAAGTTCACCGCTTGCAAACACATTTCACATTGAGGTTATTACGGTCTTATTATTCATGTTCATACAAATAATAAACTGATTTTATTATTTCTACACAAACCTTATTACATACCCAACATGAAAAAACACAATTCAAAGAAGTTTTAAAAGAAATATGACCTTTATACTCATTTGAAAACGTAAATGTAACTTTGACAGCTGCCAAAATCCACCTATTAGTTTGTAAGACCGTAAATAAATAGACAATCTGAAGTATTTTCATTGCAAAACACATGGATATTTTTAATGAATTTATTTTAACTAAAATTATAATTCTGAAAAGTAACCTACCTAGATAATTATTTGACTTATTTTACTGTATATTATATGCTTTGAAATGTGTGTTGTAAAATACAACATTTTGTTTGAAAACTTAACAAATCTGCCAACCACAAAGGTTTAACCTTATTATAATAAAGCCAGCCACATATGAGGGGTTAATTCGAGAGACGCCACCGAGCAAACGGGTAAATTTCGCGATGTTTTGACTTTTACGTAATATTTTGTGGGTTTATTTTATGCTATCTTATGTAATATTTACCGAAACACATTCCTTGAACAATAAACTATGCCTGAAAACAACATTACTTGCGTTTATTCGATGAATTTATACGTTTTACAATCTTTTTCACAACAACAGCGCGAGAGTGATGCAAGTCAATCTGACAGTTCAAAGGCGGGAAAAAATCTTGGCCGGAGATCATAAACAATTCCACAGAAATTATTCCACTATGCTAAGTGGGTACACGGTATCTTATATCTTATGAACAAGAATGCCCCAAGCAATTCTGACCTTATCCTTCACATGTTTTCTTTATAATTAAGGTTTAAAATCGCATTTCAAAAAATATTTTTTAGAGTTTAATTTGGCTCGCATTTGGCGCGTAATCGGCAAGCAACCGGTTAATTGATATACCACTTTTGATATATGAGCTATTTTAATATCACAGTTTTAATATATGAGCTATTTGAATATACCATTATTTGTACACAATGATAAATGAATTTTACAATGCACTTACTTTCCGTTTCTGCACTTGAAGTAGGTAGGTTCGCAAGTGTGTTGTCTCGGATCGGTGCAGGACTGGGCCTCATCCTCCCCTCCGGGACAATCAGGGTCCCCATCGCACCGCCACGCCAGTGGGATGCAGCGCCCCGACTGACATCTATTGACAATAACAAGTACTATTATTATTAATAACATAAAACATAAACCCAATTATATTGTTATTACGGTAGTTATTAAAACCAAGTGGATCGCTACGTTTGGTGACTTAGTGCCTGGGTTTATGAGGTAAGTTTTGTCTAGGTCTCGGCGGTGAATATGCCAAAGACTGGTTGAGGGAGACTTTGAACTATCCAGCAGGACTATCTCGACCCATCGCCGTGCCCTGTAATGGGGGGGATGGATTCATGTCGGTCACTGTTAGGAACTTTCTTAGTAGGTGGGAAAATAGGAATGGCGTAAAAACTCACTGTAGTGTTAATGTAGCGGGCTGGGTTGATGTCCACATAAGAATTCACATAAAATGTTCCAAACCGTACAGATTGTATGATCACCATAAGTTATTTGAAGTCTTTGCGTACACAGATAATTTGCACTTCGAAAATACAAACACAAACGAACTTCATTATAATATACTGCTTATTTGTCGAAGGGTGTCACTGCACTGATTTGCATGTGTAGGTGGTAGAGGGAGGTTGGTAGGAATTTTGGGAAAGGACAATTATATTCCAGACAGTCACTCCTGGACAAACTGATCTGGGAGTCAAACCTTTTTTCTTAGCCAGAATTTTCTCTTCTTTTCCTTAAAAAGACCCTCCTCACAGCATCCCCAAAGATGACAGTGGAGATGTGTGGAGCCTAAAATTCTCTCAAATGAACGCAACAATAACTTTTGAAGTATTGAAAAAAAACTAAAATTAAAATTTACAATTTACAATTTACAATCCACACAAATATATCTAACATTAAATATTTTTCACTACTGCCAATTTCAATTTTTAAAAAAGTTGCCTGCAAATACAACTGTGTGATAAATAATACCTGAAGAAGTCAGCAGCACATTGCCTATCGCTGCACTGCTGAGTCTCATCCGAGTTGTCACCGCAGTCGTTGTCCCTGTCGCACACCCACACCTTGGGGATGCACTTGCCATTGTTGCACAGGAACTAGAAAGAGACAGATATATGTTGTATATACTAGGGTCAGTCAAAAACTAATGCCTCCTATTTTTTCTAATTAAATAAAGTTAGTTAAATGAAAAAATTGAATTTGCCGCTATTCTTCGAACCCTCATCTACAATCTACTGCAATAGTAACTTTCTGCCTTAACAGGTCGCGTGCCGATCGCACGCCGGTGCGCGCCCTATAGCCGAAAAAAAAAAAAATAAAAAAACTTTTTGATATGCGATTTTAAACCTTATGTATAAAGAAAATGTATGAAGAACAAGGTCAGAATCGCTTGGGGCATTCTTGTTCTTGACGTAACAGATAAAAGAAACACACTTAGCCACTCAAATAATTGTCTTTGGACATTTCTATGACTTTGAAAAACGCATTCCTCGCGCGATTCGAACTGTCAAACTTTGAGCATCGCATGTCATGAAAAGATCGATAAACCTATCAATTTGCCTAATAAACGCAGTTAAGTTGTTTGTAAGCGTAGTTTGTTGTTCAAGGAACGTATTTCGGTAAATATTATATACCAAAGCATAAAATAAACCCACAAAATTTACGTCAAAAGTCAAAACATCGCGAAATTTTCGAGTTTCATCCGTAAATACCGAGGCATTCAACCGGTTAACTGGTGCCAGCACTGCAGTTGCTTGCAAAATGGCCGATATCAATGTTCGTATTAGTCAGCGTTCTGTGATTTAATTCTTGAATGCAGAAGAAACGACTATTCGCATTCATGAAAGACTGAAAAATGTGTACGGTGGTGCAACTGCACAAAAATTGTGACCGGAGACGAAACATGGGTTTCATGGAACCTTAATCAAAGAGGCAGTCAACGGAATGACATCACACAAACTCACCGATGACGAAAAAATTCAAAACTGTTTGATCGGCAGGGAATGTTATGGCGGCAGTATTCGGGGATGCAGAGGGTTTGATTATGGTTGATTTTTTGGAGCAGGGATGCACAATGAATTGTCTAATACGTCACATCCCTTAAAAAGCTTAAAGCACGTCTGGTGCCCAACAAAAGCTATGGCGGATGGCCTTGGAAGCAGGACCATGCTTTTTACCCCTCTGGGATACATGCCCTTGTCAAAAGATGGACCAAAACTTTGGAAATGGATGGAGATTACATTGAAAAGTGACAAATTAATTGTCAATAACGTGGTTTTTTACCTATGTAATCGCATTTTTTTTTTTATTTCATGACAATTAAAGGAGAAAAACAATAGGAGGCATTACTTTTTGATTAACCCTCGTTATATATCAACCACTGATCAGACTAGAAGATAAAATATCAAAATGTAAGACTGGCAACAAGAGAGTTTATGATTTCAAAAATTTTGAGGTAATATTTAAAAAAAAAGCACTATGAAAATTAGCCAAGCATTATTATTACAGACAATAATTAAAAGGAATGACAGAGATGGTCATATTTATAAAAAAAAAAAACCCGAAAAACTACCCAAGATGCCATGTACTGACCAAAATAGACTGGAAGATCTGTGAACCGTAGACCTCGCATCCAAAAAGGCATGTTTCTAATTTTCTCTATCTTTACATATAAAAACGTCACAATGTTTGTTCGAGATAAACTCCGAAACTACTTAAGTGATTTTGATGAAATTTGACTTACTGTGTAATTTGGTCTAACTTAAAATATAGGGTAGTTTTTATCTCGATTGCTGACCTCAATATTTATTTTTGAGAATTAAATGTTTGTTATAGGACAATGCTTTGTAATTATTTGTAAGTTCCATAAGTTTCTAACAGATGGCGGTGTGACACAATACTTGGTTATCTAGGTTGGGTAACCATCAAGTAGATGGCGTTGTGTTTCACAGCAACGCGTGGCCAGGTCAACTAGTACTTAATAAATCTAAAACAAAATTTCCTCTGAAATCAAGAGATTTGTAAGTAGGTGCAGGCTAACTGTCCAATACCAATGTCCAATGATATTTTATGTTTTAGATAGAAAAACAAAAAAAATAAAATGTCACCGAAGATCAAAATTTTATTTATATTTCTTAACCCAAATAATGTCAGAAATCACTGGCTAAAAACGGTATGTTACCTAAAATAAAAAAAATAAATAAAACCTACTTTGGTGGGTGGACAGGTACTGGCCGGGCAGTCCTTCTCGTCTTCCCCGTTGACGCAGTCTGGCTTCCCGTCGCACTTCAGCGTTGCGGCTATACAGCGGTCGTTGACGGTCGCATTGCCCTTGCACTTTATCTGGGATGACAGGCACGTGAACTGCAAGAAAATGTGATAAATTAACCTAAGAAAATAATTCAGAATTCATAAATTATATTTATGCCATCTATAGGTATTTTTTTTAATATTAGGTCCACACAGGAGGTCCTGAGTCTCTCCCGATCCGGCTTGCCATGCAATAGGTTGACAAATCCGCCGCCAAGACCTAGACAAACCTCACTCCATGAAACTGAACATCCCTGCCAAAGTCATCGAGCCATCAAACGTAGCTAACCACTTGGGGCGACCTATGGCAGGGGTGTTGGTTATCCAATAAATGGTTCCCGGAGTGGCGGTACTCTTACCATCATAAAATATACAATCTCTTCTCACTGAGAATAGTTTATATCGATATTAACTCGTCCCGTGCCACTGGAGGAAACTTGTAAATTTCGCAATGTTTTGACTTTGATGTAATATTTTGTGGGTTTATTTTATGCTATCTTATGTAATATTTACTGAAACATGTTCCTTGAACAATAAATTATGCCTAAAAACAACATTACTTGCGTTTATTTGATGAATTCGTATGTTTACAATCTTTTTTACGAGAATGATGCAACCAAACTGTCAGATGAAATGCTCTGAAAAAAACTCGGCCAGAAATTTATTTATTTATTTATTTAATCCATAAAGAATTCATAGAAATTATTCTCATTCCATAGATGTGTTCAAAGCATTCTATATCTTAAGAACAAGAATGCCCCAAGCAATTCTGACCTTATCCTTCAAACGTTTTCTTTATTTATTTATTTATTTTATTTATTTCTATACATTACAGTATTTACCTTTATAATTTTATTATGTTGGGTGTAAGGTAGGTTTGTGAAGGTGAAACTGTGGATAGGTATTGTTGTATGTTTCGTGAACACCTCACTAGGAGAACCTGTGCTGAGGTGTTTACGTGTTTATTTATGTTTATGTGTGACAAGTATTTATGTGTTGTAATATAAAGTTTTATATGTATTTTTTTTCAAATTTTAACAGTTATTGTACATTGGTTATATAGAAGAGAAAAAAAAAGTATTTAAATATATTAGAGGAATATAAAAAAAAATTATATATATATAAACATACACATACATACATACACATCCATATAAATACATGTACCTGCACACATGCATATGAATATATATATACATACGTATACATCCGCATACACATTCACATACACATATATATATGTACACACATATATAAATTGTAAGTGTATGTATAGTTATTGGATACTTGAAAAACTACTTAATTTTTAGGTTTATTTAATTTTATACTTTTTATAGTTTTGTTATGTTTGGTTGGGAATAATAATGTTTTGTATAAAGTTAATATCTTGATTTTTAATCCAGTCAGTGATATGTTTTTTATGAATGTTTGTAGATGTATTTGCAGATAGTATTTGTTTCAAAGTAATGGGCATGCAATTAAAAAGTTTGGTTGCATAATACTGAAAGTGTCTTTGTCCATGTGTGGTGTGGGTTATCGGTATGTTCAGTGTTTTATTTGTTGAGGACCTGGTTTTTGTTATGGTTTTTGGTTGAATTGGAATGTGTTGTTTGTTTTGGACAAGGTATATTATAGCAGATTTGGCATAAAGTTGTCTTATTGACATGACTTCTAATGCTTTGTAGATTTCGCTAGAATCTGTGTGAAATGGTACTTGCAGGATGAGTTTAATTATTGCTTTTTGTATTTTTTGAATTGGGTCAATTGCTATGTTTGTAGCACTTCCCCAAGCTAGTATTCCATATGTGGCAATGGATTGACAAAGTGCAAAATAGATCGATCTTAGTATTATTAGTGGGAAGATGTTTTTAACGTACTTTATTAGGTGCATTACTCGTTTCAGTTTATTTGTGATGAAATTAATGTGGTCAGTCCAGCGTAAGTGTGAATCAATAATAACCCCCAGGTATTTTGTATGTTTTACCCTTTCTATATGTTCGCACTGGCAGTTGGATAAAGTACAGTCATGTAGAATCAAGCCTATGTTTGATGGAGGTTGACCTCTTTGTGTAATACTATGAGTTATATATTTTGTTTTGATTGTATTAACTGTAAGAGTGTTACTGTTTAGCCATTTTTTGACGATTGATAAACTTTTTTCGGCTATTATAAATACATCTTTCCATGTGGCTGCTTGACAGAGAAGAACTGTATCGTCAGCGAAGGTCACGATTTTACCTTCAATTTTAATGTCGCACAGTTCATTTATATAAATGAGGAATAATAAAGGGCCAAGTACACTCCCCTGTGGGACTCCGTACGTAATTGAAAGTGGTTCACTTGTCTTGTTGTCAATTTTAACTTGTTGCGTTCTGTCAGACATGAAGCTTTTAATTAAATTGAATTCTACTCCATTAATGCCAATGTTTTTTAACTTCTTGAAAAGTTTTTTATGTGAAATTGTGTCGAAAGCTTTACATAGATCTAAATAAATAGAGATAACTTTTTTTTAGCGTCTAGATTATGTGTAATGAAGTCCGTTACGGTAGCTATTGCATGTTCTGTGCTCCTGTTTTTCCTGAAGCCATGTTGGTTTACCGAGAGTATTTGTTTTGCTTCTAAATAGTGTTGGAGCTGTTTTTTAATAGTTTTTTCCAGGATTTTCGAAATGGTATTTAGTAGCGTAATGGGTCTGTAGTTGTTAACATAATTTTTTTGTCCTGATTTGAAAATTGGAATAATAAGGCCTTTTTTTAGTAAGCTAGGAAAAATTCCTTCTTTTAGACTACGATTAATTAAATATGTGAGTGGTATAAGTAGTTGTTGGCTTAATGTTAAGATAGTTTTAGAGTCTATACCATCAGGACCCGCAGTATTGTTAATCTTTAGTGAATGAATTATTTTATTGGTATCTTCTTCTGTAATATTTTGTAATTTGAAGTGTCTGTTAAAATTTTCATTGCTTATGTTAGATGTATTGTTTTGAGGTTCCTGAATATCTTGGGGAGGCTGGGTAATTTTGATATTTTCAGCTAGGCTAGCTCCAATATTTGTGTAGTGTTTGTTGATGTAATTAAGGATACGTGTAGGGTTGTCATGAAAGTGGAGTTCTTTATCATCAATGAGTAGATTTTTTATGGTATCGTCTTTTTTCTTCTGTGAATGCGAACTTTCCCTCAGTATTGACCATACGCTTTTAGGGTCATAGTTTGATGTTATCAGTTTGTTTCTATAGTATAATTCTTTGGCTTTACGTATTGTTAAAGAACAGATGTTTCTGTACCTTTTGTAGAAGAAATATAGCGAGGTATTATATGGGTTCAGTTTGACTTGTTTGTGTAATTTGTCCCTTTTTTTAATGCTATTTATGATGCTTTGGGTAATCCATTTTTTAAGTCTTACTTTACGGTGTGGAATAGGTATGTATACCGTTTTGGTATTTTGGGTAATGAGAGTTTGTAGGTAAGTTAAAAAGAAATTCCAGGCCTCTTCTGCCGAGTTATAATTTCTAAGATGTTCCCACGTTTTTATTTCTAAACATTGTTTTAGGTTAACGTAATCAATTATTTTTTTTGTGGTATTGTTTTGGAGAGTTGAGTTTCTAGTTAGCAAAGTTAGGCCTATCATAATTGTGTAGTGATCTGTGATTGTGGATTCGTATACTGCACTACATATTGGACTTTTTGATTTTACCATAAAGTGATCTATACATGATTCTGAGTCTTTGCTTACTCTGGTAGGAGTGTTAATGATGCTAATAATGCCGTGTTCCAGAAGCATCAGTTGGTAATCGATATTTTGAGGGTGGCCATTAGGAAGTATATTTATGTTTAGATCACCAGCTATAATGATGTTTTTGTATGAAGTGAGTTTTTTTAGGTGAGTATCTAAAGCTATTATAAATGGTGTAACGTTATGTGTGGATGGTGATCTGTATAGGGCGAGAACACACGTATCTGAGTCGATGATTATTTGTAGACAATTAGTATTTATCAAGTCGATTTCTGAAACAGAGGCGTTAAGACTATCATGTATGTATACAACAATCCCATCATTTTGATTTTTGTTTTTTAGTGTGTGATACTCAGTATAATTTAATTTATGTTTTTTTGTAAAAGCGGTTGATATCCAACATTCCGTTAGGATTATAATTTTGAAGTTTGTATTAAAGTTGTGTAAGAGTATGTCAAGTTCGTCATAGTTACGATTAAGTGATCTTATATTTTGGTTAATCAGTGTCAGAGAATCTGGATTGTTAAAAATATCATCGCATAGTTTTGGGTCATTGGTTATATGATGATGGTGAGAGCTATTTAAGTTCATTGAGAGTAGATCAGCCATGATGTTGTATAAAGCCGGATAGTTTTGTTTCGAGGTCTGAGTGGCCTTCATTAGTTACATAATTTTTTTAAGTCATTTTCGTGTTTTATTTGTATAATTTTTTATAATTAAGGTTTAAAATCGCATTTCAAAAAATATTTTTTAGAGTTTAATTTGGCGCGCGCCGGCCATAGTTAATGTATATTTGATCTATCCATTAGTTTTCGCTACATTCCTCTACCAACCTCTCAGGGTGACCTACGGCAGATGTGTTGGTGATCCAACAACGGCAATACCCATTCCCGCCTTTCAAATTGTGAATTATTTCAATCATGAAGAACAAAAGCCTACCTTGTCACAGTCGATTTCGTCGGATCCGTCGTTACAATCGTCCTCTCCATTGCAAATGTTAGAGGGGTGGATGCAGCGCTCATTGGTGCACTGGAACTGCCCCGGCCAGCACTTAAATGTGGGGCAGCTGAGGGGCTCGTCCGAACCATCTCCACAGTCGTCCTGAAAGAAACAATAAATATCAAAATCATTCTTTTCAACCCCTTTTCCCAAAAGCGTCACAAAACCCATCTCTTTGGTAATAGGGGGCAAAAGAATAAGGTGAAATGGGAGATGGCACAATGGGTGCACGGTCTGAGTGCTCACCGGAACTATCAGTAAACTGTCTCCACTTTAATAACATAAATGGCTCTGTTGCCTTCATCACCAAGCTCTAAAAAGTATAACACTCACTCACTCACTCACTCTCCCAAGTTTTCTTCCTCGAGAAAATGCGAAAACAAATATATTTACTTGAGTGTCACACCGCCACCAGAACGGGATGCACTTAAGCGACTTGGCGCAGACAAAGTGCGCCATCATAGTGCAGTTGGGGGTGCAGGAGCGTTCGTCGTCGGCCAGCACAAAGTGCTCGGGGCAAGCGCAGCGGGCCCCCCCGCCCACAGTCAGCAGACACAGCCCGGTGCAGTTCAGGACGGCGCAGCGGAGACTGCGGTCTGGAAAACAGAATAAAGAGGCATTATATTACAAATTGCTGACAAAGTGATGTCTTCTTCTTCAAACTTATTTTGTGGCAACATTTTAATTAAAAATTAATAGATTACTTAGTTTTACCCACGTTTATTGTTTATAAAAAAACCGACATGTTTAGTGAGCGATGCTCACTTCCTCAGGGTTTACTTAAAACTTGATATTTTCATTTGCCCAAATACAGAACCAAAATTTAAAAAAAAATGTTTCAATTCCTCGTAAGAGGGTGAGATTCTCGACTCGCAATCCGGAGGTCACGGGTTCAAACCCTGGCGTGCGCAAGTAAATTTTATTTGATTGATTTTATTTTTTTTTTTTACATTAACTCCACACAGGAGGCCCTGAGGAAAATAATTTCCCTCAGGGCCTATGTCATCTGGGATGCTGTGTAGAGGGTCTTTTTGAGGAGAGGAAGGAATGAACATTGGTCTTGAAGAGACCCATGTTGTAGGAGGGAGGAAATACAGATGCCGGCAAATCGTTCCATAGCCGAGCTGTTGCACTCAAGAACGAGTCGAAAAAACGACCCATTCTCATGTGACAAATGTCAACCGTGTACATATTTGTGTCATTTTACAATTTATTAATTTAAAACAATATGTAGCATATTTGGGGCATGTTCCAGAGTGGAAGATACTTTCAGTATCGCCCCAGTACAAGACCATCACTCAGAATTGAAATATTGCTTGAAATGGCTTTAGCCGTGTTTTGTGATATGAACTGAATAGCCAGGTTCCCTCCTTTCCTCTTCCCCATCTCCCTCCCCACTCTCTTCACCTTCCATACCCCATTAGGAGATGTCATAGCTTCGCTGAAACACCTCACTTCAAGACGTGAGTAGTCGGGACTCTTTTGTGATATTCACATAAGTGGGGAGGAAAGGGAGATGGGGAAATCGCAACCTTCCTCCTTCCTCCTTCCTCTTTCCCATTTCCTCCCCCTCCCTCCTACCTCCGGCCTCACAACATACCCCAATTGGGGATGCTCTACTGGCTCAATGCTCACTGGCTCCAGACGGTTGGGAGCAGTTGGAACTCTTGTGTGGTATTTGCATAAAAAATAAAAATATTAAAATATGTGCGCAGTATAACATAAAATTTCACGATGTAGACATTTTTAGCAATATCAATATAGGGAATTATATTATGTTAATAAAATGAAGTAACCTGGAACAGGTCTCTGCTTATAAGGATGGTATATCCGAATGTCCATGGGCTTGTGCACCAATTTGGCCATGGTCCGGCAGTGGGCCGACTGATTGGTTGCTGGAGGGATGGTCGTGTTCGCCATCCGGGGGTGTCTCCATTGGGGATGCCTCTCACACCTGTACACAAAAAGCATTATCTAAAAAGGAATATTTTTAATATTAGTATGGTTTCAGTTTCTTTCAATAGATGTCGACAGCTTAGCTTGTAATACCAAGTTCTGATATATCCCAACAGATGGCAGTTGCAGCGGCCAATGCATTTGCCAACCCACTGCATAGCGGGCCGGATCCCCAGTTGGACTGTCTCGACCTATCGCCTTGCACACAGTGGGAGGGATGGATTCGTATGTCCGTTACTCCTAGATACATTAACCTACAGATTCCTACACACTCCTCATACCTTTTTCCTTCCCAGAACTTCTTCTCCTTCCTTTCTCTAAATGGACCCACCACACAGCATCCCCAAAGATGACATAGACCCTGCAGGAAATTTTTTTCCTCAGGACCTCCCGTTTGGAGGTAATGTTAAAAAAATATTTTAATCACTAGTTTTATAGAGTGTTTATTGTTGATGATTTACAATAATTTTTTAACACAACACTGATCGATGAATTGGTTCAACTCTGTGACTTAGGTAAGTAAATCTGAAAGTTCATTAACTCTTGTATCTCCCAAACTCTGCGGCGTTCCACTGGGTTTGGCGAGTTCGGCAGAACTAAAGGAACAAAGAAATGAGTCCAAGGAATCGAGTCCATTTGGGTGAAGTGGAAATCGAACTCAAACAATAGGTTGTTGATATTTTAATAAAATATAGTTCTGTAAATACCTTTCAATGGTCTTAGTCTCCCAATCGCTCCAGTAGATGTGTCCCTCCCAAACCGCGATAGCGAAAATGTGGTGCAGGTTCAGAAGTGGGTTTTTGGCTACAAAAAATAACAAAATTAGCCAGTTTTTCAATATTCATTCTGTTCCTTAATGAGTCTTCAAGGAACATTTAACAAGTTCATTGTAGGCCCTGCCTCTGAAGTTGAACTGTGGCAGCCCACCGGACAACTTTCCTCTTGAAATGCCGCTAATGCTTTATGCAAAAGTAGGTCTTCTGGCATTCTGAGTGCTAATACAGTAGAACCCCGTTAATTCGAAATCCACAGGACATCAAAAATAAAATTTCAAATTAACGAATTCCCACGTAATTCGAAATTTTACGAAAAAAAAAAATTACGTAAAAAAATCGCCAAAAATTGAGTTCCTCGGTTGCAAATTCAAATACGAGTAGGTTCTTCGGAATAAATTCGTAATAATACAACTTATTCCCATGTAAATCGAATTTTCACAGCCGTTTACTGCCGCGGTCGCTGTATATTCGAAGTAAATTCATAAAAATACAATATTTTCCGCACAAATCAAATTTTTGCGGACACATCCCGTTAAACTCGTAAAAATGTGATATATTTCGAAATTTTTCAAATTTTGTTGCCGGTTGCAATTTCCGATCCGGCCGGCTCTTCAAATTTAGATATTCCAAGAAAATTCATAAAATTAAGATATATAGTAAGTCATTCACCAATATTATATACCAAGACCCCCTTTTATTTTTTTCATTCAGAGGGTTTTTTAACCTGCCCCTTGCCGTTCGTCCGCCGGCGTACCATCGGCGCAAGCCAAAATAATCACTAAAAAATAATTTTGTTATGCGATTTTAACCCTTATGTATAAAGAAAACGTGTGAAGAAGAAGGTCAGAATCGCTTGGGGCATTCTTGTTCATAAGGTATAAGATACCGTGAACCCACCTAGAGCAGCGATATAATTTCTTTGAAATTGTTTATGACACGGCCTGGAACTTTTTCGCGCCGCTCGGCTGACAAAATGGCGGCTGTCAGGTCTCGCGTCGCGGGCGACGAAATGATCGTAAAACGTATAAATTCATTGAATAAACGCAAGTAATATTGTTCTTATGTATAGTTTAGTATTCAAGGAATGTGTTTCAGTAAAGATTACATAAGATAGCATAAAATTAACCTGCAAAATATTACGTAAAAGTCAAAACATCGCGAAATTTTTTCGTTTTTTCCGTGTTATTTGAAACGTAGTAAAAAGTATAAATTCATTGAATAAACGCAAGTAATATTGTTCTTATGTATAGTTTAGTATTCAAGGAATGTGTTTCAGTAAAAATTACATTAGATAGCATAAAATTAACCTGCAAAATATTACGTTAAAGTTGACGTTTTTTCGTTTTTTCCTGGCACGTTAGGGGTTAATGTGATTTTATAAAGTTTTTCTTTGTTTCTAATCAATATTTTAAGTCCTTGGATTATCCAAGGCTTTGAACATCTTGGTTTTGATCTTATTTGGACCGCAGTTTCAACAGTCGAATTTTGTATGTATGTTAAGTATATTTTCAAAGTTTTTTTTGCAAGTTTCGGTATTGTCATTATTTAACACATTATTCCATTGCTCATTTTTTAGTTTTTCGGATAATAGTCATATTTGTGGTGGATTTTTTTCATATTAAATATTTTTTTTAGGTTTAATTTTGTTATCAAAAAGAAGAATGCACACATGGTAGTTAATTGTTATTTTTCCAAATAATTGATTTCATTTTGTGAATATCTTTAATATTTATATTAGTCCCGATATGGTCTAAACAAGATGGAGTTCGATCTTTTATTTCTCTTGTTTTTTTTTATTTATACACAATATGAAGCTAAATTCAGCCATACAATTAATATATTCGCTAGCAGTTAAAAACCCGCTCTGCAGGTTTTTGCTGCTAGGCCCTGCGGGCAGCTTTTGGTTCAACTTTGCACAGTTTGAGTGTTGGTGACCATTTTATAAATCTGATAGGAACTGTTTCCAAAAATATCCGGTTCCTCAGATCCACTGTGATCCAGTGACCGGGTAGTCACCGGGACAAAGTAACCGCGACAGGCAATGATGTCATATATAATATATAGATACATGATATTATTATTCACAACTGCAAGTTACAATAATAATAATATTACCATCAATCTCTCCATACCCGGAGAGATTCACAAAATTACAAATCCAATAGTACGTACGCCTGCCAGGCGATGCTCCTCACGCTAGCTGTTAACGTAAGTGGCGCCATCTTTTGGTATTATGGGTTACTTGCTTGAATTCGGTTCTAATACAAAAGTAACTTTTCAACAAACTTCAAGTACGAAGATGGTTTTGCGTAAGGGGCGGCATCAGAGTTGCATTTTTAACCAATTCTTAAATTTCAACCGTACAGTCTCTAGCCTATTTATACTGTTTGATTCTTGATATTATTTTCCACGTTTTCATTAATGTTTATATTGAAGTCGCCTGCAATAAAGCAAAGCTTATTTTTAAATTTTAGTAGTATGTGTTATTTTGTGCATGGTTGGTGGCTGAGTTGGCATCGCATAAGGGTCTCACGCAGACGTCGCGTGTTCGATTTCTCGACTGGCTTAGTCCTCCATCACAACACATGTAACATTTTCCACTTACTCTGGAGTAAGAGATTGTGTAGGAGATTTTCAAATATTGTCAGGTTATTTCGTAACCTGGGAAAATTTGTTTTTCTTAAAAAAAAAAATCATTAATAAATGAAGCAAAGTTCGAAACGTGTGTTCTATAAATAGCTATTATGTATTACACAATAAGAATTAGATGCAATATCGTCCATTGATCAACACTGAAACCAAAAAAACAAAAATGTTCACAAATTACCTCTGCTGAACAAGAATCTGATATTCTTCCCATCTAGATCAGCCACAGCGATATAGTCCTCCTTGGCGTCGGCGAAGTAAAGTTCGCGGCTCTCATGCGATATGGAGAGTGCGTTGGGCCAGCCCAGTGACGAGGTGATGATGACCTGAGGATCTGCTCCGTCCATGCCGGCCCTTCCGATGTGCGGACGCTCACCCCAGTCGGACCAGTACATCATTCTAAAAGGTAAAACATTGTTAAAAAGTTATCGGTACAATAGATACTTAAACTATCATTGCAATAGAAACTTATTATAGAATATTACTTAGCCGTCTGTTTCAACAGAAAGCTAAATCGTGAGCTAAATTAAAATTTTAACCGTAAGTTAAATTAACAAGGATGGACAAAGCGCTATTTCAAGTGCAATTTTTCAAGGGCATGTTATTAATGTGGCTAGTCTAAAAAGCAGAGCATTCCTCGAAATTATGTGAAAAAATCTACTACATTGTTTTTTGGTGCGGCCACACCGTAAATTACATTTGAAAATCAGAACAACTGTCAAAATATCACGCAGTATATTGTTTCATGTCGTAAGATCTGAAAACTTTGTTTCTATAAAAATATGTGTGAGTATTTAAAAATAAATGACAACCTATTATAATATATACAATATTAAAAGGAAATAAATATAATTTTCTTTCCAGTACATAGTTTTAATATCTCCTTGAATTTGATGTGCCTCAAATTTTATGAAATCTTTCGACATGCGATACCGCGTCTAAAATTTGGGATCATCCCAAATGTTATTATCGCGGAGTCGAAATGTTTTTGATTTTTTAACTGCAAGATAAATATATTGGATGAAGAATTCATCGCCAGTATCATCATCTTCTATAATATTAATAATGATTAATAATCAATGTTGAAGTGTGCAATTTCGTACCTTACCCCCAACAGTAGTGTCAAAAATGTCATAATGGCGGAATAACTATCGGTTTTGGAAAAGTAAAAGCAAAAGTTAAAAGTGATGTAAAACAGGCGGTTAAATTGATTGAAAAATGCATTTTTGTGAAATTTTACTTTAGCCATTCTTTAACTCTTACTTTTATTCTAGCAAGCGTTGAAAAGGACGGGCCTTAACTAATTATGCTTTAATGTTTATAATACGATGGAATGATTTTCAAAAGCTATATGTGATTGCAAACTGGAAAATAAAAAACATCATACCCATGTTTTGGGTCTAGTGCGATGGCTCTGGGTTCCTGAAGTCCCTTGCTCAGCAGCACCTTGCGGTGGCGGCCGTCTAGCCGAGACGCTTCGATGGTGTCATGCCCCTTGTCGCACCAGTACAGGTTGCGGCCAACCCAGTCTACCGCCAGACCATCAGGGTTCTGGAGGGTAGCCGAGTGGAGTAACTGGAATTAATAATAGACATAAATAATAAGAAGTGTGACAACAATATATACGAGGGTGGATCAACTCGTCAAATGCCACGGAGCAAACAGGTAAATTTTGCAATGTTTTGACTTTTACGGAATATTTTGTGGGTTCATTTAATGCTATCTTATGTAATATTTACCGAAACACATTCTTTGAACAATAAACTATGTCTGAAAACAACATTACTTGCGTTTATTCGATGAATTTATACTTTTTAAGATGTTTTTCACGACAACGGCGCGAGAGCGGCACAAGCCAATCTGACAGTTCAAAGGCGGCAAAAAAATCTAAGCCGGAAATCATAAACAATTCCACAGAAAATATTTCGCTCCGCTAGGTGGGTTCATGGTATCTTATAACTTATTAACAAGAATGCCCCAAGCGATTCTGACCTTTTTCTTTATACATAAGGGTTAAAATCGCATAACAAAATTATTTTTTTTTAATTATTTTGGCCTGTGCACCGGCGCACGACCGGCAATCCAGCGGTTAATGAGTACCCGTATTAGAAATGAAGATGAAAGTTTTTCACAATTTTGTTTTTTTTCATCATTATCTTCTTTTAGGTAAATACACTTTTCCCAACGTTTCCGCCATTTCTTTAACCCATCCAAAAAATACAATTTGTCAAACTCTTCAAAATGCGCTTATGTTTCGGCGATAGCCCCGTCTTTTGGACTGAATTTTTTCCCCCCGAACCAAGCGGTTTTCATGTTGGGGAATAGATAGAAGTCACAGGGAGCCAGGTCGGGTGAGTACGGTGGGTGCGGCAGCAATTTGTAGTGCAGTTCGTGTAATTTGGCCACAATTCCAGATGAATTTGCTAGAGCGTTATCCGCTTGTTGTCCACTGTGAGCAATCGCAGCACCCATCGGGCCAACATCTATCTCACAATACTTAACTTATCAGCCAAAGTATTGACTGCATTGTACTTCTCAACAAATCAGTTTGAATTTTGAAAATAGCCATTTAAAAATTATATAATAGGTAGGTACTTTATCGCTTGTTTGAAATCTCCAATCAAACACTTTCAATTTTGAAAATGATGACAATTAGCTATAAAGCAAAAATTCTACAATTCATTGAACCGGCGATACAGACAAACAGAGTTCCAACCAAAATTAGTGTTTTTAATAATTATTATTTAATGACAAACCTGGTAAGAAGTGTTGGTGGCCGCGCCCGCAGCATTGGTTGTGTTCATATGACAGAGTCTCCTGATGCTAGAGCCATGGCGGTTCACATCCGACCAGTAGATGCACTGGCCCGCCCAGTCAAAGTCCAGGGCCACGGCGTTGGTCAGGTTGTGGGCCACAAGCTCTGCCTCACCGGTGGCCAGGTTCATCAGGCGCACGTAGTAACGGTTCGAGAATATCAGCGAGGCTAGCCACCCTGGAAATTAAAATAAATATTAAAAGATAAACATGGTGAGCCGACAATTGGCCCCTGAAATGATATTTACTATAAAAATAATTTTTTGTGCATTACATTTGTGCGGAGTGTAGGAACCTTGAAATTGACGTCGGGGTTATGATCCTCAGCAATGAGGAACCGACTTAACCACTCCGGTATTTTGCGATTGTGCAAGTTTCTTGTCTTAAACGAACTGTCAGATTTATAAAATCTTTGTATTATTTCCGCTTCGCAATTAAAGCTCTATAAATTAAACATTTCTGAACGCAGCCAAATATTAAAAACTGTTTTTGAAAGGTTATGAAACATGCTTTCAAATTGTTACATTACAAATAAATATTAACATTTGTAAATATTAAAATTTAGAATTCAAATATAAAAAAATTGTGAAAATGACTCACATGATGTTTTTATTTGAAAACGGTACTAAAATCAAGGATAATGTAAAGAAAATCACTTATTCTATTGTATAAACGTATAGTTAACAATTTTGTAACCTCACTTTTTTACCATTTCATACAAGAATATTTAATAGAAAATTAACCGGTCGGTGGTTGAGTGGGCACCGCGTTTGGGTCCCACCCGGGCGTCGCGTGTTTGATTCCTCGGCTGGCCAAGTCCTCCATCACGACTCAAGCAACATTTTCGGCTTACTGTGGTGGTAGTAGGAGATTTTCAAACATTGTTGGGTTATTCGTAACCAGGGAATGTTTGTCTTTCTTTTAAAAAAAAATAAAAACAACGTCTAACGGCGCGTAGGCGATTTGGCGAGTGAAAACTGTTTCTACAAAATAAGTATTTTTATGTACTTCTATGGACAATTTTTAATAGAAATGGAAACTTGATACAATATGGATCTACTACTTTTTGTTTTAGGGTTGTCACTAGAACAATAACAGAGTTGTAACGATTTCTGTGGGAATGCACGCATTGACGTGAAAACACGCTTATTGTACTTGACTGCTGATTTTATATTGCCATGTAAACACGCTTACGGGTCGGAGTGGTTAAGAAGAAGGAAAGAGAATAAAAGTACTTACTGCTACTGGCCCGACATGTAATCTTATCTGTGGCAAGGCTGAATCCATCCTGGCAGGAACAGACGAAACTTCCTTGAGTATTTCTGCAAAGTACACAATAAATTACTTAAAAATATTTTCATTTTTGGCAAATAAAATGGAGAGTAAAAAACTCAACAATAGGCCACTAGCATGGATTTCATGTGGATAGATTTTTACACTAAGATTTTAAGAATAGATTTTTCTACTAAGATTTAAGAAAATGTTACTAAAATTTTTAGAAATTTATAGTTTTTATTTATTTTTAATTAAATAAATCCGGTTTTTGAGCTCGTGACGTCACTGAAGTCAAAAGTTTCCTCCCTGGCATTTCGGAGATTAAATGCAAGGGTGGCGTTTTCTCTTTTTAACACCGTTTAGATCATATTCATGACAGTAAGCGAGATACAACGATTTCTATGAGACCTATATGAGCTAGAAGGCAAACAAATTAGTTTGAGGGGTTAAAAAATGAAAAGAATGTGAAAATCGGTGACCAGATTAACAGAAAGTGACAAAAAGGACATGAGAAAATATTACTGCCGTCAAAAGCAAAAAGGCAGATAGAAATATGCAGAAGTCGCTTTCTGTCTAACTGCCTGTTTGCTTATGATGGCAGAATAGGTTAGGTTAGATTAGGTTTTTTCGCTGTTTTGTAATGGAACCATGAATATTTGAGGTTTGGTTGGTTGCAATTACCTGCAGACCTGCCCGCAGGGGTTGTCGAGGCACTCGTCCACATCGATGCAGAGGTGCTTGTCTTTGTCGGAAACTCGGTACCCTCGGTTGCAGGAGCATGTGTAGCCGATGATCTGGTCGGTGCAGTGGTGGGCGCACACAGAGGGGACCAGGCACTCGTTTATGGCTGCAAAACACACATACAATTATTATACATGAATACTGTGAATTTATACCCCTGCCTCTGACAATCAGTTTATATTGTATATACTGTGCAGCGCCATTGGAATGTTTTTGGAGGGACGAGTGCACTCTCTTCAGAACACTTCTCCGCCACGGCGTGGAAAACTTATGGCGCGGACTGTGCCAATCCACGAATGGTTTTGCTTTTTTTTTTTTTTTCAAGAGCGGAGACGGTTTACATAAAAGTTTAAATAAAGTTCCTGTGAGCACTTAGACCGTAGGCCCATTGTGCTTTCTCCCATTTTACCTCATTCCTTTGACAGTAATCCAGTCCCTTTTACAAAGTTCACCAGGATTGTCATTGGAAATGAAGCTAAATCTTCTGGTTCGACAATGTGTCTTCCCAGGTCTCATTTCTCCTCTTCACTCCTCCGTGATTCCCTGAAGGCCCCACGAGCGAAGAGGGCTTCATCTCTCCTCTCCACTCCTTAGTTCCCTGAAGGCTCCACGACGGAGAGTTTACCTCCCCTTGGTTCCCTAAAGGCCCCACAAGAGAAGACCCCACTCCACCTTGGCTCCCCGAGAGCCCCAGGAGGGAAGAGGACTGATCTCTCCTCTTCACTCCTCCTTGGTTCCCCAAAGGCCCCATAAGAAAGAGTTCACGGAGATGGCCTCATTTCTCCTCTTCACTCCTACATGGTTCCCTGAAGGCCCCACATGGGAAGAGGACATCATCTCTCCACTTCACTCCTCCTTGGTTCCCCAAAGGCCCCGTGCCCTTCCCCTTGGTTCCGTGAAGGCCCCACAAGGGAAGGGTTCGTGGAGGTGGCCTCAGCTCTCCTCTCCACGGCTTCTCTTGGTTCCTCCTAAGGGCCCCAGGAAGAAAGTCCACAGAGGTGGCCTCAGCACTCCTAGATTCCCAAAAGACCCTTAGTTTTCGAATGGTCCAATTTTTTGTCCCACGAGTGACCAGGGAAATAGAAGGTCCACTCCAGCAGAGCCCCGAATGTTGGAGTAAGGTCTAAATACTCCGAGATGCGACCTTGTTTTCTCGGAGGCACCGTTCTTGACACTGTTCCCCAGGACATTCAGCCTGAGCACGGTAGCTCACACCTTGGCTTGGGATAGCTATTGCAGGTTTGTGTTTCCACTCCCTGAGCGATGGGTTCGCCACACTCCCTACGCTATTAAGTTTTGCATTTTAATAATTTAGATTTTTACATGTGACGTCACAGAGCTGATGACCCCCCCCATACTCCATGTCACACAATGTCACACTGCTCTACACTCCCCCTTAAGGTGTGACGTATATCAAATAGATTGTAAACTGTCTTATCCGTTGTATCCTTGTATAATCAATTATGAAGTAATAAATATATATAAAATTAAAATATTAAAAATTAATACAGTAGAATCCGTTTATTATGACTCCGCCTATATTGACCAACATGTCGCTTATTACGACCCATTTTTAATAAATTATGTCCTAATTTCATGGAAAATTATGTCGGTTATAGTGACCGACATGATTCCTAACACTTTCGGCAGAGTTCGGGAGGGTCACGTGACGCCCGACGATGTTAATATGCTGCATTTCTCTCGTCACGAGTCTTAATATGCTCTTTTCTCATGTCACGAGTAAGCTGTGGTTCTCTCTATTAAAATAAATACATAGATTTATACCTAACAAAAACAGGAGGTTGTTTATTTTCTACAAAATGCTTTGTATGACGTCCGTTTAGTATGACGTGTTTGTCATTTCCCTTTGATGTCATTTAAACGGATTCCACTGTAGTTATATTTCATAAGACCTATACTTACAGCATTTGGTCTCATCACTAGAATCGCCACAGTCATTCTTTCCGTCGCAAAGCTGCGTGATATTAACGCACACATGATTGGTGCATTCGTGTTCATTTCTGCCGCACGAGCTAAGTTCCTTGTTGTTGCGTTTATCTGAAAAAAAAAATAGTGGTCTTTAAGCCAAATTTAAAAATAAAAAAGTCAACTCATAATGAGTTTTACGACCGCCTTGGAGATCCGACTTTTATGAGGAATTGTAAATTAAAACATTGAAATAGATAGAAAAAATGTTAGGTTAGAGCTGTATTTTCGATTTGTTTTTTTTTTTATGTTAATTAGTCCCACGTAAGGGGTCCGAAAAATAATTTCAATCAGTGCCTATGTCATCTTAGGGGAATGTATGTGATAAGGAGTGGAGGTGGAGGGTCTTTTTAAGAAAAGGAAAGAGAGGAAGTTCTGGAAAGGAAAAAGATATGAGGGGTGAGTAGGAATCTGCGGGTCAGTGTGCCTAGGTGAGTTTTAGGTTAATTGGGCCCCTTTACTATATAAATGTAGACTCACCGCAGAGTGTAGGCTCTTCATCAGATCCATCTCCGCAGTCATCGTATCCGTCGCAAGCCCAGTGGCCCAGCACGCAGCCCCCGTGCGCGCAGGCCACCCGGCCTGGGCCGCAAGCCTCTCCGGGGCCCCCGAACCCGACGCATCCCGACGGCTCGTCGGAGCGATCCGCACAGTCGTAATCGCCGTCGCAGTAGAAGTGCTGGAATGTGAAATGGCCGCAGCGTTAATGACATGAATGCTTATTGTATTTGATAAAATGCTAAAATGGACTTTTACAAATTAGGATATGAACTAACACAGATCTATGAAAAATCTGGGATAGTCACAGAGGTGCTAATGCATACAAATATCTCTTGAAACATGTTCCACTATTATCAAAATCAAATTTTTATCAGCTAAAAAGCATAACAACATGACCGTTATGCTTGATCAAAAGCTAAACCGGGTCGAGAATCGTGTAATTGATTGATTGATTGATTAATTGATTGATCGAATAATTGATTAAATGATTGATTGATTAGATGGTTGAATGATTGATTGGTTGATTGAATAATTGATTAATTGATTGATTGAAAAATTGATTAAATAATTGATTGATTGGATGATTGAATGATTGATTGATTAAATGATTGATAGATTACTTGATTGAATGATTGATTGCATGGTAGAATGCTTGATTGATTGAATGATTGATTGAATAATTGATTAAATGATTGATTGATTGGATGGTTGATTGAATAATTGATTAAATGATTGATTGATTGGATGGTTGAATGATTGATTGGTTGATTGATTGATTAAATGATTGATGATTACTTGATTGAATTATTGATTGCATGCTAGAATGCTTGATTGATTGAATGATTGATTGATTGGATGGTTGACTGATTGATAGATTGCTTGATTGTATAATTAATTGGTTGATTGATTGGTTGGTTGATTACTTGCCAGAATGATTAATTGTTTGAATTATTGATTAGATGATTGATTGGTGGTTGATTTTATTGACATTATTGATTGCTTGATTAAATGATTTGTTGCATGGTTGATTATCTTGATTGATCACCTTGGATACACAGGCCCCGTTGGCGCACTGCAGGCTCTCCGGGGGGCAGGGGGTGGGCTGACAGCCCGCCGCCGCCCCCTCGTCCTCACCCCCTGCGCAGTCCTCCTGCACGTCGCACACCCACATCAACGGGATGCAGCGCGATGTGTTGCCGCAGCGGAATTCATCCTTCGAGCAAGTGCGCTCCACTGCAAAAACCACATTATCATTATTTAAGTAAAATAAATGTTTTTCATAAAAAAGTTTATTAGAAGTTTCTTGTGATCTCGGCCTCCTTATTTCTATCGGTATTGCAGTTTTGTTTTACTATCCCACAAAATTATACATATATTCTCATGCTCCATTATTAATATGCCTAGTTAACCCGTAGGGGTCAGAGCCCTGCAATTGCAGTGTTGAAAAATCGTGCCTATATACAGTACGAAGCACTGCAGTTACAGTGTCGACCTTGTTCATTCATTTTGCTGTCAGATATTACCTCTAATAAGTTGTTTTTTTTTGTGCATTACAGATAAACGTAATCCTATTACAATACACATAAAATATTCATAACTTTTAATGAAAAAAATTAAAATAATATATATTTTAGAGTTGTTGCCTAAAATTACTCTTGAAACCTTCAAGGCCAATGTTGAAAATGTCAAGGGACCTAGAGATTTCATTTAGCAGCACCATACCTCTTGTCACGCTGTGCTTGGCTAGAACGTCTGTTCTGCCGTGTGGGATACAGAGCAAGTCGTGGTGACGACCCTGGCAGTAGTTGTTCGGTACGAACAATTTATAGCATTCTAAGATGTATAGGCTATCAATGTAATAGTTTATAATTTCATAAGCTGTTACTGTAAGGGTTTCATTCCTTCTAGATTGTAAACTTTCATAGCGCATTGCAGATAGCAAATCCGGATGATGCATAAATCGCGGGTATTCACCGTGCATTCTCATATATAGAAACCTTAGAAACTTTTTTTGGATTTGTTCCAATAAATCAATGTATTTTTGCTGGTATGGGGCCCATACAGCAGAAGCGTATTCTAATTTTTATCATATAATGCAGTTGAACATCAATGTCATTGCATCGGGCTTGGAAAATTGTTTACTTATTCTTATCACAAATCCAAGAAGTTTGTAACACGATGATGTCAACTCCAATATATGTACTAAAAAAGTAAGTTTGGGATCAAATGTAACCCCAAGGTCCCTGATGGATTTCACTGATGACAGTATTTCATTATTTAGTTACATACAAGATGTCATTTATCAAGTAATAAAGTGACATCTTAATATATATGTGTAAGCTTTAACAACAAATCTATTTTTTCATTGAAGTTTCTTGCCAGCCCCTATAAGTTAAGGTGGGGGTAGGGTTTTAAAGACTAAAAAAAAGCATGTTTTCATGATTTTTTTTTGGAGATATGAATAATGTTGGTTTATTTATTTTATATACACGTTATAGTATGACATCTGAAGTACCTTTAAAAAATTTTTTTTATAAAAAATATCAATAAATAAGTCCGTGAGAGCGAATCTCCCGAGGAACCCTGAAAATGCGGTGAACATCGTAACTCGTTAACAAATAATTTTAAACAAAAAAATCAAAATGTTTTGAAAAGGTTATATCTTTTTCTAGGTAGTGGACGAAGCGTTTTTTTTTTTTGATTCTTTTTTTTTTGCAGCATGTTGAAGTCAAAAATGTGATTTTTGCTAAAATTTTCGGTAAATACGTTATTATAAAATGGAAAAAAAAAAGTAAAAAAAAATAGTAAAAAAAAAACTCTTCGTCACTACCTGTTGATTTACGTGAACAAATAGTGTACAAAATTTCAAAAGGATCGGTCAAGTAGATTTTGAGTTATGATGTTCACGAACTTTTTTAAAAAATTTGCGAGAAAATCGATTTAAAGTTTTTTTATACTTGAAATATACTTGAATTGAGCAAGAGGACCGGTCGCTTGAAACTGTATCTTCGTTAGTTTTGCTCTGATTTACTTGAAATTTTGACACAATACTCTCGACATGTTGTACATTTAGAAAAAAAATAATGTTAAAAATGGCTTTTAAAACCCTACCACCCCCTTAATAAATTCATCGAAATATTTTAAAAGCACCTTTTAACTAAAAGAAATGTTATAGATGGAAAAGTATGGGAGTTCATTCGGCAGCATTCGGTAGAGTTAATTTTTTCCAGTTTGCTGCCACTGTTACCAATCAGGAATATTCAGGATTGGTTAGTTTGTTCTTAATATTTTGTGGCGGGTAATAGCTCAGATTAAAACTTACTGCAGTGAAGAGATTCATCAGAGCCGTCGGTACAGTCCGGGCTGCCGTCACACTGCCAGGAAGCGGGAATACACTCATTATTGCTGCAGGTGAACTGTTCCTTGTGGCACTGGTGTTCTGAAACACAAAAGGGCACAACATGTTAGATAATGTGGACTACATGAACATCTTAGATCGTAGGACGTGCGACTTAAATACTTCAAAATTAATATGCTACGATTTGACCAAACTGTAAGAACCATCAAAGCAGCTATGGATTATAATACAAAGTTATGGATTTGGTGCGTAGGTAGGAAACCAAAGCAAAAGTAGATGGTTTTATAGTAGATCATTGTTTTCTTCGCAATAATGTTTTCTTAATTGTTTAATAATGATGTGACTGCTATTGACTTATTTAACCTCTTAAATGCCACGAAGAAACTCGAAAACTCGGAAGAAACTCGAAAATTTCGCGATGTTTGGACTTTGACGTAATATTTTCTGGGTTTATATTATGCTATCTTATGTAATATTTACCCAAACACATTCCTTAAACAACAAACTATCCCGAATAACAACATTACTTGCGTTTATCTGCCGAATTCGTATGTTTACGATCTTTCTTTCAAGAATGATGCAACCGAACTGTCAGATGAAATGCTCCGAAAAAAACTTTGCCAGAAATCCATAAAGAATTCATAGAAATAATTTGGGTTCCATAAATGTGTTCAAAGCATTCTATACCTTAAAAACAAGAATGCCCCATGCGATTCTGACCTTATCCTTCATACGTTTTCTTTATGATTAAGGTTTAAAATCGCATTTCAAAAAATATTTTTAGAGGTCAATTTCGCGCGCTGACGGGCGGGCAATCGGCAAGCAACCGGTTAAATGTCTCACATTTAGGTCTTGTAAACATACTGAGAAGCAGGAAATAAATAATTTTCCTTATTTTAGTAATTAATGCTGCATTATAAAATTAATACATAACATTTATAATAACATAATATCAAAGGAAATATTTCATGGGAATAGTAAGAATGCCCAAGGCATAAGCAAAGGAGTACTTTGACTAAATGTTATGCCAAAGCGGCTTACACTACAAAACGCATCTACTTTTGTATAACTGAAAGATGGTTGCAACACTTTTCTTACACTACAAAACGCATCTACTTTTGTATAACTGAAGGATGTTGGCGACACTTTTCTTACACTACAAAATGCATCTACTTTTGTATAAATGAAGGATGGTTGCGACACTTTTCTTACACTACAAAACGCATCTACTTCTGTATATCTGAAGGATGTTGGTGACACTTTTCTTACACTACAAAATGCATCTACTTTTGTATAACTGAAGGATGGTTGCGACACTTTTCTTACACTACAAAACGCATCTACTTCTGTATATCTGAAGGATGTTGGTGACACTTTTCTTACACTACAAAATGCATCTACTTTTGTATAACTGAAGGATGTTGGTGACACTTTTCTTACATTACAAAATGCATATACTTCTGTATAACTGAAGGATGTTGGCGACACTTTTCTGCGCACGGTTTCATACTAATCATTCGTGTTACCACTCCCTTGTTTCATCAGAGCACAAGTATTATGTTGGGTGGGAACTCACTGCAGCCCGCTTCGTCAGAGCTGATACCATCTGGAGACTGGTCTCCGTCGAAGCAGTCATCCTCTCCATCACACCGCCACTGCAGGTAGATGCACACCTCCGGGTTTCCGGCGCACGTGAATCTGTCCTCACCGCATTTGGTAGGTGCAGCAGTTGTGGTAACTATCGAGAGAAAAAAAAAATTAAAATAATTAATTATAATAACTTTAGGGTTATAACAAAGGTTATTACCATCAATGTAATATTTTTGACAGCTACATTTTTATGTGATTGTAGTTTTGACCTTTTTCTTAAAGTCTAAATGAATATTCAGGGCTTATGTCATCTTTGGGTATGCTGTGGGGAGGGTCTTTTTAGGAAAGAAAGTTCTGGGAAGGAAAAGGATATTAGGAGTGGGTAGGAATCTGGGGGCCAGTGTGTCCCGGAGTGACGGACGTATGAATCCATCCCTCCCACTGCGGTGCAAGGTGATACGGTATACGGCTGGAGAAGTCAAAGGGACTCCCTCAACCATTCTCTTCCAATCCGGCCTGCCATGCAGCTGGTGGGCAGATGCATCCGCCGCCAAGACCCGGACATACCTCACCCGATGAATCCGGGCACCCCCGCTAAGTCACCAAACTTAGCGAACCACTCAGGGTGACAGAGGTGATGGTTATTCAATAAATGGTTCCCGGAGCGGTGGTTTCATCAAGCGTTAATAAATTAAAACACCATGTAGCCAAAATATTATTAAAAATCACGAACCCGTGCAATTAGCCTCGTCACTGTTATCCAGGCAGTCGTTCTGCCCATCGCACACCCAGGCGGGATGGATGCAAGGAGAGGTGTGTGCACAGCGCTGCGGGGCTCGCTCGTCCCCTGGCGGCGGGGCCCGGCCCCCGAGCGCGTCGGGACCCGAGCAGGGACCCAGACCGCAGCCCCTCTCGTCAGACGCGTCCGGGCAGTCTGCCTTGAGGTCGCACACCAGAGAGGTGGAGATGCACTGACCAGTACGGCACCTAGAAAGACAATATTTTTGATTCACTACACAAATCGTCTTATCTTTACAAATAAAGACAAACATTCTCGGATTATGATTAACACGACAATATTTTTTGTTATGTTAATCACTCGGGTATTTTGCGATTGAGCATGTTTTTTGTCTTAAACGAACTGTCAGATTTGTAAAAACTTTATGTTATTTCCGCTTCGCAATTAAAGCTCTATAAATGAAACATTTCTGAACATAGTCGAATACTAAAAACTGTTTTTGAAAGCTTATGAAATAAGCTTTCAAATTGTTATATTACAAATAAATATTACCATTTGCAAATATTAAAATTTAGAATGCAAAAATAAAAAAAATTGTAAAAATGACTCACATGATGCTTTTATGTGAAAACGGTACTAAAATCACGGATTATGTAAAAAAAATACTTATTCTATTGTATAAATGTATAATAAACAATTTTGTCACCTCACTTTTTTACCATTTCATACAAGAACATTTAATAAAAAATTAACAATGTCTAACAGCAAATAGGCGATTTGTCGGATGAAAACTATTTCTACAAAATAAGTCTTTTTTATGTACTTCTATGGACAACTTTGAATTGAGATGTGAAACTTGATTCAGTGTGGATCTTCTACTTCTTGTTTTAGGATTGTCACTAGAACAATAACAAAGTTATAACGTTTTGACGCGTGAAAACACGCTTATTGTACTTGTCTGCTCTTGTTATATTGTTGTGTAAACACGCTTACGGGTCGGAGTGGTTAACCTTTAACTCGTTGCTTGCCGAGTATGCGCCGGCGCGCGCCAAATTAAACTTTAAAATATACTTTTTGAAATGCGATTTTAAACCTTAATTATAAAGAAAACGTATGAAGGATAAGGTCAGAATCGCTTGGGGCATTCTTGTTCTTAAGTTATAGAATGCTTTGAACACATCCATGGAACCCGAATAATTTCTATGAATTCTTTATGGATTTCTGGCCGAGTTTTTTTCGGAGCATTTCATCTGACAGTTTGGTTGCATCATTAAAATAAACGCAAGTAATGTTGTTTTTAGGCATAGTTTATTGTTCAAGGAATGTGTTTCGGTAAATATTACATAAGATTAATATTGAAAATATCCAGAACAAATTTATAAAACACCTATCCTATCGTTTTAGTGATCATCGATTTGACCCTATCGCTTTATATAAACGCAGAAAAATCTCTAATGCATTATTCTTACACAAAATCGTGAACTGCCTTGTTGATTCATCATATCTGTTAGAAAATATTGCATTTCGTTGCCCCAAACAAAACACTAGATCGAACGACTTATTTAGAAAACCACACAGTAAATCTAAATATGCGCAAAACTCTGTAAAAGTACGTATCTGTGAAACTTACAATGCCTTACGAGATGTAGACATTTTCAACCATGACTTGAAATCATAGAAAATGCAGCTTAATAAATTAATAACTTAAAATACTTTTTTTTTTTTTCTCTTTTTTGTGAAAATTATATTATTATCAACCATAGTAAATAGTATAACCATGTTTGTTAATAATTTTACGTTTTTCTTTATTATGTTTTATGTTCTTCTTTTTTTAGTTTTTCTTTATTATGTTTATCATATTTTTTTTTCTTTGTCATTTAATAAGTTGAGTAGGTAAAAATACTAAACCAATATTTTTTAACATAATGGAACTTAATTGGTCTACAACATATGAATTTTATTGTTATAATCATTTTTCTGTATGACTGTTTGTTTCCTCAATAAAAAGAAAAAAATAAATAAACCCACAAAATATTACAAAGATGTCAAAGATATGTCAAAGTCAAAACATCGCGAAATTTACGAGTTTCCTCCAGTGGCACGAGACGAGTTAAAACTGTTTTTATACCAGTATGTACTTAACGACAGAAAATGTAATAACGTGTAAGAACCCAAAAGGGCATTGATGATTAATAAATAAATATTTCAAAAACTCCTACTGCAATCATACTAAGTGGAAATGTTGTTAGTATCATGATACAGGACTTGGCAATTAGAATTATTTTTAATTTTGGAGGTGGGTGTGGGTACGGCCCCACCCCATTTCTGCGGGAACCATTTATTTAATAACCAACACCCCTGGTCACCCCAGGTAGTTCACCTTGTTTGGTGACTTAGCAGGAGGGCCCGGTTTGATGGGGTGAGGTTTGTCTAGGTCTTGTTGGCAGATGAATTTGCCCACCATGGCATGGCGGGTTGGATTGGGAGAGACTGGTTGAGGGAGAACTTTTGAACTCTCCAGCCGGATTCTCTTAGCCCATCGCCCTGTACCGCAGTGGAAGGGATGGATTCATACTTCCGTCATTCCTGGACACACTGACCCCCAGATTTCTACCCACTCCTCAAACTTTTTCCTTCCCAGAACTTCCTTTCCCTAAAAAGACCCCTCCATGCAGCATATTTAATGATAATATAGGCTCTGAGGGTTTTTTTCCTCAGGGCCTGAGATAAAAAAACCCTGAGTGCCAGGGATGTCACTATCAGGATCAGTTGGAACTCTTGAAACATCAGATGAGATTACTTACAGGAAGGAGTCATCCTCGCAGTTATCGGGGCAGTTGAGTTCATCGGAGCCATCTTCACAGTCATTCTCCCTGTTGCAGACCAGGAGCTGGTGCACACAGCGGCTGCCACACTGGAAGTAACTGATGGGACACTTCCGAGTTGCTACAAATGCAAAAAATAATATTTTAGACTTATTTTTATAATAATTACTAGCTTTTTTGCCCGCGGCTACGCTCGCATGGTATTAGAGGTAAATTACTGTAGCGCTTGCACTTATCAATTATCCCCCCCCCCCCCCTCCCGCATTCCATACATTCATTCTCGGTACATTCAGTTTTCAAAAAGCTCGCGTGCCACCTAAATTCCATAATGCCAGAGCTCACCAGCAGTAAAAAAATGAATTATCCAATTTGGTTCAGTCGTTTGGAAGTTACGCGCGTAGGTACCAACATTTCAAGTTAACCGGAACGAATATACCATAGAAATTGTCACGATGGTTGAATCAATGTACTGAGATACTTTCATATATGAAGATATGATATGTGTGCATATGCTCCGCGGGCCACAACTAAACACCCAGCGGGCCGCAGGTTGGCCACTCTTGCTGTAGACTGAATGCTGTAATAAGTAAAATTTACAAAATTTTAAGAAACCCCCGACACAAAAAAAGAGCTGATAACCTTGAAACGCCTGAACAGATTTTCATGAATTGTAGCTAAGAACCATCTCGATTAAGTCAGCTTTCAAACAAAAAAAACTGCATCATAATCGGTCCATTCGTTTAGGAGCTACGATGCCACAGACAGACAGACACACAGACACGTCAAACTTATAACACCGCTCCTTGCGTCGGGGGTTAAAAATGAGATCCCTGAAGCGTGTGTGGTAAAACCACATGATCGCTTGAGAAATTTAGAGATTCGCAAAGATTCTAAAGATTTATGAGTAAAATTAAGAAAGGGACGCTTCAGTGATTTGGGCATGTAAGTGAGTGAAGAAAGGAGTATATATGAAGCTAAAATGAATGATAGAGAAAGTCGGGGATGCTAAAATTGACTATAAGTTATTCTGCAAGGTAATTGATTTTTTTTTTTTACATGAGCTCCACACAGGAGGCCCTGAGGAAAATAATCTCCCTCAGGGCCTATGTCATCTTTGGGGATGCTGTGTGGAGCGTTTTTTAATTAAAGGAAATGGAGGAGAATTCTGGGAAGGAAAAGGGTTTAAAGGGTGGGTAGGAATCTGGAGCTCAGTGTGTCCTGGTCATCCACCTCCAAGACCTAGACAAACCTCACCTCATGAACCCGGGCACCCCTGCTAAATCACCAAACGTAGCAAACCACTTGGGGTGACCTATGGCAGAGATGTTGGTTATCCAATAAAGGTTCCCGGGGCGGCGGTACCCATTTCGGCCTCCCAAATTGGTAGTGTTTATGAGTAATCTGAGTATTGTACCTAATAGAGGGTGGTACACTTTTACATGTAACAACACTGCATACTCAAATTAGATTTTTTGGAGATGGCTAACTAATCAATTGCACAATCGATACATTGAATATGCAGATCACAGGACACCAAAAATTAGTCTGGTGGCTTCCCCAGCGAAAATGACTGTCAGGCAGACCAAAGAAGAAGGTGGAGGAATGGAGCAGGATGGGAAGGACTATGGACTGGAGGTGAAAGGTGAGGAATCCCAGCCAATGGAGAGCATTGGAGGAGGAGGCCAAATCCAACCCTGGTATGTAGGACAGTGATAACGATGTAAACATGGTTTGAAATGGAATTGACTGAATTTGGACAACACTTACCGCAGAAGTTTTCATCCTCGTCACTGCCGTCTGAGCAGTGTTTGATGCCGTCGCAAGTAGACTCAAGGGATATACAACCACCAGACGCACAACTGAAAACCAAAATTATACCATCAACCGGTTGCTTGCCGATTGCGCGCCAAATTAAACTCTAAAAAATATTTTTTGAAATGCGATTTTAAACCTTAATTATAAAGAAAACGTATGAAGGATAAGGTCAGAATCGCTTGGGGCATTCTTGTTCTTAAGGTATAGAATGCTTTGAACACATCTATGGAACCCGAATAATTTCTATGAATTCTTTATGGATTTCTGGCCGAGTTTGTTTCGGAGCATTTCATCTGACAGTTCGGTTGCATCATTCTCATAAGAAAGATCGTAAACATACGAATTCGGCAGATAAACGCAAGTAATGTTGTTATTAGGCATAGTTTATTGTTCAAGGAATGTGTTTCGGTAAATATTACATAAGATAGCATAAAATAAACCCAGAAAATATTACGTCAAAGTCAAAATGTAGCGAAATTTTCGAGCTTCCTCCAGAGGCACGGGACGAGTTAAGATTCTGTTGGCTGATAATGCATAAGAATTAAAACCAAAGAATGAAGAAAAAATAATTGAAAGAATATAAATAAACTTGAATAAAGCCATGTTGACTGCAGTGATCAGGACTGGGAATCTAGATACTTCCCAACCTTTCTCTACCCCATCTACTTGCCCTCCTCACAGAGGGAGAATTTTTTTTTTTTTTACATTAACTCCACACAGAGGGACCTGAGGAAAATAATTTCCCTCAGGGCCTATGTCATTTTTGAAGATGCTGTGTGGAGGGTCTTTTTGAGGAGAGGAAGGAGTGAACATGGGTCTTGAAGAAACCCATGTTGTAGGAGGGAGGAAACACAGAGGCCAGCAAATCATTCCACAGCCGAGCTGTTGAACTCAAGAACGAGTCGTAGAAACGACCCGTTCTCTTGTGACAAATGTCAACCGTGTACAAATGTTGGGCGTGTGTTTGGCAGGTTTCCCGACTATGCACCGGTGCCGAGGGGATCAATGACGCTAGTTCCTCGGAGCATCTTCCATTATAATACCGGTAGAACAAGGACAGCATTCCCACCTGATGCCTGTGCTCGAAAGATTGCAATCCGATGTTAAGTCAGAAGAATCTATCAAACGGACCGCCCGTTTCTGCACAGAGTCAAGGTATTTTTTAAAGTATTTTGAAGCTCCAGACCAAAGGTGGCTGCCAAATTCAACTGTGGGGCACACTTGCGATTTGTACAGGGTTAGCAGTTGTGTACTATTAAAGTATCTGCGGGCCCTGTACAGTGCGCCCAGTTTCTGAGAGGCTAACTTAACTCTGGCTTTGATGGAGCCCCTGTACCTGAGCTGGTCACTTAGAGTTACACCAAGCATATCGATGTAGGTCCTGTTGGGAAGATTGCTTCCGTTGAGGGAGACTAGATTTTCATTTCAATCCCTTTTAGACGTTATAAGACATGATGGCCCCTTCTCAAGTGGAGATGGCCTGGATTGGGACTCGTGTGCAGTAAAATGGTGTTAATACTCACGGGAAGATCCGGTCTTTGTAGGGGCAGAGAAAGTTCTCTTCGAGGCAGCGCTTGGAGTCAGATCCAAGCACCTTGCCCGCTGAGCAACCGCACACGGGGCTGCCACGCGGGTCCACGGTGCACCGGTCACTGCAGCCACCATTCAGCACATAGCACGGGTTCAACATACCTAAAAAACAACACAACATCAAAACATCATTGTGTTTTCTTGTGATCATCGTGGATCCATGTATCGAGAGTATTACTTCTTACTTTATAGTTGTTGTCTCGTGGCCTAGGATCTTAATCTCCATGCTAATTTCCGTGATGAACAAGGCTCTTTCACTCCTCACAGTCCTCTGCTGCATGGAAACACTAAAGACACCAATGTTCCAGACGCCTGCGATATTTCATGACCCCTTCACTTAACCCCACAAGTTAATTTGTTTGCTTTTGGGAACAATTCATAATATGAGAAATATGATCTAAGCGGTGTTAGAAAGAGAAAACACCATGCTTCATATTCAAATCTAAAAGTTAACTTCAGAAGAACTAAAATGTACATCTTTATGAAGCCAAAGTTTCCGACCACAATTGAGAAAAAATTATGAAACTTTGTGAATTTTTTTTACATGAAATGACAATAAAGTAAGATGACAATCATTAATCTAATAAAGTATGTGAGTTTTTATTTTTTTTCATTTTCAGTAATTTTAGTCAGAAAAAATTAACAGAATATGCCTAAGAGGATTCCCTTATCATAAAAAAAATTATAAAAGCGCCCTTGAGGTGATTTTTCACAAAAAACGGCGCTCTACAAATTGTCCAATTATTATTATTATAACTCCTCAGGCCTCAAGCATATTTTGTCAGAAGGACACAATGCAGTCGTTATTTTGTTTGTTGTTTTACCGGTATTTCAACAGAATGAGCAGCATTGTTTCCTTCGGTGCCGATGCATAGTCGGTAAACATGCACCCACCATTTGAACAAAGTTGACATTTGTGAGTCGTGGGACTAGTTGTTTCCATGACTCGTTCCTGGGTTCAACAGCTCGGCTGTGGAGAAATTTGCTGGCCTCTTGAGTTTCCACCCTTCTACAACAAGGGTCTCTTCAAAATCCAAGTTCACTCCTTCCTCTCTTCAAAAACACCCTCCACACAACATCCCCAAAGATGACACAGACTGTGTGAAGTTAATGTTTAAAAAAAATGTATCGGTGATCTCGTGATCCGCCGACAGTCCGGTGTGGAACCGGTGATCTTCCTCTGCTTGTCCTGCCTTCAACTTTGCTAGTGACCATGAGTTTCTCCAGATTGGAGTTTGGCGAGCAATATGTCCAAAGTATCTTAGGATACATTGTAGGCAGAGAGTTGAAAGCCTATTGTGGTAGCCTAGCTATTCCGGGGTGAGAAATATATTAGTGGGCAATATTGGATGTAGCGCCCGGTTAATAACTAGACTCACAGTTGTCGGTGTCGTTGGCTATGGCCACGATGCCCATAGGCCGCGGCACGTCCTTGCGGAGGCGCGTGACCGTCACGCCGCTCATCTTATCGGTGCGCAGGACGGCGTGCAGCACCCAGTCTGTCCAGAAGATGAAGTCCCCGTACACGGCCAGGTCGAACGGGTGCGCCGGCATACCCATCGTGATAACCTGCAATCATGTTGCTACATTCAGTTTCAACCTGGTAACAGACAACTATTCAGAATCAAAAATCGTAACAATGGTTGAGATCTATGGTAGTCTCAGCAAGCTCATATGGACGACATCGATGTTGGTCCTCTTCCTTCTCACGCGTCTTGTTTGATGACATCACATACAATCTTTCGCTGGGACTAGTATAATCAAATACTACAAGTTCAATGAACTGTAAAATTGCGATTTACTTTGATTTTCAAAATTGGAATTGATTATTCATTGATTCATACAAGCGATAAAGTAGGTATAAAAATTTTATTCTATTAATTAATAATTCTTTATTTGAAATGTGTTTTTCCTATGTTTAAATTTTTGGCAGATGTCGTAATTTTACAACGTTACCAATGGTGTTCATTCAAAAGCTAATTTATGATCCTCTTTTGACCCGAGGTAAGTAATAGCTAGCGATCCGGAGATTGCGGGTTCAAATCTGAGATTTCAGAATTTAATAATTTAAAATAATGTAAATTATATTTGCAGCACATTTCAGAGTGGAAGATACTCTCAGTATCGCCCCGGTGTGAGACCATCATTCAGAATTGAAATGTTGCTTGAAATGGCTTTAGCTGTGTTTGGTGACTAGATCTGAATAGCCAGATACTTCCAAACCTTCCTCTTCCCATCTCATTCCCCACCCCACTTACCTTCAACCTCTTCAATTTGGGAGGCGGGAATGGGTATTGCTGCACCGGGAACCTTTATTGGATAACCAACACCTCCGCCATAGGTCACCCCAAGTGGTTCGCTACGTTTGGTGATTTACGCAGGGGTGCCCGGGTTCATGGAGTGAGGTTTGCTTAGGTCTTGGAGGCGGATGACCAGGACGCACTGCAGGATGCACTGCAGGACGCACTGAACACCAGATTCCTACCCACCCTTTAAACCCTTTTCCTTTCCAGAACTCTCCTCCCCTTCCTTTCCTTAAAAAACCCTCCACGCAGCATCCCCAAAGATGACATAGGCCCTGAGGGAAATTATTTTCCCCAGGGCCTCCTGTGTGGAGCTCATGTAAAAAAAAAAGCCTCACAACATATCTTAATTGGGGATGCCATAGTCTCAGTTGGGACTCTTCTGCGGTATTCACATTAAAAAAATAAATAAAAATCCCTGTGATTTTTCACAGACAAGTAAATTTTGATTTGCTAACTTTACAGAAAAGATGGATTCCGGTAATCTAGTTTTGGGTTTCGGCGATAATGTCATTAGTCAATAAAGTAGTCAGAATATTTGTTTTTTCCTTCACTTTTCTTCAATGTTGTGTTTTATCGTGAAACGAAATTAACTCTTGACTTTGACGTAATATTTTGTGGGTTTATTTTGTGCTATCATATATAATATTTACCGAAACACATTCCTTGAACAATAAACTATGCCTGAAAACAACATTACTTGCGTTTATTTGATGAATTTATATGTTTTACGATCTTTTTCACAAGAACGACGCTACCGAACTTGACAGCTCAAATTCCTTGAAATATCTCGGCCGGAGAGCATAGAGAATTCCATAGAAATTATTCCGCTTCCCTAGGTGTGTTCAAGGTATTTTATACCTTAAGAACAAGAATGCCCCGAGCGATTCTGGCCTTGTCCTTCCTACATTTTCTTTATATATAAGGATTAAAATCGCATTCTAAAAATTTTTTTCGAAAGTTTTGTTTCGACCGCGCCGGCACGCCATCGGCACATAACGGGTTAAATGTAGGTAATCTCACCACCCTATGTGAGCCATCGTACTCAGCTCTCTCGATCTTGTCTAGCCGAGCGTCGGCCCAGTACAGCTTCTGGGCACGGTGGTCCAGGGTGAGCGCATTGGGCATCCGGATGTCCGTGGTGATGATGGACTCCACGTGGTAGCCATTGGTGTGCGCTCTCTGGATGCTCGGGGACTGGAAGTTCCAGTTTGTCCAATAAATACGCCTGGAAATAAATAATTATTCTAACAACATGTCTTCCATTGATATGCTTGGTATAACTCTGAGTGACCAGCTCAGGCACGGGGGCTCCATCGAAGCCAAAGGCTGGCCTCTCAGAAGCTGGGCGTACTGACCCGCAGATACCATAATAGTACACAACTGCTGACCCTGTGCAATTCGTAAGTGCACCCCATCTGGAGCCCTAAATTACCTGAAAAAAACCCTTGACTCTGCGCAGAAACGGTCAGTCCGTTTGATAGATTCTCTTTTCATAACAAACGAATTGCAATCTTTAGAGAACAGGCATCAGGTAGGAATGCCTTGTTCTACCGGTATTACAATGGAAGATGCTCCGAGGAAATGCGCTATTGATCCTTTTGGCACCGATGCTTGGTTGGGAAACACGCCCCCATGGTTAACAAATGTCACATGTAAACGAATCACTTCTACGACTCATTTTTGAGTTCAACAGCCCGGCTGTGGAACGATTTGCCATCCTCTGTGTTTCGTACCTCCTACAACACGGGTCTCCTCAAGACCCATGTTTACTCCTTCCTCTCCTCAAAAATATCCTCCACACAGCATATCTTCCAAGATGACGGAGGAGTGGACGTGGAGTTAATGTAATAAAAAAATAAAAAATTGAGTGCAGTTTACACGCGGTAGAAGCGAAACTTTACCAAAACAATCTCAACCAATACTTTCTAATTGTATGTACATCTTCACATATAGATGATCCAGAAGTTTCAATTGTTCCCTTATATACTTACCTATTGCATAATGTCATTCTATTTCTGTCATAATTAGTGTAACTCGCTCATCAAGCACAAGAACTAGCTTCTTCTTTGGTGAGACTGCAATTTTAAAGAATTTCTGAACAAATATGTAATTTATATTAACCCACTGTAAACTTATATATCTATATTAAATAAAATAAAAAAAATACTTACTGGTACTTGAAAAGTGAGGTCATAATGAGGTCGCGCAGACCTCGCGTAATTTCCGTTTCATATCCCAACCAATAGGAGCCCTTAAAAGTGAAATTATTATCAAAGCGGCCGAAGAGCGCAGTTGATGCACCGCAGGTACACTAATCGTCATTTCCATTTCATCCGAAATCCAAATCACAGCCGTGCTATAGAAGTTTCACTTAAAAAAAAAGCAGGTAGTACAAAATGGCTCGCGAGTCACACGAAACAGGCTCGCAGGCTGCGGTATGCTCATCACTGATCTATGATGTAATAACATGGTACTATCAACTTACTGCAAACAGCTGTCAATAGAGATGCCCCTGGGTTTATCGTTGGCCTCAAGGCGGATGACCCTCTGCACGGTGGAGTGGTTGCCTCCGAAAACAGAGGTCAGGTTGACCTTGTTGATGGTAGCGTCGTTGTTGCAAGTCCAGTAGAGGTGGAGCGTTATCTGGTCGTAGGCCAGTCCCTCCACGGAACCTTGCTCTGGAATCAGAAGGTTTCAATGAATCTTACTCTCCATTGGCTAGTCATAAATTATAAATATTAAAAGGTTTTCTGTTAAAGAGGTTTATTTGGTCCTTTGGAAAACCTCTTCAATTTTCCGTTTAAAATATTATATAATAGACTCATCTCATCATGAGACTCATCTGCCCTGATGATGGACACTGTAACACTGTCCGAAACGTTAGCTAAAGAAAGAGGTAGCGCAACACGGCATAACACCCCAAAAATAAATAACAAAAAAGTAATAACTAGTAATAATATAATGATCTTACGGTCCACAATGACGGAGTGGCCTGTTCCGTTGAAGAAGACAGCATTGATGGAGCCCCTCTGGATGTCGGAGTAAAACAACCTCGAGCTCTTGTAGTCAAATGATAGTCCAATGGCGTTGCGCATCAGTTCCCTATAGAAACAAAAATCATTTTTAAATAAACTATGTTTAACTTTATACTAACATTAAAGTAGACAGTCCCGAATCGCTATTTGTCATTGGTTTAAATTTTCAAATGAGGCGTACCACAGGCACACTTCGTTTTTTCAACACTAATGCAGCAAAAAAACTCACCAATTACTCATGCAATAACCTTACGGATATTTGAAGGATTTACGATATAGATTAATCTCAAATACTTGCCGTATTTGTGTTTAGGCTTACCTGTTTTGAATGGCGGGATAGGGAGCATTGAGCTCTGTGGCATCGGACATGTGGATAGAATCTATTCGCACCACACGCGAGTACATCAGGAAAGCATCGTACGCTAAACAAAAACAATCATCATTAGCTTAACACTCTTCAGGAGGGAGAAAACAAGGAACCTTTTCAAAAAAGTAGAATTGTTTTAAATCAATATATCTTTGAAAATAATAAGAACATTTGAATTCATTTTTTTATATCGTACTCACTACACCTCAACTATAAAAGTATTGTTCAAAATTATAGCCTACTTTGTAATACAACTCCATAAACGGAAAAAAAAAATAATAATAAAATTTTCTTCGTATTTCCAAAGTTTAAATATTCAAGAATAAGAATATCTCCCTAAAAGATTATTTTAAAAGTTGTAACCATTTTAATTTCGCGGTTTAGACAGAATCTAACCAAAATCTTAGTAGGACAAAATTTTAAACACCTTTTTCTCAAAACCACTTTTTTCGTGACGGTTGACACAATATCTCAAGTTTTACTAAACTAATTTATTTGAAATTTGGTGTGAGCCTTTTCCACACATTACTTTATCGCATAAACCAGAATTATAACAAAATGTTAGTTTTTACTATTCTAAAAAAATTCGGAAAGTCAAAAAAACTGGTAAAAAAATCTCTTTTTTTTTCAGACAGCCGCCATTTTGCGAAAAATTATTTTTGTGACTTCTCCGAGGTTCATGCCATAGCAGCATTTGTTTGGATTAAAAATATATATTTTTGATTACTAGGAGGTTTGCAATTGTGTCAACCAGGGCGCGCCATATTTTTGAGACCCCCCACTTCAACACCCTGTAACTCTTAAATTTTTAATTTTTTTTTATGTGTTCTTTAATGTTTAATAAATATTTAATAAAATAATGACTTCAAAAATATTATTGGTTTTTTTTATTGCACCTGAAAAAACACCTACAATTCATGCTTCTAGACTAGAATACCCCCTTAAAGACAGTGTTGGGCCATTTAGTGACGTTTTATGTGTAAAAATTTAACATTATAAAAAAAAAAAGGTTTTCATTTTGGTACAAACCCTTACAAAGAGATTGGTGTACAATATTCATATAAAAAATATTTGACAGCAATGCCTTGCAAAGTCATTCCAGCAGGACCGTGTTTTAGTGAAACTCCGTGGATCAGAAATGCACGTACGGAGATAGCCGCCGATGAATGCAACAGTGGCGTGGTTCAGGTTAAAATTAATATTATAGTGTAGATAAAACATACAAAACAGTAAAACAATGTATTTTTAACTTACGTTGGCACCCCTTCCCGTCGGGCGCAACATTGCCATGCGGGCAGGCACAGTTGGCCGTCCTGCCGTCGTACAGGCATAATTCTGCACAGCCTCCATTGGAGGGGCCGGCACAAGGATTGTTGCCACGCTGCCTACAAGTAAAAACAATGATAATTAAGTTCCTGCGCGTATCTACCATCTTGAATTTGCTTGTGTCATTTGGAATCCTCAAAACCAAACTTATATTAACTGAATTGAAAGTAACAAAGTTTTTGAAACACCTGTCGTATTGTTTTGAAAATCATCAATGTAACCCTATTGCTCTTTACAAACGGAGAAAAATTTTTGATGTACTGTTTCTGTACAAAATTGTGAACTCCCTTATTGACTCTCCAGCCATGTTAGAAAGGGTTGAGTATCCGGAATGTATTTCATTACCCGGAATGCAATACCATATTGAATACCTTACTTTATACACAACATTTCAGATAAAATACGCACACAACTCCCTGCTCGAGCGTATCTGCAAATCTTATAATGTACTGAAGTCAAAACTATTGTTTCTGTATTGTTTACTATTTTATTTTTAATCGTTTTTTACTTACACTATGTACGATTTACTTCTCAGGGCCAACGTCATCTTTGGGGGTATTTTTGGAAAAGTGTGGAGGGTATTTTTAGGAAAGAAGGGAGAGGAAGTTCTGGAGAGGATAAAGGAAAGATAAAGACACATATTATGAGGGGTTGGTAGGAATCTGGGGTCAAAGTGTCCAGGGATAGGGAGTGATTGTAGGAATCCATCCCTCCGGGCTAGGTAAAGAGAGTTCTGCTGGAGAGGTCAAAACGTCTCGCTCAACTGTTTATGGAGTCTCTCCCGATCTGACCTGTCACGCATTTGATGGGCTATATCCACCATCAAGACATGGACAAACCTCTTGTCAATTCACCAAATGTAGCGACTCACTTGGGATGACCTATGGCAGATATCTGTGTGAAAGAGGACTGGAGTAGGACGGGAAGAATTGAGGACTGGAGGGGACTGGTGAAGCCAGTGGAGAGCACTTATGAAACAAGTTAATGGAACAAGTTATGGAACAAGTTAATGTTACTAGTCAGTTATAATGGTAACTCAGCTGTGTACCTTTGCCTGGAGAAAATCTGTACGTCCTTCAAGGAGTCGCCCACTCTCTTGGCGAGACTCTGATAGTTGCTCATGTTGGAGATGAGGGCCTTCTTGATTGAGCCGTGATCGTGAACTCTGTAACAAAAGTATCACGCTTAAATTGAATTCTTAAATTTAAAACTCACCTTTTCAGACAGTCGTGTCCATAAAGTCAGAAACATTAAGCTTCACAGCCAGTGAAATTGTAAATAACCAATTGGATAAAAATATAAGTAAATAAGAACTTGAAAGCTTTTTAAGGTCACTTCATAAAAATTCTCCATTCCTGGAGTCCTAAATTCTCCAGTCTTTCAAAATAAATACATATCTAATTTTGCCACTAATCTTCTCGTAAGTGTAATATGTAGCAATAGTAATGGAGGGTAGCAAATGTAAAATCATGCAATGTCCAGTGTTTTAAATATAATGTCCTCGGCGTGCAACGTCGTATCTTTTCCAAGCATAAATGGTTTGTAAATAATAAAATTAGATAGAGCCTAAGAAATCATAATAAATTGTACAGCGCCCTTGAAGTGATTTTTCACAAAAACGGCGCTCTACAAATTATCCAATTATTAATAAGAACAAACTAGTCAACAAAAACCACCTCAAAAAAAATCTTTTCCAAAGAAAATTCGATAATTGTGTTTAAAATGAGTGCTAAAAACTCACGTGTCCAGCCAAAACACTTCTCCGCCGTGCACTGTGAGCGAGAAGGGGTTATCGAGGCTGTCGTTCAGAAGCACTCTTTGCGAGGATCCATCGTAATCCATAGACATGATAACCTGCTGAGAAGAATCCGTCCAGTACAGTTTCTTGTGCTGAAAAAAAAGGAAGAATTATGTTATCGGCTGAAAAAAGTATTCAAATTATCTAAACAACTCTAATTTTGATAGGTCATAGTCGAGGCACTCGAGAAATTGTCCAAAGATTATACAAAGTGCGCACAAGTGCAGACAGATGGGGTCAGCTAACTTTTTCAGCTAATTTGTATTTTTAAGAGCATTGGATACGTTTACTAGGAATTCCGCCCTACCGCACTTATATATATATCTAACAAAATTCGGAGACAGACTTTTAAATCTTCTTGTGATAAATTATTAAACCATTTGCTAGTTTTGGGAGGGATTGCAAAGTACTGCGTTATTTTTATTAAAGTATATTATAAATTGGTATATGTCTATAGATATTTTATTTTATTTTGTGTTTAGACATTTGAAGGGTGATTCTGTATTTTTTGTGTTAAGACAAAAAGGCAAAATCCATTGGAAATGTCGAAAAGCGTCCGTCTTTCATTATTGGCTGTCAATTCATCATTCAATTGAGAATTTACAAGATATTTGTTATGAAAATAAATTCAACTTAATTATTACAAGATAAAATATTTATGTCTGGGTAGATAGTGAAAGATGTATTAACAGGTCCCGTGCCATTTACGCGCCGGCGCGCGCCCTACAGCTAAATAAAATTTAAAAAAATAACTTTTTGAAATGCGATTTTAAACCTTATGTATAAAGAAAATGTATGAAGGACAAGGTCAGAATCGCTTGGGGCATTCTTGTTCTTGACGTAACAGATAAAAGAAACACACCTAGCCACTCGAATAATTATTTGGGGATATTTCTGTGACTTTCCAAATGACATTTCTCCCGCGATTTCGGCTGTCAAACTATGAGCGCCGCGGGACATGAAAAGATCGATAAACCTAACAATTTGTCAAATAAACGCAAGTAATGTTGTCTGTAGGCGTACTTTAATGTTCAAGTAACATGTTTGGGTAAATATTATATACGATAGCATAAAATAAACCCACAAAATATTACGTCAAAAGTCAAAACATCGTGAAATTTTCGAGTTCCATCCGTAAAAACCATGGCATTTAAATGGTTAAACTTCCATTTTTTTTCAATCAGTTAAGTTTGAAGGATAGGAAATAGACATGAACGGAATTCGGCAACTTTACATATAACTTACCGGGTGAAATGCATAAAGGATTGCCGTATTATCATATCATTATATTACAACTACAATATTTTTAATAATATAAGCCTAACAGGCATTCATTCAGACTATCCGTTTCTCATATTATTTTGATATTTGTAATTTTTTATATGCGATGACATTCGATTCGCAAATTTTCTAGCGACTAACACCTCTTGACGAGGATTTCGCAGCAAACGTGCTGTAATCTCTCCCATTAGCGTAACTTTTAAGAGATGGTGTCTTAACGCATGCTCGTTAGCTCGATACGGAATACCCCATTTAGGAAAACTGTCAAATTTTGTCATGTACGGCTTATTTAATACACATTAGGCTGTCACAAAAGATGCGGAATCGCCCTTCTGATTAGTTGTACAACTTGTCCACGAACATTATTTTTGAGAAATTTTCTATTATTCTTCGGGTAGTGAGATTTCAGTACACAAAAAAAAATTAATGACCCCGTCATCAAAGAAGTCCTCAAGCCGCCGCTGAGGAACAGTTATGGAGATACTAACCTCGTAATCAAGGGTGATATCAGTAATGAGTGCCCTGGACTCGTTGTACAGCAGAGTAACGTTGGAGCCATCCAGGCCAGCTTTCTGTATCCATCCCGCGCCCGCAAAGAACAGGTTACCCTGTACAGGGTCCACGGCTAGGGCTGTAATTGTAACAAAAAAACAAAACAAATTAATAATTACAAGTATAATATAAGAAAAATTTCATCAACCTAATTTTGTTCCATATTTTTATTTAAAGATGTACTCCCATAAAAAGCTATGCTTTTGTGAATGGGAGGAAGGTGTTATTTATTTAGCTATCAAAATATTTTTTTTATTACTGTTGTTTTTATTATACTGTTATTTATTGTTATTAATATCATCAAGAATATTTTTTTATTACGCTAGTTTTCATTTTTAACCTCTCCACGAGTATGGCCGAAATGGTGCGGCGAAGTGAAAAAATGCCCAGAAATGTATGGCCGTGTAGCGACTCGATACGTGACATTGACCATTTTTGTAATGGTATCATTGTTTTACATACACTGGCCACACCGGAGTCTCGAAAAGTTTCGAAAAGTCACAAGTCCCGCCATTGCGATTTCTTATCAGAGTCGATAACACATGTCATTTGTCAATCTAAATCCTTCTGATAATTGTTGCAGTTGATAATTTAATTTTTTCGTAATATGTTAAAGTTATAAATAAATGCAATCACTATCGCCAAGTGTTATTATTCGTACATTCCCGCAACCCTCATAGCATGGTATATCCCAGGTAAGTTATACCGTCCCACACAGCTATAGCCGCAACGTTGCGTCCGAGGCTATAATTCAAACACCGTAACATTTTTTTTTTTTTAAAGAAAGAAAAATATTCCCGGGTTACGAATAACTCAACAAAATTTGAAAATCTACTACCACCATAGAAAGCGGAAAATGTTGCTTGTATTGTGATGGAGGACTTAGCCAGCCGAGGAATCGAACATCCGACGCCCAGATAGGACCCAAACGCGATGCCAACTCAGCCACTGATTGATCTAATTATTATAAATGCTCACCTGTAGGTGTTTCCATTTCATTGGCCAAAACCACATATCTGGAACTTCCGTTCAGTCTGGAAACTTCAATCACATTCCTCTTGGGGTCCGTCCAGTACATGTTGCCCGCTATCCAGTCCACCGCCAGGCCTGTATCATAAAATACACATTGAGATATGGTACAGGTATGGCGTGTGTGTTACAAGCACGGAACAGCTGTAACAAGCTCGAAATCTGGAAACTCGTACAACTGGGAATAAATAAATAACAGAAATAACCAGTTCCTCAAAAATAATCAGTTTCTCAGAAATAACCAGTTCCTCAGAAATAACCAGTTCCTCAGAAGCAACTAGTTCAAGGTCTCCAGGCCTGATCATTTTTGAGGTTGCCATGTGGAGGGTTTTTTTAAGGAAAGGAAGGAGAGGAAGATCTGGGAAGGAAAAAAGGCATGAGGGGTGGTAGGATCAGTGTGTCCAGGAGTGACAAATGTATAAATTCATCTCGCCCCCTGTGGTACGAGGCGATAGGTTGAGACGGTCCTCCTGGAGGTAAAATGGCCTCCCTCAACCAGTCTCTCCAACGCTACGGCCACGGCTAAGGCCTGTCACACAGTAAGTGGGCAGATGCATCTGTCGCCAAGGCCTGGACAATTACATGAACCCGAGCACCCCTGCTAAGTCACCAAACGTAGCAAACCACTTGCGGAAGAAGTGTTTGTTATCAATAAATGGTTCCTGGGATGGCGGTACCCATATACGTCCCTATATTACATATGCATGTAAATCCATTCAAATCCAATGTCTATAGCTAGTCCATAAGCAAAAGAAAGTGCACAGACTCTGTTTCTTTTAATGCGCTGAAAGGGCATGAAACTACTAACAAACCATACTGCATTTGCCTTACCATACCTGCATTTATTCTGGAAAACACTAGGGCACTGCCTTTTGTTTTAGCTACATATAATCACAACAAGAATTGTATAGTTTTGTTAAGTTTACCTGTCAACCAATCAATCGGCACATTTTCCACAGACTCTGTTTGTTCTACCAGAAGCTGTCTTCCGGTTCCATCCCTTCTGATCCTGCTGATGGTTCCATGGTCAGAATCCGCCCAGTAGATGAAATCTTCAACTAAAATAATGAAAGCACATATATACTACATCTCATGGGCTATTCCAGTCTATTCTATTTTTGTATAATCAGGAGTACCCCAAGGCTCTAATTTAGGCCCACTCATCTTTTCCATTTTTATTAATGATATTTCAGAAGTGTTAAATTTCACAACTTCTGTATCAATAGTACTGTACATATATTTGCGGACTGCAGCTTCGAGGTTAAAAATATCCCCAAAGATTCCTGGTGTGGAATTAATTTTAAAAAATACATGAAAATAGGGAAAAATAAATTACCAGCGTGAAAGTCGATGCTCGTCGCCATGGAAACTTGCGAGATGGGTCCGAGCACTGCCGTCTCGTTGTCCCCGTCCAGTCCCAGCCCCCGGATCTCCCAGTTGATGGAATAGAACATGAACTCCTCCATACCTGGCGGGGGGGTACAATCATTTCATGTAGTGAAATTTCTATCTATCGTTTTTGAAGGGTCCTATGAATGTGGGAAAACAATGGATGCGGGGAAATACAGAAAAAAATTACATTCATACGCAAATGTTTAATATTCTAAAAAAGGTACATTTTTCACATAAAATGAATGGTTTTGATTGAAAATGTTGTGATACCTAATAACTAGGTGATAACAAATAACTATGTTGTGATACCTAATAACTAGGTGATAACAAATAACTATGTTGTGATACCTAATAACTAGCAACGTGTTTTTCAATAGAATTTTTTTCTACTTTGACAATTTTTAATCTTTCTTGAAGGGTATGCACTTTATTCATCGGACGGTTCATTTTTAAGATAGGAACACTTAAAAGGAGTAAGTAAAAAGAAAACTACACGCGGACATCGCTGTGTTTGAATGTCTAACGACAACTAGTGCCAGAACGTTCACCGACAGCGATAGATTGAGTAAACATTGCTTTAAATTAATAATGTTTCATGGCACTGATTGGATTTCTTGCGTGTTTATGTTCCGTTTCAGCCAATGGGATCGGCAGGGATTCAGAGTTTTTGAATTCTGCACTTTTATGTTGTACTTACCTGCAAGGTAGCCGCCAAATTCAATATAGCGCACTTATGGATATATCTGGGACTGTAACAAGGGTCTATCTACATCACCAAATGGAGACCAAGCCAGAAGACACAATAGCAGTGAGTACATACTTAATTGTGTATTACCGTATCTTGTTTGGTGGTCGGGCACGGCTCGTATGGAAGTCCATAAGCGTTTTAATTGCATAGATTGGCCGCAATACCATTCTGACCCCGTGCACAAGCACAAAACAAATAATGCAGTAAAATTTTACACAAGAGGAATGATCGATGCATTGGTCAATGAGCGATGGAACAAGCGATGATTTTTGTAAGTTTTGTATGAGATTAATTTGGGAAAGGAAGAAATAAACAACACAAATGAGAAAACGTTTATTCGAGAAACATTCAATTGAAATTTCACTGGGGTTACAAATGGTTGAAAGTAAGGAAGAGGAACGATAAAAAAAATTAAACAATCGGAATGGGAAATTTGATAACAATAATTATTATGAAATTTAGTAAAATTATTGTACTGGACGCTCATGGACTGTCAAATGCCGGCTTCCTCTTGAGGCTACCTTGGGTAAGGATTTGCAAATAAAACACAGACTTCACGAATGTCATCAGACAATTCACTGATTGGGCCAGTTGCTTCCCTATTTATTGGGCTACAAGTGAAAAGTGTCTACATGTGTTAATAGAGTTAGTTATTCTTTTCTCTGAAATGAATATATGGGGGCCTGGATGAAACAATACATGCGTCATAGCTCCAAAGATTAATTACTAAGGTCCCACAGTTTGCTAGTACGTAATTTAACCTTGCACAGGATTATCTCAAAACCTACATAAATATTTGCTTTGGTATGATCTACTAAAAACTGTTTTACTAGGTGGTATCAACATAAACGCCTGTCAAACATCATAGGATTAACAATAAAAAGAAGGATCCTCACCGATGCATCTGTTTGGCTTGGCAGGATCCACATGGTGACCCGTGGCGCACGCACAGGAGCGGGTGAAGGGTCCCGTGGGCAGGCACAGCTGCTGGCAGCCCCCGCGTCCCCCTTGACACGAGTTGGTGCCGTTCTGCAGCGCCGCATCGTAGATCTTTATGGACAGCACATTCGCTAGAAGGGAAACATCATTTTTATTACGAGTACAGAATCATCAGTAATTTTGAACACTTTATCAATAGTTTTTAATAACCGAATGACCGAATGAACGAAAGGAACGAATAACCAAAAATTAAGAAAACCCAATACCTTAGCCATATTATGAAAAATGACAAATATAAGTTTACCCAATTGATAATCTGGGGAAAGTTTGATAGAAGATGCCACACCTCACGACTTCAAAACTACGAAGGAATTTTATCAAAGTTTTCCGGCTCCAGTCCACAGGGTAAAAAGACTGCCCTGATGACAGCGAACCTCTATTAGAAGAGAGCAGAGGAAATATGTAAGATTTGTTCATATGAAGCAGATACTTTGTGATGTGACATTATAGTTTACTGCCCTGAAGAAGCTAGGGTTGTAGTTATTAGCATTAAGTATATAAAAAATAAAAGGGTGTTTACTAAGTTATTGTTTTATTTTTTTAAATATGACAGAAATGGTAAAAAAAAATACTCACGGGTATTGTTCCTCAGGACCTGGTCATCGTTGCAGGAGGTCTTATCGCAGATGTGAATTGCCTCATCATGGCCTGAAGCATAGTAAAGCCTGTTGTTGAAGTATAACACCAGTGCAGATGGTTCACTGTCTTTGGGAATCGGAACCTGTAGAACAAAATAAGTGGCAGGTTGGAAGATGGTCAACTTAGCACCTATAAACACTCAGTTGTAGTACCATTGCGCCGTCTCCCAGTCTTTTTAATTATTCCCCTGACAATAGCTCAGCCCCCCTTTTTCCCCCTCTCGAGAGCGAATAAAAATTGGCAGTTTTCATTTTCCAATTTCTGGCAATACTGGCTTTGCGTGCTATTTTTTCATTGGAATTTAGTTATGTGACACTTGTGTTTAACCTTGACGTTAAACACAAGCAATCTGAAATTGTTTTTTGAAGTTAAATTTTTATTTTGAATTTTCTTTGTTTAAATATTACTGCCTTTAGAATTAACAAAATTTTGAAATTCATCATATTCAATGTATGATTTATTGTACTGGTGTATCTAACGTTCTTTCAAATTAATGAAGCATAATTTCTACAGCATTGAAAAAAAAAATTACACCACAATTTTTCAAATAATTCTAGATTATTTTATTTTAATGTGAATACTGCACAAGAGTACCAACTGCTTCCAACCATTTGGAGCCAGTGAGACTATGGCATCCCCAATTGAGGAATGTTGTAAGGTTGAAGGCAGTAAAGAGGGGAAGACGAGGAAGAGAAAGGTGGGGAAGTACTGACTAATCATATCTGGCCACCAAACACACTATTTCAAGCAACATTTCAATCCGGAATGGTGGGCTTATACTGAGAGTATCATCCACTCTGGAAAGTGCTGCAAATATACTACATATTATTTTTAATTAATAAATTGTGGAATAACGCAAAGTACTCAGGTAAAATTTGTTTGCGCATGCTGGGATTTGAACCCGTAACCACCTGTGTCAAGCACCTGTGCAATGCTGGTCAAGAGCCTTACCCCTCAACCACGGAGGCCGTTTCCTAGTTCCACAACTAGTTTTCAGGTATATGAGCCGTCGAGGCAGGACTTTTGGCCATAGATGAACCAGTCTTTCTTCAATTTCATGCATAAATAAATACAAGTCACTTACCGTGAAGACTTTGGTTTCAACGAAATCGTAATACTGTATGGTAGAGCTGTGAGAATTCACCCAGTAAAGGCGAACAGATTCCAAGTCCATTGCGAGACCTGAAGATAAAAATTACAGCTAATTAATTAAATTTCAATTTCTTTACTGCAAATTATTGCCACTTATACTAGTAGTTCTGTGAATAGTAGCTCGCGTCCAAAAAGGTATGTTTTTAATTTTCTCTTATTTAATAAATAAAAATCAAAATTTCCTCTTAAATCGTAAGATTTGTAAGTAGATACATACTTAAAAAGATTAAGTAAAAAAAAAAAAAGAGGGTGCTGTATGTCGATCAAACCGTCAACCAAAAATGGAAAAGTCACAAGATAATAAGAAAAGGTAATTAGAAATTAGTCCTTACTCTGTGGCAGTGCAAGATCCTTGGTGGTGCTCTGTGAGACCAGGACAGTTCTGTCAGACCCGTCCATGTTGCTTTTCTCGATGGCATACAAACCGATCCTCATGTGGGCCCAGTATAGTTTCCCTCTGCAATGAAACAATTATTTAAAAATAAGCATCTCATTTGGCATAACTGGTTCCAATTGGGTTTAGTTTATTTACATCCTTTCAAATTTAATGGCAGTGATGACACAATAACGTAAAAAGAGGACTTGCAGAACTAGAAAATGTTGAGGAATGTGTTTTTTTTAAATTACTTATTTGGGTGATATTGCATCCTTGACTGTTTCCGAATTACAGCTTCAGATGCACTTGGAAATGGACTGTAAATACTAGACAATATAACGAAACGAAAAGGTGTTTGCTGGTGATAGATAATATGTGTAGGGAAAAATAATGGATTACAAGGAAGGAGGACAACCAATCACTTACCTCTTCGAAGGCGAACAACACAATTACAAATATAGTTTATTTAGTTCCACCGCGGTACCTCGAGGTAATTATCGCCACAACCACACAAATAAGTATAAATGATCTTGATACTGTCAAAATACCTTCTTAGTTCATAAATTAATATATATGAACACAAACAAAAACAAAAGTATTTGAATTCACCCTTGTCATTGCTCCATTTTTAAATGCTTTTCCAGCAAGGATAGGGAGGGTAGGTACTGGATAAAGGACACCCCAGTAGGTATCATCATTTCAAAACCACTGTCATTAGACAGTTGTTTGTCTGTCTGTTTGTTTGCCTGTCTCACTGGGAGCAGTTCTAGTATCGAGCCATTTAAAGACATGACATTTAAAGGCACCTTTAACTCGTTGCTTGCCGAGTACGCACCGGCGCGCGCCAAATTAAACTCTAAAAACTACTTTTTGAAATGCGATTTTAAACCTTAATTATAAAGAAAACGTATGAAGGATAAGGTCAGAATCGCTGGGGCATTCTTAAGGTATAGAATGCTTTGAACACATCTGTGGAACCCAAATAATTTCTATGAATTCTTTATGGATTTCTGGCTGAGTTTTTTTCGGAGCATTTCAACTGTCAGATCGGTTGCATCATTCTCGTAAGAAAGATCGTAAACATATGACTTCGTCAAATAAACACAAGTAATGTTGATTTTAGGCATGGTTTATTGTTCAAGGAATGTGTTTCGGTAAATATTACATAAGATAGCATAAAATAAACCCACAAAATATTAAATCAAAGTCAAAACATCACGGAAATTTTCGAGTTTCCTCCAGTGGCACGGGATGAGTTAAGGAAAGGTTTTGATCAAGATTGTGATGAGTAATCAATTGTCTTCCAGAGTCAAGTCCTCCAAAATGCATTCACCTCAATATCTGGTCTCCAAACTTGACATCATGAGAGGGTAGAATCAACTTTTTAAAACTTTTAATTTTGAAAATTATTTAACTATTTAACTAAAAAAAAATTGCAAAAAAGATAATAATAACCTGGTGGGATCCAGCGCCAATCCTGACACCTTCTTCAGCTCCCCGCCCGAGATAACAACGGCCGTGTATTCCCCCCGCAGGTTGCACACTGAGATGTGCTCCCGACTGCCCGAGGATGAGAAGAACATGAGCTGGGAGATCCAATCCACGGCGAAGCCAGCCGGGCTCTCGATGCCCGTGTCGATGATGCTCTGCGTCGGTCCTGCCGTCAGACCCGTCTTCTTTATCTCGTTTATCTGGGAGCAGACAGTTAAAACCAATTAAAACAAAAATAATAATAATCGAATGATTTAGAGAGCGCTGTTTTTGAAAAAAAATCACCACTGATCGGTGAATAACAAAAAATTATCATGTCTAAAAACCAATTACATTTTTCTTCACTATAACAAGTACTTAAGGTACCTACCTAATCATTTTGATTAACGTGTGTAGTTCAAAGCATCGACAAAAGATGGCGCCACTTCCGTCCACGTAGGGACCCTACCAGCATGTCCATGTATTATCCTAATATCTGGGAACAGTGAATTAAACAATTTGGGAGGCGAGTGTGGGTGCCGCTGCTCCATTTATCTCCGGGAACCATTTATTGGATGACCAACACCCCAAGTGGTTCGCCACGTTTGGTGATTTGGAAGGGGTGCCTGGGTTCATGGGGTGAGGTTAATGTTTATTGGAAGAGATTTCACCCTATTGATAAAATCCGTAAGATGTCAATGCGTACTACTTTTTAATCAAAAATAAACTTATGGCGTCTCAGACGGAAAAGGTTAAAAGATGGTCCCCTTGAACACTGTAGGAGACTGGGTGTAGACATTGGGTGTCTCCCACAAAGACTGTAAATAGGGCGTCGGGTAGTCCTTGTAGCCGCTAGGTCCCGATGGGTAGAGGTGTCCAGAGGGGAAGAGGCAGGGTATGCGTTTGCCCACATACTGCTTGACAGGCCGGATCGGGAGAGACTGGTTGAGGGAGACCTATATAACTGGACTCTCCCAATCCGTCGCCTAGCACCACAGTGGGAGGTGTTGATTCAAACGTCCCCCAGATTCCTATCAGCCCCTCATATCTTTCTCCTTCCTAGAACTTTCTATCCTTCCTTTCCCTAAAAAGACCCTGCACACAGCATCCCCATAGCCACAGCATGACATAGGCCCCGAGGGAAATTTTTTTCCACAGGGCTTCCTATCTGGAGCTAATATTAAAAAATATATATACATATTCATAATATGGCATGACAGACTAAAATATCAGTATTAGGCAATATGGCAAAAGAACAGTTTAAGCCAAGTGTAATCAGGCGTACCTGCGTGTCAGCCCAGTAGATGGTGTTGGTGCTTGCCACAAAGTCCAACTGCTGCGGGGAGAGCACCTGAGGCATGCTGATGGTGGGGATGGTGTGATAGTAGGGCAGGCTCAGGTCCACTCCGCGCAGCTCATTGGGGCGCGATATCAGAAGCACCTTCTCGTTCACTGAGAGAAAGCAAATCAAAGTTAATTATGTTACTCTTATTTAAGTACATTTATTGTTTTTTTTTTCTATTTCTTTTCTATTTAACTCGTGACGTGCCTTGGAGCAAACGGGTAAATTTCACAATGTTTTGAATTTTACGTAATATTTTGTGGGTTTATTTTATGCTATCTTATGTAATATTTACCGAAACACATTCCTTGAACAATAAACTATGCCTAAAAACAACATTACTTGCGTTTATTCGATGAATTTATACGTTTTACGATCTTTTTCACGACAACGGCGCGCGAGTGACGCAAGCCAATCTGACAGTTCAAAGGCGGGAAAAATTCTTGGCCGGAGATTATAAACAATTCCACAGAAATTATTCTGCTGTGCTAGATGAGTACACGGTATCTTATACCTTATGAACAAGTATGCCCCAAGCCATTCTGACCTTATCCTTCATACGTTTTCTTTATAATTAAGGTTTAAAATCGCATTTCAAAAAATTATTTTTAGAGTTTAATTTGGCACGCATCTGGCGCGCGCGGGCGCGTTATCGGCAAGGGACCGGTTAAGAAATAGAAGAAAAAAAACAATAGTGTTGAACAACAAGTGTTAAAGCAGTTATGATTATCAAAAAGAATGCCGCCTATGAGTGATATTTTATGCACATGAAGAATATAGTGAAGGTATTCTATCTCTGAAAAACAACGTATAACTTGGAATTCCTCAAGGATCTGTTTTGGGACCGCTCCTTTTTATTATATACATCCATACTAATATTATAAATGCGAAACTGCTCGAGTTTGTTTATGACCTTTTCACGCATAACACAATATAAAGACTTTAATAATTCTTTCACCAATATAAAGCTAAATTATATGCGCAGACTACAGGTTGTATATGATGGTAAGCTCTGGTGTTATGAAATTATAAATATTAATATATTATACTTGTTATACGTTTTCTGTCGCTAACAAAAGCGAGTTTTTGCTAACGTCAGAAAAAAATCTTTTCCATGGAAACAATGTTGATATATTTTTGGGCTCTATGCTGGTAGGCACTCAGTCTACTGGTCAGCTACTACTGCAGAAAATTTAAATATTAGAATTCGTTTTTTTTTTTGGACAAGCTTGGAATAAATGTCAGATTTGAGTTCCTGTATTAAAAATATAATTCGTAACGATTATAAAGACTGAATGATAAATAGAGTATTTTTTTATTATATTAACGAACTTCCAAATATTTAAATAAAAATAAACATCCGAAATGTTTGTAAGCGCATAAATTCCGAACGAATGAACAAAATTGGATAAGTAATTCTTTTTTTCTTTGAGCTATAGCATTATGAAATTTAGGTGGCAGGCGAGATGTTTGAAAACTGAATGTAAGGGAATGAATATATGGAATGCGAGAGGGGATGGGGGTGGGGTGGGGGGGAGATAATTGAGAAGTGCAAGCGCTACAGTAATTTCCCGTAATACCATGCGAGCGAAGCTGCGGGGAAAAGCTAGTTAATGATAAAGTGAAGTGTTTAAAGTACTGTTCCATCAAACTTTTTGCAGATGATGCATATATAGCAAATAATATTGAAGGGTTAATAAACACATTATTAAATGAGAATATTTAAAATGATGCAATAGCTTACCAACACAGTTCCTTTGGTCCGGTGCCAGCCTCATAACATGAGGACAAGCGCACTGATATGTTTTGGGCCCATCAAGCAAGCAGAGATGGGAGCACCCACCGTTATTGTCTCCACAAGGATTAACCCCACCTGCAAACAAATAAATGTTTTTAAAATAAATAATGTAAAAGTTTACTCAGAGAAAGGATACAAAAAGAGAGATGAAACACAATGCGTTAAATATTTTTATATAGTTTATTTACTTTTTCTCCTTTTTAGTTGCTCTTCGCATGTTAGTTTACCTTGATTGTTCTGTCAAGGAAGGGGGCATGTTTTCGCCAATTAAAATTGCCAACCTAGCAAATCAATTTTATTAAGTTGAGATTCAGCATGTGGAAATATATTTTGTATGATTAATTTGGGTTATTTCACAATTTATTCATTTGAAGAGTGGAAGATACTCTCAGTATCGCCCTGGTATAAAGACAACCATCCAGAATTGAAACATGGCTTGAAATGGTTTTGTCAAATCTGTTGGATTACCACCCAGGCATCTTGAGCTCAATTCCTCTGCTGTAATAGTTCCAGAGAGGTTGCAAGTACTTTCAACAATCATTCTCTTGCTTCTCACACATAATTCTACGAAAACGAAAAAGACAGAAGAAGATACTATAACAATACCACAAGCAAATGCTTTTAATCCTTCAGATCTCGGCCATATTCTGTCAGAAGGTCAAAATATTTCCGCTTTGCAATAAGATCCAAATAAATAAAATATTTCTGAACGTATACAAACACTAAAACTGTTTTTGAAAGGTGATGAAACGCGCTTTCAAATATTATTATCAGAAATAAATATGTACGTCATTTTTTTTAAATATAAAATTTTTTAATGCAAATATAAAAAAGATAAGTTTTTAGATTTTCACGGCCAAAAGTATTAGAGATGTATATTTTAATACTTTAGATTTAAATATGAAGCGTGGTGTTTTCTCTTTCTAACAACCCTTGGATCATATTTCTCACTATGACAGTAAGGAAGATACACCAATTTCTATGAGACCTACATGAGTTGTTCCCAAAAGTGAGTAAATTAGCCTGAAGGGTTAATGGAAGAGCAGTATAAATTATAAGATACAAAATTGTAAGATGAACCTAATTAATAAATAAAATAAATAAATTACATCATGTCATATACGACCTTTCTCCGGGACTACTATATTTATGTTCAACATCTGATGGTGCTCAGAACTCAGGAATGTTTGTCTTTCTTTAAATTTAAAAAAATTGAATTCTCCGGTACCTTTAGGCTGGCGACTAGGATGCATGATTGTAATATCAAACGGCTGCGTGTACGTCCTCTGCAGTATGAACACATCGCTGCCGTTCCATTTGTTGGCGCGGATGAGAGAGTTGGAGCGCCAGTCCGTCCAGTACACGTGGTTCTCAAACAGCGACACGGCAAAGGGGTGCGACAGGGTCACGTGGCCGCGCAGGACCTCGTGGTAATCTGTGCCCTCGTACGTTGTGGTCTGGATAGAGTCCGATCTACAAAATATATAAATGAGAAGATTAATTTTTTTATGTGAATACATTGAGACTATAGATTCCCGATTGGAGTATGTTCATAGGCTGAAGGAGGCGGGAGGCGAAGGATATGAGGTAGAGGAAGGTTGTGCGTGTGTATTGTGTGTAATGTGCGTGACTATTCAGGTCTGGTTATTAAATAAGGCTGGGATCATTTCTAGCAATGTTTCGATTCTTAAAGTTGGTCCTTCACCGGGACGATTCTGAGAGTACCTATTATTACCTATTACCTTTCATTAACTTACAAATCTGCTAGGTTAACCTGTCAAATGCCTCGCATATTTCGAAAAACTGCGCGGAAATTACCTTCCTGACTTTTGCTCAAATATCCGTATAAAAACAAAGAAATTGTTTTTTTTTAGATTGTTTTCTGTTTGACAGATAATGTTTCTTATTATTCATATATATTACATAATTATTTCTTTGCAAGTTTTCCCAGAATATCTAACTTTAAAAAAAAATGTATAAAAATTTTCCTACAAAAAAAAAAAAATATATCCATACAAAAATGAACTAATTATTTTATTTCTACACAAACCTGAATAGACACCCTACGTGAAAAAAAACAATCCGAAGGTGTTTTTGAAGATATAATGACATTGATACTTCTTTGAAAATGTAAAATATTTTCATTTTATCAAAAAAAATTCAAACGCCAAGTGTGCACTTTAGAATTTTTTTGTGACGCATTTCATAAGTTTATTATAACAATTCTTTCAGATTTTGGTAGTTTATACAACTGTTGTTTTTAATAATATTATTTTGTAATAGAAACCCGTAAATAGATAATGCTAAAAATATAATTGTTCATTATGACGTAAAAAATTTGACATTTCTACGACAATCTTACGAAGCTAACTTTAGTAACTTTTCTTTTGTGAAATGTTATAAAAATTACATCAAAATGATGTAAATAAAACTATCTTTCTGATGATATCTCAAATCTATTCTTTCCATAATGAATTTATATAAAAAACAATGAAAGTATGTACAGTTTACCTTACCAAATTCTGCCACTTTGTGGTATCGATATGAACTGACTTCATCCAAGATGGCCGCCGTGGCCTTATACAGATAAGGTCCATAGTACAGGGTGACACAATCATGACAATATAAATAAAATTTGCTTATATTTTTAATTATATTTATTTTAATTTTATGTACAATGAAAATACGTGAAATACATTTTTTTAAATTCAGATACTGTGTGGTTCAGTAAAAATAAAAGTTCAAGATATTTTTTTCATCATACTGTTTTCAGTTTTATAATACATGAAACACGTTTTTCAAACTTTGGTCGAGAGGTAAGGCTCCGGACTACGAGAAAAATCATTTTACACATACATAAATTTATTATTATAATATTCAAATTTTTAGACATTGACATTACAACCATCCTAATAGAACTATTACTAATACACAACATACCGTAGCGAGGACCCCACACCCTTCCGTCACCTTTCGTTTTTTGACAATTCGTCGGTCTGCCATTCTATAACAATAGAAACAATCATGTATATCACATCATATAATCATCAATACGCTTGTATTTATAAATATTTTACAATTTTTGAAGAAAGTTCTTCGAAAGAAAAACTTCGTAATTTTTCTTTTCTTCATAATATAATATAAACAAAAAAAAAATTTTAGCATACCTAACTGATATTATTTTGTGATATTTATTACTATTTATGAATAATTGAAAAATTTATAAACATTGAAAAATTAATTATAAAAAACAATTATTATAATTATAACGTATTATCGTATCCACCCAGTATGATCTTGTAAAAACGTTCATGAATAATTCAAATTCGACACATTACCACGAGAGGGCAGCACAGGTGTTCATAATTCCAAGAATCGTCCGTTCACGCATACATTCAAAGAACAACCAATACACGTGAGCGATCGGCCGGCGTGGTTCATTTATTTATTTAGAATATTTTTACTAAATATTGATGAAACAAAGGCTTTGATACATAATCTAAATAGATTTCTCTACATAATGATGTACAAATCTTTATAACATTACGCTATTTACACGTAAACATCAACCTACAAAGTCAAAAATTTTTATTTAGCCGTATTTGAAGTGCCTGTGGCCCGGAATTTCATTTTTCGTAAAATAAAAACTAAATATGAACAGATCAAAGGCGTTGATATATTATCTCAATTGATTTTTCTACCAAATGAAAGACAAAACATTGCAAACTATACGAAATATCACACACAAAACTGAAGACAAAACTAAAAACTTTGTCGAACAAAAAATGGCATTTACTTTGACGTAATATATTGTCGGTATATTTTCACTTACCGTATTTTATATTTACTGTAACACATTCTATAGACAATAAACTATACGTATAAACAACTTTACTTACGTTTATTTGTTGAATTTGATTAATTTCGGAGCTTTTTCTGTAGCTGTTGCGCACTGTATTCACTTTATCGTCGGCGGTTGAAAAGGACGCTTCAAGAAGCCATAGAAAAATTCAAAACAATTATTTGGAAGGGACTAGACGTACTGTAGGTTCTGGCATCGTGAAGTAAGAGAATAGGGCAAGCGATTCTGACCTTGTCTTTCATACGTTTTCTTTATAATAAAGGGTGAAAATCGCATCTCAAAATTTTTACTTTTAATTTTATTATTCGGCTGTAGAGTGCGCACATGTGCGCGAACGGCACACGACTTGTTAATGAATGCTAAAACATGAATTCGTAATTGTGTGAAAAATTGATTGAAGTTTTGAAATAAAATTCAATTCCAGCCATTTTTGGGTTTATCCGTTTTGTATTATCAGAGTTTGAATTTTCGTGGTTTGAATTTTAACCTCTCGTCTGTCGCGGACCCGCCGGCTGGATTTGCTTTTTTTTGACGTGATAATGTCTTATAAATCGATAAACACCGGCTGCATGCACGAAAAAGCATGACTCATTGTCACGGACCGCCTGAGCCGAGCGTGCGAACAAGCGATAGAGAGGCACGATCGGCCTAAGCGTTCGGTTTGTGACGCATCTATCTCTCTTCCACTGCATCGTTATTATACGACGTTATCACGTAAAATTATCATCCGTAAACCAACTTTACAACCAAATTTTTTTTAAATGCAATTTTAACACTTATGTATAAATAAACTGTATGAAGGATAAGGTCAGAATCGCTTGCACCAATATCAATCTAGGACCTAGGTACTATTTGATAATTATAACTACTCTGAATTATTTTTAAAGTTTCTATGAAATTTTCACGCAGTTTTTCGAAATACCATCCAACATTCAACAGGTTGATAAAGGTTTGAATTTTCATGGTTTGAATTTTCAAGGTTTGAATTTTCATAATTTGAATTTTCATAATTTGAATATTCATAATTTGAATTTACATAATGTGAATTTTCGATATTGTAATCACATAATAAATTACAATAAACAGTGTGACTCACCTCGCGTCCACCCAGTAAATCCTTCTGGCAGTATAATCCAAAGTGATGCCGTTCGGCCACGCTCCATCGGACACACGGTCAACGCGAACTAGCACACGTCTCGCATTGCCGGCAAGCGTGCAGCGCTCAATACGTGGGGTGGACACCTCCCAATCCGTCCAGAATACCAAGCTACAAAAAACACAAACCAAAATTCACAAAATCAGTTTTGAACTACAACATAGGGTCTTTTTTTAAATGCATCGACTTGAATATCAATATTTGAATTTCGATTTTGTTTTCTTGAATCTTTGAAGTGGAAATTAACCCGCTTCCCCACATCCAATCGAGTTGAAACTCGGCACATAGACTTGTCGATGACATTGTATTCAATCAATTTTTGGTAGCACAAACGCACTTTCGAATTTGCATTGATTCAAGAAAACAAAATCGGAATTCAAATAGTTGAATTAAAAAACAATAACAAAGACAGTGAAAATAATTTAACTGTAAACCAAATTGTCATTTGCTCTATCATTCCTGTATTGTCATTTGAGGAGTATTTCCATCTCTTATAGTATTAAAAAATTGCCACTTGTGAATGTTGAACTGATGACTCAAAGCAAAAAGTTGTTACCCGTCTCTAGGGTCCACGGCGATGGCCCTCGGGCTGTCCATGTCCCCTGCCACGAGGGTTCTCCTGAAGCTGCCGTTGAGTCTGGCCACCTCGATCTGGTCAAGGTTGCTCTCCACCCAGTAGAGGTTCTGAGCGATCCAATCCACGGCCAAACCTTCCGCAGTTGCTAAACCCGTTTGGACGACCACTTCGATGTTGCTGAGAGCTGCAAAAATATATTCATGTCATAACAGAAAATTGAACAAAAATAACATTGAAGAAAGGTGAGAAACATAATAAGCAAACAATTTACAAAAAACAACAAATAAATAAAAATTAATAAACAACAAACTAACAAAAACAACAAAAAATCCACAAACAAAGAAAAACTTTTTTTTTTTTTTTACAGTTAATACCGCACAAGAGTCCCAACTGCTCCCGCCTGGAGCCAGTGAGACTATGGCATCCCCAATCGGGGTATGTTGTGAGGCTGAAGGTAGTGGGGAGGGGAAGGAGATAGGGAAGAGGAAGGTGGGGAAGTACCTGGCTATTCAGATCTGGTCACTAAACACGGCTAAAGCCATTTCAAGCAACGTTTCAATTCTGAATGGTGGTCTTACACCAGGGCGATACTGAGAGTATCTTCCACTCTGGAACGTGCCGCAAATATACTATTTATTATTTTAAATGAATAAATTGTGAAATAACACAAATTAATCAAATAAAATTTATTTGCGCACGCCGGGTTCGAACCCGCGACCTTCGGATTGTGAGTCGAGAGTCTTGCCTCGGGACCTCGGAGGCCGTCAGTCTAAAAATAAATAAAAATAAACAAGCGAAAAAAAAAAAAACAAAGAACAACAAACAAACAAACGAAAAACAAACGAAAAACAAACAATCAAAGAAACAGCAAACGAAGAAAACAACAAACAAATAAACAACAAAAGACAACAAACAACAAAAAATGTCAAACAAAAAAAAAAACCATAAACACACAATAAACATCTAACATAAACACAACAAACAAAATACCAACACAAAAATAAACAAGCAAAGAACAAACAACAATGTACAAATATGAACAACAAACAAACAAAAACCAACCAACACACAATAAACAAAAATCAGAAAAAAAATAACCAACGACAAACACACAAAAAACAAAAATAACAAACAACAAACACACAGAAAACAACAAACACACAAAAAACAACAAAAACAACAAATCCAAAAAAAACAACAAACACACAAAACAACAAACACACAAAACAACAAACACACAAAACAACAAACACACAAAAAAACAACAAACACACAAAAACAACAAACACAAAAAACAACAAACACACAAAAAAACAACAAACACACAAAAAACTACAAACGCACAAAAAACAACAAACACAAAAAAACAACAAACACACAAAAATAACAAACACACAAAAAAACAACAAGCAAAGACAACAAACAAACAAAGCTCCATAAATTAACAGAGAACAATTAAAACAACAAATAAACATCAAACAAACAACTATCTAACCTAAACCATCCCACGCTAACCTCACCTAAACCGAACAATAAATGGTTTTGAATTTGAATTTGAATTTGAACTTATTTTTTTATCGTGTTCTGTTTTATCACTGTTCTATTTCATCCGGTTAGCAAAGATTTAAGATGATGATGATGATAGAAATGGTGGAACTAACTAATTAACATGCCATTTATCCTCAGGGGTAGGTAGGGAGGATGAAACGTCGCACAACACTGTCTGGGCAATACGCCACTTAGGCTAGCTTTACACTCGTAATTAAAAATTACGGATTACGTAATATTTTGACAGGTCACTCCCAGGAGCGTTTACATATGAATCTGACTTGTGGCAATTAATGATCACGGAAGTTTTTCGGAAGTTCGACCTGTGTAACTGCTCATGCGACCGTTTACATCTGTAAATGTATTTGCGGTAAGATGGCTTCCTTTCAACAACGACATGCTACTGTCAAATTTACGCGATTTTGTCAATAAAGACGAAAAGGACCAAATAAAGTGCTGAAATAGATTTTGGCTTTAATTAAACAATTCTCCACGCACTTTAGTGCCGTCAAAGGCGAAAATTAATGGATTTCTTTCATTTCATTCGAATGACAGCTACCTGACAGCTGCCGACTGCAACCGACTTCGTATTCAAATACGTAATTTAAAAAACAGAAACATTGAGATTAGAAAGGTTTGGACCGATAATTGAATAGAAGGATGCTCATTTTCAGAAAACTCAAATAAGTGGAAATAAATACTAGTTTTATAGGAAAAAAATCCAATAAAAACAAATGTCTTTTGGTTTTTGACATTTCGCAACGGCGCATTTTGGTACTATTTCTTACAAAAAGTCCCTCAGCTTATCAAATTGATTTTATAAGCTGTGAGAAGGCTGTAATTTCGCGCGGACGCGATTAGACCTGTCAAAAAACTTCCGGGAGAAGAAGTTCTGTAACATGCTTTAAATTACGTTAAGTGACTTTTGGTGTCGTTTACATTGGTAATTTGGCCATAATTCACTTACACGAGCGAATTACGGGAAAAAAATTACGAATGTAAAGCCAGCCTTACTCTGCACTCATATTGTCACAAACATACTGTTCTGTTAAAACAAAATCTACCAATGACGGACACTGCAACGATGTCCAAAACTATGGCCAAAGAAGCAGGAAGCGCAATATGGCAAAATAACCCAACAATTAATCAAGATAAAACATTCCCACTCATGCCAATATTCCTCGTACTCATAATAAAATTGAATTTAGGAGCCATCTCTGGGCTGCAGCGCCCCAAAAAATGATAAACTCACTTGGTACTATCCAAAGGAGAGCAGTCCGTCAGATTGACAATCCGTTGTCAGCAGACCGATTGCCATCTCTAATGCATAGATGCAGCATAGGCATGATGAGTCTGTTCTAAAGGTATTTAAATGGAGCCTGCTCAAAGGAGCTAGGAACAACTGTTCACAGTTGATGTTGGCTTCATAAGAACGGGTCGTTTCTTCTTTCCACATACGGCTCGTATGTAGAAAGAGCTACCGGCATCTGTTTTTCCTCTTTCATGCATTAATAAATCCCTTCATGCAGCCCCTACCTTAACCTGCCTCATAACGATACAGTACCCCTGTCTTCAGACTGCACAGATAGGGGAACTCTTGCAAAGTGTCACATAATTTTTTTTTTTTAATAACTCGCACTGACATTTGGCTACTCGCAGGTCTTCAAGGTATACTTACATCCGCCAATCATAGTGCCCCGGTAGATCTTATCGTCTATGACATCCGTCCAGAAGACCATGTTAGCCTCGGGCGTGTGGTAGAAGTCCAGCGCAATGGTGTTCTTTAGGGAAGAGATGAGCGGCTTGGCCTGCATACTCTGCAGGTCAATGCCGCGCAGCTCGTGACGATTGCTGAATATCACGTAAGGAATGGCGCCGTCTGAAAATTAATAAGTAATAAATAAGTTTTTTCATACTTCGCAAATTCACTTTGTGGCATCATTATTAATTTAATGAGAACAAATAACTTTGTGTACACCACTATTCAATTAACAATATCGACATAAGTTAATTAACTTGTTATCCTGTCGAAGAAAACATAGTTTTTGAAACATGTCGATATTGTTAATTAAATAGTGGTGTACACGAAGTTATTTGTTCTCATTAAATTAAATAAATAAGTTATTTAAATCAATTACAGTAAAACCCTCTTAAGACGTTCCCTCTTAACCTCTTAAATGCCAGGGAAGAAACTCGAAAATTTCGCGATGTTTTGACTTTGACGTAATATTTTGCGGATTTATTTTATGCTATCGTATATAATATTTACCGAAACACGTTCCCTGAACAATAAACTATGCTTACAAATAATATTACTTGCGTTTATTTGACAAATTGATAGTTTCATCGATCTTTTCACGACATGCGACGCTCAAAGTTTGACAGCTCAAATCGCGGCAGAAATGTCATTTCGAAAGTCATAGATATGTGCAAAGATGATTATTTGAGAGGCTAGGTGTGTTCCTTATATCTGTTACGTCAAGAACAAGAATGCCCCAAGCGATTCTGACCTTGTCCTTCATACATTTTCTTTATACATAAGGTTTAAAATCGCATCTCAAAATTTTTTTTTTTTTTTATGGCGCGTCCTGGGCAAACCAGAGGTTAAGAAGTTATGTGGCTTAAGAAGTTTAGTTTTTTCGGTCCCTCGACCCGAAATTGACCCAATTTTTCCCACATATAAGGTTTTCCTGCTTAAGAAGTTTATTTTTTCCGGTACCTTGAAAAACTTCTTAAGAGGGTTTCACTGTAACAGTAACGTGCACTAATCTATTCAGTCTGGAAGAGTTAGGCATCCAAAAGAGGATATCCGCTGTCTGCCTAAAACGTATCGTAACATTTTGGACACTTTTTTCAAAATTTAAATTAAATTTAATAATATTATTATCAAGTTCTGCGAGTATTTTAGTTTGTATTTTTTTACAGCTGTTTCGGCTCACAAGGCCATTTTCAAACTGTGGTCAAACCACTTTGAGACGACTCATTTACAGGATTCTAAATGTCAATTTTTGAGGGTGTCTAAATTGGTACGTTTGGTGTCTTGGTGACCCGGGTTCATGGGGTGCCGATGTCAGTCTTGGCGGCGGATGACCTGGACACACTGAAACTACCTTCACTTCACTTCCTACCTATCCCTTGTGCCTTTTTCCTTCCTCTCCTTCCTTTCCTTAAAAATACCCTCCACACAACATACACAAAAATGACACAGGAGTTAACATAAAAAAATTATATTTTTAAAGTTGCCATAATAATGTTTGGTCTTACCCATGCTCTTGCAAGTGAATCCGTCATCCGCCAGCATGTAGCCGTCCAGACAGACGCACTTGTGCCTGGTCTTGAGCTCACGGCAGATCTGCGAGCAGGCGCCCCAGCGCAGGCACGGGTGCGACGACACGCACGACAGGCCGTCCTCGCCGAGCAGCAGGCCGGCGGGGCAGGCGCACACTCGACCCTCGGGAGCGTTGTGGCACAAGTGCGAGCAATCGGGGAACCGGGAGCAGAGCTTCTCATCTGGAAAAAACAATTATTTTATTACTTTATGTAGAACATACTCATAATATACAATTTTCAGATAACCGTCACCCAACACCCAGTCACCCTAAGTGGTTCGCTATGTTTTATGACTACTTAGTAGGAGTGCCCGGTTCCATGGGGTGAGGTTTGTCTGAGAGAAACCCCTTTCCTAGCTGGACTCTCTCGACCTTGCACCGACCTTAGTGGGAGCATGGATTCATACTTCCGTCACTCCTTGATAACTTGACCCTCATATTCCTTTTTCCTTCCCAGAACTTCCTCTCCTTCCTATTCTTAAAAATAACCTCCAAACAGCAACCCTAAAGATGATATAAGCCCTGAGGGAAATTATCCTGTATGGAGCTAATTTAAAAAAAAAAAAGAAAATCTTAATAATATTACATCACATAAAACTTTTTATATTTTTTTTGTGATACAGAAAGACACACAGTCCAAGCTTAACCGCTAGATTACCGCTCGTGCGCCGGCGCGCCAACGGCGCAGGCCAAAATAATCACAAAAAAATAATTTTGTCATGCGATTTTAACCCTTATGTATAAAGAAAACGTATGAAGAAGAAGGTCAGAATCGCTTGGGGCATTCTTGTTCATAAGGTATAAGATACCGTGAACCCACCTAGCGCAGCGATATTTTTTCTTTGGAATTGTTTATGACACGGGCCTAGATTTTTTCCCGCCTCTCGGCTGACAGATTGGCGTCTGTCAAGTTTCGCGCCTCGGTCGATGAAAAGATCGTAAAACGTATAAATTCATCGAATAAACGCAAGTAATGTTGTTTTCATGCATAGTTTAGTATTCAAGGAATGTGTTTCAGTAAATATTACAGAAGATAGCATAAAATTAACCTGCAAAATATTATGTAAAAGTCAAAACATCGCGAAATTTTCTCGTTTGTTCCCGTGGCATTTGACGAGTTAAAAAGCTACTGGGACTATAACGCAGAATAATAGAAGAGTATGTATGAGACGATGTATGAATGTGAGTGAAGCAAAGAGTGTGTGACAGGATCGAGTTGTTTGGCGGTCCATCCTCTCTGCCTGCGGGAAAACGGCGTGATGGTTAGTTAGTTAGTTTGGTCAATCGATCATTTTGCATGACCTACTGATGTCGCTCTTTGAACTGATTTTATACGTGGAAAAAATGCCGCGCTGCCAGCCGCTATACACGATCATACACAACCCGAAATCCGAAACTTGAATACCCGGCTACTTTTATTTGACGTAGGTAATAAGTACTGTAACTGTCAGACCATGCCGTAGATGTAAACTTGTGTAGACCGGGCGTCTCAAGTGACTCAAGTCTCATTCTCGCAATACATATATGTAAGTAAACTATAGGTAAGTGTGTGTATGTATGTGTACGTGTGTGTATATGTTTATGTATGTATGCCTGTATATGTATTTGTGTATGAATATACATGTATGTATATGAGTGTGTATGTGTACATGTACATTATATACATAATTTTCTATACTTAACCGGCTGCTTGCCGATTGCGCGCCGGCGGGCGCTCTATAGCCGAATAAAATTAAAAAAAAAAACTTTTTGAAATGCGATTTTAAACCTTATGTATAAAGAAAATGTATGAAAGACAAGGTCAGAATCGCTTGGGGCATTCTTGTTCTTGACGTAACAGATACACCTAGCAACTCAAATAATTATTTTTGGATATTTCTATGACTTCGCAAATGTCATTTCTCCCGCGATTTGAACTGTCAAACTTTGAGCGTCGCGGGTCATGAAAAGATCGATAAACCTATCAATTTGTCAAATAAACGCAAGTAATGTTGTTTTTAGGCATAGTTTAGTGTTCAAGGAACGTGTTTCGGTAAATATTATATACGATAGCATAAAATAAACCCACAGAATATTACGTAAAAGTCAAAACATCGCGAAATTTACCCCTTTCCTCCAGAGGCATTTAACCGGTTAAGAGTATTGAGACGGTATCTTGTTGGGTGAAACATACTTTACAGAATGTTTCTTAGTATCGTGAAGTGTATTATGCTCCATTATGTTATCAATGTTGTGTTTGTCTTTTATTTGTGACAGTATCAACTATGTTCAATGTAATTATATTTGTGAGTGCTTTGATATGTGTCACTTTTGACAACAACAAACAACAACAAACCTAATAAAAAAATAAAACTTTAAAATAAAACACAGAAATTGGTTAATCTGAAACTGAAATGAATTGTCACTGCGGGTTTATTTTTCAGTTACTGTAGTTGCCTGGATTATTGATTCTTTTTTACCGCATCTCATCCCCTCGTCGCTGCCGTCCTCGCAATCATCCCTCCCATCACATAATCTCTCAGGCGTGATGCAGCGTGTGGCATTGTCGCAGCGCCGCATCGGCTTCTCGCACGCCGCAAACGCGTTCTCAGTAGTGGTGGACGTGATGTGGTCCGGTGTCGGCGTAGTCACGTAGGTCGTTGGACAGTTCTCCTCGTCGGTACCGTCCAGGCAGTCCACACGGCGATCGCAGCGAAACTCCTGGAAAGAAAAGAGAAATATTTATTCACCATCATCACCATCATCATCATCTTCATCCCCTTATTCTATTCGGGTCGGGGACCCATTGCATCGACAAGGCTCCTCCATACGTCCCTGTCTTGTGCTGAGTGTTCGGCCTCCGTCCATGGCAGTCCCATTCTCTCCTCACACAGTTTCTGAAGTTGCCTCGCCCAGCCGTGTCTGGGGCGGCCCACTGGACGTCTACCCTCTAAATATTTATTAAATAATGATATTGTTTAGGGTGGTGCCTAGAACGTTTGGGGAGACCCAAATGGTAGGACTGAACATTTTCATGGCTTTTGACCAGGTTTGGCATCCAAACACGTCACATTTATTTCAGAACACGATCTCCGTGGTAGACTTTCGTAAGGTTCTCGACTAGCAATCCGACGGTCGCAGGTTCAAATTCCGGGATAAGCAACTAAATTTTATTCAACTGATTTGTACTATTTCACAATTTAATCATTTAAATATAATAAGGTACATTTGCATATATTCTAGAGTGGAAGACACTCTCAGTATCTCCCTGGAGCAAGACCACAATTCAGAATTGAAAAGTTGCTTGAAATGGCTGTAGCCTTGTTCAGTGACTAGATCACTTCACCACTTTCCTCTACCCCATCACCTTCCTCACCCCGGGGAAGCTACCTTCAGCCTCACAACGTACCCCAAAAGAGGATGCCATATCCTCATTGACTCCAAGCGTTTGGGAGCAGTTATTTATTCTCATTAAAAAAATAAAATAGTTTGGTAAGAGGACACACCTTTCTGATGCAGTCTTTGTTCGTGCACTGAAATTCGTGTGGATTACATATTCCCTTCCTGTCCTCCGGAGACTGGTGGTGTCTGTTGACAAAAAAATATATTACAAAACATTACAAACCTTTCATTCATTTTATATTAGTTTAATTTACTAAAGTAGACAACAGACAGTTAACAATAAAATATATTAATAAATAACAAAGAATGAATACCAACCGTCCAATAACAGTGTACAAAGATATGTAATCATAAAACAATAACAATAGCCTTACCAAAAAGGAATTTGCAATAAAACTGTCAATTCATTTTTCATCTCATTCACAATTTATAATAATAATTCCCCGAGAATAACCAAAAAAATCTGACATTTTGGATTCATTTTGCGCAATGTAAACGTTGATTTGAACTTGAATTTGCATTTATCTACAAATGCATAAGGTATTTATTTATATTATTAAAAAACATCACTTTCATGGAACTGTTGTTAAATTCATGCGGTAAACTCAATTTGGGAGGGGGAACGGGTACCGCCACCCCGGAAACAGTTTATTGGATAACCAACACCTCTGCCATAGGTCACCCCAAGTGGTTCGCAACGTTTGGTGATTTCGCAGGGGTGCCCGGATTCATGGGGTAAGGTTTGTCTAGGTCTTGGAGACGGATGACCAAGACACACTGAACCCCAGATTTCTAACCACCCCTTAAACCCTTTTCCTTCTCAGAACTCTCCTCTCCTCCTTTTTCTTAAAAAAAACCCTCCACACAGCATCCCCAAAGATGACATAAGCCCTGAGGGAAATTATTTTCTTCGGCTTATGTAAAAAAAAAAATTTTAAATTATGTTTCAGAAATAACCAAGTATCTGATAACAATACTAAATTCACAACATGACATTAACGGATTAAAACTGAAGAAAAATAACACAAATAGTAGTAAACATGTAATAGTGAATTGATCACGTGATGGAAGAGAAATTATAAACAAAAACATGATTTGAAGATGTGACATTAAAGATTTTTATTAGTAATAATTCGAAATCGAAAATGCACAATCTTACTCTTTGACTAAAACACGGTTTAACGGTTGGGAAGTGTTTTTGACGTGCTAACATCTTATAAATCGATGAATACCGGCTGCACTCACGAAAAAGTATGACTCATTGTCACGTTCCGCCTGAGCCGAGCATGCAAGCGAGAGTGCGGAACAAGCGCATATATCTCCCTTCCACTCCATCGTTATAATATGACGTTATCACGTAAAATTATCGTCAGTAAACCGACTTTACAGACAACCAATTTTTTTTATATGTAAGGCTGTAAACGTTTTAGCGGGTATGGTATTTGCCTTCATAATACTTACCGATCATTAATGTGTGTAATCGTGCTAGGGTGTGTCGTTTTGAGATAAAATCAAAGTAGGACTTTGTAACAAACTTTATATTTATTAGCAGAACAAATGGAACAATTCAACGACACGAAATTACCAGAAGGGTTTATGTAAAATAATTAGCGATGCAATTTAATTGAACTCGAAGAAACAAATGGTTTCAAAAACTCTACCGATGACAGTTGTCGGCCCGCGCTGCGGTCAGGGTTACCATTGTTAAAAAAGGAATTTGTGGCTATATAGTGAGCTCGCGCTAATCGTTCTACAACATGAAAACAAAAAAAAAACAAAGTTTGAGTTAAAGGGATATGATACCCTTCATTCAATTCGTAAAATGCAAGAATAGCTTTATGATTACTTCGATAGATGGCAGTTTAGGTACCTTCTTGAATTTGAAATATTGAAAATTGTACGCGCGTCGCTACACAAATTTCGTCCTAAACTCCGCCGACGAAAAAAGTTATTGGCAGCTAGTGGAGGGAGGGTGATCTACAGAGAAGGGCCGGACTGTTAATGGGCTTAACATTATTTTATTTATTTCATAATAAAAATATGTTTAGTTCAGTTTTTTCATATTTTATCGACAAAATATAATTACGCATTACGCATTATTTGCTGAACGAATTTCTTTTTCAAAATTAATAGATTACTTAGTTAGTTCCCGGCATACGTTGAAATGCCACTAATAAAAAAATTGTTTCTCCCTGCATGTCTTTTCCCATTCGTTCCGTTCGCCTTTCATCTCCATTCCCCCTCCCATGTCCCCTTCCCCTCACGTTATTATTAGATTTATACATGAAAGTATGATTAACGCGAAATGTATCGTAATTTTACGAATTTTCTTCGAATATCTAAATTTGAAGAGCCGGTTGCATCAGAAATCGGCAACGAAATTTCGATTTACGCGGTAATATATCACATTTTTATGAGTTTAACGAGATGGCCGCGACGGTCGCGGCCATGAAAATTTGATTTATGCGGAATATTTTACGGAAAATATCGTATTTTTATGAATTTACTTCGAATACATTGGGCGACTCACATGTGAATAAGTCGTATTATTACGAATTTATTCCTGAGAACCTACCCGTATTTGAATTTGCAACCGAGGAACTCAATTTTCGGCAATTTTTTTTTTCGTTATATTTCCAATTACGTGGGAATTCGTCAATTCAAAATTTTATTTTTGATGTCCCGTGGATTTCGAATTGACGGGGTTCTAAGAAACACATATGACACATGTAAATCACAAGTTTGTACATGATCAATATAAAAATAAAGATTTGTTGGTAAATTTTAATTATTATAAATGAAGTTGACTGATTCGGCCCATTGCCTTGCCGATATCCTTCGGCCATTATAAACGGCGTTTGGAATCTCGTGGTTCACATTTGTAGTCGATTTTATGGTGTTTTTTTTTTAAATTTAACTTCTAAATATTCAGCCGTTTATTGTCTTTTAAACTATATTTTCTAGAATAGATGTCATAGATATATATCATATCATAAAATATCTTTGATTTGACAACGTGTTAATGGTTACGTGTTTATACGCAGAAAGGCGATATTATTGTTAATTTTTCCTTTAAAAGTCTGTTTCTCTATGTACAAACTTTATTGACTTCATTTGAAATTTTAAAGATAAAAATAAAAAAACGGCAATAAACTTGTTTACTCCTTATGTTAATACCCCTTACCGTGTAAGGTCGGAACAGTGGAAAACTTGACTTATTATCACTTAAAACCATAAAATGCGTATTTGCCGTTGTAATTAATAACATGGCGTCCTTGAAAAAAAATTACATTTCGCATTCTTTAAGTTAACAAAATAACCATTAAAATGCATTATTTCCAATTTCCGGTTACTGAATCAATTAGTTCTAGTTAAAATCTACCTACTAATTTTTTTAAAGTGTATATTAAGCTTGTTCCTATAATGATAATGGCCGCCAAGTGAATAATCGATTTTAATTTTAACGAAATAACTATTAAAATTCATTACTTTCCAATTTCGGAAACTGGAATACTTACTTCCCGTTATTATCTATCTGATATTAAGTTTTTTTTTTTAAATAAAAAGTGCTTATTAAGCATGTCCCTATTTAGTAAATATTTACCTAAGAATCTAATTACGAGACGGTAATTTTTGGTTTTATTACCAAACACCGCGTACGTAGAAAGACAAATTCTCGCACATACTTGCAAAACGAGCGCGCTGGTCAACAATACGCGTGAAGTTGCAAACAGAACGCATGTTGGATGTTGTTTTTTTACGCGTCTGTCAGTTGAAAACATATAATGCGGTAAAGTTACATGAAAAAAGAGAATTTGTGAGTACTAACTGTTATTGTAGCTTCCTTAGATTATCGCATTACTTGAAGTGAATTGGTATTGTAGTATTTGACTCATTTATGGAACATTTTGATGGCGTTTTAGAAATATATTGGCTATGAAATATGGAGCGTGTAGTTTCTCCACCATTCAACGGGGGCTTCACTCCCGGAATGATAAAAAACTTTGAAATGTGTTAAAATTTCGTGCAAAATTAAGTATTTATTTAATTGTTGATATCCACAGATATCATAACGATAATAAGAGGCCGTACTTCTACAGATGTGTGTATTGTTTACATGTTTCAATTTAAAAATATAGTGTAAAATCATTATTAATGCGACAATCATAGATCGAAGTTTTAAAAGTGGGTTGTATGGTGTATCAATGTTTTTATTTTTTATGGTCGAATGCCTACATCAATTAAAAAAATAAATAAGCAGATTGAAAAAAAATAGTCCATTATTTAGTAACAAAAAATATCAAGTCCGGGAATGACACACAAAATGTAGTATTAAGCCGTTTTAGACAGCCGTTTTCCAGCAAAATACCATTCTGCCATATAACACACTCTTAAAGTTAAAACAAGAGAATCAAGAAGTTTCTAAAGTTCTGGGGGCTGTACAGGTTGGGTGGGAGCAGTTTAAGTTGGTTCTTTGGAAAAGAACATGGAAAATTTTGGGGGTTTCTAGTACTTGTTTCTTAGTACTCGGTCGAAGATTTTACATGGTTATGTTTAATTTTTAAAAGAAATTTGATTTGATCATTTTTATCACGACAACGCGGGACAAAGTTGAGCATTCGTTAACTTTAATGAGAAAAGAACCATACATTTTTTATTTTTTTTTTGAAAGAAAGACAAACATTCCCGGGTTACGAATAACCCAACAATGTTTGAAAATCTCCTACTACCACCACAGAAAGCCGAAAATGTTGCTTGTGTTGTGATGGAGGACTTGGCCAGCCGAGGAATCGAACACGGGACGCCCGGGTGGAACCCAAACGCAATGCCCACTCAACCACTGACCAGACGAAATTAGGTCCTGTCTATAGATAGCGTATTCAGTGTACAGTGTGAAGATAGGAAAATCAAATTCGGCAATGGGAATTTCCACCTTATCGCCATCTGCATAAAGAGTTCGTGATTTCGCCCGATTCCGAATGTTACAAGCCGAGGTGCATCGCCTTAATACTTATTAGCTGATGAAGATTTGTTACCTGTTGTTATGGCTGGGGGCCGGTATCTTGCTGGTATTGGGCGGGCAGTTGGCCTCGTCCGATCCGTCGGGGCAATCCACCACCCCATCGCACTTGTTCTTCAGCGGGAAGCACGCCTCTTGGGGGACGCAGGATATCTATAACAATTCATTCGCATCAGAACCATCGATTTGCTTAGTGTAACTCTAAGTGACCAGCTCAGTCAAAGGGGCTGCATCGCAGCTAGACTCAAGTTAGTCTCTCAGAAGCTGAAACTGCAGATAGCACAACTGCTGACTGCTGACTCTGCACAAATAGTAAGCGCTGTTCAATTTAGCAGCCACCTTCAATCTAGAGCCCCAAAATCCTTGACTCTGTGCAGAAAGCAAGCGGTCCTTAGATATATTTCCACATCTTAACAAACAGATTGCAATCTTTAGAGCACATGTATCAGGTGGGAGTGCTGCCCTCGTTCTACCAGTGTTTCAATGAAAGATGCTGCGAAGACATGCAGGGTTAACATTTGTCACATAAGAAAGGGTCGTTCCTACGACTCGTTCTGGAGTTCAACAGCACGGACATGGAACGACTTTCCCTCTATGTTTCATCCCTCCTATAAGAAGTGAACTGGTCTCTTCCTCCCCTAAAACGACCCTCCTCACAGCAAAGATGACGTAGACCCTGAGGGAAAACATTTTCATCAGGGCCTCCCGTGCGCAGTTAATGTAAAAAAAAAAAAAGAACATTGAGATTGCTTAGGGACCATAGATAATCTGAACGATATAGAATGGAAATCACAACCAAATTGCACAAATTATCAAAGGAGCTATGCAATGAAAGATAAGCATTTGCAATAGTATGGGTGAACAATCTTTTGTTTCATACCAATAATAGTTTATGGTCCAACTCTCTTGATTCTATCATCTATGATATGGACTGTTTGGTTTTGAAAAGAGAATATGCTTAGTTCCTACAGGGATGTCATTTGTCCAGTTCCTACCTCTCCCTAATTATCACCTTGCTGAAAAAGTATTTGAAATATGGAACAATGGCAAGAAAAATAGTGAAAATTGAAGGGTATTATTAGTTTTGAAAATGGAAGAAGTTTTGGAAATACATCGGAAGAACGCGGAACAAAATTTAAAAACTTTTTTTTTAGAATGCGATTTTAATCCTTATGTATAAAGAAAATGTATGAAGAACAAGGTCAGAATCGCTTGAGGCATTCATGTTCTCGACAGTAACAGATATTCTAAACACACCTAGCCACTCAGAATAAATTTTATTAAATTTATCCATGACTTCCAGACTTCATTTTTCCCGCCATTCGAGCTGTCAAACTGCAAGCGTCGTAGGTCACGAAAAGATCGATAAATCTATCAATTTGTCAAATAAACGCAAGCAATGTTGTTTTTATGCATAGTTTATTGTTCGAGGAATGTGTTTCGGTAAATATAATATACGACAGCATAAAATAAACCCACAAAATATTACGTCAAAGTCAAAACTTTGCGAAATTTACGGGTTTCCTCCCTTGGCATATGACAACTTAATCATTCGTTTTGTTGAGGCGATAATTATCTCAAGGTATCGTGGTGGAAATAAATAACTATATTGTGATTGTTTTGTGTGCTCCTATGCAGAGATACATTGGTAAGTGTTCGGTCATTCCTTTTTCCTTGCATACCTTGTTTTTTCCTACACAATTTATCACCCAATTCCAGACACTACAAGTGCATCTGAAGCTGTAATTCGTAAGGAGTTTTGGATGTAACATTTGTAATGGATTAACACTACATCATCCAAAATGATAATTTTGAAAATAGTTACCATCGTTTTAGGGTCACACATGTCTTTGCATCCCTTCTCGTCGGAATTGTCACGGCAATCGTCGTGACCATCGCAATAATAGTCGCTGGGCACGCAATTGTTGTTGTCGCAGGTGAACTCCGTCACCGAGCATTGCGGGTATTCTGCAACCAAATTAACACGTTATTACGTTCGTCCGTTAAAACACAGGCACATCCCAAGTATGGTGGGTGAAAAATACACAAAAACAATCTTAATTTCATTGAATAAAAAAATTTACTTTGGATATTAAATTTTTTTTTTAAATAAACATTCCCATATCACAAATAACCAGACAACAATCTTGTTAATTCAAACACAAATTCGTTAATTTATAATTTGAAATTCATTTTTGTTCACGCACAAAAATTTGTTTGCGTAATTATAAATCATATAATTCGTTTTACACGGGAATAAGTCATATTCTGAAGAAACTACCCGAATGTGTAGGAGCGGCCGAGGAACTCAATTTTTAGCGATTATTTTATTATATAAATGAAATGATATAACTTTGTTAAAACCACTTATATATTTTATGTACGCCGACCGGTTTCGGAACGACCGTTCCTTCCTCAGGGCAAAAATACAATGACTTGACAATTACAAAACAGTGGGTGGGTACAATGTATTATTACTAAGTGTTATTTTATTTCTTTTCTTATTTTATTTCTTAAAATTACGAGAGTTTGATAATTTATGTTGCTTGTGTCATGATGGACGACTTAGCCATCTGAGGACATAGGCCACAAGGGACATTGTTTATCTCAGGGCTTCCTGCGTGGAACATGTGTAAAGTAATGCACACATGCTTGTACAGCGCGAACAAAATGAACTTCAGAAGCGCACCAGGCGGAATGTGGAAGTGACATTCCAACTCTACGCATGCGCAGGTTTGAGGTCGTTAAATTCATCCAGTGTATTTTGAGAAGCGGAAGAATGAATATATATATAAGTTGATACCAGTATTTTTTATCTTTTTCTCTTGGTGAAGAATACTATAATAAAAGGACAATATATTGAACTCATAGAACGGATAATAAATTGACACTGACACTAGAAGCAGCTGACACGACCGGCCGGCGTTTAACGGGGATCGTTCGAATGCTAAAAAGTGGTGAGATTGACGATTTTATGGTCGTCAAAAAAAAAATGAGTAGGATTTGAAACAATACAATCTGAGTGAATTGGGAAATACTTACTGCAGTCTCCATTTTCATCCGATGAGTCGGATTCCCCACAGTCCAAGTCTGAATCACATTTCCAGGCCAGCGGGATACATCTAGGAACAAATAACAACTAAATATTACACAAGAAGTGTAAATTCATATCTACAATGATTAGTTTTAACCTCACTCAGGCCTCAGGCCTATTTTGTCAGCAGGTCAAAATATTTCCGCTTTGCAAAAAATTCAAATAAATAGAATATATCTGAAATCATTCGACAATCAAAAACTGTTTTGAAAGGTGATGAAACAAACATAATTTTTGAAGTATAAAAATTTTGAATGCAAACATAAAAAAGTTTTAAAATGGCTTACCGTACGATTTTCTAACTAAAATTACTGAAAATAAAAAAAAACAACAACAAAAACACACATATTTTACTAGGCAAATAAATTATAAACAGTATCGTCAACTCACTTTCTGTCGTTTCGTAAAAAAATAATTAATAAAAAAATCAAGAAGATTCATATATTTTTTTCAAATTGAGGTCGGAAACTTTAGTTTCATAGGGGACGCATTTTAATTATTCTGTGGTTAACTTGTAGATTCAAATATAAAGCGGGGTGTTTTCTCTTTCTAACGCTGTTTAGATCATATTTCTCACCTTGACAGCAAGCGAGATACAAAGATTTCTTTGAGACCTATGTGGGCTGTTCCCAAAAGCGAACAAAAGTAACTGAGGGGTCAATAAAAAATTTAAATAAATTAAATGCTGTGGGGAAGCGGTATGAAAAAAGATGTTCGGGTATGCTCACCTTCCTGAAACTTTGCAGGTGAACTGGCTTGCAGAGCAGGTGCTGTTTCTGCAGTGCTGAGGGTCTTCGTCAGTTCCATCGGCGCAATCTGGAAAAAAACCACATAATCCGTTGAAATAATGCTACCCTTAAGTAATCGCTAAATTTTATGGATTTGTGAGAACATTTTTTGTGGGTTTTGTGGGTTTAACCGTAAACTATTTATTATGCAAACTATGAAATATATCTTTAAAAACAAAAACAAATTCGAAAAAAATGAAAATAGAATCAACATTAGAAATAATAATGTTTTTTATACCCCCCAAACGAATACCAAACAAATGCAAACTCACAGCAGTTTCATTGGACCTCGTACATTCAATCTTCTACCGAAAAATATTCAAATGATAACTAAACTTCCTCAATACACAAAGGAATTGAAGTCATGGCTTGACAATGTAGATATTGAAACGTTGTTTGTTTAACTTGTATGACTTAATGTTTTTTTCACACTTATTATTACACTATGCACTTATTGTTCCACTATTCTACTATTATTACACTACTTCACTTAATATGCAATTACTATTATACTCAATATTATACTATACACTTACTGTTGCACTGTTTGTATGCTCATTTTGTGCATAGCTATTTAAACAAATTCTAATCATGTTTTTGCTTAATATGCCCATTGTTTGTTCCTTCAAGGTACAATAATAAATTATATTGAACTATATTACCCACGCACAGGCTGCGCCTTAGTGGGTTCCCATTGTTCTTATTATGTCATAATATTGTATACATCAATTGTAAAATTTGGGAAAATAAAGGAAAAAAAAAAAAAAAAAAAAAAACTGAATTTTGAATTACCTTTGTCTCCATCGCAGACCCAGTAATTGGTGATGCAGCGATTGGTGTCACACTGGAACTGATCATTGCGGCAGACTATGTGTTCTGAAATAAAGAAATTTGAAATTAAATTCAAGAAATTACAGACAAAAAGCACAAGTCATCAAGGGTTCAAGTTGTGGAAAAGTTTAAAGGCATGAAAGGTTTAAAAGTCATGAAAAGTTCAAAAGAAGAAAAGGTTGAAAAAGTTTCAAAGTTTAAAGGGTTCAGAGTCAAAGCTCAAAGTCATGAAAAGGTTGAAAATCATGAAAAGGTCATGAAGAGATTCAAAGTCATGAAAAGATTGAGTTACGAAAGGTTGAAAGTCATGAAAATATTCAAATTCATAAAGAGGTTCAAAGTCTTTTATAAGGTTCAGTTACAAAAAGGTTGAAGGTCATGAAAAGGTTTAAGTCATGAAAAGGTTCAAAGTTATGAAGAGGTTCATGAAAAGGTGCAGTTACGAAAAAGTTGAAAGTTATTTAAAGGTTGAAAGTTGTGAAAGGGTTGAAAATGAAAAGGCTCAAAGTCATGCTGAGGTTCAAAGTCATGAAAAATTTCAGTTATAAAAAGGTTGAAAGTCATGAAAAGGTTAAAAGTCATTATTAAGTTCAAAGTCATGAAAGGGTTCGTAGTCATGAAAAAGTTCAGTCATGAAAAGGTTCAAAGTCATGAAAAGGTTCAAAGTCGTGAAAAGGTTGAAGATCATGAAAAGGTTCAAAGTCATGAAAAGTTACAGTTGTAAAAAGGTTGAAAGTCATGAAAAGGTTAAAAGTCATTATTAAGTTCAAAGTCATGAAAGGGTTCAGCTGTGTACTCATTAAAAAGTTCAGACATGAAAAGATTCAAAGTCATGAAAAGGTTCAAAGACGTGAAAAAGTTCAAATCATGAAAAAGTTTGAAGTCTTGAAAAACCAGAGAGCAAAGTGACTTACCGCATATTCCACCAGGGTTGACGTCTTCATCACTTCCATCCCCGCAGTCATCATCTCCATCACACACATACTTTCGGCCGATGCAATGTCTGAAAAAAACAAATAATGTTAATGATCAGCAACTTCAAAGTCTTTACTAGAAATTAAGCAAAAAAAATGATATTCTTTTATGAAATTGCTGACAAATAGAATTCTTAAGACATGACAAGACATAGTCATATCTTGGGTTAATCTGGGTCTAGAAGAAAATCGACAAAACTGGAGAAATTTGACCTAAGAAGGCAAAGGTAGTAGAGAAAGAATTTCACCAACCTAAGTTTGCACTGGAACATGTTCTCCCCGCATCTAGATGGCGCCGTATAGTTGGTGAGAGAGAGACAAGTCTTCCCCACAGGTCCCGGAACACTGCCATCGGAGCACGCACAGACAGAACCCACCGGAGTAGGCAGGCAAAGCTCTGAACAAGGGATCTCACGCTTGGAGCATGCATTCGTACCTGAAATTAAACAAACTAAAGATGTAGCAATGATAACAAAAAAATTGTTGCATTGTTCCCATGGAGGAAAGAAACAAATAAACTCAACTGGGCTCAATCGGGGGTGACTTACTAAGCCAGTACGATTTCATCGCTCGGCGTGAGAAGACTTTTTTTTTACATTAACTCCACACAGGAGGCTCTGAGGAAAATAATTTCCCTCGGGGCCTATGTCATCTTTGGAGATTTTGTACGGAGTCTTTTTGAGGAGAAGAAGGAGTGAACATGGGTAACAGAGGTCAGCAAATCATTCCACAGTCGAGCTGTTGAACTCAAGAACAAGTCATAGAAGCGACCCGCTCTCATGTGACAAATGCCAACCGTGTACAACGTTGGGCGCGCGTTTGGTGTGTTTCCCGACTGTTCGTTCTGAAGCTATAAAGTATGTTTGTTACCTTTAAACAATGAAATATATATTGTCCGCATATTTTACGTTACCCTAACGTAGACGGTATTAAATGAGTCGCATGTAACGTACATAACAGGAGTGTTGATGGAAAAAAAAATTGGAGTGTGCAATTCACACGCGGTAGAAGTGAAATCTTCAGAAAATGAAAGTAGACAAGAGTGGGAAGGCTACGAAGCACCGCACAAAGAGGAGACCGATAATACTATCTCATTCTCTCGCAGGCTAAATCCTATAGATGAATGTGTTTGTCTCTTTTTAATGTTGCTATTTTTCGTTTCATTGAGTTTCAAATCACAACGTCGCTAAAGAAGTTTTCATTTCAAAAAAGTTCGTATGATGTAAGTTACATGCGACTGATTTAACACCAATTAAACTGCGTTTAGTTAAAAGTTAAAAAATAGGGAACACATTACTTTTCACATGAAAGAATTTTTAATGTTTTTTTATAAAAAATCGCTCCTATTTCCTCACCAGTCTGCGCCAGTTCATCGTACACCTTCAGGTCAAAGAGCGGGGGGCTCTCCTGGGCGAGGGTGGTGATGGTGCCGGTGCGCAGGTCGAGTCGTCTCAGCGCGCCGTGCTGGTATTCGGTCCAGAACAGGTAGCTGGAGTGGTAGGCCAGGCCGTACGGGTGCGCCACTAGCGGGCCCGAGCGCACCACGCTGCGGTTCGTGCCGTCCAGCCCCGCACTCTCTATCTTGTCCAGCATCACGTCGCACCTGGAACAGACATTGATATTCACTTTATTTTATTTATTAATAAATATTGTACACTTCGTCTTAATAAATAAGGAATATGTAGATTATTAATTTTTTTGGTTATGATATATACATACCAGTAAATCTGTCCTTTGAGATAGTCAATGGTTAGTCCGTTGGGCCAGTGCAGATTCTCCTGCGCAAACACTGCGCGGTGCGTACCGTCCATCCACGCAAAGTTGATGCTGCTCCTCTGCCTGCCCTTGCCCGGCCATTCCGTCCAATACATCAACCTACAAATACAACAAAATAAAACATTCGTAACTCGATTCTGACTGATGATATATAAATGTGCGCTTTTATGATTACCGTGACATTTCACGTTTACGGTACCGTGATGGCAAAAAAGGCAATAAACATATGTTCCTTAACACAATAATGCTACAGCTCTTTCAAAAGATGAGATGCACAATGTATAAGTCTGTTTCCTCCAAAGGAAAAAGTCATCATTTTCTTGCATCTCTCTCACACACCGCACCGTGACATCTCCATAAACCCCTATCAGTACTACTAGCCATGATGATAATTTTGAAAGTATGGAATATAAAGTTACAAGGATAATATTGAAGTGTGAACGAATTCCAAAAATTCAAAAGCTTCAAATGTCAACACGCTTTTGCTTTTGTTCTTAAACATATAAAAAAAGGTGAATGCATTCTTGGACCCCCCCCCCCCCCCCCCCCCCCCAAAGGTAATGTACAATCATTATCATACATCTCCCTCACACATATAAAGAAAATGAAATGCAATTCCTGTCGCAAAAAAGTGGTACTTTGGAGGAAACAGTCACACATTTTGTGTGTGAGAATTACTATTCATTTATTAATTAATTACTATCAATTACTACTCACCATTATTTAATGTGTAAGAAAGGAATGCAGCATTACAGCGAATTTAATATTTCTGTAATATATGGTGCTTATTTATAAGTTAATAAATGTTCAAAGTCCACGCTACAACCCTCGCGAGTTCTGGGAGCCATCTCTGCAAAACAAATCAACTCCAGTCATTTTGTTAACATCCTCCAGTTCTTTACGATCAAGAATGTGATGATCACCTACAGCTCTTAACGTAATAAACTTAAACTCATCAGAGCAAAAGCCTCACTAACCGAGCTTTTTGAGGTAACTTACCCCTTGACAGGATGCAGTGCTATCGCTCTTGGGCTGGACATGAGCATATCCCTTATGATGGTCTTCCTCTTGTCCATGGCGGCCAGCGGGGCAGCACTGATGGTTCCCAGAGCCTCGTCCGTCCAGTAGAGGGCTCGGCCTATCCACTCCACGGCCAGACCTTCGCAACTGCCTAAGGCCAGAGGACCGTTCTTCTCCGCAGATAAGACGGTCTCTCGGCCTGTGCCGTCCACGTGTTGACGCTGAATTGTGTCTCTGAAAATATTACAATGCATAATGAAACCAAATAACCAGAATAACGACCAGTTTTTTGACCGACCATTACATTAGTATTCGTCGCTTTTGACATAGTCACATTTGACATTGTCACATTTGATATTGTCAGTTTTGACTTTGTCACCTGTGACATTGTCACATTAAACATTTGGATATTTGACGTTTGAATATTTGACATTTGGATATTTGACATTTGAATATTTGACATTTGAATATTTGACATTTGAACATTTGAGCTGTTCCCTTATATTAGTATTCGTCACATTTGACATTGTCACATTTGATATTGTCACATTTGATATTGTCAATTTTGACATTGTCACGTTTAACATTTGAATTTTTGACATTTGAAAATTTGAGCTGTTAACCCCTCAGGCTAATTAGTTTGCTTTTTGGAACAACTCTTATAGATCTCATAGAAATCCCTTACTACCATAGTGAGAAATATGATCTAATCGGTATTGGAAAGAAAACAGGTCAGAGAAGAGAACAGATTGATCAGATTTGGGTCACAACGACACGTAAATTGGATAGATCATCTTACTTTTGTACGTCTGAAAAATATATGTAGCTGTCTTTCAGGTCAAAGTCCAGGGCTGATGGCTGGCTCAGGTCGGTGATGGGGATCATGACCTGGTGACCTTGGTTGGCCGAGGTCAGGATGGCTTTTATCATGGCCGGACGACCCTTGCCGTATATCAGGAAGATGGGCTGCGTTACCACTGAAAACAAAACAAGATTATTGTAGGTATGTTTTTAGGTTTTCACGGCCAAAAAGTATTTTTGTTATTGTTTTTGGGGTGTTATGCCGTGTTTCGCTACCTCCTTCTTTAGCCAACGTTTCGGACAGCGTTACAGTGTCCATCATCCAGCGTTACAGTGTCCGTCCACCGTCCATCGTCCTCATCTGCCCTGATGATGGACACTGTAACGCTGTCCGAAACGTTGGCTAAAGAAGGAGGTAGCGAAACACGGCATAACACCCCAAAAACAATAACAAAAAAAAAAAGATTATTGTATTTTTGTGTAGACAAAAATCAGCAGGTAAGGGTAATTATTCGTTTGTTCATTTTCTTCTTGTAATCCAGTTTGTGTCGGGATTCGTGGTGATCGCTTCGACAAGGCTTTAGACGTCTCATTTCAAATCAGGGCCAAGTCAGCGGACTCAGACCTTTTGTTCCATGAAATTCACAGAATCATGCAAGTACCTGGCAAAAATATACTAGATTTCGGATTTGTACTGTAGGCCATATAAAGCGGTAACAATAAAATATTATCATTAATAAACTGCTAAAATGGCTTTAAAGTTTTTTTTTTTCATTATTTATTTTAACAGCGTTATAATGTCCATCATCAGGGCAGATGTGTGACGGACACTGTAACGCTGTCCGAAACGTTTGTTAAAGAAGGAGGTAACGCAACACAGCATAACACCCCAAAAATAAATAACGAAAATACTTTTGGCTGTGAAAATCTAAAATCATATCTGGCTTTAACTATGTTTAGTGACAAGATATGAATTACCAGGTACTTCTCATCCTCCCTCTTCCCCTTCTTTTTCTCTCCCCACCCTATTCAGTGTCAAAACATGCCATAATCCCACAGGCTTCGGGCAGTTGGTAGTCTTGTACAGTATTCCCAAAAATAACAGCAACAAAAAAATCGAAAAAATATTAACCTTTGGAATACCGAGCTCCGGCGACCTAATAACTCCGTAGCATGCCAAGGGTCAAAATCCCACAAACAAAATATATAAGTGACTAAATAATCCAAAATTGGGTCATTTTGGTTTGAAAATTAGATCACTTAGAAATATTTTAGATGCTTTAATTAAATACTGTTAGCAAAACTTTTTATACTAACATGAAAAGATTGAGTATTTTTTTGAATAAACACCTTTTTAAAAGCCCAGAAAAAATAAAGTATCAGGCCTATAAAAACTCTTTTAAAGATCAAAATCTCCTACTTACGAACCCGTTTTCGGTTGTGGTTTTATTGCACAATGTGTAAAATTAAATTCTTTAGAAAATCATTGCAATACATTTAAATATTTGTGCCTGAACTTCTCAAAATAAAATTAAACATGCTTTTGGTAATGTTTTTTTTTGAAAACATCAAAACAGGCGACTGGTGAAACGATAATTTAAACCTTATCGCCATCTACATAAGGAGAGTTATTGCTAGAGGTCTGATCCCAAACTTTACACGGCGTGGTGCATTGCCTTATTGTCAGGTTACATACATATATACTCAACAGATACATATTTTTCATATCCATTAGTTACTTTTGGCGCTTGACAAGTTAAGCCAAAGTCAACTAGCAAACAAAATATTAGGGATGATACTTACAAGTACATTCTCCATCGACGTGCAGCTTAAAGCCAGGTTTACACATGCAGTTGGCATATGGTACCATAGTCACGTTTCTGTAGCCCGGTATGCAGATGTGCTGGCAGCCACCGTTGTGAATCTTGCATGGGTGCTGAACTACAAAATAAAAACATTGCAATTTAACTGGTTGCTTGCCGAGTACGCGCCGGCGCGCGCCAAATTAAACTCTAAAAAATATTTTTTGATATGCGATTTTAAACCTTAATTACAAAGAAAACGTATGAAGGATAAGGTCAGAATCGCTTGGGGCATTCTTGTTCTTAAGGTATAGAATGCTTTGAACACATCTATGGAACCGAAATAATTTCTATGAATTCTTTATGGATCTCTGGCCGAGTTTTTTTTTGGAGCATTTCAGCTGTCAGTTCGGTTGCATCATTCCCGTAAAAAAGATCGCAAACATATGAATTCGTCAAATAAACGCAATATACTCTAGCAAGTAATGTTGTTTTTAGGCATAGTTTATTGTTCAAGGAATGTGTTTCGGTAAATATTACATAAGATAGCATAAAATAAACCCACAAAATATTATGTCAAAGTCAAAACATAGCGAAATTTACAAGTTTCCTCCAGTGGCACGGGACGAGTTAATACAGAAAGATCGATAATCAAGATCAAAACTGGACCTTTTATATTCTAAGATTTGGGTGTTCCAAAGTCACTTCTAATTTGATGACCATCAATTCATTGATCAGCTTCGCGCCTCTCATTTTCAAGATTATTTTTTTTAACAGGAGGCTCTGAGGAAAACAATTTCTCAGAGCCTATGTCATCTTTGAAAATGCTATGTCTCTTTTTGAAGAGAGGAAGGAGTGAACATGAGTCTTGAAGATACCGGCAAATCATTCCACAGCTGAGCTGTTGAACTCAACATTTGATGACAATGTTATATTTAAAATTCTGTGAAACACACCCAACATAAAAACGGTCATTTAACGCCTGGTGTGCCGGGTGTGTGTACGCCAAAATTTTCAATTTTTTTTTATTTTGGAATGCGATTTTAACCATCATGTATAAAGAAAACATATGAAGAACAAGGTCAGAATCGCTTGGGGCATTCTTATTCTTAACGTATGAGATACCGTAAACACACCTAGACACTCGGAATAATTTGTATTAAATTCTCTATGGCGTCCGGGCATCATTTTTCCCAGGATTTGAGCTGTCAAACTAGTTAGCGTCGTGAAAAAGATTGTAAAACCTATAAATTCATCAAATAAACGCAAGTAATGTTGTTTTTATGCATAGTTTATTGTTCAAGGAATTTGTTTCAACAATAGCACAAAATAAACCCACAAAATATTACATCAAAGTCAAAACTTCGCGATATAGCGTCATTTCCTCCTCGGCATTTCGGAGATTAATCTTATCACCACATTCCTGAGGTTCATAGGAGAAAGTTTGTAAGAGACGCTTTTTATGACATTCGTCCTTTGACTACGAAAACTAATGCATTACGCAATTATATGTAAAAGTATCCCATCTATCTGGTACAATCCTCAGATTACTCACAAATCCATTATAATGCAAAAAATTTGTAGTGAATTAATTAAAATGTTGTTGCCTCTAGAGGCGAAGATATTAACAGCAACTGACTTCAAATATGACATCATAATATTCTTCAAGACTGCCAGTCAAAAAGCGCAAACATGTAAAAAGTTACAAACCATCGGGCTGCCTCTGTTTGTGGAAGACGTGTACTGTGTACGGCCGGGAGATGTTCCGGTTGATGAATTCGTGATCGTGCGCATTGTGCTTGTTGAGCCGGATGATGGACTGGTTGTGCCAGGACGTGACAAACAGGCTCGACTCGAACACGGTGACCGAGTACAGATTTTGTACCTGCGATAAAAAAAGACCAATATTAAAATGCAATTAGATTATTTTTTTCAGTTAACTGACACCTGGTGGAAATATTCTGTCAGTAGAACAGAATATTTCCACTTTGCAATTAAATAAAAAAAAAATTAATATTTTTTAAGATATCTGAAAACTAAAAACTGCTTTTGTAAGGTGATGAAATTCGCTTTCAAATTATATTATTAGAAATAACCAAGTGATTTATTAAAAACAATTTTTATAATGCAAACATAAAAAGTTTTAAAAGTGGCTCACAAGTGAAAAAAAAGTTGAAATTCGGAGAAAATCAGGAAGATTTAAACAAAATAATAATTATAAAATAGAACCTACAGGGTGTCCCTTTTTAATGGTCTTCCTATTCCTCCCGTTGTAGTCGACCCGTTCCACGAAATCCAGGTACGTGTCCACCCAGTACACGTGCTGCGAAGGGATGTCCACGGCCACTCCGTACGGATACACAATCTTCTGCTTCACAATGGGCTCACGACCCGTGCCATTGAGGCCGCAACGCTCTAGCGTTGGGGCGGAGTGACCCCATTTGGTAAAGAACATTATCCTGAAACATAAAACAATGTTTTTAACCATTTAAAAAAGAAAACATAAAAATATGACGTGGGCTTGTTCGTGAAACAAAAGTCTGGCCAATAAGGCCTTAACCGGTCAAATGCTGGGACCGCACGACGCTCGCGGCAAAATTTTCGAATTTTGTTTTTCATATGCGAATTTAACCCTTACGTACAAAGAAACTGTATGAAGGACAAGGTCAGAATCGCTTGGGCCATTCTCGTTCTTGACGTAACAAAAAGCCGCATTGAGTGCTTCTCGGAATAATTTATAATAAATTATCTATGACATCGACGTGCCAGTTTTTTCCTCCATACAAACTGTCGAAAGTCCGCGCGTAGCAGGTAGCTAAAAAACACGAAAAACCTACCAATTTATCAAATAAACGCAAGTAATGTTGTTTTTACACACAGCTTATTTATTGTTCATGGAATGTGTTTCGGATAACATTATATAAGATAGATCAAAATAAACCTACAAAATATTACGTCAAAGTTATGCTTTGCGCAATTTCCGCGGTTTCGTTTGCGGCATTTGACAGGTTAAATTTCCAATATAAAAATGTTACATCATCATGAAATTTAAATAGGATGACTATATATATATTTTTTATTATTTTTTTGTTCTTTTCATAAAATATTTTCTCATCCAAACTTTACCAGTAAAATATATACTTATTTTATTATATATTTTTTCTGTTCTATTTGTAGTAATAAACAGGTATAATTGTTTGTTAATACCCTAATACTAACTAGCTCTTATTCATTACACTTTGTTTTATTTCAGGTCTTATTATTAATAATATTTATAAATATTTTAAGATGAATTGTATTATTTTTTTGTAAGTACATCTCGTACTTTTTCATTTCATATCTTTTAATTTATGTTTAAAACCTTATTATTCAATCTCTCTTATCGTATAACATTATACTTTTTACCTACCATCTTTACTTCTATGTACCATGTGTAAATCCTATTTATGTTATCTTTGTTATTTAAACACACTAATATGCACTAAATCATAAAAATGTAATTTTGTATGTAAAAGCCCATAATGGCGTTAATGATTAATAAAATAAAAATAAATAAATAAATTAGCTCTATACAAGAGACTCTCAGCAAAATAATTTCCCTCAGGGCCTTCACCATCTTTGGGGATGCTGTGTGAAAGGTATTTGTAGGAAAGGAAGGAGAGAGTTCTGGGAAGGAAAAAGGTATGAGGGATGAATTGGAATCTTGGAGTCAGTAGGTCCAGGAGTGACGGACATATGAATCCATCCCTCCTACTGCGGTGCAAGGCGTTGTTCTGATAAGAGTCCTGCTGGAGAGGTCAAAAGGTCTCCCTCAATCAGTCTCTCCCGATCCGGCTTGCCATGGTGGGCAGACACATCCACCGCCAAGATCTGGACAAGCCTCACCCCCATGAACCTGGGCACTCCTGCTAATTCACCAAATGTAGCAAACCACTTGGGGTGACTTATAGACTTGACCATGGAGGTGTGGTTATCACATCAATGGTTCCCAGGGCGGCAGTACCCATATCCGCATCCCTAATTGATATATATTTTCAGGCAAGTGTAAGAGAGACAGAGAGCATGCTAAATGGGCAAGAACCAAAAGGTATTAAGTCAGTGGCGACAAGGATCTAGTCAGTGTTTTTAACTAACTAAGAGCGCCCTTGAGATGATTTTCACAAAAGCAGTTATTTGGCAGTCCAAATTCTTGCGGAAACGGCGACATTAGGTTAGGTTGGGTAAGGTTAGGTTGGTCAATCCATCTTCACTGCCTAACCCTGAGCGAAACAGTGAGACAATTAAATAAATATTCAATTTTTATTTTAACTTTATGAGTAAAACCTCAAAATTGTAATATTTAATTAAATGAAGACAATATAAGCGAAACTCAATCGAAAATCTGAAAACAGAAAAATCAGAAAAAGATATTGACACCTCTGGGACTCGAACCCAGGACCTCTCGCTTTCCGGGCGAACGCGCTAACCACTGCGCCACGGTGTCGATATCCAATTCGGTCATTTTTAACTGTATCATACTTCGAGTAAGAACCACACATACTATCTTTATTTTTCTTAACGCATATTCTATTGGCAGCTACCTTCATGTATGATTGCAAAATCAGAAAAAGATATTGACCCGTGGAGCAGTGGTTAGCGCGTTCGCCCGGAAAGCGAGAGGTCCTGGGTTCGAGTCCCAGAGGTGTCAATATCTTTTTTCTGATTTTTCTGTTTTCAGATTTTCGATTGAGTTTCGCTTATATTGTCTTCATTTAATTAAATATAAAAATTTATTAATTTCATTTAGTTAAATATACCGTGGAGCAGTGGTTAGCGCGTTCGCCCGGAAAGCGAGAGGTCCTGGGTTCGAGTCCCAGAGGTGTCAATATCTTTTTTCTGATTTTTCTGTTTTCAGATTTTCGATTGAGTTTCGCTTATATTGTCTTCATTTAATTAAATATAAAATTAATAGGTTAGATTGGGTTGGGTCGGGTTAGGTTCGTGAAATAAATGACAAAGTCTCACCCTCGAGTGGGATCCAGCGCAATGCCCCTCGGTTTACTGAGCTCGACCTCGAGAAGCACGTCGCAGGCGTCTAGAGTACTGTTGCAGAGGATTATGACCTCTCTGAAGTCGTCCAGAAAGTACCAATTGCCGGACACCCAATCCAGGGCTATCTGGTGAATGGCTGAAATAAAAAATATATTATCATAAACAATCAATTAGGCCCTACTAAAGATCTGATTCGCAGTACAACTTGCAAGACAGCATGTTGAACCAACAACCAAATTATTTTTATTTCGACAGCCTAAAAAAGGGAACAATTAATCATTTGTTTTTACTTTAACTTAACTTATCCTGTGCTGCAGACACGCTGGCACGCGCAGAGCAAAATTTAAAAAAAAAATTTTAGAATGCGATTTTTAATCCTTATGTATAAAGAAAATGTATGAAGAACATGGTCAGAATGGTTTGGGGCATTCTTGTTCTTGACATAACAGATATTCAAATCACACCTAGCCACTCGGAATAAATTTTATTAAATTTATCCATGACTTCCAGTGTATCGAACAAGTCCACAGGCAAATGGGACAACAAAAAAAACTCAAAAATGGAACACACGCCGCCACATATATTTCCATCTCCCTCTCCCCAACCCACTACATACTGGGAGAGCTGCTATTGGCTAACGAAACAATATGCGTCTGGCGCATCTTCCAAACGATGTTTAACTGCTATAATTAACTTATCAATTGAAAACTCAAACGCAATTGATAATAAATACACGCAGTTTCAAAATCGCACTCGAAAATACATCTGAATAACCACGCAACGCTTTCCCCAGAGACTACAGACAGCAATGAACATGATCAAGAAAATAGTTATTAGATCAATGATTATTACGCTTCAAGAAGAATGTTAATCCTTAATATTGCACTTTATACCACAAATGTAAACTTGTATCTTTTTTTGTAAAAACAATAAAAATTATGCGAGACTTTGGTTTTGGGGATCGGGACTGTTTTGCTAATGGCTATAACATAAAATTTTTACAAATCTGCCTAAAAAAAATAGGTAACACAAATGCCCTATACAAAAAAGGGAGGTTTTATGCCCTAAGAGTCCGACCCAGATTTGCCCTATAAATACAGCGACAAATCAGTCATAAGGCAGTTCAAAATTACCAGCCAACAAGAAACAGTCTCCAAGAAACCAAGTCTCCAAGTTTAAGCCTCTTTTCAAGTGTTTAATTGAAGTACTAAATTCAGTTCTACCTTCTTCCCAGTATCCCAGTACCCAAAGTCTCCAAAAGTCTGCAAGTCTTATAAAGTGATTTTATATCAGTAATAAATTCAGTTTTGCCAAATTTACTTAGACTCGCTGATCCAGAAGTAAAGTTATTTAAAAAGGCCATTGGCGTGCCAAGTCGTGTCCAGCTCCCTATTTTAATACAGAATCTGTACAAACGCCCCACTAGTCTCGTACATCCAGGCTTCATTTTTGCCGCGATTTGAGCTGTCAAACTGCGAGCGCCGTAGGTGACGAAAAGATCGATAAACCTATCAATTATCAAAGGTCCTATATGTGAATGTATATTTTTTTTATTTTTTTGTTTTCAGAGTTTAGATTGAGTTTCACTAATATTGTCTTCATTTAATTAAATTATCACATTTGTATTATATTTTGTGAAATTAGAACTTTCTTGTTATTAGACCTCGGACTCTCGATGGGAGTTTAGTTTTATTGCTTGAAAAGTGTCAGGAACATGGCCGCACTAGGAATTTATTTTCGAATTTAATTCCAACCAGTAAATTATTTCCACGCATTTCTCGGAAGATCAAATGCAACTGACCTGACTTTAATAAGTGGAGGGTGAGTGCAAAGTGCATTGAAGGTCGCGATTTCACAATAACAGCAATTCGATGCATCAGATTGGAATGAGTTTTTGTCAGGCGGTAAAAAGGGGAACACATCAAAGCTGATAAAACGCTAAAGATGCTAGATCAATAAATTATTTTTCCACCCAATGCTTCATTTGATCATCTAAAAAAAATTATTGAAACTGAATAAAAATTAAATTTTAAAATGATTACATTCTAGTTCTGGGAACATGGAGGGTGAGGGCATCACCCATCTGTCGTTCAGGTCATCTACGCTGGAGCAACTCAGCCAGGACTTGGTCACCTTGTTGTGGATATAGCACACCGACCTGTAAACAGAACAAACAAAATATAGTATAGGCCGCTTAGGCCGCTAGCATAAAAATATATAATATTAACCCCTTCAGGCCTCTGTCTCACCCCCCTAAACCCCCTCAGCATTCTGTCATACATTTTTTTTTTTATATGAATACCGCACAAGAGTCCCAATTGCTCCCGTCTGGAGCCAGTGAGACTATGGCATCCCCAATTGGGGTATGTTGTGAGGCTGAAGGTAGTGGGGAGGGGAAGGAGATGGGGAAGAGGAAGGTGGGAAGTACCTGGCTATTCAGATCTGGTCACCAAACACGGCTAAAGCCATTTCAAGCAACGTTTCTATTCTGAACGGTGGTCTTACACCAGGGCGATACTGGTAGTATCTTCCACTCTGGAAGGTGCCGCAAATATACTACATATTATTTTTAAATGAATAAATTGTGAAATAACACAAATAAATCAAATAAAATTTATTTGCCACGCCGGGATTCAATCCCGCGACCTTCGGAATGCGAGTCAAGAGCCTTACTGCTGCACTACACCGGCCGTCAAATAAATGGTCAGAGTATTCCGCTTTGCAACAAAATTCAAATGAATGGAATTTTTTTTTTTTAATTACATAAATTCCACGGCCCTGAGGAAAATAATTCCTCTATCATCTTTTGGGATGATGTGTGGAGTTTATTTTTAGAAAAGGAGGGGGAGGAAGTTCTGGGAAGGAAAAGGGTATAAGGGGTGGGTAGGAAAATGGGGGTCAGTGGGTCCAGGAAATGGGGGTCAGTGGGTCCAGGAGTGGCGGAAGTATGATTCCATCCCTCCCACTGCAGTGCAAGGCAATTTTCCGAGAGAGTCAACCAGTTTCTCCCGATCCGGCCCGCCATGCTATGGGTAGGCAAAAGCATCCGCCGCCAAGACCTAGACAAACCTCACCCCAAGAACTCGGGATCACCTGCTAAGTCACCAAAAGTAGCAAACCACTCCGAGACCTATGACAGGGGTGATGATGACCTTGATTATCCCAACTTTTAGAATGTATCTGAATGATTCTGAACATATCTGAAAATTTAAAACTGGTTTTGAAAGTTGACGAAATACGCTTATTTGTATAGAAAAATGTAATTTGAATCATTTTTTACGTTTGCATGCAAAAATTTTATATTTCAAAAATTATATGTTTATTTCGAAATATAAAATTTAATAGGCTATTTAATCACCATTCAAAAACGGTTTTTAGTTTTCGGATACGTCCAGAAACATTCCATTTAATTTGATTTTATTAACAGGTCGTGTGCCGTTGGCGCGCCGGTGCGCGCCCTATAGCCGAATAAAAAAATTAAAAATTTGATATGCGATTTTAAACCTTACGTATAAAGAAAATGTATGAAGAACAAGGTCAGAATCGCTTGGGGCATTCTTGTTCTTGACGTAACAGATATAAGAAACACACACAGCCTCTCGAATTATTATTTAGAACGGTTTCTCTGACTTTCTAAATGTCACTTCTCCCGCGATTTTCAACTGTCAAACTGGGTGCACCGCGGGTAATAAAAAGATCAATAAACCTATCAATTTGTCAAATAAACGCAAGTAAAGTTGTTTGTAGGTGTAGTTTGTTGTTCAAGGAACGTATTTCGGTAAATATTACATACCAGAGCATAAAATTAACCCACAAAATTTACGTCAAAAGTCAAAACATCGCCAAATTTTCGAGTTTAATCCGTAAACACCGAGGCGTTCAACCGGTTAAAGCGAAAATATTTTGACCTCTGACTAAATATTGATAGAAATAAGCTCCCAACAAGATTCTCTTAAAATGCAAGCTGATCTGGATGCACTATCTGAATGGTCATTTACAAACAGATGAAGGCGGAACTCCTGCGCCAGATTACACATGAAAACTAGCTTGAACCCCACTATAAACGTTCTTTGTTTTCCGTCTCCTGCGTTTTTTTAAACATGGTTTGAAAGATTGGTGTGAACAGGTGTGAAGTTCGCGCGGTAACACACTTTGCTAGTGGCCTGTCCACGAGTCCACGCGTACGCAACTGACTTGACGTTTGACGTTTAGCGTTTAAATAAATGTTAAAATATGTTCCGATGAAGAAGAGACATACATCAGGGAGAAAACAGAAATATTTTAATAGATGTTTATTTACCAGGAAAGATTTCCGACTAATATCAATTATTATGACCTAAAGTTAGTATTTGAATTTCGAATGCGTAATTAATTACGCATTCGAAATTCAAACGTCAAAAGTCGAGTTCTGTTAAGAAATATTGTAGACGAAATATAAAGGTGAACACGCAGATTTCAACTTAGACCTAACCTACCTAACTAGATTTTTATTAGGTATTTATTTATCAGGGAAAGAATAGAATACCTATTTTAATTGGTCAATTTCTTCCGTGTCTCTGAAATCGATTTATAAATTAATAGACTTTATTTACAAGTGAGTTCACGAAAGATATAATCATCCATTACGACAGTATTTATTTGCAATTTAAAGTCATAATTAGGTATTAGGCTCGCGCGGTTGACATAACCCCAAACGTCATTCGATTTATCTCCGGTACCAACCGCTCCGTACGGCTCCTGTAAAAATATGAACTTATTTCCCCCCCCCCCGCTGGCCCCGCCTGCCTTCCCGCTTCACCCACTTCAAAAATAATATTAATATTAATATTGTTAATATTCGTTATTATGTTATAATTTTATTATCAAATATATTTATTATATTGTATTTAGGTATCATAATATTTTAAACTAGTGATTATTAAGCTTGCTCATTGCGCATAACCTCAAAAACTTGTTCGGTTTGATTCTCCATACATGACCGCATCGCGCGGCTCTTGTAAAAATATGAACACATTTCCCCCCGCCAGCCTTCCCCCTTCGCCCGGGAGATGAATGTTTTCCGTCGCCTGTGGTAAAGCTTGAACACAGGGTTTTTGAACACGAAGTGTTCAAATTTTCAATGTTTTGGGTACTGTTCAAGCTATTGTTCATGTGTATTGTGGCGCAGGATACGCCGCTTTAGATTTCAAGACAAAAAAAATGTGTCACTATGTCTTTCACTCGTTCTCAGACGTTCTCTGACCACATATCGCAGCTCACTCAGTCTTGCTAGAAACTTTTTGAGTCCATCATCAGGACACGCAAGCAGTTTAACCGTTTGTATGCTGGGCCTTTTTTCATAATATGTACTAAAATTGCGTGTTAAAAAACAGGGGAAAAAATGAAAAATTGGGATGCTAAATAAATAACTTATGGCGAACAGCCTTATAATTAGCAAAACAAATTTTACCGTCAGGCAACACCACGACCTACCGACAGGCCGAGTGCACGAAATTTGCAAGCTCATTCTGCTGTATACTCCCCGGCCTTCCGGGTGTTATCAATCCCCTCCAGTGTACCGCGACTTATCTTAATTTGTGCAAATTTATTGTAAATAAAAAGTGACTGAGTAAATCCGGAGTATTATTCACAAACATCTCCATACACACGATTGCGGCTACGGCAATTGGAAAGGGCTAGCTGTCAATCTGAGGAGTTTAACGTACAGCTCACCATAACAAACACCCTTTCTTAAAAACTAAATAATAAATAATTAAATGCTAAATAATAACTTGGTCAAATATTGAGATATTTTATTAATTCTCTTTTTTATTTGTTTAGGAAACTTAGCATTATGGTATAAAAATATACATAAGCACAAAATAAAAACAAGACCAGGAAAAAACACAATCAAATGTTGAAAAAAACACAATCAAATGTTGAAAAAAACACAATCAAATGTTGAAAAAATGCAAACCCTTCTTGCAACCCGAACAAATCAAAGAAGAAAGCTTTAGTCCGTTGCCGCCTTTATTGCTACACATGACGCAGCAGCGCAATTTAGTCCCCGGAAGTTTTTCAAGACCAAAAGCTTTTGTTGAATGGTGTATCTGAAGATTTTTTTTTTCGCCATCCACTCTTCTTCGAGTGCTTCTATTATGGCTGAGGTAAACTGCAACCTGGTCATTTTTTTTTGCTATTTATTGAAAGAAGCGAAAAGCAACACACCGCGGACACAGCGCATCATCCGAATACCAGAGATTTACTGCGCGTCATATCGTCGATACATCAATGACACCCAATTTATGATAGATATTTATTTGTCGAAATATCGACGATTAGCATTCAATCGGTTAATAACCAAGAAGCTATGCTTGATTGTTCAATGGCGTACTGAGAAGCAAGCTAGTGTTAAACAATAATAAAAAATATATATTTAAATAAATAACAGTAAGCTGTTACATGTTTCGGTATTAAAATGCAGCGGTACAATTTTTGGAGTGAGCAGCCGAATCCAAAACCGACACCTGGAAAACCTCTGTCGTTCGAGGGTTATAAACAACAAAAATTATGTTAATTACCGGTTAGCAAAATTGAAGTCCAGAGCATGAGAATTGAGTAATTTGAGGGTAGAATTTCCTGGCCAAGGACTCCCATCTAGCTTCAGTCTCCGGATGTCTCTCTGAGTGGAGAACACCAGCGATGGCTCTTCATCAATAGGTTCTGAAATCACAAACAATCAAAAACTAATTCATATGTTTTCAGTAATAGTCGGTGGCGGCTAGCGCTAAGGAGAATTGATTTGAACCTTCAGATCGCTAGTTGAGAAGGGTCTCCCTCGACCAAGGTTTTTTTTTTGTTTACATGTTTGAATGAATTAATAGAGTGAAGATTTATTTTATTGAGACAATGCACGTGATTTCACTGAACTAGGTCCGGTGGACATACTTCATTTTATTATTTATTAATTTTCAACGTCCTGATGGGCACATGATAAGTTTATAATATAGAAACAAGTTTTTAAATAAAAAAAAAAAAGATGAACCTGAAGAAGTAAACATCATATGAATGGTAGGTATAAAGATAAATTTAAGTAAAAATAATGCATTACAATAAAAGAGAAAGTTTTTAAGTTGCAGATGGCGTAGAAATAATAATGGTATGTTAGTAATTACAAAATTTACAGGTGTATATATAAAAATATATAAAAAGAAAACTAGAACAAGTTTTTAAAATCAATTCAATGTGTAAATTTCTTGTTTTGAAAGGTAATGGTAATCCAGAGGCAATTTTTTTTTATAAATACTTTCAACTCCACAAATCCTACAATTATAACATCTAGTCTATATGTCTATGCTAAAAATAATATAAAGCTTGTATAGCGCAGTTTTGTTTAATAAAATATATATAGATACTAAAATATATTTAATTTTTATGTTAGCACGTTCAATAATAAAATGTAGAAAAATGGCTCCAGAACTTAAAAGTTCGACATTTGACAGGAAAAATGTGATAAATTAATTTTTGTTTAACATTTTTATTGCTAATAAATTATGTACATCATTTATCAGGCTGTAGTGTTTTTACAGAAATGGATTACCATTGATAGCCTTGCAGTGAGTAGTGTTGAACAGCCGGTAGCCCTCTACGCAGGAGCAGGTGAAGGATCCCTCCGTGTTGTGGCAGACTTGGTCGCAGCTGCCATCAATGTCACACTCGTTCAGATCTACAACACAAAATATTAATGTCAGTGAACGCACAAAATAATGTCACAAAGCAAAATTATTTATTTATTAATATGTTAAGATACGGGAAATTTGTGAAATTCTGTCCAAGAACCCGCAACCTCTCGATATGTTGCGGAGGATCGGTACCGTATATTAAGGGGGTATTCTGGTCTAGAAGCATGAATTGTAGGTGTTAGTTTAGGTGCAATAAAAAAAACACCAATAAAATTTTTGAAGCCATCATTTTACCAAATATTTATTAAACATTAAAGAACACATAAAAAAAAAATCAAAGGAAAAAATCAAAAAATTTAAAAGTTACAGGGTGTTGAAGTGGGGGGTCTCAAAAATATGGCAAGCCCTAGTTGACACGATTGCAACCCTCCTAGTTATCCGAAAAAAAAAACAAATTTATTTTTAATCCAAACAAATGCTGCTATGGCGGCATGAACACCGGAAAAGTCATAAAAATTATCTTTCGCAAAATGGCGGCTGTCTGAAAAAAAGACATTTTTTTACCAGTTTTTTTGACTTTCCGAATTTTTTTAGAAAAGTAATAATTAAAATTTTGTTATGATTCTGGTTCATGCGATAAAGTAATAATAATTCTAGTAAATTGGTTTAGTAGAACTAGAGATATCGTGTCAACCGTCACGAAAAATGTGGTTTTGAGAAAAAGGTGTTTAAAATTTTGTCTTACTTAGATTTTGGTTAGATTTTGTCTAAACCGTGACATTAAAATGGTTACAACTTTTAAAATAATGCGAATTTTGAAAAATCCTTTTAAGGAGATATTTATGAATATTTAAACTTTGGAAATATGAAGAAAAAAAATTGTTTTTTTTTTTTCTAGACTAGAATACTGCCTTAAGTAAGGTGGCACTCACCGACACATTTGGTCCCCTCTGGCCTTTGTCCGTCCGTGCAGAAGCAAGTCGGCCCATCGAACGTTGGCCGACATCCGTGCGAGCATTGTAAACTGCTGCATTGAATGGTAGTGTTGCCTGAAAACAAAATAAAACTACAATGCAGAGCCACTAACATTTTGCGAATGTGCATATAGGGTAAATGGAAAAACGGTTAGTTCCGACGGTTAAAAATTGTGAGATGTTAATATTGTCACAATTGCACAAGAAGCATTTGCACACTATAATGGTTTTAATAGTTGTTTTCAAATACTTTTATTATTGTCGTTATTCGGTTATTCATAACCCGGGAAATTCTTTCTTTTAAAAAACATAAAAGAAGCAATATATTCAATTGCTCAAATGCGCCCAATTCATAAATGGCATGACAGATAATTGTAAGAAAATGCCACCAAACAGAGGTTTGTGATATGTTACATACATTGCCAGTGGAATTAGTGCAAAAAAGGGGGCTGCGATCGGAATTATTCCGGTAATCCCAATTTTTATAAGTTTTATACACTCATCTCCTGATGCAAGACTGAGTTTTCGACCTTGGCACACTTGAGCTTTCGCCGCCATTTTGAAAAAACCAGCCGTAATCGTGCAAAAATCTAGTTTTTCCCAAATATCCTCGTGTCCAATAATAATTTCAGCTAAAGTAGCTTTACAAGTTTAGTAGAACATAAAAACACCTACAATTATTATACAAAGAATTTTCTTCAATTTCCAATAAATATTGAGATATACAATTATAAAAATGTGTATAAGTTTATAAAAACAGGTAAATTGCTCGACTTGGTTTGGTTTTTTTTTACGTATCTCTTTTCTGTTGTAACATTTGTTTTGTCAATAGATGTTGTGCTCCATCACATCTCCTCTAAAACGCGTCGACGGATGTTAAGTGTGTATGGGGATGAGTTTGTCCGGATCTGTGCGGCGGATGCATCTGCTCACCAGCTGCGTGGCAGGCCGGATTGGAAAAGACTGGATGAGGAAGACCTTTTGACCTCTTGGAACATTGTCTTGCATCGCAACGAGAGGGACGAATTCATACGTCCGTCACTCCTGGACACACTGACTCCGAGATTCCCGCCCACCCCTCATACCTTTTTCCTTCTCAGAACTTCCTCTCCTTTTTTCCTCACAAGACCCTCCTCACAGCATCCCCAAAGATGACATAGGCCCTGAGAGGAATTATTTTCCTCGGGGTCTCCCATGTGGAGCTACTGTCAAAAACTCCACGCAGGAGCTTAATGGAATTAATGGAATTTATTAAATAATAAGATTTAATTTATTTTTATAGCAATATAAAACGGTAACTGGCTAAAACAGAACATGAAAAAAATAATATGTGAGGGTAGTTTTTTTTTTCTTCACTTTCCTGCGTTGTTCTCTTTTGTCATGGGTAAAAAGAGATAGATAATTTTGGATAGATAGAATTTTTAAGTGGATAGATAATTTTACAAAACTAAATACAATAATATCACGTATCATCAACTCACGGCATATGTCCCACTCGTCGCTGTTGTCTGGACAGTTGCCGACTCCGTTGCAGAAGAGTGGAATGGACACGCAGGTGGAAAGGTCGGCACATCGCGCCTGGTTCGGGGGGCATGTCAGTCCCTTCAGACCTGAGGAAAAACATTACCAGTCAATATTTTACATATAGTTGATATCCTCAAATTTACAGCCGGTATTTCCGACATGACTAAACACAATACGAAACTGCTCACTTTAACATCTCACAAAGATCTCATACAATAGGGACCTAGTTACTTGCAGAGCGACTGAGCCTATGTTCATAGCAGTTCGTCAATTTTACTATTTTGTTTCCATTTTCTGTGAACACTGAAAAGCATGTACATACAATTCTTTCCCAATTTTAGCATTTCGTGGACGGCGTCTGAAGTTTTACCGTCACATCGGAAGGAACGGTTTGTTCAGTAGCATGTTAAAATGTGAGCGTGCATGTGTGATATTGTTGTCGTTATTGTGTCTTCAATTTAACATCTACTTTTTTTTCGGCCAATGTTCCGCTTGGAGCTTTCTTTGATGCAAAATGCAATGTATCATTATGAGATGAGTGATTAGTTGTTGTCAAGAATTGTCTTGCAGTGATGTCATGTCTAGGGAAAAGTCCCCTGTTAATGTTTTACTCTGGTGAACCCCGGTAGGGAACTCGCCAGACTTGTCAACAAGATTATAGAAAATGAGCTACTCACATTTGCTAGGGGACTCAGATTTGTCAATAAGATGATAGAAAATGAGCCACTCACGCAAGACATGAAATAAGAGTGGGGGTCACTATCTTCAGCAACAAGGCAACGATTCAAGAAGATCTAATATAAAATGAACTGCTCACAGTTGCTAGGGAACACATTAGACTTGTCAATAAGAATATAAAAAATGAGCTACTCACACTTGCTAGGGGACTCGTCAGACGTGTCCGCCCCGAGCGTGTCGTGCACCCCGCAGTCAGGGTCACCATCGCACACCCAACCTGAGGGGATGCACTTGTTGGTGAGGGCGCACTCAAACTGGTTCTGCTTGCAGGACGTGCTGTTGCCTGAAACAATGACGGTATAAAAATGATTAAAAACAAATTACCATACGTAAAAAAACTATTCAGGGAAGATCATCTACAAAAAATTGTATCAAAACAGCACCTCACCACATGTCTCACTCGTAAAACACAAGAGCAAAAATAAAGAAATACTTTCATGTACCTTATATCGCCTGCAATTTTTGCAATATTGCCACAATGCGTGCTCACGCAGTGCTGACCCATTCTCATGCAATTAAGTTTTCATAGCCTTTATAAAATAATGCTACAACTATAGAATTATGATTATGATCAATACTATAAGACAGAGTCCTGTGGCAGTCCATCCTCTCTGCCTCCTTGTGCGACTATTAAAAAAACAATTAGGTTTTCCTCGTATTCCATCGGGTTTACCTACATCTTCAAAAAAATTCTGCATTATCCCCAAAATGACTCCCCAATCCTTAATCTATGGTAAAAAAAATTGTAATGATCAGCCTAACAGACAATATTCTCATATTTTAATTAACTTAGCTATGGTACTTAAGTTATGGTTACGGAAATAATTGGAATAACTGCGTTAAGAATTTTTTTAAACTTTATGTGAATACCATACAAGAGTTCAAACTGCACGAGCCAGTGTGACTTTGACATCCCCAATCGGGGTATGTTGTAGAGCTGAAGAGAGAGAGAGAAACAGATACCTGGCTATTCAGATATGATCACTAATCTACCGAAATTTCAACATAAGATGCTCCAAGCACAACATTTACACACAGTTGACATATCGCACATTTCGTAGAAAAGAGTTGTAAGTCAAAAAAGTGATTTTTACAGGAGAGCCAAACAAATGAAAGAATGATGAACAAGCGGTTCCATCCAAAAGAACTTCAGCGACATCTTGCGGAGGTGGAGTGATTTAACTTAAACACGGTTTTCGTGGGGCATTAATAATCACAATCACTTTACTTTTCAGAGATAAAACGTAAAATAAAATTTTTTGACTTCACAAGAGAATGGGTCGTTTCTAAGATTCATCCTTGAGTCAACAGCAAGGCTGTGGAACACTATGTTTCCTCCCTCCTAGATCATGGATATCTTCAAGACCCGTATTCACTCCTTCCTCTTCTCAAAGTAACCCCAAAACAAAACAAAATAACAAAAATAACCCCAATCCTCACTCCCATTGATGAATATGAATACCGCACAAGAGTCCCGACTGCTCCCATCTGGAGCCAGTGAGACTATGGTATCCCCAATTGGGATATGTTGTGAGGCTGAAGGTAGTGGGGAGGGGAAGGAGATGGGGTAGAGGAAGGTGGGAAAGTGCCTAGCTATTCAGATCTGTCACCAAACACGGCCAAAGCCATTTCAAGCAAAGTTTCAATTCTGAATGGTGGTCTTACACCAGGGCGATACTGAGAGTATCTTCCACTCTGGAATGTGCCACAAACATACTATTTATTATTTTAATTGATTTAATTGTGTAACACAAATTAATCAAATAAAATTTATTTGCCACGCCGGGATTCGATCCCGCGACCTTCGGATTGCGAGTCAAGAGCCTTACCGCTCGACCACGCCCAGCGTGAAGTTAATGTAAAAAAAAAATATATTTAATTGCAGCTAAAGCCATTTCGAGCAACATTTTGAATCCGAATGATGCTATTTCATCAATATATCCAGGGGTTGTCAACATGCGTATAAATAATTAAATAAATACCGCATAAGTCTGCGCACTGCGTCGTGGAAGAACATTGCCAGTTGCCCACACAGCTGCCATCGTCACAGCGATATTCGTCAGGACTGCAAGTGCTGGGATCTTCTGCAAATAAAAAAAATTACGAGTCAGCAACATCAAGTACTTAGATAAAAATCAGGGAAAAATCTTTGAGGGGATATTCTAGAGTAGAAAAAAAAAAAAATAAAAATTTCATATTTCGATCCTCAAGAATATCTCCAAAAAGTATTTTTCGAAATTCGAATTATTTTAAATGTTATAGCCATTTTAGGGTCGCGGTTGAGACGGAATCTAACTAGAATCTAAACAGAACAAAACTTTGGACGAGTTTTTCTCGAAACTACTTTTTTCAAGACGGTAGTCATGATATCTCAAGTTCTACTGAACCAATTTACTTGAAATTTGGTTCTCTATACATTACTCCATCGCACTAAACAACAAAATTTCATTTTTTACTATTTTTATAAAATTCGGAAAAAGTAGTTTCGAGAAAAACTTTCCACAGTTTGAACGATTGCAACATTTGTTTGGATTAAGAATTAATTTGTTTTTTTTTTCATATTACTAACAGGGTTGCAATCGTGACAATCAGGGCGCACCATTTTGTTTTTACTCCCCCACTTCATCAGGCTGTAACTTTATGAATTTTTAATTTTTTTCTTTGATTTTTTTTTATGTATTCTTCAAACATTAATAAATATTTGGTAAAATAATGGCTACTAAAAATATTATTTGGTTTTTTTAATTGCACCTAAAAAAAACCTACAATTCAAGCCTCTAGACTAGAATATCTAGGATATAAACACTAAAAATATTTCGATTCTCATGCCTACAAAACTTAAAATCGCGCGTCGTGTTTGCACGAGGCAAGTAAGCGAAAAGTGGTTTTTATTTATTTTGTGCATAATTTTATGAGAATGAAAAAAATTAGAACATACAAAACCTCAAAAATAGTCTTGGCCATAAAGAGGTATTTTTTAAAAATTGTTTCTTCATAGTTAAGTCACGAACAAAACATTTTTTTAAGTGGTTTACACTTATATTTTTTGTTATGTAAATAATAATTTCATTGTAATTCCAATACATAGAAAAGCTAGTAAAAGCTTCAATTTATCCGTAGCATATTTTTTGATATTCATACTTTACGTCGTAAAGATGAATCTAAATAGGATTTCACGTATAACTTCATCTTAAAAAACTGCAATATAAATACTTTTGTGGTTTCCTCCTACAATGTTGGTTTTTCGATTTACATGGTCCACGTAGAATTTACTATTTTTTTTTTAATTTTATGAAAAGCAATTTTCTAGGGTAACTTTGGTCTCCAAAAATCGAAAAATCCTTTCTCGAAATATTAAGGGGGTATTCTAGTATGAATTGTAGGTGTTTTATCAGATGCAACAAAAAAAAAAACAATAATATTTTTTCCAACTATTATTTTGTCAAATATTAATTAAACATTAAAGAATCCATTAAAAAAAGAGTCGAACGAAAAAATTAAAAATTCAGAAAGTTACAGGATGTTGAGGTGGGGGGTCTCAAAAAAATGGCGCACCCTGGTTGACACGATTGCAACCCTCCCAGTAATCTAAAAAAAAAAAAATTATTCTTAATCCAAACAAATGCGGCTATGGCCCGAACTAAGAAAAAGTTAACAAAAAAATCTCAAAATGGCGGCTGTCTGAAATAAAAAAGACGTTTTTGTACCAGTTTTTTTGACTTTACAAATTTTTTAAAAATTGAAATTTTGTTATAGATCTAGTTCCCGCCATAGAGGAATGTCTAGAGAAGGCTCACACCAAATTTCAAGTAAATTGGTTAAGGAAAACTTGAGATATCGTGTCAACCGTCTCGGAAAAAGTGGTTTGGAGAAAAATGGGTTTAAAATTTAGTTCTATTTAGATTTTGGTTAGATTCCGTCTAAACCGCGACATTAAAATGGTTATAACTTTTAAAATAATGCTAATATCAAAAAATCCTTAAAATTACATATTTTTGAATATGTAAACTTTGGAAATATGAAGGAAAATGTTTTTTTTTCTAGACTAGAATACTGCCTAAGGTTCTTTGAAAATTTGGAAGATAACCCAATTTCGAGACAAATTCGCAAATAATGTAATCCATACTAATATTATAAATGCGAGACTGCTCGAGTTTGTTTATGACCTTTTCACGCATAACACAATATAAAGACTTTAATAATTCTTTCTCCAATATAAAGCTAAATTATATGCGCAGACTACAGGTTGTATATGATGGTAAGCTCCGGCGTTATGAAATTATAAATATTAATATATTATATTTGTTATACGTTTTCTGTCGCTAACAAAAGCGAGTTTTTGATAACGTCAGAAAAAAATCTTTTCCATGGAAACAATGTTGATATATTTTTGGGCTCTATGCTGGTAGGTACTCAGTCTACTGGTCAGCTACTACTGCAGAAAATTCAAATATTAGAATTCGTTTTTTTTTTTGACAAGCTTGGAATAAATGTCAGATGAGATTTCCTATATTAAAAATATAATTCGTAACGATTATAAAGACTGAATGATAAATACAGTATTTTTTATTATATTTACGAACTTCCAAATATTTAAATAAAAATAAACATCGGAAATGTTTGTAAGCGCATAAATTCCGAACGAATGAACAAAATTGGATAAGTAATTCTTTTTTTCTTTGAGCTATAGCATTATGAAATTTAGGTGGGAGGCGAGATGTTTGAAAACTGAATGTAAGGGAATGAATATATGGAATGCGGGAGGAGATGGGGGTGGAGGTGGGGGGGGGGAGATAATTGAAAAGTGCAAGCGCTACAGTAATTTCCCGTAATACCATGCGAGCGAATCCGCGGGGAAAAGCTAGTACATATATACATGAAAGGTAAAAAATTTTCGCAATTTGAGTCGAGTATGTAGTTGTATGTAAAAGTGTACCCTCTATCTGGTACAATACTCGGATTACTTATAAAACCACTAAATTATTTTGCAAAAAAACTTGTAGTGAATTAAACTAAATTTTAATATTTTCTGGGTCACTAGTAGGATATTTCAAAATGTCATACTAATGTACCGGACCATTATGTATTATTTTTAGCATTTTTAATAAGGAAAACACAGACACCTGAAAATAATATATGATTTACGGTGAGCACGCGAAAATTGCTTTCCTCAAAACTTAGTATTTGGAACATCTAAAATAGCATTAAAAGAAACACTGTGAATTTTTTTCATACGTATAACTTCTAAAATAAGTGAAATGAACGTGTTTATAATAATTTTCGGAGCATTTGCGATTTTTTTCTATCAAGGGAATTTCATATAATTTGCGTTTCGGCGTGGGGAACTTTTCTAGACATTATCTTTAAAAAAACATATATTTTTTTAAAGAGCTTAAAAACTTCAAATATTTAAGGGAGATATGTAGGAAATCGCTTAACACCACCCGCCTGTTTTGATCAGTGCAAAAAAAACATTCCCAAAAAATTATACTTATGTTTGTTTTTTTCTTACTAAATACATTATGTCTTTTTGCTAAAGGGCCGTGATTGCGATTTGTTAATAAACTATACATAAGTGAAACACATGACTGTATTAATTGTACATACGTGAAATATAAACTCTTCTTCCATCCACAAGCAAATGCTTTTAATGGAAGATCAGTATAAACTATAAGTTACAAGTTACAAAATTGTAAATTGTAATATTATAACATGTACATTTTTTTAAGATAAATAAAAAAATAATAATAATTTTCTAAAGAACTTAATTTGCCGCATTAAGCCGCTGCTGTTCGAATTCAACCGATTTCTTACATATCTCCCTTAAACATTTGAAGTTTTTAAGCTCTTAAAAAAAATTATGTTATTTTTGAAGATAATGTCTAGATACGTTCCAAGCCGAAACGCAAATTATATGAAATTCCCTCGATACAAAAAAATCGCAAAGTATGCTCCGAAAATTATTTAAAACAAGTCTATTTCTATTACTTTACAAGTTATATTTGTGAAAAAAATCACAATGTTTCTTTAAATGATACTTAAGATACCTTCCACGAGATTTTTCATCTATTTTAAACGAGTCATGTTTTATTAAGCATTTTCCAAATTTTCGCATCAATTTTGTCATTGAAAATATCGGCGCGCTCTGTCCAACATTCGTAATTACATATCTCTCCATCGTCTTCTTTTTGAGTCGGGAAGCGCCGCCTTGAGTTAGCGCCTCCGTACATGGAGCTACTTACAAGCTATTCGAGCCTGATGCGCGTAGCCCGCACACCGCTCGTGGGTACCCGCCATACAATTTTGCTGGTGTTCGTACACGGCGCTACGCGACGGATATCAGGTTGAAGTCGGTAGCGCGCTAACGACGGTGCTGGTATCGCGCTACGCGTTGCAGCATTCGTGTCTACTACTTTCGTTTGACGTTTGACAGAAATGGCGTCTGCACATGAAAGTAATGTTAGATTTGTTCTGGAAGTGAAAAAAATGCGTGTTTACATAACTTTACATTACCAGAATACGCAAGAAAGGATTTAGTGAAGAAGGCATAGATTAATGTTGGAAAAAAAGTCATTTGACATCGTTCGACATCGTGATAACTCCACGGCTGCACGTGAAAAATGATCAAGTTCAGTATAATTCGGGTAGCACCGTGTACGGAAACCAGCTTTAAAAAGTAGTATATCTGCAGGGTACTTGTGGTTGTGTCACAATCACGTAGTTTGTAAGTATCTCCATGAACGGAGGGCCTTATGTGTTCTACTCGCAGTATTTAATTAAAGCTTCTAAAATGTTTCTAAGCGATCAAATTTTAAAACCAAAAACCCATGATTTCGCATTACTTCGTAGTACTTTGCTTTGATCGGCAAGTTATCTTGACCTACGAGCGTATCCATACCTACATTATTCATACGAACACTCACCCAGCGTCAGTAGCCGACAGATCAATAGAACGTTAATGATAATGATTGAATCGTTTATCCAATCTGTGCCAGATGTATTGCCAGCCGGGGGCAGATTACAACGATACGGGAGATGTGTGGGCTCAACCACTGACCAGATAAATCCTAGACGTGTGATCTCTTTTACCACTGAGCAGGTGTACTCTAGAAGTGTGATCTTTTTACTACTGCAAGTGTGATCTTCTTTACGTCAATACCGCACAAGAGTTCCCATTGCTCCAAACCGTCTGAACTCAGTGAAACTATTGAATGTTGTTGTGAGGCTGAAGGTAGAAGATTATGGGAAAGACGAAGGTTGGGAATATTTTTTTACCCTGGTGAAAGAACACCATTCAGAATCGAAACTTTGCTTGAAATGGCTATTTAGAAACTTCACCACGTTCCTCTTTCACATCTCCTTCCCCTCCCCACTAACTTCAGACTGACAACATACCCCAATGATGGGTATGACATAATCTCCAGGCTATGATGAAATTAATTTCCCATTTCATCTTTGGGGATGCTGTGTGGAGGGTTTTTTAAGTAGAGGAATATCAGGGAAGGAAAAGGGTATGAGGGGTGATAGGAATCTGGGAGTTTTTAATTTGGTAGGCGGGTATGGGTACCGCCGCCCTGGGAACCATTTATTGGATGACCAACACCTCTGCCACAGGTCACCCCAAGTGGTTCGCTACGTTTGGTGACTTAGCAGGGGTGCCCGGGTTCATGGGGTGATGTTTGACCGGGTCTTGATGGCGGGTGCGTCGGCCCACCTTCTGCGTGGCGGGCCGGATTGGGAGATGCTGGTTGAGGGAGACCCTTTACAACCGGTTACCGTTGTCCGGGCCGCTCGGTAGTACAGGGGCCCGACCCTCAGGCTCACGACTGAGGGTGGGCTGCCCCATCAACGAGTGTAAAAACCCCGCCACTGCTGTTGTGCCGGTTCGTGACCGGAGGGGACCCAGCAGCAGCGTTCGGGGCGCATTGGGCGACCTCTCCAACCGGACTCTCCCTGCCCATCGCCTTGCACCGCAGTGGGTGGGTTGGATTCATACGTCCATCACTCCCGGACAATCTAATCTCCAGCATCCTACCCACCCCTCATACCCTTTCCTTTCCGGACCTTCCATCTCCACTAACAAAAAAAAAAATATATATATATGAACATACAAACTTACAACCATAACGTAACAACAACGGCGAGAAGCAGGAGTCCCCGGTGCAGGCCAAAACTGTTGGTGAATTTCACCAACATTCGCGGCCTGCACAAAAACCTTAACTCCGTCCACCACCACCTTCTCTCCCAACGTCCTAACCTTCTCTTCCTCTCCGAAACACAGATAGCCGAGCCTCCTGACGCCTCCTATCTGGACTGCCCGGGCTTCACCCTCGTGGGCAAATTCAGACCCAAGGGAGGTGTCTGTCTCTTCAGCCGAGCTGACGTCAACTGTGTGCGAATGTTGAATCTGGAAAACTCCAGATTCGACGTAATGTGGGTGCGCGTCAATCTTGCCAGTACGGTAAGGTTTTATGCGTGTTTATACCGTTCACCAAACCTAAACGAATTAGACACGTCCGAGCTCTTCAAACATTTAAGCAACACTATTGATGACCTCTTGCCCCGCTTCCCTACGGCAGAGTTTGTGGTCCTGGGGGACTTCAATGTTCATAACGAACCTTGGTTGAAGTTCTCAGGGTCAACAGACTCAGCTGGACGACAAGCGGAATCCTTTGCCCTTTGCCACGGACTGGAGCAAATGGTTCAGGAGCCCACACGGGTTCCTGATGTCCAGTCTCACCGCTCTAATCTGTTAGACCTGTTTCTAACCACTGTGCCACACGGTTACAAGATTGACGTCACAGCGCCTTTAGGATCGTCGGACCACTGCCTGGTGACGTCGTCAATCCCCGTAACCTTCAGACCGCCAAACGAGAGGCTGAAAAGAAAAGTGTGGCACTACAGGTCTGCAGATTGGTTCGGTTTGCGGGCACATTTTAATGCTTTCCCGTGGTCAACTGTCTGTTTTCGGACTTCGGATCCCTCAAGATGTGCCCAGGAAATTGGTGAAGTCATCGCGTCCGCGATGGATGGCTTCATCCATTCCACTGTTAAAGAAACTGGTGTGGGCTCAAAGCCGTGGTTCAGTCGACAATGCTCTGAAGCAGTGCGACGAAAAAACGCGGCTTATCGAGCCTACAACACATCTCGAACGTCCGAAAACAGAATAGTTTATAACAAAATGTCAAAGGAAAGCAAGAGAACCATAAATAGGTCGAAATTTGAGCACGACCTGCAGATCAGCAGAAAGCTGGCTGCATGCCCGCATGGCAGCAGAGCGTTCTGGTCGCTTGCGGGCTCAATAGGTCGCAATTTCTGCAAATCCAGTCTGCCACCTCTTACCAGAACTGACGGCTCTCTAGCTAATACCGCCGCCGAAAAGGCTAACTTATTAGGCAAAATGTTCGCGGAAAACTCGACCCTCGATGATCAAGGTGCTATCCCGCCGTCGGTTCCTCACTGCGGTTTTCATATGAAAAAGCTGAGGATCCGGCATCGGGATGTACTCCAAGTCTTACGAGGGCTCGATGTTAATAAAGCTAGTGGGCCTGACGGAATACCTGCCCTGGTATTGCAGAGGTGCGCTGCAGAAATAGCTCCAATTTTGACGAAGCTTTTCAAAATGTCCCTGAAGTTTGGGACTGTGCCCTCCGGTTGGAAAAAAGCGATCATTCACCCTATTCCAAAGAAGGGTGACCGCTCCAACCCGGCCAACTACCGCCCCATAGCGATCACATCTGTTCTGTCAAAAGTGATGGAACGTGTGATCAACGACAAACTGCTCACATACCTCGAGAAGAACAAAATTATTAACGACCGTCAATACGGATTCCGGCGGAACCGCTCGTGCGGTGATCTTCTCGCGTATGTGACGCATGTTTGGGGGCGGTGCCTGGAACGTTTTGGTGAAACCCAAACGGTTTCACTGGATATTTCCAAGGCCTTTGACCGGGTTTGGCACCGAGGGCTTGTCAACAAACTGCCTTCTTACGGACTTCCCGCATCCTTGTGTATGTGGATTGCCGACTTTTTGAGGGAGAGGTCGATTCAGGCGGTTGCTGATGGTTTCACCTCTTCCTCGCATTCGATAAATGCTGGCGTCCCACAGGGTTCGGTTCTGTCTCCGACTTTGTTTTTGTTGCACATCAATGACCTCTTGACGTGTGCACCGATTCATTGCTACGCGGACGACAGTACAGTCCATGATAGCTTTTTGTTTGACAAACCTCCAAAGGGCTCACAAACCCCAATGGCTCGGAGGGCTTTGAAACAAAGAATGGACGGTTACCTCGAGAGTGTTTCCTCTTGGGGTAAGAATAACCTCGTCGAATTTAATGTTTCAAAGACCCAATCATGTCTGATCACGTCTAAAAGGGATCGAAATGATAATCTAGTCTCCTTCAACGGAAGCATTCTCCCGAACAGGCCTTCCATTGATATGCTTGGTGTAACTCTAAGTGACCAGCTCAGGTACGGGGGCTCCATCGAGGCCAGAGTTAAGTTAGCCTCTCAGAAACTGGGCATACTGTACAGGGCACGCAGATACTTTAATAGTACACAACTGCTAGCCCTGTACAAATCGCAAGTGCGCCCCACGGTTGAATTTGGCAGCCACCTCTGGTCTGGAGCCCCAAAATACCTGAAAAAAACCCTTGACTCTGTGCAGAAACGGGCGGTCCGTTTGATAGATTCTCCTAATTTAACTAACGGATTGCAATCTTTAGAGCACAGGCGCCAGGTGGGAATGCTGTCCTTGTTCTACCGGTATTACAATGGAAGATGCTCCGAGGAACTAGCGTCATTGATTCCTTCGGCACCGGTGCACAGTCGGGAGACACGCCAAACGCGCGCTCAACATTTGTACACGGTTGACATTAGTCACATGAGAACGGGTCGTTTCTACGACTCGTTCTTGAGTTCAACAGCTCGGCTGTGGAACGATTTGCCGGCCTCTGTGTTTCCTCCCTCCTACAATATGGGTCTCTTCAAGACCCATGTTCACTCCTTCCTCTCCTCAAAAACACCCTCCACACAGCATCCTCAAAGATGACATAGGCCCTGAGGGAAATTATTTTTTTCTCAGGGCCTCCTGTGTGGAGTTAATGTAAAAAAAAAAAAAAAAAAAAGTCAGTGTGTTCAGGAGTGACGTGATGTTTGAATTCATCCCTCTGACTGTGGTCCAAGACGACGGGTCGAGGGAGTCCTGCTGGAGATCTAAAAAGGTCTCCCTCAACCACTCTCACCAAATCCGGCCCTCCACACAGTAGGTGGCAGACACAACCGCCGCCAGACCTAGACAAACCCCTTGTACCCGGGCACCCTTGCTAAGTCACCAAACAAGTAGCGAATAACTCGGGGTGACCTACGGCAGAGGTGTTGATTATCCAATGAATGGCTCCAGAGGCGGCGGTACCCATACCCGCCTCCCAAATTTAAGCAGTTGCGACTGTTGTGTTGAGAGCAATTGGGACTCATGCGGTATATATTTTTTTTTTTACAGTTAATACCGCACAAGAGTCCCTACGGCTCCCGTCTGGAGCCTGTGAGACTATGGCATCCTCAATCGGGGTATGTTGTGAGGCTGAAGGTAGTGGGGAGGGGAAGGAGATAGGGAAGAGGAAGGTGGGGAAGTACCTGGCTATTCAGATCTGGTCACTAAACACGGCTAAAGCCATTTCAAGCAACGTTTCAATTCTGAATGGTGGTCTTACACCAGGGCGATACTGATAGTATCTTCCACTCTGGAACGTGCCGCAAATATACTATTTATTATTTTAAATTAATAAATTGTGAAATAACACGAATAAATCAAATAAAATTTATTTGCGCACGCCGGGTTCGAACCCGCGACCTTCGGATTGTGAGTCGAGAGTCTTGCCTCGGGACCACGGAGGCCGTCGATACGCACATACACTCGCATAAAAAAAATTAAGTTAATACCTACACAGTTTTACGAAGTGTAAAGATGGGTTTATATTTGTCTGACGTGTCGTGTCGTGCCGCGTCAGAACGAAATCAGTTTCATACATAGTATCGAATCAACACACGCCATCACAATACCATGGCAACACACTAATATAAATCTCACCACACTAAATGTATGGAACCGATAAAGTTCTGACGCGTCACGACACGACACGTCAGACAAGTTTAAATCTGCCTTTACGCGCAATATTCTAAAATGTGTACGTAATTTTAATATTCTAAGTAAAGAGGAAGGATGAAGCACAACACTCCATTTTGTCATATTGTAGAAAAAAACAATTTAGAAAAGGACGCATAAACTGTTTCAAGAGTTAGAGTTTGTTATAGAGTGGAAGAACTGGGAAAAGAGTGGCAGGACAAAAGAGCAGGAAGTTATAATGCTTCAGACTGCACCACTGAATGATCTCTCCCGCAGTGGATAGTGGGGTAATAGCGCTTTAACCTTTAGGTATCTGTAGATAAAAAATCAAGTGTCACCCCAAGGGGGTCACTAGGGCCCCCCACGTACCGCTTAGCGACTACTCGTTATGCATTAGTTACTATATTTTTTTTGTTATACTTACCATTTTAACCAGACATCGCCCATCTTCGCCCAGCAGTCAATCATTAAATAATGCAAAACGGTAAAAGAGATAGCATAAAATCGAGCCTAACTCAAATTGAAGCCCTTTCCAGTAAAATACCCTTTTTACGCCCGCTTTCGCGACTTGTTTGTGGCGAGGATTTTTTAAATAAGTAATGGGGGATAGAGTAATTTCGTCAGAATTAATTTTATTTCTAAATGAATTCCGCACAAGAGCTCCGATAGCTCCCAACCGCTTAAAGTTAGTGAGACTTAAATATCCCCAATCAGAAAATGTTGCGAGGCTAAAGGTATTGGAGAGGGAAAGGAGATGGTAAAGGTGAAGGTGGAGAAGTACCTGGCTATTCAAGTCTGGTCACCAAACACGGCTAAAGCCAATTCAAGCAATGGTTTAATTCTAAATGGTGATTTTACGCCAGGGCGATATTGAGAGTATCTTCCATCCTGGAAAGTGCCGCAATACATCTTATATTATTTTAAATGATTTAACTGGATATAAATCTGTGATGTCTTCAAAAATAATAACGAGATATGCTTTTAGAGGGTTACCAAATAGTTTTTATAGTTATTATTTTAGTCGTATTGGGGAGAAATTATTGTACAGAGAATTTTCCCACGGGAATGAAATGTTTTCCAGGATGAAAAGTAGCCTATGTCACTTCCCAGTCCTCCAAATATCCATAAAAATATATTTCGCACAAAATTCTCTTTTGGAGGGTGGATTCTATTACGCGGGAGGGTTAAACGATCCTGTGACTCCATGAGATGGAGATGCGATGCCGCCACAACTCGTAAACATCAATTTATTAAGAATCATTTCTCCAATCAGGCTCCATTGGCCCATTGTGCCACTTCATACAGCAATACACTGAACGGCAATTTATACAAGTCGACGGGTCTGATAGAAGTGTACTGTGGGCGTGTTCGTGTGCCCGAAGTGAGCTCAACTTACTCATTATTAATCTAGTGAAATATATAAAACATCAAAACATGTTATCAAGAAACGAAATTTTTTTTGAGCAGATAATTAATTAATACTACACAGCTGCTGCCTTTGTAAAATTCACAATCCACTGTTGACTTGGCAGCCACCTCTATATTGGGTAAAACTTATTCAATACAAAAATGAAGTGTTTCTCATCCTTAAACGAATCGTTCCCGCAAGTTTGCAACCGACAAAGGGGTATTTGGTATTTTCCACGCTTCTTGGCAGCCTTCCAACATAGTTCCACGATTTTCCCTGGAATTACGGGGAACAACATTGTTTGTTTACGGAACCGTGCCGTTCCGCCGAGCAATTCCACTAAACAATGGCGGAACAAGTGTGGAACCGTGGAAAGTTACAACAATAACACTCCAGCGCTGTGGAATCCGGTTATAAATAAGTTTAGTATTTATTGTTCAGCGCTTTCTCGGACCCGCACCTGCCTACAATGTGGACACAAATTTATCTAGGAAACTTTGCAATATTGTAAGGCATGAGGTATATGATTCGGAATTTAGATACTGAAGATCGTTATTGTGTGTGTATTTTTTTGAAGTGAAACTTTTTTAGCTCCGTTAGTGATTTGAAATACGTGTTGTTGTCGGTTCTAATATAATGCGGTAAATCATATTATTAACCGTAGATTCATAAACAACGTCTCTCATACACCCTGAAGTAGTAAAACGCTCATAGAGCGCAGCGCGAAAGAGATGGCAATACGTGCGTCTCAGTACCCTCCCGACACGGTTAGAGCTCAGTGTGGCGCCAGGGAACTTGGCGCCTAAACGTGTAGTTGCGCAAATACTACGCCTAAGGTGTCTGAGGTACGTATGTTTATGAATAGTGTAACAATTTTATTAAGATATACTTTGCTACTGTGCTATTTTTACGGTATATTGAATATGTCCATAGTCAATTCGTTTGTCATCGATGTCCACAATAATAGTCGTAATTAAAAAAAACCACTGACAAGGAGAGCTTTAGTCAAAGATATATCAAATAAGTTGATCTTTCCTTGGTTACGGCGTCGCTGTGAAACACCAACTTTGAGGCGATGCCTAAAACGGAACATCGATGCGATTTTAGGCGATACTTTGCCTGATGTGCCAGCCGATCCTGGAATACAAACCAGGAAGCTATGCAACTTCTGTTGTTACAAAAAAAACGTGTGACTAGATTTATCTCCACCTCTTGCAAACGTCTAATGTGCATGGAACATCGGGAAGTTTGTGCTTAGAATGCTCTGAATGATTTCAAAAATTGTTTTTTAATGTGTTGATCTCAAATAAACCTTCCTTTTATTAATATAATGTAATATTATTTATTATTATTCTTATAGTTTAAAAATTTGGTGCACTTAAAAATAGGGTGTATCACAGACGTATGTTTATGAACATTGTAACAGTAAATATAGTTTATGAATCTAGGGTTAAAAAAAAAAAATGAATGAATAAAAAAAAATTAAAAAGGGTTTTATTGACAATGTCAGTTATTTGTCAACGTGCTTCAGATTGCCAACGAACAAACAACAGTAGTTCACGTTGACTAAAAAGAAGATAATATAATGTATTATCTACAGTCAATAATCGATATTGTCGATAAATCTTTAATAGTAGTGTTTGGGGAAATTTAAAAAAAAATAAGTGAGGAAAATTTAAATATTGGATAATTCGAGTAAGAATTATTGAAATTGATAAGTAACTAAAATTCCAGGAAATTGTTAATAGAAACCGCGATATTAAAATCCAAAATGCAAAAATACATACCGCAGATAGTATTATTTATTAGGTCGATAAGAACATTATTTTCTTGACATTTGGGAAAGACGCAAAACCGAGATAAAACTAATAGATAAAAAAAATATTTATAACTATAATTATTAAAAATATATGTAACTCAGGAAAATGAAAAAAAAAAATAAATGCAACATGGGAAATTTAATAACACTGATTTAAAATTTATATACAGAACTAGCTTTTTCGTATTAGGGGAAATTACAGTAGCGCTTGCACTCATCAATTATCCCCCCACCCCCTCCCGCATTCCATAAATTCATTCCCGGTTCATTCAGTTTTCAAACAGCTCGCGTGCCACCTAAATTTCATAATGCTAGAGCTCAAACAAAAAAATGAATTATCCAATTTGGTGCAGTCGTTCGGAATTTATGCGCTTACAAACATTTGGGAGATTTCTTTTTATTTAAATATGTGGAAGTTTGTAAATATAATAAAAAAATATAACTATTTATTATACAGTCTTTATAATCATTACGAAATATATTTTTAATGTAGGAACTCTCATCTGACATTTATTCCAAAACATAAGCTTGTACAAAAAAAAAGAAAGCATATTCTAATATTTGAATTTTCTGGAGCAGTAGCCGACCAGGGGGCCGAGTACCTACCAGCTTAGAACCCACAAATATATCAACATCGTTTCCATGGAAACGATTTTTTTCTGACGTTAGCAAAAACTCGTTTTTGTTAGCGACAGAAACGTATAACAAATATAATATATTAATATTTATCATTTCATAACGCCAGAGCTTGCCATCATATACAGACTATAGTCTTCGCATATAATTTAGTTTTCTCTTGGTGAATGAATTTTTAAAGTCTTTTTGTTGGTTAATGCGTGAAAGCGTCATAAACAAACTCGAGCAGTTTCGCATTTATAATACTATAGTATAGTATAGATTACTGAAGTATGGATGGATTCATGAAGATAAAATCTACATATCTATACACTCTCCGCGCCGAAGCGCAAATTTTATAAAATTCCCTCGGTAGAAAAAATCGCTAAGTATGCTCCGGAAATTATTATAAACACGTTTATTTCAGTAATTTTACAAATTAAATATATGAAAAAATTCACAGTATTTCCATAAAGGCTGTTTTCAACCCCCACGAGATTTTTGCTCTATTTTAAACTAGTCGTGTTTTATTAAACATTTTCACAACTTTCGCTTAAATGTTATCGTTTTTAACAACTAATTCGCCAATTAACCGTGTTCTTCATACGTTCGATAATATTAAATAATAAATAAATAAACAAACGAACAAACGAACGAATGGGATTCGATCCCCGACATTCGGATTGTGAATCAAAAGCCTTACCCCTCGACCGCGGGCGGCCGTTTGCTTGAAGAATTCAGATAAGGATACCTACCTACGATAATATTTTTACAAGAAAATTATTTTAATGGACATTTTCAAAATTGGAAATGACAAGAATTCAGACACTACCGTGAATTTCACGGGTCTGCCGTTAGTTAATTAAAAAAATATATACTATATGCTTACTCTGACGTCACATTTTATGTAATTTGAAAAGGTTCCATCCCCTCATCACACAAAAATAGGGTTGCCAGAAATTAAAAAAACATATTATTGTTAATTAGCAAGGGTGCCCGGGTTCATGGGGTGGGGTTTGTCTAGGTCTTGGAGGCGGATGAGCAGGGCACACTGAACCCCAGATTCCTTACCCACCCCTTAAACCCAGAATTCTCCTCCCCTTCCTTTCCTTAAAAAACCCTCCACACAGCATCCCCAAAGATGATGATGTGGGAAATTATTTTCCTCAGGGCCTGTGTGGAACTCATGTGAAAAAAAAAACTGTTTGTTTTTACATTAAAAAATAACGTCTTCAGAAATCAACGTATGTAGATTAATCACTTAAAACACGATAACCACAGAAAACAATCTACTGATTCTTGCAAAGTACTATTCCGAACGAATTTAATTTTAACACATTTCATAGTCGCTGCGCACCCGGCGACCCGAGCAGCAAATAGATTCCTACATTTTTCACACTTGCACGGTTTGCTTTACAATCATTTCTTAGAACAGACAGTCGTAAGTAGAGAATACAATCCCGGGATTACGGGATTTTCGATGCGTAATCCCGGAATCCCGGTACTATCCCGGTATGGGCATCACTTACATTCATTTTTACGTGTGGCATCACCGTCACCTCTCCGAAAAATATCTCGGCACCGCTCCGAGAATGACCGTGCAAATTATCCCGTTCCTAGCACTCGATCCAACCGCCCGTTCGCGTTTTGTACCTCTCTACCCGTTTCATACGTGAACACTATTAAAATTAAATTATCGTGTAAATTATTAAAATCTTAAATATATGTTAAATCACTCAAATAAGAGTACAGAGTTATCAATCATCATCCAGTATAATCATTGAACACAGGATCGCGGCCTGAAAGTACCGCGACCCCCAGGAGCCTGACTATTCTTCATGGTTGAGTATTGATATACACTCGTCTGATGAGAAGACGGAGCACAGGTCAAACATCCTCCACCAGCTCCCCAGCCTCTGGAACCAATTCTTTCAACCTTGGTAATCCCGACGCTCAAAAACTACTTTCAAGACCGGTATTAGGAAATGCGGTTAATAATTGGGATAAAATAAAATAAAAGCATAGATAGTATGTTCTTAAACATTATTTATTAATGTTGTTTGTACTACTATAACTGTAACTATACTAATATTATTAATGCGAAAATGCGTGTGTTTGTTTGTTTGTTTGTTTGTTACGCTTTCACGCCTAAACCACTATATCGATTTCAATAATTCTTTCACCAATAGAAAGCTACTTTATACGCGAGTAATATAGGCTGTATGGTGAGCTCTGGCGTTATAAATTATAAATATATTCTATTTATTACACGTTTATAATTCCTTACAAAAGCGAGTTATTGATAACGTCAGACGAAAAGCAAAACAAATCGTTGTCTCTTTTTTTTTTACTGCCGGCAACCCGGGCGTTTATTACAGTAACAATATAATACAAGAAAAGTCTGTAACCCGTCTCACTAGACGATGTCTGTTCTGAGACGGGTACATAAATAAGCGTGCATGAACATATTAATACACAATTAGCATATAAAAACATATTAATCCTATAAACACATCTTGATAACTATGTTGATATATTTGCGGGAAATTTTATTTCAGGCGGCGTAGTTAATATCTATTTACATAAATAAAAATGAATCTCCGAAATGTTTGTACGCGCATAACTTCTGCGCTACGGATTACGGAATGCAAACTAGACCTGATTGTGGCAACCCCGAAAATCCCGAGATTAGCCAAAGTGCAGTCCCGGTATTTTCGGGATCGAAAATGGGCCGGGATCCCGGGATTGCATTCTCTAGTCATAAGTCATAATGCACGTATGGGATTTATTTCAGACTCGTTCTCCGGGCAATATATAGAGAAGGGTGAATTTTTAACAAGGAATTAGAACAGCTGTTAGTATAGTAAAATTACAATAGAAGTTTTATATATTTTCTTATCTTTTCTTGGAAGTTCACCGCACAATCGCGCTTTATAGAAAGCCGCCATTGGTTAAACCTTCAAATAAACTATATATTGCGCAACACATCTTTCGTGAACTTGGCCGTTAGTGTGGAGGGCCGTTAATCTATTTACATTATAAATACCAAAAATATGTTTTGGATAAATTGAAGCTCTCCCTAACGTTTCCATTGAGTAGAATTAAAATAAAATTGTTAATTACTTTAAATAAATAAAAGCAAAAAGTATTAATTGTTTTTGTGTTTAATTCGTGGGACACCATTCAATTTTTTAAATTTAATTAAAATTAAATTTGATAATTTTATTATGCAAGTATTTTAGTTACAGCTGTTTCGGTTTACGAGAGCATTTTCAAACTATCAATACTTACTAAAATATTTCCAGAACTTGATAAAAAAATATCAAATTTAATTAAAATTAATTAAAGTTAATTAAGATAAAAAAATAAGCAAAAACGACAATTTTTTTTTTCTTTAGACATGTATGAACGCATACAACAACTTTTTTAACATATAATTTAACGGCTAAAATTATCTGTGACAGTCTATTATTAACTGTTTTTCTTGGTTGTAAAATTATTCATAAAATAAATAAAAAGCATATTTGAGCTTGAAGTCGTGACGACATGACTCCGCGATTTTTATGCCTATTACCCATATTCGTGGCGATATCAGGCACACTAAGAATACATACTTTTGGGTTATGGCTTTCTCTTAAGTACCCCAACCAGGAATGCCTAGGGGCGCCTTATCGAAGCAATTAATTCCCGGGCTGATAATAACAAGGGGAGGAAAATGAGAGATTAGATTTCAAAAATTTAAATACGTGTAACAAGGGGAGGAAGATCAGAGATTATCTTTTAAAAATTTAAATACGTGTATTCAATTCCACAGGAAAAAATATTTATGAGAGGCAGCCCTGAATGGCTCCCCCGCGATGTGTCATGACGTCAGACCGCTTGACGGCCAGTAATCATTTACAAATGCCAATAAATTGAAAAAATAAAATTGGGGACGTAACTTCGTACTAAACTACAGTAAACTCTCGATTTAAGAACCGGAAAGATGGCAAAAAATACCGAAAAAGAAATCCCAACTGCTAGAAGCCAGTGGGACCATGCCATCGCCAATCAGATCTGTTACTAAACACGGATAATGTGGGTGTCACAAGCAAAAATAAAAGATAAACGACCATCCAATCCCATACAGACCTGTCATACCTACACAGATGTTGCGCTCGAAGCTCAACGTTATATGCCGTAACTACTCCTCGCGCGATATGCGAAAAGTTATGCGACCCCCTCTTTGCGGTAAACAGGAGAGGGGGTCATTTTAATGACGGAGCTGCGTAAACGTGATGAGCGGATGACAGTATGATAACAGATCCAGTACAAAAAAATGACATTTCGCGGCAGCTTTCTAATTCAACTGACCCCCTCTCCTACCATAGGAAGAAATATTTTATAGCGTAGTGTGTCGGTACAACACTAAGCGCTCGCGGTTCAACAGATAAGTGCTCGCGCTTTTAACGCTGCGTGTGACCGCACCTTATTGCGATTTCAAGAAATGTTTTGACTCTTAGGACGGGTTGTTTCAAAATATTTGATGGATTCATCAAATATTTGAAGTTAATTTTCACGTTCTGTGTAAGTTCTACTCAAGTTCTATGATTATTTCAGTTTTAAGAAGCAACTGGTCTATAATGTTGTAAAAACAGAACTTGAATAAAACTTACACAGAACGTGAAAATTAACTTCAAATATTTGATGGATCCTTCAATTTTTTTGAAACAACCCATCCTTAATGTTGATCTTTCGCCAGGGTGAAACTGCGTCTGCAACTCTAGTGAACAGAATTCACGGTTAATACAACCAAAAAATTTCCATTTTCAAAAATTTTGGTTTAAAAAAAAAAAGTTAAATTGAAAAAACCAAATTTAAAATTTTTCATATAAATTCAAACAACTATCTATTATTGATACCTATTCGTATTCTGTGCATCAGAATAGATTGATGTATTTAGTGGGTACCTACCCACTGAAAGCAGTATATATTTTATATAAATATTTAATTCAGGAGGTAGCAATTTGGGAGGCGGGAATGGGTACCGCCGCCCCGGGAGCCTTTATTGGATAACCAACACCTCTGCCATAGGTCACCCCAAGCGGTTCGTTACGTTTGGTGATTTAGCAGGGGTGCCCGGGTTCATGGGGTGAGGTTTGTCTAGGTCTTGGAGGTGGATGACCAGGACACATTGAACCCCAGATTCCTACCCACCCCTTAAACCCTTTTCCTTCCCAGAACTCTCCTCCCCTTCATTTCCCTAAAAAAAATCCTCCACACAGCATCCCCAAAGATGACATAGGCCCTGAGGGAAATTATTTTCCTCAGGTCCTCCTGTGTTGAGCTCATGTAAAAAATTTTTTTTTTAAAATTCAGGGAACCTTACAGTAGCCGTGATGGTTATCAAATTATGCGTCTCAATCTACACACTACAACCAACACCTCTGCCATAGGTCACCACAAGTGGTTCGCTACGTTTGTTAACTTGGCAGGGGTGCTCGGGTTCGTGGGGTGAGGTTTGTCCGGGTCTTGGCGGCGGATGCGTCTGCCCACCAGCTGCATGGCCGACCGGATCGCGAGAGAATGGTTTAGAATGGTGATCTGTTCAAGCTGCCGTATATTATTTTTTTCAACCTTTTGGATGTTTCAGTGTTACACCGAACTAAATCGAGAGTCTACTGTACTTAAAATTTGGACCGAATAGCTATCTACCGACCTGGACTACGACGAGCGACGTGGCGTGTTTTCAACGACGCAATAGAAGTTATATTATGTATTTTAGTACTTTGAAAATGAGAACCTTGGGGGGGTATGTTATCCAACCAAAAACAATACAACTTAATTACATATTATTATGAGCATTTCTACGTTAGAATAGTTTTTACTGTTAGACGGCCTCCGTGACCGAGGAGTAACGCTCTCGACTGGCAATAAAGAAGTCGGGTGAAAAATATTGTCAAAACGTACAATAAATATAATTAATTTTGTAACGCCAGAGTTTACCATCAAATATCTGACGGCCTCCGTGGTCCCGAGGCAAGACTCTCGACTCACAATCCGAAGGTCGCGGGTTCGAACCCGGCGTGCGCAAATAAATTTTATTTGATTAATTTGTGTTATTTCACAATTTATTCATTTAAAATAATATATAGTATATTTGCGGCACGTTCCAGAGTGGAAGATACTATCAGTATCGCCCTGGTGTAAGACCACCATTCAGAATTGAAACGTTGCTTGAAATGGCTTTAGCCGTGTTTAGTGACCAGATCTGAATAGCCAGGTACTTCCCCCACCTTCCTCTTCCCTATCTCCTTCCCCTCCCCACTACCTTTAGTCTCACAACATACCCCGAATGGGGATGCCATAGTCTCACTGGCTCCAGACGGGAGCAGTTGGGACTCTTGTGCGGTATTAACTGTAAAAAAAAATATATATATATAGCTTATATTACTCGCATAAAATGTAGCTTTCTATTGGTGAAAGATTTTTATAAATCGGTTTACTGGTGTAAGCGTGAAAGCGTAATAACAAACAAACCCACGCAATTTCGCATTTATAATATTAGTATAGATTACGATTTCATTATTCCTCCCTCATTATAAATTATTATTATCTTCGCTACAATAACCGGACTGAGTATACGAAACACTCGCTTGTACCTAGATTACATGAAGTTACTAATAGATATGCAGATGTGGCAGATCTATTTAACTGCGCGGAAGGTAGGTACAAGAGGGCTGTACCATCAAATCTTTTCAATCAATATTAGTTTTATTTGTACTATAGATTTTTGTATGTTATCGCATCCCTGGTGTCATTTCTCTTTCAAACGCCACAATTATCTGTTATACTTTTTATTTACTGTTTCTAATATGTTTCCTATGATTTTGTGACATGTGTGCTTACCGTTGATATTAAATAAATTATGTTAACACAAAATTGCAAGGTATAATATACCTATATGCAATTCTAATTTTGAGATCAGTGGTATTGATTTTTATTGCAATGAAAAAATATTTTTTTCACTTTTATGCCTTTTAAATTTTTGACAAAAATGTAGGTTACATTGCTTTCCATTTCCACCATGAGTTATATTTTTAGTACCTATTGCCGTTTGAACAACAGTGGCGGCCTCCTTTGTTTTCTACTATTATTTGACAAACTTTACTAGTAATAAAATAATTCAACTTAAGACCTTTACCCTCTCTGACTGATTTTCTTTCTCTGACTCTCTCAGTTCCCTCCAAAAACTTAAACCAGTCCTCTTCTTCATCCTGATGATCATTTTGTATGCCTTATTCGAGTGCTGATAGCCTCCATTCAAAGCTCTGGAAAAACCGTAACTCTGACTTGGATTCCTGGACATTTTGGCATAGTGGGTAACGATATTGCGGATTCCTTCGAAAAACAAGGAGCGTCTAACCCTATTGTTACCCTCGTAAACCATATTCCCCTATCTGATATTTTTTTCGTCATCAAAGATAGATCCCGCAATGCTTGGGCAGAGTATTTATTTATTTATTTATTATTTATTATCGGACTAACGTCCAATTTACAATCAAGTAACACGAAATTTTGGAAATGTACATTACAAGAATAAAGGATGGTATATGAAAGCAAAGACAAACAGATAAAACATAAGAAAATAGAAGTGTCAAGTCAAGTCAAGACTTTGCTAAAAATAAATTAATATAAAATATCTTCAATTGTTTAGTGAGCGACAAAAATCATTTAGGCTTATGCCAAAAAAATCAAGGTCTTGACGTGAGTTGACCATTCTACACATTCTGGATAGTGGTGAATTATAACCATAATTAGTCGAGTGTTGATTGAGGAAGAGCAGTTCTTTAAGTCAAGTCAAGACTTTGCTAAAAATAGATTAATATAAAATATCTTCAATTGTTTAGTGAGCGACAAAAATCATTTAGGCTTATGCCAAAAAAATCAAGGTCTTGACGTGAGTTGACCATTCTACACATTCTGGATAGTAGTGAATTATAACCATAATTAGTCGAGTGTTGATTGAGGAAGAGCAGTTCTTTATTTCTGAGTCTACGAGAGGGTATATTGAATGAGATGAGTTGTTATAATGTAGGTGAGTCAATAATATAGTTGATGATTTTGAAGAAACAAATGGGATCAGATTTTTCCCGACGGTCTTCTAAAGGAGCAAGGTTTAGAGTTTGTTCGATTTCATTATACGAGTAATTGCCTCGTTCTAATCCTAGCCTCCTAGCAATTCCTTTTAGGAACCGATGTTGAACGGACTCAATATGACGAATATGGATAGCATAAAAAGGATACCATATAACACAAGCATATTCAAGAACCAAGCGGACCAAGGAGCAGTAAAGAGTTCTTAGGGTATTTATGTTTTTGAAGTCAGAAGTGATTCTAGTGATGAAACCAAGTAGTTTGAGAGATTTGTTAACAATCACATTTATATGTTCCCGAAAAGAAAGCTTGCTATCAAGAGTGACGCCAAGGTCTTAAATAGATTTGTGGCGTTCATACAACTATTTTTCGCCACTCAAATAAATCGCGAGAAGGATCTACAGACGCAAAGTACTTGCAAATTCACACTGCGCGCAGCACCTACTTATGCACGTATCGTTCGGCAATGTACTCGTGAGGCCGGCTGCCCGACAAATAATAATTTCGCCACCTTCGCGAAAGGTCGAGGCTCAAGCGTGCATCCACGACCACAGTGACGAGTAAGTTCTAGCACCTTCCAGCGCACATATTGCCAGCGAATGGAAAGTTACTCGGCCGCTCGCTCTTATATAAGGCGGAGCGCTAAACTACAAACTAGTCAGTCTCTAGTCAGTCTCGCGACGCGCTAATCAACACATCAGTTCAATCTCAACGGTCGCCTTCACGTTCGCCTCTCTACAGCGAATCAGTGCGTAACTCCGAGTGCCTGGTGCATCAGCTCTCTTCCAGGGCAGCTTCCTTCGTGGACATCACAAGGACTATCTGCCGGTGGCTCCACTCACCGATTCACCGCCGTTCATCTCCGCAACGCGCGTCGAGCAGCGGCCTGAAAGACAAGGTCATCTTCCACCGCCACGGTGTCGAGCATCACGCTGGTGGCTCCACTCACCGAGTCACCGCCGTTCATCACTCCAGGGCAGCTTCCTTCGTGGACATCACCAGGACTACCTGCCGGTGGCTCCACTCACCGAGTCACCGCCGTTCATCTCCGCAACGCGCGTCGACCAACGGGCTGGACGATCAGGTCCTTTCCGCAACGAGCGTCGAGCAACACTCTGGTGACCTGCAGGACCGTGGCCTGCTCCACCACAGCATCTCCGACCTGCATCACTCATCATGACCGTGCACCCGCAACGCCTCACTCTACGGCACATCGACATCTTCATGTTATATCGACCGACCTCAGCTACGAAGCTCATGATACAATAAACGACTGGACTCGCAACCAACTGGATGCCTTTCATTTCTCTCACCGTCTCCGTCGACACCCGGAGTCCGTTCCCTCAGATTGAACAGTTGTTAAGCAATTATTATTTAGTTTGTATTCGAAAACAATCGGATTTTTAGCTCTAAAGAAGGACATAATTTTGCACTTATCGACATTTAGTTTCAAGCAATTAATTTTACACCAGTCATTGAATGAGTCAATATCTGATTGGAAAAGAAGGCAGTCATGGTAATTTTTGATTATTTTTAGGATATTATTGTCGTCAGCAAAAAGCCAAAAGCGTGAGTGAGAGAAAATACTAATAATGTCGTTAATAAATAAGTTGAAAAGAAGCGGCACATTGCTAGTCAATCCAAGGGAGCCTGCTATGCCTCAATGCAAAGGAATGTCCCATCTAAACCGTGGTTTCAAAAATTCCCCCATTTTTCAAAAAAGGAATTTCCTCTCTTATTCGAATGAGAATCGGACATTGTTCCGTTCATTCTCACTTGTTTAAAATTCACGTCCTTGACTCACCAGATTGTACATTGTGGTCTAGTTGTGGGAACTTTAGATCGCATATTTTTTGGTTGTCCCTCTCTAAATAAATATCCTCTCTTCTATCAAGCGTTATCTAAAATTACCTCCCCTCCATTCAACATCTCATCTCTTCTAAGTCTGAACTCGACTCCAATCTTCCATATAATTCTGAAATTTGCACATTTAAATAAAATTAATATATAAATTCACCTTTCCTTTCTCTGTAATTTGAAATGATGACCTAGAACACCCTTGAAGGGTGAAAGCCAGAAATAATTGAAAAAAAAAAAAAACTTTACCCACTTAAATGTGACTTGTTCGCCATCTCTGGTAAAGCAAAACATCTACAGGCGCGCAGTCTCCCGACGATAATTCTGAGTACCAATAAATTTTCTACTTCTATACAAATTAGTCTGAGTCACCGCTGAAGTGGGCCGATACTCGTCTAGTTTTTTGAACTCGGCATAAACAATGAGTGACTTCTAAGCCACAGGTGGACGAACGAAAACAAGGCACTCTGAGAGCGCCCACCGGGTATTTATGCGCCAATTTCAGCCAATCGTCACCTCATCTGGACAGGGTTCCAACTTCCCTTTACCTTATTCTTAGATATGAGATGTCAAAGTTTGCAAAGATGATTTCTAGTAATCTATTTACCAATTTCTGATTTTGAGATTGAATCTTGTGAAAAGCATTTTACTTTTTTGAAGTGAAAACTTATATAGCACAGTTGTGATTTGAAACTCGATAAAACGGAAACAAGCGACACTAAAAGGGACAAATACATACATCTATAGGATTTAGCCTGCGAGATACTGAGATTGCAACAAAATACTTATTTATTTCACGGTTTCCTCGGTTCCAATATAATACAATAAATCCACGCAAGTCTCCTTTGGCCTAGGGCCAGCTAGGGCATAATAATTCATTGCTTTAGGTTCTAACTGCATCCATTTTCCTAATGCAATTCCAAGCTAGGGCCACGTCCTTTTTAAATATTTCCACTAAAATATGATAAAACTAAAATGCTTGACACAAAATTTAACCCCAAAATCAAAAAATATTAAATAGATTACGAAAATTCGTCTCTGCAAACTTTGAAACTTCAAAACATGGTGAGGCGAAGTTAGTACATTACGCATTACGCAACCTAAGTTACGAACTAATGAACCTCGTAACAACGATCCAACTTTCAGCTACAAACAAAATGGAGTATGTAAGTGATGTTGGAACCTTGTAAAATAAATGGAGCTTGATTGTAGAATTTCTTCATTCAAGTATCTACGGAAATACAACATATATGGTTCAGAAAATTATTTTCGTGAAAAATAAATAACAGAAATGGTTTTGCATTCAAATGTCATTTTTGAAAAAATTTCAGTTAGAGCCTTGTCCAACTGAGGTGACGCAATATATGCCAATTCGTATTTAGGTAGAAGCAAAGACTGGGCGCCGCTGTGCGTAGATACGAGCAACAGTAGTATGCAATTGCATACTGATTTAACCCCTCGGGACTAGGGCATATTCCGTGAGAAAGTCAAAATATTTCCACCTTGCAATAAAATTCAAATAAATGGAATATTCTTTATTGATTAAAAAATCATTTTTATAGAGGATTATCAGAATTTGCATAATTCATAAAATTTCAAAGTATTAATTCAAATTCCGTGAGTGTCCTAATCAAGTTCTGTTATTGCCAAAGTTTTGTGAAACGGATTTCAAAAAAATAAAAGTACAGAAATGTTACTGCAGGACTTTTCGAATTACACAAATCAAGAACTCAATGATAAAAAACATATTCTGGTTTTATTCATAGACAACTCTAAAGCGTTCGATACTATTGATCCGACAAAACTATCACAGATATTGGAGGCGATTGGAATTAGGGGAAAATTACTAGAACTACTCAAAAACTATTTAAACAATCGACAAATTGAAGTGAAACTCTTTCAAACTTACAGCAAAGCTAAATTTATGTCAACAGGAGTCCCGCAAGGGTCAATCCTCGGTCCAACATTATACATAATATTTGTTTCACTCATGAATAAAATCTTCACATTTGTTAAACATTACGTTTATGCTGATGATACGGCACTAGTTATTTCGCATGAAGAATTAGAAATTGCAATAAAACTCATGCAGCACGATTTCTTATCCTTACAGAAATGGTCACATGATGCGGGTCTTATAATGAATTCAAAAAAAACTAAATTAATGCATATACGATCTCCACATGCCAAATATACCATCACACCTGTAATAAAGTCGCATACATTTGAGTGCATACACAATTCGTCACAGTCCTGCAAATGCGGAACCATTGAACTTGTACAAACATATGTATATTTGGGGATAACTGTAGATATGCACATGAAATGGGATACCCACATAAGCAACATCTGCAAACGCCTAAGAGCTATTGCGGGGCGAATTTACAAAATAAAATATTTTATGCCCATTAGTACGCTAAAAATAATTTATTTGTCACTAGCGGAATCCACTATCAGATATGGAATAACATCTTGGGGAAACTCGTGCAAGACAAATATAGGTTATATTCAAACGATTCAAAACTCTTTGACTAAGCTCTTGGTAAGCAAAAGTGTTTATGCACAAAGAAGGGACATAAAATTACTATATGAATCAGTTAACATATTACCTGTGCGAGGAATATTATGGTTTAAAATTGTATGCCAAAACCTATTGTCGGACTCAATTTACAAAGAAAAAGTAGATCATGAACATGGCACTAGATTTAGTAAAAATGAGGGTTTGTCCGTTCCGAAAATTATAAATAAATACGGCCAACGGACATTCACTTATCTTGTCCCCACCATATTTAATAAGATGCCGATGAATTTCAAAATCGAATCCAATTGCCCCACTGATCTCAAAAGAAAAATTAAAAAATGGCTAATGGGTCAAAACTTTTTGTACTGATATTGTTTGTAATCTTATGTATAAATACTATCTATAATTAATTTAATCTATCAGTAATTTACCTGTGTTATATCTGTCTGTCTGTATATTTTATGCCTTTGTATTGTAGGTACTTAAAAGTTATTCTTCTGGAACTATTTTGCTATTGTGTTTTCTTATAATATTTAATGTTTTAGTGTTTTATTAATATTGTCAAATTGACCTGCTGACAAACTGCCTTGGCAGTTTAGCGGGTGATTAAAATGAAGAATAAAAAAAAAAAAAATTTAAAAAAAAAAAATTAAAAAAAATCGACCTGTGAAATAATAAATAGAAGAGAACTTTCACAGAACTTGAATTGTAATTTTGAAATTTGATGACTTGTTCAAATTCTGTGAAAAAACCGGCCATAAGTTTTGGGGCCAGTTCTTTAACATAATTTAAACAATTCATCACATTTCAAAGTTCATTTTCAGCGAAAGTTCTATTCAAATTCTGTTGTATATCATTATTAGGCAGTGGTTACACACAAAATCTTTACATATTATAAAACAAAATCCTCCGCCGCGTCTGTCTTCGTGATAAACTCAAAAACTACTGAACGGATTTTCATGCGGTTTTCACCAATAGATATAGTGATTCATGAGGAAGGTTTAGGTATATAACTTGTCAAGGTTTTGTGTAAATTGGTTGAAATATATAATATATAAAGGAGAATGTCTGTATGGACGAACGGGCTGGCAAGCGGGCGGTGTGGATTTGATTTGTATGCAAATCTACAGTTTTATGCCAAGGTTAATGAAATTTTGCACATGTGACCTTCAAAACAAGAGGAAGGTCACTGTCTACATTTGATTTCGAAAACACTGTGTAAAGCCCGGGCATCGCCGGGGACTTCAGCTAGTAAAAAATAAAAGAACTTGAAAATGAAAATTAGCTTTGAAATATAATGAATTGTTCAAATTCTGTGAAACAACTGGTTCTTAAGTCGCCTTAAACAAAACAAAATTTTCGAATTTTTTTTTTTAAGAATGCTATTTTAACCCTTATTTACAAATAAAGAAACTGTATGAAGGACAAAGCCAAAATTGCTTCGGCCATTCTCGTTCTTGACGTAACAGGTACCCGAAATACGCCTAGCCACTCGGAATAATTTGTATTAAATTTTCTATGGCGTCCGAGCATCATTTTTGCCGCGATTTGAACTGTCAAACTCGGAGCGTGGGAGGTGGCAAAAAATATCGAAAAACCTATCAATTTATCAAATAAACGCAAGTAATGTTGTTTTTATGCGTAGTTTATTGTTCAAGGAATGTGTTTCGCTAAATATAATATATGATAGCAAATAAAAAAACCGACAAAATATTACGACAAAGTCAAAACTTTGCGAAATTTACGTGATTTTCTCCTTGGCATTTGACAGGAAGAATCAAAAGGTCTTATAAAGTAAATGAGTGATATCAGTTTTCTTAAAAATCGGTATAAACCACATTTCTAGGGATTATTTGTTCATTGGTCAACCACGAAACACAATCGCATTAGTAACATTGAAATACTTCTGAAGCAAGCTAGCCAATAACACAGCGGTCATACATTCTAAATCGGATATTTAATAAACAAAGTAATAAGGTGGAATATTAACACATTTCAAACTAGAATGTTATTGTTATAAAAACGTGCTGGCTCCAACGTTTGTGGCCAGCAGGCGCCATGTCTACGCCATATCAAATTCTCAGTATGACGGCCTCCGTGGTCAAGGGGTAAGGTTCTTGGCTAACAGTCCAAAGGTCTCGGATTCAAAAACGCGCGTCCTGCAGTGTGGCGTGGACGCGTCGCAGTAGAGCCTTGATAATCTGAACTAATGAAAATAACACCTGTTCGGACTAGCGAAGCGTTCGGATTATAGTATGTAAAGCCTCGATTACATTGTTGCCTCGAGTTTACAAGCTACTAGCCGGCGAATTTACTATTCGCTAGTAAACTCGCCCAGTGTCATCATATTAACTAGCTAACTAGCAGATTTTTCCCTGAACATGCTTACTAGCCGATAGTGAATTAGCCGGCTAGCAGCTTGTAAACTCGCTCAATGTAATCGAGGCTTAAGATAATAAATAATATAACAGCTTAGGAAAATTATACTTAGAGAACTTTTGAACAAAAAACTCATTTATTTAGTCATAAACTGATTTACTTATTAAAAGGTTTATCTCTCAAGGGGAAACCTGGTCGCCGAGAAATTTGAGCAATAGAATCAATAGATATTTTACCAAACTGTTGCTGTCACTGTCGCTCTTACTCCCCCGAATACTGAGCTTAAGGGACAACGGCTGATAATATTAAATCGTCAAAATCGAGGTTTTGTATTCCCCATTATTCTGCTACAAAACCGATTTTTAAGATTTTTTTTACCATCTGTACAAGAAGAAAATATTCTACGTCTGTAAGCATTATTTTTTTTAATACATTGTCTGGGTTGTGTAGATGTCTGTTGGTGGCGTTTAGACCAGACAATTTTAACGATTTTTGAGGGCCTAACTCACATACGAAGTAACTTTTTGCTTTTTCAAAAAAAAAGCAAAACGTACCGACACGCTAGTGATCGATATCGATATTAAAAAAACATTTGCATTTGTGTCGAAATTGAGGAGTTGTTTGTATGGAAAAAACGCCGGCTGGTTTCCGGCACCAAACCATGGGAAAAAAAATTGTATTTTTTTTTTATTTCATTTTCTGAAAGATGTATTTGTCTAAAATGCTCTCACCAGGTGTTTTAAAGCGATTCGTAAAATTGGCGGAGATACAGCATTTTATGTAAAATCGTTTGAAACAGTTTGTAAGTTGAATTATCCTTCAGCAAAATTTTGAACGCGTTTTTCTCGTAACTTCGTTTTTCAACCTGGTTGACAACGTATTTAAAAAAACTATACATCCGATATGCATGCGCCAAGTCTTAAACTGTGCTGAAATCTAGTCTCTATGGAACCAAGTAAGGATTTTTTTATAAAGGGCACTTTTCTATATTTTTTTGTATTAACCATGAAAATTTTCATAAAAACGGGAAATAAAATTCGCTGGCCCGCCAGTTTCTTTTTATTTTATTTTATCAATCGAAATTTCCCTATGTGGTGCCTTAGAGACTGTGAATATGTTGACAACCAGGTTGAAAAACGTAGTTTCGGGAAAAACGCGTTCAAAGTTTTGCTGAAGAGTAATTCAACATACAAAATTGCTCCAATCGGTTCGACATAAAATGCTGTTATCTCCGTCAATTTTACGAATTTCTTGAAAACATCTGGTGAGAGCATTCTTAACAAATGCATCTTTCAGAAAATGAAATTTAAAAAATTAAAAATAATTTTTTTACCGTGGTCTGAAAGGCTATTCCCTAAAATTTGTGTTAAGAGGTCGTTCTCCCACGAGAAGTGCTGTCAGATTTGTGTGATTTTCTACAGCTGTTAAATGAATAAATAATCATGCATACTTGCAGGAATTCGTGTTTAAAACGACCCAAACTAAAATACGTGACAGCTCACAGCTGAAATTTTGACATCGGCCGATAGAAAAAGCAAATAACAGCCGTAGAAAATCACACAAATCTGACAGCACTTCTCGCGGGACAACGATCTCTTATCACAAATTTTAGGGAATAGCCTTTCTGGTGCCTTAAATTAACTTATTTTTATGTTTATATCGTAAGTCTAAGTAGATTGGATGAACGATGTTGCCTAAAAGCCTGTTGCCTGTTGTCGTGCGCTTGCTTCATGGCTCATCTTCATTGGTTCTATAATCTATGTCTTGAACTCTGCCATAGGCGTCAGCGCAACGAGCTAATTACATTGTATTATGTCGTAAATGTAAACACTATTATTATCGGCACGTTTGCATTGCTGTACTTAATAAAAATATGGGTGGCATTCAGCTACTTGTGGTAGTAATGACAACCAATTAAATACTTCTTGATAATTATTATTCTAAGATAATTAGTACAACAACATCACCTCAAGTGCACTTAAAGAAATACAAAATCACACTTCATTTTTTTTATTTATAAATCGTAAGTTAGCTAATCTTACTTGCCTTGAATTTCTCGTCCCGTGTCGTACACGTATAATGGTGAGCTCAGGCGTTATGAAACTATGACGTATAAAAATTATACGTTACGAAAATACCGCAACTGCTCCCGTCTGGAGCAAGTAAGGCTATGGTTTCCCCAATTGGGGTATGTTTTGGGCTGAAGGTAGTGGGGAGGGGAAGGAGGTGGGGAAGAAGAATGTGGGGAAGTACCTATGGCTATTCAGATCTGATCACCAAACACGGTTAAAGCCATTTCAAGCAACGTTTCAATTCTGAATGGTGTCACACGGATTTCGTAGGATTCGAACCTCCGATCGCTGGATGTCTGTTTCTCTGGCCGCGATTTGTCAGGCGGCTGACTTTACCGCATTATATTAGAACCGAGGACCCGCCAAATAATAAATTTTAGTGACGCACTTCCGTTTCATCCGAATTTTAAATCACAAAGGGGGTTTGGAAGTTTCACTTAAAAAAAATTTAAATAAATCACACAGTTCCAGAATTTCAACGAAATATAATATGTAACACCACTAATAAGTTATATTAATAATAACATCTTCAGTGGAGAGATGGATAATGAATTTCCGCTCCAATTAATCAGTTGATACGATCATGCTCTTGCATTTACAATTAGTCTTAGTAAATTATACACCACAGCCACTGAAGACATATTGAATAGAAATGTGTTGCATGCTTCACCGTTAACAAGTAAGCTCGATTTTTTTCTTACTTCTTCTGAAATTGATTAAACATTTCCAAAATTCGAAATTCTTTTCTAAACTACCAATAACAAATAACCCGTTTAATCACGGGAGATCAAATTTGTCCAAACTCACATAGGTCTTATATAAATCGTCGTATCTCCCTTTTTTTACATGAGCTCCACACAGGAGGCCCTGAGGAAAATAATTTCCCTCAGGGCTTATGTCATCTTTGGGGATGCTGTGTGGAGGTTTGTTTTTAAGGAAAGGAGAGGAGAGTTCTGGGAAGGAAAAGGGTTTAAGGGGTGGGTAGGAATCTGGGGTTCAGTGTGTCCTGGTCATCCGCCTCCAAGACCTAGACAAACCTCACCCCATGAACCCAGGCACCCCTGCTAAATCACCAAACGTAGCGAACCACTTGGGTTGACCTATGGCAGAGGTGATGGTTATCCAATAAAGGTTCCCGGGGCGGCGGTACCCATTCCCGCCTCCCAAATTGTCATGGTGAGAAATATGATCCAAACGGTGTTCAGAAAGTGGAAACTCTACGCTTTGTATTCAAAACTAAAATATAACCATAGAAAAAAAAATTTATGCAAATTTTTTAAAGCAAAATTTCTTACGGCAATTTGTGAAAAATGTATAAAAATTCGAGAATATTTTATTAATTATTTCTTATGAAACGACGAAAACATGAGGTGATAATAACGTGCCTAATAAAATAAGAGTGCTTTTTTCTTTTTCTTTCGTTATCAGTAATTTTAGATTAAAAAAACGTAAGGTGAGCCATTTTTTTGTTTATACTAGCGGGCACCCGGCATTGCGTTGCAATGCCGTTCAAAGAAATAAATTGTTTCTCCCGGCATGTTCTTTTCCATGCGTCACCGTTCCCCTCTCGCGTCTCCTTCCTCTTCCGCGTTACCATTCCATAAAAAAATATATGAAATACACATTTTCAAACCACTCGCGCACCACCTGTAGTAATTTTTTTATAATTGGCATTTCGTAACGCCAGAGCTTACCATTATATAAAGCATATAAACTTCGCGGGCGTGCGCACAACAAATCACCAAAGTTTTATCGCAATCGGATGAACGGTATGCCAGCGCGTAGAATTCGAACAAACAAACAAATATTGATTTTTACAAGAATAAAAAAAAAAAAAAATTATAATTTTTTTTTTTTTTACAGTTAATACCGCACAAGAGTCCCAACTGCTCCCGTCTGGAGCCAGTGAGACTATGGCATCCCCAATCGGGGTATGTTGTGAGGCTGAAGGTAGTAGGGAGGGGAAGGAGATAGGGAAGAGGAAGGTGGGGAAGTACCTGGCTATTCAGATCTGGTCACTAAACACGGCTAAAGCCATTTCAAGCAACGTTTCAATTCTGAATGGTGGTCTTACACCAGGGCGATACTGATAGTATCTTCCACTCTGATGACGACATTTAAAACGTATTTCATTACCTTCCAAATACAACTTTTAATTTCCGGATGTGTTAAGAAATATTCCATTTATTTGGAATTTATTGCAAAGCGGAAATATTTTGAAAATCAATTTCGTTGACCTGTCTGTAAGCCTAGGATCAGCAACAAATTGGCGACATCAGTTTTCTTTCCAATCGGTACAGAACACACTTCTAGGGATTACCTGCTCAGTGTAATACACGATTGCTATTACATAACTGCATGCATAATTTAATAGGATATCCTATTGGTTGTAACATAGACGGATTGCAATCCGATAAAAACAGTAGTACAAAATGGTAGGAGGTGTAATCGTATAGAATGATTTAAAGTCAATAAAATTATGTAGATTTAAAAAAAAAAACACTATGTAGGTGCCAAGTTCACATTACTAACACGGTGTTCAGAAATCATCAGTATATTAATACGTGAAGCCAAAATTTTGTACCCCTTTTTACAAAAAGTATACAAAAGTATACAGTATATTAATACGTGAAGCCAAAATTTTGTACCCCTTTTTACAAAAAGTAAACAAAGGTTTACAGTATATTAATACGTGAAGCCAAAATTTTGTACCCCTTTTTACAAAAAGTATACAAAAGTATACAGTATATTGATACGTGAAGCCAAAATTTTGTACCCCTTTTTACAAAAAGTATACAAAAGTATACAGTATATTAATACGTGAAGCCAAAATTTTGTACCCCTTTTTACAAAAAGTATACAGTATATTAATACGTGAAGCCAAAATTTTATACCCCTTTTTACAAAAAGTATACAGTATATTAATACGTGAAGCCAAAATTTTGTACCCCTTTTTACAAAAAGTATACAGTATATTAATACGTGAAGCCAAAATGTTGTACCCCTTTTTACAAAAATTGCGCGGACGGAGGAGAATGAAATTGTGCACACTTATAAGTTTATATTTATATTTATATTTATGGGATTTGCTACAAAAAAAATGATTTCAGAAGTCCAAGTCGTTCAAAATAGAGCCCTGCGAAATATTTTCAGTCTACCTTGGGACACACATGTCAAAGATATCTACAGAAACACCCAAATACTTCCTTTTAATACCATTCCCACTTTTGAAATAACTAAAACTATATTACAAGTAATTCAACACTCGGCACATTCCAACACTACACTCTATTACAATTGCGACGTACACCAACACAACACAAGAAATCACAACAAACTTCTTATATCAAAAATCAAATCAACAAAATATGGACTAAGATCCCTAGAATACATAGCTCACACAAAATATAATCAACTACCCAACGAGATCAAACGTGCAAGTCAATGTAAAAAGACCCAAACTAACATGCTCAAACTTCATCTTATTAATGACTATCTGAAATAATAATGTTGTGTATGTCCCCATCATATGTCCATTTAATACATACAGCTATATGTTTCATGTAATGCGTATCATTCCCGCAATGAGTTTATTAACTCCTGGGAGTACAATGCTTTATATAATTTACTATATTCTGTATTGTATACTTTTCATAAATAAATAAATAAATAAAAAATAAATAAATATATAGAGAATGAGTGCAGAATGCTAATATTTTTTTTTAAATTATACATTTTTTTTTTTTTTTAATTAATCTATATACAAAATATTTACATTGGGTTTTTCGATGCCTGTCTCACTAGGATATACCTGTGTCGAGACAGGCTTGTATTAAATACATTAAATCAATTAAAAAAAACATTACAATTATGGTCGAATTTCGACCATTGGGCGACCACAAGTTAGTCAAAAACCCGAAACAACAAAGCTCTGTGTGAATTTGCGAACAACTTTTTATTTAACATTTTACTGTAAAAAAACATTTTTGAATATTATACATTAAAAAATTAACACAACATAACAAAAAAATAGCACAAAAGGCAGGAGTTAAGTTCTAGAAAGAAGCAACTGCCCTTGGCAGTTGTTTGATTATTTCCAATGGGGTAAGGATTGTCTAGGTTTTGGCGGCGGGTGCGTCTGCCCCGTGTGGCGGGCCGGAATCGGAGAGATTGGTTGAGTGAGAGTTTTGACCTCTCTCTTTTGCACCGCAGTGGGAGGAATGAATTCAATGTCCCGTCAGTCCTGGAAAATCTGACCCCTAGATTCCTACCCACGCCGCATAAATTTTTCATTCGCAGATCTTCCTTTCCTTATACAAAACCTTCCACACAGCATCCTCAAAGATGACATAGGCCCTGACGGAAATTATTTTCCACTAGACCGGAGCTAAAGCAAAAAAAAACTACAAGTCTCAGATCGGGTGAAAAAAGATACACTAATTTACAAAAAAAAAGAATTATAGTGGTTTTGTAATTAACTCACCACAGAAAAAAAAGAGTGTACAATTCATACGCGGTAGAAGTGAAACCTTCAGAAAACTAAAGTAGACAAGCGTGGAGAGGCTGCGAAGCACCGCACAAAGAGGAGACCGATTATACTATCATATTCTCTCGCAGGCTAAATCTCGTAGATGTATGTGTTTGTCTCTTTTTAGTGTCGCTATTTCGCTGCATCGAGTTTCAAATCACAACGGTGCTAAAGAAATTTTGACTTCAATAATAGGTTAGGTTAGATTGTTTTTTTTTTCTTCATTTTTCTCCAGTGTTTTTCTTTTCACTATTCTGTTCTGTCATGGAACCGAAACTTTTCGATAATTCCTAGGTCTTTGTTCACGGAAAATAACACAATTAAACCCAAAGACCAGAGCGCTAACGACCCATTAATGGCATTTTAATGAGGAAAATAATATTCCAAGCGGTGGATCGGTTATCAAACTGAAGAAGTAGCAATTAAAAGTGCTATTCATACAGAATTGAAATGAGTAGTGGCAGACTATTAAAGTTCACGACCGCGCAAGAGCCCCAACTGCCCTCAAACGTCTGGAGCTGAAGGGACTACAGCATCCCAATTAGGTTAACGCTTAAGAGGAACGCATGCGCGGCCCATTTCGGCCAGTTTCATACAAACCTTAAATTTGGATTTGATATCAAAATACCCGACCAAACTGAAAAATTATTTTTGTAATCAAGGTATATCAAATATCTATTACGGATTTGAGCTACTTTATTTATTTTTGCTTTAAATTATAAGATATAGGCCAAAGATTTTAGTGTTTCTTGAATTTAGAGGCAAGTTGGGCAATTATTATGTGAGTAAATGAAAAACTTAAAAAAAATAATTAAACTGTATTTATCAATCATATATTAAATACAAAACGTTCTGGGTTCGTGTCCCAGTTGCAAACATTATCTGTTTCTATTTGTCTGTGTCTTGTTCTCTTTCACATTTTCGTTTATATGATTAGTGTTATCTTCTTCTTCAATGAAATATCCAACTATTTAAAATGTTAATTCCAGTTAAGTTCAATTTTTTATACGCAAGTTGATATTTTTTTAATACTAATGTTTAAAACTCACCCTTCATAAAATTATGGCCGCAAAGTTTAAATTCTCCCCAATGATGTAAGGTGTAGTCTTACCTGAAACAAGAAAAATAAATGATTAGAATATAAATTAGTTAATTTATAGTAATACAATATAAAAATATTTTTTAAATATTTATATTGAGGAATCAGCAGGATTTATCGGTCCAGTTAGGAGTTCTATCGAGCCGGACCCTCTATTATGAAAATATCTGGAGTCGATGAATTATTTTCCCATTTGGTCTCTGGTAGGTTAGGTTGACAAGTTGTTCTTGTATTCTTTTTTATTTATTGTACTTATATAGTGCAATTGCATAGCGTGGATTGACTAGATAGATGATCATTTGTGGAAAAGTGTGTGGAAGGGTTAATTTTTTCCTAAGATTAAACCCGGACATAAAGTCAAAAGAACAATTCTCCCATCTTAACGAACGGGTTGCAATCTTTAGAGCACAGGCGTCGGGTGGGAATGCTATCCATGTTCTACCGGTATTTCAATGGAAGATGCTCTGAGGAACTAGCGTCATTGATTCCTTCGGCACCGGTGTATAGTCGGGAGACACGCCAAACGCGCGCCCAACATATGTACACGGTTGACATTTGTCACATGAGACTGGGTCGTTTTTTCGACTCGTTCTTGAGTTCAACAGCTCGGCCATGGAACGATTTGCCGGCATCTGTGTTTCCTCCCTCCTACAACATGGGTCTCTTCAAGACCAATGTTCATTCCTTCCTCTCCTCAAAAAGACCCTCCACACAGCATCCCAGATGACATAGGCCCTGAGGGGAATTATTTTCCTCAAGGCCTCCTGAGTGGAGTTAATGTACAAAAAAAAAAAAAAAACAATTAAAAATAATAGATATACAATGAAAAATAAAATAAAAAATAAAGCATCGTTAAAAATGTATTTTTTGAGGTAGTCATTTTAATGTATAAACGACAAATATGTTCCACCGTAAATAGGTCATTTGTATTTTAAAGTTACACCTATCAAAATGATTTTTTTTTTCAGTTTTATTTTTTATTTTATATTTCTATGATAAAAATAGCAAAATTATTTTTTTATTGTTTTTCATTTACTCACATAAATAATTGCCCAATTTGCCTCTAAAATCATGGAACACTAAATTCTTTAAAGGCCTATCTTATAATTTAAAGCAAAAATAAATAAAGTAGCTCACATCCGTACTAGATATTTGATAAACCTTTTGATTACAAAAATAATTTTTCAGTTTGGTTGGGTATTTTGATCTCAAATACAAATACAATATTTGTATGGAACCGCGCGTGCGTCCCTCGACCGTTTTATTTCAGAGGGTCAAAATAATTCCGCTATCAATAAAATCCAAATAAAAGGAATATTTCTGAACGAATCCGAAAACTAAAAACTGTTTTAGAAAGGTAATAAAATACGCTTTCAAATTTTATAAATCGAAATAAACATATAATTTTTGATATATAAAAATTTTGCACGCAAACCCAAAAAAGTTTTAAAAATGTCTCACCTTTCGTTTTTTCTGGCTAAAATTACTGATAACGAAAAAAACACATAAATATTTTATTAGACAAATGTATTATAAACGTTGTTATCACCTCACTTTTTTGTCGTTCCATGTAAAAAATAATTTTTAATAAATTCCCAAAGTTTCATAAATTTATCTCAAAATGCGATTCGAAACTTTGGTTTCATAAAGGTTTCGGTTTCATTTTATTTATTTTGTGGTTACTTTTTGAATTTGAATATAAAGCGTGGTCTTTTCTCTGCCACCGTTTATATCACATTTCTCACTATGATAAGTAAGGGAGAGACAACGATTTCTATGAGGCCTATATCAAATTTTAACACAAGCTTCCTAGGTATATTTTTTCGTAATTAATCGAAGGTGGTTCAAGGCCGAAACAATGGGGTATTTCCACAAAAAAAATTTATTATTGAAAAAAATTAAGCAAAAAATTACGATGATAGCGGAATTTTTATTTTATTTTTATGACGACGACTTAACTTTCTATAACGTTTTAAAATGCCACCAAAACGATGGTTTTGCCACCAGTCACTCTGTGACGTCACAGGCGCCTCTCATCATGCGATCGCCGCCTGTAGTGAGTCCGTAAGTTGTACTTGGTGTTATTTATTGACTTCCAGTTTGCTCGAATTATATCTTTTATCGAATTATATTATTTATCCTACATTTTCCCACTTGCAAAACATGTATAGTTTGGTAGACATGTTTACAAATACTACAAGAAAAACCCAAAATAAGATGTTTAAACGACCATTTCTAAGGCGACAAAAAATATCGACTGTGTACAATTGTTGGGAGTGCGTTTAATGTGTTTGACACCACCGCCGAAGGGTTCAATGACGCTAGGTCCTCGGAGCATCTTCTATTGAAATACCGGTAGAACAAGGACACCATTCCCATCTGAAACCTGCGCGCTAAAAATTGCAATCCGTTTGTTAGAGAGGGAAATCTATCGAACGGACCGCCCGTTTATGCTTTCTGAATTTTCAAATATTTTGGGACTCTAGACCAAAGGTGGCTGCCAAATTCAACAGGTGGACTTGCGATTTGTACAGGGTCAGCGGTTGTGTACTATCTGTAGTATATATTGGCCCTATAGTACAGTAAGAAGAAGAAGAAGGAGGCTTCGATGGAGCCCCCGTGCCCTTTTTTTTCAGAATTAAATTTTAAGCTACAAAAAAAAACCTTTCGTTATTGACTATTTAAATTCATGATTTAAACGTGGAAACACCTTTGTATACAGTCGTAAGATGGATATCTACACAATAATGACTGCCTCCGTGGTCGAGGGGTAAGGCTCTCAACTAGCAATCCCGGCGTTAATATGTATATGTATGTATATATAAATTGTATATATAAATTTTATTATAAACGTTAAAAAAATATATTTTTTATTTATTTTAAATCAAGACAAGAAAAAGGCCGGAATTAATTCTATTTTGTCAAAATATTGAAACCAGTATATAACGTATATAATATGAGAGTTTGTGTAAAAAAAATGTTTTCATTACAATATCGTCTTAGAATCTCGAAATTTAGGGCTTAGAAAATTATTATTATTCATTGTAGCGTCTATTTTAGGCAAGTGGTCGGATTACGCCGTTAAAAATACTACTGTCAGTCATTACAACTGAAATATTATTATATAAAACTGTAGAAACATAACACAATCATAAACAATCATCTTAAATATGAAATAAAACCATCCATAACCCCGAACAAGTCCAGGATGTTGAGATTTTTGATAGTAAAACGGTGATAAACCTCGGAACGGCGACTCTTGCGACGTCATGAATCGTACAAGCAGTCATGGGCCGTTTACGTTTCGTTCCGTTTACGCGTATTTTGAAATCAATAATTATGAATGAAAATATCAAAATTAAACATTTTTAATGCAATAATCATGTTCAGAAAAATAATCTTTAAATCTTCCACATGTTTTTAGCGGTATACCTGGTTTGTGGAAATACCCCCATTTAAGGCCAAAATTTTGGTCAAAAATCGATTTTTTTTACAAGCCTTTTGTCAAAAAAAAATTGTTTCTTCCTTCGATTAATTACAAGACTGTACATTACTTTTTCATTTTCGATGATCCAGTCCAGAGTTATCGCGGTCACCGCAAGATACTTTTTTTGGGAGGGGCTCATGGAGATCAGCTTTAGTAGCTTTCAAAATTATTATTTTTACAAATACAAAAATTTTAAAATATAGTAAAAATTTACCATAATATGTGCTCAAATAAATTGCTTTGTTTGAGCCTCCTGACTGTATTATAACCCCTTAACATTTTTAGTTGAAAAAAAATTAAAACATTTAAAAAAATGTTACCCGATCACAAAATTTCATTTGCATTTTTTACTCCAAATAATGTCAAGGATCACTGGTTAAAGTAAGTCAAGTACGTCCTTCAACACCCGTATAAAATACTACCTTTGTCCGCCTGTCAAAAAAAAAATCCCGATGACCTTCAACAGAGTTTTGCGAAGAACAGCTTTCTTAAAGGTTCAGATAACAAATTAAAATTATTGACAGTTGCTGAAATACGACGTTTAACCTTGTCTACTGTGGAACAATGACGTTTTGCTTTGTGCACTTGTCAATTAAATAAAAACAATAATACATAGCGTCACTTCATTTAGATACGGTTCTAACTACAATTTACATTGTTCTGAGATATGAGGCGTCAAAGTTTTGCAAAGACTATTTCTCATTAGGGGTCATCCATTAATTACGTCAAAGGAATTTCATGATTTTTTTGACCCCTCCCTAAAAATAATCAAAACAGTAAATTTGGTAATATTTTAAAGTATTTCGTCGACATATAAGTAGCTATTGTAAGGATCATATTTACCACAACGGGGGTGGGGAAAAATGGGATAGGATGGGGCGGAATGGGATAGGGAAATATTTTTGTGACAAATGTATGTGATGTCACAAATCTGATGACTCCCCCCATACCCCTTGTCACAGAATGTCACGCTTCTCTACCTCCTTCCCCCCCCCCATAATGTGTGACGTAATTTATGGATGTCCACTTATCTATTTACCAATTTCTGATTTTGAGATTGAATCTTGTGTAAAGTATTTTAATTGAACATATTTCAAATGAAAATATTTAAATAGGACGTATACTTACCATTTTAGAACATACCTAAACATGCAAATGGATCTATATGGAACCAGCTAGGGCATAATAATTCTTAATTAAAAGAAGACACTATGAGCGAAACTCAATCGAAAATCTGGAAACAGAAAAACCAGAAAAAGATATTGGCACCTCTGGGACTCGAACCCAGGATCTCTCTCTTTCCGGGCGAGCGCGCTGACCACTGCGCCAAGGTGTCGATATCAAATTAGATAAATCTGAAAACTCCTACCATTATACTAAGCGAAAATTTTTATGGTGTCGTGATGGACAACTTAGCTAGCATATGAATTAAACCTGCGACGTTTTGGTGACAATCTGACGCATTTTCCAACTAAGCCCCTACTAACCAGTTCGATTAGTAACATTTCACGAACTCCAAAGCGCAAAAAAAACCTAACTGTCACTGCAAAGATAATGTCACAATAAAAAGCTTTGGATTAGTCTATTACAAATTACTCTGCTTTTTTACGTAAAACCAGATCGAATCTAGAAAAAAACATCAGTGAACATTTCTTATAAACGTGAGACGAAATTTACAAAAGATTCGATAGAGAAACTGTGAAATCTTATTACGTGGTCAAATTGTCACGGCCCAATAAAATTACCAATAAGAAATGCTAAAAGATTATCCAATGAAATTTTTAAAAAAATACTTTGTATGTATTATTTTTAATTATTGTGAAGTCAGCGATTCCAAACTCGGGGAACGCGAATCAATAATAGACGTAACGAACCATTTTTATATTAGCTCTGTAATTATTTCAATGGTGGCCTACGTCATCTTTGGGAATGGTGTGAAAGGGTTCCATGCCAACTGAGAATAAAGTCAACTCAACACCTCCTTGAAAAGTCATGAAAAGCTATGAAAAAAATAATTTTAAATTAGCCGATAACCCTAACCTAACATAACCTATTTTACCATTTATATATTTTTTTTATCACTCTAAATGACTTATCTGAGATGGTTCTGAGTTGGTTTCATTCCGAGTTGTCCGGTCACCGTGTGAAAGGTATTTTTAGGAAAGAAAGAAAGTTCTGGGAAGGAAAAAGGTATGAGGGTTGAGTAGGAATCTGTGGGTCAGTGTGTCCAGGAGTGACAGGCGTATGAATCTATCCCTCCCACTGCGGTGCAAAACGATGTTCTGAAAGAGTCCTCCTGAAGAGATCAAAAGGCCTCCCTCAACCAGTTTCTCCCGATCCGGCCTGTACGCAGTCGGTGGGCAGGTGCGTCGCTAAGATCTGAACACACCCCGCCCGATAAACCCACGCACTCATGCTAAGTCACCAAACGCAGCGAATCAATCCCCAAGCCCCTTCCAAATTATAAAACATAATCAAAAATACCAATGTCGGTTATCTGTGCGTGGTTATTCTTCTCCGCGAAATGCGTAAATGTGAAAAAATATTATTTTCAAAATTAGAACTATTCAAAGAATAATTCAGACAAAGAGATAAAGTAGCATTACACTTAAAATATCATGTTTTACCAGAACCATGTTTTAATTGTCTTTTGAAATTGGAAATACAATATCCCGTAATTTTTACGGGCCTGTGCTTAGCTATCGAATTCAGTAATAACAATAAATTTATTCCTCTTTCTTACATTTATTAGTCGATGCCGTAGTGCTTACCTTAGTTGCCTTCTAAGCTAAGCAGTTGATCGGGGATCGAATCTCGACCATGGCAATTTTTTTTAAATTTTATATCTCTAAAGGCTGGTTCCCACTGATCAAGTGGTAAGTCAAGTAGCGAGTATACTCTCTACTTGACTCGCCAAAAATCGCTCGCATTACTTTCAAGTAGAGTACATTATTGTCCGCCGCCCGTTGCAAGATGACAGCCTCATACACAACAAAATAAATACGGTAATTAAGCAAATTGTAATGCTTAGAAGAGGTGAAATTTTAGAAGAGGTGGAAGAATAAATTAGTAAGATGAAAATAAATAAACTATGGACACGAAAAGACATTAACAGCAGCACATAAATAATTTTAGAGTAGCATCTTCGCTCCAACGTCACAACATTTTCGCGCGTTTACAAAAGAACTCTGCTAAAACGGCGGATTCGTGCATGTTAGTGCGCGGGGACGCGTTGTAGGGGCCTCTACTCACCCGAAAAATAGAACGAAATGGATTGAATCTACTAAAGAGCTGACTAACCCACTCTACTAAAATTGTGGTGTTCGGACGCGTTTAGTTACTAATATAACTCGCTACTTGACTAAAATACTCGCGCAATGCGAACGCTCTTAAAAGATGTGATTTTCACGGGTCTGTATGTTCCCATTAAACTTATTACCAGTAAATAGTATAATTTTTTTTCATTATCGTGATTTATTTTTGGATGCTCCGCTTCCTCTTTCTGCAGCCAACATTTCGAACAGCGTTACAGTGTCCATCATCAGGACAGATGTTATTATATTTGTTCGGAAGATTTAAACATCATTTCGTTATAATATTTATCGGAACAGTTGGTTTCCAGTGTATTTTTCCGACATCCAAATCGATTAATCGACGTCATCCGGATTAATTCGGATATTTAAAATGTTGCGATTCTGCCCGTCACGAATATAAACGCAATAATGAATTTTTTTTCAATGAATTTTCAAGATGTAAAAAGTTAGGCATTTTCAATTTCTCCGATTTCTTTTGCAATGTTAATCGTGCGACCGCGACTTCCCGGTAGTATTTCTTGAGACGCATTACAAAGCAACAAAATACACCCAGAGATTTCTATTTTTTAAATTATATAGCGTGACAAAAAATGCACTCGATGGCGTTGCTGGTGAATAGAGAGAGTTATAGAATGTGTAAGTGAAAATATATATTTATTTTTTTTATATATATATATATTTTTTTTAAATTTGCCAGCAACCCGGGCGTTCATTGAAATAACATTATCATATACATATACAAACAAGCAAGTAACCCGCCTCACTAGATTATGTCTGTTATGTAAGAAAAGGAAGGAGAGGAAGAACTGGGAAGGAAAAGGGTATGAGAGGTGGGTAGGAATCCGGGGAATCGTGTGTCTAGGAGCGACGGACTTATGAATGCATTCGCCGCCACGACCCAGTCAATCCTCATACCACGGGCACCGTTTTCAAGTCACCAAACGTAGCGAACCACTTGGAGAGGTCTACGGTAGAGGTGTTGGTTATCCAATAAATGGTTCACGAGGCGGTGGTACCCATACCCGTCTCCCAAATTAATATAATCGGATAATAATCCGGATATACATAACTAAAAAATAGTATTCGCAAAACTGGTACTTCAATACCCCAAAATAACACTTTTCATGTTTTTTGTTTCAATAGAGTTGAAGATACTCTCAGTATCGCCCTAGTGTAAAACCACCATTCAGAATGCAAATGTTTCCTTTACTGGTTTTAGCCGTGTTTTGTGACCAGATCTCAATATTCAGCAACTTCCTCACCTTCCTCTTCCACATCTCTTTCCTCTCCCCGATACCTTACGCCTCACAACATCTAAGAGAATCCGTTGGAATCAGGCGAATTCTCCAGGTAATGTTTTATACTGTCTTGTTAATAGCTGTGTTTCTTTTTAAATAAAAAATAAATAAAAAAAAATAATATTTTGTTAATTTTAAAAACATTTAAACACCCGAATTTAAGTATGTCATCTCGTATTGGCTCGAGAATTCCGAGTTTCCGCAGCATTATTTTTTGGAAGAAATACTGCCGTTCTGAATAGTATAAATTAGATCAAATAACTTTAGCTTTGTTTACTGACCGGATACGAAACCTTCATCTTTCCCATCTCCTTCTCTCCCCAAATTCTCAAGCCTCGCAACATACCCCAATTGGGGATGCCTGCATAATCCCAATGGCTCCGAACAGTCCGAAACACTTGAAACTCTCGTGCGATATTCACGATAAAAAAAAACCGTTGCAAAATGCAGTAATGAGGAGCAAATTGTGTAATTTAAGGAAAAAACCTCGATTCTATTTTTTGCACATCTAATCTTGGATGAATTTCAACAAATAAACGGGGAAATAACGACTTATTGCATCTCAATTCTTGCAAAACTGTTGCAAAAAGTGACACAAGTCAATTATAGGTGGTAAAAACGTAGCGTTCTGAAAAATGCATCACAATTCAATCAATTTTACCGCCATTTTCATTGAAAAATCTTTGCCAATTGCAATTCATTGCAAATTAGGGATGGGACAATGATTGAAACTTTGATAACCTCTGAAATAATGTGATTAAAAGTGTCGTAATGGTAAATAGGGATGTGCATCGATTGATTTTATTTATTTTTTTATGAAAAAAGGGCTGAGCACCACCATTCAGAATCCAAGCGCTTTTTTTTACATGAGCTCCACACAGGAGGGCCTGAGGAAAATAATTTCCCTCAGGGACTATGTCATCTTTGGGGATGCTGTGTGGAGGGTTTTTAAGGAAAGGAAGGAGAGGAGAGTCCAGGGAAGGAAAAAGGTTTAAGGGGTGGGTAGGAATCTGAGGTTCAATGTATCCTTGTCATCCGCCTCCAAGACCTAGAGATGCCTCACCCCATGAATTCGGGCACCCCTGCTAAATCACCAAACGTAGCAAACCGCTTGGGGTGACTTATGGCAGAGGTGTTGGTTATCTAATTAAGGTTCCCGGGGCGGCGGTACCCATTCCCGCCTCCCAAATTTGCTGCCCAAAAGCTTGAAATGACATTAACCGAGTTTGATGACCAGATCTGAATAGCCAGGCACTTTCTGAAAGGCGAGCTTATGTCTGCACCCACCCAAAGGAAACATACAATCATTATCATACATCTCCCTCACACATAAAAAGAAAATGAAACGCAATTCCCGTCGCCGTAGCTGAGCCATAATAAGATTCATCTGTTTCCTCCAAAATAAAAAAAATTAGTACTTGAAGGAAACAGTCACACGTATTTTGTGCGTCTCATGTTTTGTCTCACCATTATTTAATGTGTAAGAAAGAGCTGCAGCATTATAGCGATACGAAACGTGTGTTTGTTGCCTGTTTTGCGGTCACGGTACCGTAAACCTGGATCGTCACGGTAATAATGGTTTGTAATTAGGTAAATCGTAAGATTTCAGATGAAAGTTTGGTTTTATTAAATAAGAGAAAATCAGGAACATATCGTAATGGACGCGAGGTCTTCTGTTCAGAGAACTACTGGTCTTAATTATAATATAAATATAAGGTATCGTGCTAAAAGACATTAAGTCTTACTTAAGACTAAAGTGTTTAACGAGAAGATACGGCTTTGAATCAGCTAACAATGGCTAGATTAACACTAATCTCATACCCTCATTAACCAATAATAAGTCAACATCCAACATCCAAGGACGTTCAGTTTACATGAGATAAATCTCGCAACTGGCGTGACTAATGACAGGTCGTTCCTGTACACTGAAGAATGAATCAGACAGAAGTGTAATGTGGGCGTGTTGATGTGACGGTGACGGTAACAAACTCTTTTTTTACTTCTGGTGAAATTGATTAAACATTTTGAAATGCGTTGTTTTTTTATCATACCGATCATCATAATATTTTATGGAAATTGTATCTCGACACATAAAAAATCTTTTCTTTACACTAGTAACTTTTACTAGTAACTATGGTCCACTTGGATAAATCAATTAAATTTAAGTACGGATACTGCCGCCCGGGGAACCAGTTATTGGATAATGAAAACATCTGCCATAGGACGCCCTAAGTGGTTCGCTATGTTTGATGATTTAGCAGGGTTGCCCGGGTTCAAAGGGTGAAGTTTGTCCGGGTCTTGGCAGCGGATGCGTCTGACCACCAACTGCGTTGCAGGCCGGATCGGGAGACTGGTTGAGGTAGAGGTTTTGACCTCTCCATCGGTCTCTCTAGGAACATCGCCTTGCACCACAACGGAACGGATGGATTCATACGTCTGTCTCTCCGGACAAATTGACTCCCTGATTCCTACCCGTCCCTCATACCTTTTTCCTTCCCAGAACTTTCTCTCCTTCCTTTCCTAAAAAGATCCTTCACAAAGCATCCCCAAAGATGACATAGGCTCTGAGAGATATTTTTTTCTCCCGGATCTCCTGTGTGGGGCTAATATAAAAAAAACAGGCGCTCAAAAAAATAAGCATCTTGCATAATTTGCAAGAATATTCAAAAAGAAAAAAAGTCGTGGTTCGACGTTGTAAAAAGGTATTTACTATTGCAGGGCTGCCCTTTTATGAGATCCATGTTTGATGCATTTTTAAGGTTTCCGTTTTATCAAATACCAAAAGCTTTGATAAAATTTTGTTTAACTTTTCAAGCTATAAAAATCAACAGAATTTATTAGTTTTGAACAAGAATTTTTAGTATTTTTTTATTAATATTTGTTTGTTTTTTACAATAAATATATAATTTTACATGTCATAGAGTGTTATAAAGGAAAATAAAAATATCCTTTTCGTAAAGAGGCAGGCTCGTGTTTTCGGTGAGGGAATAGGCCACTTGCATTACATTTAAAAAAAAAATCCGTTTAGGCAAATATTTTAAGACATTCCGTTTTTTTAAAATTGTATTTTTGAAACAATGGCGATTTTTTGAAAATTTCAATCCGAAAAATAGGATCATTTTTTATAAACCGGAAAGACGGGACATAATTTATAAAGTACCTGTAACGTAGTTCGCAGGCAATAAAGCAAGTGAATTTTATGCTATTTCCACAGCAAAGCCAACCTTCCAACTCCTAACTCCAAAATGGCAGATATCGAACAGCTGATTCGGCGCTGCATCTTATCAGTTGCCTACAATTGTGCAGGCGATGCTTCGGTTTCCATAATATTGATTTCGATTCGTAAAGCTAAAAAAATTAAAGTTTTAAACGATTTTTATCCGCTACAGAAATATTTTTTACCACTCTCCCGTAATAATATTGCGCAGACTGATATGTTGGGCCAAATCATCCAGACTTTGCGTCTGCAGTTGGAAGTTAGCCCCAGTGTGGCCGTACCATTAGTGTCATAAGTATTGCAATTTATATATTTTTTTAAATCAGTGTGGAATTTTACAAAATTAATTTAATATTATCGGAGACGGAACATTTTCATGTAGTGATGATGTCACGAGCCCAAAAACTGATTTATTTAATCAAAAAAAAAAAAAAATTATTTCTAAAAAATTTTAGTAACATTTTCGTAATCTTAGTAGAAAAATCTATCCACACGATCTTTTCCAAGACATTATAAAATCCATACATGTTGGCCTATTTATTATAGCTCAATTATATTCTCTGTGTGAACTTTAATATTTAAGAATGATAAAAATCAAAAGCATTTATTGGTTTGGCCTTGGAGATAAAAATATTTTCGCCTGCGGCGCTTTACCTTTTCGGTTTTTGATTTTTTTTTTTAAATAAAAAAGAAAAACAGTTTTAGAAAATACAAATAGATTGGCGACACCACCGACTGCAAAGTAAACAATGCCAACCTGTACGTAGTCTACTCCCTGCGTCCCGCGAATAATTTGAAAATTAATAAATTTGGCCACCCGGCGAAAAAGGTTGATCACTTTCACAAGATCGTTAGTTTCATACTAACATATGAGAAAAGAAATAATATTTTGGAATAGTACTACGTTTATCAGGTATTTTGGAGTTTCAGCCCAGAGATGGCTCCCAAATTCAATTGTTGGACATACTCAAGATTTGTACAGGGCTAGCAGCTGGTCACTTTTGAAGAATCTGCTGGCACTTATACAGAAGACGCCCAGTTTCTTAGAAGCATGATTTACTCGGGCTCTATGGAACTCCGATACTCGAACCGGTCTGAGAATTTACTCCAAGGATTTCAATGGAGTTTTTGTTCGGCTTCAAAAGGACGAGCCTAATAGCTTTTTATAAGGATGCGATACGATTATAGACCACCGGATCTGTCGGTTGAATGACGGACAGTTCACCAACCCGCTAATATTTATCATACATATCGAGGATCCTAAGCCAAAAGGGTGTTAGTCACATTTGAAGTAAAACTTCTTTACGCGCGCTTGACTTGAGGAGTAAGCTGGTGATTGCATGACGAACGCGTTACGAAAAGTGTCGGGCGGGGCGAACGGAAGTTGTGAGGGAGATATAAGTTAGTGTAGATAGAAAGAGAGAGAGAGTTACGTTTCGTATATTACTGTAGGGGCAAGAGAGAGGTGCGAGCACACATTTTCTTTCTCTCTTTCTCTCATAGCCAGTTACGTTTCGTATATCTAAGACACAGTGCAGGCCTATTGTCTATATCACACTGTAAGAGCAAGAGAGAGCAGTGCGCGCGCGCATTTTCTTTCTCCCTTCCTCTCATAGAAGTTTTACTTCATTCGTGTCGTCTAAATCACTGAGGAAAATAATATCCCCCAGGGCCTATGTCATCTTTGTGAATGCTGTGTGGAGGGTCTTTTTGAGGAGATGAAGGAGTGAACATGGGTCTTAAAGAGACCCATGTTGTAGGAGGGAGGAAACACAGAGGCCGGCAAATCATTCCACAGCCGAGTTGTTGAACTCAAGAACGAGTCGTAGAAACGACCCGTTCTCATCTGACTAATATTAACAAATGTTGGGCGTGTGTTTGGCGTGTTTCCCGAGTATGCACCGGTGCCGAGGGTATCGATGACGCTAGTTCCTCGGAGCATCTTCCATTGTAATGCCGGTAGAGCAAGGACAGCATTCCCACCTGACGCCTGTGCTCTAAAGCTTGCAATCCGTTTGTTAAGTTAGGAGAATCTATCAAACGGGCCGCCCGTTTCTGCACAGAGTCAAGGGTTTTTTTAAGGTATTTTGGAGCTCCAGACCGGAGGTAGCTGCCAAATTCAATCATGGGTCGCACTTGCGATTTGTACAGGGTTAGCAGTTGTGTACTATAAACAACACTAAAATAAAAAAACTGTTTAATTTTTTTGTAATTTTCGGTATTTATGGTTGGATTTCTATTTTTTTATTCTTACATAAATGTGTTCATTTCAGTCGTAAATATGTCATGTCATAAAAATGGGAAAATTATTTCCCCTCAGAACCTATGTCATCTTTGGGGATGGATACGCCTGTGGCGGCCTGTGTTTCTTCCATTTCACTTCATTTCGACAAAAAGACCCTTCACACAGCAAACCTAAAGATGACATGGGCCCTGAGGGAAATTATTATCCTCTTGAGCTTCCTATTTGATAATAATAATTTTTGGATGATTTCTATAGCGCCATTTTTGTGAGAAAATCACCTCAAGGGCGCTTGAAAGGAGCGCTATTTGGAGTTAACGTAAAAAAAATAACGCCCTTTTGACTCAGGACCCTCGACATATATCCTCGACTTATACCCTGGACTCGCGTCCCGGGCCGCCTGTGTCATTTGTGATGATGCTGTCAGCACTCATCACTCATGAGGCATGCTTTAATCAATTGGCTCTTTATAATCATTTAAAATTATCAATGCGTATCATCCGTTGCGGTCTTGGGTCAAAATAATAAATGTAAACTAACAATTTTCACGGGAACTGTTTGGAGTTATTAATGATATTAATACTTACGCCGCCACTACCCAAATTTCTACCGATTTCTTACATAACTCTCTTAAACATTTGAAGTTTTTAAGCTCCTAGAAATGTTATTTAAAAGATAATATCGAGACGTGTTCCACGCCGAAACGCAAATTATGAAATTCCCTCGATAGAAAAAAATCGCAAAGTATGCTCCGAAAATGATAATAAACACGTTCATTTCACTTATTTTAGAAGTTATATGTATGAAAAAATTCAGTGTTTCTTTAAAAGCTATTTTAGATGTTCCCCACGAGATTTTTGCTCTATTTTAAACGAGTCGTGTTTTATTAAACATTTTCACAATTGTCGCTTCAATTTTATCGTTTTAAATATTAACACGCTCTTTCCAACATTCGTAATTACATATCTCTCAATCTTCTTCTTTTTGAGCGGGGATACGGCGCCTTAACTAACAGTAAAAACCTGCGGGCGGCTTTTGATTCGGCTTCGCCCAGTTAGTATTGGTGACCATTTTATAAATCCAATAGGAACTGGTTTCAAAAATAGCCCGTTCCTCGGATCCACTGTCATCCAGTGACAGCCAGTCACCGGGATAAAGTAACCGGGACAGGCAATGACGTCATATGTAATATATAGCCGCATGATACAACTAAGCATTACCGTCAATCTTTCCACCAGAGGGTAATTAATCGGGTATTACTGATAAAACAAATGTAGAAGGTGACATTTTTTTACTGTTATTATGTATTTTGAAAAACCAAACGGTTCAGTTATTATCTATAGTATAGATATCTATACTTATATTATAAATGCGAAACTGCGTGTGTTTGTTTGTTACGCTTTCACGCATAAACCAATAAACCGATTTTAAAAATTCTTTCACCAATATAAAGCTACATTATATGCGAGTAATACAGGCTATATATAATGGTAAGTTCTGGCGTTATAAAATTCTAAATATTAATATATTATATTTATTTTACGTTTTCTGTCGCTAACAAAAGCGAGTTATTTATAACGTCAGAAAACAAATCGTTGCCGTGGAAACGATGTTGATATGTTTGCGGAAAATTTTATTTAAGGCGTCGTAGTAAATATCTATATATATGTAAATAAAAATGAATCTCCGAAACGTTTGTACGCGAATAACTTCAACAAATTGGATATTATTTTTTTTACTACAGGTGAGCTCTGGCATGAAATTTAGGTGACATGAGAGCTGTTTGAAAACTGAATGTACCGGGAATGAATGTATGGAATGAAGAGGAGGGAGGGGGGATTATTGATAAATGCAAGCACTACGGTAATTTGCCCCTAATACCATGCGAGCGAAGCCGCGGATAAAAGCTTGTTTATAATAAACAAGCTGGGTTACCCGGCTTCGCTCAGGACAACATTCGAGAGTTTTTTGGAATGTTCCATAATGATATTCCCGAAAATTCCACGACATACTCCGCCACTCCTTCCAGAACTTTCTAGAGCTCTATGGAACCTTCTAGAACTTTCCGGAAGACTGTTCTAGAAATTTCAAGAGGGCGAAACTTCCAGCCCTTATATCTTCAAAAGCAGGCCCTCCAAGTAAAAACGGGAACCGTCATCCTGGAGGGGGAATATTATTACGGGAAATTACTGTAGCGGTTGACCTTATCAATTATTTCCCTCCTCCCCACCCCCACCCCTCCCGCATTCCATACATTCATTCCCTTACATTCAGTTTTCAAACATCTCGCCTGTCACCTAAATTTAATAAAGCTATAGCTCAAAGAAAAAAAGAATTATCCAATTTTGTTCATTCGTTCGGAATTTATGCGCTTACAAACATTTCGGATGTTTATTTTTATTTAAATATTTGGAAGTTTGTTAATATAATAAAAAATTACACTATTTATTATTCAGTCTTTATAATCGTTACGAATTATATTTTTAATGTAGGAACTCTTATCTGACATTTATTCCAAAACAGAAGCTTGTCGAAAAAAACAAAACATATTCTAATATTTGAATTTTCTGGAGCAGTAGCTGACCAGGGGGCTGAGTACCTACCAGCATAGAGCCCACAAATATATCAACATCGTTTCCATGGAAACGATTTTTTTCTGACGTTAGCAAAAACTCGCTTTTGTTAGCGACAGAAAACGTAATAAAATATTTATAATTTCATAACGCCAGAGCTTGCCATCATATGCAGACTATAGTCTTCGCATATAATTTAACTTTCTATTGGTGAATGAATTTTTAAAGCCTTTTGTTGGTTAATGCGTGAAAGCATCATAAACAAACTCGAGCAGTTTCGCATCCATACTAATATTATAAATGCGAAACTGCTCGAGTTCGTTTATGACCTTTTCACGCATAACACAATATAAAGACTTTAATAATTCTTTCACCAATATAAAGCTAAATTATATGCGCAGACTACAGGTTGTATATGATGGTAAGCTCTGGCGTTATGAAATTATAAATATTAATATATTATATTTGTTATACGATTTCTGTCGCTAACAAAAGCGAGTTTTTGCTAATGTCAGAAAAAAATCTTTTCTATGGAAACAATGTTGATATATTTTTGGGCTCTATGCTGGTAGGCACTCAGTCAACTGGTCAGCTACTACTGCAGAAAATTCAAATATTAGAATTCTTTTTTTTTTTGGACAAGCTTGGATTAAATGTCAGATTTGAGTTCCTATATTAAAAATATAATTCGTAACGATTATAAAGACTGAATGATAAATAGTGTAATTTTTTAATTATATTAACAAACTTCCAAATATTTAATTAAAAATAAACATCCGAAATGTTTGTGAGCGCATAAATTCCGAACGAATTAAAAAAATTGGATAATTCTTTTTTTCTTTGAGCTATAGCTTTATGAAATTTAGGTGGCAGGCGAGATGTTTGAAAACTGAATGTAAGGGAATGAATGTATGGAATGCGGGAGGGGGTGGGGGGTGAGGAGAAGGGGGGATAATTGATAAGTTCAACCGCTACAGTAATTTACCGTAAAACCATGCGAGCGAAGCCGCGGGGAAAAGCTAGTTTATAATATTATTAGGGATAATATTATAAATGATATTAATTTTGATTAAAACATCCACATCCAGTGCATACACTCATTTTTTTAATGCGCCCGATAAAACGTGTTTTTATTCTACGCAAAAAATTAAAACATAAATTTTAAAACGCAGCTAATGCCGTCGCAAGTTTTAATTGAAAAATGTTTCGTGGCACTCCTGGCGGCACAAATAGCGAGGGAGCACGGGATTATAGGATAACCCAGCGAGCAAGATGTTGTTAGCCGATCTCTCTACACGCTGTATAGAGCAGTTCCAGAGGAACTCCTGCTTCCTGCCTTCGGTAATTGGAGAGGAACTCGAAGACGGTAATACAGGTGTAATGGGATTCCTAAGTACATGCTTACTACGTGCGACACGGATTACTGAAAGAGTAGAATTTTTTTTAATGAAGAGAAAATTTCTTTAGCAATATTGTGATTTGAAACTCGATGAAACGACACTAAAAAGAGACAAACACATGAATCTATAAGATTTAGCCTGCGGGATACCGAGATTGCAACAAAATATTACTCGGTTAATATAATACGATAAATCCACGGTCCCACGCAAGTCTCCTTTGGTCTAGTGTAGGGGTCGGCAGTTTGTCAAGTGAGAAGAGCCAATTTGTCAAAGAAACAGGATAACAAACATATCAGAGAGCCATATTATAACGGGGGAGGGGGGGTGTAATCGTACTGTGGTAAAAATGAGGTAGAACGATAATTACGATTCCTTATTAAATTAAAACCAGTTTTGTGTTCGGAATGCAAAAAAATAATCATTCGGCGGCTCCGTCTCGTAAGACTGGTTGAGTAGAGGTGAAATTGCAATTGATGCCTGAAGAGCCGAAAAGCCGCAGGCGCCTACGAAACGAGCCGCGAATTCCGACCCCTGGTCTAGAGGTATAAAGCGTCTGACGAACCTTAGCAGCCTGACATTCAGCGGATCAAGGATCGAATCCATCCAAAAAACCAATTAAAAAAAACTTTAAAACGAACAGGTAAAGAAAACAAAAAGAAAGCGACATCTAGCGACCCCGAAGAAGAAAACACAAATGCTCAAAAGATGACCAAATGTAAAGGAAATGATGCACTGGAATTCGACGACAAAAATGATGGGAAAAATCATCCTTCACATTGATAAAAAAAATGCTTCGTTGTCTCCCCACTCTTGTCTATTTTAGTTTTCTGAAGGTTTCACTTCTACCGCGTGTGAATTGTACACTCTGATTTATTTTTATTTTTATGAAGAGCAAGAATCGTGGCATCTATGACATAACCTATTTGAGAGGCTGATATGGGTACCGCCGATCCAGCAACCATTTATTGGAAAACCATGTAATATGTAGGATTTACTAAAATACTTTAAATAAACGCTTACTTTTAATCTCCCTCTTTGCAAGACCAACTCCAAACAGAATTCATTTATTTACAGATCCACTCATTCATTTAACTTAAATTATAACCACATTGACATTTTTAACTCGACGTTACGTGACGTAAAACGAAAAATCGCTAAGCAATATGACTCAAACTAGGAAGTTCAATCTACCCCTCCCCCCTCTCTATTACCATCCTTAGCCTCTTAATCCTAATCCTATATTTCCCTCTTTATTCCCATCCTTAGCCTCTTAATCCTCATCCTATATTTCTCCTCACCCCCCCTCTCACATATTATAACAAAAACAAAAAAAACTTATTCAGAAAACACCTTATAATGTCACACATCATTTACTAACATTAGTGGAAGTTTATAATTGGCATAATGAACTATTTTCTTACTGAATTATTTTGTAATTTATGATTTGCTGTTAACTTTCCTAAATAAATAAAATAAAAATAATAAAATTCTATAAAAATGCTTCTTGAATCTTCTCTGTAAGTTATAAAAACCCGCCAACAAACAATGGTAATATTAAACTCAAGCATAAGTTTTGAAAATACCATACATTTAGAAAGAGTAATGGAAAAGCGAGATCTTGGCATAATATTAGATGAGAAACTAAACTTCTCGGTCCACATTCAACAAACTGTAAATAAGGGTATGAAAATATTAGAATTTATATTAAGAACAATTAAAAACTTTGAATCGTTACAAATCATTCAACAATTAACATAAACACATCCCTTGTTAGAAGCCTAATAGAACATAACTCCATAGTCTGGTCGCCCTTCTACAAAATTCATATTCATAATGTTGAAAGAATTCAAAGAAAATTTCTAACTAAATTTTAAACTTAACATCCTTTTAGATAACATAAATTACCCGTCGTTAATGAATAATATTTAAAATTTTTCAACTTTAGAAAACAGACGAAAAATTAACGACCTAACCTTTTTATTAAAATTATTAAATTCTAAATTCGACTGTTGATAAATCTACGTGTACCTGCACGAACGACTAGACAAGTATTAACATTTCATATACACACATTTCATTTCAACTATAGTTAGCATTCTCCAATACAGCGTTTCCAAAGTCTTGGTAACAAATATTTAAACAATATGGATGTATTTGATAATAAATTAAATTTGTCAAACTTCAAACGACGTATGTGCCAACTATTTACTCCTACTTCATAAATCATCTTTACCTCTATTTTACTTATCATATATTCTATGTTACCTACTTTGTGTCAACTCTTATATTTTGTGTTAGATATATTTTGTTTTCTTATATTTTATGTTATTTCTTGTATTTTGTCAAAAACATGTATTGCATTATATGTAAAAGCCCTACGGGCGTATAAATAAATAAATAAATACAGCATGAATCTAATATGGGGAAAATTTTTCTCTTCGCAGTTCATTTCTGGACTCCTTGTGTGTTGGATCAAGTTTGCAGAACTACGTCCGACTTGTAGTAATTATCTGTACACAGTGGAGGGGAGCATGCGTCATTGGCCTGAGTGGGTGTCCCGCCGAGATGTCTCTGGGACTATCTCACAGGTCGGGGGGTCGGGTGGACAATCATCAATTGGAAAAATAAATTAAGTGAAATGTAAATATGATGATGTATTATCATTTCTTAAGCCTACCGGAGACAATAAGTATATGCTTTCATGGGCATAAAATAAATGTACTTATTAAAAACGGAAAAAAAATTGTATTAGGAATTATTTTTAATACTATCGCAGACCTGTGAAAAAACAATTAAATTTGTGAAGCTGAAACTATTTATAATATAGGTATTTGACTCGGGATCACTGGCTTTCAAAAACAAATATTATCAATTTTATATTTTTAATACCTTTTCAGAGTCGCTATTAAACGGAAAACTGTTTGACAAATCAGCCAACTACATACAGCCTTCATTAAAAAAAATACAACACTAGAGCACAAACTTAGCGAATAATTTTTAACAAACACAAATTTAAAATTCAATCTTTAAACAGCCAAAAAAAACTACAGCAGAAACGCAGTAATAGAAATGTTTATCTGAAAGCAATACTATTTAAGAAAATATTTTTAAAATAGACTGAGAAAATTCTTTCATTTTTGACCAGCGCACAGAAGAGAGTGAAAAAGGGTGTAAATTTTAGGAAATTTCTGAAACTTCAATTAACTCGCAAACCGTTGAACTAATCAAGATATGGAATCAATTTTGGGAACGACGTTGGGGTCTTCCGACCACAGCTGAAAGGTTTTCCACCAGTTCTATATTTAGAAGAAATAAATATCTCCTAATAATTCTTTCTTCGTTCATCAACGTGCCCAAATTAAAATGTGTTCATACATTTCCTTATGCTTGACGTTATAATATGTCTTATCCGTGCAATCCCATATTATTAGTCTTCCATCCACATCCATCCAGTTCTCTTTGCCTTTCCCACGCCTCTGCATCTGTAAACCGTCAACATCCAATTGGAAGTTCCGTCGTAGAAACTATTAACATATCAAACGCTAAGTGCATATTGTGTTATTGTTTTGTCCGGCGCGAATCACTCTGCTGCTGCCATGTTAAATAATAATGTGTACCGAAGGAGGTTAAATATATTAATATGTGTATCCATTGGCGCGGCGACGGCGTACCGCAAGGTCGGCATTTACGCCCACTTTTCTTTAAGATGGGTTCACCTTATTTAAGATGTAAATAATTTATTTTCACACATATTCAATTTTTTTTTCTGTTTGTAAAATTTATTACACATTTATCTAAGTGAATTACGAATTTAAAAGAAGCTGATTGGTTTAAGAGAAGATGAAGTGACTTTGTGCAATACAACATAAATTTCAGCTATCAAAATTATAGTAGCGCATCTCTTTTGTTCACGAAGCAGCGAAGTTAGCTAGTTCGTTTAGTTCATTAGTTAGTGTTTAGTTCACATCTCTGAAGAGATAAAACGATAGAAGTGCGCTGTGGGTGTAAATGTGTGCCCGAATGAAGGTCAATTTTATCGTATATCTTACTGCTGGCGAAATTGATCAAACATTTTCAAAAATCATAATTGTTTCTGAATGAATAACCAATGTCCTTGGCTTCTCTGGGATCTTGAATTCGAAAGGACTTTAGTAAATTTTGGTATCAGATTTATTTCAAATCGGTGTAGATTAAACTTCTAATACTGGTCATTTTTCTACAGATAAATAACATCGACAACACCAGCTTTACATTTTATTTTTAACTTAACCTTTGAAAAATCACGAGGTATTTTAATAATTGTAGGATTTCTGAAGCTGAAAATATTTATAAATATTAGCGGTATCCGGCATGCAGGGATATGCGACTAAATACAAAGAAATAAATTGTTTCTCCCTGCTTATTCTTTTCATGCTTCCCCGTTCCGGCACCGGTCCCCTACCGCGATCCCCCCTTCCCTCCTTGCCGCTAAACTATTTGAAACACATGTATTTTTCAAGCAACTCGCGCTCCACCTATTGTAAATTTTTTGTACAAATTTCACTGTAGGAAATATTTTCATAACGCCAGAGCTCACCATTATATATAGAAACTTTTGCGAGCATGCGCACAACAAATCACCAAAGTTTCATCGCAATCGGATTAATGGTTTAGGAACAGAGACAGGAATAAAGAAACATTCATTTTGATATATAAGATTCCAGATATTGGCCTTAAAAAAAACATTCAAATAAAACCTATTGTAAATAACGCCTTCTTGGAAATGGAAAAAGCGCAGACCCTCGAAAAATCACGAAATCTGACTTTACAAACCCTAAGAAATTTAAACAAAAGAAATGCCCATTTCAAATATACAATAGAAAACTTAAATTATGTTCTCGTAAAAAAACATATATAGATGGTAAGTGAAAAATCGCGTGTTAGTTTAAATTCTTGCATTTTGGACGATCAGTTTCAGTTTTTTAAGCAGTCAATATTATATAATAGGTAGGCTTGTTTTTTAGCGCTTGTCTGAATTCTTCGGATAATCAGTTTCAATTTTTAAAATGACACTTAAATTCAGAACGATTTTTGAATTCATTGACCCAGATTTCACGCAGGACTAACACGCACATATAACAAAAAATAGTATGTTTGATAATATATTACTGCATAATTTATTTACGACCGCAACCCACAACGAGTTAGAACTACATTCCTACATACAAAACATATTAATTACGATAAAAACAAGAAAATAGAGACGAAAAGACAGCTTTATGGTGTAATGTTTTTACCCTCTTCTCTGTCGGCACAATTTCCCATTGTTTTCGCGGCTAGCGTAACAAATGGCAGTCAGATTTCCCAATTAATAAAATTTTATTTGATGCCATACAGAATGGCTGCGCAAAAAACGAGAAGTGCCCCTTTGTGCCCGCCTCTCCCGTCGCAGCGAGGGAGTTGAATATAATTTATAATGATTTCTAGAGGGTCCCAGGCCGTTCCCGAGTATTCTCGGAACCTGAGGCGCGGGGTCGCAAACTGTTGGTCGCGAGCATCAAATTATCATTATTATTCCTGCTGTTTAGACTGCCATAATATAATACAGGCAAGTAGTGCCTAATCTTTATATTGAATGAACGTTAAGATCCGATATTTATATGAAGAAAAGTTATGTTAGTGTTTTCGAACGAATTCGCATTACATAAATAATATTAGGTATATTTAATGCACTGGGTGTCGGTGTGTCGGCCTTTATTGTGGTGTGTCGGGTAGTAAAGAAATATACGATATATATTGTACTGGTATTTATTGAGGAGCTGCTTGTTGCAAAAGAGGCTCTCTACTGACAAGCATCACCTTTTATAGCCTCTCGCAAGCATACCACCTCGCTTGCTCTCATACACATTCACACATACACCACAGTATACCTGTGTACAACAAATTGTAAATAGGTACTGTTAAATCAACCAAAAACGCCAGTATTACCAAAAGTGACAAGTGTCGTAGTAAAAATAGTGCCAAAAGTGACATTAGTGCCAAAAGTATCAAAAGAACCAGAAACGACAAGAGTGCCAAAAGTGACAATATTTACAAGTCACAAAGAGCCAAAAGAGACGATAATGGCAAAAGCGGCGACAGTGAAAAAAATTATAATAGCATCAAGTGATAATAGGGTCAATAGTGTAGTATGGAAAGTGAAAATAATGACAAACGTGACAACAATGCCAAAAGTGACAAAAGTCTCAAATCGCCAAAATAAACCTAACCAGAGAGACAAAAGCGCCAAAAGAGACAATAGTCACAACAGTGTCAAAATGGACAATATTGAAAACAACCACTATAGTGGCAAATTAAATTTCAAATCCAAAACTGACAATGACACTAACATCAACAATAGGTATTGGCCAAAAAAACGTCAAAAGTGACTATTTTGGCAATATTATGCACTGACAATATATAGTGCCAACGCAAAAAGCGTCAAAACGCAAAATTACGTTGCAATAGTACAAATTATCAGCCTATCAATATAATCATATGTGTCTCCGAAAAATCCTAAAATTATTATAAGTAATAATTTTTTATGAGTAATTAATTGCATGATTTAAAGTAATTTTATAAACCATCATAAATATTTAAAAAAAATTAACACTATTTTTCTTTTCATCATTGTTACCAACTTACCAATATTGGTACTTTCTTACAATAGTGGCTATTCTTTTTATTTTGTTCACAGATTTTCTTAATTTTATTGTTTCATTGGAAATAAGGTTTGTTTCATAGCTTGTAATATATTTTACTTATTATTTACCTACCATTACCTCAACGTACCTCTTACCTTTGCAAATATGTATATCATATTTAAATATATTTTTTCATTGCTGCAATATTGTAATATTAAAATGTACAAGCTCACTTGAGCTTTTTTTCATGTTGTTGCTACACCTTTTCATGTTATTATGTAAAAGCCGAATGGCGTTAATTTTATGAATAAATAAATAAATTCCCTTTGAAACTGGTTGAGGACCCATTGAAGACCTCTGCGGCCGGGTCGGCTGGTTTGTGTTTCAATTTAATTTAGATTGACGTCTAGCCCGGCTTCGGCCCGCATTGCTCGTGACTGCGGGTCACGCTCCCTCCCGCACCCCACTGAATACAGTTTACAGTGTGTACTGTATACACTACACACGCTGCAAGACTGCCGGTGATAGCTTCGGCATAACCAACTTATTTCAAATATCTACATACTAACTACAGTTTATTATAGCTAAGCGCACTTGAAGTGAAATTACACAAAACTGCGCTATATAAATACTAAGTTATTATTATTATTACTAAAATTCTTCTTAAGTCTTTTCTTCACTGTTAACGTGACCCACTCCAATTGCCCTGTTGAACCAGGTTTCTCCATGGTCCTGGAGCTTCGACCAAGTATATCAAGACATGCCCTGTGAAATTAAAAATGACGCCAGAAACCAAATAAAACTGGCTCAAGGCCCATTTATGAAAAAGTGCGAGCATTGTTTCGTACTATTTGGATCGCATAGTGCTTTGTGTTTTACCTTTTATCGGTCCACACTGAAACTAATTGCTGTCCCAGCCGTCCTGACGGAATTAATTTTTTCAAACACAAAAATATCCTACTTCCGAATATTGTACAAGGTACAGTCAGCGAACTTTATTTTTGATAATGTAACAAGCTACCTGAATACATAAAAAAAATTATGCCTTACCGATAGCTTTAAGACAGCGTTTTAATAAATGTAATAATATTGACGTATTATTTTTTTGGCAAGCAAAGTTTCTGACGTCACTTAATCACCCAAATGCTTGTGACGTCACCACACACCGATACTAACACATAGACGAAGGGCTTGCGGCACGATATGGCAGTGGTTTTTAAACTTTTTAAAAACGCGACCCGGTTTGTATAAAACGGAAACCTTTAAAATACATTAAACGCAGATCTTAACAAAAAACCGCTGCACTATTCTTCAATAAAGGTCGAAAGTTAACCTATCTTAAGCCATAGCATTCCGAATTTCTACCGTTTTACAACATATTTCTCTAAAACACTTTAAGTTTTTAAGTTTCTAAAAAAATGTATGTTGTTTTTGACGATAATATCTATACATTTGCCACGCCGAAACGGTAATTGAATGAAATTCTTCCGATAGAAGAAAATCGTATAATTGTATATTTCGAAAATTATTATTATTGTTACATAACAAGTTATATATATATGAAAAAAATCATAATTCATTTTTTTCTTTAAAGCTATGACATTTCCCGCGAGATTTTGGTTCTATTTTAAAATAGTTTAAACGAGTCATGTTTTATTAAACATTTTCACAATTTTCGCTTAAATATTATCGTTTTCGCGCTCCCTCTAACATTCGTATTTACATATCTCATCTTCCTCTTCTTTTTGAGCGCTTACTAACGGGCTTTAATTAACTACGAATTTCTGTCATTTTTTAATTATTACCTATACACAAAAAAAAACTTAATGATTGAACAGCTGATTCAAAACTTTTAAGAAAGATTATAGTTTTCGGCTAAGACATTTTGCAAAACAGAACAGAAGTCTTTGAATATTTTTTAGCGCAATTTTTTGATATTTTTTGTAGTCGAAAGTCCAGAAAGCAGTAAAAGGGCTTGCGGGCTGCTGGTTGCTCATTACTGTGTTAATGATAAGCGACCAACCTGGGCAGCCCACGGTGCGTGGGCGGTAAAAGGGTAATTATTTTTAAGCAAACGATGAATGGATTTTTTTTATTTTAAAACTCATGATCAATATATACATATACGGGACTGTGTACAAGTTTTTGTACACGAATCTAAAGTATGGTTTGCAGTGTACACCGCTTTCAACAGGACACTTCGACGAAATTGCTGCTTGGTGGTTGACAACGAGCCATACGGTTCATCAGAAAAATAAAATTTAAAAATTATCAGACGCATCCGCCGCCAAGACCCGGACAAACCTCAATCCATGAACCCGGGCACCCCTCCATAGTCACCAAACTTAGCGAACCACTTGGGGTGACCTATGGCAGAGGCGTTGGTTACCAAAAAATGGTTCCCGAGGCGGCGGTACCCATACTCGCCTCCGAAATTGAATCGCTTGTCATAATAAAGTAAAAAAATATTTTTGACTAATTAAATTTGTGAACGTCTCGCGATCCCCACTTTGAAAACCATTTATATACAACACAGCTTGTCGAAACGTCACGCATGCAAAACGTGAACACCTATGGAAGTGTTAGTTCGACAAATCACACAATGGGATTCGTCGGTGCTCATTTTTATATTGCCGAGAATTCGCATGCAAGACGGCGGAATTCGAAGGAGAGTTGTATTGCGAAATTAATGATACTTGGGGTTATTTTTTTCTGATTTTTACTATGAGACGGCTTGTCTAGGGTATACTAGGTCAATGTCCTGGAGCCATGTACATCGACGTTCCGGACACCTGTGATATTTAATCACTCCAACACATCAGAGATCTTCCTTCTCCTGCCAAACACTTTGCCAATAACCAAGAGCTTCTCCATGTTAAAGTTCTCAATTTGGCGAGCAACGTGTCCAAAATATCATCAGGATACGTTTTAGGCAGATAGTTGATAGCCTATTGTGGATGCCTAGCTCTTTCAGAAATGATAATATTAGTGCGCATTTTTCTCCAGCATCATTTTTCGAATTATCTCAATTTTTCTTTAGAATCAATCTTATAATATCATTTGATGGGTTTGGTTTAGATCCATAGATACAAAAACAAAGGGAGGTACGGCATGAAAGACAGCCGACAGTTGCCGAGCTTCGGCCAAACCGCATGGACAATCTCATTGGCTAGGCAATGAAAGTTATGCGTTTGGTGCTTAGGCACAAAAAATCACATCAACCCCGCTACACGTAAATGTGATTTGCAATAGTATAGGTGAAAGATGTTACAGGTTTCATACTACTAATAATTCAGTAAACGGATGGATACTTCGCATGAAAAAAATTGTTTCTCATTTTCTCTGATTTAATAAATGAAAACCAAAATTTCTTCCGAAATCATAAGGGGTCGCCCATTAATCACGTGAGGCTCGAAAGGGGGGGAGGGGTTCGGAAAAAAAAATCACGTAATATCACAAGGAAGGGGAGGGATATAATGAGATATCACGTGAATTTATTTTTCGTTGAACGCACGATTTCTAAACCAAACAGCGGCTTGACCTTCATGTCTGTCTGGAGATTTTTATCACAATACTTAATTTTCTAAAATTTAATCAGATTATACCTGTCTTTAAAGATAATATTCTGAAAATTTCAATATACTTTGTACTAAAAAAATACAGGTGATTTTGGGTATGGGGTATTTATACAGTAGTCTAAAACCTCACCACATATCACTGGGGGGGGGTTAAAAAGTTTCTAAAAAACATCACGTGATTAATGGACGACCAATAAGATGTGTAAACAGGAATTTAAATACCTATCTTCTGAATTGCAAACCATATATTTATTACATGACAATTATTTTTTCAAACTTTCTTCAGACAGGTTGGTACATTGAACCTATTGGCAGAGATGTTTGTTATCCACTAAATGGTTTCCGTAGCGGCGTACAAATTAGATCACAATATACACGTCTCACTTCCGCTAATGACAAAAAGTAGACCTAAACAAGACAAAGGGCAGTTCTTCGCCGGTGGAAGCGAATTCCAATGTAACATTCAATGCAAAGCTTTTTTATTCGAATCAACTCCCGCTGTGTTACCCCTATGGAAAGTACAGACATTCCATTCTGAACGCAGCCGTATTTTTATCACTTTTGTTTTTTATCGCCGGCCTTGAGGTCACCAAGTAACAATCCTACACTGATATCGTTAGTTTATTGTAGCTACTTCTTCAAGTCGGGAGTTGAGAATGCAATGACATTCTTTCTTCCCTTCAAACAATTTGGTCACATATGAACAAGCAGTGAATCTGTCAAATTCCTTTGATATCTTGTATGCACACTGTTAACACAATAATGGCCCTAACAGTGATTGTAAACAAGCAAGCCCGGTAGCCACAGCCAGCGGCGTTTGTTTCCGTAATGGGACAGTCGTTAGTTTTATGGAGAGACCATTTGAATACCAATAGCGCTAATCAGTTATTTATAAGCAGCAGGTACAAATTCACGGCAAGTGTTTTAGGGTTGTCGGCAGATCGATTATAATTCATTCTCACATCATCAGTTATTATTTCACGAAGACAAACGTTTCCGGGTTAAGAATAACAATATTTGCATTCTATCTATACAAACTAAATAGAATTAGAGCTGGTTCACACACAGCTATCAAATATAAAAGATCATAGCACGCCAAATAACGCTCTCCATACAATCCCTTCAGACCGTTCACACCTAAGCGTTTTTAAGCGCAGATCAATCATAGACAATACACATCTTAGACGTAACCGCTCCAGAGGCGATATGCCCAGAAGATAAGTCTCCCCCTCTCCGACTAAAACAGGAGAGGGGGTCATTGTAATTACGGAGCTGCCTAGACCCGTGGATGACAGATGTCCCGCTCCCTAATTCAATTGACCCCCTCTCCTACCACAGGAAGAAATATTTGATGGCCTCGTGTGAAAGCACAAAAGATAAGCGCTCGCGTTTCAACAGATATCAGCTCGCAGATTTATAGCTCTGTGTGAACCAGCTTTTATGCACGGAACTCACAAAGTGCCTTCGTCCTATGTAGAAAGTTCCTGTGCGGTACCCACAAAGTTCCTGCGTCCTACGTAAAGTTCCCGTGCGGTACCGACAAATTTGTTGTGAATTATCTGCAAAGGTACTGAGCAATCTCCGTAGTTCCTTTGCAGAAACAACAGTATGCGTGCAGCCGCTCCTGGAACCATTTATTGGACAATCAACACCTCACCCCAAGTGGTTTGCTATGTTTGGTGATGTAAGAGGAGTGCCTGGGTTCATGGTTCATTCGTGAGATTTGTCCGGGTCTTGGCGGTATGACTTGACTCTCTCAAAACATCGCTTTGCACCGCAGTGGGAAGGTAGGGATAAATTCATACGTCTGTCACTCCTGGACACACTGACCTTTACATTCCTACCCACCCCTTATATCTTTTTCCCTCACAAAACTTCCTCCCCTTACTTTCTAAAAAGAGGAATTATTTCCTAAGGGCCTCCTGTGTACAGCTTATGTAAAAAAAATCTAACAAGATACTGCCCGGTACCTACGTCAATAATGGATTGACCTGTCAGTGGCTGTGTTGGCATCGTGTTTGTGCTTGTGTCGTGATCCCTCCATCACGACACAAGCAACATTTTCCGCTTATTGTGGTGGTAGTTGGAGATTTTCAAGTATTGTCAGGTTGTTTGTGATCCGGGAATGTTTGTTTATATTTAAAACAAATAAAAATGACTCGACAAAAAATATCTTTGGATTATTAGTGAAGAAATTTACAATCAAGATTCTGCTTGCGTACAAATACATATTACATTGGACGTGATGAGTCACTTACATTTACCTGAACAACACAGAGATCAAGTCGCACCCGGGCACCTGGTACAACTCAAAAACTACTTTTTTCAGGAGAGCAGTTTGAATATTTCGTCTGAGTGTATTGAATCAGTTTTTTTACCAATAAAAATACATTATTTCACAAAAGTTGAAAAGCAGTATATTAATATTTATCAGGTTTAATATTATAATAGTGTTACAATAATCACTGTGCCACTATTTTTGCTTGAATTCAAGTAAAACATTATTATATAACAACGGCATATTCGCTTTTAAGGCCACAACAACATTTTTTTAAATTGTGCCTTTTTTATCGACAATTTCTGCATATTTAACTCAAAAATGCATTTTTTTACTTGTGCCATTGTTATCCCTCAGGTGCGAAATGTCCACTTGTGCCATTGTTATCCCTCAGGTGAGAAGTGTCCACTTGTGCCGGTGTTCTGTTAAATTTTTAGTATTTGTGCGGGCTCCACCGTCCCATGCACATAATATTAAATTAAACACAGATAATAATATATTAAAAATTAAATTATGACAAAAAAATAATATAAAATGCATCTCTTAGCACATTTCCACATTTTTAATTGTTATTTTATAAAAACGTTGTGGCAACCCTAAATCTCATTGAAATGATATCAATACAATATACTATTATGACGAGATTTTTCATCTATCTTTTTATGTACACACATCAGTGGCGCACCAGAGCATTTGTATGATAAATATATTTTATTGACTGATTAATTGTAATTTATAGGACGCAAGCAAATACGCTCGGAATAGACTACAGCCAATACTGAACAAACAATAGATTTCAGAGCGATACTCAAAGTCACAATATATGTAGAAAATAGGGTAGAACTGATTTTCATAGTAAGCCAAGAGCACAAAAGGAAGATACTTCAACATCTACGATAAAGTGTGTTATTTATAAATAAACTGAACAAATAATCTCTAGAGATTCAACTTGAGTAGTCCATTTGAAAGAAAAACTGATATCGCCAATTTATATTAGAACTTTCCACTCATAAGGTCAAAACGGCTAATTAACATGAAGCTGTACGTGAAATCCTATTTAGATTAATCTTTACGACGAATCGGTTTACATTATGAACATCAAAAAATATGCTACGGATAAACTGAAGCTTTTACTAGCTTTTCTATGTATTGGAATAACAATAAAATTAATAATTACATAACAAAAAATATAACCGTTTACGGTTATACTTAGTGGTTTACCACTAAAAAAAATGTTTTTGCAAGACTTAACTATGAAGTAATATCAGAAACAATTTTTAAATAATACCCCTTTATGGCTAAGGCTATTTTTAAGGTTTTGTATGTTCTAATTTTTTTTATTTCTTATAAAATTATTCACAAAATAAATAAAAACCGCTTATTCTTGCTTGCCTTGTGACGCTTGATTTTAAATTTTGAAGGCACGAGAATTGAAATATTTCTAGCTTTTATATTCCTCTTAATTGGATTTGTTCAAGAAAGGCTATCGATATTTGAAAAATGACCCGAAGTAAGGAAAAAATTACCCTACTTTGGGCATACATACGCGCCCACAGCACACTTTCATCGGTGTATCATTAGAGTGGTAGATTATATATATTACGATTTGGATAAGGTATTTATTCCCTCATTAGACAGGTATTTTTTATTATTTTTCATAAGAACAATTCTATTATTATAACTTTTTAAGGTTATTCCCATCAATGTTATATATCATTGAAGAAGATAACACTAATATTCTAAACGAAAATATGAAAGAGAACAAGACACAGAAAAATAGTCTATTATCTTTTTCTATTTTTCTGTGTCTTGTTTTCTTTCATATTTCGTTTTTCTTTCAAGTTTTCTTTCATATTAATAATCTAAACAAAAATATGAAAGAGAACAAGACACAGAAAAATAGTCTATTCTCTTTTTCTGTGTCTTGTTTTCTTTCATATTTTCCTTTTATTAAGATTATTAGTGTTATCTCCTCCTTCAATGAGATATCTATTACATTATTGAATTGAAAATTCTCTCATTAGATATCTTTTACAATCTTTAATTGAATGCTAATTAATTATTATATACTAGCATTTTTACCCGCGACTTCGCTCGCATGGTGTTAGGGGGAAATTACTGTAGCGCTTGCATTTATCAATTTATTATTGTGAATCAAATGTTGATTTAATTTCGATTTCACGTCACAGCAATGCGTGGCCGGATCAGCTAGTCTTTTATATAAAAATCAATATTTTTTTGTTCGTATTTTATGCGCTGCCATAGCGTTCATCCGATCGCGATGAAACTTTAGTGATTTGTTATGCGTACGCCCGCGAAGGTTTTAGGCTTTATATAATGGTAAGCTCTGGCGTTATGAAATTTGTATAAATGAAAATTCGTAAAAAATGATTGCTACGAAACTTTGGTGATTTGTTGTGCGCACGCTCGCGAAGGTTATAGACTATAAATAATGATAAGCTCTGGCGTTATGAAATTTGTATAAATGAAAATGTGTGTATTTCATATATTTTAGCGGCAGGGAGGAAAGGCAGGAGGGGGAGGCTAAGGGGGGGCTGGGGTTCACAGGAGGGAGGGGGAAGGTGGAAGGGGAACGCGGGGGGTGAACGGGGACGCACGGGAAAGGACATGCAGGGAGAATCAATTTATTTCTTTGAATGGGATTGCAACGTGCGCCGCTTATTAAAAATAAACTTTTAATTGCTGGTTTACATTGTAAAATAATTGAAATCGATAATATTACACGTGATCCAATACAGACGCCTGGTTTCCATTCTGCCTAGGCTAGTAAAAAATGATTTCCTAGAATAATCGTAGGTATGTCGTATGTATCGTGAATTAAGAATCACAACATGTTCGCAGACTGCTTCGAAGTAAGGCAATTAAAAGTTATTTATTCTTGCAGAGTCTAGTAGTCCTGGCACGAAGCACGAGAGGAAGCTAAATCAATTTAATATAATGTATTTTATTTATTATTATTTTATGGCAAAAATACGCCATCGTCCTCTGTGTCGTCTCCAGGATCAACAACGGTATATTAACAGTTCACCGCCTTCAACACTAACTAATTAAAATTACAGTGGAATCCGTTTATAATGACATCGAAGGGAAATGACAAACACGTACTAAGCGGGCGAAAGCATTTTGTAGAAAATAAACAAACTCCTGTTTTTCTTAGGTATAAATAATGTTTGTATTAATTTTAATATAGAGAAACACGGCGTATTAAAACTCGTGACGTGAGAAAAGAGCATATTGAGGAATATAAACGCCAGAAATATTTCGATTATCACGCCTATAAAATTTAAAATCGAGCGTCGTATTTGCACGAGGCAAGTAAGCGAAAAAGTGGTTTTTATTTATTTTGTGCTTAATTTTATAATAATTAAAAAAAGTTAGAACATTCAAAACCTCAAAAATAGTCATCCATAAAGGGGTATTTAAAAAAAAATTTGTTTCTTATATTACTTCATAGTTAAGTCATGAAAAAACATTTATATTGTTTGTTATGTAAATAATAATTTTATTGTAATTCCAATACATAGAAAAGCTAGTAGAAGCTTCAATTTATCCGTAGCATATTTTTTGATGTTCATAATGTAAACCGATTCGTCGTAAAGATGAATATAAATAGGATTTCACGTATAGCTTCATCTTAAGCCTCGATTACTTTGAGCGTGTACACAAGCTACTAGCCGACGAATTCACTATCTGCTAGTAAAGTTGTTCAGTATAAAATCTTCTAGTTAGATAGTATATATGATTATACTGAGCGAGTTTAATAGCAGATAGTGAATTCACCGGCTAGTAGCTTGTAAACGCGCTCAATGTAATCGAGACTTTAACATACGAATTGCAATCTCTAGACTCTAGAGCACAGGTGTCCGATGGGAATGCTGTCCTTGTTCTACCGGTAATTCAATGGAAGATGCACTAGCGTCATTGATTCGTTCGGCACCGGTGAACAGCCAGAAAACACGCCAAACGCGCGCCCAACATTTGCGCAGTTGACATTTGTCACGAGAGAACTGGCCGTTTCTACGCCTCGTTCTTGAGTTCAACAGCTCGGCTGTGAAACGATTTGCCGGGGTCTCTTCAAGACCCAGGTTCACTCCTTTTTTTCACAATGGCTCAACTCAGCAGGCCGAGGAAAATAATTTCCCTCGGGACCTATTTCATCTTTGGGGATACTGTGTGGAGGGTCTTTTTTAGGGAAAGGAAGGAGAGGAATTTCTGGAAAGAAAAAAGGTATGAAGGGGGGGAGGGTAGGAATCTGAGGGCCAATGTGTCCACGAGTGACGAACGTGTGGATCCATTCCTCCCACTGCGATGCAAGGCGATGGGTCAAGAGAGTCCGGCTTGAGAAATCAAAAGGTCTCCCTCAACCAGTCTCATCCGATCCGGCCCGCCACGCAGTAGGTGGGCAAACGCATCTGCCGCCAAGACCTAGACAAAACTCACCTAACCCAGGCACCCCTGCTAAGTCACCAAACGTAGCGAACCACCTGGTATGACCTATGGCAGTGGTGTTGGTTGTCCAATAAATGGTACCCATACTGGCCTCCCATACCATCGTTCCTTTCCACAAAAAGACCGCCACACAGCATCCCCAAAGATGACATAGGCACTAAGGAAAATTATTTTCCTCAGGGCCTCCTGTACGGAGCTAATGTAAAAAAATTTGGTTGTTTGTAAAGTCGGTTTACGGATGATAATTTTACGTGATAACGTCATAAGAAGACGTGGAGTGGGAGAGAGATAGATGCGTCACAAGCCGAACGCTTAGGCCGAACGCTTGTTCCGCGCTCTCGCTTGCACGTTCGGCTCAGGCGGAACGTGACAATGAGTCATGCTTTTTCGTGAGTGCTGCAGGCGTTCATCGATTTATAAGATGTTATCACGTCAAAAAAGAAACATTGTTAATAATTTCAAAAAAATACATTTCACACGGTTTTGAACACGCGACCTCTACAACCAAAAGCAAAAAGTCCTCTTTTTGCACCACGGAGGTAATCCATCTCCTGCGCTATCGGTGAAATCTGCCATATTCCACATCTGCACACCACCGCACCGTCAGGACTCGCCAGAGAGACAGTAGTAGTGGTGTGAACGTACGTACATACGTATATCTGTATGTCTGTATGTCTGTATGTATGACCGGTCACTGGTCAGTCTGGTCTAGATCATTATTTATTTCCAAGAGCGAAATAAGCGCTATCTTCAGCGAAGAATAACAATGCTTTTTCGTTTCGCCGTTCAGGGTGACCCCGACTTCTAAATGAAACGGGATTGTTTAAAAAATTCAATTTAAATTAAACATGCGTAGAGACACTGATTCATAGCATTAACGATGTTTTCGGGAATTAAAACGATAAATGGTGTTTTTAGCGATAAATACGTTACAAAATAAATACGATAAATACTGACACACCTGATAAATACTGTCAGTCGATTAAAGAGCGGACCCATCGTGACATCTCGCGCAATGTCAATTTATCGTAAATTTATCGTAATTCGCGCATTGAGCAAAACTATCGTCTTCTTATCGTTGCTCCATGTTTTTCATCGATCAATTAACAATATCGGGTGCCTGTGGATTATAATAGCAGTGAACATCGCAGTATCTGTCTCCCAAAAGAACGAGCAATACCAGGGAAGAAACATACCTTCAGTGAGTACCTCTTACTTGTGTTGTACTGTGTTATTTGGTTGAATCAGACAGACTATCGTATCGCATCGTCATCCGCAGGCGCTGTATCGCCCAGAGTGGCCCTACCAAGGCATTCTGACCCCGTGCAGTCTAGCACGATTCACCTGCTTTGTTACAACTCATCCAGTTTAACATCCCTTCCCGTAGACTCCGAAATAATGAATTGCTGTTCCTCCAACAACATTCTACTAATTATGGATATCATTCTCCTTTATCCAGAATATCGAGACTTGTTAACGCAAATCAAAGCATTGATTTTTTTGGTGTTAGCTTAAATGACTTTCGGCAGTCGATACAAAATGTATAATTTTTAAAGTCTTTTAAACCCATCTTCAAGCTTTGACTTGTATGTAGGTTTCTATACCTATGTTCTTTATGTTATAATTTGTCAATGCTCTTCATTTATATGTACTTTCCTTTCATTGCCATCTCTTTTTTTTATTCGTGTTATTGTTATGTTATTAATGGACTATTTGTCCGTAATTAAATATAAATAAAACGCGAAATAGCAACGATTTTTAACGGTGTCCCTAAGGCTTACTTTAAAAAAATTGAGTGATGGTGTTTTCCCTGCCAAAACCTTAAAGGCTGTGCAGGAGGTAAAGAACCAGATTGACTTAACCCAAATAAGAGAGAGTTGTCAGAAGAGTTCTGTGAAACTGGCATCTCATATGCTGAACCGTCAAGACAACAGCACTAATCTATTTCTTGAGCACGCAGGTAAAATTGTAGGTCAGAGTATCTGATGCTATTCTTTTAGCAAGTAAAAGTAGGCTTGCACCAACATTCAAATCTGTTTACAGAGAATTTGCTGAGGCAGCTCTGATGACTGTGTGGGCCCCTGTCAATAATGTTGACGCAGAAAGATTTTTCTTCATTCAAGATTCAAGAATGTTCTTCCCCGTTTGAAATTTTGGGAGTGCACTTGGTATCTGTTTGACTAAAGTCGCTGTAATCTTGTATTGACAGATCGTAGAACGAACATGACACTCCACTGTAGAAACATGTGCCATGTTGTTTCAATACAATAAACAAACATGTTTCAAGTGATTTTGCTAATTTAATTGTTTTTCCCCTCTTGCCGACTCCCATTCCTTGACGTTATCCTATTTAGCTATAAACGCTATGAAAGCGCAAAATGAAAGCTACAAAAGCTATTTTTTCAATAATTAATGCTACATTTCTTAAAAATTAAAGCTATGAATCAGTGTCTCTAAATATGCGTATTGGAAAAGGTCAGATCAAAGAATGGTAGAGTCATTCTGATTGTTTGGAATGGTTGGTTGTCTTTCATCGAGACGATAATAAAATAATGAATGAATAATACATGAAAGCGGCTGAGAATTTTTCAACTGAAACTATATTTTTTAATGATATGAAAACATGTTTTTAAGCATAACAGATGCTTTGTTTCATGCGATACGATTGTAACGACCGGGTAACTCAACAATTTGAATCTTCATCACTTCTTTGAAGAGTCATTAAAAGTGATGAAAAAAAAACTTGGTTCAATGGGTTACGTTAGGTTAGGTTATGGGCTATTTAAAAAAATCATAACTTTAATGACTTCTCAAAGGGGGTATTGAAATGCCATTTTGCTGAGTTGTCGTGGACCTGCGGCATAATCACTGCGGCACAATCCTCACCCGGTGCGACCGGTAACATTGATTCGTTGGGAGTTGGAGCTAAGGATTGGAAGGAGAATGGAGTTGATTGAGGAATGGATTTATCTTTGGTTTTAATTTTTTTCTAAGAGCTCATTTTTGCTTACAGTTTCTCGCTTATGTGATTTATTTTAGGGGTATTGTATCGTGTTCTGGTACCTACCCTGATGTATGGCAGTGAGGCTTGGAACTGGCAGAGGAAGGATGAGTAGACTGAACGCTGTAGAAATTAGATCACTGAGGCGCATGTGCGGTAAAACCATGTTTAATCGTGTGAGAAATGTGGAGATCCGCAAAGAATGCAAGGCTGATGTAAGCGTAAATCGTAGGATTAAGAAAAGGAGGTTTGGATGGTTTGGGCATGTAGAGCGAATGAACGAAGAAAAGAGTGTAAGGAGAATAATAACGACGCAAATGTTAATGGTAGGAGAAGTCGGGGATGCCCGAGAAAGACATGGCACGATCAAGTAATCAGATACACGAATCGGACCATGTCAAGAGTTAAAATAATAGAAGATTTTGTATGAATGTGATTAAAGCAAGGAGTGTGGGTCAAGACAGAGATGTTTGGAGGTCCATCACCTCTACCTACCCCTGAGGAGAAACGGCGTCATGATTAGTTATACCATCTGTGGACAACGTTTCGGACAGATTTAGAGTGTCCATGCTAGAGCAAGGATCTGTTGTAGTGCTGTGGTTGAACGGAGAATAATATTTAATTGGATAATAAAGCCAGCATTCATCTCGTACCAGAGGTCCAGCGACCAGCATCTCTCGAATGTCAATAATAATGATGATAATGATCCGGAGTTTTATCCAGGGGTCAAGATGCACATTGCCAAGGTCGCGGCCGGCCGGACTCCTGCGTGGAAAGATCGCCAACCATTTACAATTAATATTTTTTTAAATGAAGTAAGTAGCTGGAGTAAACCCAGCATTGTTCGGGATAAAGTGGAAGTAATAATATTGTTGAGAATTATTGAAAAAGTTTACTTTTTCAAGCTATTCGATTTACTTGATCTTGTCATATTCCTCTGGCATCTCCGTCTTCTTCTACCATTCACTTTCACGTCATTTCCAGATTTTAATTTTGTGTTTTTAGCTTTGAGTGTTTTTCTCTTAACTTGGAGTTTTGTGCTTTTGGCTTTGTGTTTTGAGGTTTATGCTTTGAGCTTTTGACCTTTGAGCTTTCAAGTTTGTTTGTTTCAGCTTCGAGTGTAAAGCTTTTAAGTTTTATGTCTCCGGTGTTGCCCGGGCATTACGCAGAGCTTTTCAAAATCAGATTTATTTATTTATTGTTTGAAACATTTGCAGAGTGTTAACAATTATTACAATAATAGATTGCCGATGGGATGTACATAGATATTAACACTCAGAAATGTTTACAGCATGAGTAATCAATGTTTAGTTGATACTAGACGGAAATGCTTGTAGTGATAACAGAAATAATGATAATCAAAATGAAATATAAAACATAGTAGTGTCAAATATAATACATAACCTGCACAGAAAGAGAAAAAAGAAAGAAAGGGTATGACAATAAAGCAGCTACGTAACTGTTCTCCGCGAAGTGTCATGGTAGGAGTTTGATCATTTGTTTTTTGAAATATGTGAGATTGTTTCCGTAGATATCTATATGGTCACATTCAATGGTATTATATAGACGACACATTCGAGACAGTGGATTGAAGTATGCAATATTGTTATTAAATAATTCAAGATGGTATATTTTATGACTCCTTAAATTACGTCTATTAGGAACTTTAATGTGAATATTGCTCAGAAAATGAGTGGTTTGAAGCTTATCGTGAATAATTTTGTATAAACATATTAAGTCAGCAAATTGTCTTCTTTTTTCCAGGGTTGTAAAATGAAATTGTTGGAGTCGTTCCTCGTAAGATAGGAGTAAGGCATTTAATCCAAGTTTAAATGATATCAGTCTTAGGATTTTTTTGTCCAGATTCAATGATTTTTGAATATTTTAAAAAGTGTGGGTTCCAGATAACACTCCCATATTCCAAATTGCTTCTGACCAACTAGTTGTTTAAGGTTATAATGGATTGGGGATTGTTGAATGGTTTATGGATGGAGACGGTAATATCCCTTTTATTTTAAACGTTCAATGTGGAAAATTACATTACGAAGTATTAAAAGATTTTTCTTATTCTGGTTCAAGGGGTGGGAGAACGGGATGGTTCCCTCCTCTTGTTTTAAAGATTAAGTGTTCAAAATTTGATCAAACTCGGAATAAAATTGTATATTTACATACAAATCAAATTCACAAGAGTTAAACAAAAGTTTACGCATTTTTGAATAATCATCAATTCACCTGGAAAGGTTACGAACCCCTGTCTAAAGCATTTAACGACACAAATCTTCAATTCGTTACCATAATAAAAACAAACGTTAACTCAATCGGCATTACAATTTAACATTATTTGTCATTTTAGAAAACGCTTCGACCATTTGTCACAATAATTTTACACTGTACACGCATGTGTTATTATTTGCCTTATGAGAATAGAGGCCCACGGTGAACTTAAATGACCCAACCTTGAACGAACGATGGTTAAATGAAGTTGCTTGTTTATATTTGACCTATACGGATTCGTATTTTATAAACAAAAGTGACCGGTACACTGAATAATCATTGAGGTATTGTAGAGTAAACATCCCATGCAGAGAGTGAATTCAAATAACAGTTTTATTTACATACTATAATATTTGTTTCTATAAATATAAATTACGATACTAACACAAATAATAATAATTAAATAATTAATTTAAATAATATTTAAAGTACAACTGGTGACAGTCAATAATGGAAGAGGCTCTAACAAGCAAATAGGCCGTTTACTATGGTGACCGGATCAGGAGGTCGAGCCGGACTCGATCGACCCACCATTTTATTTATTTATTTATCTATATAAGAATGTCTCACCAGGATGTACCTGTGTCGAGACAGGCGTTTGCATCGCAGCGGGAGGAATGAATTCGTATGGACCCCCATATACCTACCCAGCCCTCACAAATGTGTAAGAATATTGCAAAATTTCAAACGAGGAAGAACGATCTTCCCCGTTTGAAATTTTGGGAGTGCACTAGTCACACATCTGTTTGACTATAAAACCATTTCTGGATCGCAGTTAACAAATAAAGATTATATACGTGACCTCGGTGTTCTTTTGGACTCTAAACTTACCTTTGAAGAACATTTTAATAACATTGTCACCAAAGCAATAAAAAGTCTAGGCTTTGTACTGAGAATAAGCAAATTTTTCAGAAACACTAAGACTTATCTGATTCTCTATAATTCACATGTTCGTCCTCATTTGGAATACTGTTTACAGGTTTGGAGCCCGCACTATATTGTTTATATTAATAGGTTAGAAAGAGTTCAGGAGCGATTTCTCAAAATTCTCAATTTTAAATCATTCAACATATACAACTCTTACGGCGAAATCGAAAAACATTTTCCAATCACGAAACTACTCAACAGGAGGCTTGTCGCTGATCAGATGCTCCTGTACAAAATTATTAACTCAAAAGTTGACTGCCCGGATTTGCTAAACAAAATAAATTTCCACGCGCCGATTCGATATAGTAGAAAAAATACCCTTTTCTATATTGATAGATGCAACACCGATTCCAATCAAAATGAATTTATACACAGGACATGTAACTACTAAAACAATAAATTTGCAAATATAGACACACTTGCTGACATATTCACTGCTAGTTACTGTCGCTACAGAATTTCATTGAAACACAGTCTAGGTATGACGATTAAATTAATTGTATCTAATATTTTTATATTACTTGCGTGGCAACTTTCTCTTATCCCTCTCCTTCCTTTACCCGTCCCAACCCAAATACCTATTTTGCAGTCTATTTAAGTACAGTTATAATCACACTTATTTTATTGTTGTGTATTGGTTTATCGTTTGTTGAATTTAGATTTGTATTATTATTATTTTTAAAATTGCTGCTTAGTTCTATTATTTTTATTTCCTTTTTCTTAAATATTCTAGTTTACATCCAGTTAGTTTTGTTTCTAAATACCGATCTGTGAGCATTAATAATTGATCTGTTTTTTTATCATTCTCTTATATGTTATATTACTAAGACTGTTTATGTTCCTTAAATAAATAAATAAAATTTTCCTCGTAACTCACCACACAGCATCCCCAAATATAACATGACTCTAAAGGGAATTATTTTTTTCTCAGAGCCTCCTGTGTGGAGCTAATGTACAAAAAAGTCAATTTGAAGAAATGTTAGAGTTTAGACATATTATTGAAAGTATGAAGAGCACGGTTAATTTCTTCTTTTTATTCTAGATAAGCCTTTTCCCAATCGCCTGGTCACCCTCGCACTTTATGCCTCTTCGCTGCAGCCAGTCGGGGTCGCATAAGTTGGCAAGGTCGCGGACCGGTTCTCGCGAAACTTGCCGCAGACTGGCCGCTTCAAGCTGCCCCGAGTGCCCAGCGCCCAGTGCCCAGTGCCCACCGCCCAGCGAGCACCCACCGCCCAGAGGCAGGCCGGGCCGACCAAGAACCCGCATTCCGAATTTATACCGACGTATACAGGTGTAACAACAGCACGTACCCGAAGGATTTTAACCAGCGATTCCTGGGTGGAAAACATATCATTTCCTAGAAAATTCCATTAAATTACTATTGCATTATAAATATAAATTGATAATTCGGCCGTGCGTGCGACGGTCCCGAAGGACAATGTCGGATTTGATAAAAATTGAAAATCGTTTTGTTAGCTCATTTTAATTTCCTTTCGATGACTTAAAAGTCTTTATTTCGAAATTTTTAATGAAATGCCGAATACCAAAATATCGTAAACAGCTGTATCGTAAACACTTGCATACTGCTTACTAACCCCATATGCATGGACATTGGAGGGTCTAGAGTCGTTCAAATAAATGTGGCTTCGTTCAATAAAAAATAGAGTCTTGACGTGTGCGGTGAAGGAGGAAACCATATGTTTCCTTAAAACAGCGTTGGGAAAGTGGTGGGGTCCCCTCCAATGTATCGTAAACAGTGTGCAAAACTACTAAATCGCCCATCCGACGTTGTTCTTCGGGACTGTCCGTACATTTTATAAATTTTAAAATAAACGAGCAATTAATTATTTTATTCAGTAAATCTAATTAGATACAAAATTTGTGTGAACCTTGTGCCTGCACACTTTGAGTCAAAACATTGATTCTTGGTGGCATATTCATATACAAATCTGATTCTATGTTTAGTCTGAAGCGATATTTAATTTTTATGGCAGTCAATGCATAGATGTCGTGCTGTCTCACAGGTTTATAATACTATAAACCGTTTATAATGCGTATACACGCAAATGGTAGTAACTTTATCAGGGATTTTTTGAATAACATTGGAAACTCTTTCTCTTTTGAATAACTTTTAAAGGCCTGTGCTTTTGTAAATACCTCGAAAGCTTTCATCAGATATTAGGATATTAGGTCCATCAACTATTCCTTTTCTTTTAAATTTAATTTTACACTGAAACTAATTATCGCTACTCTTTTCTTCAATTTAATTTCACAATAAATAGTCGTAATCTCAATTGACCCTCCAGGTGACAATGGTCCTGTAGAATTTCTACGTTTGAACACAGCATCACGTTCTTTGCTCAAATGCGTTGTATATTGTTTATATATATATTGTAATAGTGATCGACGAACCGGTGGATGCAATCTGTTAGCCATAAGTTGTTATAATAGTTTGTCTAGCCTGTACTGAGAAGTAAGAGATATATCATAAATTTATACAGCGCCCTTGAGATGATTTTTCACATCGAGGTTAAATCAATAAAAAAACATTACAATTATGGTCGAATTTCGACCATTGGGCGACCACTAGTACTAATTATTATTTCCGTTGAATCACGTAATTACTTCAGTAAAAATAACTTTTATAAAATTCGATCACAACAAAATCTCGTAGAATTTTTTGACGACCTCATTATTATGTTTCACGACCCCATTTGGGGTTCGCCAGGGTTGCGAACCGCTGGTCCAGCAGACTAAAAAACCGCCCGAACAGGGTAGCCGAAACAGGGTCATTTCGCAAGAACATCGAGTGGTTATGGGACGGGCGGGAGCCAAAATTGCAGTTACTTCGAATACAACAATTGGAAAGACAGAGAAAACAATAAGAAAAGGTGCATGTTACGAAATTAACCAGAATTCAGAAATTTTCCTTCGACAAAACAAAAAAGTTAAAAGTAAACCGATGCTGCAATAGCGTATAGCTTCGTATCAATTTTTGACCTCTTTCTCTCATAAATGATGCTTCGTAATAGTGAAGACAGGTTACTGAAACAACGTGGTTTTAATGAACTAGGCCCAGTGGACATACTAGAGATTTATCGAATTTAGTTTATTTTTCTTTTACATTAGCTCCACGCAAGAGGCCCTGAGGAAAAAATCTCTCAAGATTCTTTGGGGATACTGTGCGGAGATTCTTCGAAGGGAAAGGAATGAGAGGAAGTTCTGTGAAGGAAAATGGTATTTTATTTTTGTTTATTAGTGAAAAAACCAGTTATACATGAACCAGCGGAAGTTTCCGCAAAAATTAAGAGTATATATATGCATTTTTTTTTTTTTTTTTTTTTTTTTTTTTTTAAATTTATTTATTTATTTTATAAATCAACAATCCAGTCCCGCTAAGCCAATTGCAATTGGCTTGACAGCAGGTGCTTATAATTCCTTACAAATATATTTAAAGTTATAATTTACATCTTTTATCTACAGTTAAACATTTTTTCATAAATTTTATCAAGTATCAAGTATCAAAATAAATATTCTTTTTCCAATAACCAATTTTTCACCATATATTTAACCTTATTCATAGAATTATGTTGCTTTATATTGTCAGGTAATAAATTAAATATCTTCGGTATGTTGTATTCAAACGTTCTCTGTCCGTACTTATTATTGAATTTCGGAACTATTAACCCGTCGTTACGCGTGAATCTAGTGCTATATTTATGATCTAGTTTCTCTTTATGCTGCGGGGTAAATATATGCTGAATTATAATTTTATACCATAGTATTGCCTTCACAGGTAAAATTTTTGCACTCTGAAACAGCAACGGAGTATTGTGTCTTTGTTTGAAAATGTTAGGGACAACTAATAATTTTACAATTGCGTTTTGTGCAACTTGTACCTGTTTCAGGTTGGTTACAGTAGTATTTCCCCATATTGTTAACCCATATCTTATTATTGATTCTGCTAGTGACATATAAATTATTTTAAGTGTATCAATTGATAGGAAAAAATTTAATGTGTACATTCTGCTAGCAATTGATCTGAGTCTTTTACAGGTTTTTTTAATATGTTTGTCCCATAAATAGTTTTGATGAGACTTAGGTATTTTGTTTTAGAAATATTGAGTGTTGGTAGATTATTTTGTAGCCATTTATTTACTTCAATCATTCCTGTTTCTGTATTTTTGAATACCTTTTCCCGTGATTGTGCCTTGAACAAAATTGCTGTGTCGTCTGCATAACTGATTACTTTGTACTCTATTTTTCCTAGGTTTATCTCAGTTAGACTATTTATGTAGATGAGGAATAGTATGGGACCCAAGACGCTGCCTTGCGGAACTCCATACTTGATACATACTTTGTCACCGTTGAATTTATTTATCTTTACTATTTGTTGTCTGTTTTCATCGTAATTGACAAACCATTTTAGCGGTGGACTGGTTATGCCGATATTTTGAAGTTTTTGGTGTACCTAGTAAGTTTAAAAAAAAACACAAAATGGTAGAAAGAGAAGAAAAATATATAAAAAGAAACGAAAAACATATATTAAATTACGTAGGACAGATAATATGAAATTACACTATTAACCTATATAAAAATAATACATTTTCAAGGATAAACATGATTAAAAAAATAAAAACAACATAGTGAGATTGTTTTAATAACCCGCAGCAGGGGGTTAAGGGTTTGTAATAAACAATTTGTCTTAATTTTTTCTATTATGCGTTTAGTGATTAATGCTTAGTTCACACTGAGCTATATATCTGCGAGCAGATATCTGTTGATTCGCGAGCGCTTATCTTTTGTCCTTTCACACGAGGCTATCAAATATTTCTTCCTGTGGTAGGAGAGGGGGTCAGTCGAATTAGGGAGCGGCAACGGAACGCATATTTTTTGTACTGAAATCTGTCAACTTGACATCTGTCATCCACGGGTCTAGGCAGCTCCGTAATTACAATGACCCCCTCTCCTGTTTTAGTCGGAGAAGGGGAGAGTTATCTTCTGGGATATCGCGTCTGGAGCGGTTGCGTCTGAGATGTGTATTGTCTATGATTGATCTGCGCTTAAAAACGCTTAGGTGTGAACGGTCTGAAGGGATTGTATGGAGAGCGTTATTTGACGTGCTATGATCTTTTATATTTGATAGCAGAGTGTGAACCAGCTCTTATAAGAATTAAGGTATGAGGGGTTGGTATGAATCTGGGGTTCAATGTGTCCAGGAGTGCCGGACGTATGAATCCCTACCACGGCGGTGAAGGAGATGGGTCAAGAGAGTCCGGCTGGAGAGTTCTACGTTAGGTCTCCCTCGACCGGTCTCTCCCGGTCTGGCCCGCCACACAGTAGGTGCGCAAACGCTTTCGTTGCCAAGACCCAGACAGACCCATGCTAGGTAAACGTAGCGAACGACTTGGGGTGACCTACGGCAATGGTGTTGGTTATCCAAAAAATGGTTCCCGGGGAGACGGCACCCAAAACCATCTCCCAAATTGAAAAGCATTGCTTATGAATTCTAGCGTACCTGAAAACGGTGTGCAGTACTCAGGTACACAAGAATTCACAACCTTAAAACTTTACTCAAAACTATTCATAACCCCGAGCCACGCCGGGTACCCATCAGCTATTGTTTTACAAATTTGAGGGTTCCGTGACAACTCAAGAACAAAGAATTGAAAAGTGATGAAAAAAATAACTTATATCTTAACCTTTTTTTACGTGGATACCGCACAAGAGTCCCAACTGCTACCAACCGCCTGGAGCCAGTGAGACATCGCCAATCGGGGAATGTTGTGAGGCTAAAGGAAAATGAGGATGGGAAGGACATGGGGGAGAGGTGGGCGGGGAAGTACCTGGCCCTTCAGATCTAGTCAACAAACACGACTTAAGCCATTCCAAGCAACGTTTCAATTCTGAATAGTGGTCTTACACCAGGGCGATACTGAGTATATTTTCCACTCTGAAACATGCCGCAAATACACACTATATTATTTTAAAGTTTTAAATTATTAAAACACAAATTATACAAATAAAATTTACTCGCACTCCGGGATTTGAACCCGCGACCGCCGGATCGCTAGTCGAGCCTTGCCCCTCGACCAAGGTAACCGTCAACTTTTTCATCCAGCAAAAGGAGAAGTAACAAAACATGAAACGAGAGATGAAGTCCCACTTGTTGAGTTGTGCTTAATTAGAGAATGAATAAATAAACTTTCAAAAAGATGGTGGAACCAAAAAAAACTGAAGAAATATCGGGCAAAGCCGGGTCGTTAAGTCGTGAAGCTAGTTAATTATAATTTATTATTCCATTTGGAAATATTGCTAAAAAAAACTACTCCGAGTGTTATCTATTATTGAATGAAGTCTTCGTTTTCGCCATTAGCATGCGAGCGTTTTTTACACGGGCAATAAATAAAAGTATTCCGCATAAAAAAACTCGAGGTAGCACATTGCCCCCAATGCGATGGGTTCTTTCGGGGCATTTGGTGCGTTCGCCTCACCGAAGAGAGAGATCTCAGAAGTGTACTGTGGGCGTGTACGTTTGGCTGAAGTAAGCTCAAATTTCCTCACTTCTGGTGCTAGACAACCTATAATATTATTTGGTTACTTTAAAAACTTTTTAAGAAGAGACAAGAACATCCAAGAAGGAGCTATAAAATACTAGAACATTCAAGAAGAGATAATCAGAGATAAGAAATGACAAGCAGAGACAAGAAGAGACGAGAAGAGACAAGAAGAGACGAAAATATACAATAATATACAAGAAGAAACAATTAGAGGCAAAAGAGCCGAGGACTGACGAGTAGATTCCAAAAGAGGCATGAAAAAAAAAGAAAAAGCAAGAAAAGACAAGAAAAGTCAAGAAGAGCCAAGAAGAGAAAAGAAGAGACGAAAAGATACAATAATATACAAGAAGAAACAATTAGAGACAAAAGAGCCGAGAAGAGTAGGGGTTATTCCAAAAGAGACAAGAATAAAAAGAAAAAGCGATAAGAAAAAAGAAAAGCCAAGCAGAGCCAAGAAGAGTCGAGAAGATAAGATAAGATAAAAGAAGAGACAAGAAGAGGCAAGAAGAGAGATGAAGATCCAAGAAGAAGCAAGAAAATCCAAGCACAGACAACATACAAGATCCAGGAAAAGGCAAAAGCAGCCAAAAATAGACAAGAAGATCTAAGAAGAGATGAAAAGATACAATATACAAGAAGAAACAATTAGAGGCAAAAGAGCCGAGGAGAGACGAGTAGATTCCAAAAGAGAAAAGAAGAAAAAGAAAAAGCAAGAAGAGACAAGAAAAGCCAAGCAGGGTTTAAGAAGAGTCAAGACGAGTCGAGAAGATACAAGAAGAGATAAGAAGAGCCAAGAAGAGACACGAAGATCCAAGAAGATGGAAGAAAAGCCAAGAAGAGACACAGACCAGATCCAGGAAAAGGCAAAAGCAGCCAGAAATAGAGAAGAAGATGGAAGAAGAGCCGAGAAGAGGCAAGAAGAAGGAAGAAATGAAAAAAAGAGAAAAAAAATTATAACACTCAATCCATTCCGTTATTCCTGCCTATCCTAAATTCCAATATTGGCTTATTAGGTTGCCATGTATACCGGTCGATTAAACCCCAACCTCCTACCTATCCTCAGAGCATGTGTTCCAAGTCCTAAAAAATCAATGCCCCCTGATGTACCGGTCTGACCAATCGTATTGTATATCATATTAATTAGTTATTATTTTTTTTGTGTTTAATTCGTAAAACTCCATTCATTTTATTTAAATTTAGTTGAAATTAAATTTGATAATGTTATTATCAAGTTCTGCAAGTGTTTTAGAATGAATTTTTGTTACAGCTGTTCCGGTTTACAAGACCAGTTGAACCACTTTGAGACGACATATTTATAGGAATCTAAATGTTAATTTTTGAAGGTATCTAAAGTATAGTATATCATTTCAAATTTGGGCAAATAATGGTATTAACCTAAAGATGGCTATTCTTATTTTACGTTGTTCAAAGATTTTCTTAATTTTATTGTTTTAAATGAGGTTAATTTCCTGTAATACGTAAACATCTTATCAACTTGAAAAATACTTTACCATTAAACATTTTCAACGTGCCTCATCTATACGTTAAGTTATTTACATATATTATATACTTAAATATATTTTTTCATTGTTGCAATTTTGTAATATTTACGTATTGAAGTATGTATTGTTTAATTTGTTATCTACACCTGTCCTTCTCAACTTCTGTTTTCTCTTTCTTGCTGTTTTACAAGTTCACTAGAGCTGCCTTTTTCATGTTGTAGTTATACCTGATACTATATTACATTATGTAAAAGCCGAAAGGCGTTAAAATTATAAATAAATAAATCAATGGTTCTGTCCACACGATGCGGCGCGACGATTGAAACGTTGCTTGTATCGGCTTTAGCTGAGTTTGGTGTCCAGATTTGATTGGCCAGACACTTTCCGCCTTCCTCTTGTACATCTCTTTCCCCTCCATTATACCTTCAGCCTTCATTTCAATTTGGGTACTGCCGCCCTGGAAACCATTTATTGGATAACCAGCACCTCTATTATAGTCACACCAAGTGGTTCACTACGTTTGGTGATTTAGCAGGGGTGTCCGGGCTCATGAGGTGAGGTTTGTCCAGGTCTTTGCGGCGAATGCGTCTGCCCAGTTCTTGATTTATCATCTTGCATGCAATGGGAGGGAAGGATTTATACGCCTGTCACTCCTGGACACACTGACCCCAGGTTACAACAGGGACATTGGAGGGTCTAGATTCGTTTAAAAATAAATGTAGCTTCCTTTTTACAAAAAGAATTAGAGTCCTGACGTGTGCGGCTAAGGAGGTTAAACAATCAGTTTCCTCACACAGCCGTTGGGAAAGTGGTGGGTCCCCTCCAATGACCCCCAGGTTACAACTGACCCTCAGATTCCTACTGATCCCCAGATTCCTACTGACCCCTAGATTCCTACTGACCCCCAGTCTCCTACTGACCCCTAGATTCCTACTGACCCTTAGATTCCTACTGACCCCCAAATTCCTACTGACTCCCAGACTCTTACTGATCCCCAGATTTCTACTGACCCCCAGATTCCTATCCACCCCTCATGCCCTTTTCCTTCCCAGAAATTCATCTTCTAACTAACTAACTAAACATCACGCCATTTCTCCTCAGGAGTAGGCAGAGAGAACGAACCGCCACCAAACAGCTCGGTCTCAGCACACATTCTTTGCCACATTCATACATCGTCTCACACATACTGTTATATTATTCTGACTCTCGACATGGCCCGTCTCAAGTATCTCATCTTCTTCCTTTCCTAAAAAGACCCTCCACACAGAATCCTCTAAGATGATACAAGCCCTGAGGGGAATTATCAGTCGAAGGTTTTTATCAGTTATTTTGGGACTCAGAGGTGGCTGCCAAATTCAACCGTGGGGAGTACTTGCGATCTGTACAGGGTTAGCAGCTCCGTAATTACAATGACCCCCTCTCCTGTTTTCGTCGGAGAGGGGGGCACTTATCTTTTAGTATATCGTCTCGGGAGCGGTTCCGTTGTAAACTGTGTATGGGGAAGTATACGGCTTTTCAGTCTGGTCACATAGCGTCTCTCGAACTCTAAATCCGAGCTCAAAAAGCAACTGAAATACCGACCCTTCTAGTCTCCACTCAAGAATATGTATAGATAGATGCCAATATTGTCTATGATTGATCTGCGCTTAAACCGCTTAGGTGTGAACGGTCTGAAGGGATTGTATGGAGAGCGTTATTTGACGTGCGATAATCTTTTATATTTTACTAGCTTTTCCCCGCGGCTTCGCTCGCATGGTATTACGGGAAATTACTGTAGCGCTTGCACTTATCAATTATCCCCCCCCCCCCACCCCACCCCCATCCCCTCCCGCATTCCATATATTCACTCCCTTACTTTCAGTTTTCAAACATCTCGCCTACCACCTAAATTTCATAATGCTATAGCTCAAAGAAAAAAGAATTACTCATTCAATTTTGTTCATTCGTTCGGAATTTATGCGCTTACCAACATTTCGGATGTTTATTTTTATTTAAATATTTGGAAGTTCGTTAATATAATAAAAAAAATACTCTATCATTCAGTCTTTATAATCGTTACGAATTATATTTTTAATATAGGAACTCAAATCTGACATTTATTCCAAGCTTGTCCAAAAAAAAAACTAATTCTAATATTTAAATTTTCTGCAGTAGTAGCTGACCAGTAGACTGAGTACCTACCAGCATAGAGCCCAAAAATATATCAACATTGTTTCCATGGAAAAGATTTTTTCTGACGTTAGCAAAATCTCGCTTTTGTTAGCGACAGAAAACGTAAAACAAATATAATATATTAATATTTATAATTTCATAACGCCAGAGCTTACCATCATATACAACCTGTAGTCTGCGCATATAATTTAGCTTTATATTGGTGAAAGAATTATTAAAGTCTTTATATTGTGTTATGCGTGAAAAGGTCATAAACAAACTCGAGCAGTTTCGCATTTATAATATTATTATAGTAAAATAGTAAATATGGATAGCTGTGTGTGAACGAGCTTTAACTCTGGCTTCGATGGAGCCTGTTCGGACTGGGTCAAATTACAATGGACTCAGCCGGAATGTTCCAGAAATTTTGGCCGATTTTGCTGAGACGGTGGCGTTCCAAGAAATAAGTCACACTATTATTCATGACCAGTGTCCAGTTTGACCCACAATTGTCCCCAATTATGATAGCGACTAAATTCGAGTGCGCGCATTCCCTCCTAGAGAATAACAAATTGATAATGCCTATTGCAATATAATGCTGGGGATAAAAGTAACAAAGTCTATAAAAATAAAATCGGTACACCAACGTCATAATTTATTGTAAGGCAATTTAGCCATTTACAGTAAACAGATACATTATTCATTACAATTAACAATTTGGGAGAATGGGTACCACCGCCCCGGGAGCTATTTATTGGATAACCAACACCTCTGTCAAACGTCACCAAGCGGTTCGCTACGTTTGGTGACTGGAGGGGTTATACACAGTTAGAATTTTCAAGAAACCGATTTTTTTTATTTCATTTTCGTAATTTGCATGTATTTAAGTACACACACAGAAAATTTAAAGTAGATCCGGCGATTATTTTCGAAGTTACATGCACATTTGTTAAGACGTGTCAGAGCATTTGAAAGTAGGAGGCAAATTTTTTCTCAAAACTGTGTTTTTAAAGTCGGTGACCAAGATGTCTCGGAAACGGCTGCACCGATCGGACTCAAATTTTAACAAAAGCTTCTTAAGTATTTTTTTTATTATTAATAATAGTAACGATTTGTACAGGGCCCGCAGATACTTTAATAGTACACAACTGCTAACCCTGTACAAATCGCAAGTGCGCCCCATGGTTGAATTTAGCAGCCACCTCTGGTCTGGAGCTCCAAAATACTTGAAAATATCCCCGACTCTGTGCAGAAACGGGCGGTCCGTTTGATAGATTCTCCCACCTTAACGAACGGATTGCAATCTTTAGAGCACAGGCGTCAGGTAGGAATGCTACCCATGTTTTACCGGTATTTCAATGGAAGATGCTCTGCGGAACTAGCTTCATTGACCCCTTCGGCACCGGTGCATAGTCGGGAAACACGCCAAACGCGCGCTCAACATATGTACACGGTTGATTTTTGTCACATGAGAACGGGTCGTTTTATCGACTCATTCTTGAGTTCAACAGCTCGGCTGTGGAACGATTTGTCAGCTTCTGTGTTTCCTCCCTCCTACAACATGGATCTCTTCAAGATCAATGTTCATTCCTTCCTCTCCTCAAAAAAATACTCCACACAGCATCCCAGATGACATAGGCCCTGAGGGAAATTATTTTCCTCAGGGCCTCCTGTGTGGAGTTAATGTAAAAAAAAAATGGTGGGCCGGATCGTGAGAGATTGGTTGAGGGAGACCTAACCGAGATCTCTCCAGCTCTCGACCCATCGCCTTGCACTGCAGTGTTGGATGCTTGATGGATGGAAGGGATGGATTCATACGTCCGTCACCCCTAGACACATTGACTCCCAGATTCCTACCCTCCCCCAATACCCTTTTCCTTCCCAGAGCTTCCTCTCCTTTTTTTCCCTAAAAAGACCCTCCACACAGCATCCCAAAAGTTGACACAGGCCCGGAGGGATTTTTTCCTCGGGCCTCCTGTGTGGAAATAATGTAAAAAAAGGGTCACCTCACGTGGTTCGCTTTGGTGATTAGCAGGAGAGTTGAGCAGGTTCATGGGGTTAGAGATGTCTAGAGCTTGGTGGCGAATGCGTTTGCCCACCTATTGCGTAGCGGGCCGGATCGGGAGACCTGTCGAGGGAGACCTAACCTAGTTCGCTACTGAGCGAGTAGACAGTTTTCTGTGTCATCATGACAATCTCACTCGCCGATTCACCCGCTTTTAAACATACCGGCTGGTAGCTTGTAAACTCGCTCAATGTAATCGAGGCTTTACAACTGTACAGACAAGTGGCGCTCTTGTATAAAAATAAATTCTAATAATGTTGTTTGCTTTCTTAGAGATAAACATGCAAGTTTACTTGTAATCATTTATTTTTAACATTTAACGTGCTGATTAATTTAATAATACTGTCAATAACATTGCCGATACTTTCCTGCGGTTGTAGAGATAAAATAATAAATAATAATGAATGTACATAACATCTGCAGCACATCTTTAAAAACAAGACCACATTTCGAGGGGAACGACAACCGGTCAATCTATATATAGACCAAACCGAGGCGTTCAACAACAAAAAAAGCTTTGTGTAAATATTCATTTTTTAATGTAGTTATCTACTTTCAAAGATTACGGGATTATTACGCAGTGTGAAGTATTCGTAAGTGGTATAGGTAACACAGTACCTACTCACACAGATGAATTGCTTGCATAATTCTTGCATGGAAAATTACAGTAAAATTAAAAAAAATAAAATTATTCAATCTATACATGGTATGCAAGAACTGAAGGACATGGGATTGGGCGTCAAATTGAGTAATCTGAAAGTAAGTTGTCTGTTGTATGCTGATGATGCGGTGCTGATTTCTAACAGTATGGAAGATTTACAGTCTCTAGTGTCTAGGATGAACGAAGTATGTATGAAGAATGAGTTAACGATGAACGTAAGTAAGTCTAAAGTCATGGTGTTTGAAAGAAAAGTACGAAAACAGTGTGTGATATAGTTGTGAATGATGAATACTTGGAGCAGGTGGATGAGTTTGTGTATCTGGGTAGTACGTTTACGAGAGATGGGAAGGCTGATAGAGATATTGAAAGAAGGGTAAATGCCGGTAACTCCATTAATGGAGGACTGAATGCCGTTGGCGCTAATAAAAAACTGTCAAAAGAAGCGAAGCTATCAGTCCGCAATGGAGTCCTGGTACCTACCCTGATATATGGCAGTGAGGCATGGAACTGGCAGAGGAAGGATGAAAGTAAACTGATTGCAATGAGATTCCTGAGGTCTACAATGTTTCAGAACATTCCGCAACATTTGTCAGTGTTCTGGGATGTTCCACAATGATCTGGGATGTTCCGGGAAGTTCCCGAATGTTCCAGATTATTCCCGAAAATTTCAGAATGTTCCGGGATGTTCTGGAATATTGTGGAATACTTTCGAATGTTCTAGAAATTTCTAGAGGGCGAAACTTCCAGCCCTTATAGCTTCAAAAGCACGCCCTTCAGGTAAAAACGGGAACCTTCTTCATGGTTGGGGGATAGAAGGCTACCACACCATATAATGTAACTCCCTTGATCGTACCGGGTCTCGTTTCTGAGTTTTAGCGGCACGCACATTGTAGTACACTTTCTTTTATAACATACTAGCTGGTACCCGGCATGCGTTGCAATGTCATTCAAAGAAATAAATTAATTCTCCCTGCATGTCCTTTCCCGTGCGCCCCTGTTCACCTCCCGAGTCCACTTCCCCTGTTCCGTTTCCCCCCCCCCCCCCTCCTGCCTTTCCTCCTTGCTGCTAAAATATATGAAAATTTATACAGATTTCATAACGCCAGAGCTTACCATTATATACAAATACAGCCTATAACCTTCGCGGGCGTGCGCGCAATAAATCACCAAAGTTTCATCGCAATCGGATGAACGGTATGGTAGCGCATAAAATACGAACAAACAAATATTGATTTTTATATATAAGAAGAAGATATTGATTATCAGCCTGAGATGCAATTGTCCCTTTCGCTCAGTTTTCGGGGGGGAGATAACAGCGACAGTGTTCGGCAACAGTTTGGTAAAATGCCTATTATTCAAATTTCTCTTGCAAGCAGCCATGCTTCCTCGGATAAATAAACATTTACAATTATTTTTAAAATATTGTTATGCAGACATTTTTAAAAAAGCACAAAAGAAGTAGTTTTTTTTATAGAAAAACAGCTTTCAATTTTCTACCAAAAGTACTTCTGCATTTATGACAAGAAATGTGTCGGGATCCTCTAGGTTTTGATTTTGATTAAACAATTCGCACATTATTCTGATTGGATCCCTGACACCAGCATTTGTGCGCGTCCGGCCAACGTGGAATAAGTCGTAAAACACAGTTATTCTGGGTGGTATTTTAAAGTTTATTAGTTTGAGTAAAAGTCAAGATAGTCGATAACGTTGTTGCAGATTTTACACAGGGTCATGAGGTCAAGGTACATTCGCCGGTTAGATAGAGCGGTGACGTTATATTTCGAGAGCATATTTATGGATTCCCGTTTAGGTGCGCTCTTTCTATAATTGAGGCAATGCAGAAATTTCTTTTGGATACTTTCAATATTGTCTAGATAACTAACTAACCATCACGCCGTTTCCCCGCAGGGGTAGGCAGAGAGGACGGACCGCCAAACAACTCGGTCTTGGCACACACTCTTCGCTTCACTCACATTCATACATCGTCTTATACATTTTTTTATTTTTCATTTTAGCTACTATATAAAATCATTGTATATAGTTTCTTCATTAGGGTTTTTTCGTTGCCTCTTTCAGACATATTTTTATTCTTGATTTGTACTCATTAGAATTTTTTATTAATTTTATGTCTTGAGGAAGGATGTTATGGAGTTTTGTTGCAAAGTATGTGTAGTTTCTTTGTCCGAATGTGGTTTTATAACTTGGAATATGTTTTATGTCATTTTTATTCGATCTAGTGTTATGCATACAGATACTCTTTTATTATTCTGACTTTTGACATGGTCCGGACTCGAGTACCTGATTCACTTGGTCGTTCCATGTCTTCGTCTGACGTCCCTGACTTCGTCTACCATTCACATTTGCGTCATATATTCTTCTTACACTACTTTCTTCGTTCATTCGCTCTAAAAGCCCAAACCATCTGAGGGTTCCTTTCTTAATCTTACTCATTATGCTTACATCAGTCTTACATTCTTTGCGGATCTCCACATTTCTCACACGATCTTGCGTGGTTTTACCACACATGCCTCAGGGATCTCATTTCAACAGCATTCAGTTAACTTTCATCCTTCCTCTGCCAGTTCCATGCCTCACTGCCATACATCAGAGTAGGTCCCGGGACTCCATTGTGGACTGCTAGCTTATTGTCTATATAGATACCATAAAGTAAAGTGAGTCCATATGAAGTATTCAAGTTGAGAAAGGACCAGCGTATTAAGTAAAGGAGAAGATAGGTTTCAGGTTTCAAAATACGCGGCTGTTTCTGACACAAAGACCAGTATGCGATAAGCTTTAAAGCTCGTTCAAACAAATGAAACATTTAGTAACGGTATTAATAATATAAATAACAACAGACCCAGGATTGATCCCTGTGGCACGCCAAAAGTAACTGGTTCCCACATAGAAGTATGTCCTCGTAGTGATACAGCCTGCTGCAGTTTTGATAAGTATGAGAAAACCATTGTAATAAGTTTCCCCTAATTCTGTTATACATTTTTTTTTAATATAAGGTGGTCAAAAGCATTTTTGAAGTCTCAGTAGATTGCATCTACCTGGTGGCCTCGATCCATAAGAACATGACAAATAAGAAATTTGAATAAATAAGTAATTTACTCGTGGTAGATTTGCTTTAGGCAAACTCGTGTTGTTGGTCTATAATTTTGGCGGCAAGCTGGAGCTATATATTGTCAAGGATACGTCTTTCTAAGAGTTTAGGGGTGGCCTGTATTTTCGCTGTTTGACGCGAATCACCCTTGTGGAACGGTATGATGTAGGCTAACTTCCTCCTGCCGGGGAAACCCTGAGCTTCTTGAACGAGTTTTATTTTGCTTATACTATTATTTTTGCTTGTATGTGTTGATGTGTTGTGTTATGTTTTTTTTCCTGTTAAGCACTTGCATACTGCTTTCTAACAACGTATGCAGGGACACTGGACTGGTTACTTATACCAGGGCGGGCAAGTGGTGGATAACCTCTAATGCCAGCGAAACCCCCATTTAGCAGCAGGGTATCCGTCAGACGATTGTAATGAGGATATAATTATATGACCAAAAATTTTGACATTGTTTTGCAATGAACTTTCGATGTTATCAAAAAATAACTTTCGGCATTGAATAGCCAACTTTTTGTATGTGGCACGTAGGAAAGAAAATTCACAATAGTCAGAAAAACCCTTTTACATGTCTTCCATTTGAGCCAGATTTTATGTTTTTTCCCTGACAACCTAATAAGAAAGTTGAGTAATGACTAACATAGCAAAGTCCAGTTTTAAGTTTTAATTCAATCGTTTTTCATTTCATCGGTCTGTAAATTTGTTTTTAGTTTCAGTTTCAAGAGGCGGGCGTTTAAGGTTCAGTAAAGATTCGTTTTTTAAACGTGAAAAAGAAAAGTACAAATTGTGTACTTTTCTTATTCGCATTTTTAATACTATGGTGCCTAGGTACCTACCTGGAGAAAGTTTGAAAAAGGAATCGTCAATGAGATAGTGACGTTTCTTTGGAAAAATTGTGTAATTCCTGGACTTTCATTGGAAATAAAATAAGTTTTATATTAAAATTAAATGGTGTATAATTCAATAATTACCTACCAATTTACAAACCTTATGATTTCAGAGAAAATTTTCGTTTTATGATTTATTTAAATAATGGTAAATAAACATAATTTTTGGACTGTTCACAGAACTACCAATTACTAGGGCAGACCCGTGAAAATCACGGGATATTATAATTGTAGGATTTATGAAGCTTAAAGTTTATTTAAAGAACACACCACAAAACAAGGACAATTGCTACAAACGATAATGAAAAAATATTAACCAAAATTTTCCTATTAATATTCTGGAATTCGAACAGCGACAGGTAGGTACAGCGGTTTTCGCTTTCTCGCCATTATTAAATAGCACCTAGGTGTAAACAAAAGAAGGGGCTGTTTCTCAGTGACGTTTCACAAGGAAATCATTGTCGGGAAGTGTATACATAATATGTACCAACCCACACAGAATTGTGTGATGTTTGGGTCAACTTTCGAGGTCACGAGGTTCAGATGTAAAGGTCGATGCAGAAAAAACATCAAATTTAATGTAAACAATGAGTCTTTACAACTTATTCGATATTCTTGTAAAAATGTCGGAGCGGTTTGCTTTGAAAACAATATACACAATGCAGTAATTGACAAGTAGGTAGGCAGAGAGGATGGACCGCCACCAACAGTCTTGACACACATTCCTCACTTTACTCTCATGCACAAGATTTTGGGTCGCTTTTACGACTCCTTCTTGTGTTCAACAGTTCGGTTGTGGAATGATTTGACGGCCTGTTTCCTCCCTCCCTCCAGGATTTCTTCGTGACCCGGATGCCCTCCTTCATTTTTCAAAAAGTCCCTCCACACAGCATTCCCAATTTGTCTCGTACTTTGATGTTATTCCGACTCTTTGACATAACCCAACTCGAGTCTTCCGCGGGCGTCCCCGACTTCTAACATTCAATTTCGCTTCATGTATGTAGGTACATCGTTCTTCTTTCACTATTTTCTACTTTTATCCGCTCTGCCTGTCCAAACCATCTAAGTCTCCCTTTCTTCGTCTTATTTATTACGCTAACATCAGTCTTTCTTTGCGGATCACCACATTTGTAATACATACTATCATGCATGGTTTTACCACAAATGCGCCTGAGGATTTCATTTTTACAGCCAAGTCTATCGGCAGACAAAAAATATTCAATTTTCTTCAATGTTAAGATTATTATTATAAGGGTTTTTTTTATTGATCACTTTATCAGTGAGATATTTGCGGCATTTTTTATTCCGCCCGCATTGCTATTTGATAAACAAAATAGTTAATGATGTATTTACCTGAAGACGGCGCGGAACGCCAGTCTGAGATGTAATCCGTGATGCTGGCTCCACGGGCGGTAAACAATAATCCAAAAAGAACTACTGCGACAGAAATTGTCCAATGATGTGCACCGAAGGATGCGTGTATGTTATTTCGCATCTTCGTAACTTAAAAATAGCGGAGACACTTGTAATTAAAACACGCACACTTCACGGGACATGACACTAGCACATTTTGTTTTGTTTAACGTGGGAATTTACGTAATAAAACGTGTGGGATTGATTCGTTTTCGCAGCGGCGAACTATTGACAGCCGCGGCGTACACTTCGCGGTACGGAACGCTCGCACAGCAAAGCCCACTTGTCACAACAAAACACTGAAATAGCTACTTTTCCAAGACCCGAGCGAACAACGAGCAAAATTGCCAGGACAAAAAATTCAAATTGCAAAACATGAAAAATCCCTAATAATGCCCAAATATCGCCAACTGAAACTCCTTACATTTAGAGAGGCAGTCAAAATATTATATATTTTTTAGCAATTCCACAAAGAACTCCACAGGAGGGCCACGGGAGGACCTGAGGAAAATAATTTCCCCCAGGGCCCAGGGCCTATCATCTTTGGGGATAGCGTATGAAGGTTATTTCTGAGGAAAGAAAGGAGTGAACCTGGGTTTTGAATAGACCCATGTTATTGTATGGGGGGGGCAACATAGAGGCAAGAAAATCATTACATACTCTGCTGGGCTAATAAACACAAAAGAACGAGTCGTTGAAGCCATTCGTTTTCATTATCGTGGGACAAAAATGCCAACCGTGGAACCGTGTTTAAATGATGGGCACGCGTTTGACATGTTTCCTGATTTTCGATTGCAAGATGAGAGGGGAGAGGGTGCAAACCAATCTCCTGAATTTAATAAAAAGATGTTTATGTTGTTCAATTATGGCATCTTCGCCGATACCAAAATCCCCTAAATTTTATCCAAAACTCCCTTCCTCCGCGAGAACTCTCTCTTTCTCCCTAGATCTAGGGAGAAAATGTTGCGTGCAAGTTCCTTTTTCTCAGGTTGCGCGTGCGCATGCGCCATGCGCCAAAACTGTCTGCATTCACTTAGGCATCGTGCATACGATGGAAGTATTTATTTAATTTTTTTTAAAAGAAAAAGTAAACATGTTTGATAAATGAAAACATAATAATAATCCACAAACTCAATACAACAACTTCCCAACACATAATCAGCCAATAAATGTTTTAACACACTCCCAGATATACAAACTTCTTTTTTAAACACTTTACCTCAAACTAATTTGGTAGGTATAATATCGCACGCATTTAAAGAAAAATCGGTGTAAAAAGCACCAAAAGGACCAACAAAAAACGTTTCGCATTTTTTAAAAACAGTTTAATAACCGTTCAAATTTTGTTTATGATTGTAAATTTTAGTCATTTTAAATAATATTAGTATGTTTTCACTGCAAAATATTGTTTTTTAATCATTTTTTTTATAAATAAATGCTTTATTCTATAACAGGTATATGTAAAGTAAATAAATGAAATAAAAAATCTTTATACAAATATGTGTATTCAGGCATATATTTTTTTAAATAATTAGATTAAAGGTTTTCTATTTTTCTGTACAGTACACCGACGTTCATGGTTGCATCCCCAAAATTATTTTATGTAAAAATGTTTTAATGATATAATTTTAAAAGACGTTTTATTTAATTAACAAAAAAAATAACATTTTCACAACCTGAGAAAAGTTGTGATTTATTTAATTATTTTTTCTTAACTTTTTTAACTTGGGAGGGGGGTATGGGTACAGCCATCCCGGGAACCAAATTTATTGGATAATCAACATATTCGCCATAGGTCACCCCAAGTGGATCGCTTCGTTTGGTGCCTTAGCAGAAGCTCCTGGGTTCATGAGGTGAGGTTTGGCTAGGTCGGCTGCGGATTCCTTTAATTAGCTACTGCGTGGCAGGCTATATCAAGAGAGCTTAATTGAGGCAGACCTTTGGACCTCTACAGCCAGACTCTGTCGACCTGTCGCCTTGCACCGTAGTGGAGCAATGGATTCATACTTCCGTCACTTCTGGACACACTGACTGCCATATTCGTATCCACCCTTCATACTTTTTTCATTCCCAGAACTTCCTTTCCTTTAAAGACCCTCCACATAGCATGCCCAAAGAACGCGTAGGTCCCAAGGGAAATTATTTTTCTCAGAGCCTCGTGGATCTAACATAAAAAAAAAGTTTCATTTAGCAGTAGGGAGCAGTTGGGACTCTTGTGCGCTTATTATATAAAAAAAAAGATATTACAAGAAAATAACTGAAGCGAAGAAATTATATTATTTTTCATTGAACAGTGAGTGTGAACGAATCATTATAAACCCAGGATCTTATTAAAATATATATTATGGTAAACGAAAATATAATTATGCCAATACAAAAAGATGTATTTAATGGCTATTTTAGTCTAACAGCACGTAATTAATTTCTGAGAAAGCGTTTTTCTGACATTGCCGCTGTCATTCTTTATCCATAGAAAAAAATCTAATATCTATTATCGAAACGAAAGTCTTGCGCAAATAAACTTGCGTTTCTTCGGAAACAAGAATATTATTAATTTTGTAACAAATTAGAAGGTAATTCGTAAGTCTTAATCATTATTTAATTTCGACTTCAATATTGAATGTTTTAACAACTATTATTGTAATCTTTTAACCTTACATTTATTATGTAATGTCAGCACCAAACGTCAAATCTATTATAAAATTGCATAAAAAAGTGTCTCTTATATCAGTTTATACAGTTAATTTTTGGTGTTTTAAGAAAATATCGGTTCGGTTAATGAATTTATCATTTCCCCTTTGTGCGAAGTAAAGTAAATAAATAAGTTGATGGACAGTTTTGTTGTTGTTTTTTTTATGCATTTTATTTGTTATCTCCAGGGCAATGGGAGGCGACGGACATGGGCATGGACACGGTCACGGCCCGGCGTACACAGTACCGGACTGGCAGATATACAAGGTGGAAGACATCCCCAAATTGATGAAAGTCAAAGAGAAACTGGCTAAAAGAGGGTTATCTGACCCGTGGCTCAGGTACCTTATTTTCTTAAAAGCGGAGACAGTATCCGGATAGTTCCCGTAGTAATTATTCCACTAACCTTCGAATTTTTATTCGGCACGGATTTTGGAAATTGCACTACGTTTCAGCTTAATTACTAAAAGAATCATTAAATAATCCATAAGCTGACACATTTTTAAGCACAGATTATGGAAATCATACTTCATTTCAATAATTACTACAAGAAACAACGGTGAACGATCCACAAGCCGCAGCATGCCGCTACACTTTTAATAGGCATAAATTTTGAAAAGTAAAGTATTTTTAAACTTAATTACCAAAAAAACATCGGTTTCAGTCGTGATAGATGGAAAAATATGCGATTTTCATTCAAAGTAAAAAAATTCCCATGTAAAACATCTCCATATCTGCCATATTTTTTTGTATGGATTTGACATTTGCGAAGTTTTGTTTCAAGCTAAATACGCATGAATGACTTAATTTACCTAAACTAAGAACCCATTTTGTGTACGTAAATAAAAAATAATAAATAGTTGGTTCGCTCCTTCCTTTCCACAAAAAGATCCCCAAAGATGACGTAGATCTTGAGGAAAATTATTTTCCCCAGGGTTTCCTGTGTGTCACCGATGCATTTGACCAATCAAATATTACCTATGTCCAAAAAGTCAGTTTTAGCAAATCTCCTCGTCAGCCTTATCCAGCAGGGAAATTGGAGTAGGAGTCACGTTCCTCAGCAACGCGAACATGACTTAAGAATTTAAGTTTTATTTTCTGCTTTATCGTTAAGATTGATTTATTTCTTTGCAGGAACGAAGTGTGGAGGTACGATCGCAAGCATTTTCCTAGTTTGGGCACCCGCCTAAGGATATTTGGATCCCGTGGAATGATCGTCGGGCTCACCGCCTTTGGTCTGACCGTGGCCTACACAGAACTGACCAAAAAGAAAGGAGACCATGGCCACGGCCACTAAAACCCTCAAAACATTGTGCAAATAGCAGGAGTAATATTAATTTATAACATACATACATACAACATCGTCTCTTCAACTATTGACGAGTTTGGTCTCCTGCCGTTTCCCCCCCAGTTTGTTATGCCGTAGACAGTAATAGGTTTCTTAATGAATTACTTGGTGTAACAATTATTATATATTCAATCAAGCAACTATTGTGAACCCTGCTTGCTTTAACAGTCTGTGTTAATGATTCTGAATGCTTTAAGTTCACTGTTAACCTTATTAATGAATGAATATCTTTGCAGCCGAGGGAATAGACAATATCAAATACTTATCATCTCTTTGTATGTTGAATCTTAAACTTCATTTTCTGCACGGCTTTTCTACAATGTTATTTTATTTGTAAATTCATGTTTAGATAATAAATTAAAATTGAAATAGAAAATGTTTTTTTCTTCTTCTTTGTTATGGGATCTAGCTGATTAGTTAGGCATCTCCAAATACCAAGTTTTGAGATAATGAGGAAAGCGATAATCGGATGCTCACCATAAATCAAATGTGTTTGTGTTTTACGTATTAAAATTTCCTATAAAATAACACCGGGAGGCATAACGGTCCATACATTAGTATGACATTTTGAAATTTCCTACTAAGTAACCCAGAAACATCAATTTTTTGTTTAATTCACTATAAGTTTCTGTGCATTATAATTGATTTGGTGGTATTTTTGAGTAATCTGAGTATTGTACCAGATAGAGGGTACACTTTTACATATAACTGCAAACTCAACTCAAATTGATTTTTCGGAGATGTCTGACTAATCAACTGGACAGTTGATATGTCTTGTGTATAGATAATGAAATTAACAGAGAATGTGGCAAATGTGGCGCTGACTGTCGCCCAGCTACAGTTATACACATTTAGGACACAGTAATTAACTTTTTTTTACGTGAATATTGCACAAGAGTTCCAACTGCTTCCAACCACTTGGAGCTAGTGAGAATACCCCATCCCCATAGGGTATTTTGTGATGCAAGGCGGTCGCGAGGGGAAGAGGAAAGTGGGGAAGTACCTGACTATTCAGATCTGGTCACCAAACACGGCTAAAGCCACTTCAAGCAACATTTCAATTCTGAATGATGGCCTTATACCAGGTCAATACTGAGTATCGTCCACTCTGAAAAAAACTATCGTCCACTGGTACCAAGGTACCAGTGGCGGTCGGTGACTTTTTGTTCAAGGGACGCTACATACAGTACATACCTAATATCAAATATAAAAGTCTATGGACTAGCCCACGAACAAGATGCAAAAATAGTCTGTCAAATTAGCTCTATACAACCTTTATGCTTCACATAAAATATTACAGTTCCCTACTTAAATTAATTAAACAGGTATTCCGAAAGATATTTAATATGTATAATCAATCAGATTCGGCTATTCAAGACAACAAATAACTGTCGAAAGGTGGTCAGGCAAACAAATCTCTAATGGTACTAAGTCCGCTCGCTTCGGATAAACTATTCTGCGCACTATGCCTGTAAGCATTAAAGTAGTTTTCTGTGCATTGGATGTTCCTATGGAATCCGTATTCGGCCTTGCTTCAACCATCGCAGGCTTGACTAAAAACGCATGCGCGAATATCAAAAATGTCACACTCGTTTCTGCTCCATGGACGCAAAATGAAAAGAGCATCCACTGTTTTGTTAGTGTTGGTGAGTTTACACGACGTGCGAGCATTGAGAAAGTATATATATTACATATGTATTTCGACCTGCTCCGTGTTTCGTGTTAGTGTTGGTCCCTGAGGTTGGGACGATGGCGCGCGGTGGCAGTGTCGTTATTACAGTATTTAGTGCGGTTTACGGCTAGAAAAAAATAAATCTAAGGCTTTTTAATTTGGAATATATACATAATAATAAATATTATACTTATTTTAAACCTAGAAAAGAAGGGAAGCGCAGCACACAGTATGTATGGACGGACCGCGCCTGCTGATAACTTATAAAAATTTATGAAATAATAAAATTTACTTGCGCACGTCGAGATTTGACCACAGAGACCATAATATAATACCTTCCAACTCCCCCAACAGGTCAACGAAATTGACCATCTATTCAAGAAAGAAATTCGATTTTTGACAATGTGTGATCTATATTACATTTCACTAGTAATAAGACGAGGCTTATATTTTAAAGTTTATTTTTACATAACATCATTTTACTAAGCAGACTAAAACATGCTTAAAATAATCGTCAATCACCATTGCTATATTCCAGGGGGGCCCACAATATCAATATTTTAAGTGTAATTTTACAATATTCTTTTCTTCTCTTAGAAACTATGAAGATGTACAAACTTACAAGATGGCATAGGAATGTGAAATGATTCAATTAAACAGATCTAAAAAATAAAATATTACAAGTAAATTCTAGACAAATTCTATTTCATAAGGCCGTAGTAAACTTCTAAGAACTAAAGTTTTATTGTAATACATGATAAAAAAAATAGCATATTCATTAGAAAAATGCCATCCAAATGAAAATTAGAATTGCTCTGTTCCCGGGTACCTTTTTTTAATTCTTGCCACCCCGATTTGTTCATACTTGTGGTCTAGAAGTGGGACTTTTCAATCACAATTTTTGGTTGTCCCTTTCTAAACAAAAATCCTCTTTTCTATCAAGTCTTAACTAGAAATGCTTCCCCTCTATTTAACATTTCATCTCTTCTTCATTTCACTCGAGTGATAGCTACCCAAATTTGGGTAGGTAGGTGATTTCATGAATTTAGTTTGAACTTCTTGATTTAGTAGATAGCTTGCTTAATCCATTGGCCACAAACCCCGGCAGCCTGCCGGATTAGAAAAAAGTCCGCCAAAAAACTGGAAAACGAGCACGACAGCGACATTTTTGAATAAAATTTTAAATAATGCCCAACGCTCTGTAGGTAATTATTCACTCATTTCGTAGAATTGGCAATAATGTGTCATTATGTTTTCTTCCTGATATTTGTGTTCCAAGTTTTGTTTGCAGCCAGCCGCCATTTAATTTCCTTCAAAATTGCGAGCAGTTCTAGGCTTTTGGCAGTGACCCTGCATGTCCCTGATTGCTTCGGGGACTATCATACCAAATTATTTTATTAGTATATATGTACGTAAAAAACAAAAATTATTAATGTTCGATTTATGAATATTACGTTTTTTTGTAACTTGTGAAAAAAAAACTTAAGAAAAAAGAGGTTATATTTGTATCCTTATTTACACATAGGTATCTTAATATTTTTAACATTTTTCTTTACCTTAATCCAATGTGTAAACAATTCATTTGAACATATGGTTCAAAAGTTACAATAGATTTAGTACACCAACGCAGGTTTCAATTTTTGGTACAAAATTAATTATCTGGCCAATGGGTTAAGCTTCTATCGAATATCAAGAGATGTCACTGATGTTCCTCTCATGAAATATTCCAGATGTAAAACACAGTTTTGCATGTATGCCATAGGTGGAGATACGCTCATATCTGGTTTTGTAATAAGTTTAACAGTAATTGAGTTATTTTAAATTAAAAAATAATTTAATACTTTCTCCTCTCCAAATAAGAATCGAATCGAATCGAATATAAATCAATTTAAATTGATTTATATTAGTAGCATCGATGACATGTTGTGGAAGTTTGTTCTAAAGAAAGTGTTTCCTAGAATTGGATGCAAAAAGTGTTTTGTTGATTTTTCTGGAATATCCAGTGACCAGTTATCCAGTGGCCAGTATCAAAGTGACCAGCTCAGGTACGGGGGCTCCATCGAAGCCAGAGTTAAGTTAGTCTCTCAGAAACTGGGCGTACTGTACAGGGCCCGCAGATACTTTAATAGTACACAACTGCTGTACCCTGTACAAATCGCAAGTGCGCCCCACGGTTGAATTTGGCAGCCACCTCTGGTCTGGAGCCCCAAAATACCTAAAAATTGCAATTTTTAGAGCACAGGCGTTGGGTGGGAATCCTTGTTATACCGGTATTACAATGGAAGATGCTTCGAGGAACTAGCGTCATTGATCCCCTCGGCACCGGTGCATAGTCAGGAAACACGCCAAACACGCGCCCAACATTTGTACACGGTTGACATTGGTCACATGAGAACGGGTCGTTTCTATGACTCGTTCTCGAGTCCAACAGCTCAGTTGTGGAACGATTTGCCGGCCTCTGTGTTTCCTCCCTCCTACAACATGGGTCTTTTCAAGACCCATGTTGTAGGAGGGAGGAGGGAGGGAGGAGTGAACATGGGTCTTTTCAAGACCCATGTTCACTCCTTCCTCTCCTCAAAAACACCCTCAACACAGCATCTTCAAAGATGACATAGCCCCTGAGGGAAATTATTTTCCTCAGGGCCTCCTGTGTGGAGTTAATGTAAAAAAAAAAAATCCACGGAGATTACCATTTTTGTGTTCACGAAATACACCCACAAAGCATTTCTCGTGTATGTACTTCTTTATTATAAGGCTGAACGTAAGGCTGGAAATACTTAACATGATCTGTGCAGCTGTCGCATAATATGTGATCCATCAGCAGTTACCCCTGTGTGGGACAGATTGCGTTGAAACTGCCAGCAATGTAAAACATAACATGAAGAAGGAGGAAGATAACATCATGAATAAAGAGTTAATTTTCACATTTAAAAATCATTTTTTTCACACCCCCCTGCTTATGAATGCTGAGCCTTGTTAATAAACGTGTTTAAAATTTCACACAACTGATAAACAACCATTTGTTGGCAGTGGGGGCTCTTCCCTCGGGTCAAATAGTCAATGACCACCCAAAATTATTAGTTTACAATTGATCATAATTTGCAATATTATACAAATCTAAACAACAAATGGTCTTATTTGGGAGACGGTACAGCCGCCCTGGGAACCATTTATTGGATAACCAACACTCCTGTCGTAGGTCGCCCCAAGTAGTTCGCTACGTTTGGTGACTTAGGGATATCCGTGTTCATGGGCTGAGGTTTATTTAGGTCTTGGCACCCAATACGTTTGCCCACCTACAGCGTGACATGCCCCAGATTAGGAGATTGGTTGAGGGAGACCTAACCTAGACCTCTCCAGCCGGACTCTCTCGACCCATCGCCTTACATCGTAGTGGAAGGGACCACCCCTCATACCCTTTTCCTTCCCAGAACTTCATCTCCTTCCTTTCCCTAAAAAGACCCTCAAGACAGCATCCCCAAAGATGACACAGGTCCTGAGTGAATTCTTTTCCTCAGGGCGTCCTGTGTGAAACTCATGTAAAAAAAAAAAAAAACTAATTTATTTGAAAATGTACCAGCAGACAGCGGGGAGTAGTGACATCTAACCTCTCAAATAGAAGCTTCATTTCCCAACAATCTATGGTTGGCTAAGTCAATTTATCAAATGACTCGCTATGATATCTTCTGTCTCTTTACACGCCGTACAGTAAAGGAGATGGCACTATGTTATGTTGTAAAAATGCTCTCGCATGCTGAAGACAGTTTGGGTCATTGTCGTGATGGAGAAAGCACAATGAATATTATGTGTTTGAAAGAGATGGTTTGATAAAAGTAGGTTGGTTTTGCATACTGCTTGCTTGTCGCATGAAACAATTCATTACAAAATGTAATTTGACTCTCAAATTCATGATTTATGTATTTGCAAATGAATAAAGCTAACATCAGCTTATATTGCAATATGTACGAAAATAAAAATTAGTCGCACATACAGTTTAAATCTAGTCTCCTTCAACGGGAGCAATTTTCCGAACAGGACTTCCATCGATATGCTTGGTGTAACTCTAAGTGACCAGCTCAGGTACAGGGGATCCATCGAAGCCAGAGTTAAGTTAGCCTCTCGGAAATTGGGCATACTGTACAGGGCCCACAGATACATTAATAGTACACAACTGCTAACCCTGTAAAAATCGCAAGTGCGCCCCACAGTTGAGTTTGGCAGCCACCTCTGGTCTGGAGCCCCAAAATACCTAAAAAAACCCTTGACTGCAGAAATGGGCGGTCCGTTTGATAGATTCTCCTAACTTAACAAACGGACCCCCCCCCTCCTTTCACTGTATTATTTTTGAAAAACTTTCCAGTTCCGTATCCCTAGAACGTACTAAGAATTGGTAGGGTAAAAATTATCAGTTGTGTAAAATTTAAAACACGTTTATTAGTAAGGGGTATAGTTTTTAACCCGTGGGTAAACTTTTCACGACACTCCGTGCAATATTTTTTAATGATTTTTACTTCAAACAGACTGTCCTAAATAATGTGATTCATCTACAAATCTGAAACTTTATATGTACATACTGGGTGCGTTGAGAATTTTCGGAAGATACAGAAATACTATTAAAATGTTTGATACAAACGGTTTTTAGGCAGAAGACCACAGATCACAGAATATAAATATCATTATTTTAATTGGGTAAAATAATTTCTTTATGCTTGCTTTGACTATTATTATTTTGAAAGAGAAAGCTACTTCTGATTATTATAATAAGTATTCACGTTGACGATCTCGGCTTCAATTCATCGTAGCACGGCCTCAGGAAGATGTAGTTTTTCTTTGTTGGATTGTAATGTTCGTAGCCCTGGAACAATTTTTTTTTTATTAGAACATGTTATATATTGAAGAGCAGAAAATCTTCAAAATACTGCACGAAAATTACCTTGATGAGTTTTATTCAAATATCAGCAAAAAAAAAAAACTCCCACAAAAAGAAATATATCGACCCATAATAGACAGAACAGCGTAAACAACATTTTTGTCAAATTACGATTTTTAACGAAAACTGTTCAGTGCAGCCTTATACATCAGTGACAAAAATATTGCAGCTCTATCTTATACGCCTGACACTTTTTTGAAGCTGTAGTTTTTAGCGTAAGCGACTATGGTCGGATACGGTGTTTACGCTGTCTAAGCTGTCGGTCGAGAATGTTTCAGTTTAGTCGGTTTGCGTCTAATTTTTTTTTTTATTATCATATTTTTATTTAGCTATAAAACTTAACATTTTATATCTAATACAATCTAATCTTAAACTACTATAATATTGAATTTTTAACTTCCCAACATTGATACATAATCTATGAAAAACTGCAAGACTTTTAGCCTCCTTAACATTTACCTCCTTAAATTATTGCATTTTTCCCAACCGTCTGGAGCCAGTGAAACTATGGTTACAAAAATTTTGGTATGTTGTGAGGCTGAAGGTATTGGGGAGGGGAAGGGGTGTGAAAAATGTAACTGGCTGTTGAGATCTAGTCACCAAACACGGCTAAAGCCATTTCAAGTAATAAGTCTAATTATACACTATACACCAGCGCAAAATTACAAAATAATATATAATATAACTTTTTTGTTTGTTTATTTGTTTATTTGTTTATTTATTTAAGGAACATAAACAGTCTTAGTAATATAATATACATAAGAGAATAATAAAAAACAGACCAATTATTAATGTTCACAGATAGGTATTTATAAAGACTAACTGAATGTAAACTAAAATATTTAAGAAAAATGAAAAAAAAAAAACAGAACTAAGCAGCAATTTAAAAAAATAATAATACAAATCCAAATTCAACAAATAATAAACCAATACACAACAATAAAATAAGTATGATTATAACTGTAATAGACTGCAAATTAGGTATTTGGGTTGGGAAGGGTAGGAGGAGGAGAGGGTTAAAGGAAAGTTAAGGGAAAGTTGCCACGCAAGTAATATAAAAATATTAGATACAATTAATTTAATAATCATGAATATGTGTTATTCGCACCTAGAATGTTATACAATGAATTTTTGTAATGACAGTAACTAGCAGTGAATATGTCAGCACGTGTGTCTATATTCGCAAATTTATTGTTATAGAAGTTACATGTCCTTTGCATAAATTCATTTTGATTGGAATTGGTGTTGCATCTGTCAATATAGAAAAGGGTATTTTGTCTACTATATCGAATCGGCGCGTGGAAATTTATTTTGTTTAGCAACTCCGGGCAGTCAACTTTAGAGTTAATGATTTTGTACAGGAGCATCTGATCAGCGACAAGCCTCCTGTTGAGTAGTTTCGTGATTCGAAAATGTTTCTCGATTTCGTCGTAAGAGTTGTATACGTTGAATGATTTAAAATTGAGGAATTTTAGAAATCGCTCCTGAACTCTTTCTAACCTGTTAACATAAACAATATAGCGCGGGTTCCAAACTTGTGAACAGTATTCTAGGTGAGGACGAACGAATTGTAGAGAGAAAAGTCTTAGTGTTTTTGAAAAATTTGCATGTTCTCAGTACAAAACCTAGACTTTTTGTTGCTTTGGTGACAATGTTATCAAAGTGTTTTTCAAATGTAAGTTTAGAGTCCAAAATAACACCGAGGTCACGTATATAATCTTTATTTGTTAACTGCGATCCAGAAATGGTGTAATCGTGCAGTATTTTCACATGGTTACGTGTGAATGTAACTTTGCAACATTTAGAAATATTAATAAAAAGTTTATTTCTTCGACAGTAATCCGTCAGTCGGTCAAGATCTGCTTGTAAACGCACAGAACAGTCCGGGGAGCTTATAGGAAGGTATATCTTCATGTCGTCAGCAAAAAGTAAAATATGAGAGTTGTGAAAACATGTCGTAATATCATTTATATAGATAGAGAAAAGCAAAGGACCCAAAATGGACCCCTGAGGCACACCGGAAGTGATGATTTTCCAGATGGAAGAAAATCCACCCACTGTCACAGCCTGGGACCTGTTTGTCACGTATGAAGATAACCAACGAAGGAGATCTCCATGAATACCATGATTAGCAAGTTTTCTAAGGAGGACGCTGTGATTGATCTTGTCAAAGGCTTTGCTATAGTCGGTGTAGATTGTATCAACTTGCACACGTTTATCCATGGAGGCAGACAAAAAATTTGTAAATATTATAAGATTTGTAGCAACAGAGCGACCTGCAAAGAATCCATGTTGAAATTCATTGATTGAATTCTTTAGCACAGGGAATAACTGGTCATAGACTATGTTTTCGAACACCTTTGAAAAAATGCAGAGTTTGGAAATGGGTCTATAATTATCTGCTTCACACTTAGTTCCCGATTTATGAATTGGTGTGATGTATGCTCTTTTCCATGTATCAGGAAATGTACCAGTCTTGAGCGATATATTATACAGTATTGATAGAGGAAGTGACAAATGATTTGCACACTCGGTAATGAACAGTGGTGGGATACCATCTGGCCCAGCTCCCTTGCTGGAATCGAGCCGATTTAAATATTTAGATACAAGGTCAGCGTCGATAAAAATTGATCCCATTGCACAAACCTGCTTAGCTACAAAGTCATTGCAGGAAGTCCCCAGAGGGTCAGGCGGTTCGTAGACAGAATGAAAATAATCAGCAAATAAATTACAGACTGCCTGGCCACCCTCGGCTTTTAAATCCTTAAGATTTAATACGCTGGGAATAGATGCTGATAGTTTTTTTGATTTAACATATGACCAGAATGCCTTGGGATCTCTGGCGATATTCTCTTCAGCGTTATTAATAAAGTCTCTTTTTATCCGAATAGTAGTGAGACAAACGATATTTATGTTTGCTTTCCCCAAAGGAGAATGCAATCATTATCGTACATCTCCCTCACTCGTATTAATCCCTCAGGAATCAGGCATTTTGTCAAAATATTTCCGATTTGCAATAAATCCAAATAAATAGACGATTTCTGAACATAACTGAAAACTAAACACCAGTGGCGGCCAGCTCTAAGGTGCGGAGGAGCGGCGCACTCCCAAAATTTCTGCTAATCTAAAAATTCCCGAGCGCCAAAAAAACATACAAAATTTCCAACACGCCTCATCATAGTTCACAATATACACTTGGGTTATAATGCGTACATAATATAGGTGACTATATAATTGCGCGTGTAACAAAGCAGATCGTTGTGTGCCTATACAATAAAACAATGCAGACTGTATGTTATGATAGCAAATATTTCATTAGAATTTCGGATGCGTCGGGAAGACGTTTGGATGTGATAAACTGAACATTTTTTTAACTCGATTTTCGTGCCAATGAGTACATACCTACAATTTTCTGGATAAGTTTAAATTAAGGAATGAACTGTTGATCGAATTTGAATTTACAACTCTTTTACAATAATGGAATATGGGATGCTTTTTCAAAGTGTTGTTAAAAATTGCCTTCATAATCCCTGTGACGTTGGTTTATATTGAGCGGTGTTTTTCAACTTTAAAAAGAATTTAGTCTTTCTTAAGAAATACAATTAATTCAGACTCAATGCATCGCATGCACCCAGAGAGTTTAATAATGTTAGAATTAGTAGTACAGTCCATTGTTATCCTACGAGAAACTGCAAAGATTTTAGGCTTCCTAAAACAAATTTATCGGGAACACAAAACAATATTTATTATAAAGGGTTTAAAATGTTCAACAACTCCCGATAAATGTTATAGGCTAAAAGTCTTGCAGTTTTTCGTAGATTATGTCTCAATGTTGTGAAGTCCAAATTTTAATATTATAGTAGATTAAGATTAGATTATATTAGATATAAAATGTAAGTTTTATAGCTAAATAAAATATACTAAAAAAAAAAAAGAGACAACGGAGGATCGACCTAATTCACAAATAGGTAGGAATTTTCATAATTAAATTTATTTTAATTAGAGTAGGTAGTTATATGTTTATTAGCGCTTTAGTTTTTTAGCACAAGATTTTCACCCATTTTTACGAGCACCAGCCGCCACCGCTAAAAACTGTTTTTAGCGGTGCATTATATTAACAGAGACATTTACAAATGATGAGTCACCAGACTATCAGCTACCCAACTATACATACACTCTGACAAAAATAAATATTTAAAGGTGATGAATACGTTTACAAATGTTATTATTAGATCTGTCCGTACCTTTGACCAGTCGTAGCTGACGGCATAAGCGAAGATCTGCCCGTTGCTGTTGAAGGCGCACTTGGTGATGCTCTGGTCCATCTGCTCCGAGGACTTGAGCTTGGTGCGCGCGTCCTTGTCCCAGAAGGAGAAAACTCCGTCCGATCCAACCGTAGCCAGCGTGCCGTGCTCGGGATGGAAGGCGATATCATTCACCGAGTAGATGTCCTGCAAACGTGATCAATAATTAGTACATAGATATATATAACATGAAACATAACATGCATATAATTTCCGTTTAGAAATTCAAAATAATCACCACACAGCATCCCCAAAGATGACATGGGTCTTGTGGAATTTTTTTTCCCTCAGCGCCTCCCGGGTGGGGCTAATGTGAAATAAATAAATAAACGGGAGATAATGCAACTTCTATTAAATAAAATTAGGTTATGTAAATAAAAAATATTACCTGTGCTCCATTTTGCACTCCGTTGGATCTGTGGCACTTGAATGTGAAGTTGTCCTTGGGATTGGTGGGGTTCACATACTGGATGGCCACTCGCCCCTCTATACTGCCAAGAGCAAATCCTGAAATAGACCAGAATTCAAACACATAGTAAACAATTTTACTACATATATCGTCACCTTGATACAAAACCATTCCTTTTACTCATTTCTATAACCAAAATTATTTTCAGAGCCATATTTCTTGTATTTCCGCAGATACTTGTTGTATGGCGAAGTTCTAACATCAAGCTTTTAAAGCTTCCATTATCTTGACGGCCTCCGTGGTCCCGAGGTAAGATTCTCGACTCACAATCCGAAGGACGCGGGTTTAAACCCGGCATGCGCAAATAAATTTTATTTGATTAAATTGTGGTATTTCACATTTAATTGATTAAAAATAATATATAGTATATTTGCGGCATGTTCCAGAGTGGAAGATACTCTCAGTATCGCCCTGGTGTAAGACCACCATTCAGAATCAAAACGACGCTTGAAATGGCTTTAGCCGTATTTGGTGACCAGATCTGAATAGCCAGGTACTTCCCACCTTCCTCTTCCCCTCCCCACTACCTTCAGCCTTACAACATACCTCAATCGGGGATGCCATAGTCTCACTGGCTCCAGACGGGAGCAGTTGAAACTCTTGTGCGGTATTCTTATAAAAAAAATTTAAAAAACGGGGGCGGACGAAAATTGTGTCACTTCAGTCTGGCAGAATATCTCAATATGATGTCTCAATGAAACCACGGAGGCGGCCCAAATTTGTGTCACTTGACGGTCTGGCAGAATGTTTCAGCATGATGTCCCATTGAGACCACGGGGAAGCGGCCGAAAATTGTGTCACTTAATAACAGTGTGGCAGAATGTCTCAGCGTGATGTCTCATTGAGATTGAAGAGTAGGCTTCAGGAAATGGACACTGTAAGTGGCATAAGCAAAAGTTTATGAATTTACCTGTGGGCTGTTTGGAGGTCTTATCTTTGAAGATGGCCACTGCCCTGTGCTGGTACTTGAGGGGAGATTCCACTCTCTTAAACTCCTGCGGCTTACCCTCCAGGGTATACAGGATCAGTCCTCGACTGGCAGTGCTCACTACAGCCATGGGGTATTCCTACAAATTACAGTCTCTGTAAAACACTTGTACACCAATATATTACAGAGAGGATTATAAATTTAGAACACATAAAGGAACAAACAGTACAGTATTCCCAGGCAGAGCTTGTATGCACATTTCGTACATAGCATTCCAAAACAATGTACGTCGTAACTTACGACGTAAGTTACGACGGTGACAGTTAATTTAAATTAAAAATAAGAGTATAAAACAACACATAAATAATCTTAATGATTGTATCAATTTGATTGTAACTCTGTGGGAGTCGGCACGTTTCCATGCCATATATGCCTTTATTTCTATTATCTATGACTATGTCTAAATGTCAGGCCATGTCAAGAATGTGAACAACAGTACATTATGAGATGCAATTGAGACAAGCTGCGAATTGGAAAGGGGAAAGAGAAGATGTCTAAAACAATTTTAAGCAAAGGACAAACTGATAATACCTAAATTGTTGTCGAAAAAACTTAGCAACTAAATAAACAATTTATTATTATTATTTTTAACTTACCACATCCGCACTATAACATTTTTCCATGAGGTTAATGGTCATCATAGGCTGAGGCGATCTCGTGTCCCAAAACTGAAAAATCCAAAACAACAACATTATTTACTAACGAAAACTACAATCAACTTAATTCATATGTTGCGCAATTAGAGTTGAGGTAAATAGCATGCAATATGTACTTAACTCCTCAGGCTCATTTGTCGCTTTTGGGAACAACTCATATAGGTCTCATAGAAATTCTTATGTATCCCTTACTACCATGTGAGAAATTCTTTACTTCATAGTGAGAAATATGATCTAAACCACGGGTGCCCAGCCCAAATCGTTTGATGGGCTAAAAAAATATTACTCTGCTTAGGTGGGCCACTGGGGGGAGTGAGGGACATAGAAAAACTTAATTTAGGCAGCAGGCTGGGCATACCTGATCTAAACAGTGTTAGAAAGAGAAAACATCAGGCTCTATATTCAAATCTACACTTTTTTAAATATAAAAAGATGCTCTCAGTTTATTTGTTCTCCTTTTTACTGACAATCGTACGAACAGCAAGGCTGTTTTAGCCTTTTTTAGCTAGAGATCGGGGAACAGGGCTGTGTAATATTGTAACCCGTTTCAGTGTTTCTTTGATCATGTTTAACCTAAAAGAAGTAAATAAATAGATCAGAGAAAATCTCTCAGAATGTTTTTAAATTAAGAAAAGGACCCAAACACAATCTTAAACAGAGGAGGTTAAGTTTACCTAAATTAATACACAAAGCTTTGTCAGTTTGCAACATGCTGCAAGTACGCCAGCAATGTATATATGTGAGTCATAACTGTGTAATAGAGTGTAAACAACTAACCTTCAATGTTTTATCCCAAGAACCGGTCATGAGGCAGGAATAGTTAGAAGCCTTCATCCAATGGCAGGTTTTAACTGGAGCATCATGAGCGGCCACCTTCAAAGACATACATTCTTATTTTATAACAGCAAATAAAGAATAGAAACAAAGAGAGATATATATTTTACATTTTACCGATAAATTCAAGAGTATATTCTAAAATTTTCAAATATTTTCCTCAAAAAATAACGGAGATATCAGCTGCGCACATTGTGAGTCGCCGTCCGGCTGGGCAATTTGTGTAACTCCTGGAAGTCACAATTTTCACTTGAAATCAATTTTTCAAGAAAATTTAATTTTTTTATAAATGTTTCTTTTATTTGAACCTCACTCATAAAAAAAACGAAAATTAATATTTTTTTGAGAAATGTGATTTTTTACCATTATTTTGTACATTTTTTGCAATAAAAAAATAGTTAAAACAAAGTTACTATTTAGGATTGAGGTTCAAATAGAGCGCATTTATATAAAGAAAATATGTGCCGAGTTTGATCAAAAACTGTAGGAGCTAGAGGTTATACAAATTCGAAAAAAGGAGTTTTGAGAAAAACGCGTTTGAACATTAGAGTGGCAGTAAAATATTAGTAGTTTGACAGAAATACACTCACTCAAATGCTTATAACTTTGAAACGGCTTGGAATTTTGGTTTGAAATTTTCAGAATATATTTTTGAATGGTTTTACTATCAATTTATGAAAGACTGGTTTGAGGAAGACCATTTGACCTCTCCAGCCAGACTCCCTCGGCCCATCGCCCTGCACCACAGTGGGAGGGATGGATTCATACATTTGTCCATCCTGGACCCACTGACACCTTGCCTTGCTCCTTGTGGAAGTTATGTAGGCGATTGAGACAAGGGGAAGAAGATGAGATGAGATCTTACCTGCATTGTTTGATTTGTAGCCAAGTCCCAGCATTTAACTTGTTTGTCTCCAGATGCCACAAACACTTTAGTTCCATCCTAAAACAAACAATTTCCAACATACAATCATTTATAGTCCATACAAAACATTTTTTGAATTAAATTAAATGATAAACAAATTAAAAGTATTAAAAAATGATCTCTGATAATAATGATTATTGATTCAGAGACAGTCTGCATATCTCCAGCAAGCAATCAGGTGCAATATAAAAAAAAAATAAAAAAATAGAATCACGACAAATTTAATCCCATAAATAGATTTGACAGGATTTACTATTTTCTGTACATTATTATTATTGTACTCAAATGAATATGTAGCATTTATATTCTTTATAACTACCAAATATGTTCTGAAATATATTAATTTATGTACCTCTATGCCTGTCTCGACACAGGTATATCCTAGTGAGACAGGCATAGACAAAAACCTAATGTAAACATACTGTTTATAGATAAATAAATAAAAAAATAAAAAAAATATGCTATCTCCCATGGTTCATTGGTAGTTTCCTAGCCAGAGAACAACTCAAAAAGGTCTCAGAAATCGTTGTGTCTCCCTTACTATCATGGTTAGAAATATGATCTAAATGGTATTGGAAAGAGAAAACACAATGCTATGTATTCAAATCTAAAAGTTAACCACAAAAGAATTAAAATTTTATTTACAAAACCAAAGTTTCCGAGTGCAATTTGATAAAAATTAAGAAACTTTGTGAATTTTTTAAGTGAAACTTCTTTAGCGTCGACAGTGAATAGAATTTTGGATGAAACGGAAATACATCACAAATAATTGTTATATGACCGGTCGTCGGTCCTAATGCGCTGAATTCGCGCCTCGGCTTGGCCCTCCCGTAGTGTAACGGCCAAGGCGCCGGACAAATCCAAGCGCCCAAAGAGACAGAAATCTAGCGAACCGAGTTCAAACCCTACGTAATCCATAAAAAAATAAACATTTTTATTTTTGTAAATTAATATCCAATCTTCAAACCACTTTAAAATAAACAGGCAAAAGAAAAGAAAGCGAAATCTTGCGACTTTCTAGTTTCACTTCTACCGCATGTGAATTACACACTCCAATTTTTTATTAATTATTTTTACATGAAACGATAAAAAAGTGAGGTTACGATAACGTTTATAATACGTTTGTCTAATAAAACATTTGTGTTTTATTTATTTTTTAATTACCAATAATTTTAGTTAGATTTTTTTTATTTTTAAAGAAAGAAAAAAATTTCCGAGTTACGAATAACGCAAAAATGTTTGAAAATCTCCTACTACCACCTCAGTAAGTCGAAATGTTGCTTGTGTCTTGATGGAGGACTTCGCCAGCTGAGGAATCGAACATGTGACGCCCGGGTGGGACCCAAACGCAATGCCCACTCAGCCACTGACCGGTAGATAAAACGTAAGATGAGCTATTTTTAAAACTCTTAATTTTTATATTACATATTACAATTAATTGTTTCATCTCCTTTCAAAAGCAGTTTTTTGTTTTCGGATACGTGTACAAATATTTCATTTATATAGATTTTATTGCAAAGCGGAAATATTCTGAGCTACTGACTTTTGGTTGAGGCCTGAGGGGTTTTCAGTCCATCTTAGAATTCAAGCCTAGCAAGGATTAAGTGTTAGAATTAGCTGGCTTAAATTTGAGCGGGGTTTCACAAACTTAGCGAGATAAGCAGCAACTGATATACCGGACCTAAGACAGAAAAAGAGAGATCAAACTTACATCGTGCCAGCAAACGTCTAGAACTGGGCCGCCCATAGTCTGCATGGATTTTGGATTTGTTTTTCCGGTCATTTCCACGTCCCAACATCGTACCTGAAATAAAACTAATTAATGAATTCACAAACGTTTGTTTTTTTGTTTAACCCTTCGAATAATGAGAAAATAATATCTTTGAACTTTTGCCTGTCAAGATTTACGTGCAAAATTCCCGATTCTTGCCATGCATTTTAAATGTTCTTTTTTATTAGTTATTTTGTAACTTTTTTGCAAAAACAAAAATTGTTCTAAAATCAAGATAAAATAATCTTTCCGATGTGTTTATTAGAAATCAATTTTTTTTGTTTTTAAACATTAAAATTTTTATATTGAAAATGTAAATTGGCTTAAAAATACGTACCTGGGGATTCCTCAAAAAAATACGTTAAATTAAATAAACTTAAAATTTTAAATACAGATTCATTTTTATAGGAAAATTTGTAATGAAACTGTCACCTCACTTTTTACAACTTTCATACAATTTTATTTTTAAATTTAGTGTTTGTTACGTCACAAATTGGCGCAAAATAAAATCGTCACTTATGATCGGGTTTGTAAAATATCTAACCAATACGCTTGTTTATTTCTAAAACAATAAGAAGCATCATTTCTTTCGCTCTCTAACGTAAAAGAAATCACAAATGTTTATATGACAGGAAGAGAGATATCTAATTTTTAATAATGCACGGTCGCTCTGGGACAATCTGGGTCTCCTGTTATTATAACGGCATATGATGTTTTGGGACAACTTGGGTCTCCTGTGATTAGACGGGTTAAGGCCTACCGAGCCCCAGAACAGAAACTTAAGGCACGGTATAGGCGCTCTAAAAGAAGAAGATTGAGAGATGTAAATACAAATGTTAGAGAGAGCGCGCTAATGATAATATTTAAGCGAAAATTGTGAAAATGTTTGATAAAACACGACTCATTTAAAATAGATCACAAATCTCGTGCGGAACACCCAATTGAAATTAGCATTAGAAATACAGTGAATTTTTTCATACATATAAGATCTAAAGTAAGTGAAACGTACGTGTTTATAATAATTTTCGGAGCATACTTTGCGATTTTTTTCTATTGAGGGAATTTCATATAATTTTTCATAAATATTGACAATCCTATTGTATTTCCCTCTATAATTAAAATAACAATCTCACATTAATTTACTTACCATATATTCTATGTTACCTGCTTTGTGTCAACTATTATATTTGGTGTTATCTATATTTTGTATATCTTATGTTATCTTTATTTTGTTTCTTATATTTTTATTATATTATGTTATTTCTTATATTTTTCCAAAAACATGTACTGCACTATATGTAAAAGCCCTATGGGCGTTTAAATAAATAAAAAATAAAAAATAAAATTTCGGCATGGGGAATGTCTAGATATTATTATCTTCAAAAATAACATATACAGTACAATCTCACTAATCCGGCACTTCAATAGACCGATACGTCCAATAATCCGGCACCCTCTGCCAGCACCTCTCTCGCCCCTCCTGCTTAAACATGGGCAGAAGAAAACGGCATATCTGCCAAAGATATTATAATTCTTCGAAACATGCGAGGAAAGGTTTTTAAGCAAGGACTAAGTTGCACAAAAGCAGACCTCAATTAAGGAGTATTTTAAAACTATGTAATTTTGAGATATGTTAAAGTTACAATAAAACCTGTCAAACAAGAACACAATTATGTACATATATTACATACATTATATTCTCTTTATGAAATGCTTTGTTTTTTTAAATAAGTCTTTTTCACAATATAATCCAGATATCCGAACATTCCAATAATCCGGCACCCTCTGGTTCATAGTGCCGGATTAGTGAGATTGTACTGTATATTTTAAGAGTTAAAAACTAAGAATGTAAGGGAGACATGTAAGAAATCGGTAGAAATTCGGGTGGCAGCGGCGTAATTACTACAAAGCAGCGGCTTAATGACTACAAAGCAGCGGCTTAATGACTACAAAAGTCAACTATTTGCGTTCAGACCAATGGAAAATACTGCATTTAAAATTTTAATTACGTTAAATGAAAATTTGCTTTCATGGTATGGGTTCTGACATATAATTAATATAATTTATGTCCATATTCTATGACATTTTGAATGCAGTGTGTTCCATCGCCCCGAATGCTAATAGTTGTCATTTGTAGTAATAACTAACTAACTAACCATCACGCCGTTTCCCCGCAGGGGTAGGCAGAGAGGACGGACCGCCAAACAACTCGGTCCTGGCACACACTCTTTGCTTCACTCACATTCATACATCGTCTTATACATACTCTTCTATTATTCTGACTTTTTTTTTTTTTTTCCTTTATTTTTCCCAAATTTTACATTAGATGTATACAATATCATGAAATAATAAGAATAATGGGAACCCACTGTCTGTGCGTGGGCAATATAGTTTAATATATTTTATTATTGTACCTTTGACATGGCACGATCAAGTGAATCAGATACTTGAGTCGGGCCATGTCTTCCTCGGGCGTCCCCGACTTCTTCTACCATTCACATTTGCGTCATATATTCTTCTTACACTACTTTCTTCGTTCATTCGCTCTACATGTCCAAACCATCTGAGGGTGCCTTTCTTAATCTTACACATTATGCTTACATCAGCCTTACATTCTTTGCGGATCTCCACATTTCTCACACGATCATACAAGGTTTTACCACACATACGCCTCAGGGATCTCATTTCTACAGCATTCAGTTTACCTTCATCCTTCCTCTGCCAGTTCCATGCCTCACTGCCATACATCAGGGTAGGTACCAGGACTCCATTGTGGACTGCTAGTTTCGCTTCTTTTGACAATTTCTTATTAGCGCCAACGGCATTCAGTCCTCCATTAATGGAGTTACCGGCATTTACCCTTCTTCCGATATCTCTATCAGCCTTCCCATCTCTCGTAAACATACTACCCAGATACACAAACTCATCCACCTGCTCCAAGTATTCATCGTTCACAACTATATCACACACTGTTTTCGTACTTTCTCGTTCAAAATCCATGACTTTAGACTTACTTACATTCATCATTAACTCATTCTTCATACATACTTCGTTCATCCTAGACACTAGAGACTGTAAATATTCCATAGTGTTAGAAATAAGCACCGCATCATCAGCGTAGTAATAAAGGTTATTTATAAAAAATATTCGAATTAAACGTGTCCAGTCATCCCGAAAGTTAACTAATTCCAACTCTTACCTGATTATCCCAGCTGCCAGCGATAAGAAAATTCTGTTGAATACTGGCAGGGGAAAATGCCAAAGCAGAAATAGAGTCCTCGGGAGGTGCTGTGACTTCGAAATCCTTGTTTGGGTTTATATTAACCTTCTGGGCAGTAGCACCGAATGAGGTGTTGCTCAGAGAGTTCTGTTGAAACATCTTATTGTCTAAAACAACAACAAAAATGTTGATCAATAAAAACTATACATAACCTATATCTAACTAAATGTTAGGAGAAATAAGTATCCAATGTAATTATTGAAGGTATTCAAATTGAACCGTTGTTAATGATCTTAAATTAACGCTTTTAAAACGTCGTGAGTCCAGTAAATACAAAGTATTCTGTGTTTTTAAATTATTTTGACATTTGCAATCCGAACTCGTACTAGCGATGCAAAAATGGTACCGGTTGCACAGATTACTCAAATTAATGTAAATAAAGATCACTTTGCTCAGGCACAATATTCCAAAATATAAATAATCAATTAGATGTATTTTTTTACATTCTGCATGAATCAAACGCAAATGTCAAGCCATTCAAACTTTAACAGATATAGATAGATTAGGGATAACAAATGCACTTCACGCACACACCTGTGTTAGAAATATTTTATAATCGAAGTTTTTAAATCTTTGCGAAAATTAAAAACTGTTATAAAAATAACGGCGGCAAACGACGAACTCACGAATATCGACACCACAAACCCCATAAATAAAATAAACCATAAATATACCAATCCCTAGATCGATATCTTCGGGCCTTTTCTATGGGCCAATTTTATCATCAAACCATAGATAATCTTTGCATCAAACTAACCATGGAAAAACAAATTGTACCTCACAGACTAAAAGATAGAGGAAGTTCAAGGCCTTTTTTTCACCATAGACAATATAATCACACACGACCTACTTCATTAGCCAAATAAATTATTTAAAAAATAAAATGCTTGAAAGCAGAAAAATGTTTTACTTTTCCCCAAGACAACAACGTTCCATCTGACAAAACCTAAGGGAATGAGCTTTACATTGTTTTTTACAACTCACTTTCTCAGCAGGGAGCTTTGTCAGATGGAAACCTGTTGTCTTGAGGAAATGAAAATTAGGAGTTAGTAAAAAAACCTATAATTACTTGAAATATGAATTCCTTATAAATGAAAAACATTTTCAAATAATTATTATGGTTTTCTACAACAGTAATGAATTTTAACATTTTTCTGCTTACTTTAGAAAAATGAAAAACTCACAGGTGCATGTTAAAATATTTTTTTTTATTTTCAAAGAGACAATGAATAAACATCACAGAGTTGAAATAAACATATATCACATAAAAACACAGAATTAGCTTCACCGATAGATTGAGCATGAGTAGCTCTTGCAAGTGACTTGGCGGTAGCTATCACACTCGTTTTAGGTCATGATTAGTTACTTAGAAAAGCCACCGCCTAGTCAGAAGCTAATCTTGACTGGGCCATATTGTATTCATGCCTGTATTACAGCTTATCCTCGACGTACATTGTACTTGTCATATTATTATATTATTTACATATCCAATTGAATATCCATGAATACATTATTCGACTTAATATGATAACTTTGTAAATTTCTGTATGAAATGTACAATAAATTTACAATCACAATTTACAAGCACAAAACACTTTAAGTGCACAAAAAAAAATTAAAAAACACAAAAATATGTAAGCACACAAAGCTTTATCCAAAAAAATGTAAGCACAAAAAGCTTTGTACAAAAATATGTAAACACAAAAAGTTTTATACAAAATATGTAAGCACTAAACACATTTTAGTTAAAGAAGATGTTGAAAGATATTCAAGAAAGTAATAAGCGCCCCTCAAAACGGGCGATATATTCCAAGAGCTCGGTACCTGATATGGTAAAAGAACCTCTGATAGTTAGCCTCCAGACCTCAGTCGGAGATTACGCGAGATATTGGAGATATATTTGTAAATAAATGTTAATACAAATAAATGTCAATAAGGAAAAAATATATTTACCCTTTGATAAGTGAGTTATTTTTTTTATCATTTTCTTATATTTTATTATAATATTTTTTTGTAATTAGTAAAAATGTTTGACAAATATAAATATATATATATATAAATCATAATTTAATTGAAATTACGAACACGGCAACAGAAAAATTTAAATAAGTCATTCCGTCGTACATACACGGCGATACGCGCCGCTGCCATGCCACCACAGTACGTAGTGATAGTGAACGATAGTGCGGCCATACTGCTCAAAGGGTTAAGGTGACCATTTTTTCTAAATCTATAGTGAGTTGCCATATGAATACATTTTTTCAAGGTACAATTCTTACGCTGGACGTATCACAGCTGATGCCTGGTTCTCAGAATCTCTGAATTCACCTTCTTCCTAGGAGTCGGGGCTACGATCGGTCCAATGTAACGTAAAATGCTCTTCCTCTTACCTAGAAAGACAATATTTGAGAAAAATTATTACATTTTTCACAACAAAATGTAGCAAACCATGATTTACAAACAAAAAGCTATAAATATGCTTACGCATAAAACCTTCATTTTGTTGTGTGGCGACTGAATAACTACTGCCAGGTCCCACAGGAATGCTTATATCTGAAAAAAAAAGAATATGTATTTTAGTTCTTGAAGGAATTTTAGAAAAAATATACAAGTTAGATCAGAGGTTCCCAAACTTTTTTCCTCATGGACCACTTTCAAAATTTTACTGGTTTCGGTGGACCCCCATTTTGCTGCAACATTTCTACCATATTCCCAAAACTCGACATGTGTTGTACTGAATATTGAATACAACGCTGGAGTTTTGGTCTGTCACAACAGGGGGGGGGGGGGGGGGGCAAAGTTATTATAGTTGTTTCATTAAATTAAAATATTTTAAATGAAACAATACACCTTGTGGTACACCAACCACTTTTTATTATTAATATTTCATTTTGCTTAGCTCAAGCTTCATCATGGCTTATTACATTAACTAAAGTTGATTACATACATATATATATATATATATATAAGTTAGCTCAAGCTTCATCACGGCTTATTACATTAACTAAAGTTAATTACATACATATACAGTGAACCCACGGTAATCCGGCCCCTGGCTAATCCGGCGCCCCCTGTAATCCGACATGCCTGATGTTTGACAGGTTGTAACTTGTACGCGCCACTATTCTGCTCGACGTGTATTGTTTCAGTTTGAATTTGATTGTATCTATACAAAACACAAAAACAAGAAATGAATATGTTATAAATTGATTGGAACATATTATCCTTTGATGATGTTATATAAAATAATAGCTCTCCATTGTCATGTTTAATTTACTAAATTCCACATACATATTATATATTTACATAATTATATAAATAGATTCTTTGATTTGTAATTTGTCTGATTACAAGGTTAAAAAAATTCGAAAAATTCCGGTCTTAGGCATTACTCCATAATCCGACATCACCCTGCAAAACGTGTGTAGGATTACCGCGGGTCCACTGTATATTATATAGGTTAGCTCAAGCTTCATCATGGCTTATTGCCTAAAGCTAATTACATACATATACGTATATAAGAAATGAAAAAAATGCAATGGAAATTTGAAAGAAGGTATATTATTGGTGACAGAAAGAGATAAAATAGAAAAGAGGGAGACAAAATTATTACAGGATAGGTAGATAGGGGGAGAAGCAAACAGTTTCAGCGGAGATTAACAGAATAAATTAAATATGGGACTATTAGTTAAATTTATTTGATTATTAATTATGTTTGATTTATTATAAACGGCTTTCTTAATTTTGAGGGTTTCTTGATTGTTTAACCTAATTCCAATTGTATTTTCATGTAATATTGTAGTCGCAGACGTTTTATCAAATGAGTAATGAGTTTCTAATAGGTGGTTGGCGAATTCTGAAAATGCATAATTATTTAGTGCAATAAGCCCTGATGAAGCTTGAGTTAAGCGAAACCCGATCGGCTGTTAAATATTAATAATAAAAAGTGGTGTATTACAAAGTGTATTTTTTCATTCAATATATAATGTCAAACCCCAAAGTATTTGCTTCCTTCGACAAAATAAAATAGATGTATGCTTTCTTAAACTCCTGGAACCCCTTTGGGAGGATCAAACATACAGCTGGTCCCTCGGTAGATATTTTGCTCAGAAATAAATATACTTAAAACATTAACCAAAGTTTAGAAACAAAAAATTTGAATTTTTTTCCCTTCCAAGAAATATAAATTGAATACACATACCTTTGTTACTTCCTGGTACCCCTTTGGCGGGAACAACCTCACTGCTGGTCCCTAGGTGGAAGTTTTGGTCTGAAATAAATATATTTAACACATTAAAATAAATCACTCAACAATGATTGATTAGAACTGCGTGAAAGGTCTCAAAATGTTGCTTGAGATGTTGCTTGGCACAACCGCCCCGATAGACACCTTATCGTGTATCCCAAGTTTACGTCTTCCACTTTCTCCTTCTTGAGCTAAAATTTTGATATCTTCCTCTATCTATTTAAGGAATCATTAGAAATGCTCGAATAGGGTCCTTTTGAAGACGCTGCCCTGGGAACATGCCTTCAGCACTCGGCTGCTGTTTTTTTTTTAACCGAATGAAGTCTCACTGGTTATTGGAAAATCTATTACTTATCTTGTAAAAGCCCACTAGGGTGTAAATAAATAATTATAAAATTTATACGGCTTCTGAGCTAGCAGCAAAAACCCGGGTCAGGTGGGTACTATAGATACCTGGAAAGGCTTGGGAATTGGTGGATGCTCATTTACTCATACCATCCTTCAATAATGCCTTTATCAACGCACATTTGTAGGTATCGGGAAATCTTTTTTTTTCAGTGTGCCAAAGTTTGCTAAATACATACCTTCGTTAACTCCTGGGACCCTTTTGGCAGGAACAACCTCACTGCTGGTGCCTGCGCAGACTTTTGGTTCTGAAATAAATATATTTAATACATTAACCGAAGTTTGCGGACAAAAAGTAGTTTATTTTTTCCCTTTCAAGAAATATAACCCCCCTTGGCAACCACACCGATGGCCCTTGGGAAGTCGTAAATATAATTAACCAAAGTTTGTGAACAAACCATAGTGTTATTTCTAGGCTAACTTCTAGAAAAAACAAGAATTATACGTTGCTCTCGTAGCTTCTGACAGAAATAAAAAGGTGCTCCTGGGTGTTTCAAAATTAAAAACTATTCAAGTTCTCATGCTACGATTTGCAATCATTTCCAGAGCTTTGTCATCAGCGAACGATATGAAGTTTGCAGATTAAATCTGAGTACATAAAAATGAAAAATGAATAATGATGCAATTTAAGATAACATACCTTTTTGACGTTTGACGTAATCGTGATCTCTTAGGCATCACAATGCAATATTGTACACTTCGGGGTCTGCAATAAGAAATAAACTCAGTTATAGGCAAATAAAGTATCGGTGAAACATTAAAAACGACGTTGTAATAACGGATGAGAGATTATCACCTATATTTTTTGATTTAAAATAAAATCTCCACGACCATTCCCGAAACTGACTTTCTTCATTTTTGTGGTCGGGATATCTACGTCGAACCGAAAACCTGTCTACACAGCCTTTAACGCAGCACGGCTTTTTAATTTTCCCCTCGAAGTACTTCATCAAGCAACATTTTTAATTCAAAATACTGTCACTGACGCTAACAATTGTAAACAAAAACCAAATTCAAAATATTTACGTGTATTACGCAACTTGCAACCGACTTTCCACTGACAATTGTAACTTTGAATACCCGACCGGATATACTGCTTCAATGGCGTACTTGTCATTTCCGTTTACTATCTACAATTCATCTTTATCTATAAGAATTTGCACCTTTTTTTGGCGTTTCAAGGTTAAAGCCAAGAGAAACGCCCCTGAAATAAACTGAATAAACGACTGAAACGGGGTTGCCAAAGTTCATATTCTAAAATACCCGCAATAAATGTTCAATTTCCCCACAAGTTCCTTTATAATTCTGCCTTCAAAATAAAACAAAATTTTATTAGCATTTTTTGATTGATTTATTTTATTTGGAACATTGTCAGGAATAAAACATATTATAATAATAATAATAATAATAATAATTGATGATTTATATAGCGCCGTTTTTGTGAAAAATCACCTCAAGGGCGCTGCACAAACTTACAATACATTTCTAAAATCTAGAAAAACTACTGACTAGACAAACAATTAAAACAACTAATGGCTAAAAATTGCATCCACCGGTTCATAAGAAAATATATGTACAATTTCTCGACCAATGAACGCGATGCTTCTTAAAAATGTATACAGGACCATACTTACCTGGGAGGTCGCTTGAAATTAACACTGTTTATTGTCTATTAAGAAATTTAGATTTTTTTTTTTTTTTTAAATATGTTTATTTAGTTTTAATTTTACAATATTTTATTTTACAAATCTTACGAAACTGATCAATCAGTTTGATTGTAAGAAATCTCTCATTTTTTTATAATTATTTAATACAGTATACTTTTCAGTTTTACATAGTATATACTAAATATAATACTTAATATTAAAATACTAATTATTACGACAAACTAATTATCTCAATGTTTTAATGTTTATGAATTCGCACGCAGAGGACATTATTGTGTACACTTGTTATATGTGTTTAATCCTGAAATATATTTTAATATTAGTATAAAATACATTCTTTGATGAGTGTATTTTGGAAATCAAAAGCAACATTTCATAGTGGGCGGTACAGTAGTACAAGGATTTGATCTTCCTAAATGTGATTCGTAACGAGACAGATTGATGTGCAAAGATTCAAGTAATTAGAAAATTAATTAGAAAAGTGTAATTAAGACATATCATAGAAAATAAAAGTATGATAAGAGTATCTGAGAGCAGATAGGTTTATTTAAATTAAGGATATGAGAGCCCAAAAAGATAGGTTTTTAATTTGGACCTAAATTCTGTTGGGCTTGTTATGCATCTTAGTTCCGGAGGGAGTTTATTCCAAGCCTTAGGCCCAGATACTCCAAAAGCGCGATCTCCAAACTTTGTATTTGGCTTGCGTTTAGGTTCCATTAGTCTGCCTATAGCTGACGATGTTGCTGATCTAAGGGTTGACTGCCTTGGACCAGTATTTTCCGGGACACATAGTTCAGAGATATAAGGTGGGGCCATTTCATTGATTGATTTAAACACCATCCAGCACAATTTGTACTGGATTCTTTCAGGGCACTTGAGCCAATGAAGGTTACGAAGGTGTTCTGAAATGTGTGAATATTTAGAGACCGGTTATGAGCCGTGCCGCTGCGTTAAAAACGGATTGAAGTTTGTCAGTTTGATATTTTGGAAGGCTAGCATAGATACCGTTACAATAATCGAGCCGCGAGACTACTTAAGAGTTGATTAGTAGTTTTGTCGCCTCTGTAGGAAGATTTACATATACATACTTATTATAAAAAAAGATTTAAAAATACAAACCAATAACCAATGTTCGCCTCAGTTCTTATTTGTCTAACATACCATTTTAGTTTTTGTTCAATCTCCACTTTAAAATTAAAAATAGAAGATAAAAAAAGTATAGTTTAAACTAATTGGACCTTTACCTTCACGGAAACAGCTTTATCTTAAACACCTTTCATAATGTTTCATTGAAATAATGAAAGAAAACCTTCTCCTCCCGTAAAATTTTCTAATGGTCTGTTGGACAAATACGAACTAAGGCGACGATGTATAACAAAATATTCAATACGGTATGCCAATAAACGTAATAGATACAACAGTATTTTGGCGTTAAAACATATCCATGTTAAATTTTTAACCAATTTAAAATAAAATTATTTCGTTAATTGAAATTGACACCAATAATTTCAAACAAGAAGTTAAGTTATTTAGTTAGCGATTTGCATTATTATAAGACTTTTTTAATACATATTCAATGAATTTTTTTTTGGTTAACATTTTGTTTGAAAGATTAAACTTGAAACTTCCTCCTTTTTTAATCACTTCTAGACATCAATGCTACAACAGTATCTATATCAGGGTTGTAACGGATGCAAAAAAATTGACGCCCGCGAATGAGGGCTGTAAGCGGGATGAAGATGTCCGAGTCCGAATGTCGCAAATGCGAATATTCCACATCTGCAGATGCGGATGCGAATATCCGTAACATCCCTGTTCCAGATCAGGGTTGTTAAGGATGAAAAATTTTGACATCCGCTGATGCGGATTTTTAGGTTTAATCGAGAAAGCCCAATCTCCGCATTTTCCCCGCAAAAAGGTTCTATCAAAATACCAGAAGTCATAATCTAAAAAATCCCCGCAATCTGGGGCATTCCCCGCAAAATGGCAACCCTGATCGGCACAGAAATTTTAATAGTACCCTTTACACACAGAGTTCGGAGCGGGAAGTGCCCCGCGGCACTTGAGGCCGCCGCGCAGAAAAGTCTCACAGTGGACTGCTCTATAAACCATTATCTTACTTTCGGTCTTTACTTTTTTGCGCAGCGGCCTGAAGTGGCGCGGAGAACGTCCCAAGGGTACTATTCTTCACCAAAACGACGAAAAATATTCTTTGCAAAGAAAAGAAAAATAGTTTTCCAAAGAACATGCTACCCCAACACGCCGCTCTCGCGGAGTAGGCAGAGAGGAAGGACCGCAGAACAACTCGATCTTGGCACACACTCCTTGCTTCGTTAGATATAAAATTGCAAAATATGTGACGTCACACCAAGGGGGAGGTGGTCTCACAAATGTGACGATGTGTGACAGCAACGGAAGGGGGGTGGGGGGGGGGGGGTTAAAGGTCATGAAATTCTTGTAAAGTAATTTATGATTCCATAAAGCCATACAGCCGGAGAAAATGTCTATTGAAGTTCGACCACAAGTCTCGCATTGGGTCCGTCCAAAGATAATTTTTCGACAAAAGGTACTTTTGGCAGATTTATCGTAAGATTTTAATAGAGAATATAGTTTTTACGAAGAATCCAAAATTTCTAGCGATTCGGTGCCACAGCGCCGGAGAAAACGTCAATTGAAGTTTGACCAAAACCCTTGCATTAGGCGCGTAAAAATGATATACTTTTAACAAATGCTGCTTTTGCAGATTTTGGTACGATATATATAAAATATAGAATATAATAATCAGGAATAATTCAATATTTCAGGCAATCGCATAAAGATTCGCAAATCGCCGGTGCCATAAAGCCGGAGAAAACGTCAATCGTCAACCCAAGTACCCGTAAAAATGAAAATTTTCAACAAATTCTACTTTTGGCAGATTTATGGGTTGAAGTTGATAGAAAATATAGTTTTAAGGAAGAATCCAAAATTTCATGCGATTCGGTGCAATAGAGCCGGAGAAAACGTCAATCGAAGTTCGACCCCAAGTCTAACATTGGACCCTTAAAAATGAATTGTTCAACGAATTCTGCTTTGGCAGATTTTTGGGTTGATGTTGAAAGAAAGTATAGTTTTTAGGAAAAATCCAAAATTTCAGGCGATTCGGTGCCATAGAGCCAGAGAAAACGTCAATCGAAGTTCGACCCCAAGTCTTGCATTTGGCCCGTCCAAAAGAAAATTTTTCGACAAAAGTTCTTTATGGCAGATTTTTTGCTTGATTTCAATAGAGAACATGGATTTTAAGAAGATTCCGAAATTTCAGGCGATTCGGTGCCATAGAGCCGGAGAAAAACCTCAATCGAAATTCGACCCCAAATCTAACATTAGACCCGTAAAAATGAATTATTCAACAAATTCTACTTTTGGCAGATTTTTGGGTTAATGTTGAACGAAAATAAAGTTTTTAGGAAGAATCCAAAATTTCATGCGATTTGGTGCCATAGAACCGGAGAAAATGTCGATTGAAGTTCGACCCAAGTCTTTGGACCCGTAAAAATGAAAATTTTCAACAAATGCTGCTTTTTGCAGATTTTTGGGTTGATGTTGATAGAAAATAAAGTTTTTAGGAAGAATCCAAAATTTCATGCGATTCGGGGCCGTAGAGCTGGAGAACACGTCAATCGAAGTTCGACCCCAAGTCTAACATTTTATCCTTAAAATTGAATTGTTCAACAAATTCTACTTTTGGCAGATTTTTGGGTTGATGTTGATAGAAAATCAAGTTTTTAGGAAAAATCCAAAATTTCATGCGATTCGGTGCCATAGAGCCGGAGAAAATGTCTTTTGAAGTTCGACCCCAAGTCTTGCATTTAGCCCGTCCAAAAGAAAATTTTTCGACAAAAGTTCTTTATTGCAGATTTTTTGTTTGATTTTAATAGAAAATATAGATTTTACAAAGATTCCGAAATTTCAGGCGATTCGGTGCCATAGAGCCTGAGAAAACCTCAATTGAAATTCGACCCCAAATCTAACATTGGACCCGTAAAAATGAATTATTCAACAAATTCTGCTTTTGGCAGATTTTTGGGTTGATGTTGAAAGAAAATAAAGTTTTTAGGAGGAATCCAAAATTTCATGCGATTTGGTGCCATAGATCCGGAGAATATGTCGATTGAAGTTCGACCCCAAGTCTATCACTGGACCCGTAAAAATGAAAATTTTCAACAAATGCTGCTTTTTGCAGATTTTTGGGTTGATGTTGATAGAAAATCAAGTTTTTAGGAAAAATCCAAAATTTCATGCGATTCGGTGCCTTAGAGCCGGAGAAAATGTCTTTTGAAGTTTGACCCCAAGTCTTGGCAACATTTGGCCCGTCCAAAAGAAAATTTTTCGACAAAAGTTCTTTATTGCAGGTTTTTTGTTTGATTAAAATAGAGAACATAGATTTTAGAAAGATTCCGAAATTTCAGGCGATTCGCTGCCATAGAGCCGGAGAAAACCTTAATCGAAGTTCGACCCCAAGTCTATCATCGGACCCGTAAAAATGATAATTTTTCAACAAATGCAATTTTTTGGCCGATCTTATGGTGAACAGAATGAACCTAGGTTTTATCTGTAGCAGATCCTATGTTGAACAGATTAAACATAAGTTTTAACTTTTCCACGGATAGACCAACCCAGCTTTAAAAACATGTCAATGTTTGTTTATATCATATTGGAACTCTCTTACAAAATTTCTTCAAAATGAAAACTTCTGATGTGTATATACGTAAATTTGTCGGAGGTTTTTACTGTTACTATAGTAGAATTCATTTTATTCGTGTTTTTCAACATTTCATGAAAATTATTTAAAGTGCAAATTTTCATAAAGAACAAGTAGAGTTAAATTACAAGTCAGGTACGCCTCCTATGTTATATGTCTGGCAACAATAAATAATTGTGATAACGAGCTTTTGGGCGTGAGTGGTTAAGCAAAAATCTACAAATGAAAAAAAAAACTCTTTAAAACTATTAACAGTTTTCCATTATAAGTATTACCGATGTATCGAAACCGGTAGCGAAATTTAACTAATATTATGTAACAAATTAATATACATTGCATCATTTTTTTACAGGATTCCATTTTTTGTGACAGCGACGTTCGTCTTTTTTAATGCTTTATTTCGAAAAAGAGGAAATTTTTTGTAAATTCACAATCTGAAGTTTCGATTATGCCCATCACTACAAAAATGTACCATCATCGATTTCGCGCCATTTTAGTCTATGATTTTAAAAATCATAAACGTCAAAATAGTTCAACAACTGTCAAACAAGGACGTGATTATATTGAACATTCACAATTTTTATATTATTTATTCTTACTCTCTGATAAACTTACATTTATTTAACTGATTATGCAAGCCATGAGAGTGGGAAAAGAATTAAACAATATAAAGAAGAACCCGCCCTGGGGTATATCGTGTAATTGTATAAATGAAGGTGTTCTGGACAAGCTGGAAGCGTCGATAATGGGGCCGAGAGATTCTCCCTATGATGGCGGAGCTTTCAGGATACAGATAGATATACCTGCCAAGTATCCCTTCGAACCTCCTCAAGTCAAATTCCTGACACCAGTATATCACCCGAACATTGATAAAGGTTGGTTTTTAAATGATATAAATGATCAATTTTGCATTATCATTGCACCTATTAACACAACTATACCCATCTACCTTCCTCCCATTGATATGTTATATTTAGATTAGATTTGAGCGAAAAAATTAGTTCAACGGAGTTGGGGGGTCCCACCAAGTCTCTAATTCACTAATTTAGTTGAACTACAACCATTGTGTCCAAAGCACGTTATGCGATACTCATCTGGTCAAAAGCATGTGTAAAGGATGTTCATACAATGTATTGAACGGACTATTAAGACCGTTGAACGCCTGAGTCCTTCCTACATGGTGCCCTCGGGCAAAGAACGTGCATTTTTGCAAGGGATACTTACATAGCGACCTCAGGTAAAGAACATGTGCATTGTTGCAAGGGATACTTACATAGCGACCTCAGGTAAAGAACATGTGCATTGTTGCAAGGGATACTTACATAGCGACCTCAGGTAAAGAACATGTGCATTGTTGCAAGGGATACTTACATAGCGACCTCAGGTAAAGAACATGTGCATTGGTTGCAAGGGATACTTACATAGCAACAACCTCAGGTAAAGAACATGTACATTGTTGCAAGGGATACTTACATAGCGACCTCAGGTAAAGAACATGTACATTGGTTGCAAGGGATACTTATATAGCGGCCCGCGCTCGGTGCGGAGTATATTATAAGTCACTTAAATGGTTCAATACCCGGTTTCAGAGCTAAGTTCAACTCGTTCCAGAACTCGCGGCCGCGAATGGCGCGATGTCATGCTCGTAATTTAAATTTTGAATGCAATATTTTCCATCTCCCTGAATGCAAATATTTGTCTTTTATAGTAATCAAGGTGCATCTAACCAGTGATTTAGAAAGTTTACCAAAAATAAGCATTGCTATTGTAAAAAATAACTACCTATGTTGAATAATATAAATTATGATCTTTGATGTCGTCGTATGCGACCCTTTACTTGAAAAGTCTGTAAACCCCTGCATCTGACGGCCGGCGTAAACCAGCGGCAAGCTCTTGACTCCCATTCCGAAGGTCGCAAGATCGAATCCCGGCATGGCAAATAAATGTTATTTGATTAATTTGTGTTATTTAACAATTTATTAATTTAAAATAATATATAGTATATTTGTGGCACGTTCCAGAGTGGAAGATACTTTCAGTATCGCATTCAGAATTGAAACATTGCTTGAAATGGCTTTAGCCGTGTTTGGTGACCAGTTCTGAATAGCCAGGTACTTCCCACCTTCATCTTCCCCATCTCCTTTTCCTCTCCACTATCTTCAGCCTTACAACATACCCCGATTGGGGATGCCTTAGTCTCAATGGCTCCAGACGGAAATAGTTGGGACTCTTGTGCGGTATTTATATTAAAAAAAAAATCTGTAAACCCCTGCATCGCATTCGTGTCAAATGTTTTTTTTAGGTAAAAGGCGGAAACTGTCTAACCAGCCTTCCCGCAAACCTCTTTGTGCCTAATTTTGAACACGAATCTCGGAAATTTTTGTAAGGAGTAGCACCTCTAAAGTATATCTCTATGCTTCCTCCATCCTAATGAAAAGTGAAATTAAGGTAAGTCAGATTCCTTCCCAGTGTCCAGTTCACCAAGCTTTTCCCTTAGTTGTGTTATGTAAACCCACATTATTGATTACAGTCCAATTGATTTTGCAGTCAATCTATCTACGAATACAGCATCATTTAGCCATCACACTTAGGGAATTCTTTATTTTACGCCAGGGGTTCCCAACCCCGTGCCCGATTCATATGTGCCCGCCACTATTCGACAGAGACAGAATTTTTTCATAAACATTAATTAAAAATGTGAATTATTTTTATTTATTTGTTACAGTTTTAATTTTTTTGAGTGCCAAGGTTTAATAAATACGTTCGCATGTTTGCGATATTGTATGTATGAATACTTCCTTTGCTGACAGTACTCTTCGCAACTTGTCTAGCGGCGAGCCAGACTGCACTCTTCACGCTAGTCTGAAACGGGGAGCGCTATTTGCACATCACTCCTTGTACACGCAGAAAACCCGAAGTGAACGAACGCCATGAACTGAGCCGATGAACGCCGAAGGCGCCAAAATACATGGCACGTGACTCTGACAGCTCTGTCTGTCAGTGAAACCCAAAAGCATGGCCCCGACAGCCAAACTGACAGTACCAGCTCGTACCGTCGGATTGCTTCGGCGATCGGATCACTTCGAGTTTTCGGCGTGTCGATTAAAATAGGTGGTGCTCGCCACCCTACCGATACTTTAGAATGTGCTCTAGAGTACAAAAAGGTTGGGAACCCCTGTTTTACGCCAAGGAAGTTTATTATTTTGGGTTAGATTAGGTTTCCTTATGCCGCTTGTTTCATTTATTTTTTTCCAGTGAAAAGAAAATGACTTTTTCACTCACTTAACTAGAAATAACTAAACACATTAAACTAAATTAAAAATTACAGTACATCGCTATTATATTTCATTATTTTGTTTTTGAAGAATAAAAATTAATATATTTTTTTAAATTTACCCAGCTTTTCTTCGTTTTTAATGTCGTTTGGGAGGCAATTATATACGTTGCCCCCCTCGTAACCAATGGATTGTTTACCATAGTTAGTGTGGATGCTGTTTAAATGTATGTATGCAAGTTTCCTAACTAGCCAAAGCCAGCGAGAATATGACATCCCCAAAACGAGGCATGTTATGATGCTGAAAAGAGGCAGAGTGGTAATAACCTGACTTTAGATCTGGTAACCAAACACTATCTCGAGTATCTACCACCATTTTAATTTTAATATGTTCTTGAATTGATTTTTAGGTGGAAGGATCTGCCTGGACCTGGTGAAGATGCCCCCCGCAGGGTCTTGGAAACCTACGGTAGCCCTGGAAGCCCTGCTGCTGGCCGTCCAGGCTCTCTTGGACTCTCCGAACCCTGATGATCCCCTCATGCTGGACATCGCGCAGCAGTTCAAGGTGGACCGACCCGCCTTTGACGCTGCAGCCAGAGAATACACCAAGAAATATGCCATGTAGAATTTCCTCACTCAATGAAGTTGTTTCGTATTTTTATTTTTTATTTTGATAAAAAAGTACTTTATAACAACAGTAAAATTAGTTTTTCGATATCTTCAAAAATGGCAAAGTTATGAGCTTTCAAAATAAACTTGGGCAAAACGAATGCATTAGTGTCTAATGATGTCACATGAGACACTATTCGGTAAAATTCATTTTTCGAATAGTGCTTCTGTGACATTGCGTATATCGGCGGCAAATATCAACAACATTTTGAAGGCTTACATTTTTTGGTGCTATTGAGCGCTTTTATTATTATCTTGATGACCTACTTTTGCGATACTGAGACGGCAAAAAGGCAATAAACATACATTTCTTATCGCTATAATGCTGCAGCTCTTTCTTACACATTAAATAATAGTGAGACAAAAGATGAGACACACAAAATATGTGGAATAATATCCTCCAAAATACTTATTTTTTCCTTTGGAGGAAACAGATATATGTTATTACGGCTCAGCTACGGCGACGGGTGCGGCATTTCACTTTCTTTATACGTGTGAGTGAGATGTATGATAATAATTGTGTGTTTCCTTTGGGAGGGTACAGACATCCATTCACCGTTTGTCTCATTTTCTACTACTGTTATTTAGTGTGTAAGAAAGAGCTGCAGCATTGTATGTTTAAGAACAAAAGCAAAACCATCAGCGCATTGAAGTTTGACATTTTTGGTTACCACCGATTGTTGTTGCACTCTGGAAATGTCAAAACTAGAATCTTTTCATAACCTCATCCAGTTGTTGTAGATGTCATTTATATATCCTGTCATTCTTTGTTGATTATTTTATTCCTAGCATTGATCTAAACATCTAAAGCCCAGGTATTGTTACAAAATGTCTAATACAAGTGATATCTTTTTTCCCGTCTCGATGACGTGAGTGGGATCAAACTCCCCGACTTTGGGAGGCCGGTATATGTACCGCAGCTCAGGGAACCATTTATTGGATAACCAACTCTTCTGCTATAGGTCACCCCAAGTGGTTCGCTACTTTTGGTGTCTTAACCGGTACCCGGGTTCATGGGTGAGGTTTATCCGGGTCAAGACCCGGTGAACTTGTCTGCCCACCAACTGCGTGGCGGGCCGGATCAGTAGATTGGTTGAGGGAGACCTTTTGATTTCCCAAGCAGGACTCTCTGGGAACATCGCCTCTCTGGGAACATCGCCTTGGGAGGGATAAGTCTGTCACCAAGAGTGACAGACTTATCCCTCCCAAGGCGATGTTCTGACTCTCTGATTCCTACCAACCCCTTCCTCCTACCTTTTTCCTTCCCAGAACTTCCTCTCCTAAAAGTGAACCTGTGCGAAGATTTATATGTCGAGTGTCAGAAACTTGCGTATCCCTAAGATGCCTTATTTTTAAACACAATTTGGGTTTTCCTTAGAAGTGTCTTTATAACTCTTTGTTGCTTAAATTGAAGATAAAATGTTTGTGCATTAGGATTTAATCTACCAGTTCATTTGATGAAAGCCGATCTCATTTCAAAGTGAAATTAAAAACTATACTATGTACACATTTGTTTAAGATATTTTCTTTCATAATTTATATAAGATACTTGCCTTATTCTGTATAAAGTGTTTTTTTGTAAATATTTTGTTATAATAAAGATAAAATTTGCATAAAATTATATCTCCCACATTTTTACAGGGATCTTCAGTAATATTTTAGTTAAGGTGTTTAAAAGTTCGTCACATTTGATCAACAATTGATTTTTTATCAAATGTGACTTTAGTTTTAATAAATTTATAATAAAACTTACAGTGTTTTCTTTCATTATATCGACGCAGGAAAGGAAAAATGGGTTTGAAAGGAAAATTGGCTAAAGCGCAATACAGCTGGAAAAAAAAAATGTATAGAGCGCCATACAGCTGGAAAGGAAAAATGGTTCATTCAGCTGTATGGAGCTTGAGTCACTCTTCCGTTGCAGCTGCATGGAATTCCAGCATCGATATGTTTGGAAATAAGTCAGAATTTTGAAATGGAGAATGTTACATTCAAGAAAAGTGCAATTATTTGTCGGCCTCTGTGTTTCCTTTCCTACAACACGGGGCTCATTCCTTCCCTTCCTCAAAGACCCTCCACACAGCACCCCCAGAAGGTGACAAATACAATAATCTTATAAATAAAAATCAATTTTTGTTTGTTTGTATGTTACGCGCTGTCATCCGTTTGCGATGAAACTTAGGTGATTTGTTGTTCACACGCCCGCGAAGGTTATAGGCTATATATAATGGTATGCTCTGGCGTTACGAAATTTGTATAAATGAAAATGAATGTATTTTATATATTTTAGCGGCAGGGAGGGAAGCCATGAGGGGAAGGGTAATGAAGGAGGTGGAGTTAGCAGGAGAGATGACGAGGGACGGGAAGGCGTGGAAGGTGGAAGGGGAACGCGGGGGGAAGGGGACGCGGGAGGGGAACGGGGACGCATGAGATAGGAAATGCAGAGAGAAACAATTTATTTTTTTGCATTGCAACGCAAGCCGGGTACAAGCTAGTAATTAATAAAACAGCCTTACTTGTTGATATATTATATTTAGCTTCATAATTAATTCACAAACAATGTGATATAAAATTTAAGAATACTTTATATTAATTAACATGAGATCGAATTCACAATCTCCATTACTATGTGAATTTAGTAACACAGGACAAACCACTGAACAGAAAAACCGATAGAAGCATGTAGTGGGCATATTCAGAGCAAACTCAACTTTTCCCTAATTCTGCTGAAATTGATTGAAAATTTTTTTTCAACAAATTTTTAGGTCTGTCTTCAGCTTTGAAGTGGAAAGGTCTTCTATGAATTGGCTACATCAGTTTCATTTCAAACATGTATAGATTATGCTTCTAGAGTTTATCTGTTTAATGGCACAACTAAAAGATATAATAATTAAAATTATTTGACAACATACACAAGACAGTACAGCAAAAGCTTCGTCCAGACAGCACAAGTTGAAAGTGCTAGAAAATTGCAAACAAGTACAAGTATTTTAAATCCACAAAAACCCTTTTAATATTAACGCCTACTGTGCCGGGTGTGCGCCGGCGCACACGCCAAAATTTTCATTTTTTATTTATTTTGGAATGCGATTTTAACCCTTATGTATAAAGAAAACGTATGAAGAACAAGATCAGAATCCCTTGGGGCATTCTTGTTCTTAAGGTATGAAATACCGTAAATACACCGAGCCACTCGGAATAACTTGTATTAAATTCTCTATGGCGTCCGGGTGTCATTTTTCCTGGTATCAAAGCTAGCTGTCAAATTAGCTAGCGTCGTCGTGAAAAAGATCGTAAAACATATAAATTCATCAAATAAACGCAAGTAATGTTGTTTTTATGCATAGTTTATTGTTCAAGGAATGTGTTTCAGTTTCAGAAATATAATATACGATAGCACAAAATAAACCCACAAAATATTATGTCAAAACATCGCGATTTTACGTCTTTTCCTCCCTGGCAATTATAGAGATGGGTCTAAGCTTAATAGTCCTTGGTATCCGATTTGATACTTGACGGCCACACCAAAACAAAACGCCGAAACCACATTAATTTAACTCACCATACTGAAATACTGGCCCTAAAAGAACTGATGATACATAAACACACTTCACCACAATTTACGCATGTCCTGATGATGGACACTGTAACGCTGTCCGAAACGTTGGATAAAGAAGGAGGAAGCGCAACACAACACAATACCCCCCAAAATAACTCACAGTAATTAATGGAAAGGCTTGAATATATTATTATAGTTAAAAGTAATTGATTTCACAGATTTTGACTGCTTGAACAAATACCTACGAAGAATAGTTGAACGTTAGTAAAGACTCAGTTTTTAAATTTTTTTTTTACATTTGCTGCACACAGGAGGCCCTGGGGAAATAATTCCGCTAAGGGACTATGTCATCTTTAGGGATGCTGCACACAGAGGGTCTTTTTAAGAAAGGAAGGAGATAAAGTTCTGGGATGGAAAAAAGGATGAGGGGTGGGTAGGAATCTGCGTGACGGAGTCCAGGAGTGAGGGATGCATGAATCCACCCCTTCCACTGCAATGCAAGGTAATCTTCCGAGAGAGTTCTGCTGGAGAGGTCAAAAGATCTCCCTCAATCAGTCTCGCGATCTGGCCCACCACGCAGTAAGGTGTAAATAGTAATAGTTCCCGGGGCGGCGGTACCCATACCCGCCTCCAAATAAATATTACTATGGTGAAAAATGATTTTGCACACTTTATTCTGTCATTTTGAAAAAACTATTTATTTGTTACTTGCGAACTACCTCGCAAGCTATCCTTGCGGTGTCTGGACGAAGCAAGTATATATTTAGAAGCAAACAATTGTTTTTATCAGCCGGTGTCAGAAGTGCTCTCGCCTGAAGAGTCGCTGGCATTGGAGTTGTCAGAGGAGCTGCTAGATCGGGAAGTGCTAGGAATTTTTTCATCTCTCGCTGGCTTTTTTCTCATCCGAACGACTTCTTTCTGTCCATCACTTTCCGCCATCTTGGAATTGCTCGGACCGCTCTCTTCCAAATCGGAATCTATTTTATCGTTCACGATTCTGTTTTTTCTTCTAGTCTGCACCTTCTCTTGGGCTTTCTCGTCAGATTCTTTGATTGTTTTCGATTCATCGTTTGGACTTTTAGAAAACACTTGTGAAATGCTTGGTCGAAGTGTTTCGGTTGATTTGGAAATGTCCTTGGTGAGAGATGTGGTTGGTTTGGGAATGTTTTCTAGACCTTCTTCCTCTTCTTCTTCTTGAGAGGCTTTCAGGTTGGCGGCTTTTTGGGCGATTTCAAAAGCCTCAGGGTACTGGGAGCTGCAAATAAAATTACAATATCATTTTATGAGACATTTTTATGCATGAATTTCAGTGGTCAATTTCAGCCAGGTGTCCACAGGAACCTGCCTATCTTCAAAATTTAATATTGTGACATATAAACTGCTTTTAGTATTAGAGAGCCATCGAACGCTCCTGTATTTAACTCTTTATTCCATTTTTTAGGATTCATAAAAAAACTGTAAAAATTTCGTTAAATTTATTTATGGATTAATTCTGCATATTGTCGTACGCAGTAGATACTGCGTACGACAATAGATATTTGGAGAATATTTAATATTATGACTTCTACATGTTGTCTGTAGCCTAGTTCAGGAGTCGGAATTTGCGGCTCTTCGCATAGGCGTCTGCGGCTCTTCAGATATCAATTGCGATTTCACCTCTACTCAACCAGCCTTATTTTTGCATTCCGAATACAAAACTGGTTTTAATTTAATAAGGAATCTGTGAGTCTGTTTATAGAAACATTTAAATGGGCAGAATTGTGATATTACAGTAAGAATGTAGATAACACAAAGCAATTATTGTTCCTCCACATTTACCACAGTACGATTACAACCCCCTTCCCCTGCCTCATTATAATGTGGCACTCTGATATATTTGTTATCCTGTTTCTTTGACAAATTGGCTCTTCCCACTTGAAAGCTAGCCGACCCCTGTCCTAGTTGATAATCACAGACATAAATTTAAATTAGAACATGCATTTTTTAATATGTAAACACACAATTTGTAAGAAATTATATTTTTAAAATTTCGGTTCGTGAAATGTCAATAATAAATAATTCAGAAGAGATGAGAGACATCTCTTGTTAAAAAATGTCAATAATAAATAATTCAGAAGAGATGAGAGACATCTCTTGTTAAAAAATGTCAATAATAAATAATTCAGAAGAGATGAGAGACATCTCTTGTTAAAAAATGTCAATAATAAATAATTCAGAAGAGATGAGAGACATCTCTTGTTAAAAAATGAAACTACTAATCACTGAAAACAATATAGCAACTCTCAATAGAGAACTTTAGTCCAATTTTTTAAATTTTTTTTATGAATAATGAATGACCTTCTAACTTAAATAACTGCATATTTATTTTTATTTTTATAGTTAGTTTTAATAGTTAAAATAAATTTCAAAGTTTTAAATTTTCAAGATCCCCCGAAAACCACCGAATCTAGTGTGATGTCATCATGATCAACCGAAGTATGAATTTTGTATGGAACTGGAATTAGCTGTTCGACTCCCGCCATTTTGAATTTCAGCATTGGAGCGTTTTACTGGGCATTATGGTAGTTTTTTGTACAGTTAGAGTTTAAGTTTTTTTTAGTTTTGAATATTTTAAATAATATAGATAAACTAATAGAAAAATAATAAATTTAAAGCATATTATATTATATACATATATTTATTATTTACAACTTAATCGTTAAAACAAAAAAAAAAACTTTTATTTTTTACTTTAAATCAGTCCTCAAAACAATGGTCACCCTACAAAAGTCTACACGTTTACATGAATGTACTACCTAGCGCCAACAGTTTAGTAATAATCTCAACCTGTAAGAAATGCAACAATATTGTTCTTTCAATATCTGTATAATTTTGTGTTATTTTGTTAATTGTAGAATTGTTAACCTCAACACAGGCTTGTCCTAGTGAGGTTGCAAATTGTTTTGTAAACATTTTTACCTGCAATGTAAAGATACAATAAATAAATAAATAGAGATACTTTATTTTTGATACTGAATTATTTAGGCCTAAATAATGTTTCAATAAAAACAAAAACTATTGTATGTCCAAATCTCTTTATAGAGGTTTATGCCAATAACACGGAATGTCGAACGGCTTGCGTCTTACATTTCTATACAACTTTGACCCAGGTGACGCGGCGCGGTGACATCACGCCGCCAAAATCCAGCAATACCAACTTGACAGGGTGTTTTAATGACACGTTTTAAAATGGACTTTTTAATATATTTTTTTAAAACTCTACGTTTAATATTATTTAATAAAACTTATATATTCAGAATCAGCGTTTATTGGTCTATATGAACATATTTTTTTAAAGCCATAATATTTTTCACTGGAGTTCCTTATTGAAAAAGATAAAGTCATTTCTAGGAATTGAACCCAGGACTTTAGTCTTACCGGGGCGCTGCTCTACCATTGAGCTAATGGGACCCTAACTCCTTTGGTCATATTTAACTATATCGTACTTCGACTAATAACTACCAACATTATCTCCCATTTCCGGATACTGAAATACATAATTACTTCTCATATTATTATCTAACTGATACAAAGCGTTTTTAAAATAAAATGTGCGTATGTCCTTTTTTTCTATATATTTACCATACTTTTGTCTGTGAAAATTTAAAATCATATCAAAGTTACCAATATTCTCTCCTACCTACCTTTTCTAACTTTATACCTTGTATGTGATACCTTTGCAGTTATATTTCACAAAAAAACTGAAGAGCTATTCTCTATCTTTTGTGAGATCGAGATAGATCTCAGGCGGGATCTCCTGTCAGATTTGTGTGATTTTCTATGGCTGTTATTTGCTTTTTCTATGGGCCGATGTCAAAATTTCAGCTATGAGCTGTCACGTATTTTAGTTTAGATCATTTTAAACACAAATTTCTGCAAGTATGCATGATTATTTATTCATTTAATACCCGTAGAAAATCACACAAATCTGACAGAAGATCTCGCCTGAGATCTATCTCGATCTCACAAAAGATAGAGAATAGCTCTTCTGGTGGTATGAAGTCAAAGTTTTTAATGGTAAAACTAACCTCAATTTAGTCTTGAGCAGACGTATCTTCTTGAAGATGTAGTCCAGGTCCTTCTTCATGTCGAGGAGAAGCTGCGTGTGCTTCTTGAACTCCACTCCGGCCACCTTCAGGCGGCTGGCGCTCAGCAGGTTGCAGTTGGTCAGCATCTCGTTGGTCTTCTCGAACCTCTGCAACCTGCGCACACCATCATACGTTACTTTATATACCAAGGAACCAGGCAACTGTTAAGACTGCTCAACTGGATAGAAACTCACCGAGGGAGCTATTAAGACTATTACCAGGACACTATCACCCCACAAACATCTGAAAAATGCAGCTTTGGGAGTGGAAAGGAAACACTAACCCCCAACCAGCAGTAGATATAAGTGAAATATTTTCACTTTGCATTCAAATCCAAATACGTAGAATATTTCTGAATACACCCGAAAACTAAAAACTGTTTTTGAAAGGTGATAATGCGCTTTCAAATTTCATAATTGGAAATAAACCTATAATTTTTGAAGCGTAAAAATTTTGAATGCAAACATAAAAAAGTTTTAAAAATGACTCGCCTTACGTTTTTCTAACTAAAATTACTTACTGATAATGAAAAAAAAATACATACATACATATTATTTTAGACAAATGTATTATAAATGTTATCATTACATCACTTTCTTGTCATTTCATGTAAAAATAATTAATAAAAAATTCCCAAAGTTTCAATATTTTTTTCTAATTGTGGTCGGAATTTTGGGTTCATAAAGGTGTACATTTTAATTATTTTGTGGTCAACTTTTAGATTTAAATATAAAACGTGGTGTTTTCTCTTTTTAACACCGTTTAAACCATCTTTGTGACCATGATAGTAAGGGAGTCAACGATTTCTTTGAGTTGTTCCCAAAAGTAAAAAAATCAGCCTGAGGGGTTACGAGGATGATAAAACATATAGTGCCAATGTTCCACTTTGATGGGAAGAAGGCTCAGAGACTTGGGGAGTTGAATATCATGCTGTGGAACAAACAAACAAACATGTCATGGCCATTTGGCCACATACTGTCAAAGATAAGCTCGTAGTAATTAAATCGAAACGTAGAGTAATTCTCAAAATATGTGCCTAATAAAAGTCTGGCGATTAGTGGTACGTTTACCGAAAAAATACCAATGCTAAGGTTTGGACAAGCTTGTCTGAAAAAAGGCAACTTCTAGGAAAGGTAAATAATAATCTGACAGGAATTCGATTATTGATCCTGTCAAAGGATACTGGAAGACTATTATTATTAACCCAATAGGTAATATATACATTCCAAAGCTAAAATTGTAACGAAACACAAAAATAGAAGCCGTAATTTAAGAACTATACATAAGTATTAATATTTACATTTGTTTTTGAGACCGAATCATTGTTTCAACATCAGTCTGGTTCACGATTCCCGCCAGCCCTTGGATGAATACCTCGGGGGCCGAGTAGTTTTGGAAACATTCTATCGAGAATTCACTTTCTGGCGTTCCGTTCGCCATTATCAATATTTCACTATCTCAAAAGACGAAATGAAATGAAAATTTCAACACAATTTGACGTTTATCGCCTTATCAAAATATATCCTGACGTTTATTGATATAGTTTTGTAAAGTTGGTGTTGCTGATTTGTGAAGTCCGATTTAATTGTCATCTAGCGGTTAAAATGTGAAACTTTTACTTATACTTATTACATTTGACGCTAGATGTCACACTAGCACAAAAAAGAAAAAGATTCGTTAAAATAATATTATTTCTGATAAAACTAGTAATAATTTTCATTGGGGGTATTTTACCACCCTCTTGATAGCGTAGTCGGTCTTCAAAAGTTTTCCGGCCAAATGTTGCTCCAGGTCAAAGATGCAATTCATGTCATTGATTGCATTTTTGATTCCGGTTTAGGTGCTGAACCCATGTTTCAACCCAAAACACTTCGCCTTGGTTGGAAAAACCGAAAAAAAGAGATCCGAGCGCTTTCCATACGATTTTGCTCTTCAGCATTTTGGGAACCCAATGAGCACGCAATTTGCATACGCCATTTTCCTCTCAAATGTTTGGTAGACTTATTGATGCCTGGGATTAAAACTGCGATCTTACGAACTTCAAGAGGGCGGAATCCCTCTTAGTTGAGAAAGCGAATAATTGAGCGTACCTCGTAGTCGGCGGAACAAACGGACGCAAAGATCGCACTGAAGCAGTTACCAAGCCGGATCACCGCTCCTTTTTTAGGGGAAAGTCTGAGCTATGCGCTAGTGCCGCCATATTTAGAGAAATGCTGTCCACGTCGTCGAAAATGAGGAACGGTCTTTAATTCTTGGACAACCCTGTATTGTGAGTATCGCCCTAATCTAAGACCACTGTACAGGTTGGTAAAGCCCGCACAAGAGAGGGAGAGACTGGCGTCTTGAAGGTAAGTTCAGCAGAAGCAAAGCGACGAATCGTCGGCAAGTCGAAGAGTGTTTAGATAAGCGATTTGCAGAGATGTTATTTTGATTACTGACGGTGAAGACTGAATAACGCTGCCCCTTTGGTACAATCTTTTATAGTGGCAGGTGACAGGTGACAGGTGGCAGGTGTCATGTGGCAGGTGGCAGGTGGCAGGTGGCAGGTGGCAGGTGGCAGGTGGCAGGTGGCAACAGTTGCAATATTTCCAGTTGTGTTCAAATAATTTCTATTTTGGGAGCATGAATCATTTCACGTTTAAAAAGTTGTAACATCAATATTTTTGGTGACGCACCGTTTAAATGCAGAATATTTCGCCTTCGATAATAATGCAAGAAGAGTTTGCTATGTTTTATCTAGATTGCATTACACGTTTGTTTGTTTGAAATGGCTTTAGCCGTGTTTGGTGACCAAATATGAATAGTCTGTCACTTCCCCACCTTCTACCGTAACTCTATCCCCTCCACACTTCCCACAACCCTGCCTCACAAAATACCCTAATAATTGGGGACGCCATAGTCTCGCTGGCTCCGGTCCGCAGGGAGCAGTTAGTTCTGCGTTATCACATAAGAAAACATGCATTGGGGTGGGTGCTTTGGTTATTATATTAATTCTGGGTTCTACGTCAAAACTCGAAAAACAGATCACATTTCTATTATATTATTTATTTTCCCGGCCAAAAAGTATTTAACATTTCAATTTTACATTTCAGCGTTGCCCGGCGGATTCCATTTTCTTTTTGATGATCGCCTCTCTTTCTCTCCCTCTCTCCCACGGGCCCGTCACAGCCGCCGTCTCCCTCGCCCCTTCTGTTAGGAACTACATCTGGTTTCGAAGGCAAAGTCCTGTGTTTATGATTTAGTGGACAATGCGCCGATTGAATTAAAAAATATATATTTATATATGTTGTTCTGTTACATGTTTGATTTGAAACTTGATGAAACGCAAAATAGCGACACTAAAAAGAGACAAGCATATGCATCTACATGATTTATGAGATAGTATGATCGGTCTCCTCTTCGTGCGGGGCTTCGTAGCTTCTCCACTCCTGCCTACTTTAGTTTTCTGAAGGTTTCACTTCTACCGCGTGTGAATTGCAAACTATTTATTTATTTTAATACATTCTGCACAACATTTTGCCATTAACATAAGTGTAAAGTATGAAAAAGTATGAAGAATAAAATGTACATAATAACATATATAAAGGCAGATACAAAAAGTTACAAGTTAAAGTGCGATAAGTATAAAGTATAAAATATATAATTAGCATAAGTATAAGTACAAAAAGTATTTAATAATATACATAAAAAAGGCATATAAGATTAAAAGTATAAAGTGTAAAATATAAAATAACAAAAGTTCCATTAGCTCCCAACTGCCTGGAGCCAGTGAAATTATTGCATCCCCAATTTGGGTACGTTGTGAAGCTGAGGTTAGTGGGAAGCGAAAGGAGATGGGGAAGAGGAAGGTGGGAAAGTATTGGATATTCAGATATGGTTACCAAACACGGCTAAAACCATTTTAGCAACGTTTCAATTCTGATTGGTAGCCTAAAACCAAGGCGATACTGAGAGTATCTTCCACTCTGCAACGTGCCACAAATACCTTATATTATTTTTCAAAAATTGAATTGTGAGATGACACAATTCGATCAAACAAATTTTATTTGAGCTCGCCAGGATTTGAGCACGCGATCTTCGGATTACCCTTCGACCACGTGGACCACCAGATGGATTTCCATTTGACTAATTTATGGATTAAAACACCTTAATTACTTTCCAGTCCGAAGAGGCCAGTCATAAAGTGAACCCAGTAAAAAAACCTAATTAACAGTTTGAGAAAGTTTTAAATTTTCTTATTGAATACTTTAAAAAACAGTCATAAATATAAGTCCTCCGCCACGTCCGTCTGTCTGTTCGCGATAAACTCAAAAACTACTGAACGGATTTTCATGCGGTTTTCACCAATAGACAGATTCATGAGGAAGGTTTAGGTATATAATTTGTAAAAGGTTTTGCGTAAATTGGTTGAAATATATAATTAAAGGAGAATGTCTATATGTGGTGGACGAGCGGGCTGGCAAGCGGGCGGTGTGGATTTAATTTGTATGCAAATTAACAGATGGTGGTGTGAGTTAAGACTTTGTGTAACCATCCAGATGGCATTATGTTTCCTTAGCTACAGCAACGCGTGGCCGGTTCAGCTAGTACTATAATATTATTGTTTTACGTCGGTATTTTGTGGTGATTTGTTCCTGTAATATAGAGTAAATAAAGGGTAGATTTTAGTGTTTTGCTTCTAGTTATTAAGATATTTTAAACTCACGTGCCCGCCATGCGCCGGTGACACTATTTTCGTAATAACTTACTAGTTTTTGGATGAATAATGTTTTTGTAAATTGTACCGTCTTACCAGATTTAGGCTAACATATTTTTTTAAATCGTAAATATCTATCCTAGGTAGTTTCCCCAGGACAGCTTTATATATTCAGAGAAACGATTTTTTTTCTAATGTTACAAAAAATTGAACATAATGAATACTTACAAAAATAATCTTGAGTTTTGTTATATTTTTCAAGTAAAAATGCATTTTCACGATAAAAATAAGTCGTTCGAGTTTTTTCCTGTAAACTGTAAAACTGACTTTTGAAACGAAATTAGCGACATGCTTTTCACAGGTCAATGTTTGCAAGTGACGAAACGATTAGCTAGAATAATTTTAAGATGCATTATTTCCTTGCCAAGCGAATAAAATTTATATTAATTTGCTAGGAGAATTTTTCAAGATTCAAAATACCACAAAATCGTTTCGATGTGGGATCCAAAAAAAAATTAATAAAAAAAGAATAAACAATTTAAATCTTCGGCGCAGTGTTCCAAATCGGCGTTCCAAAGGCGTCTCGTCACCTTTCCAGAACAGACGCCGCTTTTGGGCGCCCGTTGTGCCCCCCCCCTAGCCCCCTCCAGCCCCACGCCCCACCCTTATTGTTGTGTTGTGTGTGGGATTGCGCGCTGTATGAGAAGGGAAAAGTAGGAATAGGAATTATTGTAATCAAGAATCACAATGGACCGCGGTATTGTGGAGCTGTGTGTGTTCACAGATTTCGGTTTTACATTTCTGGAAAAACTAATTTAGTCAAACTGTCAAGTTAAGCCGCCGCTAACTGAATTTCGACCGATTTCTTACATATCTCCCTTAAACATTTGAAGTTTTTAAGCTCTTAAAAAAATATATGTTATTTTTGAAGATAGTATCTAGAAACGTTCCACGCCGAAACGCAAATTGTATGAAATTTCCTCGATTGAAAAAAATCGCAAAGAAACTCCGAAAATTATTTAAAACAAGTCTATTTCTATTATTTAACAAGTTATATTTGTGAAAAAAATTCACAATGTTTCTTTAAATGATACTTAAGATACCTTTCACGAGATTTTTGCTCTATTTTAAACGAGTCATGTTTTATTAAGCATTTTCCCAATTTTCGCATCAGTTTTGTCATTGAAATATTAGCGCGCTCTGTTTAACATTCGTAACATCTTTTTCTTTTTGAGCCGGGAAGCGTCGCCTTAAGAAACTGACGTTCGAACCCACGACGGATCTTGCTTCATGTACCCAATGGGTAGCCCCACCCATACAAAAAAGGCTTCGAATGGTCCACAATCTTCCAGAACATTACACAACATTTCCGAATGTTCTGGAATGTTCCACAACGATGTTCCCGATTTGCTATTCCCGAACATTCCTGGAATGTTGTGGAATGCTCTCAACTACTCTCGAATGTTCTGGACTGTTCTAGAAATGTTTAGAGGGTGAAACTTTCAGCCCTTGTATCTTCAAAAACACGCCCTTCGGGTAAAAACGGAAACCTTCTTCGTGGATGGGGGATCGAGGACTACCACACCATATAACTCCCTTAATCGTACCGGGACACGTTTCTGAGTTTTAGCGGGACGCACACAATTGTACCCTTTCTTTTATAATAAATATTGATAACTAGTAATTAAATTGTACTTTTTGTCAATTTTACAATAATATATGATGTTGTCATGACTTTTCGTAATGCTTTTGCAAACAATTTGACTTATTGTACTCCTGTTGATTTTCGACGAGAAGTTCTTCTAAATGGTTTTTCATTGTGTAGATTGCATTATAGTATAATAAAAAGGCAAAAAAATCTTTAAAAAACAATAATTTTCAATTTAATACGTGTTGTTTTTGTAATTATTATTTTCTTTTTAATTTATTGTCCAATGGGTCCCAAAATTAGTGTGAGCTTGGGACACTAGTGTGAGGTTGGTTTTACATTAGTTCCACACAGGTGGCCCTGAGAAAAAAAGTTCTTCAGGGCCTATGTCATCTTTAGAGATACTGTGTGGAGGATCTTTTTACAGTGCAGTCACCTTGGGGGTTTCACCTCGGAATAAAACGGAATAAGCTGAAAAGTTGTATAAATCTTTATTTTGACATTCTAAACGTTGTTTCAAAAGTCTTATAAGGTCACATGTGAGCGTCCTTATATATTCAAGGTCAAAGGTCACGTAAATCAGTTTTTTGGAAATTTCTCGCTTCCTTTGCCTCAAATCGTACTTGCATTAATTATAAAATTCTCTAAAAATTTTGTCTGAAATAATTTTTTATACGATTAACCGTTTTTAAGATAGAGCGTGAAGAGTGCGGAGCGCTCAGCCATACATGCCATGGCGCAAGGTCAGTCACTGGGATTCTAAGGGCCCTCACATGTGACCTTATGAGATTTTTGAAAAAACATTTAGAATTCCAAAATAAAAGTTTATACAATTTTTCAACTTATTCCGTTTCATTCCGAGGTTGACCCCTTTTTTAGCTCAGTGATTGCACTATTAGGGAAAGGAAGGAGAGAAAGTTTTGCTAAGTAAAAATATGAGGGGTGGGTAGGAATCTGGGGTACAATGTGTCCAGGAGTAACGAACGTATGAATCCGTTCCTCCCACTGCGGTTAAAGGCGATGGGTCGAGAGTCCGGCTGGTGAGGTCAAAAGGTCTCGCTCAACCAGTCTCTTCCGATTCAGCCCTTCACGTAGCAGGTAGACAAACGCATCCACCGCCAAGACCTAGACAAACCTCATCCCATGAATCCGGGCATCCTTGCAAGTTACCAAACGTAGCGAACCATTTGTGGTGACCCACGGCAGGGGATTTGGTCATCCAATTAACGATTCTCGGGGCGGCGGGGTAATACCCATACCCGCCTCCCAAATTGAAAATGAAGAAAAGAAAAATACGAAAATACCATTTTAGCAGTTTTGGTAATTTTATTAAGGCGCCGCTTCCCCGCTTAAAAAGAAGAGATAGAGAGATATGTAATTACGAATGTTGGACAGAGCGCGCTAATATTTTAAATGATAAAATTGAAGCGAAAATTGTGAAAATGTTTAATAAAACATGACTCGTTTAAAATAGAGCAAAAATCTCGTGTAAGGCATCTTAAGCATCATTTAAAGAAGCCTTTTGATTTTTTTCGCAACTATAACTTGTAAAATAATAAAAATAGACGTGTTTTTAATCATTTTCGGAGCATACTTTGCGATTTTTTTCTATCGAGGGAATTTCATATAATTTGCGTTTCGGCGTGGAAGGCGTACAGGTATTTATCTTTAAAAATAACATATATTTTTTTAAGAACTTAAAAACTTCAAATGTTTAAGGGAGATATGTAAAAAATCGGTAGAAATTTGGGTAGCGGCGGATTAACAACAATATTTCATTAGGTACACCGTACACCATATTCCGGGATAAGAATTCCAAGATTCCAGAATAATTCATCTTCTTAAGAGTACAAAACAGTCACATCACAGATGATAGCAATGGACATAGATAGGGATATGTCCTGAGGCAGCACCCCTCCTGCAAAACCCGAGGAGCATGGTTGTCCCTCTTGGCTAACTGGCTGCTGATTACTTGGAACTTACTGGCTATTGGCTAATGTTGGAGAACACAGGCTTCAATGTTCTAGAATCTATTCTAGAATCAAAGCCTGTCTCAGACCTTTGTCCGATCAAACTGTTACAATGTCTGACGGCTTACCTCGTAATAATGTGTAGTATTTGACTGACAGAGTATTGCACTGATATACTGTTGAAGAGAGAAACCGATTCAATAACGGACACATCATATACATTGGTCTCACTGGTGGTTTGGGAGTTGAAAGCTCTTACGTAAACGCAAGGTCTTATGGCAAAAAAAGTTCTGAATTTATGCGAAAACTCAATAAACATCAATACAAACATAATCATTCTACAGTAATTAAACATAGTCAATTTGGAAGGAGGGCATGGGTACAGCCGCCCCGCTAGTTCGCTACGTTTGGTGATTTAGCAGGGGTGCCCGGGTTGCGTATTTCCAAACCCTCTACCGATTCAGTCGCGGTAGCGACATTTTACATTGTAAATACACCTCTATATTGGTTATTGTTTATCACTTTGCAAAAACAAAAAATGTTCTAGAATCTAGATAAAATAATCTTTCTAATGAGTATATTAGAAAATAATAATTTTATTTCTTAATATAAAAATTTTGATATTGAAAATGTAAATTGTCACTACCGCGGCTGAACCGGTATATGTTTTGGAAATACGCGCCCGGGTTCATGAGGGTGAGGTTTGTCTAGGTATTGGAGGCGGACGAACAGGACACACTGAACCCCGGATTCCTACCCACCCCTTAAACCCTTTTCCTTCCCAGAACTCTCCTCCACTTCCTTTCCTTAAAAAAACCCTCCACACAGCATCCCCAAAGGGGATCCTGATCCTCCACATAGGCCCTTAGGGAAATCATTTAAAAAAAATCATTTTTTAAAATGCGCGCCATTAAGTCGGTTGATGTCGTAACGGAGCGCTAGTGATCTCGTTCGAAAGCGGAACTATAAAGTTTTGTCCCGAGACAGTTAAGTCGCCATCATGCGTTGGAACAGTGAAGAGCGTGCGTTTGCCGTTCAGGCCTACTTTTCGAACGGATGTTCTGTGATCAAGTGTTGTTCCCAGAGCGCCTCATCTCAATTAGGAGCGATTTGGAGTGGCCGGCCAGCTCTCCCTTCGTAGACCTATTGCCGTGACGATAATTTTGAAAGTATAGAATATAGTTACAAGGATAATATTGAATCGTGAGTGAATTCCAAAATTCAAAAACGTCAAATGTCAATGCGCTGATGGTTTTGATTTTGTTCTTATTGCATTATTAGAATAGAGTCTAGAAAAAAAAACAATTTTTTTTCTTCTTATTTTCATAGTATAAATGTTCAAAAATATCTGCTTGAAAGGATTTTTCGAAATTCGCATTATTTTAAAAGTTATAACCATTTTAATGTCGCGGTTTAGACGGAATCTAACCAGAATCTAAATAGAACAAAATTTTAAACGCATTTTTCTTAAAACTGCTTTTTTCGAGACGGTTGAAAAGCGAGTTATTTCTAACGTCAGAAAACAAATCGTTGCCATGGAAACGATGTTGATATATTTGTGGGCTCTATGCTGGTAGGTACCTACTCAGCCCCCTACCTACTGGTCGGCTGCTGCTCCAGAAAATTCAAATATTAGAAAATGTTTTGTTTTTTCTTGGACAAGCTTATGTTTTGGAATAAATGTCGGATGAGAGTTCCTACATTAAAAATACAATTCGTAACGATTATAAAGACTGTATAATAAATAGTGTTATTTTTTATTATATTTACAAACTTCTACATATTTTAATAAAAATAAATCTCCGAAACGTTTGTAAGCGCATAAATTCCGAACGACTGCACCAAATTTGATAATTATTTTTTTTCTTTGAGCTCTAGCATTATGAAATTTAGGTGGAACGCGAGCTGTTTGAAAACTGAATGTACCGGGAATGAATGTATGGAACGCGGGAGGGGGTGGGGGAGGGGGAGATAATTGATAAGTCCAAGCGCTACAGTAATTTCCCCTAATACCATGCGAGCGAAGCCGCGGGGAAAAGCTAGTATATTATATTGGTGACAAGTGACAAGCCCCGTGGCTGAGAGACAAAAGGGAATCGCAAAACCTTTTCAAATATTTAGGTACCTGGATACTCCGGGCTGACAACCAGACTTCATGACCACTGAGCTACGGTGCCATGAACTGTGAGATACAACCTGACCTCTAGCGATTATCAGAATAAGTAGAGGAGGTTTCCTTTGACTAAACATGTTTTCAAATTATTTTTCTTTCGATAGATACTCTCTCAAAAACTTACTCTTTGACAAAATCATTCTTTTGGAAGGCACCATTTCTCAAACTTTAAAACATATTTTTAATATTTTTATTTGTAACCAGCCGGTATCCGGCTTGCGCTGCAATGCCATTCAAAGAAATAAATTGTTTTTTAAATTTTTTATGTGAATACCGCACAAGAGTCCCATCTGCTCCCGTCTGGAGCCAGTGAGACTATGGCATCCCCAATTGGGGTATGTTGTGAGGCTGAAAGTAGTGGGTAGGTGAAGGAGATGGTGAAGAGGAAGGCGGGAAGTACCTGGCTATTCAGACCTGGTCACCAAACACGGCTAAAGCCATATCAAGCAACGTTTCAATTCTGAACGGTGGTCTTACACCAGGGCGATACTGAGAGTATCTTCCACTCTGGAACGTGCCGGAAATATATTATATATTTTTTAAATTAATAAATTGTGAAATAACACAAATTAATCAAATAAAATTTATTTGCCACGCCAGGATCCCGCGACCTTCGGAATGCGAGTCAAGAGCCTTACCGCTGGACTAAACCGGCCGTCAGTAGTACAATGCAATAAGTTACTTTTCACTTTCACTGTTCAACATTAGATATTTTAAAGGAGGGAGTTTTTTTTAAATTTTAATACATTTTCCTCGTCTTTTATATTGGTCGGCATTTCTTTGAAGCTCTTCACCGCTGTATACAGTATCTAATGAGTTCTGTAATTTTGACTTCTTTCGATAGGGAAGTCTTATAACACCTAGGTATTCTCTTGCATGTGTTTTAATCTTACCTTTTTACATTGTTTAATTTTTTAACTTATATTTCCTTTAAAATATGCATCTATTTTTAACATCAATCACAATCTTTGAGGTACTTATTTAAAATTAAAATGTAATTATAAACCAACCATAATAAAAATTTATTATATATTGTGGTTAACGATGATCATGATTTATACACCTAACCTAGATGACTCCAGCCGCACTCTCTTGACCCATCGCCTTGCACCTCAGTGGAAGGGTTGGATTCATACGTCCGTTACTCCTGGATGCATTAGAAATATGTTATAAATTCGGAATGCGGGTATTAAGAAAATATTGCATAAAACAAAATAATTGTAATATTTTGAGAAGGCCTGTCCGATGCTGAGTTGTTTGGCCCGCGGCCGGATGGCGGGCATCAAAGAATTTTCCATTTTTTTCTCGCAGAATAAGCAAAAATATTTGCCAGATGGTTTGCTTGTCAATAACACTGGCCGAGAATTGAACTGCGAGCATTTCCAATGACGAAAAGGGCAATGGACAACATGTTACCTTTTTTTGTTTATTTATATTATATCAATGGGACCGTTTATTTATCTTATATCAACCGTAACCCACCTCACAACGCTGTCCAACTATTTAACCCCTGATACTAAATTGTTCCATTTTGATGTTTCAATGAGACCTATATGAGTTGTTACTCATATAGGTCTCATAGAAATCGTTGAGTCTCCCTTACTATCATGGTTAATTGGTTACTATCATGGTTAATTAATGTCCCAAACTATCATGGTTAATTAATGTCCCAAACTATCATGGTTAATTAATGTCCCAAACTATCATGGTTAATTAATGTCCCAAACTATCATGGTTAATCAATGTCCCAAACTATCATGGTTAAATGGTTCAATTTGGGAGGCGGGAATGGGTGCCGCCGCCCCGGGAAGCTTAATTGGAACCAACACCTCTGCCATAGGTCACCCCAAGTGGTTCGCTACGTTTGGTAATTTAGCAGGGGTGCCCGGGTTCATGGGGTGAGGTTTGTCTAGGTCTTGGAGACGGATGATCAGGACAGACTGAACCCCAGATTCCTACCCACCCCTTAAACCCTTTTCCTTCCCAGAACTCTCCTCTCCTTCCTTTCCTAAAAATGCCCTCCACACAGCGTCCCCAAAGATGACATGTGTGGAGTTCATGTAAACAAAAAAAAAACTATCATGCTTAATGAAAGTCCCAATATATCATTTATTTTAATAGTCTTCCCGAAGAAGTAACATAAATAACAGATTTCGTATCATTCAAGAATAAGGTCAAATTAATCTTAAAAAAAAATTAACAACCATAACATCACCAATCAGAATGTTATAACATAATTTCATGTCATATTAAAAAATAACGCCGCAAAAACCTAGTCCTTAAGATTATATTTATTGTACAATCTATGTAAAATTATGTTATAATAATTAAATAATTATGAAATAACTCCTACGCCAAGCTCAAGAGCTAGCACTCATAATTGGGGTAGAAAATCATTGAATTATGTATTTCACTATTTTGTTTTGCCTACTATTATGTTCAATGCTGTGACAATGTTATAAATTAAACAACAAAAAAATCATGGTTAATTAAACTCCCTTACTATCATGGTTAATTGGTTACTATCGTGGTTAATTAAAGTCCCAATCTATCATGGTTAAAGAAACTTCCTACTATCATGGTTAATTTAACTCCCCTACTATCATGGTTAATTGGTTACTATCATGGTTAATGAAAGTCCCAATCTATCATGGTTAATTAAACTTCCTTACTGACAGGTATGTTTTTAAGGTTTTCACGGCCAAAAAGTATTTTTGTTATTGTTTTTGGGGTGTTATGCCATGTTTCGCTACCTCCTTCTTTATCCAACGTTTCGGACAACGTTACAGTGTCCATCATCAGAAGATGGAGGAGCTAAAGAAGGAGGTAGCGAAACACGGCATAACACCCCAAAAACAATAACAAAAATTCTTTACTGACAGTTCAACCCATCAAGCTGAGGGCCTATTTTGTCGGGAGGTCAAAATATTTCGGTTTTTAAATAAAATTCAAATAATGGAATATTTCTGAAAGCATCCGAAAACTAAAAACTGTTTTTGAAAGGTGATCGAAAGTGTTATGCAATCTATAGATGAAACATAGCAAACTCTTCTTGCATTATTATCGTAGACGAAATATTCTGCATTTAAACGGTGCGTCACCGAAAATATTGATGTCACAACGTTTTCAATGTGAAATGATTCATGCTCCCAAAATAGAAATTATTTGTACTACACAACTGGAAATATTGCAACCGTTGGCACCTGCCACCTGCTACCTGCCGCCTGCCACTATAAAAGATTGTACCAAAGGGGCAGCGTTATTCAGTCTTCACCGTCAGTGATCAGAATAACATCTCTGCAAATCGCCTATCTGAACACTCTTCGACTTGCCGACGATTCGTCGCTTTGCTTCTGTTGAACTTACCTTCAAGACGCCAGTATTTTCCTCTCTTGTGCGGGCTCTACCAACCCGTACAACGTGTCTCTGTATCCTCTAAGCGCTAGGCGATCATACCTCTATAATCCTCGGTCAGCCTCGAGACATAATATTTTGGTATAAAAACAGATTCTCTGTAATTTTATAAAGAAAATTATTTAGGAGCAAATTTGCCCCAGGCCACTAAATGTATCATATCGAATTCTGTGTGGAAAACAATACAATCTTCCAATTATTTAACGTATTTTAACCACTGAACGATTTGTTAATCCTATTGTTGTCAGTTAGCATAAGATCTTCCGACTCCTAGCCTAAAAAAAAATGAAGATCTGCTCCAAAGAGAATTCCGATGTTTGAAAAATTTTGGTGAATTTCACCAAAAGTAAGAAAAAATTGTGCTTATTTCGGATATACAGACAAGCCCCACAACATAATGCTATCGGTTTATCTCTTCTGTAGAAAATAAAAGAGATAGGAAAGAGGATGATAGGGAAGTAATTGAATTACCTATAGAAACAATAAATTACACGTGATAAAAGGATTCTAAATTATTAAAATTCTCAGATAGAAGGCTTATTTCCGACTTGACTTTTATTTTTAAAATTATAAAAGATATTATAGACAGCCCTGAATTATTAAGTTTGATTATCATCCATATACCAATAAGGACTACTCGATCTAAAACTATTTTTAATTACAACAAACATATCAGTCATTTAGACTGAGTCATTTAGACACTCGCTTGTACCTAGATTGCATGCCGTTGGCAATACTTTCTCGGAAGAAGTAGATGTGTTCAACTGCACTGAATGTAGTTATAAGAAGGCTGTAATAACACCTCAACAATAATAATCAATATTAGCGTAATACCTATTCTGCATGGATTCGATGTAATATAAATTCCATATTTTACTGTCTCCAAAATTATTTTGTACCTGTATGTTTGTATTTGTATGTTTGTAAAAGCTCAATTACAATTTGGGAGGTGGGTATGGATACCACCGCCCCGGGAACCATTTATTGGTTAACCAACAACTCTGCCATAGGTCACCCTAAGTGGTTTGCTACTTTTAGTGACCTAGCAGGGGTGCCCGGGTGCATGGGGTTGAGGTGATCTCTCAAGCAGAACTCTTTTGAAACATCGCCTTGAAGTGTAGTGGGGGGATGGATTTATACGTCCGTCACTCCTGGACCCACTGACGCCCAGATTCCTACTCACTCCTCATACCTTATCCTTCCCAGAATTCCTCTCCTTCCTTTCCTTTAAAATACCCTCTACACAGCATCCTCAAAGACGACACAGGGAAAATATTTTCCTCAGGGCCTGCGGGGTACTTAAAGGCGTATAATACAAATCTTCCGAACAGGCCCTCCATTGATATGTTTGGTGTAACTCTAAGTGACCAGCTCAGGTATGGGGGCTCCATCGAAGCCAGAGTTAAGTTAGCCTCTCAAAAACTGGGCGCACTGTACAGGACCCGCAGTACACAACTGCTGACCCTGTACAATCACCCCCCACGGTTGAATATGGCAGCCACTCTGGAGCTCCAAAATACCTAAAAATATCCACAACTCTGTGTAGAAACGGGCGGTCCGTTTGATAGATTCTCCCATCTTAACAGACGGATTGCAATCTTATACCACAGGCGTCGGGTGGGAATGCTATCCTTGTTCTACCGGTATTTCAATGGAAGATATTCCGAGGAACTAGCGTCATTGATTCCATCGGCACCGGTGCATAGCCAGGAAACACGCCAAACGCGTGCCCAACATATGTCTACAGTTGACATTTGTCACATGAGAACGGGTCGCTTCTTCGACTAGTTCTTATACATGGAACGATTTGCCGGCCTCTGTGTTTCCTCCTTCCTACAACATGGTCTCTTCAAGACCAATGTTCAATCCTTCCTCTCCTCAAAAAGACCCTCCACACATCATCTCAGATGACATAGGCCCTGAGGGAAATTGTTTTCTTCAGAGCCTCCTGTCTGGAGTTAATGCAAAAAAAATATATCTATATATAAATAAATAAATTGTAAAACCTGGTCAATAAACATGGCTAAAGCCTTTTAAGTGATGTTTCGATTTGTATTGATGGTCTTTCACCAGGGCGATACTGAGAGTATCTAACATTGTGAAAAGTGCCGCCAATAGACCGAACCCATCACTTCTGAATTCAGACCATAGAGTCCTGCTACAGAGGTTGTCTATGATTAGAAAATAATAAAAAAATGTTAATCTATTTATTTCTTCGTCTAAAGTTCGGTTAATTTATTCAACTTCAATGGCAGGAAATACTTTGAAATTTCAATCTTGTTTACCCCTTCGCGTTAATGAATAACCTCACTACCGCCCCCTATCGCCCCCTTAACCGCCCTCCTGCCAGGTAGCTGCGTACGCCCCTGCCACCCCGATACAGGGGGGGCGGTGTCGTATCAAACAGTTTTTGTTTCCCGCAACCTGTCCTTTGTGCGACTGACGTTTCCAGGCCAGTGGCGTGCACGGGTATTGACCGGGGGCAGCTTTTTAAAACTTTGAAAGTTTATTAATTTTTATATGAAGTTTTTAAAGCGGTGTTTTTGATGCCAACACAAGGTAGGAAATCAGTTTTCACATATTTTTATTAATCTAAGTTGAAGATCCCGTAGTTGCACGGGCTTTATTCAGAGTTTTTTGAAATCAGATGTAAAAATTAATTTTGTGACATCATATTTTCGGTGACGCACCGTTTAAATGCAGAATATTTCGTCTTCGATAATAATGCAAGAAGAGTTTGCTATGTTTCATCTAGATTGCATAACACTTTCGATACACCTACATTGTGTTTGTGCATTAGAATTGGCAACAAGTGTGTTAATAACGGATTGTCAAACAGACGGTCGTCCTCCTTTTCACAGAATCAAGTAGGTCTATCAGAATATATACATAAAAATCTCGCTTCACGATTTTTGTTCGAGATAAACTCCGAAACTACTTAACCGATTTTGATGAAATTTGACAAGGTGCGTAATTTGGTCCAATTCAAAAGACAGGATAGTTTTATCTCGATTATAGACCTCAATATTTACTATTGCGAATGAAATGTACGTTGAATGCTTTGTAATTATTTGTAAGTTCCATAAGTTTCTAGCAAATGGCGGTGCGAGTTAATTTATCGACACAACACTTGGTTATCTAGGTTGGTAACCATCCAGTAGATGGCGTTGTGTTTTGATTTCACGTCACACAACGCGTGGCCAGGTTAGCTAGTATATATATATATTTTTATTGTTAAATCCAATGTTTTAGTATAATGCGGAAATCTCTTTTATTATTTTCTCAGTTAATCCCTCAGGCTTATTGTGATAATTGTATAGGTCTCAAGAAATCGTTGTGCCTCCCTTAGTGTCATGATGAGAAATATGATCTAAACAGCGTTAGAAAAAGAAAATGTCACGCTTTGTATTCAAATCTTAAAGTTAATCACAGAAAAATTAAAACGTACTCATATATAAAACAAAAGTTTCCGACCGCAATTTAAAAAAAATGATAATGCTTTGTGAATTTTTCATTGATAATTTTTTCATGGAACGACAAAAAGTGAGGTGAAAATAACATTTGTCTAAAAAAACATCTTTGTATTTTTTTATCAATAATTTTGTTTATAAAAAACGTAGTGAAAAATTTGGATTAAAATTTTTTACTTTTGAAAAATTATAAATTCATTTCTTATAATAAAATTTGGAAACTATTTCATCACCTTTCAAAAACAGTTTTTAGATTTCGGATACGTTTAGAAATATTCTATTTATTTGGATTTTATTGCAAAGCGGAAATAATCTGACCATCTACAGAATATGCTAGAGGCCTGAAGGGTTATGTGAAGTGCACATTTATAAACCAACCGTATTGTAAACTTTTGATTTTTCTAAAATAAAAAATACGTGATATTATGTTGTTAACAAATGCTCCAATAAGAAAATTTATTTATTAACGCCCTTTTTGGGGGCTTTTACACTTGAATAATAAGAAATATACAGTATTTATTGTACATAATTGAATTGTCTCAGCAACAATATTTTATATTTGTTTAAAGATAAATTGAAGATGTCCACTGATTTGGTATAATTATTTCCCTCCATTAATATTCTGGGCAAAGAGGAACGCATATGTTAGTTAGTCCCAGAATTTCTGCACTGAAATAAATCCTGACTTCTGGTATTCCGTTATCCGGAAGCTTATCAGTTCAAGCAATACCAGACTATCAACTAAATCACGTAGAATTTTATATAAAAATACAAAGTCGGTAAAAACTCTTCTGTCTGACAATTCGAGCATATTCATATCATTTAACAAAGTGTTAAAATTCAACATAATTGCTGGAATACCAATTTTAAAATTTAGAAAACGTAAGAATTTGTTTTGTACTCTATCAATAGCTTGTACATGAGTATCATAATGTGGATTCCAGACGGGAGAATTGTACTCCAGCTGACTTCTAACATAAGCAAAAGTAAATTATTAAAAGTAATTTTGAAACTACATATTCGAAGCTCTGAAAGAAGTTCTTAAGAACTAATTTTAATGAAAGATTAACCCAATTAAGTATAAAATACAGTTCTTAGATATGTAGGTGATTATTATCAATCATCGGTAGGCAGGAAATGTTTTTAATCAACAAATTAACTGTGTTTTTCTAACACGCATACCTCCCACTCTCCCACTTCTGAAACAATGCGAACACATTATCAGGGGGAGAGGGGGACAGGGGGTTCGTCCACCACCCCCTTCCACTTATACCCCACCCCGAGTTCTCCGCTCCAACCAACCCGCAGGTAAACGTCAAAAACACTCTGATTGCTACTTCTCCCCTCTCTCCGCTCCGGCCCGCCACTGCCTTTCGTCTTTCTGTGCGGCCGGACCGGGGGAGGGGGAGAATGGGGGTAATTAAGGGAGGATAGGGAGAAACAACACCCCCTGATCCTAGCCATCATTTCCTGATAATATCGGAATTATTTAAATTTGATGCTGTGGTACTTAAAAATCTCGGGATGGGTTATTTCACAGTATTTGAACAATTCATCAAATTTCAAAGATAATTTTCAAGTTCTGTTAAAACTTTTTTCTCCGATTGCTCGACATTTTTTGGTGATCGTTTTGAATATTTTCCGCCCGAATTAAAAAAAAAATCCGAATTTTAATATGGAGACATATAGACTGATTGTAGTTCTATATAGCCAATGAATTCACCTATCTTTTGCCGATTATCACATATTCGTAGAATTTATAAAAAAAATATTATAAAATCGTAAACTTCTACTCAAAATACAAACGTGTGAAAATTTGCCAAAATTGGCAGCAAAGCAATTCGAGGTATTTTAAATAGTGCCATATTGTGGCAAAAAGCGTTCCAGTGGTTAAAATTAACTTTAAAATTTGATGAATTGTTCAAATTCTATGAAACAACTGGCCCTTAATATCTATAATATATTTATAGATACTAAGGGCCAGTTTATTTAAGTTGACATGAACAACTTTGTAGTCGGTAGCGTCACTATTATAGATATACTAGTCCTAACGAAAGATTGCATGTGACGTCATCGTTCTATTAGCTTCCATCTTTGTCGTTTTGAAACAAGAAGCGTGAGAAGTAAGAGAACGAACGTCGATGACGAGCTCTCGCTGGGAGTAGTTTATTACGGAATTCAGTGCAAAATAATTACCTTTAATAAATCTTGCATTCATACACAAAGATAGCAGCCAATAAAAAAATGCGTTAAGAAAATGAAGATAATTTTGGAAGTTCTTGGTCGAAGAATGACACAGTTAAATATGACCGAATCGGATAGGGACACATTAGCTTAGTTGGTAGAGCACTGACCCGGCAAGTCATTGGTCCTGAGTTCGAGTCCCAGATGTGACCGTATTTTTTTATGATTTTTCTGTTTCAGATTTTCGATTGAGTTTCGTTAATATTGTCTTCATTAATTAAATATTACAATTTGAGGTTTTACTCATTAAGTTAAAAATAAATATTCTTCCTAGACTTGCAGAAAATTCAATAAATGTCGCATATTAAATAAAAATTGATAAATTTATCCAAGACACTATCTCGATAGCATTAAGTTCGGGTTGAATCTTGCAATCGTACATAAAGATAGTAGCCAATAAAAATATGCGTCATGATGACAACCTCAATCTCAGTCTACTCGCTCAGTAGCGACAGTAGCAGCTAAAATAACGGCTCTCGCGCGAACCAATTCGGTCGACATTTTGTAAAAAACTTGAACTTGCAGCTAGCGCCACAAGCTAGCCAATAACGTCTCCCACCCGAACTAATTCTGACAGACGAAATCAGCTGTTAGTGGGGCGCCGTCTTTAGGCAAACACTAGCGAGTAGCGAGCAAAGTTGACCACCTTTCAACACTTTTCGTAGATAGTCCACAATTTGCTAGTTAGCATGTAATACGATTACACTGAGCGACTTCATTAACAGATAGTGAATTTCCCAGATAGTAGCTTGTAAACTCGCTCAATGTCATCGATGCTATAGTCTCACTGGCTCCAGAGTTGTGCGGAACTCATACATAATAGAAAGTAAAATTTAATAACATACGTAAGATTTATTTGCCCACGTTGAGTTTGGAACCCGAGATCTCTGAGTACAGATACAAAAAATAAAATAAGAAAAAAAGTTCGATAACTTAGGGAAAAAATCCAACACACGATAAAAACAAAACTTGGATTTCCTATAACGGGCTGTCAGAAAAAACCGCCAATTTTCCCACGGGGGTATTACCAATTTTGAAATAATTTTTCTACCCTCGATCTCTCTCCCACCACCCTTTCCCCCACCCTTCAACCCCACTCTCCCCCAAAGGGTAAACACACGGAGGTATTATACATCACGGGTTGCGCCAGGGCGGTTCAACTTTCATATTTTTTCATTTATTACTACATGAAATTTCCGCCGGCGCACAGACGGCCTCCGTGGTCCCGAGGCAAGACTCTCGACTCACAATCCGAAGGTCGCGGGTTCGAACCCGGCGTGCGCAAATAAATTTTATTTGATTAATTTGTGTTATTTCACAATTTATTCATTTAAAATAATATATGATATATTTGCGGCACGTTCCAGAGTGGAAGATACTAATAGTATCGCCCTGGTGTAAGACCACCATTCAGAATTGAAACGTTGCTTGAAATGGCTTTAGCCGTGTTTAGTGACCAGATCTGAATAGCCAGGTACTTCCCCACCTACCTCTTCCCTATCTCCTTCCCCCCCCCCCCCACTACCTTCAGCCTCACAACATACCCCAATTGGGGATGCCATAGTCTCACTGGCTCCAGACGGGAGCAGTTGGGACTCTTGTGCGGTATTTCATGTAAAAAAAAAAAAAAAAAAAAAAGTTAATAATTTGAGATATCTAGATTAATTTTATGGTAATTTTTTGATATTGGTGGCCACGGCTATTACGAATAATTTTTAGAAAAAAACTTTAGATTTGCCTTAATCACTATAAAAGGAAACTTATTGCATCACGGCTGGCGGAAAATAATGCATTTTAATTTTCAATATCGTTAAATAAAATTTCACTTCGCGAATCGATCTACGACAGCCCGCCCGCTGCCGCTCGCCATTCTGTCAACTGTTGTGTTGTTGGTATCCTTGACTTCACACAAACGATTGTAGTCGACTTCGCGGGATAAATAATAAGGCGCGTAGGTACTGGAAGCGCGTAGGTACTGGAATGGAGACAAACCATTCAAATCCTGGGATGTTTTTTAAAATAAAGATAATATACACAAGCCCGCTACACAAACCCTGCGTAGCCAAATAAACCATTTAAAAACGTAGGCTGTTTTTTAAAGTAAAGATAACATACACAAGCCCGCTACACAAACTTTGCGTAGCCAAACAAACCATTCAAAAACGTAGGCTGTTTTTTAAAGTAAAGATAACATACACAAACCCGCTACACAAACCCTGCGTAGCCAAACAAACCATTCAAAAACGTAGGCTGTTTTTTAAAGTAAAGATAACATACACAAGCCCGCTACACAATATTTATTACAATTATTATTATACACATTTTTCATAATTACGCGCCCATCATGTATCCCGCGAAGTTGCCTACAATCGTATTTAGTTGTGAGGTCAGGGATACCAACAATGACAAAATGGCGGGCGGCAACCGGCAGCGGGCGGGCTGTCGTAGATCGATTGGCGAAGTGAAATTTTATTTAACGATATTGAAAATTAAAATGCATTATTTTCCGCCAGCCGTGATGCAATAAGTTTCCTTTTATAGTGATTAAGGCAAATCTAAAGTTTTTTTCTAAAAATTATTCGTAATAGCCGTGGCCACCAATATCAAAAATTTACCAATTTTATTATAAAACCCAAGGTTTCTTTCTGGATTTCATTTTATTTTAATTAGGTACCTAATGTCTAATATTTTTAGAATAAAAAAAAAAAAAACATTTTAGCTGCTTGCGACGTATGGCACCATCGCAAATACTCACTACCTCGAAACGCAAGCGAGTAATTTTTTTCTGTCGGTTTGGATCTACGGCGGGTCGTATGACGACGACGTATGTACATCATCGTGATAATTCAACTATAACTACTGTGTTTTTCTGAATCTTTATGATAAAATCTAGGAAATCGGGGGATGATCATAACTATTTAACGTGTGTTTTAGCGTGATAAAAAATATTGAAGTAACGATTTTTCAAAACGTATTTTTTCTTTAAGTTTAGAATTCATCGAGACTTTTATAAATGTATCCGAATGTACCCGGCAAAATTTTACATTTTCTGTGTTTATTGGATATTAATGTGTCTAATTAACTTTAGTTTTGTGATGTATTCAGGGTATATAATGATAATTTGTATTGTCCCAAAAACATACTAAAATAATAAAGTTACGCTAGATATACAAAATTACTAACTGAGAGGCGTTGCCCGGGCTTTACACAGAGTTTTTAGAAATCGATGGTGATAATTTTCCTTTTATTTTGAATGTCAAGTGTTGCAATGTAGTAATGAAGGTATCCCTGCATTGGCGTAAAAGTGTTATGAAAGAATTCACCCGTCAAAACAGGAAGAATTGTCATTGCCTACACGATATTTCGAAAAACTACCCCCCTTTTCCAGCCCTTAGAGCAGAATTTTGACAATTTTGAAGTAGTTAGCGGGAGGAAACACGGAGGCCTGCAAATCGTTCCACAGCCGAGCTGTTGAACTCAAGAACGAGTCGTAGAAACGACCCGCTCTCATGGATTCAGCATTGCGGAAATATTCATTGCAAGGAAGGTCACCTTTGATTATCGTATTAGAACGCCTCGGTTATGTGCAGAAACGGGCGGTCCGTTTGATAGATTCTCCCATCTTAACAAACGGATTGCAATCGTTAGAGCATAGGCATCGGATTGGAATGTTATCCTTGTTCTACAAGAATTTCGATGGAAGATGCTCCGAGGAACTAGCGTCATTGATCCCCTCGGCACAAGTGCGTAGTCGGAAAACGCGCCAAACGCGCGCCCAACACGGTTGACACTTGTTACATAAGAACGGGTCGCTTCTTCGGCTTGAGTTCAACAGCTCAGTTTTGGAACTCCACACAGCATCTCAGATGACAAAGGCCCTGCAGGAAATTATTTTCCTTAGGACCTCCAGGTGGCAGGTGGCAACGGTTGCAATACTTCCAGTTATGTAATTCAAATCATTTCTATTTTGGGAGCATGAATCATTTCACTTGTTGAAATTGTGACATCAAAATTTTCGGTGACGCACCGTTTCATTTCAGAATATTTCGTCTTCGATAATAATGCAAGAACAGTTTGCGATGTTTCATCTGGATTGCATAACACGTTCGATACATGTACATATTGATAAAATATAACCTTTCGATTTTCCGAAAATTAATAAATAAAATAATATCAAATAGTAGGTGAACCGAAAAAATAGAATAATTGTTAATTTTCCAATAAAAATAATAATAAATAGACCCTCGTTTAACAACCCCGCATCAATTTCCCGGCATGCTTGACGTATCCGCCAACGGGCAGCGCGAGCGCCTCTCAGTCTACCCGCTTTAGTCCGTACCCGCTACGCGCTCTACACTAGTCGGTAGCCGGTAGCTCTACGGTCTACAGTCCCGGTACACGGTCCCCGCGACGTAGCCCGCAGTCTAGTGCCGCGCGCCCTCGTGCTAGCCGCCTGTCTAGCGCTCGCTCCCGCCGGTCCGGACCCCGAAGATTTGCGATACTCCGTTCTCGCGTTTTCGGCTCTCGCGTCGTCGATAAGTCGGGCTATACGCGACACTCAATACTACCCTTCTAACCGCGATAAATTTAAAATTGTCACAACCAAAATAATAATATATATATCTAATTAATTTAGAGATCCGTGAGTTGACATTTTTGATTTTTAATTACAATAATAATTAATGCTATCAAACTAGGTATAAGATCAGTGATTATTTCTAAAGTTTACAAAATTAATGTAATTTAGAATCAGTGCAAATAAAATAAATTAATTAAAGATCTGATTGTGACTTTAGGTTTAAATTAAGTTTTTTAACTTTAATACAATGTAATAAATAAACGCCTTTAAATTAGTTAATTTTGAAATCAATGAAAATAAATTATTTAAAAGTATTTGAGTATGTCACTGTTGATTTTAGTAAACATTCATGTTGATTTTAGCTTTATATTAGTGAATAGTTAAAAATATCATGAAATATAACCGTAATAAATTGATATATACATAAATATATCAAAAGTGTCTATATTACATCAAATTTGTAAATCGATCTAAAATGAAAATTGTTTATCAATTTCTTGGCGTAGAAAAACACCGGTACAATATTTTGAGCTCTACATTAGATAGGTCAAAATCTCATTAATCTAGAGCACCTGCAGTGGGTATTCATAACATTCAAATAATTCAAATTTAGAGTATTTTCTGACACCTAAATCAAATTACCAAAAGCTGACATAGGCACTTTTAGCATATAAACGTGCCAGCGTTAAATTATTTTGAATATCTTTAAAATAGATTTAGGGATCTGTCAGTCGACGATGTTTATTTTTAATTTAAACGAGTTAATTGTATTTATATTGTTATTAATAATAATAACAAGTTATTATTAATATTTGTGTATTGTTGCAGTTGATGGCATAGTATTATATTAAAACAAATTGATTTTATTAATTACTAATTTTGCAAGTATTCCTAGTTCAATATTTATCACTAATTTCAACAAAGAAACTATTTTTACAGTTTAAAAAACATTAAAATCTCGAGTTACTGTTTTTCCCTTATTTCCAAGTATTTGACAATAAGTTTTACAGTTATTTCCTGCAGTGAAGTGTTCTGTTTTATTTTGAAGTCAGAAGATTTTGGCGCCAACGGATTTACAATTTGCAGAAATTGGTGAGTTTTTTTTCGAGTGTAATAAATTAAAATTTAGACTGATTTTGTTTTAACTGAATTAAAATGTGTGTATGTAGTATTTTAGGAACCTTTACAATACCTACTCACACAGATGGATTGCTTGTGTATGATATGTTTCAAACCTGTTATTCGACTTGAGTGAAATTGAAAAAAAGTAATAAAAACACATTGGATAATTATTTTTTAATAAGTATGCTATTTTAGACCATATACACTTGTTGTCCCTTCCTCGCTAGAAACTGTTACTATGCTCAAGCAAACGGTTTACCGTGATTTATTTTTGGGGTATTATGCCGTGTTGTGCTAGGTACCTTCTTCTGTAACTAATAAAATACATCACGATACTACTTTTGGTCGTGAAACTTTTAAATTATATCCAAAACAAAATGTTGTTTCGCAGTGACGTTTCACGAAGGTATTACTGTCAGAAGTGAAAATTATTATTCATTAGCAGTACCTACAAGATTTCTTATTAACAATTTTGGGAAGATTGTTAAACACATTTAAAGAGTTTAATTGAATTCCATAGCACCATTTTTCTTGTCATGCTACGCTGTGATAGAACATTTGTGCTGCCGTGTCGTATCTTGAACAAGTTGTCAGCTGAAATTTTAAGGCACGTATAAGCTATTGAATTTCAAGAGAAATGGGCTATCAATAGAGCTATGCACTTTAAAACTAAGTATTAAGTAACTCCGTATTATGCACCAATACACACAAAACTTAAGGACGTCTGTTTTATTATTTTACTAGCTTTTCCCCGCGGCTTCGCTCGCATGGTATTACGGGAAATTACTGTAGCGCTTGCACTTATCAATTATCTCCCCCCCCACCCCACCCCCATCCCCTCCCGCATTCCATACATTCATTCCCTTACATTCAGTTTTCAAACATCGCGCCTACCACCTAAATTTCATAATGCTATAGCTCAAAGAAAAAAAGAATTACTTATCCAATTTTGTTCATTCGTTCGGAATTTATGCGCTTACAAACATTTCGGATGTTTATTTTTAATTAAATATTTGAAAGTTTGTGAATATAATAAAAAATTACACTATTTATTCAGTTCATTTATTCAGTCTTTATAATCGTTACGAATTATATTTTTAATGTAGGAACTGACATTTATTCCAAAACAGAAGCTTGTCCAAAAAAATAAAACATATTCTAATATTTGAATTTTCTGAAGCAGTAGCAATCGTTTCCATGGAAACGATTTTTTTCTGACGTTAGCAAAAATTTGCTTTAGTTAGCGACAGAAAACGTATAACAAATATAATATATTAATATTTATAATTTCATTACGCCAGAGCTTACCATCATATACAAAATATAGTCTGCGCATATAATTTAGCTTTCTATTGGTGAATGAATTTTTAAAGTCTTTATATTGTGTTATGCGTGAAAAGGTCATAAACAAACTCGAGCAGTTTCGCATTTATAATATTAGTATGGATACGATAACTTTACATATTTTAAAACATAACTAACTAACCATCACGCCGTTTCCTCGCAGGGGTAGGCAGAGAGGACGGATCGCCAGACAACTCGGTCTTGGCGCACACTCTTTACCTCACCCACATTCGCACATCGTCTCACACATACTCTTCTATTATTCTGACTCTTGACACAGCCCGACTTAAGTATCTGATTCACTTGTTATTGTCATGTCTTTCTTGGACGTCCTCGACTTATTCTACCACTCACATTTGCGTCATATATTCTCCTTACACTTATTTCCTCATTCATTCGCTCTACATGCCCAAAACCATCTGAGCGTCCCTTTCTTAATTTTACTCATTACGCTTACATCAGCCTCGGAATCTTTGCGGATCTCCACGTTTCTCACACGATCGTACAAGGTTTTTACCGCACATTCGCCTTAGGGATCTCATTTCTATGGAATTCAGTCTGTTATTTGTTAATGTGGGCCTCACTGGGTGCCTTACCCGTGTCGAGGCTCCCATTTTACAATTTAATAAAATATTTAAAAAAAAATTATGTGTGTACTGTAGTGGTATTGTGTTTTACGCATACAGGGTGTTAAGGGACGTACTTGACTTTTTATCCAGTGATTCCCTGATTATTCGGAGTAAGAATGTAAACGGAATTTTGGTCTCCGGTGACATTTTTGATGTTTTTTAAACATTTAAAAAAAATTGCAGGGATTGAACAGTTAGGGGCGGGGAGAGGGTTGGTCGGTTACTTTGCTGAGTGATCAGTGACGGCAGGTGGAAGAAAAAATAATTGCTTGATTTCGAAGAAAACAATTATGAAAAAAAAGCACCGCAGATAAAAATATTATTTTATTTTATTACTCCAAACAATGCCAGAAATCACTGACCCTTAAGAGGAACGTATGCGCGGCCCGTTTCTTAATTCTAGATTTGAGATCAAAATACCCAACCAAACTGAAAAATTATTTTTGCAATCAAAAAATATATTAAATATCTAGTAAGAATGTGAGCTACTTTATTTATTTTTGCTTTAAATTATAAGATATAGGCCATTAAATATTTTAATGTTTCATGACTTTAGAGATAATTTAGGCAATTATTTGTATACGATAAAATAAAAATTAATAAAAAAAATCGTTTTGATGGGTGTAAAGTTAAAATACAAATTACATATTTACGGCGGAACAAAATTTTGTCGTTTATTTATTTAAATTACTACCCAAAAATGCACTTTTAACAATGTTTAATTTTTTAATTTATTTTTCATTGTATGTTTAAAATAAATGTAATAAAAAATATTTTTCATTGTTTTTCATTTACTCACAAATAATTGTCCATGTTGGCTCTAAAATCATGAAACACTGAAATCTTTAATGGCCTATATCTTATAATTTAAAGCCAAAATAAATAAAGTAGCTCACATCCGTACTAGATATTTGATATATCTTTTGATTACAAAAATATTTTTTTAGTTGGGTATTTTGGTTGGGTATTTTGGTTGGGTATTTTGATCTCAAATCCAAATTTAAGATTTATATGAAACTGGCCGAAATGGGCCGCGCATATATTCCTTCTTACCCCGAATACGTTTTATTCTTTCACGTTACAATATTTTTTGTAATACTAACTTTTTGTTCTTAAAAGCTGGTTCACACACAGCTATCAAATATAAAAGATCATAGCACGCCAAAAAGCGCTCTCCATACAATCCCTTCAGACCGTTCACATCTAAGCGTTTTTAAGCGCATATCAATCATTTTTTTTATTTTTTTATTTATTTATTTGTTTTATTTTAGTAAATTGTACATTTAAGTTTACAATTTCCTAATTAATTATATCATTTCATATTTCAAACTATATTTTTTCTTGTTCTATGTATCTCCTACAATAAATTTTGAACTTTCCAATTGGTGCGGCCTTTAAAGTTTCTGGTAGAGTGTTGTATAACTTCATCCCTTTGTATAGTAAACTGTTCTGCGTATTCGTTTTGTCCTTTTTTTGTAGTCTGATTTCCTTGCAAGTCCTTGTATTATGTCTGTGAATGTCCTTGTTGTATATAATTTTGTTTGAGAAGTATTTTGGTAACATGTTGTTCACTATTTTATGGATAAATATCATCGTGATAAATATCGTGATAAATATCATCATAGACAATACACATCGAGGTAACCGCTCCAGAGGCGTCCAGAAGATAAGTCTCCCCCTCTCCGACTAAAACAGGAGAGGGGGTTATTGTAATTACGGAGCTGTCTAGACACGTGGATGACAGATGTCAAGTTGACAGATTTCAGTACAAAAAATTTGCATTCCGTTGCCGTTCCCTAATTCAACTGACCCCTTCTCCTACCACAGGAAGAAATATTTGATAGCCTCGTGTGAAAGCACTAAAGATAAGCGCTCGCGATTCAACTGAACCAGCTTTTAATCCATCTTTTAATCGAGTATCTGAATTTTTCCCCTCTTTTTGTATGGAGTGATGGATTGTTGAATGCTTCCTGGTACTTGTGGTGTCTTTGTCCAAAGCTTGTGTTTACCGTCGGAGTTTTTTTTTAAATATATTTTTGTACGCTAGGGTTTGCTTGCGATATTTTGTGTTTGTTGAAATTGGTTTTTATTTGTCAAAATGTAGTTTAGTAGAGTTTTCGTGTTTAATTGACGTTTATCTAGTTCATCAAACATTTGCAATATTTGGTCTGTGTCAATCTACTATGTTTTTTAAGTATTACCTTTAACCTTTTACTTGGTTCGCTACGTTTGGTGATTTAGCAGGGGTGCCCGGGTTCATGGGGTGAGGTTTGACTAGGTCTTGGAGGTGGATGACCAGGACGCACTGAACCCCAGATTCCTACCCACCCCTAAACCCTTTTCCTTCCCAGAACTCTCTTTCCCTTCCTTTCCTTGAAAAAACCCTCCACACAGCATCCCCAAAGATGATATAGACCCTGAGGGAAATTATTTTTTTTAGGGCCTCCTGTGTGTGGCTCATGTAAAATAAAAAAAAACCTCTCAGTCCTCGGCCACATTTTGTCAGAGGGTCAAAATATTTCCGCTTTGCAACAAAATCCAAATAAATGGAATATTTGTGAACGTATCCGAAAACTGAAAGCTGTTTTTGAAATGTGATAAAATAAGCTTTCAAATTTTATAAATTGAAATAAACATATAATTTTTGAAATATAAAAATTTTCCGTGCAAACATAAAAAGTTTAAAAAATGATTAACCTTAGTTTTTTCTAACTCAAATTACTGATGACGAAAAAAAACATGTTTCATTAGACATTTGTATTGTAAACATTTGTATTATAAACCTCACTTTTTTGTCGTTTCACGTAAAAATCTATACGTATAAAAATTAAAATATGCTTTCTTGGAGGTATATAGGTATGTTTATGAGTTACGAGTTGTCTATGTATTTAGTGCTTTATTAAGAATAGGAAATGTTTAAATGTTTGAAACTTTCAAAATACCTTCTTTAAACTCCTGCGAAGGTTTCTGGATTGTTACAACCATTTGACAATACATTTGACAATACATTTGACAATACTCTCTTTTGTATTAATATTATCTTGTACTTTTTGTACCATAATTTGTACTATTTTTTACTTTTTTACTATCACACACTTGTTGAACTCATCTGTATAACTTTTCAAGATATTACAACTCATGTATTTTTTATTTATTTTCTTCTATGTGTAGGTACTATTTATTGCTGCGTTAATTTTGCTGAATTCTTGAAAAACTTGCTTTCGAACAATTTATTCATGATCAAGTTAATAATAAAATCAACATAGTAAATACCTACACGTTCCTCAATAACTACTTTTAAGTATCTTAAGCACTCTTCTGTTTTACCATTATTACACTATGTAAACTTTTTAACTCCTTTGTACAATTTTAATGATAACGAAACTACATACCTATGTACATATTAAACCTGTTTGTATCCTTAAAGTACAGTTTATAATGTTATATACTTCAATCTTACAATTATACTCCTGAATAACATGTGTAACTTGAATAATGTGATTCTGTAAAAGCCTTCAAGGCGTGTATGAATAAATAAAAATAAAAAATAAAAAATATATACATTTGACAATACATTTGACAATACATTTGACAATACATTTGACAATACATTTGAAAAGTTTTTTAATCATTATTTATTTGATGTAATATTTTACATTTCAAAGTATAAACTAGTAATGTTGGCCTCACTGGGTGACTTACCCTTGCTAAGTATAAACTAGTAATGTTGGCCTCACTGTCTCATATATGCCACGGGAGGAAACTCGAAAATTTCGCGATGTTTTGACTTTGTCGTAATATTTTGCGGATTTATTTTATGCTATCGTATATAATATTTACCGAAACACGTTCCCTGAACAATAAACTATGCTTACAAATAATATTACTTGCGTTTATTTGACAAATTGATAGTTTTATCGATCTTTTCATGACATGCGACGCTCAAAGTTTGACAGCTCAAATCGCGGCAAAAATGTCATTTCGAAAGTCATAGATATGTGCAAAGATGATTATTTGAGAGGCTAGGTGTGTTCCTTATATCTGTTACGTCAAGAACAAGAATGCCCCAAGCGATTCTGACCTTGTCCTTCATACATTTTCCTTATACATAAGGTTTAAAATCGCATCTCAAATTTTTTTTTTAATTTTTTTTTATTCGGCTATAGGGCGCGCACCGGTGCGCCAACGGCACGCAACCTGTTAAATTATGTGTTGTTTGTTTGTGAGTGATGTGTTTTATATTGTTTTTGTGTGTTGCGTTCTTTTCATATGTTTTATTCTTTCAAGTTATGAAATTTGGGTAATATTGTCTTTTTTGTTCTTTAATCCATTTTGTAATTTTGTGTCTGAATATATTTTGTTTTCCTCAATTTTATTTTCAAGTGTAAGATTGTTGGATGCTTTTATAGCATGATAATTATAGTGTTTTTGTCCAAAGCTTGTATTTACCGTCGGAGTTTTTATGTTTTCTTTGTACGCTTGTCTAAGTGGTCTGTTACAAAATTTATTTAAAATACGCCCCTAATCCTTTGAATCGAATCAAGAATTGTAGATATTTTAAATAGGTACCTATGTTAGGTACTAAATTTGGTTGCTTGTTCTTATAATATACAAAAATTAATATTTGTTGTTCTATATGAAAAATGAAAATTTGAATAAAAAAATTGTAACGGGTGGCACGCGAGCTGTTTGAAAACTGAATGTACTGGGACTGAATATATGGAACGCGGGAGGGGGGTTGGCGGGACGGGGGTGCGGGAGAGGGGAGATGGAAGGCGGGGAAGTGGAAGGGGAACGCGAGAGGGGAAGGGGACGCGAACCAGCTAGTCTTTACATAGTATAAAATGAAGTCGCTCCCGCTGTCTGTACGCTTAGATCTTTTAAAATACTCAACGGATTTTCATGCGGTTTTCACCAACAGATCGAGTGATTCAAGAGGAAGGTTTAATACATGCATATTATAGTAGAGAAAAGCCGAGAAATTCAATAAATAAGATTCAATTCAGGCAGCGGGCTGCGGGCTGGCAAGCGAGCAGTGTGGATTTGATATGTGTGCAAATTAACAGATGGCATTGGTTATAAAGGTTGGGTAATAGCGTTGTGTTTCGTTAGCCACAGCAACGTATGGCCGGGCTGCTAGTTAAAAATAAAATAACAATTGCAATAAGAAATTGTGCACACTTGTCGTTCAAAATAACAAAAAATCATGGAAAATAACTGACCACATCTGACTTCGATAAATTATGTGCAAAACCCGGGCAACGTCGGGACTTTAGTTCATATTCACAACATTAAAAAATTAAAATTTTTTTGTATATTTTCTACAGGCTCTGTACTTATTAAAAATAGACAGCAACTTTTAGTCTCTCAATGATATCACGACTAAGTCTTTTCACATTAATATTATTATTTCAAGGATACGAAATAACGAGGAAATAATTCATAAGAACTATTACCTAGGTATGCCAGATGTCTTATTACAAAATTAATCTTAAAAATGGCGGAGATTAGCCAATACAGAAGGCGTTTTTCACGATTAATGGATTTTTTTTATGATAAAAATTGACGATTAGAATTTTTTATTTTATTTATAATAATAATTGTAATTAATGAGTAGTGCGATAAGTTGCCGCGGGGGCCATATGGCGCTGTCGGCGGTCACATATTATGGTATTCCTTCTCTCTGGCTGTACTCGTATAGATCTATAGGAGTTTATATTGTACGTACATTGTACCAGCGCACTCTTACCTACTTACAGATTCAATGGGCAGGGCCGCGCAACCTAACATTTTTATTTGAAATTAATTTAAATAGTATAATTTCATTATTATTTTTATTTTAACTTTTATGAGTAAAACCTCAAATTTAATATTTTATTAAATTTATTTAAAATTTACGGCACAAAGTGCCATTTACAAGCATGTGTATATTTAATTACAGTCATAGTACATTATACAGGCATTAAAAAATAAACAATAATATCAAAAAATCATTATGTAGTGACCTCGTTAACGTATAATTGGCTGAAATGTTCGATCAGTACAACCTTATATTTCAGTATGGAAATATTAAAAATATCAGCCACATTGGCATAAAAATTTCCAATGGTGTGTAATCTATTTACAACTGAATTGGAGCCTGATACCGACATATAGTTGTCACAATAAAACAAACTAGGGAACCTTGATCTTATTGTAGGTATATGAAAGTTAATCAACTTTAATATATCAGGGCTATCCAACTGATAGTTAACGATTTTATACAAAAATATCAGATCAAAAATTTTTCTTCTGTCACTTAATTTCAACAATTTTAATGAGTGCAACAAAAAATCATAATTTATTGATTCTAAGGGAATTCCAAGTCTAAAATTAATACACCTCAAAAATTTGTGTTGGACTCTTTCAATGGTATTGATGTGATTGTTGAAGACAGGTGACCAAATTGTTGAATTATATTCAAGAATGCTTCTAAATGAAGACACTATGAGCGAAACTCAATCGAAAATCTGAAAACAGAAAAATCAGAAAAAGCTATTGGCATCTATGGGACTCGAACCTAACCTCGTTTGAATCTTGCAATCATACATAAAGATGGCAGCCCATAAAATATGCGTTAAGAAAATGAAGATAAAATGGGTGGTTCTTAGTCGAAGTATGAAACAGTTAAAAGTGACCGAATTTGATATCGACACCTTGGCGCAATGAACAGCGCGCTCACCAGGAAAGAGAGAGGTCCTGGTCGCGTATTTCCTTTTCCGTGTTCAATAGGAGGCAAGCATGCCTCGAAACCAACACGGATTTGTAACGCTATTTACCTTCCAAACCCGTGTTCAATAGAAGGCAAGCGGCATCCAATCGTGCACGGGTTTGTAACGCCAATTCTTTTCCAAATCCGTGTTCAGTACGAGGCATGCGTCCTTCAAACGTGCAAGGCTTTATAATTACTATACGCGTTGATTGAGCACTACAGATCCGTGTATGTTTCGAGGCATTTTTTTTTCTGTGGATGGATGGGCAATAAAACGCATTAGGTATTTTATATTTATTTTTTAAATATTGTATTTTTCATTATTTATTATTTATTAACGCTTAGTGTGCTAGTGTGCCTAGTGTGCTTTAACATGAACGTTTTGTAATTGTCAGAAAACACCACATATGTACACAATAAAATTTAGTGCAAATTAGCAAAATAATAATATGATTATTCAATATAATATAAAACATACTATACATATAATACATAATATAATAGATACTATTATCCTGAAATAGTAAGTAAAAGAAAGTATAACATAAAAAAGGAAGTGTGTGCGTGTACGCACAATATAATGGATGGACAATAGAACGCAAACAGCCTCACTAATAATAAAAACAATTTTAAATATCAAATTATTTATCTTATAATTTTTCATTATTTATTTTTTATTAACGTTCAAGTGGGCTTTTAATGAAAAAAATGTAGTTGTAAGAAAAAGTAAGTAATAACATTCAGTGCAACTTAGCGAAATACTAATACAATGATTCTATATAATATTATAGTACTATTATCCTACAATAATAAATAAAAGAAAAACATAAAAAGGAAGTGTGCGCATATACGCACAATATAATGGATGCACAATAAAACGAAAACAGCTTTACTAATAAAATAAATAAAAAATTTAAAACAGTAAATATAATATAAAAAGTTATTATTTATTATTTTAACTTTATGAGTAAAACCTCAAACTGTAATATTTAATTAAATGAAGACATTATGAGCGAAACTCAATCGAAAATCTGGAAACAGAAAAATCAGAAAAAGATATTGGCACCTCTGGGACTCGAACCCAGGACCTCCCTACTTTCCGGGTTGGGCGCTCTTATCCACTGAGCTAAGGTGTCGATATCCAATTCGGTCACTTTTAACTGTACCATACTTCGACTAAGAACCACCCATATTATCTTCATTTTTCTTAACGCATATTTTTATTGGCTGCCATCTTTATGAATGATTGCAAGATTCAACTCGAACTAAATGCAATCTAGATGGTGTCTGGATAAATTATTCTTAGTCGAAGTATGGTGCAGTTAAAAGTGACCGAATTGGATATCGACACCTTAGCTCAGTGGATAAGAGCGCCCAACCCGGAAAGTAGGGAGGTCCTGGGTTCGAGTCCCAGAGGTGCCAATATCTTTTTCTGATTTTTCTGTTTCCAGATTTTCGATTGAGTTTCGCTCATAATGTCTTCATTTAATTAAATATAAAAAGTATTTTATATTATATTATTTTAATATTTTTTTACTATTATTCATTTTTTATTAACGTCCGAGTGAGCTTTTAATAAAAAAATGTAATTGTAAGAAAACAACACATATGTAAATAATAACATATTGTGTAACGTGGCAAAATATCTACTAATACGATGATTGGATATAATGTTAAAGTAGGTACTATTATTCTGAAAGAGTAAGTAAAAAAAAGTATAACATAAAAAGAAAGTGTATGTGCATACTCACAATTTGATGAATGGGCAATGAAACGCAGTCTTTTATATTATAACGTCAAACGCTGCACACTGCACAATGAAGAAAAAATGTGACTGACGAAACGGTGTGAAGTAAGCGTGCGAACGTCGTGGGTATGTTCCATGCATCGCCGAGGACGCATGCCTCGTACTGAACACGGATTTGGAAGAGAATTGGCGTTACAAACCCGTGCACTATTAGATGCCGCTTGCCTTCTATTGAACACGGGTTTGGGAGGTAAATAGCGTTACAAATCCGTGTTGGTTTCGAGGCATGATCGCCTCGTATTGAACACGGAAAAGGAAATACGCGTCCTGGTCTGAGTCCTCGAGGTGCCAATATCTTTTTCTGATTTGTCTGTTTCTAGATTTTCGATTGAGTTTCGCTCATAGTGTCTTCATTTAATTAAATATAATTTCATCCTGGGTGTGTGACATTATCAAAATTAGAAATCTTTTACATGTATAATCTAGGGCTTAATGCTAGAAGAGACTATATCAATTTTTTGAATCGCCCAGGGGGTGAAGATTGTTTATCGATTTCTGGGCGTAAAAAACGATGAATCTAAATTTTGACTTCCACATTAGATAGGCCACAATTTCATCAATCTAGAGCACCTGATATAGATTTTCATAGCATTTAAATAAGGTAGGTTTTATAGTACTACTTGTAACCAAATCAAATTTTCAAAACTGACACTTCTAGCATTATCCTACGTTATTTAGTACGTTACTTTTGGTGTCTTAGCAGAGGTGTAAGGATTCATGGGGTCTGTCCGGGTCTTTGTAGCGGACGCGTCTGCCCACTGCGTGGCCGGCCGAATCGGGAGAGGCTGGTTGAAGAAAACCTTTTTACCTCTCCAGCGAGATTCTCTCGGAACATCGCTTTGCAATGCAGTGGGAGGGATAGATTCATACATCACTCCTGGACGTATTAACTCTTCAGATTCCTACCCGTCCCTCATACTTTTTCCTTACCAGTCCACCTTCCTAAAATACGCTCGCGAAGGTTTCTATATTTACATACTGGCGAGCTCTGGCATTATAAAATTATAAAACAATGCAATAGGTGGCAAGTGAGCTATTTGAAAACTGAATGCACCGGGACTGAATGAATGGTACGCGGGAGGGAATTTCGCGGGACGGGGGAAGCGGGAAATGTGAAGGGGTAACGCATGAGGGAGAGGAGGCGGAAGGGGAACGGGTACGAATGGGGAAGGACACGCAGGGAGAAACAATTTCTTTTATTTGCAATTTAACTTTTTTTGTGACATCCCTGCTCCCGCGTGTGTGAGATATCAGTGTGGCAACATGTGCAGCCCGCATGGCGTCTAGCAACACTGGCAACTCTGGCGGTGCTGGCAACACTGTGCACATATTAGGCATATATAATATATAACCATAATGCTGGAGCTACGGGCAACAGCCGCTACGGGCTCCGCCTGCTACGAGCTACGGACCGGCACCGAACACTAGCGCTGAACGGATAAAATAACAGACGTGCAGTGTGGGCGTGTCGGCGTGCCAGAAGTAATCTTATTTTGTCTTTTTTTATGTGAATACCGCACAAGAACCCCAACTGTTCACAGCCGTCTGGAGACAATGAGATTGTGGCATCCCCAATCTGGGTATGTTTTTTTTTTTTAAGAAAGACAAACATTTCCGGGTTACGAATAACCCAATGAAAATCTACTACTACAAGCGGGAAATGTTGCTTGTGATGAAGGACTAAGCCAGCCGAGGAATCGAACACGCGACCCCAGGGTGGGACCCAAACGCGATGCCACTCAGTCACTGACCAGTAAAGGTGACCGTTGTGAGGCTTAAGGTAGTGGGGAGGGGAAGGAGATGAATAAGAGAAGGTTGGGAAGTTCCTTGCTATTCAAGCCTAGCCATAGCCATTTCAAGTAACGGGCGATACTGAGAGTATTTTCAACTTCAATTTGGAACGTGCCTATAAAAAAACTAAAATCATAATGAAACTAAAAATTATTATAATTAAACTAAAAATTATTAATAAACTATAAATTATCAAAATTAATCTATTTTTATTATAAATTATTTTTGATAAATAAAATGAGAAAAAAAACACAAATTAATCAAAAGAATTTACTTGTCCCCGCTGAGATTCAAACCCTTAGCCGAGAGCCTATTGCTAGTGTCACATCTAGCGTTAAAAGCGCTAGCGTTTTTTGGCTTGGTCTTTTTCAGCATATCGCTCGCCATACATTCTCATGCATCAGTCACTCCTGATACATTGACACTCAGATTCCTATCCAACCCTCATTCTTTTTCTTTTACAGAAATTCCTCTCCTTCCTTTCCTTAAAAATAACCTCCACCTAGCATAAAATAAGCCCTGATGAAAATTATTTTCATCAGGGTAAGCTAATGCTAAGCTAATGTAGAAAAAATACAATTGAGAGCAGTTGGGACTCTTGTGCGGTAGGTACTCACATAAAAAAATTCTATAAATTATGTATTCGGTGGATTCTAGCTATCCAGCCCTGTTACTGATATGCCGCGTGAGATACTCCTATAACAAGCGATCGTATGAATTTCCTATTTTCAATGTTGATTTTGTAAGACGGTACAAACTTTACTATCGCACGGAAATTCTATCATAATTATTACTACGTACATCCCAGGGAAATATAAAATAATTTCCTTCACACTTTTAGCCTTATAAAAAACACTTCCCAACCGTTTAACAGCGTTTTTGTCACCCATCGAATAAAGACTGTACATTTTATTTTTCGAATTGTTACTAAAAAAATATTTCTATCGATCTGGCAACGTTGTGTTTACATTTATTTTTTTTCAACTTTTTTTGTGTTTACCTTAAAATATTGCAATTTTTAAACACGAAAGTATATTTCAAATACTTACAGTTAATACGTAATTTTATCTAGTTTTTAAAATGGTATTTGTTTAAACAAATCTTCAAAAATAAGAAATATATATATAGGACATTTAAAATTCCTCGAAAAATTACAAAATAAATGAGAATTTATTATTAAAAACAGTATATACAACGAACAAACTACCCTCTTTGATTGGATAAGCAATGCATTGACAATCTTTCCATATCTATGCATTTTTTCAGTTTGAAATTAGTAAGGTTTTCGCATGCACGGTGGTCGTTTATCAATTGAACAAAAAATTCACTACGTGATATATTAAAACTGTTTTAAGTTAAATTAAATCTAGGTATATATATATATAAAAAATGAAAATATGTTTGCTTCTGTCTGTGTATATATGTATGTACGCTGTGCGTTGCTAAACCATTCATCCGATTGCGATGAAACTTTGGGGATTTGATGTGCCCATATCCGCGATTCTTACTATAGACAATAGTGAGTTCTGGCATCAGAAGAGAAAAAAAAACCTGCACACATCATTCCCCTAAGATAACATAGGCCCTGAAAGAAATTATTTTCCACAGGGCTTCCGGCGTGGAGCTAATGTAAAAAAAAATATGTCATCTTTCGGGACGCCTTTTTAAGAAAAGGAAGGAGAGGAAGTTCTGGGAAGGAAAAATGTATGATGGGTGGATTGAAATCTAGGGATCAGTGTGTCCTGGAGTAACCTATGAATTCACCCCTCCCATTGATGTGGCTGGGGCGAGAGAGTCCAGCTGGAGAGGTCAAAGGGTCTCCCTCAACCAAACTCTTCGGATCTGCCCATTACGCAGCAGGTGGCGCATCTATCGTCAAGACCCGAACAATCCTCACCCCACGAAACTCCCCCATATGAGAGCTTAAACTGACCCCTGCTTGGACCCAGAACCCACTATGGCCCGGTATATCAGTTGATTATAAGCTCGGCTTGGTTGGAATATCGAGCTTAGCACAGCTTAGAGCGTAATCCGTATATAGGTCGAAAGCAGGCGCGGTTTCTCCATACATATTGTGGATGCGGCGCTTCCCTTCCTTTCTAGGCGTATAATAAATAAAATAATTTTATTTATTTATTTATTGTTTGAAACATACACAGAGAGTTAACAATTATTACAATAATAGAATTTCCGTTGGGATGTACATAGATATTAACATTCCAATTAGAAATGTTCACATCATGAGTAATCAATGTTTAGTTGTTACTTTTTTTTTTTACATGAACTCCACACAGGAGGCCCTGAGGAAAACAATTTCCCTCAGGGCCTATGTCATCTTTGGGGATGCTGTGTGGAGGGTTTTTTAAGAAAAGGAAGGAGAGGAGAGTTCAGGGGAGGAAAAGGGTTTAAGGGGTGGGTAGGAATCTGGGGTTCAGTCTGTCCTGGTCATCCGCCTCCAAGACCTAGACAAACCTCACCCCATGAACCCGGGCACCCCTGCTAAATCACCAAACGTAGCGAACCACTTGGGGTGACCTGTGGCAGAGGTGTTGGTTATCCAATAAAGGTTCCCGGGGCGGCGGTACCCATTCCCGCCTACCAAATTACTGGACGGAAATGCTTGTAGTGATAACAGAATAAATGATAATCAAAATGAAATATAAAACATAGTAGTGTCAAATATAATACATAACCTCCAGAGAAAGAAAGAAGCAGAAAGGTATGACAATAAAGCAGCTATTCATAAGATAATTTGGTTTTTAAAATATGTGAGATTATTTGCGTATATGGTCACATTCAATGGTATTTATTATACAGACGACTCATTCCAGATAGTGGATTGAATTATGCAATATTGTTATAAAATAATTCAAGATGGAATATTTTATGACACCTTAAATTACGTCTATTAGGAACTTTAATATGAATATTGCTCAGAATATACATATTTTTTAGGTTTAATTTTGTTATCACAAAGAAGAATCCAAGCATGGTGGTCGATTATAATAGTTCTTCTAAATAATTGATTTCATATAATATAGATAATACTTATGTTAGTCCGTATATGAACTAAACAAGATGGAGGATGATTTCTTATTTCTCTCGTATTTTTATTTACGCACGATATGAAGTTAAATTCAGTCATACAATTAATATTAATGTATTTACGTAAATGTCAGATCTGTCTAAAATATTGACTATTCTGCGGCTTAGCAAAGCTTGAGCGGTAGATTTAGGCCGCGTAAATTGAAGCGAGGAATGTCGTACTTAGCAAGGATTGGCTGATAACACCGGGCCTATATCCTATATACCACACGGAAACCTAACAGTAGAACAGTTATTCCCCAGAGTAGAGACTACTGTAGATAGATACATTGTAGAATGGTATAGCACACAGTGTGATGATAGCGTATTCCCGTCTGGTCGAGATGAGTCAGGGCAGCTGATCTCCGTGTGGCCGATGGACCAACTGCCTGAGAGATGTGGATAACACGTGTGTAAACAATCGTTGAACATTGGCAGCGCCCCACTAATACTATACTCTACTCTATACATTCTAAATTATATGAGGTCTGCACACTGCCGAGTTCTTATCAATGGGGAGTTATGCGCCGTTTAAACAAGTCTCGTAATGCTAACGATTCTTATTTTTATTGGTGTCAATCATCATCCTAGGGTAGCTAACACAATGAAATCGACAACTTCACAATATCGAAGCGATAGGCGTAACTTCTGACGATTTTATATCGATATCCCGAGCACACTGGCAACACTGGAGTTGTTTTCTGCGAATTGACAATTTGAAACGTCCAACGTCAATTACGTAAAAATATTAATAAATTGGCAATGTTAAATTGAAATACTAACCTAAATATGCATTGGAAGTCTGCGCTGTTGACACGAAAAAGGGTTATGTTTTTAGTCATAATTCACCCACTTTCGTTTCTCCAAGATCGAACGGAATAAATTGATCGCGTCATGAATTAATTAAGTCTACGAATCGCACATATGATTTATTTCAATTCTAAGAGCTTCTTTAGTTCACCTCCATTCATTAAGAGGCTAGTAATTTTGCACAGATTATCTGACACTCAGGAGGCCGCGCTAAAATTTGTCAATCGTCGGACGGAATATCTCTTAAAATCAATTGTTGTCCATGCTCCCAAATATTGATAACTGACCATAGACGACGAATTTAGTCAATATCAGTTTTGCGAGCACGGTCTACTATTGTTAACGGATATCAGAGTTTCGGTTTACTGTCAATATACACATTTTTTAAAAATAATATCGTTCGTTATGCCAAATTATTGGCTTATTTAATGAACGGATTTGAACTAACAAAGCTCTTAGAAATGAAAGAAGTGGTATAAGCGATCCAGAATTAAATAATGTATCAAAACGCAATTATTTTGAGAAACTAAAATGGTTGAGATATTACTAACGGCCTCATTATTAGACCTCATTATACATCCCGTATAGTAACAAAATGTAGATGCGGACTGCCAATGCATATTAAGGCTAGTATTTCAACTCGACGTACGTTTACATAATCGCATGGCGTTTGACATTTCGTAGCTTTTATAGATTTTTTTATTTATTCCCTATAAGTATCGGTTCGGCTATCAACAGTGAAACTGTGCTAGGAATATCGATATAAAAATCATCAAAAGTTACTCCTAACGATCCGATATTGTAAAGTTATCGATTTCACCTTGCTAGAGCCCCTGGATGATATATGGACTTCTCCACAAATTTTCTTCCCTGGCTGCCTTTTCTTCTTGCCATTCGCCTCCAGTCCTCAGTTCTTCCAGTCATGCTTCAACCCTCTTCCACGCAGTCTTATTGGTTTGGTAAGAATCAAAGTCTTATTGGTTTGGTAAGAATAGAAGACTGCGTATTTATTTAGACACGTGAATTGTGGATATCTGGTGATTTAAACATTACACGTGTTATTTGTTGAATTGTTGTCAGTGTTTAGATTCCGTCTTGCCAAAAGCGATTTGTTTATTTATGAGGGTGGTCTGTATTATTGAATTTCTAACATAAGAATGGTCAAATAAATCGTGGACGTCCGAGGAAAATCTTGTATGATCAAGTGAATCGAATACAAGAGTACAATAGCATGAGTGTGAATTAACTGCATATAGCATTGCTTACGCAGATGACATGGTAATTTTGTCACCAAGCATTAAAGGAATGAGAAAGCTGATAAAGATTTGCGAAGAATACGCTGCTGAATATAACATGGTCTACAACCCAACTAAATCTGTGTTGATAGTATTCAAATCAGGCGCAGGCACCATAAAAGTATTACCCGTCAGCCTAAACGATACAAAAATAGCTGAAAAATTCGAGGTCAAATACTTAGGACACATAACAGCGGACCTCAACGATGACTCGGATATTGAGCGACAGAGAAGATCACTGTGCATTAGGGCAAATATGATTTCTCGAAGATTTAACAAGTGTAGCCCAGGTGCAAAAAGGCAACTTTTTAATACGTACTGTACGAGCCTATATACCTCGGAGATGTGGACCAACTTTAAGAAAGCATCACTAAAAAGAATGGAAGTACAGTACAACAATTCATATCGAACGCTTTTTGGATTGTCCTGGTACTGCAGTGCCACCGAGATGTTTGAAGAAGGGTGCGTTCCCGGATTCCGAGCACTAATGAAAAAACGGATCACCAACTACAGAATGCGACTAGCCTCGAGCGAAAATAGTATTGTGATGGCAGCATTCCACTTCTTGCAGGGTCCCATCTACAAGTGATGGATCCACTTCCTGAAGACATAGATTAAACAAAAAGTTTTTTTTTATTATTATTATTATTTTCTTTTAAATTTCTTTAACCATGTAATTTTTTTTTTTTAATGTATCCTTTTTATATCTTGTCATCATTTCTTGATTATTATATATGTATAATATGGAACTCGTGGGACTGCACTACCCTCCCCGAGATCTGGAATAAATGATTAAAAAAAAAAAAAAAATTGCGTATTTCCTAGACAGATAAGTATGTCGTATTTTGTTATTCAGCTTCTTGTTGTTTGTGTGTCACCTACATAATTCTGAGTCCTTCGGGACTGTGACACAAAGCTACAAAAGCGCGAGCAGATATCTGTTGAACTGCGAGGGCTTATGTGTTGTACCGTCACACTACGCAATAAAATATTTCTTCCTTTGGTAGGAGAGGAGGTCAGATGAATTAGAGGGCTGCCAAGAAATGCCATTTCATTGTACTGAATCTGTCAATTTGACAGCTGTCATCCGCCGTTTAGGCAGCTCCGTAATTAAAATGACCCCCTCTCCTGTTTACAGCGGAGAGGGGATCGCATAACTTTTTGTACTAGTGGTCGCCCAATGGTCGAAATTCGACCATAATTGTAATGTTTTTTTTTTATGTTTGACATTCAGTAAGACCATAGACAAATAATATTAAAGACAAACAATTTAATCTATTCTCAATTTGACCATAGACTGTAACAATAAACAATAGAGTAAAGACGCGAGTGTGTGTGTCAAATACATGGTAGTGTGTGTAATGTTTTTGTTTTTGATTTAATCTATTTTTATGCATAATTTAAAAAAAATATTAGCCTTCTGCACTCCTCCTCTATATAAACTATAAGTGTGCGAAATTTCATACTCCTCCGTCCGCGCAATTTTCGTAAAAATGGGTACAAAGTTTTGGCTTCACGTATTAATATATTGATGATGATTGATGAGCCGCAGGAGCGGTTACGGCGTAAGATCTGTACTGTCTATGGTTGATCTGCGCATAAACCACTTAGGTGTGACAGGTCTGATGGGGCTGTATAGAGAGCGCTATTTGGCGATGATCTTTTATCTTTTATAGCTGTGTGTGGCACCCGTCTTATTCTCCCCACACCAACCAAGACCTGGATAAACCTCGCCTCATGAACCCGAGCACCTCTGCTAAGTCACCAGCCGTAGCTTTTAACACTTGGAGTGAACTACGGCTGAGGTTTTGGTTATCCAATGAATGGTTCCCGGGGCCGCGTACCCGTACCCTCCTACCAAAATGAATTCGATTGGATGAACATGCTTCGGTTTGTTTGAGGGCAACCTCTTGAGTTATATTCGGGTTCCTGAAGATTGCAATAACTCCACCGCTGTGAATCCTAACATTGTTATTCTATGAATGTATTTATCAAGCCGCTGTTTTATCTTGCGAAGCGTTGCTTGAACAGGTGTACCTCTTCACAGCTCACAGCTGAGCGCACACAGCTGTGAATTGTGGCCGTGCTACCAACCGGCATGCTGCAAGGACGTTGAAAACTGGCTAAATTCTACATGACGCACATCAGTAAACAGTGCAATATTAGTTTTTAAATTCATTAAAATTTTAAAGATCGTCAGGAGGTGAAGAAGGCTGCGAAACAGGGGTTAAAAGAAGGATTTTCACGACGAAAGACGCCAAGAGCAAAATGCTAAAGATGAAAGAGTTTTAACCACTTTAGCGAAAGCTATTCAAATTTAGGTAGCACCGCTAATGCCCATGAGCGGTAGATACTAAAATTTGGGCTGCTGTAGCTAGGTGATTTTTATGAATGAAATCTTTTTTCAAAAGAAAAAAGCAGGAAAATGTTGCTTCAGGATTTTCAAATCACAAAAATTATGAATTAAATTAAAAAAAACATTTGTTAGTTTTGTTCATAGATAACTAAGGCATTCGATACCATTGATACAAATAAACTATTAGAAATTAGAGGAAAGCTAATAGTTTTGTTAAAAAATTTACTAACTGATCGACAAATAACAGTAAAAATTCGTAACAAATTAAGCAAAAGAATATATACCTTAATGGGTTTTGCACAGGGGTCAATTTTAGGGCCAACAATTTATATATATATATACGTCTCAATTATGAGTAAATTGTTTTCATTTGTTAAACATTTTGTGTGCGCAGACGATACGGCACTCGTAGACGAAGACCTGATTACGGCAATGAACCTTATGCAGCATGATTTTATTGCCCTCCTGAAATGGTCTCATGACGCGGGTCTTATAATAAATGCCAAGAAAACTAAAATTATGCATATAAGATCTCCCCATGCCAGATATAATATAATTCCTTCGTTATACACACACACACATTTGACTGCTTGCATAAAAATGTTGCACAGCCCTGTTCTTGTGAAAAAAGGATTTATAAAATAAAATATTTTGTGCCTATAAGTACTTTAAAATTAATCTACATATCTCGGGCTGAATCCACTATCCGTTATGGAATTACTTCTTGGGGACATTCTTGTAAAACTAATATAAGTTATATCCAAACATTACAAAACTCTATTACAAAATTGTTAATCCATAAATATACCAACGCACACAGAAGCGACACTAAATTAATTTACAAGTTTCTGAATGTTTTATCTGTCAGTGTGTCTAATGCCGTTTAGATCATATTTCTTACCATGATAGTAATAGTAAGGGAGACACAGAGATTTCTATGAGATCTATATGAGTTGTTCCCAAAAGCGTTTACTATTACTCACAATATCCGAAAAGATACTTTAATTCTATAAATCCGTAGTACATATACCTAGGATGTCGCTACTTCCACATGCGAGCTGATGATGGAAGTAGCGACGTCTTTTGACAGATTCTTGAATTAAACCCGAATTACAACGGTAGCTTTGCTTGAAATTTCACGAACACAGATGTTATTTGTGGCGCGGCGCTTAAGGCCGCACTCTTGAAAAGCACGGGGCTGAAAAAGAAGAAGATGGAGAGATATGTAATTACGAGTCGTAGAATAGCAGCGAAAATTGCGAAAAAGCTTAATAAAACACGACTCGTTTAAAATAGAGCAAAAATCTCGTGGAACGTATCTTAAGTATCATTTAAAGAATCATTGTAAATTTTTTCACAAATATAACTTGTAAAATAAAATAAATAGACTTGTTTAAAATAATTTTCGGAGCAAACTTTGCGATTTTTTACTATCGAGGGAATTTCATATAATTTGCGTTTCGGCGTGGAACGTATCTAGATATTATCTTAAAAAAAAACATATTTTTTTAAGAGCTTAAAAACTTCAAATGTTTAAGGGAGATATGTAAGAAATCGGTCGAAATACGAATAGTAGACCCTTAAGGCGTAGCGTCAGATATGCAATCGAAGACGGATTCTGAAATTTAACCACGCAGATGCAAGGGTATTAATACATTTGCATTTATATGCATTCATACATTTCCAATAATTTTTTTTGTAGTTTACGCTTTAATTTTTTATTAAGTAGCAACAATTTTATTTAAATTCTACTCAAGCGAAAAAAAAGAAAGAGCTTCAATTTATCTAAAATATATTTTTGGAATTTCACAATGCAAACCGATTAGTAGTAAAGATCAATCGAAAATAGTTATTTCACAAGCTTCGCATTTGCATCCCTTATTACGAGTTTTTTTATTTTATTTTATTTTTTTAAATTTTATTTTATTTTTGTTTATTTTTATTTTTTATTTTTATTTAATAACCTTTACGAGAGTGTGACCACTCGTGTGTAAGGGAAAAAATTAAAGAATTTAAAATTACGATTTATACATATATGTACGATTTATACATATATAGGAGTTAACAATAAAATCGCCTCATTTTGTGATGTAGTGTATTTTTAAAATTATTTAAAAATCTGAAATCTAGTTTCAATCGGTCTCTAATAAAAAGTGTGTAAGATTACAAAGAATTGGAATTGTAATTGGTACGCCACGACTTTAAACTCCAGTTAAATTGTTAGAATTTCATCCAATTACCAGTGACCATCATTCAACGGGAAGAAAAGGCGATTAGTTATAGTTTTAAATTGGCGTCCTAACGTAATGATGTGTTGGGCTATTTCGGACTAGTGGAATATAAAACACTGGCCCACACTGTACGCGGCACAAGGCAGTATGGTATGGCCCAAGAACTATGGAAGATTAGTTGAAACTTCGAAGTTTAAAGGAAATAGCATTTTTTAGGTGCAAATAAATAAAAATGTGAAAGCTAGAGATGCTACGAATAGTGATTTTGCGGAATACCGAATATTCGGCTAGGCTCTCAGCCGAAGCGACAAATATTCGGTGACAGTTCATTTCGCGGGTGACAGGTTCCGACATGCATCAGTGACTGATGCGCCTGCCGAATCGTAGAGACTGATTGAGGGAGACCTCTTGACCTCTCCAGCAGGACTCGCCTTGCACAGCAGTGGGAGGGATCATTCAGTCACTCTTGAGCCCACTAACTCCAATTTTCTACCCAACCCTCATACCTTTTTCTTTCCCAGGACTTCTCCTCCTTCCTTTCCTAAAAATACTCTCCACACAGCATCCCTAAAGATGACAAAGGCCCTCAGAGGAATTATTTTCCTATCACGAAGCTAATTTAAAAAAAAATTAAAACGCGCATGGATTTTGTTTTTATGATTTTATTTGTATTAAAATTGGAATCCTGAATATTAGCTTTCCTAGATAACTTATCGGTTTATTTTACAGTATGATTTGAAATGTGTTTTGTAAAATAAAACATTTTGTATAAAAATTTAACAAATCTAACCAAAGGTAATAATAAAAATAATCAAATAATAATAAAAGGTAATAATAATCTTGTTATAATAAAATTAAACATATTTTTTCAAAATTAAAACGTAGCTTTACTAGCTTAAATAACAATCTTTCGAAATTAATATAAATGTTTTTGTAGAAAAGTGTAGATCTAAAATTTGATTTAAAAAGATTTATTTCCGGTTGTGTCTGGTTATTCCCTCTTAGGGCCTCCGCTCATGGAGAAACTGAAAAAAAAACAGTTCTCAATACAATTGCAATCAACCTCCTTAAGAGGAATATAAATGCTAGAAATATTTCGATTCTCATGCCTCCAAAATTTAAAATCGAGCGTCTTATTTGCACGAAGCAAGCAAGCGAAAAAGTGGTTTTTATTTATTTTGTGCATAATTTTATGAGAATGAAAAAAAGTTAAAACATAAAAAACCTCAAAAATAGTCTTAGCCATAAAATGGTATTTAAAAAAATTGTCTCTTAGATTACTTCATAGTTAAGTCATGCAAAAACATATTTTTAGTGGTTTACGCTTATATTTTTTGTAATGTAATTAATAATTTTATTGTAATTTCTATACATAGAAAAGCTACTAACAGCTTCAATTTATCCGTAGCATATTTTTTGATGTTCATAATATAAACCGATTCGTCGTAAAGATTAATCTAAATAATATCTAAATAGGATTTCACGTATAGCTTCATCTTAACAAAATCGATGTTTTTCTGATCTGACATGTCAAAACTTGACAGTTGCGCCACTGACATGGCAACCTGTCAACAATGCATCTGAAAAACCAGCACTGCTGGTCGCCTCGGCGTGGAGTTTCAGTTGCATTGTTGACAGATTGCCATGGTAGCGGCTCACGAACTGTCAAGTTTTGTCAAATCAGATCAGAAAAACATCGATTTTGTTAAGGAGGTAGATTGCAATTGCGTTGAGAACTGGTTTCTTTTCAGTTTCTTCATGAGCGGAAGCACTAAAGGTTTATTTATTTATTTGTAAGAGACAAACAGCTTTTACATTAAATATAGATGCATACATATAAAATTATATTAAGTTAAGCCAAAAAGGTCTCCTATGTTAAAATTATTTGAAGATGGAGTTTTATTAAAAATTAATTTTTGGCGAGGGGGAGAGGAAGAGGAAAATAGGATAAGGATAGGAGATGCTCCCGATACATTCTACAATCTTGAATTAATTTTCAATCGTACGCGTTACTTCTTTTCGGTATTTCTGAAGGGTATTGTTAAAAATGTCTATATTATGTTGTATTATATTGCGCACATAAACGGGGAATCAGGGAATTTTTTCTAATGTTAGTTCTACATGATGGTAAATAAAATAAGTCGGATTTTCTTGTTGATCTTGTCAGAATATGAATATTTATTAAGTCGGTAAGCTCTGGCGAGTCCAGGCCATTATTCAGAATTTTAAATAACAAGGTTTGGTCAAAAATTAAGCGTCGTGTATATAGGGAGTTGAAGTTGTGAAATTTAATAGATTCGGTGTAATTTGAAAAGTGTAAGTTTTGTTTGTAATTTATGTGTTTAAATTTTTTTTTTGAATACTTTCGATTCTTTCGACATGAGCTTGGTAGAAAGGAGTCCAGGTCGGTGTGCAGTGTTCTAAGTGGGGACGGACGTACGCCGTGTAAAGGGAATAAAGAGTTTAATAATTTCATAACTTTTCTGACTCCTCAGACTTGCATGATCCTAGTTTGGCCGCACATGTCGGCTGCTATTTGTGAATAGAACCAGATGTGTCCGTACGGCCGCGGCTCGTTGTTGGTATATCCCAATCACCCACATGGCGCTAAAAAACACACGCTATTGATACGAGATCGGGATCGCGGCCCGAAGGTTGTTTATCGCTGATATTTGGTTACAATGCCGTGGGTTGGACGCCTTTATGGCCTGGATCAAGTTTATAGTATCGCCGGGCAGTGGTGATTCAATACAATAACAAATAAAAAATAAATAAAAAAAAAAACATTAACTACGAAATACCTGAAAGGCTATTCCCTAAAATTTGTAATAAGAGATCATTCTCTTATGATGCTGTTATTTGCTTTTTCTATCGGCCGATGTCGAAATTTCAGGTGTGAGCTGTCACGTATTTTAGTTTGGGTCGTTTTAAACACGAATTCCTGCAAGTATGCATGATTATTTATTCATTTAATAACTGTAGAAAATCACACAAATCTGATAGCACTTCTCACGGGAGAACGATCTCTTATCACAAATTTTAGGGAATAGCCTTTCTGTCAGTATTAGATATTTTAGTTTTTCGAAATTTTAAATTTTATTTGAGTTTCTATCGCAGACCCGTGAAAAAATATGTGATATTCTGAATTCTTGACAAATCAGTTCCAATTTTGAAAATTGCAAATAAAACAATTTTATGTCAAAAATATTATATTACACCTTTTTTCTTTCTTTTTACATTAGCTCCACACAGAAGGTTCTGAGGAAAAAAATCCTTTCAGGCCCTATGTCATCTTTGGGGATGCTGTGTGGAGGGTCTTTTTGGGGAAGGATGAAGAAGGTATGAGGGGTTGGAATCTGGAGGTTAATGTGTTCAGGAATGACGGACGTATAAATTCATCCCTCCCACTGCGGTGCAAAGCGACACATGAAAAATCACGCGATATTCTGAATTCTTGACAAATCAGTTCCAATTTTGAAAATTGCAAATAAAATAATTTTATGTCAAAAATATTATAATACATCTTTTTATTTCTTTTTACATTAGCTCCACACAGAAGGTTCTGAGAAAAATAATTCCTATCAGGTCCTGTGTCATCTTTGGGGATGCTGTGTGGAGGGTCTTTTTGGGGAAGGATGAAGAAGGTATTAGGGGTTGGAATCTGGAGGTTAATGTGTTCAGGAATGACGGACGTATAAATTCATCCCTCCCACTGCGGTGCAAAGCGATGGGTCGAGAGCGTCCGGCTGAAGAGGTCAAAAGGTCTCTCTCAACCTGTCTCTCCTGATCCGGCCTGCCACGCATTAGGTGGGCAAACCATTCGCAGACAAGATATAGACAAACCTCACCCCATGAACCCGGGCATCCCTGCTAAGTCACCAAACGTAGCGAACCACTTGCGGTTGTAAGGCAAGTGTATTGGTTATCCAATAAATGGTTACCCAAATTTGCCTCTCAAATTATGAGAGGGTACATATTTTTAAGATATTTTCGATATCACTTTTTTTTTATGTTACACCTCATAAGAGCCCATGTCTGTAATTGTAAAGATAGGGTAACGTTAGGAAGTGTAGTGAGACGGGTTAAGGTGGGGGCGTAGGGAAGCAATTTATTAATGCGGGTCTTGAAGAGACCCGGGTTATTTATAAAGGAAGAAAAACACTTGCGATAGCTCTTCCATACAAAAACGATTCGCAGAAACGAACCGTTCTTAAGTCGATATCAATAATTGTGAACAGGTGTTCCGCTTGTGTTCGTCAAGTTTCACGTAAGTTTACCGGTACACAGGGGATTAATGCTGTAAGCTTCTTTAAAATACCTGTACAACAGACTCAGCATGCCTAGCTGCGTCTGCACATTAGAGACGCCAATTGGTCTGTTAACAACGGATTGTCAATTATAAGAATCACCTAGGTTTATCAGGTAATTTGGGGATCCAGTCCAGAGGTGACCCTCAAATTGGACTTGATTGGAATTTAGATTTTAATTAGTGTGGGAACAATATTCGTTTGGCTATGTATTGTAGGTACTAGATCTGAACAAACGTTTAGTTTCCTTCTACATACTTAGTTTTCCCACCACAAATATCGCTCAATCTGGGCACCTGGGACTCTTGTAAAAAAATTAAGGGTGTTATTCGCACGCGGTAGAAGTGAAACCTTCAGAAAACTAAAGTAGACAAAAGTGGCGTGGCTATGAAGCACCGCATAAAGGGAGACCGATTATACTGTCTCATTCTCTCGAAGGGTAATTCCTACAGATTTATGTGTTTGTCTCTTTTTAGTGTCGCTATTTTTCGTTTCACCGAGTTCAAATAACAACGGTGCTAAATGGGTTATTCTTCTTTTTAACCAACACAACTTTTACCACTCTGTAACATTTCCACCACTCCGTCACATGTTGTTTTTACTATAAATGAATCTCTCTGGATCTCAGAGGGGAAATTGTAGCAAGGAGGGAAGGAGGCCTAAAATGCCTATTGGGGGTGACAAACACGAGCTGCGTGTATACCTATTTCGAATGAAAACCCACGTGACAGAAGTGTCGTACGATATAAAAATTGTAGGAGACAAATTTTTGAGATTTTTAAAAATAATTTATTAAACATCATTAAAAATAATAATCGCTCTTACTTAATACGTTACCTTTTGGAGTTTAAAAATATTTTTATATTTTATTAATACAAAAATATAAACACATATTTTTTTAAACGCACACAGTCGTTACGTCTTTAGTACAGTAGATTTTAAAGTAATTATAAAATAATGATATTGGTAATTCTGTTGAATTTTTCTCCACTAACTGGTGGAGACAATTCTATGTAGGTTAAAGAACGACCCAAATATATTTTCACTTCAATAAAACGACTTTCCGGGCATCCCCGACTTCTTCCAACTGAACCTAAAGATATAAACGGTCTGCTATTCCTTGCGCAAAAGGGTTACTTAATGTAGTTCCGTTTGAGAGGGTTAACTTCCTCCTTCCTCCTTCCCATCTCCCATCCCCCCCCCCTTTAAGCCGCCAGAGGGCGCAGCTGTTCCGGATGGAATTAAATTCAAAAAGAATTCTAATAAGGAACCGGATACGGCGCACGTGCGTTCTATTTTTGAAATTGGACAGATGTGGCCGGTGACAGATCGGGAACCATTTGTACCACACTCCCCTCCACCATTATTGTCCTTGCCGCCATCTTTTTTATTGCCGTCTTTATTTTTGTCTTTTACGCTGAAATTTTTAAAAATAATTTATGTCCGTCTAGATAGTTTAGATATCTTGAAATGGATTGCAATCTTTAGAGCAGAGGCGTTAGGCGCACTGTCCTTGTTCTACCGGTATTTCAATGGAAGATGCTCCGAGGAACTAGCTTCATTGATCCCTTTGGCATCGGTGCATAGTAGGAAAGCATGCCAACACTCGAAAATTATTTACAGTCGACATTTGTCATTTTTCATACATTCATGAGAATGGGTAGTTTGAAAGACTCGTTCTTGAGTTCAACAGTTCGACTGTAGAACGATTTACTGGCATCTGTGTTTCCTCCCTCCTACAACATGGGTCCCTTCAAAACCCGGGTCACTCCTTTCTTCATATCTCTAAAGATATAGGCCCTATATGTACATATGTATACAGGGCCTTTATCATTTGGTTGCATTGAGTTAATTGAGTGTAGCGAAATCCAGGCAAAACTCGACCGTTTTGGTATCGTCCGTCTGTAAAATTGTTTGTACGTTCCGTTTCCGTTTCAGAATAGTAGCCGTTTTAATCTTTCATGCTATATTTCAGGCTATGTTTTTAATGCCCTGAATTTAAAATCACTGAAAAAATTATATACAAAAGATATTCTAATTTACGCATTCAAAAACCAGGACAACTTTACACAGGCCGATTAAAATCCACATTACAACATACATTCCACCAACCAACAACTAAAACCACTTCTGGACAAAGAAATATGCAATATGTTTTTATAATTTTTTTTAATATACTCCCTCTTGCAATAAAACCATTAAAAAAATAACCGAACTCAAAAGAAGCATTGAGATATGGATTATGGACATGGGAAGGAAAAAATAGAGATACAATTTTGTAACCTAGCAAAGATTAATGCTTGTATTGTATTTTCTTTTAGACATAACGTTATAATTTTCCTCTTGTAATATTTTAACATTGGTTCATACTTATAATTCAAACACGTAAACAGGTACAATATGACCTTAAAAGGAGGTACCCCAGTAAGAACACATTATTTTCTAAAAAATATTAAAAAAAAAGAATAAAAAAAGTGAATATTATTTTTTTAAATGTGAATGAATGGTTGTCGTCGTGTTTATCTGAACTTTATTATTCACATTTTTCCAATATACCTTAACCTGCCCGAAAAGAGTTTGAAAAAATTATTATTACTAGTGGTCGCCCAATGGTCGAAATTCGACCATAATTGTAATGTTTTTTTTATGTTTGACATTCAGTAAGGCCATAGACAAATAATATTAAAGACAAACAATATTAATCTATTCTCAATTTGACCATAGACTCAATAAACAATAGATTAAAGACGCGTGTGTGTGTCAAATACATGGTAGTGTGTGTAATGTTTTTTTTATTGATTTAATGTATTTTTATGCATAATTTTTAAAAAATATTAGCATTCTGCACTCCTCCTCTATATAAACTATAAGTGTGCGAAATTTCATACTCCTCCGTCCGCGCAATTTTCGTAAAAAGGGGTAGAACGTTTTGGCTTCACGTATTAATATATTGATTTTCTTTGAGAGATAGTGACGTTTCTTTGGGTAAATTGAACACTTGTGTCTTTTAAATTAAAAAAGGGTTACATTAAATGTATGGTTTGTCTGACATTTTCCCATCATCAAAGATTCGAGTAAATTCCGCAATGTTTGGAAACAGAATAGGCACATTGCTAGCCAATCCAAGGGAGCCTGCCGTGCCACAATACAAAGGACTATTCCGTCAAAACCGTGGTTTCAAAAATTCCCCCATTTTTCCAAAAATAAATTTCTTCACTTATTCGAATGAGAATCGGACATTGTTCCCTACCTTCTCATCTTTTTAAAATTCAAGTCCTTGAATCCCCAGATTGTACATTCTGTGTTCTAGAAGTGGGAACTTTAGATCACATATTTTTTGGTTATCCCTCTCTAAACAAATACCATTTATTTAAAATTGCCTACCCTCCATTCAACATCTCATCTCTTCTAAGTCTGAACTCGACTCTTATGAAAATTATCATTCTTCTAATCGATCAATTATTGGTTGCCTACCGAGTTATACAAAAATTTACTTGCGCATGCCTGTGTATACTAGCTTATGAAAATTACCATTCATCCAATCAATATTATTGGTTGCCTACCGAGTTATATATACTATATACTAGCTTATGAACATTATCATTCTTCTAATCAATCAATTATTGGTTGCCTACCGAGGTATGTATCTAGCTTATGAAAATTATCATTATTCTAATCAATATTATTGGTTGCCTACCGAATTATACATACTAGCTTATGAAAATTATCATTCTTCTAATCAATATTATTGGTTGCCTATCGAGTTATATATACTATCTTTTGAAAATTATCATTCTTCTAATCAATGTTATTGGTTGCCGACCGAGATATATATACTAGCTTATGAAAATTATCATTCTTCTAATCAATGTTATTGGTTGCCTATCGAGTTATATATACTATCTTTTGAAAATTATCATTCTTCTAATCAATGTTATTGGTTGCCTATCGAGTTAAATATACTATCTTTTGAAAATTATCATTCTTCTAATCAATGTTATTGGTTGCCGACCGAGATATATATACCAGCTTATGAAAATTATCATTCTTCTAATCAATGTTATTGGTTGCCTATCGAGTTATATATACTATCTTTTGAAAATTATCATTCTTCTAATCAATGTTATTGGTTGCCTTTCGAGTTATATATACTATCTTTTGAAAATTATCATTCTTCTAATCAATGTTATTGGTTGCCGACCGAGATATATATACCAGCTTATGAAAATTATCATTCTTCTAATCAATGTTATTGGTTGCCTATCGAGTTATATATACTATCTTTTGAAAATTATCATTCTTCTAATCAATGTTATTGTTTGCCTTTCGAGTTATATATACTATCTTTTGAAAATTATCATTCTTCTAATCAATGTTATTGGTTGCCGACCGAGATATATATACTAGCTTATGAAAATTATAATTTTTCTAATCAATATTATTGTTTGCCTACCGAGTTTTGTATATAGTTCATTATTAATAATTATTGCTGTACTTGACTATGGCTAGTTCGTTGGATGTACTTGTATGGTTGTTCTAACCTTGGACGATGCCCAGAGTTAAAGATGGAGTCCAGAGCATTCCCAGTTAGGTACTGCGGAACAGGAACAAGGATCTGGCTTCCTTCAACCTGTCGGTAGGTACCTGACTCTTATGGGGTACAGAGTGGCCCCTTTTAAAACCGAACTTTATTTAACATTTTATTTTTATGTTGAGTCTTTATATTTTGCAATGTATTTCTCAAAGTGGATTGCGCATGAAATATTTTATTGTTTATTTTATTTTTATTTATTTCTATTCTTGAACATACACTTGACAAATTATTACATCGGTTTACATAGATAATAAGATTAGTAATAAGAAAAAAAAAGTAAATGATTCGTAGCATGAAAATAGGTTAGTAGTAGTATTTTGTGAACACCTTACTAGGCGAACCTGTGCTGAGGTGTTCCCATGTTTGGGATTAAGTGCTATTCTGTCGACATAAGTAGAAACACCGTATCCTCCTTGATATAACATTTGATTACAGATAAATCGGCTGTTTTTAATGCATTTCAAAATAAAATACTGTTTTTGCAAAAAAATGATAGAATCTTTCGTATTATAATATTATCAATTGACTTTTTTATTGTGAATACCGCGCCAAAGTCCCAGCCTGGAGTCAAATGATACTATGGCATCCCCAGTTCAGGTATGTTGTGAGACTGAAGGTAGTGAGGAAGGGAAGGAGATGGGAAAGAGGGGAAATTCCTGGCTATTAAGATTTAGTTTCAATTTTGAGTGGTGGTCGCACACCAGGGCGATTCTGAGAGTATCTGCACTCAAGAACGTGCCGCAAATATAGCTGAAATTATTATTAATTTACTTGCGCACGCCGGGATTTATTTTGAACGCAAACATAGCCAAGTCGCTGACCGGTGATTTTCAAAATATTTATTTAGACAAAGATATTTTAAAAGCCATTGTAACTTAATTTTTTTTCGTTGTACATAAAAAAAAAAAATATATATATATATATATAAAAAAATATGCAAGTTTTGACAAATGTTATTCAAATGTTTCATAATATTAGTTCAATATTTTCGGCAGCGTCTGTGGTAATCTTTTAAATGCAAATACAAAGCGTGGCCTTCTCTCTTTCTAACACTTTAAATCACAATAAAAATCACATTTAAATCGTATACCTCGCTGAGAAACAAAATGTTGTATGTATATAGGAAAAAAATCCCTCAGAGCTTATGTCATCTTTTGGGATGCTCTTTGGAGGGTCTTTTAACGAAATTAAATTCTGGGAAGGAAAAGGTAAGAGGGTGGGTAGGAATCTGGGGATCGGACGGACAAAAGAATCCTTTTTTTTTACTGCGATGCAAGATGACCGAGAGTCTTTTTATGGAAAGGAAAGAGAGGAAATTCTGGGAAGGAAAAAGAAATAGGGGATGTATAGGGTTATGGAGGTCAATGTATCCAGGAATGACGGATATATGAATCTATCCATTCCACTGAGGTGAAAGGCAATGGGTTGAGAGAATTCGGCTAGAGAAGTCAAAAAGACTCAACCAGTCCACAAGATGTGTCTACCGACAAGACCCGGTCAAACCCTATGAACTTGCCGCACCTCCTAAGTCACAAAATGGAGAGAAGAACTTGGGGTGACCTACGGCAGGGGAAACATTGAAATAAATAATTATTTCATTTTAAATAATATATAATATAGTGAATTTTTCGGGACACCCAATTGTTAGCGTTGTCAGTCGGTAAGTAATGCCGTGTTTACATGGGCCCGGACAGAAAGCAGGGGAGCTGTCAGATGAGAACGTGTATTTACAAACGCCGCCACTGCCATCTGCCGGACTTAATTAGAAGCGCGATAAGGTTTCGCAGACCCCGCAGGAATGCGCTGTGTAAACCGGGCTTTTTTTTCATTACTGGCACGCTTTTTATATCGCTGTTTATACAGTCATTATAACTCGCTGTGTTCTGGTACGGATTAACGAATAAATACTTTAATTACATTATTTCCCAACTTACGTCAATAAGTTAATAATCTAGTTATTACAGGTACATACTCTCAGTATTGCCCTGGTGAGAAAACATCATTCGTTGTTTGAAAATGACATAAGAGAAATATAAACGCTAGAAATATTTCAATTCTCATGCCTTCACAATTTAAAATCGAGCGTCTTATTTGCACGAGGCAAGTAAGCGAAAAAATGGTTTTTAATTATTTTTTTTATTTTATTTTTTATTTATTTTTTATTTCTTTTATATATTCAGTAATATTATTATTCAATTTACAAAAACAGTTTATTTATAAACAAGTTCGGCTAGGTAATTATTATTACACGTGACAGCTGTTGCGCCTTCTGAAGGCATTATCAAACTTGTTTATAAATAAACTGTTTTTATAATTTGAATAATAATATTATTGAATATATAAAAGAAATAAAAAAATTAAAATGGAGTTCTACAAATTAAACTTGATAACAATAAATAAAATGGTTTTTATTTATTTTGTGTATAATTTTATAAAAATGAAAAAAGTTAGAACATACAAAACCTCAAAAATAGTCTTAGCCATAAAGGGGTATTTAAAAAATTGTTTCTTATATTACATCATAGTTAAGTCATGCAAAAATATTTTTTTTAGTGGTTTATGCTTATATTTTTTGTTATGTATTTAATAATAATATTGTAATTCCAATACACAGAAAAGCTAATAAAAGCTTCAATTTATCCGTAGCATATTTTTTGATGTTCATAATGTAAACCGATTCGTCGTAAAGATTAATCTAAATAGTATCTAAATAGGATTTCACGTATAGCTTCATCTTAAGGTATTTACCAATTTTCCTATTTCCCATTTTAGGATGCTATAGTCCCACTAGTTCCAAAGGGTTGTCGGTAACAGACTTTGGTGTGGTATTCACATAAAAAATAATTAAAAAACTCAATCTAAAGATACGCAACCCAAAATAGGTACAATTGGTTAGGTTCGGTAAGGTTATGTTAGGTTAGGTTAAGTCAGGTTGGGTCATGGAAGGTTTTTTTTACAATTAGCTCCACACAAGGAGCCCTGAGGAAAGAGACCCTATAAGGGCGTATTTCATCTTTAGAGATGCTCTGTGGAGAGCCTTTCTAGGGAAAAGAATGAATAGAAGTTCTGGAGAGGAAAAAGGTATGAGGGGTGGACGGACGTATGAATCCATCCCACCACCTGAGGTGCAAGGCGGTGGATCGGCTGGGGAGTTCAAAAAGGCCCCCTGCATCAATCAGTCTCTCCCGATCCGGCCCGCCACGCAGTAGGTGGGCTAACGTATCCGTCACCAAGACCTAGACAAACCTCACCACATGAACCCGGGCACCCCTGCTAAGTCAACAAACTTGAGGTGACCTATCACAGGGGTATTAGTTACCCAATTAATGGTTCCCGGGGCGACGAAACCCATACCCACCGCCAGTCGGGTTAAGCTAGGCTGGATTATGTTAAATTGGGTTAGGTTGCGATTGGTTAGGTTGGGTTAGGTCATGTAAAATTAGATTGAGTTACATAATAAATAGTAATAATAATAATAATATTATAATAACAGTTCCTCTAATATAATACACAAAAAAAGAATTAAATTAAATACTATTAAATTAAATTACATAACAAATAATTAAATCAAATTTCTAATTTAATACACGTAATATAATATACACTAAATAATTTTTAAAAAATTAAAAAGATAAATTTCACGTTGGAAAGAAAAAGTAAAAAGAAGTAAGAAAAAAGACAATAATAGCATTAGGATGAGAATAGGAATCAATAAACAATACATGAGTAAAAAAATAGTCAGTACCGCCATCCTTCATAATCCTTGAGATCAGGTGGCTAGGAGTGTAGAGCTCGGGTGGCATACGGGGAAGTGGGTGTTCCTCCCTTTCTCCCACCCCCAGCCCTGGTGCTATTATCCCCCCAACACCACCCCCCCTAGAGCACTTCTCGCAGGAGCAGCTGTACGCAGTTTTGGAAAGTACAGCAGCTTTTCAATCATACCCTTCTTCAATGCGGATACGAATTTAGATTTTGGAAATTGGGTTGTATTTTATTGTTTTCTGTTTTGCAAATAGGATTTATATTTGTAAAATGTTCACATCAACAACGAGATAAACCGTATGAGTGATTTTTTATATATATTTTTAATTTATGCAAACTTTGCAATTTTTTGAAAAATCCGAAATTTATACTTACGATGGCTGTTCTTAAAATAAGGTCTCCAAGGTGCTTCGGTCGCGAAGAACAATTTTACACAAGATCCGGCAACACTGGTGTGTGGCCTGGTTTCCCTACGAAAAATCCCCACCACGCTGCACTACAACACTTAGTCTCGGCGTGGCAGCCGTTCGCTCGCCGCACCCGCCAGGTGTGAATTACGCTCTATAATTATTTTTTTTGTGCGAAGAACAAAACCCCGGCAAAATGATATAATTTTTTTTGCATTATTACCTTTTTTGTTCTTTAATCTATCTTTTAATTTTGTATTGTTTGTGAAAAATTGTTGAATGATTTTATTGCCTGGTATTTGTGTTGTATTTGTCCAGAGCTCGTGTTTACCGTCGGAGTTTTAATTTTTTTTGTATGCTTCTTTAACTAGTCTATTCATAAAAAAAACTCCGTTGCGACCGCCAAACATTTCTTGCTTCATCCATTTTTATGCATCGTCGCTTCACAAAAACTATTTTGAAACTGAGTAAAAAATCTATAAAATTATTACTCAACCCAATAATATCTTCAGTAATTCGGCATCAAAGCCTACCCCTGCTAAGTGGTATTTTGCGGCAGGTGATATTTCTATTGGCACGCGAGCGGGGTTCCCACAGGGTCCGCGTTATGACCCCCCGCTATGCTTTAGGCGGCCTCTTTGTACAAATTCGTCCTTAATGAAGACGGAACATCCATCCCACCCTTCACCTCACCCTCTCCTATTCATTAGTTGTGGTGGTGACGGGTTTCACGACGGTAGATTATGTTATAATGTGCAAAATTCGTAAATAGGCAATATTTATTTTGTTTTATTTATTAATCTTTTATACGCCAATTGGGCTTTTACATTGGATACATTTTTATATACTTTTTTTTTACAAGACTTAGTAATAAATTAAAAAATATATATATGTACTTATAATAATTTAAACATTTTCAGAAATAATATTTTAAAATGAAAGATTGGCTTAGGGATGTTATAAAGATAGACATATGAATATTAGTAGACGAGAATAGATAGGAGAGGGGTACCAATCAACACAGAGGGGCAAGATGACTGTGATGATGTGTGATTCGTCAATAAATCAATCTGACAGTATATAGGCATCTCGTATTATAATATCACCATTTAGTTCTTAAAAGTAAAATCTGCTTTTGAATGAATATACCTTTTTACATGGAAGCGTGAATTGCTCGCCATGTTATGAACAAATTTGCGAAGTCCAAATACGGCAAAGTAAAGTTCACCTATTTTCAGAGTCGAATATTTTGTTGCCGTATTTAGTAAAGACACTTTTACAAATGTTTCATAATTTACTTACCCCAGTAAACAGCGGCGAGCACACTTAAGAAACGCCTACATATGTATATGTTACTAAAACTGATAATATTTTATGATCTGAATAAGCTTAAAATAAAGTAAAATAAGGCTTACCTATGGAATGTAATACTACAATTGGATTTATTCTCTTTTTCACTTCTATTTTTACACAATTTCATATCACGAGTAACCATTTTTGCCGTTTTATTTCGTAAAATGTACCGATGAGAGCTCAACGCTGGTTCGCACAAGAATAATGACGTCACTTTTTCTAGATTCATGCGAAGCCATACGAGAGCTCAGCTGGCTTCAAATGGAACCAGTATGTGGAGGCAGGTCTACAAATATTCATATGTCAATGGTTTTTAAACATTTAATTTGTTACATTAAGAGCGACGATATTATTTGTATATTCGTTTGCTGAACTATGTATGCGAGGGATTGACGAGTTTGCTGCATAATTTGTTTGTGAACAGGGACAATGAAATAGATCCAGTCCCAGTGTGTCGAGTAGATACTCTTATATTAACTAGATTCAGGAGTTTGCGACAGTCGAGCTCCGAACTTACAATTTAAAAAAGGACCATAAGTCGCTTATCCTTAATAAAAAATATGGATTATTGGTTCTAAGAGAATATTACACTTAAAATCAAGAAATCGTAAACACGTTTGCTGAATTCTTTCGATATTTTAAATGCCAATTTTATGTTGAGGTGACCAAACAACAGAATTTTACTCTAAATGACTACGAACTAAAGAGACATATAACATTTTCAAAACTGGAAGTGAATTAAAAAATTTCATGATTCTAAGCAAAAATCTTAATGCTTAATTAATAATCAATAATTGAAAAAGAAAAGGTGTCAAAAGGTCTTATTTAGTGAATTAGACAAATTAAACAGCATTTTTTGTTTTTGTTTTTCTAGGCTAAACTAAAACTCTAATGGGAGAAGGCACCAGGACAAGTAGAAAATTATGTATTGGAGGGATGAATGGTTATTTGATGTTTGTGTTGGTAAGTTTATATTATATATATATTTTTTATTATTCTTTAATATGCGTTAATTACTATATGGGTAGTGTACTGTGCCTGTTTCACTAGAAAATTCTATGCGATGTATTCTCAACGTAGAATTTTCATAATATCACCACAGTTCTAGTTTTCACAATAACACAATATTACAAAAAAGTGATTAGGAATCACTTGATGTATCCTTTGCACGATGATGTCGTCTCTCACCCGGCGTGCCGCTTGAAGTCCCAAAAACCCTTCTGGACAGAAGGAGAAAGACTCCTCCATTCACCTCTCACCCCAGAAGATAGGTGGAAGCTTGAGTGGTAATCGGCCAAGGTGAAAAATGCCCATCTCGTACAAGACCCCACTGAGAGACAGCCTGGGTTCTCATTGCCTCGCAAACTCTGGTCCGCCATCAATAGGATAAGGTGCTCCCATAGCCGTTGTGCCCATATGATGTTTAGATGGGGCCTTAAAGAGTCGGAGATGTGTGAATGCGGTGAGGTGCAGACCACCGAACATGTGGTCAACGAATGCCCGCTCCATTCATTCCCCGGCGGGATTGAAGAGGTCCACAGGGCAACGCCTGATGCCCTAGAATGGCTCGCAGACCTAGATGCCCCCCTATGACCCCCCACCATACGAAAGAAGAAGAAGATTAGAAGTATCAGTTTTTTATGATTAAAGGTAAAACTCTTTTTTGAAGTGTTTAAATGGGTTATTTTAAATGTCTATATGTGTCTAGAGGTGCAGACATACGTTCACCGTTTTTATCATTTTCGACTGTAGTTATTTAGTGTATAAGAAAGAGCTGCAGCATTATATGTTTAAGATCAAAAGCAAAACCGTCAGCGCATTGCTATATGACGTTTTTGAATTTTTGGAATTCATTTACACTTCAATATTATCCGTGTTATTTTATTCCATACTTTAAAAATTATCGTCACGGCAAATATTAGTGCCTCTGTACATGATGCTATTTACAAGCTACTCGAGTCTCATGCGCGTAGCATGCGCGCCGCTCGAGAATACCCTCCTTACGATTTTGCTAGTGTTCGTACACGGCGCTATGCGGCAGCTGTCGGTTTGAAGTCAGTTTCATGCTACTGACGGTGCTGATCGCGCGCTACGCGTTGCATCATTCGTATCTGCTACTTTTCGTTTGACGTTTGACAGAAATGGCGTCGGAACATGAAAGTAATGTTAGATTTGTTCTGGAAGTGGAAAAAATGCGTGTTTATATAACTTTACTTTACCAGAATACGTAAGAAAGGATTTAGTAGAGAAGGCATGGATTGATGTTGGAAAAATGTCATTTGATATCGCTTGACATCGTGTTAACTCCACGGCTGCATGTGAAAAATGATCAAGTTCAGTATATTTCGGGTAGCGCCGTGTACGGAAATCAACATTAAAAGTAGTATATCTGCAGGGTATTTGTGGTTGTGTCACAATCACGTAGTTTGTGAGTATCTCCATGAACGGAGTGCCGTAGTGGGAGAGATCTAAAGAGACGTCACGGTGCAGTGTGTGAGAGAGATGCAAGAAAATGATGACTATTTTCCTTTTGAGGGAATAGACCTACGTACATTGTGTATCTCATCTTTTGAAAGAGTTGTAGTATTATTGTGTAAAAAACGTATGTTTATTGCCTTTTTTGCCGTCACGGTACCGTAACCGTGAATCGTCACGGTGATAATAAAAGCGCTCATTATGTTTTTGACGAAAAGTTGTTTAAAAAAAACAGCTAATGTCAGAAAAAATTCTAGTTACGAAATCAGCTGTTCACGGGCCGCCATTAAGTGGTGGTAGTAGGAGATTTTCAAACATTGTTGGGTTATTCGTAACCCGGAAATGTTTGTCTTTCTTTAAAAAAAATAATAAAATAAATATATATATATAAAACACAGATTTTCCTAATGATGTACATAGTTCGAGCTGCTGATGATTTCAGGTTGGTACAACGGAGACTTGTAGATTTTGTATCAATCTTTGCATTAGCAGGTGGCAAATAGGAGAGAAGATTCAATAATAATTACTACAACATCAATATATTCACTCTGTCTCAGATTGGGCTTCGAAGTTTGTTGAACCCACAATAAAATTATATTACACTAGCGCAGACCCGTGAAAATCACGGGATATTATAATTGTTAGATTTATGAAGCTGAAAGTATTAATTTATGTTTGAAATATTTGCCATTGTCAATTTTTTATCAGAATTTTACCTTTCGAATGAAAATCGTCACTAAATTTGAAAAATAACGAAATCTGTTAAAAGTTAATAAACAAAAGAAATACACATTTTAAATATGTTTTCTGATTACAGGTAAATGGGTACCAACTTAATCGCTTGTCTGAATTCACACAATCAGTTGCAATTTTAAACATTTCAAAGAAGCAAATTTGAGTTTATTGAACGTGAATAATTTCACTCCACGCATCGACAACAGAAATCAGCATTTTTGATAAAACGAAAAAAATGTGAAGAGGTTCATATAATTTACAAAAAAAAATCCATGGGCAGCAATTTTAAATACTTTAGCTAGGTTTGCATTCAAAATTTTAAATTGCATAGTTAATTCGATTGTTAACTCAATATATAAAAGATTTTTCACCTGATTTCAAAATCTGTACTTCATTTGGCGATATATTAAGAAATGACGAATCTATTTGTAATTGAATGTCAATCGGGAATGTTTGGTAACCATGACATGGTTATTATTATTTCCTGAGGGGTCAAAAAAATCCATTCTACATTGTTTTCAATTATTTCCAAGTGTTATTTCACAATTAATTCATTTAAAATAATATATATAGCGGAAGATACTCTCAGTACCACCCTGGTGTAAGATCACCATTCAGAATTGAAAAGTCGCTTGAAATGGCTTTAGCCGTGTTTGGTGACCAGATCTGAATGGCCAGGTGCTTCCCCACCTTTCTCTTCCCCATCTCCTTCCCTTCCACACTACCTTCAGCCTCACAACATACCCCAATTGGGGATGCCATAGTCTCACTGGCTCCAAGCGGGAGCAGCTGGAACTCTTGTGAGGTAATCACATTAAAAAAATGTATCTATCCAATGTTGTCATCGCCTCTAATATAAACCGAAAGCCAATATAGAAATACTATAAGGTCGCCCCCACCTGTGATGGGGTACCTACTCAGCGCAGGCACAGGTGTTCTACTACACTTGTGCAGTGTGTAACCCCTCCACCATATTACTATCGCCCATATAGGACATCTACAGGGTGAACACTCACAAAGACACATTTTTTATGAATGAGAAAAGATTAAAAAAAATGTTATACGAATACCGCGGAAGAATTCCACATAGCACAACTGCCCTACGCTAATAATAATATTTATATAATTTGTACAGCGCTATTTTTGCGAAAAATCGCCTCAAAGGCGCTGTACAATTTTTCAGTGAGTTTAATACTCTATCTAATTTTATTATTTACTAGCTAGTTCCAGGCATGCATTGAAATGTCTCTCAAATAAATTGTTTCTCCCTGCGTGTCCTTTCCCATGCGTTCCCGTTCTAGCCCTCTTTCCCCTCCCGCATTCCCTTCCTCTCCTCCGTTCCTGTTCCTATTGTAATTTTTTAACACATATTTCATAAAGCCAGAGCTCACCATTATATATAGAAACCTTCGAGGGTGTGCGCACAACAGCTCACCAAAGTTTCATCGCAATCTGATGAACGGTTAAGGAAATAATTTCATAATGCCAGAGCTCACCATTGTACATAACCATCTCGAGCATGCGCATAACGAATCACCAAAATTTCATTGCAATCGGATGAACGGTACGGCAGCGCATAAAATATGAACAAACAAACAAACAAATATTGACTTTTATTTTTAAGATAAACAAATATAGAAAATACCGGGCAGGTCACTTCCGATAAACACACTTTTATTGGAAAATTTTTGCTTGGAGAAAATACGACTTGTACGCAGAGGACACTACGCATTTTAAAAACAATGAACATTGCATGATTTTAAATTTGCTACCCCCCATTTCTGTTGATATTACAATATATGAGAAGATTAATTGCAAAGGTAGAGTTTATATTTATTTTGAAAGACTGGAGAATTTAGGACTCTTTGGGATTGAAGAATTTTTATGAAATTATATGAGATTATGGCATTTCCAATTATTATGTTATGTTGGTAAGTACCTAGTTATTCAGATTTAGGCACCAAACACAGGTAAAGCCATTTATTATATTACACACTTATTTATTTTTATAGGAGTACCGAAAAGAGTCAAAATTGCTCCCAAACGTCTAGATCCATTGAGATTGTGGCATCCCCAATTGGGGTATGTTGGAAGGCTAAAGGTCGTGGAGAGAGGAGAAGAGGGGAAGAGGAAGGTAGGGAAGTATTGGATATTCAGATCTGGTCACCAAACAAGGCTAAAACCACTTTAAGCAACGTTTTGATTCATCGATTCGATTGTCATCTTAGGGGATGCCGTGTGAAGAGTCTTTTTAAAGAAGGGAAGAATAGGAAGTTCTGGGAAGGAAAAAGGTATGGGGGGTGGGTAGGAATCTGGGGGTCAATGTGTCCAGGAGTGACGGACGTACGAATCCATCCCACCAATTCAGAATTGAGACGTTGCTTGAAATGGCTTTAGGCGTGTTTGGTGACTAGATCTGAAAAGCCAGGTACTTCCCCACCTTTCTCTACCCCATCTCCTTCCCCTCCCTACTTACCTTCAGCCTAACGTACCCCGATTGGGGATGCCATAGTCTCACTGGCTCCAGAGGGGAGCAGTCGGAACTCTTGCGAGGTATTCGCTTAAAAAAAATCCACATCTGATTTATCTTTTAATTGTGACACCCTGTATAGAGTATCAGTAACACCGCAAGGTAGTATAGTGTAAGTATGTAAGTAGGTATCGCGTGTAAGTACACTGTTACGGTGAGTGTGTGCGTGCGTGAGTCTGAACGAGTGTGTGTAACCATATGGTGCACTTGGTGTTCACAGCTCGCAGGCATTAAAAATATGCCAATAAGAACAGCGATCGGCAACCAACAACCGGGGCTGGGCAAAATTTGCTGTAATTAAAATACAAATTATAAAATAATTTTTCGCATGTATTTAAAATACGAAACACAAAATACTTTCAAGTCGTGTATTTGAAATACAAAATACAGTATTTTAACAATTTTTTTTTAAAAATACAAATTACAACATATAAAATACATTTGGTTTGGGTAGAATATTTGGTTGCAATAAATTGTCGTAAGTGCCCTTATCTAAGGATGCGTTTCCATAAAATCAAAGCTGAGCAGAGTGAAACAGAGACGTGCAAAAATTGACCAATCATATTGCTCAGAAGACACATCTCCGCACCACTGTAAAGTTTTGTGGTATAGGACCCAGGTGTTAGATAATAAAAATAATTATTATAATAACAAGGTTCCATGGACCGACATGATCACTAACATAGAAATTCTCAGGCGGGCTAGAGCAGATAGAGAACTGCTCACATCAATAAAAGTCAGGAAAATTTCATATCTGGGTCACGTACTTCGAGGGGAAAAGTATCACTTGCTCCAATTAATATTGAAAGGAAAAATAGAAGGTCGCCGAGGGCCTAGTAGGAGACAAATGTCTTGGCTACGAAATATACGAGAGTGGACCGGCATTAGAAGTGCGGAGGAGCTATTCCAGGCAGCACAATGTAGAGAGACATTTTCCAGAGTGATCGCCAACGTCGGGGGGACCTGATAGGGCACACGAAGAAGAAGAAGAATTATAATAACATAATATTTGCATAGCGCAGAATAGTGTTTTTTCACTTCAAGTGCGCTCTACTGAAATTAACTAATAACTAATAATATAGTATTCAATCACATTATTCCAACAGTGCTTGATTTAATACTATGACACAAACATGTACAATACAAAGCAATGACAAGTATAATATAATATGATACAAATATTGTAGAAAATGTCCAATAACAGTGCTATTACAGCACAGGTCAAAAATAATAACTAGCATGACGTATCACCATTATTAAGATCGCTAAATGTATTTTGAAGCCATATGTATTTGAAATACAAATCACAAAATACCTCAGCATCAGGTAATTGAAATATCAATTACAAAATAAATTTTTAGGAAGTAATTGAAATACAAATACAAAATACGTATTTGTATTTCAAATACGTATTTCAATAACAAGTAATTCAAATACCGCCCATCCCTGCCAGCAACACACAAGGAAATCATTATTTATTTGTATATACCAATACGATTATTTTTCATAAAGTTGTACATTCGAATAATTTTGTTATTATCTTTTAGATTTGGATATAAAGCCTAGTGTTTTTTCTTTCTAAAACAGTTTAGATCATATTTCGCACCATGATAGCAAGGGAGATACAATAGAGAATTCCAGTCCAATTTTTTTTTTTTTTTTATGAATAATGAATGACCTTCTAACTTAAATAACTGCATTTTTATTTTTATTTTTATAGTTAGTTTTAATAGTTAAAATAAATGTCAAAGTTTTAATTTTTCAAGATCCCCCGAAAACCACCGAATCTAGTGTGACGTCATCATGACTAACCGAAGTATGAATTTCGTAGAGAACTGGAATCAGCTGTTCGACTCCCGCCATTTTGAATTTCAGCATTGGAGCGTTTTCATAGACATTACTGGGCAATACGATCGTTTTTTGTACAGTTAAAGTTTTTGAATATTTTAAATAATATAGATAAACTAATAGAGATACTTTATTTTTGATACTGAATTATTTAGGCCTAAATAATGTTTGCGCAGTGGCGATATCGTAACCAATGAGGTTTATCCGAGGTGCGATTATTGCTAGTTGAAAACTTTTATATCCAATTCTCTATAAACCAATAACACAGAATGTCAAACGGCTTGCGTCTTACATTTCTATTGATTTCTATACAACTTTGACCCAGGTGACGCGGCGCGATGACCTCACGCCGCCAAAATCCAGCAATGGGTCTTTTAATGACACGTTTTAAAATGAACTTTTTAATATTTTTTTTAAAAACTCTACGTTAAATATTATGTGATAAAACTTATATATTCAGAATCAGCGTTTATTGGTCTATATGAACATATTTTTTTAAAGCCTTAATATTTTTCACTGGAGTTCCTTATTCTGTGCCATAGCTAAGTCTATAGCAATGTGTGGTTTATCCTATGATTTTTATGAGACTTGTATAATTGGTTCCCAAAAACGAACAAATTAGCCTGAGGGGTTAATATCAGGGTTCGTGGGGAAGATAATTTCTCGTGGCCTATGCCATTGTTTATTTATTGTTTAAAACATTTACAGAGTGTTTACAATTATTACAATAATAGAATTGCCGTTGGTATGTACATAGATATTAACACTCCAATTAGAAATGTTCACAGCATGAGTAATCAATGTTTAGTTGTTACTAGACGGAAATGCTTGTAGTGATAACAGAAATAATGATAATCAAAATGAAATATAAAACATAGAAGTGTCAAATATAATACATAACCTGCAGAGAAAGAGAAAAAAGAAAGAAAGAAAGGGTATGACAATAAAGCAGTTACATAACTGTTCTCCACATATTTCTCGTCATATTTGGTGATGCTTTCTGGAAAAAAGTATGAGGGTTGGGTTAAAATCTGGGGGTCAGTATGTCCAGTATGTATAAATCCATCCCGCACTGCGGTGCAAGGCGATTGGTCGAGAGAGACCAGCTAGAGATGTGAAAGGATCTTTCTCGGCAAAACCTGCACAAACCTAACCCCCCATGAACCCGGGCACCTCTACCAAGTCATCAAACGTAGCAAACCACTTGGGGTGACCTATGCCAGAGGTATTGGTTATCCAATGAATTGTTCCCTGGGCGGTGGCACCCATACCTGTCCCCCAAATTAAACATTTGAATTTGCATGATGATTTATAATTTGGGAGGCGAGAACAGGTACCGTAAAAAAAACCAACAGCTCTGCCATAGGTCACCCCAACGCTACGTTTGGTGACTTAGCAGGGGTGCCCGGTTTCTTGGGGTGAGGCTTGTCTAGGTTTTGGTGGCGGATGACCCGGACACTCAGAACCCCAAATTCCTACCCAACTCTCATACTTTTTTCCTTCCCAGAACTTCAACTCCTTCCTTTCCTTAAAAAAACCCTCCAAAGATGACAAAAGTAGGCCCTGAGGGTAATTATTGTCCTCAGGGCCTCCTGTGTGGAGCTAATGTTAAAAAAGCTATTTGAAGTCGTATACTAATTAAGGTAGAGTTGTAGATGCTCTCACTTTCACCCTGATGAAAAAACCTTTAAAAAATGGCCTTTAAGCCTTGTTTAGAGGCCAAATCTGGAATTTCCCAACTTTTCTCTTTTCTCTTTCTCCCTCCAATCCCCACTCCCGTGAGCCTCGCAACATACCATTTGGGATGCCAGGATTCCACTGAAAAAATCGATTTATGAAAATGTTTCACAGGAATAAGGAAAAAATATGCTTTCTTTGGGCACGCATACCCACTCACAAAACACTTCTTCACAACATCTTCACAACGCACATCACTTCTTCAACACGAACCAAAAAAACTCTCGACGAAATCGCATTAAATTGCAATGTTGTATAATTTTTACTCTCCTCGATTTCCGAAATGAAATAAAATTCGGAACGTTCCCCCGCCTTTCCGTCAGAAATTATTCCAATATAACATGGCCATAGATATTGCAATCCCAAAGATCCCAATCACATCTCGATACAGGAATGCCCTAGTGAGATGTGCAGTTTATGTTTTTATGTACATCTATATATTTTAATAAATAAATATATAAATAAATAAAGATACACCTGTTTTTTTCCCACCACGGATAAAGCCCGCGCGTAGATGCGGAGTTGCGAATCAAATAGCGCAACCACCCCCAGGGTGTAAACGATTTGGAAAAAAGGCTTAACCTCTAGTGCGCCAAGAAATTCACCGTGGATTTCTAATTACTGTACAGGTCACGTTGTGTGTTACTAGCAAAATCCTTATGGATTTGCTATTTGCTAGTAGCTCTAATATGATATTTTGAATCTTAAAAAATGATTCTAGTGAACTAAAATATATTTTGGTCGCTTGGCAATGAGATTGTGTATATTCACATTATTCTATCTTGTCGTTTCGTCATTTGCAAAAATTCCGTGTCTATACCACCTACTTACTGTTCATTTTTATGAAAACCACATAAGACTTTATTGTAAATTATTATTTTAATAATTATTATTTTAGTTTTATTTTAATGAGAATAAATTTTTTTTAATGAGACTTTTTTTTCTAATGAGAAAGAAAAAAACACATTTTTGTGAATATGAATTGTTATCCTAGGGAAACTGCGTAGGATAAATTTAAATATACAATTTTTATAAATATATAAAAACCTACATTGTCTGGTAAGACCGTACAACTTACATAACACCATTTTGTTAAAAACATGTAAGTTATTACAAAAATAGTGTCATATTTATAGAATGGTATTATAGCTTACACAAATGTTTACCAGTAGCACTCCTAGGAATGTTAGGTCGCAGGAGGATGGTACTTCAACAGTTAAATTTAAAAAAAAAAAAACGGCCATAGATATTGCAAAGATACACCTGTCTTTTCCCACCATGGATGAAACCCGGCCGTAGATGTGGACTTATGAATAGAATAGCAAAACCAATCCCGGAGGGTAAAACGATTGGGGAAAATGGGATTAATGAAATCGACGGTAGTAATAAAAGAGGGATATTGCATTGCAATAATTTATTATTTCTATGGTATTTAATGTTTTGTAAGTATTGGATATTGTTTGTAAAAGAAAGTAAAATAAACGGATAAGGATACAAAATATCAAAATGAATAAAATAAAATAATTTTTTGACTATATATAGGTTCCTACTTTATAGCTTTTTTGAACAATCAGCTTATTTTCAATTATATTTTTTTACATTTGCTCCGCAAGGGACGCCCTAATGAAAACAATATTCCTCGGGGCCCGTGTCATCTTTGGGGATGCTGTGTGGAGGGTCTTGTTAGGTAAAGAAAAGAGAGGAAGTTCTGAGAAGGATACACTTGAATTGAATTTAGATTTTTCATGAATAGAGGTAATTTACCCACTTCCCGATATCCGATCGAGCTTAAACTCGGCTGTATCAATGCATTCTATAAATTTTTGGTGGTTCTCATGCACACATACTCATTTCTCTCAAAATGGCGACTAACCGGCCCTAGAGGTGGTCCGAAAATTAAAGATTTTTTTGTCATTGGAAAATAATTTTCTTCACACTCTTTCGTCAGATCACGTAAGGAAATTACAAATTATAGCATCGTCTAATTTGGGAGGCGGGTATGGGTACCGCCGCCCCAGGAACCATTTATTGGTTAACCAACACTTCTGCCATAGATCATACCAAGTGGTTCCCTACGTTTGGGGACTAACCAAGGGTGCTCGGGTTCATGGGGTAAGGTTTGTCCAGGTTTCTGCAGCCGATACCCCCTGCCGTGTGGTGGACAGAATCGAGAGAGACTGGTTGAGGGAGGTCTTTTATCATCTCTAGCCTGACTCTGTCGGCCCATCGCCTTGCACCGCAGTTGGAAAGATGGATTCTTACGACACTCCTGGACACACTGACGCCCAGATTTCTAACCAACCCTCATACCTATCTCCTTCCCAGAATTTCCTCTCCTTCCTTTCCTTAAACAAACCCTCCACGCAGCATCTTCTAAGACGTAGGCCCTGAGGGAATTTATTTTCCCACGGCCCCCTGTGTGGAGCCAATGTAAAAAAAATCGATTGCAATTCACACGCAGTAGAAGCGAAACTTCACAAAAAAAAAATTCTCAACCTTTATATCATAAACAAAGCGACCGATGAGCGCAGTTTGACGCTTCATAGGTAAGTACTGTAATTCGTCATTTCCGTTTCATATCTCAACCAATATGAGTCTTGAAAAGTGAGATCATAACCAAAGCGGCCAATGAGCGCAGTTTGACGCTTCCTATGTACTGTAATGCGTCATTTCCGTTTCATCCGAATTTCAAATCACAATTAAAGAAGTTTCACTTAAAAAATATATATATATATTTATAATTATATCACGTAATGTCCCGATAAACTTTTTAGTTAGGGACATTGCATTTAGTTAGCGTCTACCCGATAGCAATACGGAAGTTAGATAAAAACACAAGGCAGAAGGTAGAGGCGATGGCAGGTGTTCAGTGTACAGGTGAATGTTAACTTGACAGGTTACAAAAAACCATAGACAAAAGTCACGAAGAGTTCAAACTTAACAGCTGATTTTCGACAAGTAGCAACGCAACGGTTGAAAAAGGTTATACTAGTACTCATAGTAGTTCAATGACCAATAGAATGTAGTCAAAAATATGTTTCTAATTTTAGTTTATTTAATAAACCAAATCAAAATTTCCTCGGAAATCATAAGATTTGAAAGTAGACACTTACATATCTCATTGAAGAAGAAGAAAAAATAATAATCTAAACGAAAATATGAAAGAAAACAAGACACAGAAAAATAGAAAATGACAATGGTCGCAACTGGGACTTGAAGCCAGACCTTTCGTCTAATCGGGATGTGCGCGTTAACCAATTTCGCTGTTACCACCTTTTGTCCAACCGTCATATTTGTCACTCTAATTTTTCAAATTTAGAATTAACAATATTATCTTCAACTAATTCTTTCTTCCATATTATGGGCAACTACCCTTTTTTATTAGAAACAATCATTCTAAGAATTGATTTGTAACTTGGATAGCGTCCATAGCCCGATTCAAGTATCTGATTCACTTGATCGTGCCATGTCTTCCTCGGGTGTTCCCGTTTTCTTTTGCCATTCACATTTGCGTCGTATATTCTTCTTACACTACTTTCTTCGTTCATTAGCTCTACATGCCCAAGCAATCTGGAGGTCCCTATCTTAATCTTATACATTACGCTTACATCAGCCTTACATTCTTTGCGGATATCCACATTTCTCACACGAACCTACATGGTTTTACCACACGTACGCCTCAAGGATCTCAATTTAACAGCATTTAGTTTACTTTCATCCTTCCACTGCCAGTTTCATGCCTCACTGCCATACATCAGGGTAGGTACCAGGACTCCATTATGGACTACTAGCTTCGCTTCTTTTATGAGCGCCAACGGCATTCAGTCCTCCATTAATGAAGTTACCGGCATTTACCCTTCTTTCAATATCAGCCTTTCCATCTCTCGTAAACATATTACCCAGATACACAAACTCATCCACCGGCTCCAAGTATTCTTCATTCACAACTATATTGCAGACTGTTTTCGTACTCTCTCTTTCAAACACCATGAATTTAGACTTGAAATGAAACCTTTATAAAACTAATGTAGACAAGAGTGGGTAGGCTACGAAGCACCGCACAGAGAGGATACCCGTTATATCTCATTCTCTCGCAGGCTAAATCCTGTAGATGTATGTGTTTGTCTCTTTTTAGTGTCGCTATTTTGTGATTCATCGAGTTGCAAATCACAACGTCGCTAAAGAAGTTTTCACTTCAACAACGTTCCTGTTCTGAATGGTGGCCTTCCACCAGGGCGATACTGACATGATTTACCACTCTGGAATGTGCTGCAAATATACTAGACCTACATATAATATTTTAAATGAATAAATTATTGCGAATTAATTCAAACTAGTAGTCGCCCAATGGTCGAAATTCGATGTTTAATGTTTTTTTTTTTATTGATATAATGTATTTTTTATGCATAATTTTAAAAAAAATATTACCATTCTGCACTCCTTCTCTGTATAAACTATAAGTGTGCGAAATTTCATACTCCTCCGTCCGCGTAATTTTCGCAAAAAGGGGTACATAGTTTTTGCTTCACGTATCAATATACTGACGATGATGATTGATCAAATAAAATTTATTCCGCGTGCGGATTCCGAATTCGCGATCTCCGAGTTCGTGGCGAAGAATCGTAACCACTCATCCGTGTATGTGAACATGAGCAGACAGCTGGCCCACGGCAAACATTAGTTCCAGTCCCTACCGACAGATGGCAGCAGGTGTCGGCGATTAGATAAATGTCACTTCCGCGTGTTTATTGTTACCTGTGGGTTTGCCGGTTCAGCGTTTGATAAGAATTGATAGCTAAATAATGCAAACAACCTTTATTACCCGGCGTCGCCAGAGATTTTGATTATTTTTTTTATTTTACTGTTATTATTCAGCTGATCACAGTTTGATTCAAATCTGAAATGGGCCGAGAGTCAGCGTTTAAGGGTCTACTATTCGTATTTCGACCGATTTCTTACATACCTCCCTTAAACATTTGAAGTTTTTAAGCTCTTAAAAAAATATATGTTGTTTTTGGAGATAATATCTAGATACGTTCCACGCCGAAACGCAAATTATATGAAATTCCCTCGATAGAAAAAAATCGCAAAGTATGCTCCGAAAATTATTTTAAACAAGTCCATTTCTTTTATTTTACAAGTTATATCTATGAAAAAAATTACAATGATTCTTTAAATGGTACTAAAGATACGTTCCACGAGATTTTTGCTCTATTTTAAACGAGTCGTGTTTTATTAAGCTTTTTCGCAATTTTCGCTGCTATTCTACGACTCAACATATTAGCGCGCTCTGTCCAACACTCGTAATTACATATCTCTCCATCTTCTTCTTTTTCAGCGCCGTGCGTTTCAAGAGTGCGGTGCGGCCTTAATGGAGAACGTTTAAATTTAAAAAAAACGAGTGTGCTTTAGACCACACGACTGAAGTAAAATTTCTGTTTGCTTCGTTCGCCTCGCCCGATCACACTTTTCGTAACGCTCTCGTCACGCATTCACCAGCTTACTCCCCAAGTCCAGCGTGCGTAAAGAAGTTTTACTTCAAAAATAGCTGATCGTCAATTTGATGATCAACAAATGAGTTTGAAACAGAACAACAATCTTGTGGACGTTGTACACGATGCTTTTTTAAAGTGAAACTTCTTTAGCACCGTTTAATTTGAAACTCGATGAAAGGAAAAATAGCGACACTAAAAAGAGACACGCACATACATCTATAGGATTTAGCCTGCGAGAGAATGAGATGGTATAATCGATCTTTGTGCGGTGCTTCGTAGCCTTCCCACTCTTGTCTACTTTAGTTTTCTGAAGGTTTCACTTCTACCGCAAGTGAGACGCACATTCGTAATTTTTGAAGTGAATCTTCTTTAAAACCGTTGTGATTTTAAACTCGAAGAAACGGAAACGAGCGACACTAAAAAGAGACAAACATTTTAGGATTTAGCCGGCGAGAAAATGAGATACGAACGTAACATTGTGAGCAAATGGCTATTCAGCACCATTTTGTTTTTTTCAAGTGAAACTTCTTTAGCACCGTTGTGATTTGAAACACTATGATACGGAAACGACACTAAAAAGAGTCAAACATATACATCTATAGGATTTAGCCTGCGAGAGAATGAGATAGAATTAAACCTTACTGCATTGGCCGCTTTGATTATGAGCTTACTTTTCAAGGCTCCTATTGGTTGATATTTTGTTTATCATTATCTGTGCCATCCACCTGTGCCAAAACAGCACTGTAATTGTTAATTTTGTTCTCTTGACATTGCTTTGTATATACTGTATATTCTTTGTTTCATATTATTCGATCAACATTTTGTAAGGACTCGTAAGGAACACTATAGGATTACTTTTAAGTTAATTATAGTTAAGTGCACTTAAAATGAAATAATACAAAACTGCGCTGTACAAATCTTACGTTATTATTATTATTATTTTGCGGTGCTTTGTAGCCTCCCCGCTCTTGTCTACTTTATTTTTCTGAAGGTTTCACTTTTATCACGTGTGAGTTTTTGACTCTGATTTTTGAAATGAAACTTTTATAGCCCCGTTAGTGATTTGAAATTCGGGTGAAACGGAAGTGCGTCACTAAAATTTAATATTTGATGGGTCCCCTTCTGTGTTCTAATATAATGCTCTAAATTCGCACCTCTGCTCAAACCCCCTGTAGTGCAGCGACAAATTCAAGCGGCTAGAGATAAAAAAAATCCAGCGAACGAAGTTCGAATCCTACGAAATCCAAAAACATTTTTTTTATTATTCTGAAATTAATATCCAATCTTCAAACCGCTTTAAAAACAGGCAAAAGAAAAGAAAGCGATATCTAGTGACTTTCTAGTTTCACTTCTACCGTGTGTGAATCGCACACTCTGATTTTTTTTTTAATGTGAATACCGCATAAGAGTTCCAACTGCTCCCAACCGATTGTAGCCAGTTAGACCATGGTATCCCCAATTGGGGTATGTTGTGAGATTGAAAGTAGAGGAGAGGGGAAGGAGATTGGAAAGAAGATGGGGAAGTACCTGGCTATTCAGATCTGGTCACCAAACACAGTTAAAAACCATTTCAAGTAACGTTTCAATTCTGAATTATGGTGTTAGACCAGCGCGATACTGAGAGTATCTTCTACTCTGGAACGTGCTGCTAAGTTACCTTATATTTTTTGAATGATTAAGTTGTGAAAACACAAGTCAATCAAATAAAATTTACTTGTGCACGCCGGGATTTGATCCGGCGACCTTCGTATTGCTGCTAGTCGAGGAGGCAGTCAAAAATATTCAACGCCATTATTTTCAATATTTCTGCGAAAAAAACTCATAGAAAGGATTCACCCCATAAAGCGTCAGAGCAACCCTCCCCCCTCCCCTCCCCTACACCCAGTGTCACCGCAGAAAACAGATGTCGCCCCCTACTTGCAAAAAATACAATATCTAATTCGAAAAAGGAACATTCGTGGCGCTGCTGTCTGCGGTGGAAACAGTAAGCTCCAGCTGTCAAATTGACAGTCCGCAGACAAGCGAGAGTTTATTTAAAAATAGAACATTAAAACTTAGATACTCTCAGTATCGCTCTGGTAAAAGGCCACCATTCAAAATGGAAACGATGTTTGAAATTGCTTTATCCAGTTTTGTTTAGTGCCAGATATGAATAGGATCGTTTGAAGGTTCCATGACAGTTGATCCGCCTACAATTGGCCCCCCGTCATACTACTTATAAACAATACTAGCAGACCCTGCAACACATTGCTGTTGCTAACGAAACACAACGCCATTACCCAACCTTTATAAACAATGCCATCTGTCAATATGCATACATATCAAATTCACACGACCCGCTTATCCTCTGTCCTCTGCCTGAATTGAATCTTTGAATTTCTCGGCTTTTATCTACTATAATACTCATGTATTATACATTATAAACCTTCCTCTTGAATCACTCTATCTATCCGTTGCGTAGTTTAAAAGATCTAAGCGTACAGACAGCGGGGGCGACTTCATTTTATACTATGCAAAGATAGTCAGTTTAGGGAAAATACGGTATTTATAATTAAACAAAATATAACTAAGTGACGCTGAAGGGATGTGCAGAGAGGATATACTGCCGAATAACAAAAGTATACAAAATATTTTCATTCAAATAGATTAAGGAAAAATCTACTTGTCAATATACTGTATATTTTTTTTTTTTTTTTAATTTTCTTTACTCATTTTGTTTATTACAGGATTGTTTTACATGGTATTTCGACTACCAAGCTAGGCAAATGCCCGTATTATGGTAGTCGAGATTCATAAGATATTAAGTGTATAATATTAATAATCATCCATATATATGTAGATGAAAGTACAAACACATAGCATACATATTAAGGGAAATATTCATACTAGTATTAAGTACATGATCACATACAGGAAAGGAGTTAAACTAGGTGAATCTTGTATAAATAAAAATAAAATAGAATAACAAATAAAAATAAAAGTAACAAATAATAATATTTTAAGGATAATAGAAATAAAAAATAAGAATAAATATGTAAATCATCTATACAGATGAACAATGATAGTCTTAGACCCCAAGAAACAAAAGCAAGTATTCCTAGGCAGCATATGAAATGGACGAACAATGTCAAAAAATATGAAAAAAATATGAAAGAAAAGCATCAGCGTAATATAAAGTTTTGGTTGAAAATTAATTTAGAGATAAGATTTTTTAATCGAGAAATATGAAAAAATAAGAACAGTTTTTAAGATGTAAGGCATTCTTTATAATATTTCCTTCCCTGAGTAAATAACCAGTTCTGTATATTAATGGGATAAAGATCATCAGTTTTCGATGTCTTAATATCAATACTCAGTAAGTTGAACATTTTAGGCGCGATGTAAGAGAACTGTCGTTGGGCGAAAGCTGTTTTTGTTGGAGGAATTTAGCATTTTTGGTGTGATGAATAGCGGGTGTAAATATTTTGTTGAGTTTTGAGTGTTAAATCATTTTTCCTTATGTGTATGAGAATTGTCTTAACGTATAATTGTCTAATGTCTAGGATTGCGAATTTTTTAAAAAGTGGCTCTGATGAGTGAGATGGGTGACATTTTAATATAATCCTTAGTAGCAGCTTTTGAATTAAGATCATGGGATATATAATTGAAGCTGCACAGCCTCCCTATCCCACGATACCGTATGTGGCAATTGATTGGAATAGTGCAAAATATATGCATCTCATTGTTTGAAGGTTCAGGATTGATCTGAGAGAGAGAAATGTATAGCACAATTTGCGGAGTCTTTTTGTTGTGAAATTGACATGGTCCTCCCAACGCAGTTGGTCATCTATAACAATCCCCAGATATTTAATTTGGTCGGATTTTTTTAGGTTGGTACAAGAGCAATTATTGTGGGGAGGCGTAGGGGTAATATGTTTCTGTGAGCATGAGTGAATGATAAGATCCGGACAGTTTTGAGGAGAAGTGACTTTACGTATGGAGAAAAGTAAATATTTTGTTTTGTCAATATTAAGAGTCAGAAGGTTGTCGTCTAACCAATATTTTACTTTATTTAGGCCCTTATTTGCTTTTTCTATAGTTGAGTTCCAATTTTCAGCTTCAAAGATGATTACCGTATCATCGGCAAAAGATATTATAGTACCATCAATTTCCAAGTTACATAAAGTGTTAATATATATTAGAAAGAGAAGTGGGCCTAACACACTGCCTTGAGGCACACCGTACGTGATTGGTAAACTTGTACTTCTGTATTCTTTAGCAGAATTTACAAGAGACGATTGTGACCTATTTGTTAGATAGTTCTCAAACCATTTGAGGGGAGTACCTTTTATTCCTACCTGAAGGAGTTTCTTTAAAAGTATGCGGTGAGAGACAGTATCAAAGGCTTTGGCTAGATCCAAGAAAACAGCGAGGGGCTTGCGGCCTTTATCGAGGTTTTCAGAGATTGCTTTTGTAAAGGTTGCAATTGCATCTGCGGCACTACGACCTTTGCGGAAGCCATATTGATTTCCTGACAAAATGTCATTGTCTTCAAGAAATTTGTATAGCCTACGTTTTACCGTTTTTTCAATTATTTTTGATATCGGACTCAGCAAGGATATTGGTCTATAGTTATTCACTGATGATCTGTCCCCTGATTTATAGATAGGAATAATTGTTGAGTGTTTTAAAGAATTTGGGAAGAGGCCAGTTTGAAAGCTTAGGTTTATGATATGTTTAAGGGGCTTAGTGATGATTGGTTTGAGGTGTTTGATCAATTTAGTGGATATATTGTCGATTCCAGTTGAATGTGTGTTTTTGAGTGATGAAATAATTTCAGTGATTTCTTGTTCTGTGGTAGGAGTGAGATTAAATGGATCATAGCTAAGATTATCGATCGATATATTATTTGCAAGGTTAAATTCTGACATTCCGTTTTTATTTAAAATATTATTTGCTAAGTCTGATCCGACAGTGGAAAAGAATTTATTGAAATGATTTGCGATTTTTTCTGGATGATTTGTTGTATCTAGTGTTTGGTCTGCAATGGTTATTTTATTTATGGGTGCGGTAGTTTTGTTGGTATAGCAAATCTCTTTGACAATATTCCAGATTTGTTTATTGTCATTGGCAGCTTCCTTGATCTGTTTTCTATAGTATTCGTCTCTAACTCTACAAATTATTTTTTTACAAGCATTTCTGTATCGTTTGTAAAATAGGAGAGATTCGTGATTATTGGGATTGTTTTTACAAAATTTGTGAAGTTTATTACGCTTGTGAATACTGTGTAGAATGCCATTTGTTATCCAAGGCTTAAGTTTAACTTTGCGACTACTTTGTTTGTTGTTAGTGTTAGATGTGGAACTTTTTAAATGGTTATGTATGGTGTCGATAAGAAATTCGCACGCTATGTTTGGATCGGTGAATTTATAGAAATTTGACCAGTTTTCCTTGGAAACCAGTTTGAATAGCGTGTCATAGCAGATTTTCTTCGTGGGTATTTTAAATGTAGGTAATTTTTTAATAACATGTGAGAGGGAGGTGATAGTAGCATAATGGTCTGTAACCGTGCATTGGTATACGAGAGATTTGGTATTCAATTTACATTTAGCAAAGACATGGTCAATGCAACTGGCGCATAATTCTGATACCCGAGTGGGGGCCGTAATAGCTGGAATAAAACCCTGTAGAGTTAGCAAGTTCATGTACTCATTTGCTTGGGGATGCATTGTATTTATGATATTAATATTAAGGTCACCAATAACAAGTACATTTTCACAATCCCTCATACACGATAAGGATTGATTAAGTGAGTTTAAGAATGGTGTTATATTAGACTCACTCGGTGATCGGTATAAAGATAATATCGTTACGCTATTTTCTATTTCAAGTTTAAGACAATTTGAATTTGTGATTGAGATTTCTTTAATAGAGTGTTGTATGTGATTTTTGATGTATATGATTACGCCATCATTTTGAGATTTATTATTCTGTGTGTTGTATTGGTTGTAGTCTTTTATAGTTTTTGGAATAAAGTTATCTTTGATCCAGCATTCGGTCAGAATAAGTAAGTCAAAATCTGAATCAAGTTCTGTGAGTAGTATAAGGAGTTCATTGAAATTTTTATTAATTGATCTGATATTCATGGAGAATATTTTAAGGTTAGATTGATTTAAGATTTGTCGTACTTCTGTAGCATTATTTGTTTCGGTACATGGAATCTGTGAGATGTGTTGTCTAATACATTTGTTATGTCTTCCATTTTTTTAAATTACTAAAGTATGAACTAATAATGTGCCAAAAATGTAGTTCGGTATTGGTAACAGTAAATTAATAACATAGTAAGTAAAAAAGTATATATATGTAGTGTTGGTTGCAGAATGACTCAGATAAATAAAGTATATGATGGGAGTATCATTTAGGAAAAAAGATATATTACGAGTGTTATCATTAGATTTTGAAGTATGAGGCATAAAAGTTGAACATTTTTTTTCTGACACTTTAGAGCAAAGACGATAATATAAAAATATGTATTTTGTTGTGTTTAAACTACAGGTAAGGTTTATGCAGAAATTATAATTGTCATTTAGAATTGAAAAGGTATTATATAACACATGTGTAGGTTTGGTGAAGTATGAAATATAATATTGCCAATGTGAAAATATTGACTTTGTCAATGAGTATACTTATTTAGGATTAAAAGTAGATAACACTTTTAAATGGGATAAGCAAGTTACTAAAATATGTAACCAGTTAAGAGCTCTAGCGAACAATTTTTATAAATTAAAATTTGTCTTGCCTCATTGCACACTTAAATTGATATATTTTTCATTGGTAGAATCTATTCTTAGATATGGAATTCAAAGCTGGGGAAATACAAGCATGACTTATATTAAGCATGTACAAAATTTGCAAACCTCTATCATAAAACATATTGTATCACCTAATTTATATAGACAAAGACACAATGTGCAGCTTTTATATTGTGCTGAGGACCTACTCCCAATAAAAGGTATATTCTGGTTACTTACCATTAAGGATAACTGGGGAGATAGTACTTATAAAAAACCACTGGTACATAGTCACAGCACACGACTCACAGAAAAAAAGGCCTAAATATACCTAAAATATCAAATAAGTATGGAAGCCGAACACTGGAGTACTGTGTACCGGTGATTTTTAATAAAATCAAAAATAGATTTGTTATTGAGGAAAATGAGAGTACAAATATAAAAATTGTGAAGATGTGGATTATGAGTGAAAAATCAGTATATCTGTAAAAAAATGTTCAAATATGAAAAAGAAAGATTGATGATGTCATGGTTTCTAATTATTAAGAATATATTACCTATTTATTGTTATCAAGTTTAATTTGTAGAACTCCATTTTAATTTTTTTAATTTCTTTTATATATTTAATAATATTATTATTCAATTTATAAAAACAGTTTATTTATAAACAAGTTCTGCTAGGTAATTATTTTTACACGTGACAGCTGTTTCGCCTTCTGAAGGCATTATCAAACTGTGGTCTTGCCACATACAGACGAGGTATTTATGTTATTTCTAGATAGGATTTTGATGACTAATTTTAATTATGAGTAAACTGACTAAAATTATTAATGCTTATTGCCCTTTTAAAAGATACCCAATTATTTATATTGTTTAAATTCGACTGAAGGTCGTTAAGTGCACTAATCGTTATTCCTAATATGAATCATTTCCAAATGATGACTCATGGTTTTATTTTCTGTATAATTAAGTTTAAGGTCGTTAATACTCTAAACATTATTCCTAATGTGAATTATTCCCAAATGATGACTCGTGGTTTTATTTTCTAGTAAAATTATTATTATTATTGTTTTAAAATTGGTTTGAACATATCTAACAACGGTGAGTGAATTATATTGGTCTGTTCATTTATTTATTTTATTTTATTTTTTTATTTTTTTTTTTTTAAATTTATTTATTTATTTTATAAATCAACAATCCAGTCCCGCTAAGCCAATTGCAATTGGCTTGACAGCAGGTGCTTATAATTCCTTACAAATATATTTAAAGTTATAATTTACATCTTTTATCTACAGTTAAACATTTTTTCATAAATTTTATCAAGTATCAAGTATCAAAATAAATATTCTTTTTCCAATAACCAATTTTTCACCATATATTTAACCTTATTCATAGAATTATGTTGCTTTATATTGTCAGGTAATAAATTAAATATCTTCGGTATGTTGTATTCAAACGTTCTCTGTCCGTACTTATTATTGAATTTCGGAACTATTAACCCGTCGTTACGCGTGAATCTAGTGCTATATTTATGATCTAGTTTCTCTTTATGCTGCGGGGTAAATATATGCTGAATTATAATTTTATACCATAGTATTGCCTTCACAGGTAAAATTTTTGCACTCTGAAACAGCAACGGAGTATTGTGTCTTTGTTTGAAAATGTTAGGGACAACTAATAATTTTACAATTGCGTTTTGTGCAACTTGTACCTGTTTCAGGTTGGTTACAGTAGTATTTCCCCATATTGTTAACCCATATCTTATTATTGATTCTGCTAGTGACATATAAATTATTTTAAGTGTATCAATTGATAGGAAAAAATTTAATGTATACATTCTGCTAGCAATTGATCTGAGTCTTTTACAGGTTTTTTTAATATGTTTGTCCCATTTAAAAAAACAATCTACTGTAACACCAAGATACACATATTCAGTAACTAAGTCTAAGCTTTCACAATTACAGTTAATTTGAATATTTTTGTGGATGCAATTAAAGTTATGAGAAATAATATTAGGATTAAATTGAAATTTGGCATTTGGTGATCTTATATGCATTACTTTAGTTTTTTTAGCATTTATTAATAGCCCTGCATCATGTGACCATTTACAGAGTTGATTAAAGTCAATTTGTAAGAGTTCAATTGCAATTTTTAGATCTTTGTGTGATATGACCAATGCCGTATCATCTGCGAATACAAAATGTTTTACAAAAGAGAAAAGTTTTTTCATTATAGTTACATAGATTATATATAGTGTAGGTCCCAATATGGAACCTTGTGGAACTCCTGCAGATATATTTTTTGTTTTACTAAATGTATTATTTATTTTGGTACATATTTTTCTATTTGTAAGATAATCTTTAAATAAATTTAACAAATTTCCTCTTATTCCAATTTTTTCTAGAGTTTTTAGCATTTTTAAAGAGTTTATTGTGTCAAAAGCTTTAGAGTTGTCGATAAATAAAACAATAACATGTAATTTATTATTTAACTGATTATTTATATAATTGGAAAAATCTTGCAGTAGTTTTTTAGTGTTTTTTTTTCTTTGGAAGCCATATTGATTTGGATCTATGATAGCGAATTTTTCAATGTAATTATTTAATTTATTTGATAAAAATTTTTCAAGAATTTTTTCTAATGCTGGTAGAATACTAATTGGCCTATAATTTCCCAGTTCAATGTGTTTTCCACCTTTAAATATTGGTCTAGTGATACTACATTTAAATTCTTGTGGAATTTTTGCTTGCTTTATTATCATATTGATTAAATGAGTTATTATTGGCCCAAGAGTTTTTATATTTCTTTTCAAACCAAACATTCTTATATTGTCAATACCTGTGCTTTTAGAGTTTTTCATTTTTTTAACGATATTTTCAATATCAGTTATAGTTGCTCTTGGTATATATAAACTATGAGGTAGTTCTTCCAGTACTATATTAGAAGCTTTGTGATTGCATTTATGTAACATGTTGCTGATGCTATCCGAGAAGTAATTCACAAAATCATTTGACACAGAATCCTCAGTTCTATCTTTTAACATGTATCGTATTATAGTTTCATCACAATCGTTTTTGGGTTTACGTCCTAAAATATTATTTATCTCATCCCAGGTTTTTTTTGTATCATTAAAACAGGTTTTAAATTTATTATTATAGTATTTAGTTTTATCTTTATTTATAAGTTTATTGACAAGGTTTCGTGTTTTTTTATATTCTGTTTCATATGTTTTGTTTGTTGGTGTACTTTTCCATTTTTTATATAGTTTATCCCTTTTATTTATATTACATAATAATTCACTGCTTACCCATTCATTTATTGCATAAGGTCGTGTTTTCGGTTTTTGCACTATCGTTTTTGAACTACTATTGTAAAAAATTTTAAATAAAGATTTTATTTTTTCATATAATAGAATACAATCCTTCTCCTCTATAAGTTTACTCCAGTTATAATCTCTGATATATCTATCAATAGCCTTTTGTGAGATGATTTGAACATACTTATTTGCAAAGTCTATCGGACGTTTATGAGATTTTATATTAATAGCAGTGATAAAATGATCAGCAATATTATTTTCGCAGACGCAAGCAGTTATTTTCTTGCCTCTAAATTTAGCAAATATATGGTCAATACAAGTGCGAGTTATTTGTCCATTTAATACAGCTTCTCTGGTTACTATATTGATGCATTTAGTTAAATAATGGTTAGTAAGTAAGTTTTCATACGAAGTTATGATATAATCTTGGTCATTTAGTAAATTTAGATTTAGATCTCCGAGTAATATAATATTTTCCTTACTATTAATTGTATCAAGATGTGCTGATAATTCCGTTAGAAATGAAGATTTACTGAGATTAGGAGGTCTATAGATGGCTATTATATTAACTTTAGTTTCGTCCTGGAGTATGAGCTTTCCTGTTATATTTTCAAAATGTTGTGATTGGAACGATTTTGGTCTAAATTCAAATTTGTTTCTTATATACAATATAATACCTCCTCCTGACTTATCAGTCCTGCAGTAGTTATATGCATTATATTAAAATAGCTTTAGGATTATTAAAGTGCTTGTTAATTTCTAGTTGTTCTAAAAGATTTAGTTTATGTCCTTTATTTTGTATATGTAAAGGAGTTGGCTTATTATCGCCGCTAAGTGAGTGATTATCATCTAGGAGATGTTTAGCAAATTGTGATTGTATTTTATTATTATTTTTAAATGATCGCATATGTTCTTTGAACCTAGTATTAAAGGACCGGCCAGTTTGTCCAATATAAACAGCGTTGCATTCGTCACACTGGAGTTTATAAATGCCGCTATTTTTTAGTTTGGGTATTTTATTTTTTGAATTTTTGAGAGATGATCCCAAATTATTATTAGTGCGGAAGGCAATATCTAATCCACAATTTTTGAGAACTTTAGCAATTTTATTGGATGTCGGTCCGACAAATTCTAAACATCCAAATTTATTTTCTGTTTTATTATTGATTGCTGGGTAAATTAAGTTAAGGTTATTTTTATGTTTTTTATGACTAATTATTTTATCAATGTCTCTACTCTTGAAGCCGTTATTTTTTGCAATGGATAAAATTGTACTTTTTTCTTTCTCGAATGCTTTATTGTCAAGTGGAATATTAGTAAGTCTGTGTATCATTGAGTGATAAGCAGACAATTTATGTGACCATGGGTGCAAAGATTTAGAATTGATGGTCGTGTCTGTAAACGTAGGCTTACGATAAATTTCAAATGCGTGTTTATTATTTTCTCTACTCTAAAAAAAAAAAAAAAATATATATATTACCTTTTTCTTGAATGATAGATACAAAATCTGTTAAATGTTGTATGCCTTTGTAAACATAAAATGTTGTTGTTTTTTTTTTTTTACTTTATTTATTTTCATTAACTGTAAAGTAGGTTGCACCAACCTGTTCATTAGGATTTGATTGTCTCTATTTGCTTTATTCTTTACAATTTTAAATTTTATAAATATGTTTTTTATTTATTTCAAATGGTAATGGATGTATATTGAGGTAGAACCTGCAGACAAGCAGCCATGTGGCAGCTTCGCGGGATTACCTATTTAATTGCCAATTCTGACTGTATTTGTTAAGTATGTTTTTGTTGGAAATAAAAAAAAAAAAAACAAAAAAAAAAAAAACAAAAACTTCAATATATATATATATATATGAGAGACATAAATTCATAAGCTTGCCAAAAATATTAAGAATTAAATCAAAAGAATTACGCTCCAAAGAGGTAGTCATTGGAGTAATATTGATTTTATAAATGATCATGTTACGAGGGTAAATATTATGTAGAAAGAAATAATATTTAAAGATATAAATATTTACAAACAGATGTTCATTATATTTAGTTTGTTGATGGCATTTCAGGTAATGACAACAGTAATCGTTCTTTGTTTGTTTCACTGACGAGTATTGCAGGCGTTCCGAATTCCTTACGCATGTATATTTGTCCTTGTTTAATCCACGCGTATTTAAATTTGTTTTCTCTTGTTGCCCAGGTACCATAGATGTTTGGCTCGAAAAGTCAGGTGTTCGGAAACGTAGACTTTCGAGCTAGAGCCAGCAATTCCCAGTTGTTGTCTATTTAATTATTATATACCAGCGCATAAGTACAAAAAAATGACCCTGTATATAAATTCGTTTGATATTCATACCATATTATTATTAAGGGTATTTTTGAAGTCTATTTTACGTTTAAAAATGGAAACAATGCTTAAAAAGTTATAATTTTATAGTAAATATAATTTCGGGGGGCCTATAATCGGCCCCCCGAAATAATGCCCTTCTCGCATTCCATTTTTTAATACAAATTTCATAATGCCAGAGCTACTAATGAGCTTCGCTGGCGTGCTCACAACAACTCATCAAAGTTTCATCGCAATCGGATGAACGGTCTAACAACGCGTAATTTCATGACGCTGGAGTTCACGATTATATAAAGAAACCATCGCGGGCATGCGCACATCAAATTCGCAAAGTTTCATCGCAATCGGATGAATGGTTTAGCAACGCATAGACATCTCATATAAACATCCTCAAGCAAGCACATTTTGATTTTTATATATCTAAATAACATTATATATGCGAAACTGCGTGTGTTTGTTTGTTACGCTTTTACGCATAAACCAATAAACCGATTTTAAAAATTCTTCCACCAATAGAAAGCTACATTATATCAAGTAATATAGGCTGTACATAATGTAAGCTCTAGCATTATGAAATTATCTATGTATTAATACGTGTCTATGTATTAATACGTGAAGCAAAAACTTTGTACCCCTTTTTACGAAAATTGCGCGGTCGGAGGAGTATGAAATTTTGCACACTTATGGTTTATATAGAGAAAGAGTGCAGAATGCTAATATATTTTTTTAATTATGCATAAAAATACATTAAATTTCAATTAATTTCGAACATTGCATAAAAATACATTAAATTTTAATTAATTTCGACCATTGGGCGACCACTAGATAAAAATGCATTAAATTTCAATTAGTTTCGACAATTGGGCGACCACTAAATAATATAATTAAATCGTATTTATTGAAAAATGATAATTAGATAAAGAAACTTTGTGATCCTGTATGAACTTCAAGAACTATATTTCCTATATTATTTGGCATTTTACATGCTAAAACTACCCGGCCATGTTTGCTCAGTTTATATAATAATATAATTCTAAAATATTATACGACGATATTCGTATCGAGGCAATCCGTACCTTGTACCAATTCTCTCATGGGAACCTTTTCTGCGCCAAACACCTGTACGGGGTTAGGTTTACCAGGGCCGACATAGGGGCACCTAGAGCAAACGCCGCCAAAGGTTATATAAATTAAATTTTTCGTGAAACTTCTCTTATCGGGGATTAGCTACCATCACGGTCATCTTTATTAGACCTTGCAGCACTTAAAAGTGTCATGTTAGCAGTGGGGGGGTGTAATGGGATAGGGTGGCACGGTTTCTATCAGAATATTTACCACAACGGAGGGGAGAACATGGGATATGGGGTAAAACGGGGTAGGATCGGATGGGGTGAAATGGAATAGTTGGTGCAGGTATCGGCTCTATTGCGTTCCGTAAATCGTAATTTTTTTTTTCGATGTTTGAGTGTCACCCCCCTTCAGGTGGCACCCCGGGCGGACCGCCCCCTCCCTTTCTACGCTACTGCGTGTAGGTTTTGAAGCAGTAAGGTGCCACTACTTTCATATCAATCTATGTTAGACTGGCGTGCGCAAGTAAATTAAATTAAATTAATTTCTAATGTTTTACAATTAATTCACTTCAGTTTATTTGCGGAACGTACCAGAATAGAAGATACTCTCAGTATCGCCCTGGTGAAGGAACAACATTCTGACTTGAAGTAGCTTTTGCCGCGTTTGGTGTCCATATCTGAATGGCCAAGTACTTTCCCACCATCATTCCCATCTCTTTCCCCTCTCCAATATCTTCAGCCACACATTATACCATATTTGGAGATGCCATAGTTTCACTGACTCCAAACGGTTGGGAGCAGTTGGGACATTTGGGTGGTATTTACATAAAAAATAAAGCCTCCATGCTTCGCTGCTGTGCATCAAGGTTGATTTATATTTTTGCCTTTAAAACAATTCAAAAGTAAGTAAACCATCTCGATTTTTATACAAAGATGAAGTAAATGAAATGGTGAACCGTCAATTTAAGTGCCCGCCCCGTGATTCAGCCGCCCGTGTGCACGGCGCACATCGCCCACAAGACAGTAGCGGCCCTGCGGTTTATTCATGTTTGCTCAATCCACTGGGAGCCTTTAGAATTGCCCTGTTTTTCATTTCAATTTCCCAAATTAAATGTTAAATGTTACATATAAGATTGTTTATTTTTCAGATTTGAATGTTGTATATTTTGTTTTAGCAACGGTGGTTTTTTGATAACAATAAACCATTTTTAATCACTTTACACTGAAAAGAAAATACCTAGAAATGTGATCTATATCTAAATTAAGTAATTGAAACTGAACGTAATCCAAACAAAATATTTTTAAAGAGGCAATAAAACTTTTAACTGTAAGTGAAATCAAATACCTGGATGTAATGCTGGATTCAAAACTAACTTTCACAGAAAATTATTAATATGTGCTAGAGAAAGAATAAAAAAATCTAATTTTCTTAGAATACTAAGAAATAAAATAAAATAATTCACGTCCATATTGATAGTACATTATGTCTTTGCAGTATTGAAATAAATGTCCCCAATTCCCATTGTTTAAGACGCCATAACATTTTTCACATGAATACATTTAAAAATAATATCGCCTACTTTAGCCCTTTGACGCAGATGTTTCGACTATATAATAAGATAGAGTGTGCTGAAGTAGATATTTTCAATTACCTATACTGACCTTTGACGGCCTCCGTGGTCCCGAGGCAAGACTCTCGACTCACGATCCGAAGGTCGCGGGTTCGAACCCGGCGTGCGCAAATAAATTTTATTTGATTAATTTGTGTTATTTCACAATTTATTCATTTAAAATAATAAATAGTATATTTGTGGCACGTTCCAGAGCGGAAGATACTATCAGTATCGCCCTGGTGTAAGACCACCATTCAGAATTGAAACGTTGCTTGAAATGGCTTTAGCCGTGTTTAGTGACCAGATCTGAATAGCCAGGTACTTCCCCACCTTCCTCTTCCCTATCTCCTTCCCCTCCCCACTACCTTCAGCCTCACAACATACCCCAATTGGGGATGCCATAGTCTCACTGGCTCCAGACGGGAGCAGTTGGGACTCTTGTGCGGTATTTCATTTAAAAAAAAAAAAAAAAAAACTACACTAGATAATTTGTACGGATTCAAAAAAAAATTCTGGCGCTGTTAAAAACATATTGTGTCAACTGTCTCTATGTGTGCATGCCTGCCATGGATTCTATATTATACAATAGTGAGTTCTGGCATCATTAAATTATGCATTGCTAACCGTTCATCCGATTGCGATGAAACTTTGAGGATTTGATGTACAAATGCCTGCGATGGTTTCTATGTACAACAAACATCACAAATAAAAATACAGAATTATATACAAGCTCACTCAAGTAACACATTACAATGAGTAGCAAGAGACATAAGAAATACGCGAGGCGTGCATAGAGAGACAATTGACACAATATAATTAGTTAGTATTTTTTAACAGCGCCGGAACTTTTTTTTTAATCCGTACAAATTATCGACCAATATATTTACTTCAGCACACTCTATCTTGTTATTTAGTCGACACATCTGGGTCAAACGGCTAAAGTAGGCAATATCATTTTTAAATGTATTCATGTTAGGCCTAAATACCTGAAAAAAACCCTTGACTCTGTGCAGAAACGGGCGGTCCGTTTGATAGATTCTCCTAATTTAACTAACGGATTGCAATCTTTAGAGCACAGGCGCCAGGTGGGAATGCTGTCCTTGTTCTACCGGTATTACAATGGAAGATGCTCCGAGGAACTAGCGTCATTGATCCCCTCGGCACCGGTGCATAGTCGGGAAACACGCCAAACGCGCGCTCAACATTTGTACACGGTTGACATTAGTCACATGAGAACGGGTCGTTTCTACGACTCGTTCTTGAGTTCAACAGCTCGGCTGTGGAACGATTTGCCGGCCTCTGTGTTTCCTCCCTCCTACAATATGGGTCTCTTCAAGACCCATGTTCACTCCTTCCTCTCCTCAAAAACACCCTCCACACAGCATCCTCAAAGATGACATAGGCCCTGAGGGAAATTATTTTTTCCTCAGGGCCTCCTGTGTGGAGTTAATGTAAAAAAAAAAAAAAAAAATGTTAAAAATGTTTTGGCGTCCTCTTCTTCTTCGTGTGCCCTATCAGGTCCCCCCGACGTTGGCGATCACTCTGGAAAATGTCTCTCTATCTTGTGCTGCCCGGAATAGCTCCTCCGCACTTCTAATGCCGGTCCACTCTCGTATATTTCGTAGCCAAGACATTTGTCTCCTACCAGGCCCTCGGCGACCTTCTATTTTTTCTTTCAATATTAATTGGAGCAAGTGATACTTTTCTCTTCGAAGTGCGTGACCCAGATATGAAATTTTCCTGATTTTTATTGATGTGAGCAGTTCTCTATCTGCTCCAGCCCGCCTGAGAATTTCTATGTTGGTGATCATGTCGGTCCATAGAACCTTGAGCATTCTCCGGTGAAGCCACATTTCAAAAGCCTCTAACCTGTTCATGGTATTTACTTTCAAGGTCCATGTCTCACATCCATACAGCAAGACTGACCACACGTAACACTTTAACATTCTCTGCCTTAGTTTTAAATTGGGGTTGTCATTGGAGAGGAGGGATTTCATTTTACTGAATGCAGTTCTTGCTGTCTCAATTCTGCACTTAACCTCTACATCTGGGTCAAGAGTCTCCGTGAGAATGCTGCCGAGGTATCTAAATCTTGCCACCTTTTCGACATTGCAACCATTTAATAGTATCATTAATCCAGAGTGAAAAAATTAAGATTAAAAATTAAAATTTAGTGTCTTAAATATTTCAAAAAACACGCCTACAAGGCATATCTTTTGTTATCTTTATTCTATGGATAATATAATATTGTGTTTTGAGTATATTCGTGATCGACAATGTGAAAGGTTGATCTGTACAGACCTTGTGATCGTAACGGTATCATCTAAAGATTTGTTCTCGGAACCAAACGCCATTTGGCGGAGTTCCCAGGGACTAATTCTCCCGCCTCACGGCACCCCGCACACGTCGAGGGTTGGAAGGTTTTACACGTCGCTTTCACAATAAAAACGTACGATATTATACGTTTCTTTGTTCAATATAATAATAATATTCATTATTTTTTCTTTATACATAAAATAACTTTTGTGTACAGTTTTTTTTACAAGTTTTTTTGACTACATCACTAGGCGCCCGTGTTTAGTATTTTATATTCCACACATCCAATAATGTATTCATGCAAGTGAAAAATATAAGCAAAAAACAATTAAATACATAAATAATATATACATTTTCAATTTGGAAGGCGGGTATGGGTACCGCCGCCCCGAAAATCGGGGGATATTACCGGATTTTCTTGGATAACCAACACCCCTGCTGAAGCTCACCCCAAGTGGTTTCTCTCCTTCCTTCCCTTTAATTTCCCTCCACACAGCATCCCCAAAGATGACACTGGCACTAAGGGGAATTATTTTCCTCAGAGCCTCCTGTGTAGAGCTTATTTAAAAAAGATTGAAAATATTACTGAACGTTCTGCACGATGATTGTTTTCGTCCAGGTTGTCGTCTTTGGGGATGCTGGAGGAAAGGAAAAAGATATGATGGGTGGATAGGAAATCTGGGATCAATGTTTACAGGAGTGACGGACGTGTGAATCCATCCCTCCCACTGCTGGACAAGACAATTGGGGGGAGAGAGTTCGAATGGAGAGATCTAGGTTAGTTTCCGTCAACCGGTCTCTCCCCCGATCCATGTAGGAGATGTCCAAACGCAAGTGCCGCCAAGACCTAGACAAACCTTACGGACACCTCTGCTAAATCACCATTTGCAGTAACCCGGTGCGGTGGTACCCATACCTAACTCTCAAATTGAAAACCAATCCGTAATGCCATTATTATTGGGAAAATCTTTTAAAAAGACAATGACAATGCAGTAAGCATGCCTGACTTCTGGAGAGCTGTTAGCTGGAAGCTGTAAGCTATTAGCTCTAAGCTGTAGCTGGAAGAAGTTCCCAGCTGGTGGGTGTCTATTATCTGGTGTCTGGTGTATCTGGTGTCTGGTGTCTGGTGCCCGGTGTCTGGTCAGTGTAATCCGCTATCAGGCTGGTGTTATCAGCCAAATTATCAAAAATGTATTATTACTTAATTAGATTAAGAGTGAGGAATGTTCATTGCAAGACGTCTTGAAATTCAGTTTTATGAACGCAATACTGATATTTTTCGTTTGAGATAAATAATTAACTTTGTGAACTAGCAGTTAAAACCCGCTCCACAGGTTTTTGATGCTAGGCCCGGCGGGCGGCTTTTGTTTCGGCTTCGCCCAGTTAGTGTTTGTGTTTGACCATTTTATTCCAATAGGAACTGGTTTAAAAAATAGCCTGTTTTTCGGATCCACGGTCATCGAGTGATAGTCACCGGTACAAAGTAACCAAGAGAGGCAATGACGTCATATGTAAATGTAATATATTGCCGCTTGATACAACTATGTATTACTGTCAACCTTTCCATATTCGGAGAGATACTACTTTTTAACAAATTCGTTGCATTTTTACCTAGGGGGGACACGTTCCCGTCCGACTTGCTGACGAAAGTTGCGACATCTTGTGACGAATTCTTGAATTCAGTTAGTTTGTAAGAGAAAGTATAACACAATTAATAAAGTATGACATAAAAAGGGAGGCTTATACTGATTATGTATGTTACAAAATCAATAAAACAGAATAAATTGAAGGTTAATTAATATTCAAATCAAAATGGACTAGAGTTCCTTATTGCGTATTTTCAATGAAGACTGGGGTTCGATGTTTAACCCATATCGGACCGTCAAGGTTGTCAATGTAAACAGCTATTACAAATAATGCTATCTCCAATAAATATCGCCCTCTCTCGCATTGTGGTCTATTGGTATAAATATTAAATGAAACACAACGAACCGCCTCCGCAACAAGCAACAAGGCTAATAACTATAATTAGTGTTGCCACACACGTCAATCCTTCACCTTCCCTCTCTCCCCACCCTCTGTGTCAATAATAGGGGCAAGGGCGGACTTTCCAGGGGTACTACTTATGTGTTGTCCGAAATCATTGACGAAGCTAATCAGACCTAACCTAACATAAACTATCGATTTATCATACAGATCGAAATTTTCTAAATATTTTTTTGCCAGTTTATGATATCCGCAATTGTTAAAACATACCTTACCATACCATACCTTCAGCCTTATAACCAGGGCTAGGAAAAATACATGCTTTGCTGTAATTAAAATTCAAATTACGAAATACAAAATACTTTAAAGTCGTGTATTTGAAATACAAAATACAGTGATTTAACCATTATTTTTATTTTAAATACAAAATACATTTGGTTTTGGTAGAATCTTTGGTTGCAATAAATTGTCGCAAGTGCCCCTATCTAAGGGTGTGTTTCCATAGAAGCAAAGCTGAGCAGAGTGAAAGAGAGACGTGCAAAAATTGACCAATCATATTGCTCAGAAGACATATCTCATCTCCGCTCCACTTTTAAAGTTTTGTGGTTTTGACGGAATTTGATCATCCATTATCAATTATCAATTAACTCACAATTTCATGAATAAATACCGCGAAACGATGAAAACTACAGTTGACAAGATACTTGCTTTGACCTACAATGTTGGCAACTCTAAATATTAACATATATTGCTCTGGATTCTAGCGTCTATGTATTATCTATGTCAATATATTTTTCATTATCATTATTAAGATCGCTAAATATATTTTTAAGCATGTATTTGAAATACAAATTACAAAATACCTCAACATCGGGTAATTGAAATACAATTACAAAACACATTTTTAGAAAGTAATTGAAATACAAATACAAAATACGTAGTTGTTTTTCAATAACAAGTATTTCAAATACTGCCCAGCCCTGCTTAATACCCCAATTGTTGGGGTATGTTATAAGGCTGAAGAAAATTAGGAGGGGAGAGAGATGGGGAAGAGGAAGGTTGCGAAGTGCGTCCTATATTTATTAAATAATAAATATATAGTTTAACTAATCACTCACATTTCATTTACTCACAAATAATTGCCAAAGTTGCCTCTAAAATCATGAAACATTTAAATTTGAACGGCCAATATCTAATAATTTAAAGCAAAAATAAATAAAGTAGCTCATATCCGTACTAGATATTTGATATATCCTTTATATATTATCCTTTATAGATTACTAAAATAATTATTCTGTTTGGTTGAGTATTTTGATCTCTAATCCAAAAATTAAGATTTGTCTAAAACGGGTCGAAACGGGCCGCGCAAAACATTCCTCTTAACGGGGTTCGTCTACTTAGGGCGGCTTGCACCAAAAGTTAAATTTGGTTTAAATATCAAGTTAAACACATTATTTGATTTAAGTTGACTTGGCGTCTTGCACCACAAAATTTAAGTCGTTAAATGCATTTAAGAACTGTCAAAGTTAAATACCCAAAAAGGGCCGTTTAACTGAGTTAAACATGTTTAGCGAATAAGTTCTGTCAAAAATTTTTAGGTTATTTCTTCGATTTCCGATTGTCTAATATATGAAATATGTCTAATTTATTAATTTGTATTCACGATGGACATTTGGGTTTTGTATTCTGACGTTGACGAAGAAATTATAGATTTTATGTAGGTAGATCGTTTATAGTGAGAGAAGTAAATACAAGAACAAATTTATTTGAAACACTCTACAGTAAAACAATATTTGTGAAAGAAATAATTAAAAAATAAAAAATATTCAGAAAATGGTTTTATTTTTAAATCTAACAGTAAAATCTCTTTTTGCATCATTTCATAGTTATGTTTGTTTCTTTTATTTTTTCTTCTAATTCTAGATGATTCATTTGTGCTCAATTTCTATTTGTGGTGACTTTTTGTTCCTATCTGAAACACTCCATTACTTTCAAAAACAAAAATTGTTCCTCCTTCGAAAAGTTATGAGCTCCACATCGGGATTTATTTATTTGGGCACTCATTTTCTAGATCAAAATAAAATAATAAATTACACAACCACAACATAACCTCAAAATATTTTTATTTTTGACACTCGTAAATTTAAGCACCCCCCACACGCACACTTCGGAGCAAACGTGCCCCTCGCCACTACAGGCCGCTGCGCAGAAAGTACGTGTGGGAGATGCTAAGGAACTACGTAACTGTTTTACCGACGCGTTAAACGGCGGTAACTGTTTTACCGACGCTTAACAACGTTTAACTAAATAGCCACTGCAACTGTGTGGTGCAAGATGGAGTTAAACGAATTTAAGTTAAATGTATTTAGTGACTTAAATTCGTTTAGTTAAATACAATTTAAGGTAAAATTAGCGATAGTTGGTGCAAGCCGCCCTTAGTCTAAAAAAGGTCTGCACCGTAAATCTAAGTATTTATGGCTATAAAAACACATTGTCGCGCCCTGCCCGCCACAATAACAGGGCTGGCACCACCTCCCGACAGCAGTAACACGTGTTTGCGTGTACTTCTCTATGCACAGTACTGTGTACTGGGTGCCGGGCCCACCCCACACGCGGTGAATTTTACAGCATGGTTGCACTGATTTTTACGTTCTCATACTTAGGGGAGAACGAAGCTATTATTTGTTGAGTAAATTGATTTTTTCACAAAAGAAATACAAATACACGCCCTGGTAATATTTATTGGACTTAAATTAGCTTAAATTCACGATGCCTGCTTGCGAACCCGACGCTTTGGACCAATCAGCCACAAACGTGTTGGAAGGCAACTATACTGACTATTACACCACTAACTGTTGTAAGAACGGCGACATAAATTCATTAGGCTGGCTTTACATTCGTAAGTTTTTTTCCCGTAATTCGCTCGTGTAAGCGAATTATGGCCAAATTACCAATGTAAACGACACCAAAAGTCACTTAACGTAATTTAAAGCATGTTACAGAACTTCTTCTTCCGGAAGTTTTTTGACAGGTCTAATCGCGTCCCCGCGAAATTACAGCCTTCTCTCAGCTTATAAAATCAGTTTGATAAGCTGAGAGACTTTTTGTAAGAAATAGTACCAAAATGCGCCGTTGCGAAATGTCAAAAATCAAAAGACATTTGTTTTTATTGGATTTTTTTCCTATAAAACTAGTATTTATTTCCACTTATTTGAGTTTTCTTAAAATGAGCATCCTTCTATTCAATTATCGGTCCAAACCTTTATAATCTCAATATTTCTGTTTTTAAAATTACGTATTTGAATACGAAGTCGATTGCTGTCGGCAGCTGTCAGGTAGCTGTCATTCGAATAAAATGAAAGAAATCCATTAATTTTCGCCTTTGACGGCAAAGAAGTGCGTGGAGAATTTTTTAATTAAAGCCAAATTCTATTTCAGCACTTTATTTGGTCCTTTTCGACTTTATTGACAAAATCGCGTAAATTTGACAGTAGCAGGTCGTTGTTGAAAGGAAGCCATCTTACCGCAAATAAATTTACAGATGTAAACGGTCGCATGAGCAGTTACACAGGTCGAACTTCCGAAACACTTCCGTGATCATTAATTACCACAAGTCAGATGCATATGTAAACGCTCCTGGGAGTAATCTGTCAAAATCTTACGTAATCCGTAATTTTTAATTACGAGTGTAAAGCTAGCCTATGCTATGTTGAAAATAATAAGTAGATATTATTTATTATGTTTCACCTCACAACCGAAATTATATGGAATTTTAGATACATCAGTTAAAATATTTTTTGTTAAAATATTATATTATCGGTAGGTACTTTAACGTTTGTCTGCATTCTGAGAAATCGATCCAAATTCGAAAATGAAAAAACAAATCCGAGTTACTGAACCAGAGTTTCCCTCACGAACTCACAGACCCACAATCGAAATTGGGGTTACCTTTGGCAGAGGTGTTGGTTGGTTAACCAATAAATGTTCCCGGGGTTCCCGGGGCGGCGGTACCCATACCCGCCATCCAAATTTGCTACCATTAAAACTACTTTTTTTACGTGATAAAATTATATGACACATTAATTTAAAACTCCACTCTTAATTTTTCATTAAACTCTTAGATGAATTGTTTTACAGAATTTGTACAAATCGTCAAATTTCAAAGCTGATTTTCAAGTTTTTTGAAAGTTCTGTTAATATTTAAGTTTAGTGCAACAAATGGCTAGTGATGATATATATACATTTTTTTACAATCTTTTGAGTGTGTCCTTACTAGGGTACCCCGTTCTAAGGTCACATTGTACATGTGTTTGTGTTTGAATTATAAGTTAATACCTACTTTAAAATATTGCAAGAGAATTATAAAGTTATTTCAAAAAGAAAGCACAAAACAAGCATTTAATCATTATTTCGTTGCAAAATCGTATTTATGTTCTTCCTCCCCTTGTCCATATTCCATATCTAAACTCTTCTTTTGAAGTCGTTTATTTTTTTAACAGTTTTTATCGCAAGAGTGAGTATATAAACAATTTTATAGAGAAGTATAGAATATTTCTTTGTCCAAAAGTCGTTTTTTTTATTGGTCGGTGGAATGCATGTTGTAATGTGGATCTTGTGAATCGGCCGGAGTTTGTCTGTGCAAAGTTATCCTGGTTTTTGAATGCGTAAATTAGAATATCTTTTGCATATAATTGTTTCAGTGACATTAAATTCAGTGCTTTAAAAACGTAGTCGGAGTTCTGATGTGCGGGACTCTTTTCAAAATTGCCCTTTGTGTTAGGAGGACTGGTTTTATAGTGGAATCGCATAGTTTCCCCAACCGAAAATACCATATTGTAGATGAGATTGGGCTAATGCAAAATAAATTTTAATTAGTAATTATATAATAAAAGATCTTTGAAAAAACCTTTATAGAACTCGAAAATTCACCTTTTAATTTGATGAATTAGTCAAATTCTGTGAAACAATCCGTCCTTATTAATAATTATCAATTACAATTCGTGAACATTTAATTCTTGATTTCAAAATTTTCAATAAAATATTAAGTATTTCACCATTAGCAAAAATTTTCAAAATGTCAAAATTACATTAGCAAGAAAGCCACGTTTAACCCCCAAAATATTTTTCCAATTTATACTCACGTGTATTTCCAACTCTCTATTTCAATTCTGTTAGCTGTTCCCATTCGGCCGTGTTAGGGTGGAGCAGATATTAAAATTAGATTTGGTGGCTCCAGCCTAATGAATAATAATTCTTTTACTAGCCGAAATTTTTATCGGTTTATAACAAATTTATTTATTTATTGTGTTTACCTGTTTACCTGTGCTGAGGTTAATAATTTTATAAAGTAACTAGCTGACCCGGCCACACATTGCTGTGGCTAACGAAACACAACGCCATTACCTAACCTTTATAACCAAAGCCGTCTGTTAATTTGCATACGTATCAATTTCTAATTTTTAATTATGCTGTTTAATCAGAGGTAAAGTCACAAGGAAATCCATAATTGGTTTTATTTTGGCTGTACAAACATGTACAAACTGAAAAATGTAAATTTCGATTTACAGAAAATAAATAAAATCCACACCGCTCGCTTGCCAGCCCACTGCCCATTGCCTGAATTGAATCTTTGAATTTCTCTGCGTTTATCTTCTACTAGCTTTTCCCCGCGGCTTCGCTCGCATGGTATTACGGGAAATTACTGTAGCGGTTGAACTTATCAATTATACCCCTTCCTCCCCACCCCCACCCCCTCCCGAATTCCATACATTCATTCCCTTACATTCAGTTTTCAAACATCTCGCCTGCCACCTAAATTTCATAAAGCTATAGCTCAAAGAAAAAAAGAATTATCCAATTTTGTTCATTCGTTCGGAATTTATGCGCTTACAAACATTTCGGATGTTTATTTTTAATTAAATATTTGAAAGTTTGTGAATATAATAAAAAATTACACTATTTATTCGGTTCATTTCATTTAGTCTTTATAATCGTTACGAATTATATTTTTAATGTAGGAACTGACATTTATTCCAAAACAGAAGCTTGTCCAAAAAAATAAAACATATTCTAATATTTGAATTTTCTGAAGCAGTAAGTAGCAATCGTTTCCATGGAAACGATTTTTTTCTGACGTTAGCAAAAATTTGCTTTAGTTAGCGACAGAAAACGTATAACAAATATAATATATTAATATTTATAATTTCATTACGCCAGAGCTTACCATCATATACAAAATATAGTCTGCGCATATAATTTAGCTTTCTATTGGTGAATGAATTTTTAAAGTCTTTATATTGTGTTATGCGTGAAAAGGTCATAAACAAACTCGAGCAGTTTCGCATTTATAATATTAGTATGGATAATATGCATGTTTTACACATCAATCTTCTTCTTGAATCACTCTATCTATTGGTGAAAACCGCATGAAAATCCGTTGTATAGTTTAAAAGATCTAAGCGTACAGACAGCGGGAACGACTCCATTTTATACTATGTAAAGATTTAATATGTAAAACACAGACACGTGTAAATAATATTTGACTTCTGGTGAGCATTCGAACATTACATTCCTCGTTATCTCAAAACTTTGTATTTGGAGATGTCTGACTAATCAACTTGACAATTGATATACCTGATGATTTCCTCACTTAGAACCACTTTATATTTATTATATATTCCTACTTCAGAAATAATCATATAATATATGTAGAAATTTACTAATATTTCTTTTTGGCCCTCTTTATTTTATTTACTTTTTTTTTATAAAACCCCAAAGTTTCACCGCAATCGGATGAATGGTCTAGCAACGCATAAGGAACAAACTTACATACAAGCAAGCAAGCAAATATTCATTCATTTTTATATACCTATGTATATGGATTGGAGCATTCATGTTTATTATAATTCATTTTTATATACCTATGTATATAGATTGGAGCATTCATGTTTATTATAATTCATTTTTATATACCTATGTATATAGATTGGAGCATTCATGTTTATTATAATTCATTTTTATATACCTATGTATATAGATTGGAGCCAACGGGCGCGAAACTAACAATATTTGTCAATGTCAACTTTCATGAGCGATTTGCCGTAGTGTTTATAAATGTCAACTAATTGCCGATATAGTTGTTAAAAACCTCTATAATGTCAATGTTGGTGTTTTCAACCCGAAAAAAACATGATGTTTTTGTTTTTTGTTTTGTTTTTGTTTTATCTAAAAAAAACTTAATGTGTTATTCAAATGGTAATATTTAATCATTGAAATATTAAATCATATTGGCGTCTCTCAAATTGGGAGGCGAGTAATGGAAATTGGGAGGCGAGTAGTGGAAATTGGGAGGCGAATAATGGAAATTGGGAGGCGAGTAATGGAAATTGGGAGGCGAGTAATGGAAATTGGGAGGCGAGTAATGGAAGTTGGGAGGCGAGTAATGTAAATTGGGAGGCGAGTTATGTAAATTGGGAGGCGAGTAATGGAAGTTGGGAGGCGAGTAATGGAAATTGGGAGGCGAGTAATGGAAATTGGGAGGCGAGTAATAGAAGTTGGAAGGCGAGTAATGGAAATTGGGAGGCGAGTAAGGAGCCCCGGGAACCATTTATTTTATAACCAACTCCTCTGCCATAGGTCACCGCAAGTGGTTCACTACGTTTGGTGACTTAGCAGGGGTACCCGGGTTCATGGGGTGAGGTTTGTCTTGGCGGCCAATGCGTTTGCCCGCCTATTGCTAGGTGGGCCGGATAGGGGGAGATCGGTTGAGGGAAACCTAAACTAGACCTCTCCATTCTTTCTCGACCCATCGCCCTGCTCCGCAGTGGGAGGGATAGATTCATACTTATGACCCCCAGTTTCCTACCCACCCCTCAAACCCTTTTCCTTCTCAGAATTTCCTCTCCTTCCTTTTCCTAAAAAGACTCCCCATAAAGCATCCCCAAAGATGACATATCACCTGAGGAATTTTTTCCCCTCAAAGTCCCCCATAAATTACGTCACACGAATTTAATGTTTTTTGACCCACCCCCGTCCCTGTCACATATCGCCACGTTTATGAGACCCCCTCCCCCCTAGTGTGACGTCACATATTTTGCAATTTTATTAATATTTTAAATTTTTTCGTTTACATTTAAATTGTGCGTTTTAATAATTTAGATTTTTACGTGTGATTTCACAGAGCTGATGAGCCCCCCCCCCCCCCCTCCCCATAACCTTTGCTACACAATGTCACACTTCGCTACTCCCCTCCCCCCCCTGAAGGGGTGACGTAATTTATGTATGGCCCCTTATGTCCCCTATGTGGAACTAATGTGAAAAAAACGAAAATTTTAAATAGAAAAATCAAAAAAATCTTTTCCTTTTTTTTCTGTTTAAAATTTATGTTTGAGAATCGCTAATATTGTCTTTAGTAATAATGTTTTCTACTCTACTTGAATGATCCAAGCCTTGAATGAGCAATCTAAGTTAGTACAAAGGTTAGGTTTTGGTTATTACTTAGTTTGCTTAGCGTCTAATCTAGCAGCTTGTGCCTGAAATCCGTCCTTGCGAAAGGGAGTAGGCACCAGTATAGGACAAGGGACTAATCGCGATGCAATTAGTGAGGAAAAACGCCCGCAGATGTCGCCCTCGGCGGCTAATCCCCCTTTGATGGTTCGCGTCCCGGCTATAAATCCGCAAGCCGATTGGCCGAATTATAAACCGTTTTGAATTTGAGAAATTTGCCGAAATTAGCCGAGGTATGAGCCGAATGTAAATTGGTTTCCATTGAAATACATTATGCCAGATGAGGCCCTATTCTAGTATTCATATTCAGTTGGAAGAAGGAGGCATGACACGATTAATGGAAGCGAACACTTGAGTCGAGTCTAGTCAAAAGTCGGTAAAAGGTCATTATGAAGCAAATTTTAAACGGCTAGCTTTGTTGCGCTCGCATAAAACTTACAGCTTTCATGTAAAACATTTATTGGTTTTCCATATGTGTATCTTGAAAAACGAATTTTTTTATGTTTTTAAAATGATTGCATTGAATCGAAACTACTTTAATCGATTCTGGTCGAATCTTATCGATTCTGATCGAATCTCACCGAATCCGATCATTTCGGATTGGATCTGATTGAATCTGCTCGTTTCAGATGGGATCTGATCGTTTTAGATTGGATACGATCGAATCTGATCGAATCCGGTCGTTTGAGATTGGATCTGATCGAATCCGATCATTTCGGATTGTATCTGATTGAATCTGCTCGTTTCAGATTGGATCTGATCGTTTTAGATTGGATACGATCGAATCTGATCGAATCCGATCGTTTGAGATTGGATCTGATCGAATCTGATCGTTTCAGATTGGATCTCATCGAATCTGATCACCTTATTGAATTCGATCGAATCTGATCGAATCTGATCGAATCCGATTGAATCTGATCGAATCCGATCGAATCCGATCGAATTTAATCGAATCCGATCGAATCTGATCGAATATTATCTAACAAATATTCCAAGAGAGTAATTGAAAAATTCTGACACTTTGAATTCATTTTCGAACAATATAAATGTTGATAACTCGAATTTGGTATTTATTTACTCACGCACAAGCTTATTATGTTATTAAATAATATTACTTTTATGGAAGTTTTATTAAACTTAAGTGGATAAAAAATAATTTATTCGAAATAACCTATATTTTTATTTTAACAAAATTAAAGCAACAACAGAGACATTATTAAACCACAGAAACTGACAAAAATATCGCAAATAAAAGAAATTATATTCTATTATGCTAATATAATAGTGAATCGATAATTTAAACGGTAATCATGTTTAAAAACATTAAATAACTGCACACGAAATTTCGCACGTCACAAAAGAAAATAACCGCGAATTTATTGAAAGAAAATGGCAGCCGCATGCCCCAAAAGATGGCCGCGTGCGCAGATCAAGCAAAAACAATGCAACTTACATAATAATGTGATCATGTTATTAGTAAAGGTGTAAAAATGCAGTTCACTGCGCAAGCAACAGATATGCCGTTTAACGATCGTTAAGGCGTTTTGTTATTAGTAAGGCTGTGGAAAATTAAGGATGATGTGAACATTTTGAAACTCTATTAATGGAAGACTAAACGGGGTTGCCGCCAACAAAAAATGCCCACAGCAGCGAAGCAAGTCCACCAAAGAGTGCTGGTACCTACCCTGCTGATACATGGTAGTGAGGCATGGAACTGTCAGAGGAACGATGAAAGAAGACTGAATGTAGAAAAATGAGTAAAACTACTGTTTCTCAGTGACGTTTGACGTGGATATCGCTGTCGGAAGGATATACATAATATGAGAACTAATCATTTAATAATCCCACGAAGTCGATTACGCGACCTACATTTACCAAGTTTTATTGTATTTCAATGGTTAGAATATATCTAAGTAAACGGGGACCAATGGATGGATTGTAATGACTTTTTCTGTTGAATTAAAAATAAATTAACATTCAAACCGTCTCCTAATTAGAGTTTTGATCAAACGTCAAGGATAGGAATAAAATTTTGCTCAACATGGAAACATTCGAAATATTCATGTAAAAGTGGGAATTTTTTTTTCACCAAACAACATTGCATACGTACCACACTAAGAGGCCAGTGCAATTAGCGATCTGCGATCCTAATTATCTAAAATCCAAGAGTTCGACCTTGGCGCACCTATACACGAGCTTATATTTTGAAAAAAAAAAAAAAACTAGCCAAAATCTAGTTTTCCCTAATATTTAAAAATTCTTTCAAAATTTTCCTTAAGTTTTCTGCAAATGTCAACGAAAGTAGCTAAGGGTTAAAAGAATTCATAATCTGCGTTTTTATGGATTTTGCAATCTGGGCTTTGGCAAATTTGTTCTCTTTTGGGAACAACTCATACATGTAATCTTTTGCTTTAATTGGATATTTCATTTGATTCTATCACTTCTTTTTTTATTCTCTTTTTATTCATATTTATACAAAATATATATGTATGCTTATAATATGTAATGCAAACACCATGTATAAGTAAACATACCTATTATTTTATTATTATTTGATAACTATGCAAGCAAAAAACAGTAATAATCATGTATTAATTGCTTATTTTACTTTATTGTATCTGTTTTCTTTATAGTTCTCATTAGTACGACTATAATATGAAACGCAAACACCAGTTACCTTTACGCTGTAATCATTTGCGTTATTTATATATTTATTTTCCTTTTATTTATTATTATTGTCATTTCAATAACCATGCTAAACAAACCACGGCTTTTGTATAATAATTTGTTGGTTATTTTATAATAATTTTATTTCTTTCTTTTCTATTTTTTTTTTTTTTTCTATTTTTCTACTATAGTATGCAATGCATACACAAGTTATCTATATATTTTAATCCTCTGTTTTTAAGAACCTATATGTATATTAACTACTATGTTTTAACTTTTGTTACTATGTTTTAAACTTTCTAACTTCATTTTTTATTATTTCTCTTCTTTTTATTTCCTCGATTTTTCCTCTTTTTTGTACAAATCATGTTCCATATGTTCACACTAATCCTAATTTGACTGTTCTAAAACGGGAATCATCCTAGTTGGACAGTCAAAACATATCATAAATAATGTTTAAAAAGGTATTATACTATACTAAATAAATAAATAAAAAAAAAATAAAAAAAAAATAAAAAAATAAATGTATCATAAAAATTAATGTGTCTTCCTTAATATCATGGGGAGAAATATGATATAAACGATGTTAGAAAGAGAAAAATATACTTAAATCTATAAACTAACCACATAATAACGAGCCCGAGGTCTGAGGAGTCAATACGACTTATTTGTTTGCGCCCGTACATACGCAATAAGCAAATGAATAAACAGTTTTGTCCCTTGTATAACAAAGGCTGCGGTCCGTCGTTATTCTTCGGCAGTCCTTAGTCCTTCCAGTCCTGCTCCAGTCCTTTTCCACACGGTCTATACCTCCGTACAAATCTGGTCACTGCTCACTCCCACTGGGGCACCCACACACTCCTAGTGTCCTATCATCAGATATTCTTTCAACGTGTCCAGCCCACAGCAATAGTGTAGTATCTTCCAGATGATTGTTGGTGCCATTTATAATTGATGTATCTCTTAATTTTAAATCTTAATACAAATTAAGATGTGTTGGGTATTTCCCAAATAAGTATGAGATTCGTGGATTTATTAAGTTATCGTAAATATTACAATTAATTTTAAACTGGACAGACGTCCTTACTAGACAAGGCACTAAGTAGTTCTGTCTCTTCCGCGAACTGGAGGCAGTGTTACTAACTTCCAAAAATATTTATCCCTAAAACTAAAATCAAAAACCCCTAAAATTCCGCCAAAATACCCCTAAAAAAATATTTTGTAAAAATAATTAATAAATGATACGCTGTAATGTTTTTTTAATAATCTTTATTCATAAATTATTTAATATATCAAATATTTCTTCATTTTCTTGGGAAGAATCGGATTTTTTAAAATCGTACTAGTGGACATTGAATAAACTTAACATTTTAGGAGATGTAATGAATGTCATGCAGGATCCACCATTTCGATTTAGTGTTAATCGAACCATCATCATACTTTGCAACATTTCAATAGAGAGTCTATTCCGCTCTTACGATGAGAGCGTAAAAGACTCTCTATTGAAATGCTCCGTGTTTACGATGTAATAAAATATTAAAAAAATATGGTGTCAAACATATTAAACCCCTAAAAAAATCCCATTCCACTTAAAAAAAACCCTAAATTGGGAACCCTGACAGGAGGTACCCGCCCAACTCGTCGATGCCTTCGGCAATCATCGTAACCGTTCGTACCTAAGACACGAACGACGATAGATGGCACTCTTCTGATATCATACTTAACTGCCATCTGTTGAGACATAGAAAAACTTCGTATTCTACTAACTATGCTGTCAACCTCAATACACTTCAATAACGAATCTATTTTATTTGTTCCAGAATAAAATGGAAGGCAAGACGATAAAGGAAGAGCAGCCAGACAAAGACAGCATCAGTAGTTCTGCTCCGTATCCTGGAGATGGGCCCAGACGTGGAAAAGGTAAACTGAAATGATTATATAATATGTAAATAGATCTACTAATTAGGTACCTACAGCATAATCTGTCTGTAATTTTTTTTGCTACGTTGCGGTTCCGGTTTAACATGGTAGACTTGATGGATACTACCTTTTTATCCCGCCAGAGTTCTCATGATCGTGGCTCCTTCTGTCAAGTCGGAATAATCAATATTATATGGTTCCTAACGGCCTAGAATGTTAAAAAAAGAAATATTATTAATGAGATATAACACAGCGATATCCCTACATAGCTGGTGAAATAATACAAAAAAAATTCACTGCACATTTTTGCATTAAATGAAAATAAAAAGATGGTGACACTTCTTTCAACAAATTGCACATTTACTTATTTGGAATATAAAAATGTTTGTATTTTTATTTAAAAAAAGGCATATTTTTATGATTTTTTTGGGGCGCCTCGAAAAAAGTTGTTATGCAATGAACTCCACAACTCGCTATTGAGTCATCTGAATTAAAAAAAATTGAAATGCGTCTAAAAGGTGATATGTTTTCCTAGGTAGTCAGAAAGAGTTTTGTTTTTTTTCGATTTTTTTTTATTTTTGGCAGCATTTTGAAGTGAAAAACGCGATTTTCGCTAAAAAATTTCGGTGAATTTGTTATTATAAAATGGTAAAAAGAAACTCCCTCTGACTACCTGTTGATTTATGTGTAGAAATAGTGTACAAAATTTCAAAAGGATCGGTCAAGTAAATTTTGAGTTATGATGTTCACAAACTTCAAAAATCGAGAAAATCGATTTAAAGTTTTTTAAACTCGAAATATACTCGAATCGAGCATGAGGGTCGGTTGCTTGAAACGATGTATCTTCGTTAGTTTTGCTCCGATTTACTTTAAATTTTGACACAATATTCTCGACGTATTTTAGATTAAAAAAAGTTTTCTAACTCCCCCCCTTTACCGCCGTAGACAATAGAGTTACTCTCAATCGAAAATTTGAAACAGAATAATCAGTAGAAGATACGCTCGCATCTAGGAAATGATCCCAGGACCTTAGCCTTGCCGGGGCGCTGCTCTACCACTGAGCTAATGGTACCCTATCCCCTTCGGTCATATTTAACTGTATCTTACACCAAGAACTACTAACATCATCTTAATTTTTTTAACGCATATTTTTTTGGCTGATACCTTTATGTATGATTGCAAGATTCTTCTGAAAAGAAAATTAAGATAATGTTGGAAGTTCTTAGTCAAAGTATGATACAGTTGAACATGACCGAAGGGGATAGGATCTCATTAGCTCAGTGTAGAGCAGCGCCCCGGCAAGGCTAAGGTCGCGGGTTCAATTCCTAGATACGACCGTTTTTTTTTCTCTTTGAAAAGTTGAATTGAGGATCGCTAATATGATTTTCAGTGATTAAAAAATGTTGTATATCATTGAAGAAGAAGATAAAAATAATAATCTAAACGAAAATATAAAAAAAAAAACAAGACACAGAAAAATAGAAAAAGATAATGATCGCAAGTGGGACTCGAACCCAGAACCTCACGTCTACCGGGACGTGACGTTTACCAATTCCGCCATATTCACATTCTCTCAAACTGTCATATTTGTCAATTCCATATTTAAAATTTTAGAATTAACAATATTATCTACAACAATTTTTTTTCTAAATTTATTTCATTTTATTTATTTATTAATTTATAGGCAACTAACTACCCTTTTTATTGCAAAAAATCATTCTAAAAATTGGTTTGTAACCTAGATAGCGTCTCGGATTAATATATCCGATTTTATTCGTATGGAACTCTTGACTTTTTATAAAATTCTAAATGAATATTTAAATTTTTTAGGAAAAACTCTCTTTTTATAGATTTTGAAGGTTATTTCCATCAATGTAATATATCATTGAAGAAGAAGATAACCATAATTATCCAAACGAAAATATGAAAAGGAACAAGACACAGAAAAATAGAAAAAGATAATGGTCACAAGTGGGAATCGAACCCAGGACCTCTTGCCTAACCGGGACGTGCGAGTTACCAATTCCTATGAAATATGAGATTGACTAATATGACGGTTTGACAGAAGGTGGAATATTTATGGTTAAAATTAAGTAATTCAGTACCTTCTTACAAATCTTATGAATTGAGAGGAAATTTTGGTTTTGATTTATTACATACTAGCAGACCCGGCAACACGTTGCTGTGACTAACGCAACGCCATTACCCAACCTTTATAATCAACGCCATCTGTTAATTTGCATACATATCAAATACACACCGCCTGCTTGCCAGCCCGCTGCCCGCTGCCCGCTGCCTACTTGCCAGCCCGCTCCCTTTATTGATATATTTCAACCAATTTACACAAGGATTGACAACTTACAATACCCAAAAACCATCCTCGTGAATCACTCTATCCATTGATGAAAACCGCATGAAAATCCGTTGAGTAGTTTAAAAGATATAAGCGTACAGACAGCGGGAGCGACTTCATTTTATACTATATAAAGAACAGAAAATTAGAAACATTAAAAAATTTGGATCTATTATTGTTCACAGAACAACTAATTTATTTGGGCGTAATCTTTGAATAAGTCATATATTCCGAATTGCTTCATGGCTCCAGCCAAGAGGTGGCTTCTAATTCAACAGTCGTAGGCACTTGAGATTTAGACAGGGTCAGCAGCATTATTACGTGATAAATAAGGAAGGGGCGTCATTACTTTTTTAATGTAATTCCCGTGGGGTTTAAGTTAAGATTTAGCAAACAAACTGTTCGCCATTTGGGAATAAGCGGCCATTAATAAAATGCAGGTGTGGCAACTTTAAATTGAGAAATTTTATAACCGGCAAATGGCATAGACTATTATTTGCTTTTTCGTGGGCACCCAAACTTTGGTACGGTGATTTTTTAAAATTTGAAATGGCTAGTCCCCGACGTTGACCGGGCTTTATACAAAGTTTTTCGAAATTAGATGTAGGTAATCTTAACGAACGGTTTGCAATCTTTGGAGCATAGGCGTCGGGTGGGAATGCTGTCCTTGTTCTACCGGTATTCAATGGAAGATGCTCCAACGTCATTGATTCCCTCGGCACCGGTGCATAGAAGGGATACCAAACGCCAAAGGCGCGCCCAACATACGAGCATATACACGATTGACATTTGTCTTGTCACATGAGAACGGGTCGCTTCTACGACTCGTTCTTAAGCTTAACAGCTCGGCTGTGGAACGATTTGCCGGCCTCTATGTTTTCTCCTTCCTACAACACGGGTCCCTTCAAAACTCATGTTCACTCCTTCCTCTCCTCGAAAAGACCCCCCATACAGCATCTTCTAAGATGACATAGGCCCTGAGGGAAATTATTTTCCCCAGAGGCCTCCTCAAAGTAGAATTTTGATACTTTTTGCTGAAATTTTGCATACTTGACATTCAAGATAAAAGGAAAATTACTTAAAACTAAATTAATTATTAAAAATAACTTAATTATTTCTGATTTTTTAAAATTTCTTATTTTTGAAAATGACTGTCTTTTCTGATATCTTGAAATTTCTTATTTCTGAAAATTACTGTCAATTTCTGATTTCTTAAAATTTCTTACTTCTGGAAATTACCGTCTATTTCTGATTTCTTAAAATTTCTTATTTCTGAAAATTACTGTCAATTTCTGATTTCTTAAAATTTCTTACTTCTGAAAATTACTGTCTATTTCTGATTTCTTATTTCTGAAAAATACTGTCTATTTCTGATTTCTTAAAATTTCTTATTTCTGAAAATTATTGTCTATTTCTGATTTCTTAAAATTTCTTATTTCTGAAAATTACTGTCTATTTCTGATTTCTTATTTCTGAAAATAACTGTCTATTTCCGATATCTTAAAATTTCTTATTTATGAAAATTACTGTCTATTTCTGATTTCTTAAAATTTCTTATTTCTGAAAATTACTGTCTATTTCTGAAAAATTCTGCATAAAGCTTGGGCAAAGACGGGAACTTCAGCTAGTTGATCGTCCAGTTGATTAGTCAGACATATAAAAATATGAATTTAAGTTTAGTATGCAATTATATGTAAAAGTGTACCCTCTATCTCGTACAATACTCAGATTACTCATAAACAACACAATTATAATGCACAAAAACTTGTAGTGAAATGAATAAAAAAATATGTTTTCTGGGATTACTAGTAGGAAATTTCAAAATGTAACGTTATGCTTCCCGGTGTTATTTTATAGCGTGTTTAATATTTAAAAAAAAAAAAAAAAAAACATACACTTGTAAATAAAATTTATTTTTTTGGTGAGCATTCGAATATTGCTTTACTAATTATCTCAAATCTTAGTATTTTGAGATGTCTGACTAAACAACTGACGATCGTAGTGCTTTCTGGGGGCATAAAAACAAACAGTTTGAGGGCCGGTGGTGACGTGTGATAATATTTCACGGCATTACGAATTAAGCCCGCATTAATATGATGAGTGTTTCACCGCCCCCGGGCGCTTGCCCAACGCTGTGGCCCAGGATCCCAGTGGCGCAGCGCCCCGCTGAGCCGGGCCAGTGGGCCTAGGGGGGCACTTATTTAATTTTTACGACCCCTAAAGCCTAATAATGTAATAATTGAATCGCGTCAGCTTTTTTGATTTAAGTACACGCCTTGCATTTTACTTTCTAAGCCGTGATTTGAATAAGGAATCCAAATCTTATTACAATTTGAAGTTAGTGTTTTTGAGCAAAAAGTTTAGGTTTTTTTTGCTGTTTTGAAACAGAAAAAAATGGCTAAACTTGTAGGGAATAAACAAAACACAAACTTGGTACATGTTGGCGCAACTACATACATCTCCTTTCTACTTACTTTCCATGTACCTATCCTATCTAACAGTGTGTGGCCAAATTACTTATATGTCAAATCAAGGAACAATCAGTCAAAATAAGAAACTGTTTAACATTCAATTGATGCCTTAGTGCGCTTTATTCGAATCTGTTATATGCTTGTGCTGTGATTACCGCCAGCTGTGCCCTTTGCAAGTATCCAATGTTTTCAACTCCCACATAGTTGTGTCAACTTGAAAAGTTTATTTAACCCCTCAGGCCACGAGAATATTTTGTCAGAAAGTTTAATATTTCCGCTTTGCAAATAAAATATAAAAATTGAATATTTCTGAACGTATACGAAAACTAAAAATTAATTTTGAAAGCTGATAAAATACGTTTTCACATTTTGTGATTCGAAATAAAAATACAATTTTTTTTTATGCAAACATAAAGTTTTTAAAATGGCTCACCTCATGTTTTTTCTAACCAAAATTACTGAGAACAAAGAAAAAAAAAACATTCATAAATATGTTATTAGGAAAATGTATTATACATTTTATCATCAACTAACTCACTTTTGTGTCAGATTATTTCAGCTTTGCAATAAAATCCAAATAAATGAAATATTTCTGAATGTATTCGAAAACTAAAAACTGTTTTTGAAAGGTGATAAATATGTTTTAAAATTCGATAATTCGAAAAAAACAAATAATTTTTTAATTATAAATTTTTTTAATGTGAACATAAAAAAGTTTTAAAAATTGCTCACCTTAGGTTTCTTCTAATTAAAATTACTGAGAATGAAAAAAAACACACATAGTTTGTTAGGCAAATGTAATATGAGCATTTTCGTCGTTTCATGTAAAAATAATTAATAAAAATCCCAAAGATTAATGAACTTTTTTTCAAATTGCTAGGAAGGTGTTTATTTGAATTAACTTTTAGATTTGAATATAAAGCGTAGTGTTTTCTCTCTTTATAAGACCGTTTAGATCAGAGGTTCCCTAACTTTTTTTCTCGTAGACCACTTTAAAAATTTCACTAGTCACGGTGGACCTCCTGCTGGTACATTTCTACCATATTCCCAAAACACGACACGCGTTGTACTGAATATTGAATGGCGAGGTGTGGTCTGTCGCAACGGAGCAGTACCGGATCTACGACTTTTTCAAACGGGGGCAAAATGGACCAGTTTTCGAGATTATATTTGCCACGACGGAGGGGGCGTAATGGGATATGGAACGTGGGGGGTCGTCGGTATGTTCCCACCCCAGTACAGTACACCCATATCCCACATATCCCGTTACGCCCCCCCTTGCCTAGCTGGGCATTTTAAGATATCATGCATAACCGGTACAACAACGTGCGCTGTACGCCAGTCGCTCTGTTATGGAGGGGGCGTAATGGGATATGAGATGGGGGGCGGGATGGGATTTGGGGCAAGTGAGGGTCCACGAAACCAATTCGTGGACCCCCATTTACAACTTGTGGACCCCCATATCTCCATCGCGCCTACGTGGACCCCCGTTGGGTCTCCTGTGGACCCCTAGGGGTCCACCTGGACCACTTTGGGAATCACTGGTTCAGATCATATTTCTCACCACGATATTAGGCGAGACGCAACGATTTCTATTAAATTATTAACTTTAATATTATTAAAGTTAATAAAAAAAAACTAACCATAATTTTTCAAAAATTTAAAAAAATGCGATAAAAACTTTGATTCCTATTTGATGCCCGCATCAATCGCAACTCTAATTGTACAGAAATAAAAATACATTTTATCTTCTGTAACATTTGTCAAAACTGGTTTAATAATGACTATAGCAATTTTCTTGTTTGTATATTCTTATAATTCGCAAAGAACTAAAGAAAAATATCTGTCCAATATGGCGTCAGACGCTCGCGCGGGTGCCGCACTGTGGGGTCAAAGGTTACATTTCAACTCAAAATTGAATAACTTTAAAACTAATCCACAATAAATAATATGAGATAATTTTTTGAATTGTTGACTTTGTAACCTGGCCACAAACCCGGTTGTTGTACGCTGATGATGCGGTGCTGATTTCTAACACTATGGAAGATCTACAGACTCTCGTGTCTAGGATGAACGAAGTATGTATGAAGAATGAGTTAATGATGAATGTAAGTAAGTCTAAAGACATGGTGTTTGAAAGCGAGACGGTGTGCAATATAGTTGTGAATGATGAATACTTGGAGCAGTTTGAGTGAGCTTGTGTATCTTTTACGAAAGATGGGAAGGCTGATAGAGATATTGAAAGAAGGGTAAATGCAGGTAACTCCATTAATGGAAGACTGAATGCCATTGGCGCTAATAAAAAACTGTCTAAAGATGCGAAGCTAGCGGTCCACAACAGAGTTCTGGTGCCTATCTTGATGTATGGCAGTGAGGCATTGAACTGGTAGAGGCTTAAACTGAGGCGTATGTATGGTAAATCCATGTATGATCGTGTGAGAATTGTGGAGATCGAATTGTGAAGATTAAGATAGGGACCTCTAGATGGTTTGGGCATGTAGAGCGAATGAACGAAGAAAGTAGTGTAAGAAAAATATATGACGCAAATGTGAATGGTAGAAAAAGTCGGGGACGTCCGAGGAAGACAAGGCACAATCAAGTGAATCAGATACTTGAGTCGGGCCACGTCAAAAGTCAGAATTATAGAAGAGTGTGTGTGAGACGATGTACGAATGTGAGTGAGGCAAAGAGTGTGTGCCAAGACCGAGTTGTTTAGCGGACCGAGTTGTCCGTCCTCTCTGCCTTCCCCTGTGGGAACCGGAATGATGGTCAGTTAGTTAATTTGTTAGTTATATTATACAGTACATTTTCGATTATTATTATTATTATCCAGAACAAAACTGGATCCCCAACAACTGGAATACCCTTGAAACTATCTTCATTGTTGGACCTGTTTTGTCGGAAGGTCAAAATATTTCTGATTTGCAATGAAATCCAAATAAATGGAATATATACTTCAAGGACGTAAAAATCATAACACTTTCGGAAAATTTTGGCAGCAACGAAAGATTTTCTGGATGTTTGTAATTGTCATAAATCTGAGCAATTTATTTACTAAATAAAATTTACAGAATGAAACAAGTTCTTTGTTTAAAACCACTTTATTTAAATTTATATTCGTCGACCGGTTTCGGTCGAACTCGACCTTCTTCAGGACAATAAACATATAAACTAAATTAAAGTACAGAGTTAAGATAATGAGGTAAACACAAAAGAAAGAGTGAGCATATAAGAGAGAGAGAGAAAGAGAGAGAGAGAGAGAGCATCAGATAATGGTTAGGGGCGAGGTAGGAGGAGGGGTCGAGGGAGGGTGGGGGTTAGAGGGGGAGAAAGGGAATAACTTTAAAATGGGACTGTTGGTTAATTCTAATTGTTTGTTTAAAATTTGGCTCTTAACTCTGTACTTTAATTTAGTTTATATGTTTATTGTCCTGAAGAAGGTCGAGTTCGACCGAAACCGGTCGACGAATATAAATTTAAATAAAGTGGTTTTAAACAAAGAACTTGTTTCATTCTGTAAAATGTCAAGCCACAAAGTGTTTGCTTTCTTCGATAAATAAAATTTAATTGCTTGTAAGTTATACCGGCAAAAATATGCTAAAATATATCATGACTGTTTATTAAACCGAAGTAATTAAAATATATTATTAAAGAAAGTGTACAATGTGCGTGCCGCTAAAACTCAGAAACAAATCCCGGTACGATTAAGGAAGCTAAATGATATGATAGCCCTCTATCCCCCATCCATGAAGAAGGTTCCTGTTTTTGCCTGAAGGACGTGTTTTTGAAGATATAAGGGCTGGAAGTTTTGCCCCCTAAAAACTTCTAGATCAGTCCAGAACATTTGAGAGTATTCAAGAGCATTTCACAACATTCAAGAACGTCCAGGAACATTCTTAAATGTTGTGGAATGTTCGGGAATAAAGAATCGGGAACATCATAGTGGAACATTCCAGAACACTCTCGAATGTTTTGGAACATTGTGGACCATTCGAAGCCTTTTTTTGCATGGTTGGGGATACCCATTGGTAAAGGTATAATATAAAGCAAGATCCGTCGTGGGTTCAAACCTCAGTTCAATCTTATTATCAACTCCCAGAGCGAAGCCGGGTACCCCAGGTATTAAAAAATAGTTTCCGCATTCAGAATGCTTCATGTGTGGGCTCAAAGTTTTAATGTATTTATCGCAATAAATTTGTTGTTTACGAAATCTCAATGTTGACGTTATTATAAATTTATGGAAGGACCTACCTGCATAGATTTAATTACAACATAAAAAAGACAAGAGAATCAATCTAGAAGAATCAATCCTACGACATAATTAACGAAAGTGAATTTTGGTACGTAATGTCCCCTTTGACTTCATAGTGCGCCGGTTGTCACATCTGCTGCGAACATTTCGCCGAGCAACGGTGACTGGGCGGAATAAAACGACAAAAAATAACACTGGAAAAATGGCGGCCCGGCCGTCATCCGTCTTGCAAGTTTCGCCCAATTAGCGGACGGCATAAAGATCCTGAGAACTAACGACGCCTGCGAACTGCGAACTCAGATTAAAACTACTACTGAGGGAAATCCAATATGGCGGACGGTGAACAGCTGATTCTCTTATTGGGACGTCAAACTTCTGTTGGTTTTCTTTGATTCCTTTGGAAATTGTGAACGAAATGCGTGGTTTTAACAATATATCAGATATTATGGGCTTCACATATTAGCGACTAGCAGACAGAGCGCTCCTAATATCAATTGCTAATATTTACGTCAATTTACGTCATTGATGCGTTTGTGCACTTTTATAATTACCGTGACGATTCACAGTTACGGCACCGTAACAGCGAAAAAAGGCAATAAACATACGTTCCTTGTCGTTATGATGCTGCAGCTCTTTTTTTCACATAAAATAATGGTGAGACAAAAGATGAGACACACAATATACGTGTGTCTGTTTCTTCCAAAGTACTACTTTTTTCCTTTGGAGGAAACAGATATATTTTATTACAACTCGGTCACTGCGACGGTAATTGTTTCGTTTTATTTATACGTGTGAGGGAGAAGTACGATAATTTTACCTTTGGGGGTCTTGTAGAGACCTATGTTGCTGGAGGGAGGAAACACAGAGGCCGGCAAATCGTTCCACAGCCGAGCTGTTGAACTCAAGAACGAGTCGTAGAAACGACTGTTCTCATGTGACAAATGTCAACCGTGTACAAATGTTTGGCGTGTTTCCCGACTATGCACCGGTGCCGAGGGGCTCAATGACGCTAATTCCTCGGAGTGTCTTCCATTGTAATACCGGTAGAACAAGGACAGCATTCCCACCTAACGCATGTGCTCTAAAGATTGCAATCCGTTTGTTAAGTTAGGAGAATCTATCAAACGGACCGCCCGTTTCTGCACAGAGGGTTTTTTAGGTATTTTGGGACTCCAGACCATAGGCGGCTGCCAAATTCAACCGTGGGGCGCACTTGCGATTTGTACAGGGTACTAACCCTAACTATAGCGAGCGACACTAAAAAAGGTAACCCCCTACAACTACAGGATTTAGCCTGCGAAAGAATGAGATGGCAATAAAATATTTATTTATTGCACGGGTACTCGGTTCCAATATAAAACGATATGTTTGTGTTCCTACGCAGGCCTCCTGTAGTTCAGTGGTGTAAAGCGCCTGACGAAATCAGCGGTCAGGTATTCAGAGGACCAAGGATCGAATCCTATTAATTCCAAAAAAAACACATTTTTATTTTTGTAAAATTAATATCCAATCTTCAAACCACTCCGAAGAAAATACAAAAGAAAGCAGCATCTAGCCACTCCGAAGAAGAAAACACAAATACTAATAATATGGCCAAATGTATAATAAAAGTTGCACTGGAATTCGTAGAAAAAAAATCATCCTTCACATTGATAAAAAAAGTGCTTCGAGGTCTTCCTACTCTTGTCAACTTTAGTTTACTGAAGTGTGAAGTGTGAATTGCACACTCTTTTTGCACACATTTTTTTCAATTAAGACCATGGTGTGATGACCTTAAGCATAAACAATTGACATTTATCGTCTGCGACCCTTCAGTATTGCGCAATATCCAATTGCAAATTTTATCTATAAATTGCCAACATTTGATTTTATGCAGCACAGCCTCATTAGCAAAAACGAGAGCATCTTCCGATATGTTTACGACGTTTGCGCCACCTGTTACCATGATTTGTCGTTAATTCAGGACATTTGTTGGTTTTTTGGGACTTAGCTAATATAATAAATATTTTTTAATAAAACACTGGCCATTGTTGTTCCGATAAATTCGAGAATTTTCAGCACCCGTTCAACTCTAATCGTGAGTAATGAAACAAATATGGCGGCGCAGCAGTTCAAATTTGGAATGGAACACCTTTTTGTGAATGGAGGAGGGGGAGGAGGTGAGACAGGACCGGATTACGTTGAAACGGGGCCTAGAATCACACAGAGCTATCTTTGCCTAATTTGTTTGCAGAGGCGTATATCTCCGCTAAAACTTTGAAACTGATGACATAAAAGTGCCAAATTCTTATAGACTAAGCTGAATATTGTAGATAGTTCTGTATTTTTATTTGCCATCTCTCGCTCTCTATGTAACAGAAAGAGAAAGTCGTATACCTACGTCACTAGGTCACTTGACCAATAGAAACTCTTGTTACCAATTGCATTTGTACGTACGTGTTGTGATTTGCTTCGTCCGCGAATTTTTCCTGCAAATTTCTATCGAAAAATCATTGAATATTGAATTCCAGATGTGAAAAATGGTTAAAATGTGTCAACAATTCGTCAGGGAATGACGTAATTATATAAAACATCAACGTTCAGTGGAGCGGTTTTTGTGTGGTGTGATTGCGGGTATGTCGAAGGACCTTGCGTGTTGTGTGTTGCGTGAAATGTGTGTGTGGACCACTGTACAATGCAGATAATATGCACAAGGAAAAGGACAAAAGGACTCACTGCGCTTCTATCTTCTTGAATCCTGGTTTATTGTGCACTTTATGATTATAATATTCGCGGGATGCGGTATGTTGATGCAGTTTGCGTATATGTTTAGGCGACGAGGGTCGATTTCTGGCGTGGGTCAAGCAAAATGGCAGGAATAAAAGGAAAGGTAGGAAGGATTGTAACAATACTAACTTCAAGTACAGGATCATGATGTAGAGATGTATGTATGTAGATACGTGTAGCTGTGTTGTGTATATGTCCAACCATTCAGTTTAATTCATCCGAAAATGATAGTTAGAGCAGTTGCAAGTGGTTATTTGTTTATTTATTTATTTATTTATAAATAAACGCCCTTTTTCGGGGCTTTTACAAATATAGCATAGAAAAAACATTTTATTGTACATAACTGAACTGCCTCAATAATAATATTTTAAATTTATTCAAAGATAAATTGAAGATGTCCACTGACTTGGTATAATTGTTTCCCTCCGTTAGTATTCTGGGCAAAGAGGAATACATATGATAGTTAGTCCCAGAATTTCTGCACTGAAATAAATCCTGACTTCTAGTATTACGAAGTGGAATTCGGAAGCTTATCAATTCAAGTAATACCGGACTATCAACTAAATCATTTAGAATTTTATATAAAAATACCAAGTCAGTGAAAATTCTTCTGTCTGACAATTTAAGCATATTCATATCGTTTAAAAGTGTGTTGTAGTTTAACATATTTGCTGAAATACCCATTTTAAAATTTAGAAAACGTAAGAATTTGTTTTGTATTCTTTCAACAGCTTGTACGTGCATATTATAATGAGGATTCCAGAAAGGAGAATTGTACTCAAGTTGGCTTCTAACATAAGCAAAATATAACATTTTAATACACTTTATATTGTTAAAGTTTCTAGTTAGCCTAGTTATAAACCCCAACATTTTTAAGCCCTTATTACAGATTTCTGTTATGTGGTTAACAAATGAAAGATTTGATTGAAAAGTGATGCCCAAGTCTTTAATTTGCATTAATGTCTGAAGAGCATTGTTATCAATGTTGTAATTAAATATCACTGGATTTTTTATTCTAGAAAATCTAACAATTTGACATTTTGAGATATTTAAATAAAGTCTATTTTCCATACACCAAATTAACAATTTGTTGATATTATCTTGAAGAATGTTGCAATGATAAATATTTTCAATAATTTTAAAAATTTTGAGGTCATCAGCAAAAAATAAGATAGATACATCATGAAATATTTTTGTAAGATCATTTATAAACAAGATAAATAAGATTGGGCCAAGGTGTGAACCCTGTGGAACTCCACTTGTTGCATTAATTTATGTTTTTACATTAGCGTCACACAAGAGGTTCTGACGAAAACAATTTAACTTGAGCATATGTCATCTGGGATGCGGTGTGGAGGATTGTTTGGGCGAAGGAAGGAGAGGAAGTTCTGGTAAGAAAAAAGTTGTGAGAGGTGAGTAGCAATCTGGTGGTCATATGAATCCATTCCTCACACTGCGGTAATCATAACATAAGCAATGAATCATGAGAATCCGGATGAAAAGGTCAAAAGATCTCCCTCAATCAGTCGCTCCGATCCGATCCGCCATGCCGTAGGTGGACAGACTCACCCCGTGAACCCGGACACCCCTGCAAACCACTGCACATGTAGCGAACCACTTGGGATGACCTACGGCAGGGATGTTGGTTATCCATTAAAGGTTTCCCGGGTCGGCGGTACCCATATCCGCCTCCCAAATTGTGAGAAGTGGTTATGAAAGCTAGTTTTGAGGTTTCATCTGTACAGAGAATGACATGTACAGAGAATGCCGGATACACGCGTCCCAAAAAGAATTTTGACTGTACACTCAGATGGAAAGAGAAAAGTGGGAAGACCCAGACTGAGGTGGAAGATGAAGTAAGAGGGGATGCAGCCCAGCTTCAGGGACAGAAGGAGTTGGAGGCGAATGTTGCGGGAGGCCAAGGCTCGATATGGGCTGTAGCGCCATCGGAGAGAGAGAGAAAGAGAGAGTTTTGAGATTTCAAAAGGAGTTGAGATGCCGATTTCAATATTTCAGTAGCAATATGTACGAACTGTACGCGACAAGTTGTTTGCGACGTGAATACACGACTTCAGTATCGGACACTTGCGTATCCCTGTGGAAGAAGGACCTTTTTCGTAATTAGTTATTTTTCTTTATCTTTTTTTTCAATTGTTACGTTTTGGCCCTAACCTATTCCGCCCCTGTGTAAACGGGTGTCAGGCGTAATCTGCATTAGTGAAATCTATGTGCCGGGCCCCGCTGTTCAAATTGAAAATATATCCTTAAGCAAAGTTCCGGCGCACGCCGCCAGGGCGCTGCTGACAGCCCTGACTTACGGCTCCACCTGACACCTGCTGCCACCTAGTGGCCGGCGCTAACACTAATACAACTACCTACCACTATTTGAAATGAGAACGATTTGAAATGTCGCATTTCTAATTTGAATGCTAAATCCCCGTTGGCCTCGGTAAATGGGACTCTTTTGAGGTATTCACCTAAAACACACTACAGACTTATTTTTATTTATTAAACGAAAATAGAACCACTTCATGTTGTTGTCTAATAAAGCAGGTAAATTTTTCGCAATTACCTTTTTGCAATACGGCTTCCATGGTCGAGGGGTAAGGTTCTTGAATCGCAGTCCGAAGGTCGCGGGATCGAATCCCTGCGTGCGCAAATAAAATTTAATTTGATTATTTTTTGTTTTTCACAATTAATTAATTAAGAATAATACGTAGTACATTTATGGCTTTAGCCGTGTTTAGTGACCAGATCTGAATATTTTATTATTCCCCATTTTTCTCTATCATATCATCTTCTCTTCAACGCTATCTTCAGCCTCAAAACATACCCTAATTGATGATGCCGTAGTCTTTCTGACTTCAGGCCGTTGAGAGCAGCAGGAACTCTTGGGCGATATTTACTCCACGTTCATGGGGTGAGATTTATCTGGGTCTTAGCGGCGGATGTGTCTGCCCACCAACTGCGTGGCAGGCCGGATCGGGAGAGACAGATTGGGGGAGACCTTATGACCTCCACCAGCAGGACACTCTCGTAACACCGCCTTACACCGCAGTGGGAGGGATGGATTCACAGTCTAGGACACACTGACCCCCAGATTCCTACCCACACCTCATAACTTTTTCCTTCCCAGAACTTTATCTCCTTCCTTTCCTAAAAATACCCTCCACACAGCATCCCTAAATATGACATAATTTTTTTGATGCGAAAATTTCTTTAGCACTTGTGATTTGAAACTCGATGAAACGTAAAATAGCGACACTAAAAAGTGACAAACACATATTACACGATAGAATGAGATAGTTTAATCGGTCTCCTCTTTGTGCGGTGCTTCGCAGCCTCCCCACTCTTCTTTACATTAGTTTTCTGAAAGTTTCACTTCCACTGCGTGTAAATTGCACACTCAGTTTATTTTAAATCTACAAAACTTGCGACCCCCAGATTAATACCATCTGCAACATTGTTTCGCGCGATGAATGTACTCAGATATTATATCTTTTCCGCCATAGTTTCTCTTGCCCGCATATTTAAATATAATATTATTTGATAATAGTCCACTCACACGAGTACAAGAGGCCCTCCGGCCCGTGTCGGTGTTTGTGAGGCAGGCGGGCGATATGCCGGTAGGTACTGGGTACTGGTACTGGGTGCTGGGTACGGGCTCGCAGCCCACATACATTAATTTGTTAGTGGGATAGGCAATCCTTGCAGAAATAACGTTAGCTGCGGGTTGAATTCCAAGGTGCCAGGAGTCGACAAACGGAGGTTTGAGTACTAAATTATTAAGTGGAACGTATGCGCGGCCCATTTCTTAAATTTGGATTTAAGATCAAAATACCCAATCAAACTGAAAAATTATTTTTGTAATCAATAGGTATATCAAATATCTAGTACGGATGTGAGCTACTTTATTTATTTTTGCTTTCAATTATAAGATATAGGCCATTACACATTTGGGTGTTTAATTATTTTAGAGGCAATTTTGACAATTATTTGTGAGTAAATGAAAGACATTAAAAAAATAATTTTACTTTGCTTATTTTACAAATACAATGAAAAATAAAATAAAAAATTATTAAAAATGCATTTTTTTGGGCAGTAATTTTAATGTATAAACGACAAATTTTTGTTCCTCACAACATAACATCCCAATTGGGGATGCCATAGTCTCACTGGCTCCAGACGGGAGCAGTTGGGACTTTTGTGCGGTATTCATATAAAAAAGGCCTATTTATTTTTATTTTTTTAATGTTTTTTTTTTTTAATTTTTTTTTTATTGAATATAATGGTACAGAGTTACATGGTTTTTTATAAATTAAATAAAGTTTTTCTTTTAAAAATACATTAATTAATAAGTATTACATATTAATAAGTATTTTTTAGAGCAGAGCTCGTGTGAAAAAGGCGGAGAAAACGAAAGTAAAGTACAATTTAACAAAGAAAAAAAATAGTGTTTTTTTTTATGTGTAAAACAAAAGAAAGGAGAAAAATAAAAAGAGAAAAAGGATATCCGTTACTACAATTTGATGAGAAGTATAGTATTATAAGATGTAGTCATAATAATGTGTTTTTATTGATTTTTTGAATTTTTTATAATTAGTTTCCAATCTTAGATTAACTGGTAACTGGTTAAACCATTTACTCACAAATAATTGTCAAAATTGCCTTTAAAATCATTAATATCGCCCTGGTGTAAGCACCAGGACGATACTAAGAGTATCTTCCGCTCTGGAAAGTGCCGCAAATATACTATATATTATTTGAAATTAATAAATTGTCATATAACACAAATTAATCAAATAAAATTTATTTGCCATGTCGGGATTCGATCCCGCGACCTTCGGAAAGCGATTCGGAAGCCTTACCGCTGTACTACGCCCGAAACTAAACGCCGATAACCACATTGATTTTACTAATTATTACTTAAAAGATTAACATTCGTTACGCAACATATCCCTACATACATGTAGCCACATTTCACTACAATCTACACATCTGACCTGATGATGGACACTGAAATGCTGTTCAAAACGGTGGCTACGGAAGGAGGAAGCGCAACACGGCATAATAACCCAAAATTTAACACGAAAATGTGTTGTTATTGTGTTTTTTATCACTTTTTTTGATTATCATCACATCGACCACAAAAGCGTTTTTTTTTTGCTTTTTTCGCTTTTGAACAATAATACGTCGAGATTTTGAAACACCTCATCCTTTATTTCAGAAATCCTTATTTTTTTAATGTAACGAACGAATCGTAGTATCTTTTTTTTAAATAAGCTCCACACAAAAGGCCCTGAGGAAAATAATTTCCCTCGGGGCCTATGTTATCTTAGGAGATGCTGTGTGAACGGGTTTTTTTTAAGGAAAGGAAAAAGTTCTGGGAAGGAGAAGGTGAGGGGTGTGTAGGATTTTGCGGGTCAGTATGTCTAGAAATCCATCCCTCCAACTGGGGTGCAAGGCATCGTGAGATTCTGGTTGAAGAGGATAACTCAACTCCCTCAAGCAATCTCTCTCGATCCTGCCCACCATGCAGCGGGTGGCAGATACATCGGCCGCCAAGACCTGGAAAAATCTCACCTCATGAACCCGGGCACCCCTACTAAGTCACCAAACGTAGCGAGCCACTTGGGGTGATCTGCGGCAGGGGTGTTGGTTATACAATAAATGCCTCCCAAATCCTGACATTTTCGACAATTTATTCAATGTTCATCGCCAACTCAATTTCTTATAAATTAATTCGCACCCGGGGGACAACAATGGCACAACTCCAAAAACCTCTTTTTTCAGGAGAGCAGTTTGAATATTTGGTTTGAATGTATTAAATCGGTTTTTTAACCAATAAAAAAAACATTATTTTACAAAAGTTGAAAAGCAATATATTAATGTTTATTTGGTCTAATATTATAATATTGTCGTTACAGAACTTCACTGTATAACATTCTAGGTGCGAATAACACATGAATTAAGGCCGCACTCTTGAAACGCACGGCGCTGAAAAAGAAGAAGGTGGAGAGATATGTAATTACGAATGTTGGACAGAGCGCGCTAATATGTGAAGTCGTACAATAGCAGCGAAAATTGCGAAAAAGCTTAATAAAACATGACTCGTTTAAAATAGAGCAAAAATCTCGTGGAACGTATCTTAAGTATCGTTCAAAGAAACATTGTGAATATTTTCACAAATATAACTTATAAAATAAAAGAAATAGACTTGTTTAAAATAATTTTCGGAGCATACTGCGATTTTTTTCTATCGAGGGAATTTCATATAATTTGCGTTTCGACGTGGAACGGGTCCGGGTATTTATCTTCAAAAATAACATATATTTTTTTAAGAGCTTAAAAACTTCAAATGTTTAAGGGAGATATGTAAGAAATCGGTCGAAATACGAATAGTAGACCCTTAATTGTATCTAATATTTTTATTTTACTTGCGTGGCAACTTTCCCTTATCCCTTTCCTCCCCTTACCCTTCCCAACCCAAATCCCTATTTTGTAGTCTATTTCAGTTATAATCACACTTATTTTAATGTTGTGTATTAGTTTACCCTTTGTTGAATTCACATTTGTACTTATTTTTTTAAATATTCTAATTTATATTCAGTTAGTCTTGTTTCTATATACCTATCTGTGAACATTAATAATTGGTCTATTTTTTTATCATCCTCTTATGTTTATTGTATTACTAAGACTGTTAATGTTCCTTAAATAAATAAATAAATAAATAAATAGTGGAATTAATGATCATTGTGCCACTATTTTTGCTTGAATTAAAATAAAACGTTTTTATATAAAAACGCCATATTCGCTTTTAAGGCCACAAAAACATTTTTAAGAATTTTGCCGTTTTCATCGAAGATAGAATAGATATCCAGGAACATTTCTGCATACTTAACTCAAAAACGCATTTTTTTTGACTTGTGCCACTGTTATCCCTCGGGTGCGAATTAAACTAGACAATTGTGATATTTTCAGAAAGTATAAGTATGAAAACAGATATATAATATTTTGTTTGTCTTTCCCGCTAGGATATTTTGTTCTAGGGCAAATTAGATTTTGGATTAGGGTTTTCAACGTCTTCGTTAGTTGACTCAAAGTTTCGAGTAATGTAGGTTTACGATAATTTTTTTAAATACTAGTCGGTTTTTTTTCTAATAATTTTTTATGCCAATTTTTTTTGGATTTAATGTAGTTATTAATTGATTAAATTTGTTTAAAATCACATTGGAATTTGTTGTACAACTTCACAGCTAATAATTCAAAGCTTTTTGTCTTAAGGTAGAAATATTAGTTAGGTATATTAAGCTTGTCAAAAGAGAAAATTCAAAATTCAAAGAAGTATGTGATCTTAGATTTCAAATAAACTTCATCTTGCAAGCTTACACAAGACCTTTCTACTGACAGGACCTAAACATGCCAAATTAATCAATTATCTGTTCCTGATAGAATATTGATACTTAAAATAGTGACCGGAAAACTCAAAATGAAATCAACCCACAACCTCCTTTGAAAAGGCGTTAAAAGTGATGTAACAAAATATATTTAAAAATTGGTCAAATAGGCTACGTTAGGTTAGGTTATGGGCTTTTATAAGTTTTTTTGCTCATAGCTTTTAATTTAATTTACGATACAATTGCAAAATCACTACATTTACCATTTTATTTTCGGTTTTCCAGAGTTAAAGATACTTTCAGTATCGTCTTGGTGAAAAACCACGATTAGGATTTGAAGCTTTGCTTGAATTGGTTTTAGCCGTGTTTGGTGATAAGATTGTTTCTCTTTCACATCTCCTTCTCTTCCCTTACACCTTCATTCCTCGTAACATTACCTAATTGGTGAAGCCATAATCTCACTTACGCCAAATGGTTGGGGGCAGTTGGGACTCTTGTACGGTATTCGTATGATAAACTGAGAATAAACTTGCCCTGTATCTCTTTGTACATAAAAATAAATATTCTAGTAATTTATATGTATATGTACGAAAACCGCGCCATACAAAACATCCAATTATTATTGCCAAAATTTGTCAACTAATTGTTCGTCCCCGTTGGTTGGCTATCCCTGTCCTAATTGAGAACTCGATGCGGGATGCGGGCCGATCCGATATAAAGAGTAATGTGTCAAGCCAGGCGGCCAGGGGCGCTCAACACTCAATGCCGCTCGGCTCCGCTGTGATTTTTCCACGGTTCTTTATCTTTATGTCGCCCTTTGTAGAGGATCTCTATTGACATCATTTTATAGAGAAACATCTGATTTACTGCCGGACCGAAAATCTCTAGAAATGATATTTCTAGAAGTGTCATTTGAGACTTTTCAACTCTTGTTAACGGGCTAACAAGTAATGGTATAATATATTTATTGAATTTTATTACAAATCATGTAATGAAATAAGGTTATCAATGTCTATGACATATTTAAGCAAGCTTCCATCATAAAAATGTGTAAAGAAAAAAATATCGAGGAATATTAAAAATTTTCGCAGTCGTGATAAGAATGATTAAAATAGGTACTTACAATAATAAAAATTAACTAACATTAAATTTTGCTTTGCTTTATTAGTACGTGATTGGCGTTTTTTCTTTTCTTTTTTAGACCATATTTTTTTACCTACCTCTGCCCTCACTGTACCATCTCAATGCCCACTAATTTTCTTTGGGTCTTCTACTGCCCCCCTGAAAGTCTCAAACGCCCACAAAAGGGCGATATTGTCCACGTTGAGAACTTAGGGGCCATCTATAAATAACGTCATATACTAAGGGGGGAGGGGGAGTAGAGAAGTGTGACAAGAGGTATGGGGGGTCATCAGTTCTGTGACATCACATGTAAAAATCTAAATTATTAAAACACAAAAAAATTTTGATGTAAAATTGCAAAATATGTGACGTCACACTAGGAGAGAGGGGGTCTCACAAATGTTACGATGTGTGACAGGGTGTGGTCAAAAAATCATGAAATTCGTGTTACGTAATTTATGGATGGCCTCTTATGGTCTACAGCTTAGAAACTTCCCCCAGGAATTTGATTAATTTAATTAATTATAATTTAATTAATTAATTTCCCTCAGGGCCCATGTCATCTTAAGGGATGCTGTGTGGAGTTGTGGAGTGTCTTCTTAAGGAGAGATAGTTCTGCATGATAAGATATGAGGGGTGGGTGGGAATTTGGGAGTCAGTTTGTCTAGTGTGACGGAAATATGAATAAATCTCTTCAACTGTGGGTCGAGAGCGTCCAGCTGGAGAAAAGACCTCCCTTAACCAGTCTTTCACGATCCAGCCCGCCACGTAGTCGGTGGACAGACGCATCCGCTGCAAAGTACTAGACAAAACCTCACCCATGAACCCGGCACCACTCCTAAGTCACAATGTACAGCTTTCACTTAATACGTACGCCAAATAATTTCACTAATAACTTGCCTTCTTCAGGATAAATAATATTCGACAAGTCATTTTATTTATTTATTATGTGCATCTATATAAAAAGGTTTACATATATTTTTTTGTCCTTGCCTGTCTCACTAAGAAATCCTGTGTCGAGACAGACTAGTTTACAAATATTTTATAAGTATTAATTAAAGTACATTTTTCAATAGGGCAAAAATATTCGACAAAAATTTTCAGGATGGTATGTAGTGGTAACAACAATGAGATAGAGGATTATATTTGGGTGAGGTGACTAATTATTGCAGGACCTTTTTCGATGATCCATTGTTTGATCAGGATTTTGTTTTTGTTAATATTATTCGATTGTCCTGTTTTGTCAGGTAGGTTATTGCATATTTTAGACGCAATGTATTTTAACCAAATGCTGTGTTTGTTTTAGGTGTTTGTATGAGTTTTTTGGTTTTGTGCCGCGTGTTTACAATATTTTGGGTATTTTCATAAAATGTATGTGTTTTATTTTTAAACAGAAGAGTTAAGATAGTTTTTTTGTTAATTTGTCGAATATCTAATACACGGAATTTGTTAAATATATCTACAGTACTTGTTATTATGGGAACTTTAAGAATAACTTTCATAATTAATTTTTGTGCCTTTGATAATGAATCTATAGCTGATAGTGTTGCACCTCCCCATGCGATTATTCCATAATCAATGATTGATTGACATTACATTTACCAAGTCAAAAAAACTATAATAACCTCCCTTCTGAATTGCGCGGTATCATCAACCAATCAGAACAAATGAATAAAATTAAACAATTTTAAAAAAACTAACCTACGTTAAAAAGTTAATTTTTATTAACAAACATATTATAATATAAACAAAACCTAAGTAAGAATCGTGGCTCCCCTTTCAGGCACAAGGGCTTCTTTTTTTCTGATAAGGTATACATGGCCTATGATGACCTTAAATAAAATGTTTTGTTAATTATGTATGTGTATAAATGTAACTCATTTTCTTTATCTATACTAATTTAATATTATAAATGCGAAACTGCGTGTGTTTGTTTGTTCCGCTTTCACGCATAAACCGATTTTAAAATTATTTTCACCAATAAAAAGCTACATTATATGCGAGTAATATAGGCTGTATATAATGGTAAGCTCTTGCGTTATGAAATTATGGATAATAATATATTATATTTGTTATACGTTTTCTGTCGCTAGCAAAAGCGAGTTATTGCTAACGTTAGAAAACAAATCGTTGCCGTGGAAACGATGTTGATACATTTAAATAAAAATGAATCTCCGACATGTTTGTACGCGCATAACTTCCGAACGACTGCACCAAATCGGATAATTCTTTTTGTTTTTGTTTGAGCTCGAGAAATTGAGAAATTTAAGTGGCACGCGTGCGGTTTGAAAATTGAATGTACCGGGAATGAATGTATGGAATGAGGAAGAGCGGGGGTGAGAGGGGGGGGGGGGGGTGGAGGGGGATAATTGATAATTGCAAGCGCTACAGTAATTTCCCCCTAATACCATGCGAAGCTGCGGGTAAAATCTAGTATTACAATAGGACAGAGCAAATACGAAAATAATGGGCCGTTTTCTGAGTATTCCAAAATATACACTAGATGGAAAACGATATACTTTTTATCCATATATTGTTGTTTTCTGTTTCAAAAGAAAAATGAAAAATAACAAAAATAAAACACAACTGTCTGAAATAATTATATTTGACAAATATTTTTTACCGACGAAACAAAATATTGACAAGATACATTTCCAATGACAATTTTATTGTGCACTCTACTCTTCCACGTAAAACGTTTATTTGCATTTTTATTTAATACTGCTTCTACCCGCGGCTTCGCTCGCATGGTATTTGGGGGAAATTACTGTAGCAATTAGCAATACATAATGTCCTTTCCCGTGTGTCCCCGCTCCCTACCACCTTCCCCGCCTTCTCCCTCCCTCATCTCTTCCCTCTCAGCGAACCTCACCTTCCCCCTGCCTTTCCTCCCTGCCGTTAAAATATATGAAATACACACATTTTCATTTATACATATACAGCCTATATTACTTGCCGATAATGTAGCTATCTATAAGTGAGTGAATTTTTAAAATCGATTTATCGTTTTATGCGTGAAAGCGTAACAAACAAATACACCCAGTTTTTCATTTATAATATAAGTATAGAATGTATAGATTAAACTTACAGATATTATGTAAAATGACTTTTTTATATAATTCCACACATATGTGATAATTGCATCTTTATGTATTATTTTGATCTTATTACAAACACTTTAAATTGTCTCAAGCGGTCTAAAAAAAAACTTATTGAATTTGACAGTATTTATGAGATTCCAGGACCGCTTTATCAAATGCGGCAGCCTAACATTTTTGTACATGTTTGATATGGTGACCGGCCAACTCGGAATGAAACCAACTCAGAACCATCTCAGATAAGTCATTTAGAGTGATAAAAAAATATATTTAAAAAATTGGTTAAGTTATGTTAGGTTAGGGTTATCGGCTAATATAAAATAATTTTTTTCATAGATTTTAATGACTTTTCAAGGAGGTGTTGAGTTGACATTATTCCCAGTTGGCATGGAACCGTAATTAGCGTTTTTTTTCTTTTCTTTTATAGACCATATTTTTTTTACCTGCGCTTGCCCTCACTGTACCATCTTAATGCCCCCTAATTTTCTTTGGGTCTTCTACTGCCCCCCTGAAAATCTCAAAGGCCCACAAGGGCGTTATCGTTCACGTTGAAAACTTATGGTCTACAGCTTGGAAACTAGTTTCTCTCAGTGCCTATGTCATCTTAAGGGATGCTGCGTGGTGTGTCTTTTTAAGAAAGTGAAGGGGAGATAATTCTGATAAGGTATAAGGGGTGTGTAGGAATTTGGGGGTTAGTTTGCCTAGTATGACGGAAGTATGAATAAATCTCTCCAACTGTGATGCAAAGTGATGAATCGAGAGAGTCCGGCTGGAGAGGTCAAAAGGCCTCCCTTAACCAGTCTTTTACGATCCGGTCCGTAACGTAGTCGGTGTGCCGACGCATCCGCTGCAATGTCCTAGACAAAACCTTACCTCATGAACCTGGCACCACTCCCAAGTCACAATGTACAGCTTTCACATAATACCTACGCCAAACAATTTCATCAATAACTTGCTTTCTTCAGTACATATAAATAATGTTCGGCAAGTCATGTACCCAAATACTTAAATTATTTCTCAACATCAGTTCCGATATTATTATTTAAATTCTTGTCCGAAATGACAGCGTAATTGAAGTGTTTACACATCAATAAAGCCGCTAATGGAAAATGCTTCATCACGAGTACCATATTTGCAGCAGGGGAGGGGGTACTTATTGCGATCGTGCCGTTTTCAAATCCTCCGCTGTCCGCCCGCGGCACGTACCGCCCCCCAACATACCGCCCCCGACAGCCCTCGCCGCCCCCGCCCTGCCTAACTGCGACCCCTCCCGCCCACGGCTAAACACACATTATCACTTAGTGCAGGGGAAGCATCCCGTAGAATAAAACAACGAATTATAACTGAACGCTTTTGATGGGAGAATTTACCTCATAATTGAAACACGGGAGGCGGGAATGGGTACCGCCGCCCCGGGTACCTTTATTGGATAACCAACACCTCTGCCATAGGTCACCCCGAGTGGTTCGTTACGTTTGGTGATCAAGCAGGGGTGCCTGTGTTCATGGGGTGAGGTTTGTCTAGGTCTTGGAGGCGGATGACCAGGACACACTGAACCCCAGATTCCTACCCACCCCTTAAACCCTTTTCCTAACCAGAACTCTCCTACCCTTTTTTTTTCTTTAGAAAAACCCTCCACACGGCATCCCCAAAGATGACATGCCTCCTGTGTGAAGCTCATTTAAAAAAAATGGGGAGAGATGGCGTGTTGACGTGCTGACTGTCGCCGAGCTACGATCAAACTGTGGCTATGCATTGGAAGTCATGTATTTGTAGGTAGAAACGAAGGAGGGTTGCCGCTGTGGGAAGATGTGGAAAGCAGTAGTATTGGTGATCGATTTTGGCGATATTTATGGTGCGCCAGTTATTAGTTTTCAAACTAATAATTTTTTTGTTTAGAACATTACAAAGTATTAAGGCGATGCCCTACGTCGTATTAAATTCGAAATCGGGTCGCTTACAATAACAATCCTTACGTAGACGACGATAAGGTACAGGTAGCCTGTTTTGATTCAAGCAGAAAAAAAAACATCGCTTAAAAGCGTGTTTTACGTTATTTTGCGAAGTTCATGCACAAATATTTAAATTTTTTGCCATCATTTTTTATAGAACTTAATTTGACACACTATACAATAAAAACATAACTCAAAAGTGGTTCGAAAGTAGGAGATCTTAAACTTTAAAGCAGTTTTCATAAGCCTGATAACTATTTTTTTTTCTGGGCTTAACAAAATAATATTCGATCATTTCAAAAGATAAGTTCTACCCGTAGTATTTAATTAAAGCATCTAAAATATTTCTAAGCCATCAAATTTTAGTTAATTTCAATCAAATTTGGTTATTTCTCAGGCTTCAATAAAATGTATTTAGAAACTTTAGAAATAACCAAAAAAAATTAATAAAAAATTTATTTACTTAATAAAATAATAGCACCTGTAAATCACCTTTATTAATAATGTTTCCATGTAATGTTGACTCCTCCCACCTTTCTTCCCCTCCCGTAAAATCACCCCTCCTACTATCCCCACCGAATTAAATCTAATTATTTTTGTACTTGCATAGAATTTTTAAGTTAGTTTTAAGTTTGCTAGTGATTGACACGGATTAACTAATGAACATTTAAAATTAAAACTCTTCAAAATAAAATGTCTGGAAATTGTTACATAGTTAATGCTTAAAAAATACATAATAAATTTTATTTGTTGATATATTGATTGTATTATTTCATAATTTAATTATTTAAATTAGAATTGAAACATTGCTTTAAATGGTTTTGTTTCGATAGCTGATTGGAAGCCTGTTACTTTCTACCGCGGAGTTCGGAATCTCCACCTATCACTGTTGGAATGGAAAAAGGGATGAAGGGGAAAAAATGGGATGTCCACCGAAAACAAGATGAAACCCTACCTTGCTGATGACGTCCTGGGTCCCACACTTCATGCACTCAAGATAACTCGCGGTGGAAAGCACGTATTTTGCGCGGATCCGGGTTTTGACTATAAGCGACGAGACCAAGTATTTGGGCTGCCAGTCCGCGCGGTGTTGAAATTGTACTGATTTCACGGTTAGGAGTCAAACTTGAACCGGTGACAATAGCAAGATGGATGTAACAGGATAGGTAGGTAAGACGGGAGGGATAGATGGGAGTAGGTACAGATTTGCCCGAACATATACCGCCCGCCAAAAATACCATTTTTCCAACACCCATCGAAACTGGCCAAGAAACCTACTCCTAACACGTGAAAGAATATGAAAAGAAACCTATTCCTAACATTTAATCTACTCCTTACAAACTAGGTGCACGTGAAACTAAAGACTATACGTGCAGAATGTAATGAAAAAATAATAACTCGAAAAACATAACTAAAACAAAAGATAGCTGAATCGCAATCAATGCGAAACCATTGAAGGCATAAAAACAAAACAAAACAAAAAATATATGAACCTATTCCAATATTCATAAAAAAAGAAAAAAAAAAAACGTTGCTATCTTATTCTACAGGTAAAAGACAAAGCTTTGCCACAGGCCGTAGATATATACCATCGCTGGTTTGTACTGAGGCTAATCTTACGACCCCGTCAGAGCCCGGTTTCACCTCCCTTATCCTGCCGAGCGGCCATTTCAATGGAGGACTCCTAGTATCTTTGATGACCACTAGGTCATTTACTTGAAGGTTACGGGTAGCCTTATACCATTTGACTCGATTTTGTAACGCTTGTAAATATTCTGTATTCCAGCGCTGCCAAAAATGTTGTGTCATTTTCTTTAAATGTTCCCACCGATTGAGACGATTTATCTTAACCTCTGAATAGTTATATTCTGGAATCGAAATTAACGGTTCTCCAATTAAAAAGTGACCTGGAGTAAGGGCCTGAATGTCCTCAGGGTCTGAGGTTAGAGGACAGAGGGGACGGGAATTTAGTATGGCTTCTATTTTATGTAATATAGTTGTAAATTCCTCAAACGTCAATGAAGTGTCCCCTATTACTCGTTTTAAATGATTTTTAACGACTCGAATGTTCCCTTCCCATAGTCCTCCGAAGTGAGGACTGGAGGGAGGGTTGAAGTTCCACACTATTCCCTTTTCTGAACATGTACGCATGACTTGTTCATCATTACGACAACTATTTAAAAAATTTTGTGTTCCAATCAAATGGCGTTTCGCCCCAACAAAGTTCGTACCGCAATCCGAATAAATGGCCTGACAAATACCCCGTCGTGAAACAAACCTATCGAGGGTAGCGATGAAAGCGTCAGACGAGAGATCTGAGAGAACCTCGAGATGAATCGCCTTCGTTGCCATGCAGACAAAAATTGCAAAGTAAGCCTTGTATGTCTTAGCACCCCTGCGTTTTCCTTCCTTTAAGACGTATGGGCCGGCCAAATCCACCCCCACCCGATTGAATACGCGGTTCGGTGTGACACGCGCTTCTGGCAGACTGGCCATGAGAGGATTTTGCGGGGACGCTCGCAATCTCGCGCATCTCACACATTTGGACACCATTTTCTTGATTTTATTACGTGCCGACACAATCCAATAATTTTGCTGAATCAGGAATTGCAAAGTTCGTGAACCAGCGTGTAGATAGGCCTTATGGTAATAAGATATTAACAGTTCCGCAATCTTACTGTTTTTTGCCAAGATTATTGGGAACTTAGTATTATATTTTAAATGAGAGTTGCGGAGCCGCCCGCCAACGCGAAGTATGTTTTCGTGGTCAATAAACACATTTAATTTTTGAAATGCCACTGAGTTGACCGCATCATTTTGCAGCATTCTGAATTCCTCGGGAAAATGAAACTGCTGATCGCATTTTACTATTAGGGTGACCGCGCGATTTATTTCTGCGCCGGTCAGAATTCCAGATCTACGAGCATCCTTGGTCCGTTGCTGCGTATTGTAAATAAACCTAAGCGACCAAGCGACCACATTCCGAAGACGGTTCCAAGAAGAAAATCGGAAAAATTGTAGGCCCTCATAGTAATCAAGCGGCCTGTTAACTGTTGAGACGTGGGATTTTACTTCCGGTAGCTCTTCATTTAATTTTTCCGGTAAAGACAATGGCCACTTCTGACTTGGCTGAGCCAACCAAGGAGGCCCTTGAAACCACAATTTGTTGTCTATTATTTGCGATGGACATAAACCGCGAGAAGCAAAATCGGCTGGATTTTCCTTTGACGCAACGTGGTACCACTTTGCGTCCTCGATTTCATCAATAATTTTGATAACACGGTTCGCGACAAAAGTTTTCAAAGTATGAGGGGGTGTCTTGATCCATGATAAAACTATGGTGGAGTCGGAAAACAATATTATTTCTTTAATTTTCACGAGAGTTTCTATAGACGACTTCGTCATTTTTACAAGCTTTGAAAGTAGGTAAGCTCCCATAAGCTCGAGACGTGGTATTGATAATATTTTCAGCGGTGCAACTTTAGATTTACTCGTAAGTAATGTGACTTGAGGCTGTGCTTCGTTCGTAACCAAATATATACAAGCCGCGTAACCTAATTCACTCGCATCTGAAAATCCCACTAAAGTACAATTTGAGTTTTTTATTGTACTGCAATGTCTCGGTATTTGTAAATAACATAACCTAGGTAATTCATCCAAGAAATTTTCCCATAAATTAACAATTTTTTCCGGGAGGGAGTCATCCCAACCTAACTTTAATTTCCATAGTTCCTGTAGAAGACATTTCACCTTAAAAACAACAGGTGTTATTAATCCAATGGGATCGAAAATACGTGCAACACAGCTCAGTATCGCACGTTTTGTAAAAACCTTTTCTTTTTCTTCTACCGAGTACGAAAATGTATTCTTATCAGGATTCCAAATTAAACCTAAAATTTTCAACGAGAAAGATGTTCCATCATCAAATGCAACTTTACCACTCGTGTGGCTCCGGTGCTCAATTGGAATGTTATTTAAAACTGACTGCGAATTTGTCATCCATTTTCTCAATTGAAAGCCTCCTTTTGTAAGGAGTTCTTTTAGCTCCGTCTGCAGCTGAGCGGCGCTTTCCTGTTCCCATTCACCGGTAACGATGTCGTCCACGTATGTGTCCGACAACAGTGCTTTAGAAGCCTTTGGAAATCGAGTACCTTCATCCTTCACCAGTTCATGTAAAGTTCTTATGGCCAAATAGGGCGAAGAAGTCACCCCGAATGTGACAGTACCAAGTATATATTGCCCTACCGGCTGTAACGGTGAAGATCGCCAGAGAATCCTTTGAAAATTTGTATCTTCTTCTCTCAACCGAATTTGTAGAAACATTTTTTGTATATCCGTAGTGAGTACTATCGGGTATACACGGAATTTTAAAAGTATGTGACTTATTTCATTTTGTAATTTTGGACCCGAATATAAACAATCGTTCAGCGAAATTTGTTTATCAGATTTACATGAGGCGTCAAAGACCACCCGAATTTTAATATCATTTCCTATTTTTTGAACAACCGCATGATGTGGAATGTAATAAGTATTCGGTATCTCAGTCGATGGAGAAACTCTTGTCATGAAGCCTTGCTGTAAGAAATCATCCATATATTTACAGTAATGGGCTGCCAATGTTGGATTTAATGACAAGCGTTTTTCAAGATTATAAAATCTCTTAAGGGCGATATCATATGTACTTCCGATATCCACATGATCTCTGTTCTTGAAAGGTAGTGCCACGATATACCTGCCGCACTCTTCCCGGTTGACTGTTGATTGAAATATGGTTTCGCATTCATTTTCGTCCTTATTCTGAATAATTTCGTTAGAAACCTCTTCAATTTCCCAGAAACGACTTACCGCGTAATTTAAGTCACTATTTTCAACTGCAGTCAACGCTGACGTCATAACGGGTTGTACGGAATTATAACCTTGTATACATGATCCCATAACTATGTATCCGAATATTGTATTAACAGCTATTAAATCACGGTTTGAAATATAACCTTGCCTCCATATTTTTGCAATCAAGTCAGACCCCAATAGGAAATCTATCTCTCCCGGATTTCTAAATTCTGGATCTGCAAGATTTAGACCTTTAAATTCTTCAGACGTATCTTGAAAGTTTATATAAGGGAGTTTTGACGTAACATTGGAGATTATTACTGCCTGCCCTGCAACCCAAGAGCTGTTTTGCAAGGAAAATATTTTACAATTAACTAAACCTTGCACATTACTAACTGTTGCGTTATTAATTCCCCGTATATTACCGTTCCATGTTTTCTTTTTTAAGCCCAATATATTAAATAATCTTTCCGAAATGAACGAAATCTCGCTTCCCGTATCGATTAACATCCTAGCAGTATGTTTACGTCCTGAATTATCAAGGAATTCTGCTAGCGCGGTAGGCAATATAGAACGCTTACTCAATCCAAACACTACGTTGCATATTACTGGGTTATCACTTTCAGTATCACGGTCGTTTGGCGAAGGAGATCTTTCATCAGTATGGAGTAGCGTATTATGCGTTCGCTTGCACCGTTTGCATCGAAACTTTGAACGGCAATTTTTAATAAGGTGCGAATTTAAACAGTTGAAACATAACCTCTCCTTTTTTACGAAGTCCCTCCTACTGTCTACATTTAGTGATAAGAAGTCTTGACACTTTGTCAAGTGATGTGTGTGATTGCACATTATACAAGTAATTTTCTTGACATTATGCCCGTTTGAACTCGCATTTGAAAATAATACCCGCTTAGGAATCTTTTTTTCTTTAATATCTGATAACATATTTATACGGTTTTGAGTTGCTAAAAATTCTATTAATTTTCCAGTATCCGGTATTTCATCTTTTTTAACAAGAGATTCAAAAGACCGACGCGTTTTTAAATCTATTTTTTGCAGAACCATATGACAAACGAATTCTTCAAATAATTTTCCTCGGTTTAAATCGCGAAGCCCCGAGAGATTTTCACGCAAGACATTCAAAATCTCTTCATTATTAGCAAAATTACAATTTAAAATCGAGTTGGCATAATATATAAATAATGCTCTAGATTCAGTATAATGACTCCACAGTGTTTCCCATGCTAATTCATAATTTTCTTGAATCATTGGAATAGTCTTAACCAATGACAAAGCTGTTCCCTTCAAAGAGGTCAATAAATAATGAAATTTTTCAATGTCACTCAAAATAGTGCTGTCATGAACAAGGCTCCTGAATAAATTAAATATTGAGGCCACTCTCCAATATTTCCACTAAATATAGGAATTTTTATTTCCGGAGCTAGTAAGCTGCGACCGGGCGGCCCAGAGCGTTGTACTTCTCCGCCTGACACGTCATGACGATTATTCTGACTCATTTCTAAGGCATCACGTGCCGATGTGACTTCAAAGAACAATTCCTCAAATACACGCGAAACCTCCAATATATCATTTTTCGACTCAAACTCGGGAAGTGACACCAGATCTGACAGCTCACATTGAATACTTTGAAATTCGTCATATGTGGACTCTAATTTATCCATTCGGGCTCTGAATTGACATAGCTTAGTCTTTTGTTCTAAATCTTTAATGAGATCATATGCGACCTGCACTCTCCCAAAGAGCCTTTGCCGTTTTAATTTTAACGAACCAATTTTGGTTGCAACTTTATCCATTTTGAAATGTATTAAATACGTAAATTAACAATTATAATAGTAGGTATCTACTTGTAACAAATAAAGTATTCTATTTGCCCCAATATTATCTACCTACCAGCTGAACTGATAAGCCGTATCTACCGAAACTACCTACTATTGATAATCGTCTTGTAATGAAACTAGTTTGAGTACAATTTCTAATCATGTAAATTAACTAATCTGTAAAGAATGTACATCCGGCGAAGGACCAATGTTTCGATAGCTGATTGGAAGCCTGTTACTTTCTACCGCGGAGTTCGGAATCTCCACCTATCACTGTTGGAATGGAAAAAGGGATGAAGGGGAAAAAATGGGATGTCCACCGAAAACAAGATGAAACCCTACCTTGCTGATGACGTCCTGGGTCCCACACTTCATGCACTCAAGATAACTCGCGGTGGAAAGCACGTATTTTGCGCGGATCCGGGTTTTGACTATAAGCGACGAGACCAAGTATTTGGGCTGCCAGTCCGCGCGGTGTTGAAATTGTACTGATTTCACGGTTAGGAGTCAAACTTGAACCGGTGACAATAGCAAGATGGATGTAACAGGATAGGTAGGTAAGACGGGAGGGATAGATGGGAGTAGGTACAGATTTGCCCGAACAGGTTTTGATCGTGTTTTGTGACCAGATCTGAAAAGCCAGGTCCTCCCCACCTTCCCCTCTCCCGTCTCTTTCCCAACCCTACGATTTTCAGCCTCACGACAAATCCCAATTGGTAATGCCATAGTCTCAGTGGCTGCAGATTTTTACATAGCTCTTCCCAGGAGGCCTGATGAAAAAAATGCCTCAGGGCCTGGGTCATCTTTGGATCTTTTTTAGGAGAGGAAGGAATGAACATTGGTCTTGAAGAAACCCATGTTGTAGGAAGGAGGAAACACAGAGGAAATTGTTTTCCTCAGGGCCTCCTGTGCGGAGTTAATGTAAAAAAATCTAAATGTTTCGCATTGTCTTTGTGGTCCGGTTCTTCTGTTTTATTTTACAAAATAGTTCTGATTCAATACCGTGTTGTCTTCCTTATACTTATATTGTAAACTCAACAGGTTTGTTATCTTAAATGAAAGGCCATAGTTTATTTTGAACATTCCACAAGGAACATTATTGTAGGAAATAACAATCTTACCTCATTGACCCGATTTCTATTACTGCCTGCAATGTTTTCTTTTTAATTTTGTATATCTTTGCAATATTGTATCTCCAAAAGTATTAAACTTGTTGTTTTATTATGTATGGAACCAAAAATAATAATTTCAGTCATGTAACTCCGGTTCAATGAACTCTAGAACTTGGATTTGCTTTGAGTTAATATACTAGATTTTACTCGCGGCTTTGCTCGCATGGTATTAGGGGGAGATTACTGTAGCGTTTGTACATATTAATTATTCCCCCTCCCCCTCCCTACTCCCCCCTCTTCCACACCCCTTCCCTCCCACCACTCCTTCCTCCCCCTCCCCCCAGCCCCCGTCACTCCTCCCGCTTTCCATACATTCATTCCCGGTACATTCAGTTTTCTAACAGCTCGCGTGCCACCTAAGAATGCCAGGGCTCAAAAAAAAAAAATTGTCCAATTTGGTGCAGTCGTTCGGAATTTATGCGCGTACTTTCGGAGATTTATTTTCGTATATCAACATCGTGTCCACGGCAACGATTTGTTTTCTGACGTTAGCAATAACTGGCTTTTCTTAGGGACTGAAAACGTATAATAAATATAACATATTGATATTTATAATTTAAGTGAGTGGGAGATACTCTCAGTATCGCTTTGGTGTAAGATCACCACTCAGAATTGAAACGTTCTTCAAAATGGCTTTAGCCGTGTTTGGTGATTAGATCTGAATAGCTAGGTACCACCTCCCATCTCCTTCCCCTCCCACTACCTTCAGCCTAACAACACACCCCAATGGGTATGCCGTAGTCTCACTGGCTCCAGGCGGGAGCAGTTGGGACTCTTGTGCGGTATTCACTTAAAAACAAACTGTTTCTACGCCAATGAAGAGAACTAGCTCTTGAGTTTGTGTGAACATTTAAAATATATTTTGTTTTAACAAGCAAAACCTCAAATTTTAATATTTAATTAAATTAAGTAAATATTAGCGAAACTCGATCGAAAATCTGAACAGAAAAATCAGGAAAAGAGAGTTCCAGTCAGGTAGAGTTTTGCTGTTATTGTCTTCATTTAATTAAATATTACAATTTGAGGTTTTTCTCATTAACTTAAATTTAAAAATATCTATGGCATAAGTATAATGGATTTGTCGCCTATTAAAAATAAAAATGAATAAAAATTTATCCAAAACACTATTTAGATAGCATTTAGTTCTGGTTTGAATCTTGCAATCATTACATAGTATAAAATGAAGTCGCTCCCGCTGTCTGTACACTTGATCTTTTAAACCACGCAATGGATGTTCGTGCGGTTTTCACCAATAAATAGAGTGATACAAGAGGAAGGTTTATATTCATAATACTTGCATATTATAATAGGGAAAAGCCGAGATATTCAAAGATTCAATTCAGGCAGCGGGCAGCGGGCTGGCAAGCGGGCGGTGTGGATTTGATATTTGGTTATAAAGGTTGGGTAATGGCGTCGTGTTTCGTTAGCCACAGCAACGTGTTTCCGGGTCTGCTAGTCATACATAAAGATAGTATTTAGTTATTGTTTTCATTTATTTTAAAATATAAACAAGGTTTGAAATGAAATTGGTTTTGTTCATGATGTTACGAGTGCTCAGATTTAAAAAAAAAAATTACTTTTTTCTTGAATAATGCCACTTCTGATATTTTTGTACTTTTTCGAGAACACTATTAAAATAATTTATCCAATTTTTAACATAATTAAAATGCATTTGTTGTGAGAACACAGAGGTATATATTGAATATCGAAGTCTTAATGATGAATTCATTCTTAGTTGTTTCAATTTATATAATACAATACTATTTCTTTTGTTAAATTTTTTGGTTGATGTCGTAATGTTTTTGAAAGGTTCATTTCTGATCGTTTCTAAAATTGACAATGTTTATTTTTGGAAGGCTGATCCTGAGGCAAATATTTTTTTGAATAAATCAAATCGTAATCGAGCGGTAAGGCTCTTGACTCGCAATCCGAAGGTCGCGGGATCGAATCCCGGCGAGGCAAATAAATTTTATTTGATTAGTCTGTGTTATCTCACAATTAATTACTTTAAAATAATTATGGTATATTTGCGGCACGTTCCAGAGTGGAAGATACTCTCAGTATCGCCCTGGTGTAAGACTACCATTCAGAATTGAAACGTTGCTTGAAATGGCTTTAGCCCTGTTTGGTGACCAGACCTGAATAGCCGGGTACTTCCCTACCTTCCTCTTCCCCATCTCCTTCCCCTTCCCCCTCCCCACTACCTTCAGCCTCACTACATACCCCAATTGGGGATGCCATAGACTGGCTCCAGACGTGAATAGTTGGGACTCTTGTGCGGTACTCATATACAAAAATATAAAAAATACTACAATTATAATATGTTTATCCCATGATTTTTCATGGATCTGCGCTAGATTCAAATAAAACGTATCCTAAGGCAAATATTTTCTTAATAAATCAATTGCTACAATTATAATTGCTATGTATATCCCGTGATTTTTCATGGGCCTGCGCTAGATTCAAATAAAAGATAATTTTTTATTGTGATCAGTTCAAAACCAGGATCAGAATCCACTGAAAATCCAAAAACCTTTCGAATTTTATCCAATAATTTAAAAGTTTTTTCACTATCCGCGTTTTCATAAAGGCGTTTTACGGCCCTGCGTAACAAATGTAGCTCTCCCTCCTCCCCCTCCCACTCCCACTGTGTTGCGCCTTCTGGCCGGTAGATGGCACCATGTGCCTTGTGCCCGGTGCCATATTGGCGGAGGTTCGTTCGGTTTTCAAATTTAATTTTCCGCCGCAATAAGGTGCCGCGGGCCCTGGCGACAGACGGCGGAACTAACGACTGCCAACTATTTTACGGCAACAGAGAATCAAATATATAATTTCGTTTTGGAATGAAAAACAAGGTTTTATTGTATTTCGGCGAATACCTTTTCTATTATAGAATTACAAACAAAGTATTCACAAGTTTTTATTTAAGGACGATTTTTATTGCCCATAACTGAAGAAAATCGTTTGATAATTGAAGATGCACTTTGTCCACACAAACGTATTCTCCAATTTCATCTCTGGAATTTGACACTGCTACTTTGCCTATGTTAGAAGTCAACTTGAGTACAGTTCTCCCGTATGGAACCTACATTATAATTTACATGTACAAGCTGTTGAAAGAATACAAAACAAATTCTTGCGTTTCATAATTTTTAAAATGGGTATTCCAGCAACTATGTTGAACTATACCACACTGTTAATTATATGAATATGCTCAAATTGTCAAGACAGAAGAATTTTTACTGACTGGTATTTGTATATAAAATTCTAAATGATTTAGTTGATATTCCGATATGCTTGAATTGATAAGCTTCCGGATTCCACAACGTAATACTAGAAGTCATTAATACTATTTATTTCGTTTAAGTAAGTCGTTTTCACTAAGATTGCGTGCATTTTATGCTTATTTTTATGTGAGTACCCCAAAAGAGACTCAACTGCTCCCAACCGCCTGAAGCCAGTGAGACTATGGCATCCCGAATAGGAGTATGTTTTGAAGGTGGCGGAGAGGGGAAGATGATGGGGAAAAGACAAGTGGGAAAGTAATTACCTTTTGTTTTTAAAAGTTTTATTTTCTGCGTAACTGAAATTAAAGTTTCATTTAATTAAATGAAGATATTATGAGCGAAACTCAATCGAAAATCTGGAAACAGAAAAATCAGAAAAAGATATTTACCCCTCTGGGACTCGAACCCAGGACCTCCCTACTTTCGATAATATAATATGTATATAGATAATATGGGTGGTTCTTAGTCGAAGTATGGTAAAGTTAAAAGTGACCGGAATTGGATATCGACACCTTAGCTCAGTGGATAAGAGCACCCAACCCGGAGAGTTTCGCTCATAATATCTTCATTTAATTAAAAATTACAGTTTGAGGTTTTACTCATAAAAAGTTAAAATAAAAATAATAATATTAAAGTTTTATATTAAAATTTGTTACTTAAATTAAAATTTGCTAACAAATGTACATGGAAAATAAAACTTTTCAAAACAAAATGACTAGAAATTTTTACATAGTTAATGCTCACGAAATACAAAAAATTGGGAAAGTACCTAGTTTTTGGGTAGTGCAAATATATGTTCACCGTTCAATTGTTGTTTTTTTTTTTAAATTTGTTTAAGAAAGAGCTGCAGCATTATATGTTTAAGAACAAAAGAAAAACCATCAGGGCGTTGACATTTGACGTTTTTGAATTTTTGTAATTCATTCACACTTCAATATTATCCTTGTAACTATATTCCAAACTTTAAAAATTATCATCACTGCTAGTAGTATCGTAGGGGTTTAAGGAGGCGTCACGGTGCGAGGTGTGAGAGAGATGCAAGAAAATTATATCTTTTTACATTTGGACGAAACAGACCTACGTACATTGTGTACCTCATCTTTTGATAGAGCTGCAGCATTATTCAGATAAGGAACGTGTGTTTTTATTATTTTTGTGCCGTCATTGAATAGGTATTTAAATTGAAAATTAAAGTTGTACGTATTATGTTTGCCAAAAATTGTAAATTATCTCAAATTTTTAGCACACACGATGGTGTGAGCTAACTTAAAGGCCAAATGCCGCTCGTGCGCCGGTGCACACGCCAAAATATAAAAAAAAAAAATTTTTTGGAACGCGATTTTAACACTTATGTGTAAGGAAAACGTATGAAGAACAAGTTCAGAATCGCTTGGGGCATTCTTGTTCTTAAGGTATAAAATACCGTGATACACCTAGCCACTCGGAATAATTTGAATTATATTAAATTCTCTACGGCGTCCGGCTGAGGTTTTTTCCGGTATTTAGGCTGTCAAATTGGCTAGCGTCGTTCTCATGAAAAAGATCGTAAAACATATAAATTCATCAAATAAACGCAAGTAATGTTGTTTTATGCATAGTTTATTATTCAAGGATTATGTTTCAGTAAATAAATATACGATAGCACAAAATAAACCCACAAAATATTACGTCAATGTCAAAACATCGCGATTTTACGTCGTTTCCTCCCTGACATTTAAAAGGTTAAGATAAATAAATTCACCAGAAGTTAGGAAAAATTGACCTTACTTCGAACGCAGCAATTTCTACCGTGGTTTATATTTTCAATGATTGACGCCCAGCCTGTACATATTACCAAAGTACCAGCTGATTGTTGGAGCAATGAATTACAAGTCCACGTTAGTTGGGAGGTGGTGGGTGTGTTAGTGGGGGTGGGGGTGGGGGCGTCTGCCACCCGCTGTGGAATTAACGAATGTAAATGGTCGGGTGGGCGGTGTGGGTGGGGTAGAGCAATGTGTTATTAATAGATGAAGGAAGTGTAAGAAGATTGAAATTGGAAATGAATCGTGAAAACGCGTCGCAGATGTTGCGAGGACTGCCTGCCACAAGGCGCTGGCAATGTTATAGTGCTGTGCCGGCTACACAGGGTCGAACTCCTTTATTCTGTATTTATTATTTATTTTATTAAAGCTCCGTAAAAAGCGTTTAAAAAAACGTGGGTGAAAGGGACATATGTAAATACGAATGTTAGAGGGAGCGCGCTAATTAAAAAAAAATTATAATTGAATGAAAATTTTGAAAATACAGGGTTTTAAATAATTTCAATACGTTGTTGAAGCGTGTATCGTTCCATTTTTATTAATGGCGTAGTTTCTACTTGTCAAATGTTAAAAAATGACAGCTTCAAAAGTGCCATCTACCGAAATAACGGGCTATTCAAAATAACACCTCTTATTGGAAAACCCTTTATTTAATAAAATACTCGTTTTAAAAAGAGCAAAAATCTCTCAGCAAATGTCTTAAATAGCATTTAAAAATATGCTGTGAGTTTTTTTCATTTCCATAACACGTTAAATAACAAAATAAAATGTGTTTCTATTGATTTTCGGAGCAATCGGAAGAAATTCGGAATGCCATTAATATTTTGTGATACCTCACAAGAACTGTACAGTGTAAAAACAGGAGAACTATATCACCACACGGTTGTGCAGAGACGAGTTTATGTATTGGCTGTAGGAAGCAATTTATTAATCTTTATATTTAATTTGAATGCCGCACAAGAGTCCCAACTGCTCCCGTTTTAAGCCAGTGTGACTATGGCATCCCCAATCAGAGTATGTTGTGATGCTGAAGGTACTGGAGAGAGGAAGGAAATGGGGGAGAGGAAGGTGGGACAAGTGCCTGGCTATTCATTTCTAAACGTATAATAAATATTCACCAAACCCGGCTAAAGCCATTTCAAGCGACGTTTCAATTCTAATGGTCTTGCATTAGGGGGATACTGAGAGTATCTTCCATTCTGGAACGTGCCGCAAATATACTAATGAATTGTGAAATAACACAAATTAATCAAATAAAATTTATTTGCGCACGCCGGGATTTAAACTTGCGACCTTCGGAATGCTAGTCTAGAGACTTACCTCTCAACCACAGAGATCGAAGAGACTTGGATTATTTAAAGGAGGAAAAACAGATGTCGTTTGCTCGTTATACATGCGATTTACACAAAAGCGAGTCAAAAAAGCGACCAGTTATCATGAAGCTAACATCAACTGTGAATGGATGTTCCGCTCACTTTTGTCGAGTTTCACATGCGTAATATTACAACATTACAGGTTATATAAGATTAACTAATTTGTTGAAAAAGTTTGTTGATACACTTGTTATGCATTTAGTGCCAAGAACTTCCTAAACTCACCATAGGTCTAAAATAATACATTTTGTTTTGAAGAGTTTTATTTCCGGTTTCGACACATCCATGTCAATTACTAGCAATATTTAAACCGAACCTGAAACTGGTAGCAGAAAAATAAAAATTGCACGAAGAAATAGCAGAAAGTAAAATCTTCAAAACAAAATGTTTAGAGATTGTTACGTAGTTAATGCCCAAGAAATACATAAAATATCTAAAAGAATACGTCAAATTTGGTGTTTTGAAGCTTGTCAAACTTAGTTGGAATGAAGCAATTTGCAAATAATCAAAGTGAAAACTTCTTTAGCACCGTTGCGATTTGAAACTCGATGTAACGAAGAAGCGACACTAAAAAGAGACAAACACATACACCTATAGGATTCAGCCTGTGAGAAAATGAGATAGAATAATCGGTATTCTCCTTATGCGGTGCTTTTCACTGCGGTGTTCCCCACTCTTGTCTACTTTAGTTTTCTGAAGGTATCACTTCTACCGTGTGTAAACTGCACACTTGTAATTACTTTTTTTTAAACTTTAACTCCGCCCACTTTGGGGAATCTGTGGAGGGTCTTTTTGTGGAAAAGAAGTAGTAAACCTCGGTCTTGAACAGACCCATGTTATAAGAGGAACGAAACACAGAGGCCGGCAAATCGTTCCACGTAGTAGTAATGTCACGTTCTTATGTGACAAATGTTAACTGTGTATAAATATTGGGCGCGCCTTCGGCGCATTTCCCGCCTGAGCATTGGTAATAAATAAATAAATAAAGTTTTATTCCAGGATGTGGGGAGGATAGTGCAATCCCACACGTCCCATATGATTGTACATATTTATATAATATATTTTGTAACATATTTTAAATTTTTTTTTTTTTAGAACATAGAATAGGAAAAAAAAAACAATTTTTTTTTTTTAATTAAAAATCAAAATAAAAAAATAGATAAATAATCAATACTATTCTTCAAGCTCGGGCCCAGCGCTCACTCAGGAGTGGGGTTTGGTGCTGGAACGCTGCGGTCACCACTGCATTGTCGGAAGCCATTAGCCGCATCCTGGCTCCAGTAACCCGATGTCTCATTAGACCGGCGAATCCGTGCAATCCTAGTTCAGTGAACATTGTCGATGCACTGCTATATCTTCTGAATCCAAATATAATTCTACATGCATCATTATATTGGATCCGGGGTCGTTTCATTGAGGTGGTTCGGTAGTTACACCATGTTTCGCATGTATATAGATAGTGCAAATGCATTGAACAATATTTTTTTTACAAGGTTACTGCATTGGAAAAATCTTCGGGCAATAATATTGGACAATATACTGATACTTCTCCTCTGTCGTTCAATATCACCATCATTCGAGAGGTCTTCAGTGATGATGTGACCCAAGTATTTTACATTCGTTGATGTGCTTATGTTTTCCTCATTGAGTTGTACGGGGAGCATCTTCTCGAGAGTTTTTCCATGGTGGAATGCGATTAGTTCCGTCTTCTTGGGGTTGTATATCATGTTGTAGTCGTTTGCATATTCTTCACAAATTTTTAATAGTATTCTCAACCCTTTGATCGACGGAGCTAAGAGAATCATGTCGTCCGCATAGCTAATGTGATTTAGGCACAGATTATTGATACGGCAGCCTGCTCTGGTGTCCAGGCGATTAGATAATTCATCCATGCATACATTGAACAGGATTGGGGACATACACCCTCCTTGCCTTACTCCTGATCGCAAGTATATCGGTTGGGAGTATGAACTTGCCCACCGTACAACGTTTTCCTGCTGGGAGTGCCATCGGGATAGTATGTTGATATACATGGTAGGTATATTTCTAGCTTTCAATTTCTCCCATAAGGTTTCATGACAGACCCTGTCGAACGCTTTACTTAGATCTAAGAAGCACCCGTAAACAGTAGTTTTTCATTTCTTGTAAAATTCTATTACTTGCTTTGCAGAGTAGATTACCATTTGATTTGACGGCCTCCGTGGTCCCGAGGCAAGACTCTCGACTCACAATCCGAAGGTCGCGGGTTCGAACCCGGCGTGCGCAAATAAATTTTATTTGATTAATTTGTGTTAATTCACAATTTATTCATTTAAAATAATAAATAGTATATTTGTGGCACGTTCCAGAGCGGAAGATACTATCAGTATCGCCCTGGTGTAAGACCACCATTCAGAATTGAAACGTTGCTTGAAATGGCTTTAGCCGTGTTTAGTGACCAGATCTGAATAGCCAGGTACTTCCCCACCTTCCTCTTCCCTATCTCCTTCCCCTCCCCACTACCTTCAGCCTCACAACATACCCCAATTGGGGATGCCATAGTCTCACTGGCTCCAGACGGGAGCAGTTGGGACTCTTGTGCGGTATTTCATATAAAAAATAAAAAAAAAACCATGTTAGATTGTAATGAAGGATTCAATAACGCTAGTTCCTCTGAGAATAGTTCATAGATAATGTAGGCCTCACCCATTTTACAAATTTTTAAAGTATTATAATACTATGGTTTTTGTTTTAGTTTCGTATAACACTGTTCATATCCTATACACAAGGAGAAATCTGTAAAAAAATATTAAATTCAACTGTTGATTTCCAAATTCCAAAAGATTATTAAATAAATAAAAAGTACAATACAATCCGGCCCTGCAACTCGAACCTACAAAGACGGCCCTCTCCCAAAACACCCCTTCTTCCGCCTCCAATAATGGACACAGGTGTGCCGGCGCGCAGGCTGTCCATACACGCCGAGGAATATACTGCCAACGAGTTGCCGGCGAGGGGGGCGGTAGCTCATTGGCGGGGGGAGTGTATCGGACCCCCACCGCCCCCTCCACACCGCCCTCGTAATCAATGCTGAAAAGTGTGACGGCGAAAGGGTTAGATTTATTAGGTTTTACGGATTGTGGGAAAGCGTCTCTTGTGGTTTTGATAAATTCAAAATAACCCATATACGCCGTATTTCTATACGGGGTGGAAGCATGGAGACTTGGAGCCAGCGAAAGAAAACCGACAGATGCCCTCGAAATATGATGCTGGAGAAAAAGCTCTTCCATGGACAGCCAGACGCAAAAATGTGTCCATTCTGGAAAAGCTAGAGGAGTGTAATTGCCTTCTCCATCGTGAAAATTGGAGTAGAGGTCACGATCCTCAGCAATGAGGAACCGACATACGAAGAAGCCATACTTACTAGCGGGTTTTCCGTAGGGTTTTGACGGCCTCCATGATTGAATAGTCGCGATCCTTGGCTTTGAATTAGTTGAAGTAATGAATTTATTAATTCATCGCCTATAAAAATAAAATCTGGTGCTTACCGCTAAATTTAAAGTTGAAAAATTTATTATAAATTTTTAAACCGTTTTACGTAAAATAAATTAAAGTTAAGGTATTGTTTTTATTAATCTTAAATATAAATAACTTATTTTGGGGGGATCGTTTTGAAAAAAAATTTATTATAGTTTCGAATTCGTCGGAATTAATTAAAATGTGAGCCTTGAGCAAACCCCCAATATTAGGGTATTGTGCCGCCTTATCTATTATAACGAATGGAAAGATTGAAGAAAACGGTGGATTTGGAAGATGGCGTTACTATAGATATCGAAGTCATGAAGTAGGTACGTTATCTTGCTCTGCTATCCTGTCTCTGTCATCCATCAATCTTTCCCTGATTATGAAATGGGTAAATTGTATTTTTCGTTCCTCGCTGACTGATTCCAACGAATTTCTGTTTTAACTGGACCATTTGGTATTTTATTTCTTTGTAGATTTATTTGTTGCATTCCAATTCAAGATGGTGGCCTGGTTTAATACTAATTTTTGTATTTTACCACTACGAGCTGTCAAATCTGAATAATCAATATTGCAGTAACGATCGGCCTGAAGAAAGATTGGAAAAAGAATTGTTGTTGAAATGGTGACATTTCTTTGAATAAATTAATAAATTCCTAATTTTTTATCGTTACGTAATAAATTTATTGTTTATAATTAAGTTGTTAGGTATTTAAATACCTATTTATAAATCTTATGATTTCGGAGGAAAATTAGAATCATACTATGTGAACGCGAGGTCTACTGTTGACCGTTCACAGAATTATTCTTACTAGCAGGTAAAATCTCGTTTCCGTGGAAAACTATAATATGAAGGGTTCAATAGTTCTATTTGAATATTATAGATGGCAGCACTTCCGTTTGTATCTATTACGCAAAGCGAGTGTGTATGGCAGACGTTAGCATATTAATAATATAGAATATGACCAAAATAACGCAGTTTTCTTTTTTTTTTTAATATATTGTGCATCAAAACTATTGTTCGTTAAAATTCTTAATAAACGAAAATCAAAATAAACAACAGACTCCACTTTTAGAGCATTCCATCAAGCGAACACAAATATTTTTAATTTTCCCAGTTTGCACAAGTTCCGCCCACGGAACAGATGGGCTTCTCCGCCCCCCGGCCGCCTTCCACCGCCTCTCCGCCCCCACCGATCACCGCCCTCCGCTAATACCGCCCACCCCCCGCCCAAACGCAAGACGCAGGTGTCCTGAAGTACAGGAACAGCACTGCTGGACTGAATTTCAAAGCCTGAGGATATGTGCTGAAAAATGTGGATTTTTTAGATAGACATACATTCCCACGAATCATCCTTATTGCATCTCTTTGTACATCCCAGGGTGAGATTTGTCTTCCTCCATAAATGATTTCCACTGGATGTGGTCCCTCAGCATTTGCCTCCGGTCTTCCCATCTGTAATAAATGTGGATCTAAGTTTAAATAGGAACGAAATAATAATGTTTGGGATTGTTTGTTAGGACATGAATTAAGGTATAAAAGGCATGTCTTGTATGAGAGCCCTCTCTTCACCGTTGACCACCACGCGATAAACGTTACATTAATATATTCTATAATTATACGAGCTATATTATTTTATTTTACGGTCCCGAACAAGCTAAAGTCACTATACCATCCTGCTCCAGTCGTCTTCCACATAGTATATCCGCATCTTCTTAGATTCAACTCTGACCACTTCTCTCTTCCATTGGGACACTCACACATTCCTAGTGCCCTGCCATCTGGTATTCTTTCAACATGTCCAGTCCATCGCAGCAGTCTTTGGAACCTACAGAATCATACAATGGTCTCATGCTTGATTTTCGAGATTTTAAATTTGTGTTGATTAATTTCCGTGATAAGAAGATAAAGACTTAGATGGCTCTAGGATAGACATATCTGAGAGGTTATAGAGTTAAGCGAAACATAATTTATTTAACATTTACCCCACAGCGCCTATGTCATATTTGGCGATGTTGTGTGAAGGGTCTTTTTACGGAAAGAATGGAGAGGAATTTCTGGGAAGGATAAAGGTAAGAGGAGTGAGTCTGTGTGTCCAGGAGTGACGGACGTATGAATCCGTCCATCCCATTGCGGTGCAAGTCGATGGATTGAGAGAGTCAGGCTGGAGAGGTCAAAAGCTCTTCCTCAATCAATCTCTCCCGAAGTAGGTGGGCAAAAGCATCCGCCGCAAACATCTAGACACACCTCACCCCTGAACCCGGGCACCCCTGCTAAGTCACTGAACGTAGCGAACAACTTGAGGTGACCTATGATAGGGGTGTTGATTATTCAATAAATGGTTTCCGGGGCAGCAGTACTTACACCCGCCTCCAAAATCAAAAATCATGTTATGTTTTGTTGTCGAAATCGGAAAAAAATATTTTTTTTACTTCAGCCCTGCTCCCCTCAGCCAGTAGGCTTTGTAACGTCCTACCCTGTCACTGAATAAAGTGGAAACGGCTGCCCTTGCTCACGGCTGGCGTGGGGAGGATGGGGTGGTATTGGGTGGGGAGGAGAGGGGGGGCGACAGTAGGCAAATATGTACCAATAAAACTGGAGACTTCTTTCAGTACGCGATAAATTAGGGTATTAGGAATTTATGCATATCGCGACTGCTTATTGGCATTTATAAAAATAATTATTTAAGTATTTAGCTACGACTTATAATTATTTATTAATAGCTGAGCAATCAACACCTAGATCGAAATAGGTACATAAATGTTGGACACAAAAGCCTGACTGCTATTGGACACAGAAACATGACTGATATTGGACACAAATACATTACCGATATTGGACACAAAAACGTGACTGAAATTGGACACGAAAACATGACTGAAATTGGACATAAAAGCACGACTGATATTGGGCACAAAAACATGACTAGTATTGGACACAAAAACATGACCGATATTGGACAAAGCACGACTGATATTGGGCACAAAAACTTGACTGGTATTGGACACAAAAACATGATTGAAATTGGATACAAAAACATGACTGATATTGGACACAAAAACATGACTGAAATTGGACATAAAAGCACGACTGATATTGGGCACAAAAACATGACTGGTATTGGACACAAAAACATGACTGATATTGGACACAAAAACATGACTGATATTGGACCTAAAAACATGACTGATATTTGACACAAACACATGACTGATATTGGACCTAAAATCATGACTGATATTGGACACAAAAACGTGACTGATATAGGACACAAAAACATGACCGATATTGGACACAAAAACATGACTGTTATTGGACCTAAAAACATGACTGATATTGGACACAAAAATATGACTGGTATTGGACAATTTTGACACAAATTTTTGAAACTTTTTTCCAATTGAACGGTTATCAAAAGAACGGCAGCTTAATTTCTCTTATTTAAATATTTTTTTCAAAACTCCACAATTCATGATAAAAATGACTTTTTAACTGTCGCATTTTGTAATATTTTAAATCTAATTTTTACATGTTTGCAATATTGTTAGATTTTTAATCTTTATTAGAACCTTAAAAATTAACTTGCATTACCCCACCTTCCTCTTCCCCAAATCCTCTCCTCAAAAGGACCCTCCACACAACATCTTCAAGGATGACATAGGCCCTGAGGCAAATTATTTTTTGTGTGGAGTTAATGTAAAAAATATATATCGCTGGTCACTCAGCCGAGTAATCAAAAAAACTCTGACCCAAACTGTTCAATAACTATATATTTTTTTTGTTTTAAGTTGAAAATTTTATTTCATTTGTATTTTTTACTCTAAATAATGTCAGAAAAGGAAATCAAGAACGTCCCTTAATACTCTGTAAAGTCCTTCGCTCACGGAGAAACTGAAATGAAACCAGTTGTCAACGCACCAGGACTTTTGCTTGTATGGCAGTTGCTTTTCAGTTGCCTTCTTAATAGGTTGCCATAGCGCTTACGAATTTCGAATTGCGTTTACAACTGGTTTCATTTCAGTTTCTCCGTGATTGAAGGTCTTAAAGGGGTATTCTGGTCTAGAAAAAAAAATTCTTCTTACTTCGATAGTTTAAATATTCAAGAATACCTCCTTTAAAGGATTTTTCAAAATTCGAATTATTTTAAAAATTAAAGCCATTTTAATACGACCGGCTTAGATGAAATCTAACTAAAATCTAAAAAGAGCAAAACGTAAAACGCGTGTTTCTCAAAACTACTTTTTTCGAGACAGTTGATACGATGTCTCAAGTTCTACTAAACCATTTTACTTGAAATTCGGTGTGAGCCTTCTGCGTACATTACTCTATCGTGCTAACTAGAACAAAATTTTAATTAGTACTTTTTTTTAATTTGGAAAGTCAAAAAAAACTGGTAAAAATGTATTTTTTATTTCAGACAGCCGCCATTTTGCTATTTTTTTTTACTTTTCCTTAGTTCGGGCCATAGTCGCATTTGTTTGAATTAAGAATTAATTTGTTTTTTTTTTTAGATTACTAGGAGGGTTGAAATCGTGTCAACCGGGGCGCGCAATTTTTTTGAGACCCCCCACTTCAACACCCTGTAACTTTTTGAAATTTAAATTTTTTTGTTTGTTTTTTTTTTTATCATGTTTAATCAATATTTGGTAAAATAATAAATAAAAATGGCTTGTAAAAAAAATTATTTTTTTTTTAATTGCCCCTGAAAAAATACCTTCAATTCATGCTTCTAGACTAGAATACCCCCTTAAGAGTTTCAATAAATTTTAGCTGACATTAGACCGCTAGATCAATTCACCCCACTTTATTGAACAAAGTAGTACAACAAATTCATGACAGCAACACATCTTACCAAGAAATGTCATAAAAAACATACAATTCATTTCGAGTAGGTACTCAAATAAACCGATAAAAGTGGCTAGGTACTAAATGGGAAGGAGGGATGCCCCCTGCAGCAGTGGAGATATTATTATTATTACAAGTGTCATTACACGACAGCAGCTGCCACCTGGCGGCTCGTGAGCGAAGCTTCCGCTAATGGTAATTCTCCGATTTGACGGATGCACCAAATTAATGTTTTTGTTTTTACGCTCCTGAGAATTAAAATTTTGTTTTGAGTTTTTAAAACTTTCAGCAGAGTTGATTTTACAATTTAATTATATAATGGCAAACACCCTATAATATTAATAACACCCACAATTTGACTGACAGAGGGAACCAGACAAACCCGTAAATATGTCATTTTTAAATAAAATTTTAGACGTATTGACTCTTTTCCACAACAAATTATAAATTGACTAGCTTTTCCCCGCGGCTTCGCTCGCATGGTATTACGGGAAATTACTGTAGCGCTTGCACTTATCAATTATCTCCCCCCCCCCCCACCCCACCCCCATCCCCTCCTGCATTCCATATATTCATTCCCTTACATTCAGTTTTCAAACATTTCGCCTACCACCTAAATTTCATAATGCTATAGCTCAAAGAAAAAAAGAATTACTTCTCCAATTTTGTTCATTCGTTCGGAATTTATGCGCTTACAAACATTTCGGATGTTTATTTTTATTTAAATATTTGGAAGTTCGTTAATATAATAAAAAAATACTATATTTATCATTCAGTCTTTATAATCGTTACGAATTATATTTTTAATATAGGAACTCTCATCTGACATTTATTCTAAGCTTGTCCAAAAAAAAAAAACGAATTCTAATATTTGAATTTTCTGCAGTAGTAGCTGACCAGTAGACTGAGTAGAGTACCTACCAGCATAGAGCCCAAAAATATATCAACATTGTTTCCATGGAAAAAAAATTTTTCTGACGTTAGCAAAAACTCGCTTTTGTTAGCGACAGAAAACGTATAACAAATATAATATATTAATATTTATAATTTCATAACGCCGGAGCTTACCATCATATACAACCTGTAGTCTGCGCATATAATTTAGCTTTATATTGGTGAAAGAATCATTAAAGTCTTTATATTGTGTTATGCGTGAAAAGGTCATAAACAAACTCGAGCAGTTTCGCATTTATAATATTAGTATGGATTTCTAAAGAATGTTCTTTTATCTAGTAAAACTATTTTTAAAATTTTGAGAAAATGTGTTTATTTTTAGTACAATAAAGTTTTACCGTAGGTCGAGGGCAGATTTGTTAAATTTTCGAACAAAATTTTGTATTTTTTTTTTTTTTTTTTTTTTTTTTTTTTTTTTTTTTTTTTTAATCATTTATTCCAGATCTCAGTATTATACAACATACATTTCAAATCATATAACCATGCAGTAAAATAAATCAATAAATTATTTAGGAAAGCTACTTTTGAGAATTTTAATTTTAGTTCAAATAAAATCATTAAAAAAATATCCGCGCCCTTGTTTTGTGACGTAAATACTTCAGTTCGTCTATTTATTTACAATTATTTACAAACTAATATAAATTTTTAAAAATTTACATTTTTATTTTGCTTAGGCATTATTGAAAAATTATACTTTTTTTTTACATGAACTCCACACAGGAGGTCCTGAAGAAAATAATTTCCCTCAGGGCCTATGTCATCTTTGGAAATGCTGTGTGGAGGTTTTTTTTTTCAAGGAAAGGAAGGAGAGGAGAGTTCTGGGAAGGAAAAGGGTTTAAGGGGTGGGTAGGAATCTGGGGTTCAGTGTGTCCTGGTCATCCGCCTCCAAGACCTAGACAAACCTCACCCCATGAACCCGGATGAATGAATGAATGAACCCCAATGAACCCGTGAATACTTATGATCAAAAAATATTTACAAAAAGTAAATAATTTTAATTGTTTTATCTTCACAAGTTTGAGCATTTATGAATGTGGATATTTATCAAAGCAAATTTGGAATGAAATAAAATCGATATTGAGTTATTATGTGAAAATGTTGGTATGGAGAATAATAAATCTTTCTCATCGGAACCGCCCTGTACCGTTGCAAGGGTACGATCGCAAGATCATCATTCGACGAAAATGGCATGGCAGTCTCTAAAATTTATTTTATTAATTTTTGTTTTTTCACAATTAATTCATTCACAATAAGATGTAATATTTATATTCTAGAACGGAGGATACTGTCAGTATACTGGGACCATAACCTATTAAAACACGTTGCTGTTTCGTAATAGACTAACTTTATTTTTCTTAAAGATGTTACAAATCGTATTACATAGATGGCGCCACTCACACATTTTTTATCCATATTCTAACATCACCCTGGTGAAAGACCCATTCAGAATTGAATCGTAGCTAGGTGCTTCCCAACTTTCGCCTTCTCCATCTCCCAATTATGTGAATACCACACAAGAGTCCCAAATTCTCCCGTCTGAAGCCAGTGAGACCACGGCGTCCCCAATTAGGGTACGTTGTAAGGGCGATAGTAGCGGGGAGGGGAAGAGGATAAGGAAGAGGAAGGTGGAGAAGTACCTGGCTATCCAGATCTTGTCATCAAATACGGCTAAAGCCATTTCAATCAAAGTTTCATTTCTGATTATTGGTCTTACACAAGGGCGATACTGAGAGTTTTTTCACTCTGGAACGTGCCACAAATATACTTTATTGTTTGTGTTTGATTTGTATTTGTACCTCCCCATCCTATAATGCCGTATTGTATAATTTATTTACAGAAAGCGAAGTATGTGGTTCTAAGTAATTTTTCGTTTAAAATATCATATAATAAATATATATGTTAGTTTACTTACTCCGTCGTTCAGAATATTTATATGTGGGGACCTTTTTAAACGCTGGTCGCTGTTATGCCCAGGTACTTAATATCGGTCTTGCTTTCTATGTTTGTACATAATAATATATTGAATTTGTGTTTTTCCGTGTTTTTTTAAATTTTTTTATATGAATACCGCACAAAAGTCCCTACTGCTCCCGTCTGGAGCCAGTGAGACTATGGCATCCCCAATTGGGGTATGTTGTGAGGCTGAAGGTAGTGGGGAGGGGAAAGAGATGGGGAAGAGCAAGGTGGGAAGTACCAAGCTATTCAGATCTGGTCACCAAACACGGCCAAAGCCATTTCAAGCAACTTTTCAATTCTGAATGGTTGTCTTACACCAGGGCGATACTGAGAGTATCTTCCACTCTGGAACATGCCGCAAATATACTATTTATTATTTTAAATTAATAAATTGTAAAATAACACAAATTAATCAAATAATTTTTTTTTTGCCACGCCGGGATTCGATCCTGCGATCTTCGGAATGCTAGTTAAGAGCCTTACCGCTGGACCACGCCGGCCGTTTGTCACAGAGTGGATGATTATTACGTTTATTTCTTTAGGTGTGTTTCTTGTTCTTTAATTAAAAATGGTAAATAATAAGTTTTCTTAGAATTTAAAGTTAAAAAATATAAACAGCTTATCAGTAATGTCATCCACGCATCGTCTGTATCAGACATCCATCTCCCAATTCGTGCAGCATCCTTTTTCTGATTTGGTTCCATTCCGCATTGTTGTTTATCGAACCCGTTCTTTGTGGAACAATCTGCGGAACTTAATCTCAAGTTCCAGTTGTTGTGGAACTCGAGAACTATTCACACCGAACTCTCGGAGATTGTGGAAAAGTTCTCGACTTCAAATTTACTGGCTTCGTTTAGCGCCGCCGTGAGGTACTTATTTAATGCTGGAAATATTCCGCATTTACTATTTTGAACGGGAGTGTAAAGGGAAATTGTGAATTATGTTTTCAATCAGTGAGAAATTAATGTTTTCGAGTTCTATTCGCGCATTGTTCATGACGTACCTCTCAAAGCAGTGGCGCGCAACCCAAATCGTTTGATGTGTCAAAAAAATATAACTGAACTTAGGTGGACCACTCGGAAGTTTCAGAAATTTCAGGAATTGTTATTTCAGTAATTCGGTGTTTTAAATTGCTATTATCACGAAACCAGACTTTCAATGCTAGAGAAGGGTTTAAAGTTTTTTTTTTTACATGAGCTCCTCACAAGAGGCCCTGAGGAAAATAATTCCCCTCAGGGTCTATATTATCTTTTGGGATGCTGTGTGGAGGGTCTTTTTAGGAAAGGAAGTTCTGGGAAGGAAGAGGGTATAAGGGGTGGGTAGGAATCTGGGGGTCAGTGCGTCCACGAGTTACGGATATATGAATCCATCCGTCCCGCTAAGATGCAAGGTTGTGTTCCGAGAGAGTACGGCTGGAGATGTCAAAGGGACTCCCTCAACCACTCTCTCCCGATCCGGCCTGCCATGCAACCCGGGCACCCCTGCTAAGTCACCAAACGTAGTGAACCACTTGGGTTGACCTATGGCAGAGGTGTTGGTTATCCAATAAATGGCCCGTGTGTATAAAAATGACTATACGTGCGTCCTTTGCACTCACCCTCCACTTATTAAAATGAAAAGTGCAGAAAACCATACTGGTTATGGATTGATTGCTAAAATAAATTCCCAGTGCGGCCATGACTGTTGGCGTAGATATCTACATGGTCACATCCAATCATATTATACAGACGACACATTCGAGACAATGGATTGAAGAATGCAATTTTGTTATATATTATATGATAATTAAAGATGGAATATATTATGACTACTTAAACTACGTCTATTAGGAACTTTAATATGAATATTGGTCGAACAATGGTGGTTAGAAGTTTATCATGAATAATTTTGTGAAAGCATAAGTCAGCAAATTATCTTCTCTTTTTCAGCGTTGTTAATTTGTCGGAACCGTCCCTCATTTAATCCAAAATTAAATGTTAACAGTTAATAATAACAATAATTTTCTTCGTACATTCCAATAGTTTTTGAATATTTTAAATGGTGTAGGTTCCAGATAACACTTCCGTATTCCAATTTGCTTCTGACTAAAGAGTTGTATAAGTTTATAATGGATTGGGGTTTTTTTAATGGTTTCGACATTCTAAATATGTAACCCATCATTTTCAAAGATTTGCTTGTGATATCTGCTTTTATGCTAATCTGTTGCTTGTGCAATAACGAAGGACTTGTGGATTAAATCCTGGGTAAGGAACCCGACGCATTCACCCACTCGGCAACTAACTGGCCAACCCGATATTTGTGATGGTTTCAATCAATTTAACAGGCGAACGGTTTTCGTGGGTTTTGAAATATAATTTAGGTGGACGATTTGGACCAGCGCCCGACCAGCCCCACACGATGGGCCCACTAATTATTGCGCGGTGCCCTAATGGTCAAACCGCTAATTGCGCCACTGAAATGGCACCATTCAAATTACGTGACCAGATATTATTTTTTTACGATTCCTTTTTAATAGCCATTTATTTTAAACGTTTGTTTTGTTTGTTTCCCGTGGCGTGCGCATGTAATCCCATGTATGACCTTAATAAAAAAGTGTTTCTCAGTGACGATTCGCAAGGGGGCCAACAGTATATACATCTATACGATTAACTTTAGGCCCTTTGTATACGTCCGTTGTTTTTACCGGACAACGGACCGTTTTTTTTACCGGACATGCACCGGATACCGGTCCGGCGACAAGTTTAAGCCGGATGCGCCCCCGCCTTCCCTCTACTAACAACTACATATCTGCCCTGATGATGGATACTGTAACGCTTTCCGAAACGTTGAATAAAGAAGGAGGTAGCGCAACACGGCACAACACCCCAAAAACAAATAACGAAAATACTTTTTGGCCAAACTGTTGATGAATACTTTTGTTGAACATTGTTGTTTCCAATATTTTTATTGATGTGAAACTTCTTTAGCCCCGTTAGTGATTTGAAATTCGGATGAAACGAAAGTGCGTTTCTAAAATTTATTATTTGATGAGTGTTCTAATATAATGCGGTAAATTCGCGGCTAGGCGCGGGCTTTCGATAGCGCAGCGGCCAAGGCGCCTGAAAAATTGCGGCCAGAGAGACAGAAATCCAGGGAACGGAGGGTCGAATCCTACGAAATCCAAAAAAAAATTATTTACATATTTTTGTAAAATCAATATCCATTCTTCAAACCACACCAAAATAAACAAGCAAAATTAAAAAAAAGTGACATCTAGCGACTCCGAAGAAGAAAACACAAATACCAAATGTATAGGAAAAGGTGCACTAGAATTCGACGGCAAAAATTTGAAAAAAATTATTCTTCACATATACGATACAATACAATACGATTGCACCACCCCAGCCAGGAGCAGTCCTGTCCCGGTGAGACCAATACACCAGATATTTTTTAGGACTTGAATACAAGTTCTGAGGATGGGAAAAACGTTGGAGTTTAATCGACAACGGCAACGTAATAAGCCAATATTGGAATTTAGGATGAGCCGTAATAAAGGAATGGATTGAGCGTTATAATATTTTTTCTCCTCTTTTGAAGTAAAAACTTCTTTAACACCGTTGTAATTGAAACTCGATGAAACGAAAAATAGCGACACTAAAAAGAGACAAACCCAAACATCTATAGAATTTAGCCTGCGAGAGAATTATATAGACCAATCGGTCTCTTCTTCGTGCGGTGCCTTGTACTTTAGTTTTCTGAAGGTTCACTCTAGTTTACCTCTTGTCTAGGTACTTTAGTTTTCTGAAGGTTTCACTTGTACCGCGTGCGAACTGCAAACTCTGATTTTTTATTTTTTTTTAAAATGAAAATTTATTTACCACCATTGTAATTTGAAACTCGATGAAACGAAAAATAGCGACACTGAAAAGACAAACGCATACATCTATAGGATTTAGCCAGCGAGAGAATGAGATAGAATAATCGGCCTCCTCTTTGTGCGGTGCTCCGTAGCCTCTCCACTATTGTCGACTTTAGTTTTCTTAAGCCTTCAATCACAATCACAACGGTGCCAAAGAAGTTTTCGCCTTAAAACAATTGTATCTGACATGTTTCGGTTATTGTCAATATATGCACATTTTTGAATAATATCTAAATCCTAATATAACATCCTTTGGGTACGTGCTGTTTCATTCTGTATATACATTCATTCTGTAGAATCCGTGTATTATAACTCTTCCTATATTGACCAACCGCTTAATATGACGTAATTACACAGCGAAGTTTGATTTTCATATAAAATTCTTTATAACAAAGTCGGATATAATGACTTCGCTTATAGTGACATATCGCTTATTATGACCCATTTTTAATAAATTGTGTCCAAATTTCATGGAAAATTGGGTCGGTTATAGTAACTGACATGATTCCTAACACCTTCGGCAGTATTCGGGAGGATCACGTGACGCCCGACGACGTAATATGCTGTATTTCTCTCGTCACGACTTTTAAAATGCTCTTTTCTCACGTCACGAGTCTTAAATATGCTGTGTTTCTCTTTATTAAAATAAAAACATACATTTTTACCTAACTTAAACAGGAGGTTGTTTATTTTCTACAAAATGCTTTGTATGACGTCCGCTTAGTATGACGTGTTTGTCAATCCCTTCGATGTCATTGTAAACGGATTCCACTGTGATTCCACTATATTTTGACGTGATAAGGTCTTATAAATCGATGAACACCGGCTGCATGCACGAAAAAGCATGACTCATTGTCACGTTCCGCCTGAGCCTAGCGTGCAAGCGAGAGGGTGGAACAAGCGATAGAGAGGCACGATCGGCCTAAGCGTTCGGCTTATGACGCATCAATGTTTTCTTATGACGTTATCACGTAAAATAATTATTATATATATAGATTTTACAGACAACCAATTTTTATTTTTTTATTTAAGCCTACAGTGGTGACCCAACCGACTAGAAAGTTACCAGTGTCATGCTGTGCTAGCATATCTTCAAATAGTTACTTGTAGTAACCTATGAAATGGGTTTAAATTCATAGTATGAGCAAAGAGAAGCAGTCACCGTTGGGGTTAGGCTGCATATGACCACAAAGTGGCACAGTGTTCAAAGCGAACGGACGAAGGCACAGCCCGCGGCGGGATCGACTGAAATGAAGGGTGGATGCCATACTACCTACCGCGTCCTACACAGCCTTAACCCTATCACTTGAATTATTACACCATATCATCACAATTACCTTAGTATTATTTTGGGTTTTCTTGTCCAATGAAAAGCAGAGCAGACGAAAGGCAGGTTGAAGTATTTGAAAGGTATGAAATGCAAAGGATTCCAGTGCTAATTGTTTAGTTTTGAAATCTGTCATATTAAAATCATTTTATTTAATTTTTATTTATTAGTGAACATTTATAATACATTTATTTATTACGTGCATCTATATAAAAAGGTTTACGTATATTTTTTTTACCCTTGCCTGTCTTACTAGCAAATCCTGTGTCGAGACAGACTACAAAAATTTTAATAAAGCATTAATAATTAAAGTACATTTTTCAATAAAGCAAAAATATTTGACAAAAATTTTCAGTGTGTGTTTTAATTTTCATTTTTGGTGTGTAGTGGTAACAATAATGAGATAGATGATTATATTTGGGTAAGGGACTAATTATTGCACAACCTTTTTCGATGATCCATTGTTTGATCAGGATTTTGTATGTGTTAATATTATTCGATTGTCTTATTTTGTCAGGTAGGTTATTGTATTTTTTAGACGCAATTTTTTTGAAATTTCTTTGACCAAATGTTGTGTTTGTTTTAGGTGTTTGTATGAGTTTTTTGGTTTTGTGCCGCGTGTTTACAATATTTTGGGTATTTTCATAAAATGTATGTGTTTTATTTTTAAACAGACGAGTAAATGTAGTTTTTGTGTAAATTTGTCGAATATCTAATACATGGAATTTGTTGAATATATCTACAGTTATATATACAAATTACTCCCAACGAGCATATATATACACATTACTTCCAATGAGTTTAATAAAACTCATTTCGGGAAGGACGTGGTGCACGTGGATGTTCAGATCTGGTTACAAATAGGGTATTTTCACAGTTTTTTATTATTGAAAAAAATGAAGTAAAAAATTACGATGATAACGGAATTTTTATTTTATTTTTATGACAACGGATAAATTTTCTACAACGTTTTAAAATACGCCCTTTTAAACGGCGGCCAAAACGATGTTTTCGCGCCGAATAACTCTGTGACGTCACCCCCGCCGAACATTTTGCGATCGCCGCGGTAAGTAACTGTAGTTAGTTCGTAAATTGTAGCTGGTGTTATTTATTGACTTCCAGTTTGCTCGAATTATATCGTTATAATCTTCCCACTTGCTAAGCATATATAATTTGGTACACGTGCGTACAAATACTATAAGAAAAACCTAAAATAAGATGTTTTAGATCCTTTCTAATGCGACAAAAAACCTTTTCTAATTCGACCGTGTACAAATGTTGGGCGTGCGTTTGATGTGTTTGAAGTGATCAATGAAGCTAGTTCCTCGGAGCATCTTCTATTGAAATACCGGTAGAATAAGAACATCATTCCCACCTGAAGCTTGTGCTCTAAACATTGCAATCCGTTTGTTAGAGAAGAAAATCTATCGAACGGACCGCCCGTTTCTGATTTCTGAGTAAAGGGTTTTTCAAGTATTTTGCTGTCCTAGACCAGAGGTGGCTGCCAAATTCAACAGTGGGGCAGATTTGCGATTTGTACAGGGTCAGCAGTTGTGTATCTGTGGGCCCTATAGTAAAGCTTTGTGAGAAGCTAACTTGACTCTGGCTTCGATGGAGACCCCCGTGCCTGCTTTTTTGCAGATTTGAATTTTAACATTAAAATAAAAAAAAAACATTTAGTTATTGACTATTTATATTCATAATTTAAACGTGGAAACACCTTTGCATACAGTCGTAAGATGGTTATCTACACAATAATGACAGCCTCTGTGGTCGGGGGGTTAGACTCTCGACTAGCAATCCCGGCGTGAACAAGTAAATTTATGTAGATATATATATTTTTTAAGAAAGACAAACATTCCCGGGTTACGAATAATCTGACAATACCTATGAAAAAATCTCCTACTACCACCACAAAATAGGAAAATGTTGCTTGTGTCGTGATATAACACTTAGCCAGCCGAGGAATCAAACCCGCAACGCCTTGGGTGGGAACCAAACGTGGTGCCAACTCAGCCACTGACCGGTCTTTGAGTAAGTTGTGTCGCATTTCACAATTTATTCGTTTAAAATAATACGTTGTATATTTGCGGCACGTTCCGGAGTGGAAAATATTTTCAGTATCACCCTTGTGTAAGACCACCGTTCAAAATTGAAACGTTGCTTGAAATGGCTTTAGCCGTGTTTGGTGACCAGATCTGAATAGCCATGTACTTCCCACCTTCCTCTTTCCCATCTTCTTCCCCTCCCCACTACCTTCAGCCTCACAACATACCCCAATTGGGGATGCCATAGTCTCACTGGCTCCAGACGGGAGCAATTCGGGAGAAAGGAGCAGACGGGAGAAAGTCTACGTTTCCGAACACCTGACTTTTCGAGCCAAACATCTATGGTACCTGGCCCGTAAGGCAACAAGAGAAAACAAATTTAAATACGCGTGGATTAAACAAGGACAAATATACATGCGTAAGGAATTCGGAACGCCTGCAATACTCGTCAGTGAAACAAACAAAGAACGATTACTGTTGTCATTACCTGAAATGCCATCAACAAACTAAATATAATGAACATCTGTTTGTAAATATTTATATCTTTAAATATTATTTCTTTCTACATAATATTTACCCTCGTAACATGATCATTTATAAAACCAATATTACTCCAATGACTACCTCTTTGGAGCGTAATTCTTTTGATTTAATTCTTAATATTTTTGGCAAACTTATGAATTTATGTCTCTCACATATATATATATTGAAGTTTTTGTTCCAATATTATATTTCATACTACACCAAACCTACACATATGTTATATAATACCTTTTCAATTCTAAATGACAATTATAATTTCTGCATAAACCTTACCTGTAGTTTAAACACAACAAAATACATATTTTTATATTATCGTCTTTGCTCTAAAGTGTCAGAAAAAAAATGTTCAACTTTTATGCCTCATACTTCAAAATCTAATGATAATGCTCTTTTTTCTAATAATATATCTTTTTTCCTAAATGATACTCCCATCATATACTTTATTTATCTGAGTCATTCTGCAACTAACACTACATATATATACTTTTTTACTTACTATGTTATTAATTTACTGTTACCAATACCGAACTACATTTTTGGCACATTATTAGTTCATACTTTAGTAATTTAAAAAAATGGAAGACATAACAAATGTATTAGACAACACATCTCACAGATTCCATGTACCGAAACAAATAATGCTACAGAAGTACGACAAATCTTAAATCAATCTAACCTTAAAATATTCTCCATGAATATCAGATCAATTAATAAAAATTTCAATGAACTCCTTATACTACTCACAGGCCTTGATTCAGATTTTGACTTACTTGTTCTGACCGAATGCTGGATCAAAGATAACTTTATTCCAAAAACTATAAAATACTATAACCAATACAACACACAGAATAATAAATCTCAAAATGATGGCGTAATCATATACATCAAAAATCACATACAACACTCTATTAAAGAAATCTCAATCACAAATTCAAATTGTCTTAAACTTGAAATAGAAAATAGCGTAACGATATTATCTATATACCGATCACCGAGTGAGTCTAATATAACACCATTCTTAAACTCACTTAATCAATCCTTATCGTGTATGAGGGATTGTGAAAATGTACTTGTTATTGGTGACCTTAATATCAATATCATAAATACAATGCATCCCCAAGCAAATGAGTACATGAACTTGCTAACTCTACAGGGTTTTATTCCAGCTATTACGGCCCCCACTCGGGTATCAGAATTATGCGCCAGTTGCATTGACCATGTCTTTGCTAAATGTAAATTGAATACCAAATCTCTCGTATACCAATGCACGGTTACAGACCATTATGCTACTATCACCTCCCTCTCACATGTTATTAAAAAATTACCTACATCTAAAATACCCACGAAGAAAATCTGCTATGACACGCTATTCAAACTGGTTTCCAAGGAAAACTGGTCAAATTTCTATAAATTCACCGATCCAAACATAGCGTGCGAATTTCTTATCGACACCATACATAACCATTTAAAAAGTTCCACATCTAACACTAACAACAAACAAAGTAGTCGCAAAGTTAAACTTAAGCCTTGGATAACAAATGGCATTCTACACAGTATTCACAAGCATAATAAACTTCACAAATTTTGTAAAAACAATCCCAATAATCACGAATCTCTCCTATTTTACAAACGATACAGAAATGCTTGTAAAAAAATAATTTGTAGAGTTAGAGACGAATACTATAGAAAACAGATCAAGGAAGCTGCCAATGACAATAAACAAATCTGGAATATTGTCAAAGAGATTTGCTATACCAACAAAACTACCGCACCCATAAATAAAATAACCATTGCAGACCAAACACTAGATACAACAAATCATCCAGAAAAAATCGCAAATCATTTCAATAAATTCTTTTCCACAGTCGGATCAGACTTAGCAAATAATATTTTAAATAAAAACGGAATGTCAGAATTTAACCTTGCAAATAATATATCGATCGATAATCTTAGCTATGATCCATTTAATCTCACTCCTACCACAGAACAAGAAATCACTGAAATTATTTCATCACTCAAAAACACACATTCAACTGGAATCGACAATATATCCACTAAATTGATCAAACACCTCGAACCAATCATCACTAAGCCCCTTAAACATATCATAAACCTAAGCTTTCAAACTGGCCTCTTCCCAAATTCTTTAAAACACTCAACAATTATTCCTATCTATAAATCAGGGGACAGATCATCAGTGAATAACTATAGACCAATATCCTTGCTGAGTCCGATATCAAAAATAATTGAAAAAACGGTAAAACGTAGGCTATACAAATTTCTTGAAGACAATGACATTTTGTCAGGAAATCAATATGGCTTCCGCAAAGGTCGTAGTGCCGCAGATGCAATTGCAACCTTTACAAAAGCAATCTCTGAAAACCTCGATAAAGCAAGCCCCTCGCTGTTTTCTTGGATCTAGCCAAAGCCTTTGATACTGTCTCTCACCGCATACTTTTAAAGAAACTCCTTCAGGTAGGAATAAAAGGTACTCCCCTCAAATGGTTTGAGAACTATCTAACAAATAGGTCACAATCGTCTCTTGTAAATTCTGCTAAAGAATACAGAAGTACAAGTTTACCAATCACGTACGGTGTGCCTCAAGGCAGTGTGTTAGGCCCACTTCTCTTTCTAATATATATTAACACTTTATGTAACTTGGAAATTGATGGTACTATAATATCTTTTGCCGATGATACGGTAATCATCTTTGAAGCTGAAAATTGGAACTCAACTATAGAAAAAGCAAATAAGGGCCTAAATAAAGTAAAACATTGGTTAGACGACAACCTTTTGACTCTTAATATTGACAAAACAAAATATTTACTTTTCTCCATACGTAAAGTCACTTCTCCTCAAAACTGTCCGGATCTTATCATTCACTCATGCTCACAGAACCATATTACCCCAACGCCTCCCCACAATAATTGCTCTTGTACCAACCTAAAAAAATCCGACCAAATTAAATATCTGGGGATTGTTATAGATGACCAACTGCGTTGGGAGGACCATGTCAATTTCACAACAAAAAGACTCCGCAAATTGTGCTATATATTTCTCTCTCTCAGATCAATCCTGAACCTTCAAACAATGAGATGCATATATTTTGCACTATTCCAATCAATTGCCACATACGGTATCGTGGGATGGGGAGGCTGTGCAGCTTCAATTATATATCCCATGATCTTAATTCAAAAGCTGCTACTAAGGATTATATTAAAATGTCACACATCTCACCCATCAGAGCCACTTTTTAAAAAATTCGCAATCCTAGACATTAGACAATTATACGTTAAGACAATTCTCATACACATAAGGAAAAATGATTTAACACTCAAAACTCAACAAAATATTTACACCCGCTATTCATCACACCAAAAATGCAAAATTCCTCCAAAAAAAACAGCTTTCGCCCAACGACAGTTCTCTTACATCGCGCCTAAAATGTTCAACTTACTGAGTATTGATATTAAGACATCGAAAACTGATGATCTTTATGCCATTAATATACAGAACTGGTTATTTACTCAGGGAAGGAAATATTATAAAGAATGCCTTACATCTTAAAAACTGTTCTTATTTTTTCATATTTCTCGATTAAAAAATCTTATCTCTAAATTAATTTTCAACCAAAACTTTATATTACGCTGATGCTTTTCTTTCATATTTTTTTCATATTTTTTCACATTGTTCGTCCATTTCATATGCTGCCTAGGAATACTTGCTTTTGTTTTTTGGGGTCTAAGACTATTATTGTTCATCTGTATAGATGATTTACATATTTATTCTTATTTTTTATTTCTATTATCCTTAAAATATTATTATTTGTTACTTTTATTTTTATTTGTTATTCTATTTTATTTTTATTTATACAAGATTCACCTAGTTTAACTCCTTTCCTGTATGTGATCTTGTACTTAATACTAGTATGAATATTTTCCTTAATATGTATGCTATATGTTTGTACTTTCATCTACATATATATGGATGATTATTAATATTATATACTTAAAATCTTATGAATCTCGACTACCTTAATACGGGCATTTGCCTAGCTTGGTAGTCGAAATACCATGTAAAACAATCCTGTAATAAACAAAATGAATAAAGAAAATTTAAATTTAAAAAAAAAAAAATTGGGACTCCTGTACGGTATTCATATTTAAAAAAATGGCTTTAGCCGTGATTAGTGACTAGATCTGAATAGCCAGGTACTTCCCCACCTTTCTCTTCAACATCTTCTTTCCTACCCACACTACCTTCAGCCTCACAACATGCTCCAATTGGGGATGCCATAGTCCACTTCTCACTGGCTCCAGGTGGTTGGGAGCAGTTGGGAATTTTGTGCGGTATTTACAAAAAAAGGATTTTACTTGTAGAATAGCCAAAGTTTAAAAGATCATTTTATGACAGGGAAGTTAGGTGACGAACTGACACTTTCTATTTTGTTCTAATTTAATTTAAAAGGGCCAGAATTGACTCTATTTTAGGCGTATGTTGTTAAAATGTTGAAATATAAACCAGTATATAATATGAGAGTTTGTGTAAAAAAAGTTTTATTACCATATCGCCTTAAAACCCCGAAATTCAGGGCTTATAAAAGTACTGTTACTCATTGTAGCGTCTATTTTAGGCAAGTTGTCGGATTACAACCGTAAAAAAAACCACCATCAGTCATTACAGATGGATCATATCATATAAAACTGTAGGAACATAACACAAGCATCTTAAAAATGAAATAAAACCGTCAATAACCGACACAGACATTTGTTAGTAACATAGTGTTAAACCTCTGAACGTTGACGGGCGTGACGTCATGATTTGATCAACCAATCATGGGCCGTTTACCTAATTCAGCCGTCAGGCCTATTTTGAAATCGATAATTATGAATGAAAATATTAAAATTAAACATTTTTAATGCGATATTCATAATCAGAAAAATAATCTTTAAATCTTTCACATGTTTTTAGCGGTATCCCTGGTTTGTGAAAATACCCTATTGTGTAAAAATTTCAACCAACGTTGTGTACTGAAACAGAGTCTCTGGAAGAAATGCAAATTTAGGAGAGTGTTATAATTTTTTTTTAAATATTTTATTCATTTCAAATAGATAAATACATAGATCATGTGTGATTAATAGGTTTCCAAATGACGAACAGTGTAAAAATGTGGATTGCGGCATAAAATTAGACAAATTTAAATCGATAAAAAATATCTTAATCGCAATAAAATTTTTGTTCTGTCAGGCTGTATGATGCACGTGGGGGTCTGGAATGGTCGATCGATAAAACCCTATATCGATACGATATTGACCAAATCCGTCAATATTTGCGAGCACGGTCTACAATTGTTATTATTTACTATACAAATAATCTGATCGACGATTTATAAATTTTAGGGCGGCCTCCATATATATCAGATAATTTTCGGTCAATGTCGTTCGTTATGCAAAATAACTGGCTTATCTAATGAACGGATTTAACTAATTGAAAGAAGTCGTACACGCGATCCATAGACTTAAATAATGCATCTAAGACCCTATCAATTTATTCCGTTCCATCTTTTAGAAACGAAAGTGGTTGAAATATGAACAAAGACCTCATTAACTAATTAACTCCCGTTTAGTGTCAAAAAGTAAATGCGGATTACCGATGCATATTTAGGTTAGTATTTAAATTAAAAATTGCCATTTTATTAATATTTGTACGTAATTGATTGGCGTTTGACATTTCGTTGTGTCAATTCATACAAAAAACACAGTCAGTATTGCTAGCGATTTCTTATTTATAACGATTTCTTATTTATTTCCCGTCAATATCAGTTTGGCTGTCAACGGTGAAAGCATGTTCGGGATATCGATATAAAATCTTAAAATTAGTGTATCAGCAAATTGGTTTAACCGGTAATAAATCAATATAAGACACCTTCGAAAATTGACATTTAAAATCTTATAAAAAATAAGTCACACAGTTTAAAAATGGTCTTGTAAACTGAAACAGCTGTAACAAAAATACATACTAAAGTACTTGCAGAACTTGATAATAGAACTATCAAATTTAATTTTAATTAAATATTAAAAAAAAAAATGAAACTTTCTGTCTCTGAAAAAGCCGTCTTAAAATTGTTATAACTGTCCCCCGTCAATCAAAAATTAAATATCAAACTTAGTTCTCATATTTTTCTGTTAAAAGTATAGGTAGATGCATACGTTCACAGGAAAACAATCTTTTAAACGATATCAGATAGCTGTCATGTCGTGCAAATGACGGTCGGCCATACTAGCACCATCTGCTGCGTTTCTAAATTACCTCCATTGTCTAATCGTTCGTAAATTTCCCTTCCTAAAAAGTTACTAAGCCCAGCCGTGCCTACCACTTTTATACGTAAACTTTTGACTACTCCAGTTTTTATAAAATAATTGCTTTGCATGACCTCAATCTATGCCTGTTGATTTGTGTCTGCGAATTTCTTTGATCCCATCTTATATAAATATCTATACGTATATTAAACAATAACAGTAACTGCCCCAAACGATACGCCCATGCCTCGCAGCACTACATTTCAAATACCACCTCGACGTCTTTCTTTGCTTCTGTACAACGGACCACAAAGGCAGTCAGCGCTCTCCGACTCTAGTGACACCCAAATGTCAGTGGCGTATCGCTTCGAGGGTCAACTCCACGGCAGGCCGGTGTATATGTTTGCGTTTGATGTTAATACTCCAAGATGTTTTATTACCTTCTATACATTTGAAGTTAACCGTCGTCAAATTAACTTCGCCTTAATAAATTTTCTATTTGTATCTTTGAAGGAGGGAGACAAGATGTTTTTAATAACTGGAGCGATCATGGAGCAAGATGATCATCTTGAATATTTTCCGCCCACATTAAAAAAATCATACCTCCGAATTTTAATATGGAGACATACAAACTGATTATAGTTCTATACAGCCAATAAATTCTCCTATTTTTTTTTCGATTATCACATATTCGTAGGATTTAAAAAAAATATTATAAAATCGTAAACTTCTACTTAATTACTTACAAATATGGGAAAATTGCCAAAATTGGCAGCAAAGCAATCCGAGGTATTTTAAATAGTGCCATATTGTGGCAAAAAGCGCTACAGGGGTTAAAGTAATAATTAACAAAGATTAGATTATAGGTATTGAAAAATTGATACTTTTTGTAACTGAGGAGGTTATCTATAGAATGGTATGCCTAATGATAGTTTTTTTACAATAGCTTCACAAAAGAGGCTATGAGGAAAACCATTTCCATCCTATGTCATCTTTGGAGTCGATTTGTGGAGGGTCTTTTAGGGAAAGAACAGAGAGGAAGTTCTGGGAAGGAAAACGAGGAGTGGGTAGTAATCCGGGGATCAGTGTGTCCAGAAGAGACGAACGTATGAATACATTCCTCCCACTGCGATTCAAGGCGATGTGGTGGAGAGAGTCCGGCTGGAAAAATTAAAAGGTCTCCCTCAACCAGTCTCATCCGGCCCACCACGCAGTAGTCGGGCCAACGCATCCACCGCCAAGACCTAGGCAAACCTCACCCCTTGAATCTGGGCATCCCTGCTTAGTTATCAAACGTAGCGAACCTATGTCATTAGGTGTAACTTTTGGCAGGGATGTTGGTTAAATTTTCTATTATTCTGGTATGATATGATTCAAGATTTTCACCACCAAAAGCATTATCGTCATTGAATATTGGGTTAATATGCCGTGTTGCTCTTCCTCCTTCTTTAGCCTCCTTCTTTTCGGACAGTGTTAAAGCGTCCATCTTCAAGACAAATGCGTAGATCGTGGTAAAGTGTATGTTTATGTAAGTAAAAGTGATATCGTGTTGCGTGCGTCAATCCTCTTAGGGCCGGTATTTCAATATAATAATTAGTTAAATTAATATGGTTTTCTGTGTTTAGTTTTGCCATAACGGATACCAAGAATAATTAAGCTTATCGCCATGGTCTCTGTTAACATTAACGGAGTTTTGTGGATTTCATGTGTCTCTGTAATTAGGCGTGATCCTAAATAAAGACAAATCCGTACTGACCGGTTCTTCGGGTATGTTCGCGTTCTCTCGAGTTTATGTGTTCCTCATTTTGGCCATACCATAGACAATTGACAAAAGAACGAAAAAAGCAAGTCATCTTATTTGTGATTGTATCGTCTTTCATCTGTTTGTGGCTTTTGTTTAGTGCGGATTAAATTCACGATAAATTATTCTGTCTATGGTCCTGGTGCGAAATTGTTTATTGTCTGTGATTCTTTAACAGCAGCTGTCAAGATGAGATAACTTTTTTTTTGACGCAATTGAATCAGGGATTTAGAATTGTATATTATTAAATTAAGTGAATTTGTAGGGTTTCTTCCTTAAAATCTTAATTAAGCAGAATTTTTTTAAGGCCGAGGTCGATAATTAGTTTTGGTGGCGGGCTAAATGAATATGTAAATTTGCGCGCGTGCGAGCCTGCGCAATCAGTGCGCTTGTGACTGTCCGTCTGATCGTGCAACGTGTCGTCTAGCAGCTAGCGGCATCGTACAGCGCAAAGGTTTCCAATCTCATATGAAGTATATTTTCCTTATGGAGGCTCTTCCCTCCTCTGCATAAAAAAAGTAAGTCAGAAAACACGTAAAAAGCGTCGCAGGCGAAAATGTTTTATTTTTTGATCAGTTTAATTTTATACCCTGAAGATGCTTGTGTTAAGCGAAACGGGTCGGTAATAAAATAAATAAATCGAGATTACAAACAAAGTAAATGTTTTATTTCGGTAAACATGTCAAACCACAAAGTGACTACTTCCAACCAAAAAAAAAATTATGAAAATAAAAATTGATATTTTTGTAAATGTTTGATTAATTAATGTAAGAATCGTTTGCTTATTTCGGGCGCACGAATACGCCCACCTAGTTGTATATCTTTAGTTCTACGATCAAATTCCACCCTTCACAGTTCCTGCGGCTGTCTTTACAAATTAAAAGACAATAATGCCATGTTATTTATGGCGGCCTTTTCGCCCGAGAACTGGCCGTTTTTACCCCTTTGTTCAGCACTGCCCCCATCCCCCCCATAAAGGGGGAGGGGTTGCTACCCTCAGCTGATAATGGAGTTGAGGGATATAATTTGTTTTCAATCTGAAAAAATAATATTTGCAAATGAGTTGAGGAGTTTACAGCGAGAGTGCGTTTTTTTCATTATTTCCAAGCAGGAGGACCTGAAGATAATAATTCCCCTCAGGGCCTATTTGGGGATGCTGAGTGCAGAGTATTTTTAGAAAATGAAGGGGAGGAAGTTCTACTAAGAAAGAAGGTATAAGGGGTGGGTTGGAATCTGGGGGTTAGTGCGATGCAAGGCTATGGGTCTAGAGCAGAGATTCCCAAATTTTTTTTCTCGTAGACCACTTTCAAAATTTTACTGGTCACGGTGGACCCCCTGCTGGCACATTTCAACCATATTGCCAAAACTCTACACGCGTTGTACTGAATATTGAATGGCGAGGTGTGGTCTGTCACAACGGAGCAGTACCGAATCTACGACCTTTTCAAATGGGGTAAAATGGACCAGTATTCGAGATTATATTTGCCACGACGGAGGGGGCGGGATATCCACCCGTATTAGCATCCCCCCCCCCACCCCCCCCCTTGGGCGATTTAAGATCTCATATGTATAATCTGTACAACAACGTGCGCTGAACGCCAGTCGCTCTGTTATGGAGGGGGCATAATGGGATGTGAGACGAGGGGTGGGATGGGATATGGGGCACGGGATGGATCTCAATCGAAACCAGTTCGTTAACTCCACTTTGGGAATCACTGGTCTAGAAAGTACGGCTGGAGAAGTCAATGTTAGATCTCCCTTAACCAGTCGCTCCTGATCCGGCCCGTCATGCAGTAGGTGAGCAAAGTCATTCGCCGCCAATACCTAGACAAAATCTTACCCCTTAAACCCAGGCGACCCTGCTAAGCCACCAAAGTAGCGAAACACTTGGGGCAATCTGCAATGGCATGTGTTGGTTACGCAATAAATGGTACACATATTTTTTTAATAATGTCGATCATCATGCGAAATTCCCGGCTTATTGAATGAACGGATTGAACTAATGAAGTTCTTAGAATTGAAAGAAGTCGTACACGCGATCCACAATGCATCTCTGACGCAATCAATTTATTCCGTCCGATCTTTTAAAAACGAAAATGGTTGAAATATGACTAAAGACGTCATTAACTAATTAACTCCCGTTTAGTCAAAAATTAAATGCGTACTGCCAACGCATATTTATATTAATATTTCAATTCAACATTGCCAATTTATTAATGTTTTACGTAATTGACGCGTTTGACGTTTCGGAATATTATTTATTTCCTGTCATTTTCGGTTCAGCTGTCAACAGTGAAACCGTGCTCGGTGTATTGATATACAGCTGATGTACCGGGCCAATTCGGGAACACTATTTGCTTTTCAATTTTGTTTTGGCATATTTATAATACAAGTCCATTCAGGTCTATTCCCTATTGCTTATAGATATATTATTTAAATCCAAAAACTCCGCAAACAATCAGATTTGGAAAATTTAATTTGAATTTCAAGTTATGACGTCAGCGGGCTACCCTTCCATTATCATCTTGAAATAACTTCGCATTCAATATAAAGGAAAAAGGGGTTCGCTGTTTTAAAGGAGGCATATTATTTTTCCAGGGGATGCTAACAACAACGGACCCCCTTTTCTGGGTCTGTGCTGAAGAAGACATTTTTGATAAATTTATCACGAGTTGAAACACCCCCAAAAGCCTTTATTCTAATTAATTCATGAGGCGATTTGATAATTAGGGTGGAGTTTGATGTGATCATTATTGGGCGGCGCTGGTATTTAGGGATTTCAAGTATTTTAAAGGGAATTAATTAACCACTGGAGCGCTTTTTGCCACAATATGGCACTATTTAAAATACTTTGAATTGATTTGCTGCCAATATTGGCAAATTTTCCCTCATGTGTAAGTAGTTAAGTAGAAGTTTACGATTTTATAATATTTTTTTATAAATCCTACGAATATGTGATAATCGACAAAAGATAGGTAAATTCATTGGCCATATAGAACTTTATTCAGTTTGTATGTCTGCATATCAAAATTCGGAGGTATGATTTTTTTTATGCGAGCGGAAAATATTCAAAACGGTCACCGAAAAAGTTGGAGCAAACGGAGAAAAAGTCTTAAAATGCGCTGTCGCCCCAGTGGTTACGAAACTTAAATATATAATTTGAGATTTTTACACATCTTGCCGTGTTGCACTTTCTCGTTCGTTAGCCAACGTTGCGAACAACGTTACACTGCTTATTATAAAAATGCAAGACACATTATAATAATATGCATAATATATATTTTTTTTACATAAGCTCCACACAGTAGGCTCTGAGGAAAATAATAGGGGCCTTTTTCATCTTTAGAGATGCTATGTGAAAGGTCATTTTAGAAAAGGAAAGAGAAGTTCTGGGAAGGGAAAAGATTTAGATTTCTTTTGAGAACCAAATTTCTTTACAATTCCTGTCTATAGAGTTCGGTTAAAACTAGGTGAACTGAACAAACTATATTATGTTTTGACCGGTCAGTGGCTGACTTGGCTTCGCGTTTGGGTCCCGCCCAGGCGTTCCGTGTTAGATTCCTCGACTGGCTAAGTCCTCCATCACGACACAAGAAATATTTTCCGCTTACCGTGGTGGTAGTAGGAGATCGTCAAATATTGTCAGGTTAACCCGGGAATGTTCGTCTATCTTTTTAAGAATTTTTTTTTCACTTAATGACTAATCAAAATTTTGGATTCCGATGACTGTTTCGATCACTTATTCTTTTTCAATTTTTTTTTCTTCGAAATCAAACAAAAAAAATTGTTCCGTATCGTCATTGGTCACTAAGCCGAGTAACAACACCTACTATTTTTAATGTTATTGTTAAAAAAATAAATAAAAAAAAACATCAAAAATGTCACCGGAGACCAAAATTTCATTTACATTTTTTAATCCAAATAATGTCAGAAATCCCTGGTTTAAGTAAATCAAGAACGTTACTTAACAACCTGTATATATAGATTTATACAACAGTCGCTTACGCCTTTTAAAAATATAAATATACCTACTCCTTTTAATTAGCAGGCTCCCTCTAGAATAATTACCTCCCTCTTCGTAATTACATACATCTCTTTTCAAACAATTTTTAGCAATCTTCTTTTTCTTTTTGACCGCTTGCGGCCTGAAAACATAAAAGTTATTTCTATGACTGCAGACGATGGCATTTGAATTTAATTTTAAAAAATCACCTACATTATTTCGCGGTATGGGCGTTGTTACACGTTATATTACCATTTTTATTATATATATTCTTTGTTTTCCTTGGTCTATTTCATATTTCCCCTTTAGACGCGTGATAGGTACGCAATCACACATCCTGTGTACACATATTCCATGGGCGCAACGTTACGGCAATGTCAGTTTAGGGCCAGGGGAGGGCGAGGGCTAGGGCGAGTGTTCGGCCCGGCCGCGATAAGGCACGCGCCACTGTCCCCCGCCCCAAGTCTACACATTACGGCCGTATTGCCCACACTGCCATGGGCTGCGTTATGGGGCACGCTACTGGTAAAAAATCATGATATTTTTAGATTTTAGCCAACTGACTCTCACAATGTTTCCATAGGAATATGCAGAGAGAATTGACCGCCACTAAATTTGCGTTCTGTCTTACCATAAGCTCCCTGCTTCATTCACATTCATACATCGTTTCATATAAATGTTCTTTTAATTCTAACTCTCGATTTGATCGTGCAAACATGCAACGTCTTCCTTGGACGTCACCGACTTGTTCTAGGATTCACTTTCGCGTTGAAAAAGAAAATTTCACCAAATTTCACCCAATTTCATCAATTTCACCAAAAATAAATAAAAATACTTTTGGCAAACTCACACGCCCAAAATATGCTTCTTAAAACGCTATGACATTGAGCGAGTTTACAAGCTACTAGCTGGGAAATTCACCATATGTTAGTTAACTCGCTCAGTAATCTTATTACTATCTAACTAGCTGATTGTGGACATTCTACGAAAAAAAGTTGAAAGTTGGTCAACTTTGCTCGCTACTCGCCAGCGTGTGCTTCAAGATGGCGGCCCGCGAACAGCTGATTTCGCGACTGTCAGAATTATTTCTCGCGGGAGTCGTTATTCTCGCTACTAACTAGCGTGTGACGCTAGCTGCGAGCTCAGATTTTCTACAAAATATCCACAGAATTGGTTCGCGCGAGAGTCGTTATTTTAGCTGCTACTGTCACTACTGAGCGAGTAGACAGTTTTATGTGTCATCATGACAAGCTCACTCGCCGATTCACCTGCGTTTAACTTACCGGCTAGTAGCTTGTAAATCGAGGCTCAAATGTTTCTTTTCAGAGAAGTATGAACATAATTTTTTTTACTAAATTAAACAAAAAAATTAATTTCGCGTTTGAATAATATAGGTTTTCTTAAGCCAATCATTCCAACAATCAAACTAAAGGCCTTCTTATAACATGTTTGAAGTTTTATGCAACTGATAAATAACCATTAATGTAAAGTAAATTGATGTTTATTAGATGGGTAGGTAAAATTAAAAACACGTGTTGCTATTTGTACGACGTTTATCTATGGTGCAGCGATGCAAATATTGACAGAGATTGTTTATGGAAAACCCTACAAAGAATGTTAATAATTTATCCATGGATTTGTTTGAATACCTCTGGACACACCATGGATGCAGATAAGCATGCCTTCGACGGCTTATGATGAATCGCTCAAAATATTTAAAAAAAAAACATTTTTTTACTATGACAACATTTTGTTTTTGATTTTGAGCTCATAAAACAACTTTATCAAATTTTGTTAATATTAATGCCGCATAGATACCTCTCGTGCCACTTATTGCAAATTTCATAATATCAGCGCTCACCACCAGTAGTTTTATACACAAAAAAAAGAATTATCCAATTTGGTGCAGTCGTTCGAAAGTTATGCGTGTACATACATTTCATTTAATTTTTAGAGGTAGATATTAACTACGACACCTGAAATAAAATTTCTCGCAAATATATCAACATAGTTACCAAGACAACGATTTGTTTTGCTTTTCGTCTGACGTTATCAATAACTCGCTTTTATTATTGACATAAAACGTATAATAACTATAATTTATTAATATTTTTAATTTCATAACGCCAGAGATTACCATTATACACAGCCTATATTACTCGCATATAATTTAGCTTTCTTTTGGTGAAAGAATTTTTAAAATTGGTTTAGTGGTTTCGCATTTATAGTACAGATAAGTATAGATTTAATTTTTACAATGTCATATTTTTGTTAATATGTTAGCACACGGGTACAGGACCTCGGTTTTTTATTGTAATTTTAAGTTATGTGAAAATCTGTTATTGAGTTTTATGTGTGTTTTATGTATATTATATTAATTTTATAGGTACCTACACTAACTACTTAAAGTAATATTTACTTCATCAGGGTCATTTTAAAATTATTTATAACAATAGACATAGACTTATAGGTGTCAATGAAAAGGCGGAAGTGGGAAGGGAGAGGGGGTAATAGGGCATAATTTAAAAAGGGAGCATTTAATAATGGGCCATCTTTTTAAATTATGCCAATAGGGCATAATTTAAAAACGGAGAATTTAATAATGGGCCATCTTATCTTACTAATACTATAAACGCAGAAGTTTGTATGGATATATGTGTGTTTATTACTCTTTCACGCAAAAACTATTGAATGAATTTTAATGAAACTTTACAATAATTTAGCTCATACATCAGAATAACATATAGGCTTTATATAATGGTAAGCTCTGGCGTTATGAAATTTGAATAAATGAAAATGTGCATATTTCGTATATTTTGGCGGCAGGGAGGAAAGGTAGGGGTAAGGAGAACGGGGGTGGTGGGGTTCGCGGAGAAGAAAGAGACGAAGGAGGGGAAAGGCGGGGAAGATGAAAGGGAACGGGGACGCACGGGGAAGGAGGTGCAGGGAGAATCAATTTATTTTTTTGAATGGCATTGCAACGCATGCCGGGGGCCATCTAGTAAAAAAAAATTTTTTTGATTATTTTCGAGTGTAATACTTAAATTCATATTTATGCTCTTTCTAATTTCTAAGATTTCTACTTTGTCTGAATGAAAACCAAAATTAGAACGTAATAACTCCATTTGAATTAAAATGGTGTCATAAAATAGTTTGCTGTGTTTGACGAATTTTTTAATTTATTTTTTATTTCTGTGGTGTTTTCCGTTCAAAAACTTTGTTTTTTCCTATTATTCAATGGAAATTTATAAAATGTTTTTAAAAAAAAAACAGATAATTTACTTACATAAATTTGTTTTATTATTTAACTAGCAGACCCGGCCACACATTGCTGTGGCTAACGAAACACAACGCCCAACCTTTGTAAACAACGCCATCGGTTGATTTGCATACATATCAAATCTACACCACCCGCTTGCCGGGTCCGCTGCCAGAATTAAATATTTGAATTTCTCAGCTTTTCTCTCCTGTAATATGCATGTATCCTTCCTCTTGAATCACTCTATCTATTGGTGAAAACCGCATGAAAATTCGTTGCGTAGTTTAAAAGATCTAAGCGTACAGACAGCGGGAGCGACTTCATTTTATACTATGAAAAGATTTCTCAATATACTTAAAGCTTACGAAAAAAACGGTTTTTTACGAATTTTATCCTTAAAAACATGGTAAAACGTGATTTTTTTACCCCTTAAACGTATGACGACCGGCGTAGTCCAGCGGTAAGGCTCTTGACTAGCATTCCGAAGGTCGCGGGATCGAATCCCGGCGTGGCAAATAAATTTTATTTGATTAATTTGTGTTATTTCACAATTTATTAATTTAAAAATAATATAAAGTGTATTTGCGGTATGTTCCAGAGTGGAAGATACTCTCAGTATAGCCCTGGTGTAAGACCACCATTCAGAATTGAAACGTTGCTTGAAATGGCTTTGGCCGTGTTTGGTGGCCAGATATGAATAGCCAGGTACTTCCCACCTTTCTCTTCCCCTTCTCCTTCCCCTCTCTACTACCTTCACCCTCACAACATACCTTAATTGGGGAAGCCATAGTCTCACTGGCTCCAGACGGGAGCAGTTGGGACTCATGCGCGGTATTCATGTAAAAAAAATATAAAAAAATATTTTTGCCACATAGCATCACTGATACATAGTGCGTTGAATTACAGTCTCTCTGCCTACCCCTCCAGTGAAACGACGTGATGTTTAGTTAGTTGCTAAAGTTAGAATAGCCGATGTAATGCACTCTAAACCTTAAACCATCGGTTCCCAACCCTCCACTCATCAAGCAAGCGCGAATTTAGCCACACAGTTCCTGTGCGGGTGTGATAAGCCCCCCCCCCCTGGTTTGGGGGTGGGTCAACACGGGAAGGGGGTCCCCCAAGTTGGGGTAGTAAGTAATATAAGGGTGTCATCTGCCCTGAGCGCCACCTGCGCCAGGAGATTTAGCTTGAATGATCGGGGCTCGAGGAAGGTTTGCGTTTTCAAAATAATTGATAGAACTTAAAAGTAACTACCAACAAACTTGCACAATTATGCCAGTTACCGATTTGATTTGTTCTTATCAAATGATATTCACAATTTGAAACACCTAAACCTAAACACATTGATTCCATATTAATTAATTAAATAATGTAAATATTAATGAATTTCTATAAGTAATTATTAATTATTTTAAATAGTTATTATTAATTAATTAAAATAAGTTATTATAATTTTATTAGATCAGCTCCGCACAAGAGGCTACGAGGAAAATAATTTCGCTCAGGGCCTGTGTCATCTTAGAGGATGCTGATGTTGGAATGTTTTTTTTAAGAAAGGGAGGAGAGGAAGTTCTGGGAAGGAAATATGTATGAGGGGTGGGCGGAATCTGGGGGTCATTGCGTCCAGGAGTGTCGGACGTGTAAATCCATCCCTCCAATCGCGGTACAAGGGGATGGGTGGAGAGATTGCGGCGGAAAGGATAAAATACTTCCCTCAATCGATCTCTCTCGATCCAGCCAACCACGCGGCAGGTGGGCAGACGCATTGGTTGCCAAGACCTGGACAAACCTCACCCCATGAACTCGGGCGCTCCTGCTAAGTCATCAAAGTGACACACTTGGGGTCACCTATGGCAAAGATGTTGGTTATTCAATAAATGGTTCACGGGGTGGCGGTACCCATACCCGCCTCCCAAATACATCATTAGTTAATGCCATTAATAAACTATTAAATCATTTACAATAATTTAATTCGTTGATTTGAATAATTTTATTTATCCACCTTGACTTGTTAATTCTTACAAAATGCAATAAAGTGAATGGTTTCAATTTATGCAAAAAAAATTGCTTGTTTTATTTCATTTTGTAGATTTTGGAAGCAAATATTACAATATTTTCCTATCATAATCTAAAGTTCTTACTTTGCCACATTATACAATAAAATCATTTCTGAAAAGAGGTTCGTAAGAAGGACATTTTGCACTTTGAGTCATTTCCACAGAAATATTTAATTTTTTTAAGGCCTGTAAAAACCCTCGATTATAATAATGGTCAAGATAAAATAAGTCTACCCGCAATATTTAATTAAAAAAATCTATAATATTTCAAAGTGATCAAATTTTCAAATCCAAAACACATTATTATGAAAGTATTACTTCGAAATACATCGCCCTTATGATATTGCAATTTCGATTGAAGTAACTACATCTCCAGTTGATTAGTCAGACATCTCCGAAAAATCGAAATTTGAGTTGAGTATGCAGTTATATGTAAAAGTGTACCCTCTATCTGGTACAATACTAATTACTCATAAACACCACCAAATCAATTATAATGCAAAAAACTTGTAGTAAATTAAACAAAATATTGGGTTTTCTGGGTCACTAATGGGATATTTTAAAATGTCATACTAATGTACTAGACCGTTATGCCTCCCGCTGTTGTTTTATAGCATATTTAATATATAAACACAGACATGTGAAAATAATATTTGATTTATGATGAACATTTGAATACTGCTTTCCTAATTATCTCAAAACTTAGTATTTGAAGATGTCTGACTAATCAACTGGACGATCGATACATATATTTCTCTTGCTGAAATTTGGCTAACTGTGCCCAATAAGCATTTGTCCTAAAGTAAAATCGATTTTATATAAAGACTTGAATAACATAAAAACCATAAAATTACTATACACGTCTTTGGTTAGAAGTCAGGTTGAATACAATTCGAGCATTTGGTGTCCTCATTTCAACTCTCATTGTTTACAAATTGAAAAAATTAAAAATAAATTTTTACGCTTTATTGATTTCAAAATTAGTTTTCCTATTATTGAATTGAATTCTCGCAGTAAACTTAACTTATCGAAATTATCTGAATGGCGAATAATATTTGATCTCCTTTCATTATACAAAAATTGTTCGTTCAATATTGGACTGCCCGGACGCCATAATTTTGTTATCTTATACATAAACCTCCAAAATATACTAGGCGGAATATTTTATTCTACAACAATAACTTCGCTACGAATTCTGTGTTAGAAATAAAACATAGATTGCGCAATGAACTAACTGATGTCGCTGACATATTTAATTTAAATTTCGACACATTTAAAGCCACATAAGTCCACCACTTTTTTTGATGTAAATAATAAATGAGAAATCATTTTATTTTATTTCGATTTTCTTTTGTTTGTTTTTTTTTATTGTTCGTATTCCAGATGTAAACACCGAGTAATTAAGTAGAAATTAATTGATTTGATTTTTTTTAATGTTTTTGTTGCTCGTAGGTATATGAATTGTACGTACGAGTTCTCTAAAGTCATCCAAGTGGATTTAGCATAAAAGCTGGTTCACATTGAGCTATAAATCTGCGAGCAGATATCTGTTGATCTGTTGATTCGCGAGCGCTTATTTTTGTCCTTTCACACGAGGCTATCAAATATTTCTTCCTGTGGTAGGAGAGGGGGTCAGTCGAATTAGGGAGCGGCAACGGAATGCATATTTTTTGTACTGAAATCTGTCAACTTGGCATCTGTCATCCACGGGTCTAGGCAGCTCCGTAATTACAATGACCCCCTCTCCTGTTTTAGTCGGAGAAGGGGAGAGTTATATTCTGACATATCGCCTCTGGAGCGGTTACGTCTGAGATGTGTATTGTCCATGATTGATCTGCCCTTAAAAACGCTTAGGTGTGAACGGTCTGAAGGGATTGTATGGAGAGCGTTATTTGGCGTGCTATGATCTTTTATATTTGATAGCTCAATGTGAACCAGCTTTTAGATATATTCTTTTTTTATTATATGTTTGTTATGCTTGCGTTAGGTTATGCTTTATTTACTTACTTTGTAATCTTTTTTTATTTATGTTATACTGTTGTTATAATTGACATTTGTATTTGATATGTAAAAGCCCAATGGGGCGTCAGTAAATATATAAATAAATAATTTTGTATCAATTTAAAATTGCGATTAAAATGGATTATAATTACAAGGACGCCATTGTCAGATTGCCAGCCAATCGGGTAGGTCCGCCATTGTGGCCCAGACAAAAACCGCCAATAGGAGTGTGGTGGTCTCTGAAATACGGTCCGCACAAAGGTGGACAGAGCTCCCGGCTCCCGGCGCCCTGTCGCCCTCGCTGTTCGGTTTGCGGCCCGGCCCGGCCCCAAAGCGGACCGCAGCCCGCAGATTGGCGCACATGGATATCGGATAAGCACACTGCTGGATACTGGATGTAGACTATTTATTATTATATGTGGCTCAGGGGGTACCAACTTACATTGTTTTAGGTAGTTTGGGCCGCGCGTTGCCGCAAAATATAGGAACGTAAATTGAACACACATGCTTACAGGGCGACCTGTACTTGATGCAAAATTTTATTGACCCAAGGCGGTACACAACCCTAATAATTTTTGTTTGCTCAAAACTCACATTTTAATAATTTCCGGCGAATTCATAACTAAAATAACTTTTTTATTCCAACAAACCCCTGGGGATGTAAGTTCTTTATATTTAAAATAAATAAAAACAATACCCTTCCATTCATATATTTTACGTACAACTATGTAAAAATTTTATAGCAAGTTTTTCAACTACAAAGCTAGCGGTAAGCACCAGATTTTATTTTTCTAGACGATAAATTAATAACTTCGGGAGGGATTCATAAATAATCATCTTAAATATTTATACACGTTCTTCAGTATTAATTAAAATGAACGCGGCGGAAAGGTCGAATCTCCAGGCCCGCTACAGCGAATTCGACCGTACGTCCGTCTAATACGCCGTGCCGCGGGCGTATGTTTGTTTACACGCTTTCTTCACTTACGTCGTTAAGATTCCCACATTATTTGTCTTCTTCTTCTTTTCTTTGATAGAGCAAATTCGACAGTAGGTCCGTCCAATACACGGGTCGAAAGTCGCAATTTGTGTACACGGCTCCTTTACTTACGTCATTAAGATTCTGAATATATTTTAGGGTATATTGTGGTCTTAACCCTTTCTACTTCAACTTTTTTTATATATTATGCCAGCTCTAAAATCTCAGATTGGTAAAAATATGAGGAAAAATTACGTCATGTTCATAAAATTATAAAAAAATTATTTTTTGGTAAGGCTGTAAATATGTTAAGAAATATATATTTATTATCATATAAGATGTTAACCCCTCTTTTGCTGGAAGCGCAAAAATGTTGGCCTTTTTTATAAATGCGATTTTAACCCTTATGTATCAAGAAACAGTATGAAGGACGAGATCAGAATCGCTTACGCCAATACCATTCTTGACGTAGCCAATAGTTGCATTCATATTGCAACACTAGAATATTTTTACATGGATAATCTATGACTTAGCAGCTCAACTTTTACAACTGTCAAAAACGAAAAAATCGTCGTTTTATGTTTTGAAATGCTTATAAAATGCTTATTTATTTGCAAACTCCTTTGCAATTGTGTTTTTCATGTTGGGTATGTATTTAGATTAGTGTAGAAATAATAAAATCAGTTAACATTTGTGTATATATATTTTTTGACACATTATTACCAAAATGGCAGATTTTTCAATCTTTTTTTTTTAGTTATTTAGCTATTCTGGAAAAATCTCTTACAATATTATCACGCAATATATATGAATACATATATATGAGTTACATTATCTGGTTAACAGAAAACAATCGCAAAAAAACAATTCCTTTGTTTTATATGGATATTTAAACAAAATTCAGAAAGGTAATTTCAGCACGGTTTTTCGAAATACGGCCTGTATTTGAGGGGTTAAGTTCTAACTGAACTGATGAAAAAAGAAATAAAAGCAGAATTTGCATATTCTAATCTTTATAATTTTTTACTTGTAGTATTTTAGAAAGCAGTCGCCCAAACGCATAAAACTATGTACATCTATTTTATGTAGTTTTTGGTTCCACGACAGTTGGTCCCCTGACAATTGGTCCCCGCGAGCGTGGACGAATGAACGAGGTGTAACGAAAATATAACGATGCAAATACACCCAAGAAAGACATGACACGACCAAGTGAATCAGATACTTGAGTCGGGCCATGTCAAGAGTCAGAATAATAGAAGAGCATGTGTGAGACGATGTATGAATGTAAACGAGGCAAGGAGTATGTGCCAAGGCCGAGTTGTTTAACGGTCCATCCTCTCTGCCTACCCCTGCGGGAAACGGTGTGATGGTTAGTTAAGCCGCCGCTATCCGAATTTCAACCGATTTCTTACATATCTCCCTTAAACATTTGAAGTTTGTAAGCTCTTAAAAAAATATATGTTATTTTTGAAGATAATATCTAGATACGTTCCACGCCGAAACGCAAATTGTATGAAATTCCCTCGATAGAAAAAAATCGCAAAGTATGCTCCGAAAATTATTTAAAACAAATCTATTTCTATTATTTTACAAGTTATATTTGTGAAAAAATTCACAATGTTTCTTTAAATGATACTTAAGATACCTTCCACGAGATTTTTGCTCTATTTTAAACGAGTCATCTTTTATTAAGCATTTTCCCAATTTTCGCATCAATTTTGTCATTTAAAATATTGGCGCGCTCTGTCCAACATTCGTTATTACATATCTCTCCAAATTCTTCTTTTTGGGCCGGGAAGCGTCGCCTTAATTAATTAGTTAGTTAAAAATAGATCGAAGTTGCCCCGTTTTACGCTGCCTACATACTCGTACCAAACAACAAAGACTTATTAATAATTTTACTCCAAACAAATCCTCGTGGAATATTCTAGAATAACCTAGTACCTGCTTGTAGTTGTAGGTTAGGTAGTGCCTAAGGCTTTCCGGAGGTACAATCAAAACAGGAGGTTCACCTACACCACGTAGGCTGTGCCACCACAAGGCGGCATTCCAGAAACTGTCAATTGCACGCGCCACGCGCACGACAAGAACTATATAATAGGGTGCCCACCAACACTGTAAGCTCAGAGGCCTTGGATGTCTAAACCTTTTTGATAAGTACGTATTTTTATATATAGTTATAGTCTTAGAGCAGATCCTTGAAAAATTACGGATTGGTACAAATATCTTTAAATACAATTTTTTGTTTATTTCCATTCTTGAACATACATTTAACATACATACATGGTTTACATACTTATTTACTTATTAATATTATAAATGCGAAACTGCTCGAGTTTGTTTATGATCTTTTCACGCATTAACCAATAAAAAGACTTTAAAAATTCATTCACCAATAGAAAGCTAAATTATATGCGAAGACTATAGTCTGTATATGATGGCAAGCTCTGGCGTTATGAAATTAAAAATATCACTATATTATATTTGTTATACGTTTTCTGTCGCTAACAAAAGCGAGTTTTTGCTAACGTCAGAAAAAATCGTTTCCATGGAAACGATGTTGATATATTTGTGGGCTCTAAGCTGGTAGGTACTCAGCCCCCTGGTCAGCCACTGCTCTAGAAAATTTAAATATTAGAATATATTTTGTTTTTTTTTGGACAAGCTTCTGTTTTGGAATAAATGTCAGATAAGAGTTCCTACATTAAAAATATAATTTGTAAGGATTATAAAGACTGAATAATGAATAGTTTAATTTTTTAATATAGTAACAAACTTCCAAATATTTTATTAAAAATAAACATCCGAAATATTTGTAAACGCATAAATTCCGAACGAATGAACAAAATTGGATAATTCTTTTTTTCTTTGAGCTATAGCTTTATGAAATTTAGGTGACAGGCGAGATGTTTGAAAACTGAATGTAAGGGAATGAATGTATGGAATGCGGGAGGGGTGGGGAGGAGGGGGGATAATTGATAAGTTCAACCGCTACCGTAATTTCCCGTAATACCATGCGAGCGAAGCCGCGGGGAAAAGTTAGTAAAATACAAAGCACAGTAAAGAAATTGCTCACATTTATCTAATACTTACTTACTAATAGTACTTAGCATTGCCAGGGCTTTAGATCGTGTCTCTAATTTTAGATCTGAATATATTTAACTCATTCAGATCTAAAAGTAGTGTAACTAAACTCACAATCAGTGATTCTACCTTTCTAATCTACTGTTAAAAAATTATGTTAAATAAAATGAAAGCAAACCACTTTCAATCAAATTTATGTCATTAAGGAGGTACCTTGACTACAGTGCTTCTTCGATTTAAATTTTTTTTTTTATGAACATTTTTTTTTTTTTAAAGTGGTTTACTGTGTTCTATACATTCAGTGTCGTTGCACTTTACCTGGCAAAAGAATATTTGACAGGTAAATTTTAGTGGCCGGCCTACAATTTTTTTAGTACCACTTTTAATTTTTAATTTTAAACTCTTATTTGACAGAGTATATATATATATATCATATGTTTGTAAAAACACGTATAGGCGTATAATATATATAAATAAATAAATTATTGTTGCAGTGAAATATATTATATGTATAATTAAATCTGGTTGCTAGTAAACAACGCTTTTTTAAAAATGGTAAAACGCAGAAAATAAAAATAAGTTACGGATTCTGACTTGACAGTCTAAGAAATTTGGATACGTTATTTTTTGTGTGAATATCGCACAAGAGTCCCAACTGCTCCCAACCGGCTGGAGCCAGTGGGTCAACTGCATCCCCAATTAGGGTACCTTGTGAGGCTGAAGGTAGTGGGGAGGGGAAGGAGATGGGGGAGAGGAAGGTGGGGGAGTACCTGGCTTTTCAGATCTAGTCACCAAACACGACTAAAGCCTTTTCACGCAAGTTTTATTTCTGATGAATGGTGGTCTTACACCAGGGCGATACTGAGAGTATCATCACACCTTCGTTTTAGTGGGAAAAATTAATGGCACAACGAATAATCGACTCGAAAACCAAAACTCAAAAAGCAGGGCATTTTTTCTACCGCGCATAACATTCCACGCTTCAAAAAATATAGGCCACTCGACCAGCCAACTATAGGCAGGGGCTACCAACCACCCTCCGTGGTCCGAGGCTCGAGGCAGCGTGGAGATCGCTGGGAGTCGCAGGATATCTAGTTTCTTCAGGTATCTTGGAGTTCCAATATAGGAGGGTTGCAATCGTACTGAGGTAAAAGTGGCGGAACAATATTTACGATGTGCTTTATTCTACATATTTACTGTAATGTCACGCTACTGCCCATTTAAATGTTTCAATAAATATATAATTTTAAAAAAAATTGTGTGCAATTCACACGCGGTAGAAATGAAACCATCAGGAAACTAAAGTAGATAAGAGTGGGGAAGCTACAAAGCACCGCACAAAGTGGAGACCGATTATTTTAACTCATTCTTTCGCAGGCTAAATCCTGTAGACGTATGCGTTTGTCTCTTTTCAGTCTCGCTTTTTCGTTTCATTGAGTTTCAAATCACAACGGTGTTAAAGAAAATTTCGCTTTAATAAAACATCTTCGTGTAATACCGTGCGTAATTATAAAATTTAAATTGCAAACTAAATGCTGCAAAATTGACAATAAAACCATTCAAGTGTTCTAGTACGATGATAATTTTTGCTGGTGAACTGGTGGATTCGTATGCAGATTTTTTTAAGTTTAAACCGGTCAAGTGTTCAGAATGCAATATAAATTTCTCTTTGCGGATTGATTTGCTGATGCATTTCGTAGGAAACCATTCTATAATGCTGCAAAAATTGGAGGAAAAGCATTTGCATGTTCTAAGTGCTAAAAATGAATACTTGAAACTTGCACATAGATTTGCTATTAAATGAAAACCAGTTTTGTGTTCGGAATGTAAAAAAAAAATAATTGTGAATTCATCTGTTGATGTATTTCTAAGGACCATTCTCATGTTCTGAGAAAAATTATAAAATTCTAGTTAATAAAATTCAGAAAAATTAAAAAAAAAACATTTGCTTGCTCCGTGTGTTACAATAATTTAAGCTGCTTCCGAATGTTCAAAAACCATTCTCATGCTTCAAGTGACTCGTTTAAAAGATCAAGCGTTCCAAGCGCAGTATTAACTGCAGCATGAACTGAGTTGGTAACATTGATGCTGATCACAGTTCGATCGGCGGCTCCATCTTACAACGCTGGATGAGTGAAGGTGAAATTGAACTTGATGTCTAAAGAGCCGCAAACGAGGAGTGGTTTGCCGATCACTGTTATGATTATTATATGAACGATTGGAGTCGAGTTCAGACCTAAAAGAGGTGAAGTGTTGAACGGAAAGGGGGTAGATTTTGATAAGCTTGCTAGAAGATAGGATATTTGTTCAAAGAGGGACAACCAAAAAATATGTAATATAAGGGGTTATGTACAGTTAAGAGGCCCAAAAAAAGGTATTTTTCAAGATTTTTTTCTGAGAATACCCTTATATTTATTAATGCAAATAAACACATATGATGGTAACTTTTAACTTATTTTAACATTTTTGTATTTTTAAAAATAATAATTTTGAAAGCTGCTATAGCTGATCTCCAGAAGCTCCTCTCAAAAAGGGCATCTTACCATATCTCTAGACTAGATCATTTAAAATGAAAAACCAAACGAATTTTGTTAAAGTAATGTATAATCTTCTAATTAATCGAAGGGCAAAGCAAAATGGCGGCTTCTAAAAAAATCGATTTTTGACCAAAATTTTAGCCTTAAATTGTTTAAAAAAAAAAAGATATTGGTCGGTGACAACTGACCTTCGACTTAATAACTAAAAAATATACGTATTAGTGAAGCTTGTGTTGAATTTTGAGACTGATCGGTTCAGCCGTTTCTGAGACATCTTAGTCACCGACTTTAAAAACACAGTTTTGAGAAAAACGCGTTTAAAGTTTGCCTCCTACTTTCAAATGCTATGAAATAATCGCCCGATTGACTTAAAATTTTCTGTGTGTGTACTTAAATAAATGTATATTACAATTCTACAATTAATTCTAACTTAAGGTGAAAAGTAAACTTGCGGTGTCCAGGCTCGCCTAGGTCCGCAGCGGGGCCCACTGTACCACATCTGCGCGGGACGTCCACTTCACATCTCGTCTGCAGGAAATGGAGTGCCCCTCCCTCCCCCTCCTTCCTCTCCCAGGAACCAACTGGGGGAGGGGGTCGCAAGGGGCCCTTGGGTCCTTGGTCTTTTTATGTTGTGGGTTTAAATGAAATGCGTCGAGATTCAATGCTTATAAATAGGAAGTATGGTGAAACAATATATTTTATTCACAATGTTTTTAGTACCCCAGAATATTAATATTATATTTATTACTAAAGATCGCCTGAAATATGTCAAAGCGAAAATAAAACAATATAAATAAAAATTATTTATGTATTTTTATTTTTAACTTAATGAGTAAAAACTCAAATTGTAATATTTAATTAATAAAGACAATTTTAGCGAAACTCAATCAAAATTCTGAAATAGAAAAATCAGAAAAGATACGGTCACATCTGGGACTCGAACCCAGATTTGAGTTTCGCTAATATTGAACATTAATTAAATAAAAATTATGTTTGGCCTTAGTCATTCAAAGTGATAGACCTGCCCTGTCATGAAATCTGAGTATCATTTTAACTACCGAAGAGCGCACATTGAAATAATCGGATCTCGCGAAGAAAAGTTAGAAAGTAAAGCAAAGGCTTGCAGCGCAGTGCATTGTGAAAATTTCTGCGCAGGATCTGAATGTTTACTGCTATACATAGCGACTTTAAAAATGAGTCAGATGGGTAAATTATAACACACTTGTGTCAATTACTTATTACTTCTAACTAAATAGGGTAACCGAATATTCAATTTTGGAAACAAATCTGAACTTTCTTTTTACCCGATTTGGGATTTGTAGTTACGTTTTTTACGCAGCCAGCAATTTGCGCGTCAGTGTAAAAATGACTAGTTTCAATAACTAGTTTAATTCATAACTCCCGCAGTGGAAAGGATGGATTTATACGTTCGTCACTCCTGAACCCACTGATCCCTGAATTCCTACCCAATCCTCATACCCTTTCCTTCCCAGAACTTTCTCTCCTTCTTTTCCCCAAAAATACCTTCTCACACAGCATCCCCGTACACGACATTGGCCCCGAGGCAAATTATTATCCTGAGGGTCTCCTACACGGAGTTAATGTAAAAAAAAATCATGGTTTTTTTATAACGTTAAATTACCAATAATCCTCATATACCTAAATGAGGCGTAATATTTTTATTAAAAAATAATTATCATTGAAAAAGAAGATAAAGACAATAATCTAAACGAAAATAAGACGAGATCGGTAAGACAATAGATTCTCAAGTTGCGACCGTTACCTTTTTATTTTTGTGTCTTGTTCTCTTTCATATTTTCGTTTATATTATTAGCGTTATGTTAACTTAATAAAAACCCAATGTATGAATCAGAATTTTTTTTTAGTTTTTTTTTTTACTGTAACATACCTAAAATTTTGTTTTACTTAGTTTTTGAAGATCAAATCAGGTAGGTGACGTCCCCCATTCTCCATACACTGAGTAAACCGATTTCTGGCGTTTGACATGACTTGCCAGCATATCAGACGTTATTCTGGCAATTTCTTCCTGGATGTTGGTCTTCAAATCTTGTAGGATCCTCGGACGGTTCACATTAACACAGGATTTCATAAAACCTCATAGAAAAAATCACAAGGGACAAATCGGGAGAACGGGCCGGCTACTCCAAATCGCCGCTAATTGAGATGAGGCGCTCTGGGAACAAAACATGATCACGGAACATCCTTTCGAAAAGTAGGCCTCAACGGCAAACGCACGCTCCTCACTGTTCCAACACATGATGGCGACTAAATTAAGTGGGGACAAAACTTTATAGTTCCGCCTCTCGAACGAGGTCACTAGCGCTCCGCTACATCAACCGACTGAATTTTAAAAAAGGAAGTTATGCTGTCGCACCCTGTATTATTATGATGAGAATAATCTTCGAAAGTTATAAAAATATAGTTGTTTTTGCTGATTGTTATTTGACTGGTAATTTTTTTCTGTAATATTCATTGTTGTCACGAAGTTAGTTTTATTTATTTTATGTTTACGTGTTGGAATTACTTTGCACGCAGGACTGTATTTCGAGGACTCGGGATCCTGGCAGTAGGGTAGGGAGGAAGGCCCGGGGTGGAGGGGGATTGGGGTGGTATGGTAGTGACGCGTCGCTATTAATTTTTGCGCCGACAATGGAGCGACTGGTCGTGGCGGGAAGTCAAATTCCCCGACATTTCGAGTGTTCTCGAAGGGTGGCTGGGAGGGGGTGGTGCTTGGGGGAGTGGGAGAGGTAGTACAACTGCTCCTGTTGAAAACTTCCGCATTTTCTTGTAACTACTTGTAATACACCAGAGGTCGACAACTCATCACTCAAAAAGGCGAAATATTGGCAATACAAAGTTACTATCGCACCGAGAATCATTAATTTAATAACCAACACCTCTACTACAGATCACTCCAAGTAGCGTTCCAGCTTGGCTGATTTTCCGGCGTCTCTTCAAGACCCATGTTCACTCCTCCCTCTCTTCAAAAAGACCCTCCACACATACAGCGGGAGCTGTATGTACGCTTAGTGAAGATTAGTGAAATGTTTTTAAAATTTACTTATTCAAAAAAAAAATTTTGTTCTTTGAAAACATTTTCAGTATTATTTCCCTCGCTATGTTAGTGATTTATGTCCCTGCGTCATGGTGGGTTGCATTTAAAACGCGTAATTCGTCGAAGAGCAGCACTTAAGTAGCCAAAGATTCGCATGTGGCTCGAGAACTGTAGTGCCACCTCTGTAATAGGATAAACTAGACTATAATTGCCCGCAACTAATTTAATTAAAGAGCCCACTCTCACTTTGACTGTCGTTTTCTCACAAATGTAGGTAAATATTTCACCGAAATCTTAACAAATTATGCCTGTATTAGTTTAATGAAAAACTACAAACTGATGTATCGGCAGAAACAGCTATTTTAAGACCCGGTAATACTGACTCAAAAAGAAGAAGAAGGAGAAATATGTAAATAAAAACGTTAGTGGAGCGCGCTAATATTAAAAACGATAATATTTAAGCGAAAATTGTGAAAATGTTTGATAAAACACGACTCTTTTAAAATGGAACAAAAATTTTGTGGGGAATGTCTTAATCAGCATTTAAAGAAACACTGAATTTTTTCGTACAACTTAAAAAAACGTGATTTTAATCATTTTCAGAGCATACTTTGCAATTTTTTTAAGTGAAACTTCTTTAGCCCTGTTAGTGATTTGAAATTCAGATGAAATGGAAATGCGTCACTAAAATTTGTTAATTGACAGGTCTTCGGTTTTAGGGCTATAGCGCAGCTAGGGTAAGGCGCTTGACAAATCTCAGCGGCCAGAGAGACAGACATCAGCGAACGGAGGTTCGAATCCTACGAAATCCAAAAAAATTAACATTTTTATTTTTGTGAAATCAATATCCGATCTTCAAACCACTTTTAAATAAACAGGCAGAAGAAAATAAAGCGACTTTCTAGTTTCACCGCGTGTGAATTGCACACTCTGATATTTTTTCTGTAATTGCTAATTGTAAAATCAAGCAGATCATGATGCGCCTCAGGCCACATATTCGGCTTTAAAGTGTGGTCACACACATTATTAGGCGATCGAACAAATAAAAAGTTGTGTGCCAGTAATAAGATAAAAACAGCTTTTTCTGAAAATGACAAAATTTTCCTAAAAATTTAAAATTGCTGTAAATGTTGACCGGTTGGAGATAAATTTGCATATGTATATATATGTTCTAAAAGGGAATTAAATTCTTTACAACTTCTTCCTGAGGAATTTCTCTCTCTGATGAATATTTTAGATGATATGAAGAAATGTTTGATGAAAAATGATTTTTTTCGAAAATATCTACGTTTGTGGAGCGTGTAACTCAAAAACGGCTGCGAATTAGAAAATTACACGTAAAAAAATATTATAGATAATTTTATGAGCTTTTATTTATTTTAATAAAATTTTACCCTGCGACGCACCGTTTTTGAGATATAAGCGGAAACCCAAAAATTGGCCCACCCCTACCTCGGTATGTTCACACCCTAAGCACCCTGAACAAGTTTCTGAAGGAATCGCTTAGGTACCTGATTACGCATTCTACACCTCCTTGACTGGATTATTTGTTTATTTATTACACACCCTAATGGGCTTTTACATTCTTTGTTTATAAATTAAGTATCACAGTACTTTTAAATACTTTAAAACTAAAACAATAAAGAAAATATAATTTAATGAAAAAAAATTTGGTTGTCTGTAAAGTCGGTTTACGGACGATAATTTTACGTGATAACGTCATATAATAACGATGGAGTGGAAGAGGATAGATGCGTCATAAGCCGAACGCTTGTTCCGCGTTCTCGCTTGTACGCTCGGCTCAGGCGGAACGTGACAATGAGTCATGCTTTTTCGTGCATGCAGCCAGCGTTCATCGATTTATAAGACGTTATCACGTAAAAAAAAAATGTAACAACGATAGCGTATAATAAAAAATAAAATACATTGGTTAAAATGATAAGAAGTCACACATAAAAAGATATTCAAAACAAAAATTGCAAAAATTATCCACGTCTATTTGTGTCTATATTTATAAAATAATTGGAATAAACAATGTTTCTACAGGTTTTTCTTGAGGTGAAATATATTATCTCCTAGATCAGAATATTTATTTCCGAGATTGTGAAGACTCGGAATCGGGGAATTTAGGTAAGAGAGTGTCCTGGTGTTGTTAAAGGAAAAGGGTAGTAAATGTCAGCAAGATCTTTTAGGAATATGGATGTTGATTAATTGAAGTAATTCAGGACAGTCCATTTTGTAATGCAGTATTTTTTGTAACAATATTAAATCTGTGTTAATTCTTCTTTCTGAAAGTTTTAATAGGGACATTTTATCCAGTAGGTAATTATAATCATTATTTTGTACAGGAATATGGAAATTGTAGTTTATAAACCTCAGGAACTTATGTTGAATCTTTTCAATGCTGTCGGAATGAATATTGTGAAATGGAGACCATAACGTAGAGTTATACTCTAGTTGGCATCTGACAAGGGTTTTATATAATATTATAATTGTGCCTAGATTAATGAATACAATTATATAGAAATGTGGGGAAAATCAACGCCCGTACGAATCTCATCTTGATGTTATTCATTATGCATTATTTGCATGACATATTCGGATACATAATCAATATCCTCCGAGTGATCATTTAAAAAATCCATATGATAAACCTGGCAACCCTCGCAACTTTCGTTTTCCAAGTCTCGTTCGGAATTTGAAAGTTTGAAATTAGAATAATTTTCGGTCCGGCCGGTGTGTGTGATATCAACCTGGTGCCTTTTGTTCGTAAAATAAAGAAAAACACAAGAAAAGAAACGTGGGCGTGTTTTGTGATATAAAAGTCAGACCATTCTTTGCTTGATTTTAAATTCGTCTTTTACGTAAAGTGTCTATTTTGATTATTGCGGTATATATTTGTATTTACCCATTTTGAAGTGAGAACTTCTTTAGTACCGTTGTGATTTGAAACTCGAAGAAACGGAAACAGCGACACTAAAAAGAGACAAACACGTACGTCTACATATGGGATTTAACCTGCGAGAGAATGAGATAGTATAATCGGTCTTCACTTTGTGCGGTGCTTCGTAGTCTCCCCATTCTTGTCTATTTTAGTTTTCTGAAGGTTTCACTTCTACCGCGTATGAATTGCACACTCTGATTTTATTTTTATTTTAACCGTAAAATTTAATCTACCTAGATTATCTAATCCTAATAAAACATTTGCAGCAACTACAAGATTTCTTATTTTGACTTAACATTTGTGAAGATCGATTTTACAAAATAGGCTTTAAATAGGTAAAACAGGCTACAAGACTACAAAAATATGATTATTTTTAAAACTATTCAAATATATCCAATGTTTTTGAAATTTCATTCAGTAACACCATTCCTCTTGTTATACTATGCTGTGTCAGAACATAAGCTCAGCTGTGTGGTATCTTGGACGAGTCATGGTGACGACTACTGCTGAAGTTTTTATGCATTCCAGAATGAAAGATACTCTCCAGTATCGCCCTTGTGGAAGACCACCATTATGATTTGAAATGTCGCATGATATAGTTTTAACCGCATTTGATGACTAGATCTGAATAGTCAGGTACTTCCCCGCCTTCCTCTTAACAATCTCTTTGCCTTACCGACTCATTTCAAACTCACAACGTACCCCATTTGGGGATGCCATATGGGATGACTCACTGGCTCCAGACGTTTTACTTATTCACCTAAAAAATGAAAAAATAAATACGATGTCAGGCAGTCCAAGAAAGACGGAGCTCGTGCTAAATGGGATAAAACCAAGTTGTACTAATTCAGTGGCGACATCGTATTCCATTATAATGTGAAGAAGACATTTCTAGTGTCTATTGTATATTCAGTGTTTCTGCCCCAACTTCGCTACTTTCCGATATCGGTCATTAGAGCGACGCCGGTAGCAGACTGCCGCCGACAACTCTTCTGTTACCCGGTAGGTAGGTACTTGATACTTGGGTAGGTACTTTCTTACAGGGCCGGATTGGGCCAACTGAACTCAAGGACTTTCGTGCTCACTAGAGAGATAAAATTTTGGAGTGAGCTGTGCCTCTAATTCCTTGATTTTGCTAAAATTAATCATGTGTAAATTAAATTCTGTGCCCCAATATACATGAAAAAACCGTCGACTTTGTGCAGAAATGGGCAGTCCGTTTGATAGATTCTCCTGTCTTAAACGAATTTCAATCTTTAGAGCATACCATGCGTCGCATGGGAATGATATTATCCTTGTTCTACGGGTATTTAAATGTAAGACGCACCGCGGAACTGGCGTCAGGAAACATGCCAAACACACGCCCAACGTTTGTAAGCAGTTGATATTTGTTGTATGAGAACAGGTCACTTCATTCTTGAGTTCAACGAGCAAGGCTGTGAAATTTTTTGCTGGACTTTGTGTTTCCTACCTCCTACGACATGTGTCTCGTCAAGGCGGACGCCGCTAATGTAAAAAAGCACATTTGTACGTCTTGCTATCCATATATTCCTGGACATTTTTCTTCAGCATCTTATTTAGAGGGTGTCTATTCACTTTCTTTAGCTAGCTCTAGGTATCTATGTCTGCACACCGTATAGAACAACGGGAAAATCGCCCGTAAAAGGTATAGAAGCCCGGACGAGTTTCGTCTTGGTGGTCTACGTAATGCCTTTGTCTTTTGTAATGAAAATTCTTATTCTGAGTGGCATATCCGTACTGAGGCCTCCCAACCAGCCAACCTCTTCACAATCTCCTTTGTCACTTATGCGTTGTTCGCCTAACTGAGGTCTCTAACTTGGAGATAGTCATAGCTACTGGCTAATTAGAAGAAGGTGGAGAATGCGCTGGATTGACCAAGTTTACGACGAATCGGTTTTCTGTATGAAAATCAAAAAATATGCTCCGGATAAAATGAAGCTTTTACTAGCTTTTCTATGTATTGGAAATACAATGAAATTATTATTTACATAACAAAAATATAAGCGTAAATCACTAAAAAAATGTTTTTTCATGACTTAACTATGAAGTAATATAAGAAACCATTTTTTAAAAATACCCCTTTATGGCTAAGACTATTTTTGAGGTTTTGTATGTTCTAACTTTTTTTAATTCTTATAAAATTATGCACCAAATTAATAAAAACCACTTTTTCGCTTACTTGCCTCGTGCTAATACGACGCTCAATTTTAAAATTTGGCATGAGAATCAAATATTTCTAGCCATTATATTCCTTTTACGAAGAAATGTGGATTTAACGTAAAAAAATCGCTTTCTGCTAAATTAGGCACGCTTTTCAAGGTCTTATTATTAATATTTGTTTCCAAGCCCGCCCCTGGGTATTTCGATACTCCGGGTGATTGTGGGTAGGTACTGTTCGTGGCGGCCATTAGTGCGAAGTTTGGAAAACTGCCGCCGCCGCAGATGGCGTCTCGTTAGTGAAGACATCACTCAACATCTAAATGTCCTACGAGATGGGACGTCTACAGGGTGCTCCTGCCTCCTATCCTCTAATTTTACATCGAAACCTTCATATATAATAAATAATTTGTTTGGAATGACAGCGCCTCTAGCGACAGAATCGTAAGCTTCGTCCATACAGTCAAACAAACCATTTCCAACTAACAACCTTAAAAACTAACCATCACACCGTTTCCCCGCAGAGAGGACAGACCGCCAAACAACTCGATCTTGGCACACACTCCTTGCCTCGTTCACATTCATACATCGTCTCATACATGCTCTTCTATTATTCTGACTCTTGCCATCGCCCCACTCAAGGGCAACGAACTAAAAACCTAAAGAGCATGAAGTTATTTGGAACTATAATAATATATTCGGACGTTATTTCTTGATACTTTTTCACTTTTATCTAGCTCATTCGTCACACGCATCTTGGAGTCTAGGCGAAGGTGTCGGCATTTATTTTACTCAAAAATACCCTCAACACAGCACAGTTGTAAAAAATTACACGTAGGTAATATAAACTATAACTGTATTTTTTTCACATTAGCTCCACACAGGAGACCCTGAGGAAAATGTCATCTTTGGGGGGTGGTGTGTGTCTTTTTAGGAAAGGAAGGAGAGGAAGTTCTGAGAAGGAAAGGGGTATGAGGGGTGGGTAGCAGTGGCGGTCAGTGAGTTTTCAGTGAGTTAGAGTGCTAAGATTGAAAATACGATGTTATTGATGTTGTTGTAGCTGAAAAGGAAATTATTTTTTTTTTAAATTTCGATATTTTATATGAAGATTTTCAGGATGTACTGAAATGTGGAAAAAGTTAAAATTTAAAACAAAAATATTCGTTTTCAGCTACAACAACATCAATAACGTGGTATTTTTCAATCTTAGCACTCTAGCGCACTGAAAACTCACGGACCGCCCCTGGTGGGTAGGAATCTGGGGGTCAGGTGTCAAGGAGTGTTGGACGTATGAATCCATCCCTCCCACTGCGGTGCAAGGCGATGTTCCGAGAGATTATGGGCTTGAGAAGTCAAAGGGACTCCCTCAACCATTCTCTTCCGATCCGGCATGCCATGCAGCTGGTAGGCAGACGCATCCACCGCCAAGACCCGGTACATAAAAAAACCCGTACAAACCTCACCCCATGAACCCGAGCACTCCTTCTAAGTCACTAAATGTAGCGAACTACTTGGGGTGACCTATGGCAGTTGGTTATCCAATACATGGTTCCCGAGGCGGCGAAGTCAGGTACCCATACCTGACTCCCAAATTCACAAATGTCTGACGTATCAACTGGACGATCGATACATCAAAACTGATTCCATGCCAACTAAGAATAAAGTCAACTCAACACCTCATAGAAAAGTCATTAAAAGCTATGAAAAACATAATTTTAAATTAGCCGATAACCCTAAACTAACGTAACCTATTTAACAATGTTTTTTATATATTTCTTTTATCACTCTAAATGACTTATCTGAGATGTTTGGTCTCATTCCGAGTTGTCCGGTCACCATCAAAACTTTATTAACATCTACTGCAATTTTTTGCTGCAATCTTTGAATATTTTAAAGTAATCTGTGTCATTCAATGTGGCAACACCCTGTGAATGACATCATCAGATTGAGATTCGAATTTGGAAGGAATTCGATATTCAAATGTTGACATTCTGTCAGATGACAGTTCTGTTGGGAGCGCGGAGTGGCGGAGTGGCGGAGTGGCGGAGTGGCGGAGTGGCGGAGTGACGGAGTGTGACGCGTGTGTTTATGAAAGATCGAAATGATTGATCAAATAATATCCAATAAGGTTCACTAATGGAAGTTCTCTCTTCGACTTTCGCTCTACCTAAACTATGATTTTTAGTTGTTTTTTCCATGATTTAGAAAAACATGTATTTTCTTAACCGTAAAAATATACGTATACGGTATCCGGAAAATAGTTAAGTATGAGTTAATGAGTTAGTGAGCACATCGACTCAATCCCTATAATAAAATTATTGATTTGGTTCTACGTAGTAAAGTATTTGGTAACCCGCGTGCAATAATAATGTTGTGTTTTGCATTAGTCAGAAGTTCACCGGAATATGCCTCACCAATTTGGAACCCGCCGTACAAACTGTACATCTGTAGCATATAACATATAAAAAAAAAATTTATAAAATACTATCGAGTTCCCGACATGCGTTGCAATGCCACTAATAAAGCAATTGTTTCTCTTTGCGTGTCTTTTCCAATTCGTCCTGTTCCCTTTCCATCTTTCCCGCCTTCCCTACCATCCCCTTTCCCCTCTCCGACATTCAATATATTCAGTCCCGGTACATTCAGATTTTTAAACAGCTCGCGTGCCATCTATTGCAATTTTTTTACAAATTTTCATTTTTCATATATTACAAACATTCATTTTTTTATATTATAAAAACAATCAATCAAATTTGGTACCTTTTTACCAAACTATATTAGGTACCTTTTTTAAATAAATAAATTGTGAGTTCTTCAAATAAATTCATTAGCGTAAAGAGTTTCGAAAACTGAATTTTGATTTAACAATCGGTGGTATGCAAAATATCATTCCCTAATATCGGCATTTTTGACAGTTTTGCAAGAGTTTTTTTAATGATTAAAAAACTTTTCAGATGTATTGTCGTGTGGTTGTAATCATCCAAAAACCTTCGCGGGGTTTTAAAGAAGGTATTTTGAAAGTTTCAAACATTTCCTATGCTTAATATAGCAATACATAGACAACTCATAACTTTATTTATTTATTTCATTTTTATTTAGTAAAATATTTACACATTTATGTACATTATTTATAAAATGTTTTGACTGTCCAACTAGGATGATTCCCGTTTTAGGACAGTCAAATTAGGATAAGTGTGAATATATATGGACCATGATTTATACAAAAAGAGGGAAAATTGAAGAAATGAAAAAAAGAGAAAGAATAAAACATAAAATTGGAAAGTTAAAAGCGTATTAACATATTACTTTAAAAAAAGGGTTTATATGTATAGGTTCTTGAAAAAAAAAGGGTTTAAACATATAGTTCACTTGTGTACGCATGGCATACAACAGTTATTAAAATGATATTATATACGTATATATCCCCAAGCAAGCATATTTTGACTTTTATATATATATATATATATATAGATCTTATCTTTAAATTCAACAATTACTTCGAACGTCGCAAAATTAATATTTATACATTGAATTTTAAATTAAAAACATCGACTCTACCGAACTTCTATCCCTAATTAATTTTAAAATCATTTCAAGATTTAAACGATATATGTACAGTACTATTCCAACATTGCTTTTTACGTTGAATATTTCGCACCTGAGGGATAACAGTGGCACAAGTCAAAAAAATGCATTTTTGAGTTAAGTATGCAGAAATGTTCCTAAATATCTATTCTATTTTCGACAAAAAAGGCACAATTTTAAAAAATGTTATTGTGGCCTTAAAGGCGAATATGCCGTTCTTATATAATAATGTTTTACTCGAATTCAAGCAAAAATAGTGGCACAATGATCTTTGTAACACTATTATAATACTAAATCTGATAAATATTAATAAACTGCTTTTCAACTTTTGTGAAATAATGTATTTTTATTGGTTAAAAAACTGATTCGATAAACTCAAACGAAATATTCAAACTGCTCTCCTCAAAAAAGTGGTTTTTTGAGTTGTGCAATTGTTATCCCCGGGTGCGATTTGGTCTGCGTCAGTCATTTTATGTTTTTTAAGTATTACCTTTAAGACGGTTTTCTGTGCGATTTCCATCTGACCCATAGCTGAGTTCGATTCAAATTTTTCAATTCGGTTTATTTCAAACTTGTAGGGATCACATCTGCGCGGTCGTATGATATGATGGCTACTTGCAACAACCAGCCGCTCCTGAAACATCAGCCTTAAGCTCTGCCATTATAGATTATAGTCTGTGTATGTAGGTACTGTAAGGTGGGGCGGGTTGTGAGTGGCCATGCGGTTAGTTGTGCTCTGGGCCGATAGCGGCGCTGTCGGCGCTTTGTTATGACAGCTGAAAAGGCGGGAAAACGCCACTTTCAAAAGAAAATACGCGAATTCTGCGACCAACCTGCAGTTTAATGGAAAATTAGTTAAGATAGCTTCGGAATTGTGTCGGTACTAGCGCAGACTAGTGAAACATCATGGGAAATTATTGTAGGATTTGTGAGCTGAAAATATTCATAAGAACAATAATTGTTTCACAATCAATGCCTTTCAAATGACGTGAAAAAAATTGACACCTGTCAAAAATTTTGATGAAAGAAGTACCTATTCATTTTAAAAAAGAATTATGAATTATTAAAATGTTTTTGTTACCGATTTTATTGCTTCTCTCAATCTCACAATCAGTTCCAATTTGGAATATCAAGGCAAATCCCATGTCTAGATGTCAACCGGAGTAACCCAGAAACATACCACCGAAATTATTATTTTTAATAAAAGGGGTATTATGACACCGCTCGCCATAGACACTCTTTTCTGTTTAGCCACTGTAGCTTTTTTGATCACATCTTGGCCAATAAGGAAGTTGAATCCATTTTTTTATCAATGTTCACATTCAAACTTAAATACTAGTATTTTATTTTTTTTGTTTAAAGTTCGTTTTCATAATTAAATTAATTCTCCAAGTTAAAATTTTATTAAGCCCGCCAAAACGAGCGGAATCCGAGCGGTAAGAGGCGGGGTGTGTGTGTGACGTCATTTGGGCTCTGAAAAAAACGTTGCTTGGGCATTTTGTATGGAGATTTTTTTTAATTCTTCAATAAGGAATTCCAGAATTTTTTTTATGTCAATGCTAACCGTCTATCATAATTAATGGTATTTAAAAAATACATATATTGATCAAGATTTCATAGTTAAATTAATTTTAAAAGTTAAAATTTTTGTTTCTCCCGCCTAAACTTTTTCCAGCGCGGTATTTATTGCCGATGATTGACAAGTAACAGTTGTCAGGTATTAGATGGGCATTCCGAATCAGCTGTTCGACGTTTGCCATTTTGGAATTCAGAATTGGAGAGTTGCGAAAAAATTGCTATAAAAGCTTAAATTTTGATGCAATATTTTACATTTCTAAGTATAAACTAGTAAGGTTGGCCTCACTGGGGGTCTTACCCGTGCTGAGGCCCTACAATATATATGCGAGAGTTGCTATAAAAGCTTAAATATAGGTGAATTCTATGGCTTTCTAAGGCTATAAGCAGTTTATATGTCTCCATCTTTGAATTCTGATGTGTGACATTTTAAAAGTGGGTGGGTAATTTCAAAATCGAACTCTTAAAAATTTCCGAACCCTCAAGACTAAAATTGATTATAAACTAGCCCCAGCTAAAGGGGATAAGAAAGCTCATACGTTCGTCGTCTACCTTCTCACTGTTCTCAGGCTATCTTGTGTGATAACGAAAAAGACAGAAGATACCAGAATGAAGACGTCACGTACGATCTCACGCTGGAAGCAGTACAATCAACCTCCACAAGATGAACGCTGAACTATCAGTGATAGTACAATATAGGTATAATATCAAGCTGGGAGGACTAGTAAAGGGAGGCTAGTTGGTAGTATTGGATTGGGGTTTGTTGTGTCTGTCGGGTAGTGTTTTGACAGATAACACGGGGCCAGTGCGGCCGGTGACGTGCGGTAGATCAACTCGTCCGTCCACCGGGCGGCGCTATCAGGGTTTTTACAGCCGCAGTCCCTCACTCCCTACTCCTAGTCCTGTCAATACAAACATTTCAAACAGCACAAATTCCGACAGAGCTGTAATTTGGTAGAGACCTTGAGTACACCATTACAAATAAAATACCAAATATCCCCTTCGATCACATTCCCGCTAAAAAAGTTATTCAAGGTCAAAGGTCAAAACCTCACAGGTGGTGTGGAAATGTGTGCATATTATATAGAATGTAACTCCTTCAACCTTTAGAATCGCTATATCTCAGAAATGGTGATTCTTAGGAAAAAAAAATTGAACAATTTTTGTAGATAATTTTATGATCTACAATGTTTGTCTTACATATTTTTCGAAATAACTTACCGTTTACGAGAAAAATTCAAAAACCGAAAATTTTTACCTTTGACCTTTAATAACTTTTTTAGCGGGCATGTGATCGATACAGATATTTGGTGTTTTATTTGTAATGGTGAACCCAAGGTCTCTACCAAATTTCAGCTCTGTCGGAATTTGTGCTGTTTGACCCCCTATTTTTTTAGCTAACTTGACCGGACTATCCCTGATGTCTGCTGTTTACTGTGTGAAACTGGCTTTATATTGCAAATTAGTGTAGTTTTTTTACAATACCCCTTAGCACATAAGAGACCTTGAGGCAAAAAATCCCGCGGGGCCTACGTTATCTTTTTAGATGCTGTGTAGGTTTTTTTTTAAGAAAAGGAAGAAGAATAAATTCTGGGATGAAAAAATGTATGAGGTGTAGGTTGGAATCTAAGGGTCAGTGTGTCCAGGAGTAGCACGTATGAATCCATCCCTCCCGCTGCGGTGCAGGGTCGAGAGAGAGATACATGTCACCCGATGAATCCGGTCACCTTAGGGTTTACGTAGATACACTTATTAGGATGGCAATAAAATAAGGTACCGAAGATTTTTTTAATGTTAATACTGCTCACAAGTTCTAAATCTCTAAACTAGAACTATGGAATGAAGCAAGAAGAACTATGAAACGAAGCAAGTCGAACTATGGAATGAAGCAAGTAGAACTATGGAATGAATCAAGTTGAACTATGAAATGAAGCAAGTAGAACTATGGAATTAGAACTATGAAATGAAGCAAGTGGAAATATGGAATAAAGCAAGTAGAACTATGAAATGATGAAGATAGGACTATGGAATGAAGCAAATAGAACTATAGAATGATGGAGGTAGAACTATGCAGTGAAGCCAGTGGAACTATGGAATGAAGCAAGTAGAACTATGAAATGAAGCAAGTAGTACTACGGAATGAAGCAAGTAGAACTATGAAATAATGTATGTAGAACTATAGAAAGAAACAAGTAGAACTATGAAATGATGTAGGTAGAACTATGGAATGAAGCAAGTATAACTATGGAATGAAGCAAATGGTATTATAAAATGAAGTAGAACTATGAAATGAAGCAAGTAGGTAGTACTAAGGAATGAAGCAAGTAGAACTATGAAATAATGTAGGTAGAACTATGGAATGAAGCAAGTAGAACTATAAAATGAAGCAAGTAGAACTATGAAATGAGGCAAGTATTCGCACGCCGTTGAAGTGAAACCTTCAGAAAACTAAAATAAACAAGAGAAGACCGTTAGGCTTCGAAGCACCGCACAAAGAGGAGGCCGATTATAATATCTCATTCTCTGGCAGGTTAACTCCTACACATGTGTGTGTTTGTCACTTTTTAGGGTCCGTTTTTTGTTTCAACGAATTTCAAATCACATGTATCAGTAAATTGTCCACAAACACATTAATTCAGTGCGTACTGTTGACAGACATATTAATACCCACTGTTTACAAATGAAACCGCTCCAAAATATACATCTATTTGACACCGTTGTGTTATGCTGCATCAAAGTGGTATCAAGTCGTCTTATCTGACCCCGCACAGCTTGAGGGGGCGCTGCGGGCTGGCGGTTTCATCTGGCCCCGACACGAGGTGGTACAACCTGCCCCGGTCCACTCTCCCTGCTGGTCGAACCCGCCCGCGCCACCCACTTCACCCTGGTCTAACTCGCCCCGCGCTTCCCTACTTCCCCTGTTTTAACTAAAGCCTTCTCAATCAAGGCCGGGACACTGAATAAAGTTGTCCTGATATTAATACAAAAATCTCTCTTGAAGGCAATCCTTTAGAAGCGGGGTTATTCGGCATTATATTCACCAAAAATCATTCTCGCTCCAGCACTGAAAACGGACTGGATTCTATTGAAATTAGGTAGGCCAGCGTATGCACTATTTCAATAGTCCATACGCGAGACAACGATCGAATTTATAAGTGACTTTGCTCCATCAGAGGGAAGACATCTACATTTTTAAATTTTTTTTTTTAATATGAAATACCGCACGAGAGTTCCAATTGCTCCCGTCTGGAGCCAGTGAGACTATGGCATCCCCAATTGGGGTATGTTGCGAGGCTGAAGGTAGTGGGAGGGGAAGGAGATAGGGAAGAGGAAGGTGGGGAAGTACCTGGCTATTCAGATCTGGTCACCAAACACGGCCAAAGCTATTTCAACCAACTTTTCAATTCTGAATGGTGTGATAATATATTACAAAATAATTATTTACTATATTATATATAACTAACTAACTAACTAACCATCACGCCGTTTCCCCGCAGGGGTAGGCAGAGAGGACGGACCGCCAAACAACTCGATCTTGGCACACACTCCTTGCTTCGTTCACATTCATACATCGTCTCATACATGCTCTTCTGTTATTCTGACTCTTGACATCGCCCGACTCAAGTATCTGATTCACTTGGTCGTGCCATGTCTTCCTCGGGCGTCCCCGACTTCGTCTACCATTCACATTTGCGTCATATATTCTCCTTACACTCCTTTCCTCATTCATTCGCTCTACATGCCCAAACCATCTGAGCGTCCCTTTCTTAATCTTATTCATTACGCTTACATCAGCCTTGCATTCTTTGCGGATCTCCACATTTCTCACACGATCATACATGGTTTTACCACACATACGTCTCAGGGATCTCATTTCTACAGCATTCAGTCTACTTTCATCCTTTCTCTGCCAGTTCCATGCCTCACTGCCATACATCAGGGTAGGTACCAGCACTCCATTATGGACGGCTAGCTTCGCTTCTTTTGACAATTTTTTGTTGCTGCCAACGGCGTTCAGACCTCCATTAATGGAGTTACCGGCATTTACCCTTCTTTCGATATCTCTATCAGTCTTCCCATCTCTCGTAAACATACTTCCCAAATACACAAACTCATCCACCTGCTCCAAGTATTCGTCGTTCACAACTATGTTGCACATTGTTTTCGTACTCTCTCTTTCAAATACCATTACTTTAGACTTACTTACATTCATCATTAACTCATTCTTCATACATACTTCGTTCATCCTAGACACGAGCGACTGTAGATCTTCCATACTGTTAGAAATCAGCACTGCATCATTAGCATACAACAGGCAACATACTTCTAGATCACTCAATTTCGCGCCCAATCCCATCTCTTTCAACTCTTGCATACAATTATCCATGTATAGATTGAATAACCACGGTGACATTACGCATCCTTGCTTAACACCTTTTGTGATGTCAAACCACCCCGTAAAATCACCGTTCACCCTAATACATGCAACGCTTCCCTCATACAGAGACGCAATTGCTTGTATGAGATTCTTATTCACTCCGTACTTGGACAACACCTTCCACAGCTTTTTCCTGTCAACTCGGTCGTATGCTTTTTGTAAATCTACAAAGGCACAGAAGAGTTTCTGGTTTTTTGCAAGAAACTTCTCAGTGAGCATACGCAACGAGAAAATCTGGTCCATGCACCCCCTTCCACTCATAAAAGCGCCTTGCACATCCCAAACTTTTTCCTTTGTTTCCATTCTTACCCTTTCTATCAATATTCTACCATATAGCTTGCCGACTGAACTAAGCAGGCTAATAGCCCTGTGATTCCCACATTCCATACGTGACCCTTTACCTTTGTATAATGGCATGATTACAGCCCTTCTCCAATCTAATGGCGTGTAACCCTCCTCTAAACACTATTATATATTATTACTAATATTATATATTATTCTAATAAAACTCATTCTAATAAACTAGTGTAATAAAACTCATTTCGTTCAAACTCATTTTACACCAGGGTTATACTGAGAGTATCTTCCACTCTGGAACGTAGTGCAAATATACTATATATTATTTTAAATGAATAAATGAAGAAATAACATAAATAATCAAATAAAATTTACTTGGGTAATCCATTACTCCCTCGACCACGGAGGCCTTCATTATGAATTGTTCAAATTCTATGAAACAACTGGCCCTTTTAAAACATGTTTGGATGTTTATTTATTGAAAAATAGTAAATTAATAATTTTATTTATTTATAAATCCACAGTATCGACATAGACCAATATGTCTTAAACAAGCCTTAATCACACAAATAATGTAAATAAAAATTACAGTGGTGAGAGGTAGGATGGCTTAAAACTTATTTGAATAGCATATATAAAGTTAATTAAATGAAGACATTATGAGCGAAACTCAATCGAAAATCTGGAAACAGAAAAATCAGAAAAAGATATTGGCACCTCTGGGACTCGAACCCAGGACCTCCCTACTTTCCGGGTTGGGCGCTCTTATCCACTGAGCTAAGCTCTGATTTTTCTGTTTCCAGATTTTCGATTGAGTTTCGCTCATAATGTCTTCATTTAATTAAATATTACAGTTTGAGGTTTTACTCATAAAAGTTAAAAATAATAAATAATAATATTCATCCCAGACTTGCAGAAGAGTCAATAGATGTCGCACATTAAATAAAAATGGATAATAATTTATCCAGACACCATCTAGATTGCATTTAGTTCGAGTTGAATCTTGCAATCATTCATAAAGATGGCAGCCAATAAAAATATGCGTTAAGAAAAATGAAGATAATATGGGTGGTTCTTAGTCGAAGTATGGTACAGTTAAAAGTGACCGAATTGGATATCGACACCTTAGCTCAGTGGATAAGAGCGCCCAACCCGGAAAGTAGGGAGGTCCTGGGTTCGAGTCCCAGAGGTGCCAATATCTTTTTCTGATTTTTCTGTTTCCAGATTTTCGATTGAGTTTCGCTCATAATGTCTTCATTTAATTAAATATTACAGTTTGAGGTTTTACTCATAAAAGTTAAAAATAATAAATAATAATATATAAAGTTTGTGGGCTTGTATGGTATATGTCGCAGGTCAATCATAGAATCCAGATATGCCTATATGCCTGATATGCCTCGCCACGTCATGATCTGCTGCCATTTCACGATGCACGAGATCATGATTTCATCATGTGAAGATCATCATGATCTGCCTGGTTTTAAGATCGGTCTACAAGGAGCGGAAAACTGGTAAATCTGCGTCATAAAGAAAACCGTTTTTTTCGACAACTAAAGAATTAAAGAAAAACTTTCGTAACCGGTTCTACGATTCAACGCATTTTGAAAGACATTAAACCGCTGATATTAATAAAACTACTACCGACTGATTTTTTTCAAATTTGCCCCATAAATTTCAACTTCTACTCGAAAACGAAAGCTCAAATTAAAAATATTTCTATTTGTGATTTAGATTCAACAATTTACCGCTTGTACGACGAATTTTTGAACACCGTTTATATAGCAGGCCAACTTGATTCAATTTCCTAGCCTGAGTTGAGGTGGTTTTGGTCTAACCCGCCCCGGGTTACCCATCCTTCGATTCAAGCCTGTTTTAACCCCCTCAATGGAACAGGTGCACTTATAAATTTATAGATTTCCCTCAGGTGTTGAGTGTGAAAGAGTTGGAACAATGTTAGGACGCTAAGGGGTTGAACGTTATTGAAATATAAATCTGTGTATGGAAATGTACGACTCAGAGCGGGCCTTTGATAAAATGGAAAATTTTCCGAAATAATAAATGTTGCTAACCAACCAAGAGGATAGACCGCCAAACAACTCGATCTTGGCACACACTCCTAGCTTCATTCACATTCATACATCGTCTCCTACATACCGTTATTCTAACTCTTGACATCTCACGACTCGTGTATTTGATACACTTGATCGTGCCATGTCTTTCTCGTCGTTCCCGATTTCTCCTAGATGCAAAATAAATAAATCTTTATACAAAAAAAATTGATTAAACTATGTCATACCGACCCGTGTGGGAATGACCTTACTGTTGACCGAAAAAAACACATCCAAGGTACGTATGACGTCACGCGTACCCCGCCTGATTTCGATCGTTAATTTAAAAACTAGCTGACCTGGCCACGTGTTGTTTAGCTAACGAAACACAACGCCATCTATTGGTTGGTTGCCCAACCTTTATAACCGCCGCCATCTGTTAATTTGCATACAAATCAAATCCAGACCGCCCGCTTGTCAGCCCGCTCGTTTACCACATACAGACATTCTCTTTTATACATTTCAACCAATTTACACAAAATCTTGACAAATTATATACCTAAACCTATCTCATGAATCATTCTATCTATTGATGAAAATCGCATGAAAATCCTTTCAGTCGTTTTTGAGTTTATTGCGAACAGATAGACAGACGCAGCGTAGGACTTTTATAAAATGTAGAGATAAAAGATAGTAAACATTTTTTTTAAAAATAAGTTTCTATGAATATGTTATACGTATTTTACCTCTTGTATGCAGATGACACGGTGCTTATTTTTAAGAGTTCCAAAAATCTACTATCTCTCGTATCAAAATGGATAGAAAAGTGTGTGTTTTTTTTAATGTTATTGTAGTAAACTTGCATTAAAATTTTTATCAACTTTATCATAATCTTCGATTAAATCATAGTTATATTATCTTAAAACGCACTTTAAGGCAAAGCCCTACGAAATAATACAAAATTAAGTGTTTTTGGTTTGAAAATTTAATCACATGGAAATATTTTAGATGTTTTAATTAAATACTTAGAGTAAACACATTTTGGTCTTTGAAATAATCGAGCATTTTTTTGACAAGTCTTTTCATAAGCCCAGAAAAAATAAAGTATCAAGCCTATAAAACCTGCTTCAAAGTTCAAAATCTCCTACTTACGAACACTTTTAAGGTAATGGTTTTATTGTATAATGTGGAAAATTAAGTTTTTTTACTAAATGATCGTAAAACATTTAAATATTTGCAGCATGAATTTTGTAAGATAAAGTAAAACACCTTTTTGGGTTGAGAGGGAATTTAAGGCTTATCGCCATCTACATAAGGAGTGTTGAATTGTTAGCGTCCCCATTTCTAATTGTAAACGACGTGGCTCATCGTCTAAACAAGTTTTTAATCATTTGTGGTGCATGTTCGCTCTTTGCCGATTCAGTGCAATTCAATTATAATTCTGCTACCATTCTCACGACTATTTGACATAATATACATTCTTATTTGCGATGCAAATGCTATGTCCACTGAAGACATAAACCCGTAGAAATGTGTTGAGGACGTGTCTGTGTGCCCAAAATAAGCTAAATAATACTCTCATAAAATAAATCGAACATTTTCTTATTCTATAGACTTTCTTTCCCGATCTCCACCGGTGTAATGCATTCATAAATGGTTATAGAATTCTCTCATTTTTTATTTATTTTGTTTTTCGATTCAGTACACTGTACACCTTTTAAAAGATGACGTTTGACCATGCAGCGCGTCCTGGGCTTTACTCGGCCCTCATTTTACAATTTAATAAAATATGAAATAATACATTTCAATAAAATAAAGTAAAGTTAAGATGAAATAAAGTAAAATACATAACGGCGGTAATGAAAAAGTTGTAATATTAATTTTTGAAGTTAAAACTTCTTAAGCACCGTGTTGTGATTTGAAACTCGATGAAACGGAATCGAATGACACTAAAAAGAGACAAACACATACATCTATACGATTTAGCCTGCGAGAGAATGAGATAGCAATAAAATATATAACTAAGCCGCCGCTACCAGAATTTCAACCGATTTCTTGGATATCTTCCTTGAACATTTGAAGTTTTTAAGCTCTTATTATTTTTATTTTATTTCTCTCTATTATTTAACAAGTTATATGTATGAAAAAATTCACAGTGTTTCCTTAAATGTTGTTTTAGACAACCCCCACGAGATTTTTGCTCTATTCTTAGTTTTCTTAAGGTTTTTAGTTAACTTTTTCTTTCTTTTCTTATTCTAGTCTAGAAGCATGAATTGTAGATGTTTTTTCAATTGCAATAAATAAAAACCAATAATATTTTTACAAGCCATTACTTTACCTAATATTTATTAAATATTAAGAATACATAAAAAAAATAAAACGAAAAAATTCAAAATTCAAAAAGTTACAGAGTGTTGAATTTTTTTTTTTTTTTACAGTTAATACCGCACAAGAGTCCCAACTGCTCCCGTCTGGAGCCAGTGAGACTATGGCATCCCCAATTGGGGTATGTTGTGAGGCTGAAGGTAGTGGGGAGGGGAAGGAGATAAGGAAGAGGAAGGTGGGGAAGTACCTGGCTATTCAGATCTGGTCACTAAACACGGCTAAAGCCATTTCAAGCAACGTTTCAATTCTGAATGGTGGTCTTACACCAGGGCGATACTGATAGTATCTTCCACTCTGGAACGTGCCGCAAATATACTATATATTATTTTAAATGAATAAATTGTGAAATAACACAAATTAATCAAATAAAATTTATTTGCGCACGCCGGGTTCGAACCCGCGACCTTCGGATTGTGAGTCGAGAGTCTTGCCTCGGGACCACGGAGGCCGTGGGGATTCGGGACCGAATGGGGGGGGGGTTAAAAAAATGGCGCGCCTGGTTGACACGATTGCAACCCTCCTAGTAAGCTAAAAAAAACTGAATAGATCCTTAATCCAAACAAATACGGCTATGGCTCGCTAAGGAAAAGTAAAAAAAAAAAATCGCAAAATGGCGGCTGTCGGAAATAAAAAAAACATTTTTCTACCAGTTTTTTTGATTTTCCAAATTTTTTAAAAATAGTAAAAATTAAAATTTTGTTATAGTTTTAGTAAGCGCGGTAGAGAAATGTATAGAGAAGGCTCACACCAAATTTCCAGTAAATTGGTTTAGTAGAACTTGAGATATCGTGGCAACCGTCTCGAAAAAGGTAGTTTGAAGAAAAATGCGTTTAAAATTTTATTCCATTTAGATTCTGGTTGGATTCCGGCTAAACCGCGATATTAAAATCGTTATAACTTTTAAAATAATGCGAATTTCGAAAAATCCTTATAAGGAGTTATTTTTGAATATTTAAACTTTGGAAATGTGAAGAAAAAAAATGTTTTTTTTCCAGACTAGAATACTGCCTTAAGGTTTCACTTCCAACGCGTGTGAATTGCACACTCTGATTTTTTAAATTGGTGTACATTCTAGGAATCTGTGAGTAATTCCTTCAGTGGACATGGTGACTCCAGTGGGACTGTGACTAGCCTAGTTACCCCCCATTATCCGATTGTGAATTGATTGTGACGTGACAGAATAATTCCGCGGCATTATCCTGTCGCATGTCCCTGCTGACTTTTGTCACATTAAATATAAAATCGATGTCTGGCTCTAAACATCAAAACTCACTGACTAAACTTAATATTTATTTATTTATTACACTCCCTAATGGGCTTTTACATTCTTTGTTTATAAGTTAAAAAACTACAACAATAAAGAAAATATAATATAATGAAAAAATGTAACAACAAAAGCATATAATACAAAATAAAATACATTGGTAAAAATGATAATAAGTCTCAGATAAAAGGATTAAAAAATTGCAGAATTTATCCACGAGTATTTGTGTCAAGATGTATAAAAGAATTGGAATAAACAATGTTTATTCAAGGTAGAATATATCTCCTAGATCAGAATATTTATTTTCGAGATTGCGAAGTCTCGGAATCGGGGAATTTTGGTAAGAGAGTGTCCTGGTGTTGTTAAAATAAAAGGGTAGTAAGTGTCGGCAAGATCTTTTGGGAATGTGGATGTTGATTAATTGAAGTAATTCAGGACAGTCAATTTTGTAATACAGTATTTTATGTAATAATATTAAATCTGTGTTAATTCTCCTTTCTGAAAGTTTTAATATGGACATTTTATCCAGTAGATAATTATAATCAATTTTTTGTACAGGAATATGCTATTTATAGTTTATAAACCTAAGGAACTTATGTTGAATCTTTTCAATGCTGTCGGAATGAATATTGTAAAATGGAGACCATAACATAGAGTTGTACTCTAGTTGACTTCTTACAAGGTTTTTATATAATACGATAAATGTGCCTAAATTATTGAAGTCTTTTGCAGCTCTCAAAACAAATCCAAGAGTTTTAACGATTTGTTTGCAGAAACCAATCGTCCGGTTGATTAGGCAGTCATCTATAAATACTAAGTTTTGAGATAATGAGAAAAGCAAATGTTTGAATTTTCACCATAAATCAAATATTATTACACGTGTCTCTGTTTTACATATTAAATATGCTATAAAATAACACCAGGAGGTATAACGCCCCGCTAAACTAGTTTGAAATTTTGAAATATCCTAATAGTGACCAGACAACATCAACATTTTATTTAATTCCGTACAAATTTTTGTACATTATAATTGATTTGGTGGTGTTTATGAGCTATCTGAGTTTTGTACCAGAGGACTCACTTTTACATATAAGTGCATACTCAACTCAAAAATGACCCAACACAGCATTCTCAAAGATAACTTGAGCGAAATTAGGTCCTCCTGCGTGGAATCAATTAAATAAGAATTAAAAAACACTTACTTCAGTTTTTCGATCCTCAGTTGATTAGTCGGACATCTACGAAAAATCGAAATTTTAATTGAGTATGCAGTTATATGTAAAAGTGTACCCTCTATCTGGTACAATAATCGGATAACTCATAAACACTACCAAATCAATTATAATGCAGAAAAACTTGTAGTGAAATTAACAAAATGTTAACGTTTTCTGGGTTATTGGTAGGATATTTCAAAATGTTAGTCTAATGTACCGTTATACCTCCCGGTGTCATTTTACAGCATATTTAATATGAAAACATGATTTGATTTGTGCAACTAAAATGTTTAATAAACACTTTAAATTTTATGTAGCTATCGTGTATTTCAAATTTTCTATTTAAGTTTCTAAATTATGTAAAAAAATACTTACATTGTTTTTCATGTGTCTGTGAATACGCTAATGTTTTTACTGTAGACACATTAGTCTAGGGATATTTATATTTGTATCTTAATTTGTTATACATTAACCAAAATAATGCTCTGTAAATATCCTGTTTGTGTCTCAAATAAATAAATAAATAAATAAATAAAAAAACACGTGTAAATAATGTTTGATTTATGACAAGCATTCGAATGTTGTTTCCCCGTAGACGTATGAATATTATTAGACGAAAACAGATAGGAGAGGGGTACAAATCAACTATAGCGAGACGCAGAGGGGCAAGATGATAGTGATGATATGTGAGTCTTCAATAAATCAATCTGACAGTCTATAGGCATCTCGCATTATAATATCACCATTTAGTTCTTAAAAGTAAAATCTTCTTTTGAGTGAATAGACCTTTTTACATGAGAGCACGTTATGAACAAATTTGCAAAGTCCAAATACGACAAAGTAAAGTTCGCCTGTTTTCAGAGTCGAATATTTTGTTGCCGTATTTAGTTAAGACACTTATACATATTACTAAAACTAATCATATTATATGATCTGAATAAGCTTTAAATAAAGCAAAATAATGCCTACCTATGGAATTTAACACGACAATTGGGTTTATTCTCTTTTTCACTTCTATTTTTACATGTTTTCATGGCACAAGTAACCATTTTTGCCGTGTTATTTTGTAAAATGTACCGATGAGAGCTCGACGCTGGTTCGCACAAGAATGATGTCGTCACATTTTCTAGATTCGCTCGAGGCCATTCGCGAGCACAGCCGGCTCCAAATGGAACCGGTATGGGGAGGGGGACATAATATGTTTTTATCATTTAGGGCAGGTTTAGTAATATTCATGTCCTTTTTTTCCCCCATAATCTCAAGACTTAGCATTTGGAGATGTTTGAATAATCAAATATCAACTGGACGATCGATATATGTTTCTAAATTTATTAGCATTCACTACGAAGAAGTTCAACTTCAGATTAATAATTAAATAAAAATAAGATGAAGCCATGATCAACATGAAATTTATTTAATTCATTCTTGTGAACAAATTGTAATTGGATGTCACTTGCACGAGTAACCCATTGTACTCGTTAATAACCTGCAGCGATGTTTTGTTTACAATAGTTATCGGAAAACTAATTTAATTTGTTTTGTATAAACCACAAAAGAAATTTAGTTTCCAAACTGCGTGATCGGTAGAGTTGGTGGAATTGAAATTAACAAAACATTAATTTTAATGAAATATCGTCAAAATCCGATAATACTCGAATGATTTGTGTAGCGCCGTTTCAGAGAAAAATCACCTCAAGGGCGCTGTATAAATATATTTATTTTTCTATAATATTTTGATGATGTGAATACAGCACTAGAATCTCAACTGCTCCCATCTGCAGCCCGTGAGACTATGGCAGCCCATTTGGTGCACTTTGTGAGGCTGAAGGTAGTAGGGAGTGGAAGGAGATGGGAGGATGAAGGTGGGGAAGTACCTGACCGATGCTACTGAGATTTTACGTATAAATAATAACTTAACTGAAAGTAAACAATGTAAGGATACATATTCTAATTTGTGCATTACTGAGATGTAATACATAAATCCAGAAGACAATATTTAATGATAAATGGACATGAGTCCAAACAATTCCCGGCATTATCAGGTATTCCCCAAGGGTCAAACCTTGGTCTTCTGTTGTTCCTTATACTTATAGATGACATTCAGGTATGTATAAAATATTGCAAATGTCTTCTATTTGCGGATGACCTCAAACTTTTAATGGAAATAATCTGTCACCAGGACTGCTTAAAAATGCAATCTGACCTTGATACTATAGCAGAATGGTCAGATAAAAGCAAATTAGAACTCAATATTAAAAAATGTGTAACAATGACATATACCCGCTCCCAGAAGCCCGTAGTTTTTGAGTACACCAAAAGGGAAAACGTTATGTCGAGTCAATAGCTTTAAAGATCTTGGTATCGTCTTTGATCCCTGACATTTTCCGATCACGTATCACGGCTCACTCCAGCATGCTACAAACTCCTGGGTTTTGTCATCAGAATATGTAAGCAATTTGATGACCCAGATGCAATGATAGCCATGTTCGATGGCGTCATAAGAAGTAAGCTAGAGTATGCTAGTGGTGTGTGGACTCCGCACCAGACTAAATATATTAATATGCTGGAACAAATCCAGAAAAAATTCCTTAGGTACGTCTTTATGCGAATGCACGGAACTTATCCGAGGTTTATGCACCATATAGAGTTACTTGAGGCAACAAATAGATTTAGTTTGGAAACTAGACGTTATGCAAATCTTGCAATTCTTAGTTTTAACATAATCCATAACTATATTGACAGCCCATTCCTCTTGGAATGCTACGGTTTATACGTGCCTGAAAACTTCAGTCGTAGTCGTCGACACCACTTGTTCAAAATACCATACGGCAGAACAGATGTTCTAGCACAGCATAGCTTAACAAGAGGAATGGTACTGTTGAACGAAATATCAAAAACACTAGATGTATACAATTCTTCTTTAGATGGCCGTAAGATTTTTTTGTATAATGATCATCTTCTTGGGTGTTAAGATTGTCAAAATGAGAAAATTGTACGGTAATTGGATTGTTTATTTGTTGTACAATTAAAAAAAAAAAATTAAAAAAAAAAAAAAAAAAAAAAAAAATCATGTATGCAATATATCCCAGTGATGCACCATGTAGAAGCTCTTGACTTTACATCCAACGATCCAACTGTATGCTTAATTATTTAGATCTGGTCACCTAACACGGCTAAAGCCATTTCAAGCGAAATTTCGACTCGTTGGCCTCTCACCGTCTTTGTGCGAGACGTTCATTCATTAACTTCTTTCCGTAGATACTAATTTTTCTCTTATTTTGAACGTCAAGTGTGCAAATATTCATCAAAAATTATCCAAATATTGCTTTTACCCGCTTAATCACAGGATACCATATTTTTCCTAGTTCACATAGGTCTCATTGAAATCGTTGTGTCTCCCTTACCATCATGATGAAAAATATAACCTAAACTATTTCAATCTAAAACATAACCACAAAAATTAATAAAATGCGTACCTTTTTGAAATCAAAGTTTTCGACCGCAATTTGAAAAATTATGAAACTTTATGATTTTTTTTATGAATTGTTTTTCCATGAAACGAAAAAAAAGTGAGGTGACAATAACGTTTATAATTCATTTGTTTAATAAAATATGTGAATGTTTTAATTTTTTTTTCGTTATCAGTAATATATTATATATTACATTATTATTTATTATATTATTATATTATATACAATACAATTAATAAATATCTATTTTTATAAAACATGGTTATTTCTAACAATAAAATTAGAAATCGTATTTCATCACCTTTCAAAATCAGTATTCGGTTGTCGGATATGTTCTCAACTATTCCATTTATTTTTGATTTTATTGCAAAGCGGAAAATTTTACGTTCTGACAAGATACGTCCGATTCTTAGAGCGAGTTCACACACAGCTATAAAAGATGTAGCTTGGCCTATTTCAGCATATCACTGCCCATTTATTCCCATTGGGAATGTATGGCGAGCGATATCCTGAAATAGGCCAAGCTACATCTTTTATAGCTGTGTGAACACGCTATTAAGGAATTAAATGTGGGAAACGAGTATAAAAGTTGTTTTTCGAAATATCATGTGGACAGTAACTTTCTTCTTGTTTTGATGAGTCCACTCATTAATAATATCATTATTCACAATTTGGTAGGCGGATACCGCCGCCCCGTGAACCATTTATTAGATAGTCAACACCTCTGCCATAAATCACCCCAAGCGGTTTTCTACATTTGGTGACTTAGCAAGGGTGTCCGGGTTCATGGAGTGAGGTTTATCCGGGTCTTGGCGGAGGATCTGCAACCAGCTGCGTGGTAGGCCGCGAGGGATTAGTTAAAGGAGACCTTTTGACCTCTCCAGCGATCTCTCGGAACATCGCCTTGCACCGCAGCGGGAGGGATAAATTCATATGTCCGTCACTCCTGATTCCTACCCACATCGCTTACCTTTTCTTTCCCTCCCGTTCGTCTTCTTACTTTCCTCAAAAGACCCTTCACACCATCCCCAAAGATGTTTCTAAGGGCCTCCTTATGCTAAAGCAAAGAAATATATAAATTTATTTACCCTACATCTACTAATTTGCAACAAACCAATTGAAAATTATCTTCCTTTGAAATCAATCCCTTAATATCGCGTGAAAATGATCTTCCTTTAAAATCAATCCCTTAATATTCCATGAAACTGATCTTCTCTAGAAATCAATCCCTTAATATCCCATGAAACTAATTTCCAAATAAAGATTGCTATGAATGAACACGTGTCGTAACAATAAACCATTGTTGTTGTTTCAGGCGGCCAGGGCCAGGGCCAGCTGAAGGACAGGTGCCACAGTGCGACCCCCCCGCCTGGGGGGGAGGGCCGGTCCCCCGCGGGGGGCGAGGGAGGCTCCCCCTCCAGCAACTGCGCACCCCGGGTCAGCCCGCACCACAACGGGAGCGCAGGTGAGAGGATTCAACCTAGCCTAACATAACATATCATAGCATTACCTAACACAACCCCACCTAACCTAACTAAACTTTAATGCTACATTTAATTTGGAAAAATTAAAGCCAGTGCAACGCCGGGGACTTCAGCTAGCATTAAATTTATGCTAGGTTTTTTAGGTTAGTTTGGCTTAAATTGGTATGTTAGGTATAATCTTTTGAAGGTTATTCCCGTCAATGTATTAACATAACAATAACCGGACTGAGTATACGAAACACTCGCTTGTACCTAGATTACATGAAGTTACTAATAGATATGCAGATGTGGCAGATCTATTTGCCTGTCGGAAGCTAGGTACAAGAAGACATATCAAATATTTTCAATCAGTACTATAAAATTTTATACGTAATTGTATCTCTGTTGTCATTTAATCAAAAGCCACAATTAACTGTTGTACCTTCTCTTTTTTATTATTTCTTATTTAACTATGACTTTGTGATAGGTAATCCGTGTTTATGGTATATGTATACCGTTTATATTAAATAAATAAACATCAGTGTAATATATGTATATTTAGAATATTAGAAAATGGTCAACAGGTGTACCACAATTAAAAGGGTTCCATGACAAGACAGAATCATGCAATTTCAACAACCCTTTGAAAAGTCACTAAAGTCGAAAAAAAAAGAAAATAGCACAACCTAATCTAACGTAACCTATTTAACCAATTTTTTAACTTCGCTTTTACTGACTTTTCAAAGGAGTTGTTAAAGCTGCATGATTTTGAGGTGTACGGTCACCAAACAAGAGGTCCATGAGTGTACGGTGTACCTTAAAAAAATGGATATATTATTATTGGTTATTTGTTTTTGGGGTGTTATGCAGTGTTGCTCCTCCTTCTTTATCCAACGTTTCGGACAGCGTTTCCGTGTCCATCATCAGGTCAGATGTGTACACTGTATGGATGATGGACACTGTAACGCTGTCCGAAACGTTGGCTAAAGAAGGAGGTAGCGCAACACGGCATAACACCCCAAAAACAAAAAACGAAAATACTTTTGGCCGTGAAAATCTAAAATCGTACCAAAATCGGATACGTCATCCGAGACACTATCTAGGTTGCAAACCAGTTCTTTGAACATTTCTATCATTTAAAAAGGTAGCTGCCAAAAATATGGGGTCAAAATTAGTCGATGATAATTATTGTTAATTCTGAATTTGAAATGTGAGATTGACAAAAATGACTTATAAATATGAAGTTTCTATTGCCGAGTTGTTTGAGACACTTGTCCCGGTAAGTCGAGAGATCCTGGGTTCAAGTTCCAGATGCGTCCGTTACCTTTTTTTATTTTTCTGTGTCTTGTTTTTTTTCAATTTTTTTTTTAAATTTATTAGTTTTATCTTCTTCTTCAATAAAATAATAATAATATGTTTGGATTTCAAATTGAAAGAAAACTGTTTAGGTCATTTGGAGTCTACCAGTGTACTGGGCTCATAGCTCATCCTAGGATATTTCTTACAGGTAACAATAACATTATCATTAATCATTTGATTGTTCTCCTGCAGGGTCAGGCTCGCCAGGTATCTGCGGCTCCACGGGGGGCGGGGGTCAGGGCGCGGAAGGCCGCCCTCCTCCCGCCCGCCTGAAGCGCTTCCTCTCTACGCTCGTACAGTTTGCGGCAGATCAAGGAACGGACCCTGCGGAACGCGTCAGATCGCTAGTCCACAACCTCGTGGTGAGCTGGGACTACATTACAAGTTGTAGAAATGATAGTTTGTAAAAGAATCAGTCAATCAAATGAGTAAATGACAAAAATGAAAGTTTAAATTACAGTATTTTATGTTACAAAAATTTAATTTTTAGCCCAATTGAAAAAGTCTTGGGAGTACCACAAGGATCTGTTTTTGGTTCAGTGCTGTTACATACTTAATATTTTGTTTTATTTTAATTGTGCACGTAATAAATTCAACATTTTATTTAATACTTTGTAAAAAAGTACTGTTGATACAGTGAGTAAGTAGTGCAAATAACTTTGAAAACTCATTGTAGCTTTCGAAGAATTGTTCGAATTTTGTGTTCATTGAATTCAGGTAGCGATTCCAATTGGTAAATTTGGGTACAAATTTGTGCGGCTTTGTGACATCCCCAAGTGTGAGATTCTGTCATAAACATTTGAATTTGTGCCAGATCATCTCTATTAATATCACTTGCTATTTACTTTTAATAATAAAATGCTAAGCTAGTGGTAAGCACATCAGATGGTATAAAAATTACATCAGATGGTATAGTAATATGTTAAAAAATAGATATAATTTAATAAGTAAAGGATAAAAGGGAGATTTTTATAAAAAAGTCTTCATATCACAAAAGCTTTAATGGTACCATTTCACGCCCGATTAAAAATATACTAGGAGTAGCACAAGGACCCGTGTCTAGAAGTATTAATGTAAAATAATGGTGGCACGGTAAAAATACAAAATTTGCTTAATTGATGATAAGCATACTTTTGATCAAATTTTAGAAACAATTGGTTGAAAAATAGAAAGTCTTAATCAAGTGTGTAAAGCATGAGAGGGAGACCTTAACTAACCATTTTGAAATGTTACACACATATAAATATACAATTTCACACCCACACACAATGCTGCGAGCTGGGAGTACCACAAGAATCCGTTTAGGGTCCGGTATTGTTTTCAACTGTTAAAATACAAAAAAAAAATCATGTCCTTATTACCTTCATCAACTTGTAGAAACCATAGGTTGAAAAAGAATAAACCATGATAAAATAAGGTTATGTTGAAGATAAAGCTTCATAACAGCCAATGAACGTCAAATGTAAATCGAATTCCGAACCACCAATTGAAAATACACCAGGAGTATCCCAAGGATCTGTTTTGGGTCCGGCATTGTTTATGCCTAATTTAAATTAATACAGAAAAAAAAAATTACACCTACTTGGAGACCATGCACTTATAAATGGCAAAAATGAACATAATCATATAACATGCAAATGATTAATTAATATTTAGTGTTAAGGGCTTTGTGTCATGACATGAATTTAAGAACGGATTAGTTATATAAATAGTGAAGGAAATTTAATTAGCCAACCCATCGAGATGTTGACAATCACCTTTTATTTCAGAGCTCCACGATCAGCGTGGAAGAATTCCAGCAGGCCCTGCAAGAGGCCACCAACTTCCCGCTCAGACCCTTCGTCCTGCCCTTCCTGAGGGCCGCCCTGCCCCCCTTGCAGAGGGAGGTGCAGGCTCTGGCGAGGGTTGCTAAACAGGTGAGACATCATTTATCTAAAACATCTGTGCTAGAAACAAAACTTTTAGTCTCTCTTCACGCAACGTGATGTCCAAGAAAATCGTCTTCATTTTTGTTTGTTTTTTTTTTTTATATGAATACCGCACAAGAGTTGCAACTGCTCCCGTCTGGAGCCAGTGAGACTATGGCATCCCCAATTGGGGTATGTTGTGAGGAAGAAGGTAGTAGGGAGGGGAAGGAGACAGGAAGGAGGAAGGTGGGGAAGTACCATTTTTGGATAACCAACACCCCTGCCCTATGTCATCCCAAATGGTTCGCTACTATTGGTGAATACCGCACAAGAGTCCCAACTGCTCCCGCCTGGAGCCATTGAGTCTATGGCATCCCCGATTGGGGTATGTTGTAAGGCTGATGGTAGTGAGGAGGGGAAGTAGATGGGGAAGAGGAAGGTGGGAAGTATCTGGATGTTCAGATCTGGTCACTAAACACGGCTAAAGCCATTTCAAGCAACGTTTAAATTCTGAATGGTGGTCTTACACCACGGAGATACTGATAGTATCTTCCACTCTGGAACGCGCCGCAAATATACTATATATTATTTTAAATTAATAAATTGTGAAATAACACAAATTAATCAAATAAAATTTATTTGCCACGGCGGGAATCGATCCCGCGACCATCGGATTGAAAGTCAAGAGCCTTACCGCTAGACTACGCCGGCCGTCAAAACAAAACAAAACAATTTTTAAAACTTTTTAAGTTTGATAAGGCTCTCGACTAGCGATCCGAAGGTCGCGGGTCCAAATCCCTGCGTGCGCAAGTAAAATTCATTTGATCGATTTTTGTGTTTTCACAGTTCAATAATTTAAAAATTATGGAAGGTATGTTTGTGGCACGTTTGAGAGTGGAAGATACTATCAGTATTGCTCTGGTGTAGGACCACCATTCAGAATTGAAAAGTGAAGTTGCTTGAAATGCCTTTAGCCGTGTTTGGTGACCAGATCTGAATAGCCTGGTACTTCTCCACCTTCCTCTTTCCCATCTCCTTCCTCTTCCCACTTATCTTCAGCCTCACAACAGACCATAATCGGGGATGCCGTAGTCTCACTGGTTCCAGACGGTTGGAAGCAATTGGTACTCTTGTGCGGTATTCACACAAAGAAAATAATAAAAAGCACTCTATTTTTGCTTCATCGCACGTTCTTAACTCCCTATTATCAGTTTACAAGTTTTACTTCGTCACTTCACCTCTTCACCTCTTCACCTCTTCACCTCTTCACCTCTCCATCTCTTCACCTCTTCACCTCTCCACGTCTTCACCTCTTCACCTCTTCACCTCTTCACTTCTTCACCTCTTCACCTATTCACCTCTTCACCTATTCACCACCTCTTCACCTCTTTACCTCTTCTTCACTTCACGTCTTTAGGCGAGAACAGAAGTTAATCCACGACGATATTCTTCAAAAGTACATCATTTTCTTCAATTTATTTCCATTCTCTTCCCCGTTCATCTTCTATCATAACTAAACATCGTAAAATCACGCCTCGTGGGTAATTTTCAATTTCTCGAGTTTACGACAAACCTTACACTATTTGAATTCTTCCTGCTCCGATCGTAAAATGATGAAATTAAAAGAAAAAATTATCCAACTGGAAATTTTTCCTTTTGATTTTTATAGATGCTGCAGGAAAGGTGTTTTTGTATGTTTGTATGTGAGTAAGTGTTGTTGTAAATTTTGTATTTTTGTAAGTGTTGGACTCCAGCCATAGATATAGGTACAGATGCCTACTATGGTTCCATGACAGTTGATCCGCCGACAATTGGACCACCGACATACTTATACACAATATGCAGTCGATTTAGGGAAAATACGGTATGCCTAATTACACAAAATATAACTAAGTGACCCCGAAGGAATGGGCAGAGACGATGTGCCGCCGAATAACAAAGTTTAAAATATGTTTTCATTCAAATTCATCACGGAAAAATCTACTTGTCTATATACTGTATACACCAGCGCATAAGTACAAAAAATTAAACAATATATAAATTCGTTTGATATTCATATCAATTTATTAAAGAGTATTTTTGAAGTCGATTTTACGTATGAAATTGGTAAATAATGCACAAAAAATTATAATTTTATAGTAAATATCATTTTATAGTAAATATCATTTTATAGTAAATATCATTTTATAGTAAATATCATTTTATAGTATATATCAATTTTATAGTAAATTCAACTGTCGGCGGCCGAATAACAAAAATAACTAAATACCGTTGTTTGCGCCAATCAATGTTCTTTTTGTTTGATTTAGTACCTACTGGAAAACTGCTTTACCCAAGTACCTGCCCAGTTCCTCTATCCAAGTACCTACCCATCCCACGCCAAGACAAAACCCAATAAAACGTTCGATTGTTTCACTCACTTGTTTTTTATTTGACTTGTGGAAAAACGCACCCGTCTCGAGTTCGGAGAAATTTGTGCATTTTACTTAATTGAAAAGTAACGCCGTAAGTTTAATTTGTGAACTTATCGACCACACCGCCGCGGTTGCAGAAGTAACCGTGTTTACGTATATATGTGTACAAGTGAACTATTATAAAGACAAGGGAGAATTAAAAGGACCACAGAACCAGCGGCAAATGTCGAGTGAACTCGGTGAGTTTTGGCAATACCTATCCTTTTCCTTTTCCTTTGAGTAGTTTTCCAGTGATTGTTGTTTTAGAATCACACCGCACCCGCCTACGAACGAATTGATTTGCGCAACCATCATTTGGTCCTAATCGACGCCGGATACGTTAAATTCGTTCGTATATAATATTGTGATAGCATTGTCAAATAGATGAATCTACATTCATAGTGAAAGATTCAAAATTTGTTATTTAACCACAGATAAGTCCAAACGCCAGACGTATCGCTCTGTTTGATAGTTTGTTAACCTTTCGATTGCCGTTTAGGTGTTTTAACCCCACGCCTTCCGGATAGTTTAAATCGTAGAAACGCAAGAGAGTTATCTCATTATTATTTTATTGAATTATTGTTTTGTCATCATGGCTACAAATAAAGAAAATAAATTGAAATTGTTGACGTCGCAATGTGATGCGTGCAAGAGACGCATTAAAAAACTATTCGATCTTTCAAATGGGATTTCTGACGCTAATATTCAAGAGGAATTTTTATCGTTAATAGAAACGGTAGATTCAACTAGAAATGAATACAAAGATATACACCAGCAAATAAATTCAATTAATTTGGATATCGATTTCAATTATAATCCGGATTTTGAAAGTTGGATGAATTTTGAAGACATGTATTGCAAAATCAAGCGTACACTTTTTTTGATTCAAGAGAAGAAACCGCAATTAGATTCACAAATTAAAAGATTTCGGGAAAGAGAAGAAGTAAATGTACCGCCAATTAAAGGTCCTGAAGATCGTGAAAGTGAGGAAATGAATCAAAAAACTACGTCAAGAGATCCTCTAAATGGAAGGTATATTGTAGCCTTACCATTTAAGCAAGATGCTTCAGCACTTGGGGATTCGTTCGCATTAGAAAATAAACGTTTTTCATGCCTCGAACGCAAATTGGAAGCCTCTCCTAAATTGAGAGAAGCTCATAATAATATTATTAGTGAATATTTAGAGAAGGATTATTTGTCTTCTGTCACTCCAAATAGGGAGGATGAAGAGCCATCTTATATAATACCGCACCATGAAGTTGTACGAGAGGATAAAATCACCATGAGTTTGAGGATAGTCCTGGACGCAAGTGCAAAAACAAGCACTTCGGTATCATTGAATAATAATTTGTATAGTGGAGAACATTTACAGGGGAATTTATTTAATGTAATAAAGAATTTTAGTGTATTTCCAATAGCACTCTCGGCTGATATACGCAAAATGTTTTTGTGCATAGGAGTGCAGGAAAGTGATAAAAGATATCAACGAATTTTGTATCGCTTCTCGCCAAACGAGGATATTAATACTTACCAGTTTAACCGCATTTGTTTTGGACTTACATCCATCCCATTTCAAGCTTTAAGCACGATCAGAAAATTGGCCTCTGATGAAGGAGAAGCTTTTCCTGAAGCAAAGAAAATCATTGAAGAATTTTTATACATGGATGATTTTGTATTTAGTATGGAAACTGCAGAGAATGCAAAGGAAACGTCCTCCCAGTTAATCGCATTATTGAAGACTGGCCAGTTTGATCTAGTCAAGTGGACCAGCAATTCGCAAGAGGTTCTGGAATCCATTCCAGATTCGCATCGCTTGTCAGCGATAAAGGAATTTGATGAAGTGTCCATGCATAAAGTATTAGGATTATGCTGGTCACCAAATTCCGATTTTTTCTCGTTTGTCACTTCTGCACCTAAATCGATTTATAGGAAGAGAAATAAATTGTATTGTGTCGCCAAAATATGGGACATTATGGGCTACATCGCACCTGTCGTACCATACGCTAAGCTCTTAATAAAGCAATTATGGATATGTCAATGTGATTTGGATGATGAGCCTCCCGCAGATATTGTGAGGATGTGGACGCAATTCTGTGAGGAACTATCGTCACTAAATAAAATAAAATTTTCGCGCCATGCTGGAATCACATCCAGAACCATTGTAACCATTGTGGGTTTCGCAGATGCTAGTGAAAAGGCTTACGGTGGCGTAATTTATTTTCATATACAAAATGAAGGTGCCAATTCAGTACATATTGCTTGTGCAAAATCAAAGGTGTCTCCAGTGAAAATCGTTTCTCTCGCACGATTAGAACTTTGTGCTGCATTAATACTTGCAAAATTAATGCATAAGGTAGTAGAAACCTTGGAAAAACGCTTGAAAATTGATAAAATATGCGCATTTACTGATTCCACTATGGCACTTTGTTGGATTCAATCGTCTCCTCATAGATGGGGAACATTCGTGGCCAATAGAGTAACTAAAATTCAAGCAGAATTATCGGCCAACAGTTTTTTTCATATTGCAGGCACAGAAAATCCCGCTGATTGTCTGTCGCGTGGGCTTACCCCCAATCAGATTTTGGATCACCCGCTATGGTTTCATGGCCCACCATGGCTGAAATTAAGGCCAGAGCAGTGGCCTATTACCGCTTTTGACGTCACCATGGTGACGCAACCACCCGAACAGAAGACTATGTCGTTGCTAGTAACTTCTAGTTCGGAGGAGTATGAAATACTCACTTTGTCAAAACGATTTTCTTCGTGGAATAAATTATTACGTTGTTTGGTTCATGTATTTCGATTTCTTAAAGTGTTGCCATATCGAAGACACATAAGCGGATCGGACTTGGAGTTCGTAGAACTCAGAGTGTTTCGCGAAATACAATTGGCTTATTTTCCCTGTGAGTTTATCAATCTTCAACAAAGAAAAACGTGTAAACCCGTGTTTCAACGTTTGAGGCCGTTTTTGCACAACGGACTAATAAGATTGGGGGGTCGATTAGTTAATTCGGATTTAAATTATGATCAAAAACACCCCATAGTCCTTCCACGAAAGGATCACATCTTGAATTTATTGGTTGATCATTATCATCAAATTCATTGCCACTCGGGTCCCGCATTATTAATGTCTATTTTGAGGCAGAAATATTGGATATTATCAGCCCGTAGTTTGATTCGAAATCGAGAACATAAGTGCAATTCATGTTTTCGGCTACACCCTAAAACAATCGCACCTTTAATGGCCGATCATAAGGATTGCCGTGTTACTTCATCTGTAAAGCCATTTACGCACGTCGGCATAGACTTTGCCGGGCCTTTGAAGGTAACCATATCACGTGGACGTGGAATTCGTTCTCAAAAGGCATATATTTGCTTATTTGTGTGTTTAACAACGAGAGCGATACACCTTGAACTAGCATCAAGTCTAAGTACCGAATGCTTCCTGAATGCATTAAAGCGCTTTCTCTCCCGCCGTGGTCCCGTGTCAAATTTATATTCGAACAATGGAACTAACTTTGTAGGAGCCAAGAGAAAATTGAATGAATTGCACGCATTTTCAACATCTTCACATTTTGGTGAAGAATTCGCAAGTGTTTTGGCCAATAATAGAATAAACTGGCATCTAAATGCGCCAACAGCACCACATTTTGGTGGAAATTGGGAATCAAATATCAAAAGTATGAAGACTCATCTTTTTCGCGTAATAGGAGATCAGATTCTGTCTTTCGAAGAGACAACTACAGTGCTCGCACATGTAGAAAACATTCTGAATACAAGGCCATTATGTAGGACGCTCTCTTCAGATCCATCTGAACCTCTCGCGTTAACCCCCGCTCATTTCTTAATGACTACTCCATTGAAACACCTGCCCGCCATGACCATCGAGGAGGATAATTTGAACCTTCTATCGCGTCATGATTTGCTCGATAAATTGATTCAATCTTTTTGGAAACGTTGGAGGTTAGATTATTTGCATACCTTGCAAGTACGTCCAAAATGGAATACTCCCGCTAACCCAGTCAAGGTCGGTTTAGTAGTAATTGTGGGGACAGAAAACGCTCCTCCATTGCATTGGCCGCTAGGAGTAATTGTCGAGGTTTTCCCCGCAAAGGACGAAGTCATTCGTGTTGCTCGCGTTAAAACGGCGTCGGGAACATACATTCGTCCGGTAGTGAAGCTTTACCCTTTGCCGACTCAATAATGGGATATTACCAATAGATTTAGTTAAAAAATGTAGTTTAGGAATTTAGGATAAGTATTTGGTTTTATTTGTTTATTTGTGCGATAATGCTATCACAATGCGGTTTAGAAAGGGGGATTTCTCACCCTTTCAAGGCGAGGGGGATGTTTGCGCCAATCAATGTTCTTTTTGTTTGATTTAGTACCTACTGGAAAACTGCTTTACCCAAGTACCTGCCCAGTTCCTCTATCCAAGTACCTACCCATCCCACGCCAAGACAAAACCCAATAAAACGTTCGATTGTTTCACTCACTTGTTTTTTATTTGACTTGTGGAAAAACGCACCCGTCTCGAGTTCGGAGAAATTTGTGCATTTTACTTAATTGAAAAGTAACGCCGTAAGTTTAATTTGTGAACTTATCGACCACACCGCCGCGGTTGCAGAAGTAACCGTGTTTACGTATATATGTGTACAAGTGAACTATTATAAAGACAAGGGAGAATTAAAAGGACCACAGAACCAGCGGCAAATGTCGAGTGAACTCGGTGAGTTTTGGCAATACCTATCCTTTTCCTTTTCCTTTGAGTAGTTTTCCAGTGATTGTTGTTTTAGAATCACACCGCACCCGCCTACGAACGAATTGATTTGCGCAACCAACCGTTTTAGAACCTCGAGACCTATATTATCTTCGGGAATGCTGTGTGGAGGGTCTTTTAAGGGAAAGGAAGGAGAGGAAGTTGTGAGAAGGAAAAGGGTATAAGGGGTGGGTAGGAATCTGCGGGTCAATGTGTCCAGGAGTGACGGACGTATAAATCCATCACTCCCACTGTGGTGTAAGTCGATGGGTCGAAAGAATCCGACTGTAGAGGTATGTATAGGTTAGATATCCCTCTACCAATCTCTCTCGATTAGGCCCGCCGTGCAGTAGGCGGTCAAACGCATTCGCCGCCAAGGCCTAGATAAACGTCACCCCATGAACCCGGGCACGTAGTCGACGGCCGGCGTAGTCCAGCGGCAAGGCTTTTGACTCGCATTCCGAAGGTCGCGGGATCGAATCTCGGCGTGGCAAACAAATTTTATTTGATTAATTTGTGTTATTTCGCAATTATAATATATAGTATATTTGCGGCTCGTTCCAGAGTGGAAGATACCTACTCTCAGTATCGCCCTGATGTAAGACCACCATTCGGAATTGAAACGTTGCTTGAAATGGCTTTAGCCGCGTTTGGTGACCAGATCTGAATAGCCAGGTACTTGCCACCTTCCTCTTCCCCATCTCCTTCCCCTCCCCACTACCTTCAGCCTCACAACAAACCCCAATTGGGGATGCCATAGTCTCACTGGCTCCAGATGGGAGCAGTTAGGACTCTTGTGCGGTATTCACCATTTGGGGTGACCTAAGCAGGGGTGTTGGTTATCCAATAAATGGTTTCCTGGGCGGCGGTACACAAAACCGCCTCCGAAATTGAATTTGTCTGCTCATAATCAGTTGGTTATTTTTTTTTGAAATTCAGGATAGTTTCAGTGTAAATGTAGGCATACTTACTATTTATGGTATGCATTTATATTATGTTTTCAGAAAGGCTATTCCCTAAAATGTGTGATAAGAGATCGTTCTCCCGCAGATTTCCTGTCAGATTTGTGTGATTTTCTACAGCTGTTAAATGAATAAATAATCATGCATACTTGCAGGAATTCGTGTTTAAAAAGACCCAAACTAAAATACGTGATCGCTCACAGCTGAAATTTTGACATCGGCCTATAGAAAAAACAAATAACAGTCGTAGAAAATCACACAAATCTGACAGCACTTCTCAGGGGAGAACGATCTCTTATCACAAATTTTAGGGAATAGCCTTTCAGAGCTAAACCGATTGACAACCCAGTCCATTTTATCAAAATCATAAATTGAGTTTCCCTTCTTAAAACAACAGGGCCTTGCAATCTGGGGCCGAGGCCCTCCTTTAGCTGCAACCTGTCACCCGCATTACGAAATTACAGGGTTTTATTATTTGAACAGCCGCAACAGCCGGCGCGTGTGGCTCCCACCCCCACCCCCACCCCATATCCCGTGGGGGGAGCAAATCGTCCGTGAAAGGGGCGCTAAGACACGTATGGGAACAGGTTGGGTGTTAAGTATTTACTCGGGACCATTAGAGATGCTTTATAAAATAATATCTCGTGTTGACAAATTGGGATTTATAAAAGAAAATACTTATAACTTCTGTTTGTTATGGTCTGTATATTTTGGCTATGATAGAATTTTTTAATCTATGCTTCCGAAATCACCAATTTGGGAGAAAGGCATCTGTACAGTGTACTTCCACCCCGGGAACCATTTGTTTTCATTTTTTACGTTAGTTGAATTTAGACGCTGTTTGGAGGGTCTTTTTAAGTAAAGGAAGGAGATGAATGCGGGGTGGGTAGGATTCTGGGGATCAGTGTGTCCAGGAGTGACGTATGGATCCATCCCTCCCATTGTGTTGCAAGGCGTTTGGTCCTTCCCACCCCTCTTATCCTCTGTCTTCCTTTTCGGTATTTCCTATTTTTCCTTTATAAAAAATCCTCAACACAGCATCCACAAAGACGACATAGGTTTCGAAAATGTATTACTTTGGAGATATGAATAATGTTGGTTTATTTATTTTATATACACGACATCTGAAGTGTCTTTGAAATTTTTTTTAATTAAAAACATCAATAAATAAATCCGTGAGAGCGAATCTCCGGAGGCGCCTCTAAAAAAAGTTTTTATGCGGTGAACAATATAACTCGTTAACGAATCATTTAACACAAAAAAAAAAATTGAAATGCTTTTAAAAGGTGATGTTTTCCTAGGTAGCGACGGAGGGTTTTTTTTCGATTTTTTTTTTAAGCATTTCAAAGTCAAAAATGTGATTTTTGCTAAAATTTTCGGTGAATTTGTTTTTATGAAATGAAAAAAAATGATAAAACAAACTCTTTGTCACTCACTTCCTGTTGATTTATGTGTAAAAATAGTGTACAAAATTTCAAAAAGATCGGTCAAATAGATTTTGAGTTATGATGTTCACGAACTTCAAAAATTTGTTTGCGAGAAAATCGATTTAAAGTTTAATTAAATGAAGACACTATGAGCGAAACTCAATCAAAAATCTGGAAACAGAAAAATCAGAAAAATATATTACAATTAGAGGTTTTACTCATAAGAGTAAAATAAAAAAAATAACGATTTAAAGGTTTTTATACTCGAAAGATACTTGAATAGGTCGCTTGAAACGCTGTATCTTCGTTAGTTTTGCTCCAATTTACTTGAAATTTTGACACAATACTCTCGAACTCTCGACATATTGTACATATAGAAAAAATGAGTTTTAAAACCTTACCCCCCCCCCCTTTCCCCCCCTAAAATAAGAACTATCTATAACACCATTAGCAATTAAAAATGAAGATAATTTAATCGTTTTGTTATTTTTACATTGAATTGATCTTAAATCGCTTTTTTGTTAAAATATGTTTTCCCTAGATATATGTAATGATTTTATGCAAATGTTGTGCTACATTTTTGTGTTGAAAATATATGTTTATGACGAGTAGGACCTTCAGTTAAAAGTCTGTGATTTTGTTTTTCTTTATTGTTTGAAATAAATGTATTTTGGATCAGAGCATTTATTTTTAATACTTTAAATTCTTCAAAAAGATGTGTTGGTTTTTTCAATATTATTTTTTATAATTAGACGTTGCACAATTTCAACGGGGAGTAGATATGTTTTGTATGAAGCTCCCCAGCTTACTACACCGTATTGGATAGTTGATTGTATTATTAGCATGGTAGACTGATATTAAATTTTCCAATAAGAGAAAGTCGAAAACAAGTCTTCTATCAATTATTATGAACGCAAAACCCTAATTACAAGTATATGTTATCCACAATTTCTTAAATCTACCAATCCTCAATCCTTCATCTCCGTCCGTACCCCCGGCATTAGAGAGGCCCGGCACCGCTGACCACAGCTGGCCGCCCACCCCCTCCCTGTCCGCCCCCGCCCATCCCATACCGCCACCCCACCGCCCGCCCACGCGGGGAGGGGGCGCCGTGGAAGAGTGTCGCCAGAAGGCTCGGATGGCGACAGATCGGTGGGATCGGTAACAGGGATGTCCAAAATATTATATAAATATTTTTTTTCATTAGTTATACTCACAGGAGGCCCAGAGGAAAAAAAATACCCTCGAAGCCTCTGTCATCTTTGGAGATGCTGTGTGGAAGATTTTTTTAGGGAAAGGACGTTCTGTGAGGGGTGGGATGGAATCTATCCAAGAGTGACGGACGTACGTATTTTTTAAATTTTTATTTATTGAATATAATGGTACAGGGGTTACATGTTTTTTATAAATAATTTTTTTTTTTTTTTTTTAAAAGAAAGACAAACATTCCCGGGTTACGAAATAACACAACAATGTTTGAAAATCTCCTACTACCACCACAGAAAGCCGAAAATGTTGCTTGTGTTGTGATGGAGGACTTAGCCAGCCGAGGAATCGAACACGGGACGCCCGGGTGGGACCCAAACGCGATGCCCACTCAACCACTGACTGGTCGTAGAGTTTTTCTTTTAAAAATACATTAATTAATAATTATTACACCTTTTTTAGAGCAGAGCTCAAGTTTAAAAGGCGGAAAAAACGAATGTAAAGCACAATTTAACAAAGAAAAAATAGTATTTTTTTATGTGTAAAGCAAAGAAAGGTATTTAACAGTGAAATAAGAAAAAAAAGTCATATGTGTAAGTATTTACATACACACACGTAGATATACACACATACCTACGTATATACACATATACAAAATGTTATCGCTATGTGTACATACATAAAAAACATATGCATATGTGTACACATACATATATAAAAATATACATATATGAATATAATAGAAATGAAGTTGAGGAGGTAACAAAAAAGAAAGGAGAAAAATAAAGAAAGAAAAAGGATATCCGTTTTTAAAATTGTGTTGAGAAGTATAGTATTATGAGATGTTGTCATAGTAATGTGTTTTTATTGATTTTTTTAATTTTTTATAATTAGTTTCCAATCTTAGATTATTATCCAATCTTATGAATCCATCCCTCCCTCTGCAGTGCAAGACGATGGGGTTGCAAGAGTCCGGCTAGAGAGTTCAAAAGGTCTCCCTCAAAGAGTTCAATGGTTGGAGGGGGGAGAGGAAGAGGGAGGGGGAGGGATGATAAGTGCAAGCGTTTCAGTAATTTCCCCCTAAAACCATGCGAGCGAAGCTGCGGGTAAAATCTAGTAATTTTATAATGTAACAAAAATCACAAAAAAATATTCAGGTATTGAAAGAACAACATTGAAACATTCATGTTTCTTACAGACAATGGGTAAGAAAGCTAATAAATTATAATGTAAACGTGTTGGGTGAACATGTGTTGAAATTTGATTTGAAATAATATTATATTATTAATAGATATATTATAATTCTTTAAATCGCATTTTATTTTTAATTGGTGTGCTAAATAACTTATATTTAGCACACCAATTAAATGTATTATGTGTGTTGGCGACATCAGTTTTCTTTCCAATCGATAATCACACTCTTATGATTATTCTATGCATAGTATTTAGTCTAGGATGAACGAAGTATGTATGAAGAATGAGTTAATGATGAATGTAAGTAAGTCTAAGTCATGGGATTTGAAAGAGAGAGTACGAAAACAATGTGCAAAATTATTGTGAAAGATTAATATTTGGAGCTGGTGGATGAGTTTAAGTATTTGGGAATTTATGAGAAATTGGAAGTCTGATAGAGATATTGAAAGTAGGGTAAATGCCGATAACTCCATTAATGGAGGACTGAACTCCGTTGGCGCTGTGGAAAGTAGTTTTTTGAGCATCGGGATTACCAAGGTTGAAGGAATTGGTTCCAGAGGCTGAGGAGCTGGTGGAGGGTGTTTTACCTGTGCTCCGTCTTCTCATCAGACGAATGTGTATTAATATTTAACTATGAGGAATAGTCAGGCTCCTGGGGGTCGCGGTACTTTCAGGCCGCGCCCTGTGTTCAATGATTATACTGGATGATGATTGATAACACTGTACTCTTATTTGAGTGATTTAACATTTATTTAAGATTTAGTTATTTACACAATTAGTGTTCACGTATGAAACGGGTAGAGAGGTACAAAACGCGAACGGGCGGTTGGATCGAGTGCTCGGAACGGAATGATTTGCCCGATCGTCCTGGGAGCGGTGCTGAGATATTTTTTGGAGAGGTGGCAATGATACCACATGTAAAAATAAATGTAAGTGATGCCCATAGCGCCAACAAAAAACTGTCAAAAGAAGCGAAGCTAGCAGTCCATAATGGAGTGCTGGTACCTACCCTGATGTATGGCAGTGAGGCATGGAACTGACAGAGAAAGGATGAAAGTAGACTGAATGCTGTAGAAATGAGATCCCTGAGGCGTACGTGTGGTAAAACCATACATTATCGTGTGAGAAATGTGGAGATCCGCAAAGAATGCAAGGCTGATGTAAGCATAATGAGTAAGATTAAGAAAGGGACGCTCAGATGGTTTGGGAATGTAGAGCGAATGAATGAGGAAAGGACTATAAGGAGAATATATGACGCAAATGTGAATGGTAGGCGAAGTCGGGGACGCCCGAGGAAGACATGGCACGACCAAGTGAATCAGATACTTGAGTCGGGCGATGTCAAGAGTCAGAATAATAGAAGAGCATGTATGAGACGATGTATGAATGTGAATGAAACAAGGAGTGTGTGCCAAGATCGAGTTGTTTGGGGGTCCGTCCTCCCTGCCTACCCCTGCGGGGATACGGCGTGATGGTTAGTTAATTAGTATTAAGTATATTTACCACATTTCATTAACATTGATCAACGTTGTCAAACGCAATCCAAAAATAATTGTAAATACTTTGTTAACAGTTTTAATTCAAAACTAAAAAGCACCCGCTTCGTTTCGAGTCCCTGCCTTCACCCCCCTCCCCACTTCGCCCACCCGCGGTCTGGCAACAGCTGTAGAGCCCGGGGCGACACAAATAATTTTAATCTACCACCCCCACCCCCCATCCCAATAGTCCCAAAACCAATCCCCTCTAACCCCCGTGGGAATCGCAGGGCCGTATCAGTTGGGGAAAATAACATTACGAACCTTACTATAAACAAGATTTACACGGTGTCCGGAAACGGCGGTATAAGCGGGAAACTGTCAAAATCACTTATAGAAAGTATTTTTTTATCAAGGCTTCGACGCATTTTAACCCCTCAAGCCTCGGATGGACATTCTAGTAGGCGGATGGCGAAGGCAAAACATTGGGAATGTATGGCAAGCTTAATGCCGAAATAGGCCAAAACCAAATGATATTTTATAGCTAAGTCTGTTGGCCCCATGAAACAAATTAGACCGGTCAAATAACTATAGTTTAATTGTTTTGCATTTACATTTACACAAAAGAAAAATATCAGTCAAACTAAATTCATACTATTCAAAACAGTTTGAAATATTCACCGGGGTTCCACAGGGGTCACATCTGGGCCCAGTCTTATTTTCCTTATTTATAAATGATATAACTACCATCTTTGAAGGAGTTATGATACTTTTGTTTGCGGATGACCTTAAAATATATAAAACAATTACGAATCTTAACGACTGTTGCATATTACAATCAAATCTAGTGAGGTTACAAGAGTGGTGCGCCCTTAATGAACTTTTCCTCAATATTGAAAAATGCCAAACAATTACTTTTACTCGAATCAAAAGTCCCATTAAATTTCAATACAGCATTGATAACATTTTCCTAAAAAGGGTAGAACAAATCAAGGATCTCGGTATTATTTTTGATAGTAAATTAACTTTTGTTCCTCATATTAATGTCATAACTAATAAGGCAATGAAATGTCTGGGTTTCATTCTGAGGACGGTCAAAGAATTCAAATCAATTAATTCGTTTAAATTGCTGTACACTGGGCTGGTGAGATCTAATTTAGAATATAATTCAACCATTTGGGCTCCATTATATAAGACACACCAACAAAAAATTGAAAGAGTACAGAATAAGTTCTTAAGATTTATTAATTATAAACTCGGAATACCTATCGAAGAACTAAATTATGTATATCTAATGGAATTACTCAATATAAGCGATTTAACGTCAAGGCGTGTAGTGAGCGATTTAGTTTGCCTTTTTAATATTGCGAATGGCAGACTGGACGCCCTCGATTTAACTTGTAAAATTAATTTGAGAGTACCCACGCGTGATACCCGTTCTAATGCACTTTACTTTGTTACCAATTCTACTAATAATTATTTTGAAAACTCTCCAATACAAAGACTTCATATACTCGGAAATAAATATACTTCAATTGACGTTTATCGACATCAATCGATATCTAAATTTAAACTCAGTATATCAGAACATTTAAAATAAAGCTATAAATATCATGCACTATATAGCACCTTTATCGATATATTATTGTAGCTATGTTTCGATAAACACGTACCAAATATGTATAACAAAGATTGCTAATTATAAACATAAATAATGACAATCTTGTCTTATTTCTCTTTATAATTAAAATAACTATCTCACATTAATTTACGTGACCATATATTCTATTTTACCTGCTTTGTGTCATATCTAGTGTTATCTATGTTTTGTTTCTTATATCTTATGTTATCTTTATTTTTTTTCTTACAGTTATATTATGTTTATATTATATTTTGTTATTTCCTATACTTTACCAAAAACATGTACTGCACTTTATGTAAAAGCCCTATGGGCGTTTAAATAAATAAATAAATAAATAAATAATTAGCGGCTCTGGAATTTTCGTTTTGCCTCCGCATTCCGCCTCCTAGACATTACTAACCACGAACACTATTTCATCAGAGCATCCGAAGGACAGATCTGACCATCAGGTTCATACATTAAAAAATAATTTTTATATATTTTTTTATAATTCGGAATGTTTTTTTTTTTATATAACTCTACATAGGAGGCCCTGACATAAATAATTTCCCTCAAGGCCTATGTCATCTTGGAGGATGTTGTGTGGAGGGTATTTTTAAGTAAAAGATGGAGAGGAAATTCTGGGAAGAAAGGTATGAGGGGTGGGTATGAATCTGAGTATGAATATGAGTATGAATCCTATATTTTTACAAAATACATTTCTGGCATTTTTACCAGCATTTGGTTCCTTAGAACGGGCAATCTGCCTAGCTAGGATCGTATATCGACCTACAAGACATAATAACACTTAAACACATTTTTAATTTTTGCAGTTATGTATCTTGAAATATTATTATTATGTTGTTTTTTGCTATCTAAATGTATCTAATGTTATGTAATAAAAAATAAAAAAATTAAAATCCATCGGGCAGACGCATTCGCCGCCAAGATCTAGATAGACCTCAACCCATGAATCCGGACACCTTTGTCAAGTCACCAAACGAAGAGGTACACTTGGAGTGACCCATGGCATCGGTCTTGATTATCCAATAAATGGTTCCCGGGGCGGCGGTACCCATTACCTCCTCCCAAATTAAAGTTTTGTACCTATTTATTGATACTGTTCGAAGAACTGCATTTTATTTTATTTAAATTTACTTAATCATATATTTTAATAATAATATATAATATGTTCTCTAATTTACACTTGTTTGGAAAAGCAAAAGCAAAACTTTATGGGCGGTACAATATAAAAGGATACGATTAAAATATTAACTTCCTAAATGCAGTTTGTCCCTCGTTAAGAGACATATTGAGGCGTAAGGCTTCGAATCATGTCAATCCATCTACAAAATCTTCGAATCATGTTAATCCATCTACGAAATCTTCGGATCATGTTAATCCATCTAAAAAATCTTTGAATCATGTTAATCCATCTGCAACATCTTTGAATCATGTTTAATCCATCTACAAAATCTTGGAATCATTTTAATCCATCTACAAATTCTTCGAATCGTGTTAATCCATCTACGAAATCTTGGAATCATGTTAATCCATCTACAAATTCTTTGAATCATGTTAATTCATCTACAAAATCTTGGAATCATGTTAATCCATCTACAAAATCTTGGAATCATGTTAATCCATCTACAAAATCTTGGAATCATATTAATCCACCTACAAAATCTTCGAATCATGTTAATCCATCTACAAAATCTTGGAATCATGTTAATCCACCTACAAAATCTTCGAATCATGTTAATCCATCTACAAAATCTTGGAATCATGTTAATCCACCTACAAAATCTTCCAATCATGTTAATCCATCTACAAAATCTTTGAATCATGTTAATCCATCTACAAAATCTTGGAATCATGTTAATCCATCTACAAAATCTTGGAATCATGTTAATTCATCTACAAAATCTTGGAATAATGTTAATCCATCTACAAAATCTTTGAATCTTGTTAATCCATCTGCAAAATTTTTGAATCATGTTAATCCATCTACAAAATCTTCGAATCATGTTAATCCATCTAAAAAAATCTTCGAATCATGTTAATCCACTTGCAAAATCTTCGAATCATGTTAATCCATCTACAAAATCTTGAAATCATGTTAATCCATCTACAAAATCTTGGAATCATGTTAATCCTACTACAAAATCTTCGAATCATGTTAATCCATCTACAAAATCTTCGAATCGTGCTACGAGCCTTTAACCAGCGGTCGAGAAATTAAATTTCGTCGAACGATGGATGATCTTGCGATCATCTGTATCCTTGCAATTGTACAGTGCGGTTTCGATGAGAAAGATTAATTATTCTCCATACCAGAATTTCAACAAAATAACTCAATATCGATTTTATTTCATTCAAAATTTGCTGTGATAAATACCTACATTCAAAAATGCTCAAACTCGTGATGATAAAACTATAAAAATTATACACTTTTTGTAATTATTTTTTTATCATAAGTATTCATAATTTTTCAATAATGTCTAAGCAAAATAAGAATATATATTTTTTTAAATATATTAGTTTGTAAGACCGTACATAAATAGACAAACTGAAGTATTTCCGTCACAAAACAAGGGCGTGGATCTTTTTTTAATGATTTTCTTTGAACTAAAATTAAAATTCCGAAAAGTAGCTTTCCCAAATAATGTATTGATTTATTTTACTGTATGTTGTATAATATAAAATTTTGTTTGAAAATTTAACAAATTTGCCAATGACCTACGGTAAAACCTTATTGTACTAAAAATAAACATATTTTTTCAAAATTTAAAAAATAGCTTTACTAAATAAAATAACAGTCTTTCGAATTAAATTTATATTTTTTTGTGGAAAAGAGTCAATACATCTAAAATTTGATTTAAAAATGACATATTTCCAGTTTTGTCTAGTTATTCCCTCTTAATTGACTCCAAATGTGAAGAAATGGAAACAAACAATATCGCTCTTGGTTCTAGCCCATTTAGCAGGCGCTCTGTCTCTCTTACACTAGCCTGACATCGTATATCGCCATCCCATTTGATTTTCATAATGATGATAAGGCACAGAAGAAGAAATTTGAGGTCCGATTGACCAGACATTTAGATCACGAAATTTACTTAGTTCTTTAATCCATGACTCAAACCGTTCAGTTATAGTAATAATTCCAGTTTTTATTCCCCAATCCGTGGCCTACCCCTCTTTCCCCTTCCCTTCCTACACTAGCGCCAATCTGCGATAGCGGCGCAGGTGCTAACTACCTACCCCACCCTTCCTCTCCCACTCCAATAAACCCAACACTTTCTACAAAATCCTCCACGGCCGATATGCTGCGATATACGAAATGGTACCTATAACAGAATAGATTTTCACGAAAATTTCTGTAGGTATACAAATTATGTATGTTATTTTAATAAATTACCCACTGAACAGAAAATTCTCGAAAGTGTATAAATAAATCAATATGTACCTTTTTTACATTAGGTCCACACGAGAGGCCCTGAGGAAAATAATTTTAATCATGGCCTATGTCAATTTCGGGGGTGCTGTTTGGGAGGTTTTTTTTTGAGGAAAGAAAGGGTAGGAAGTTCTGGGAAGAAAAAGTTATGAGGGGTGAGTAGGCTTCTGGTAATCAGTGTGTCCAGATCGTCCGCTGCTAAGACAGATACAAAACCTCATCCCTTACACCAAGAACCCTGGCACCCCTGCTAAGTCACCAAGCGTAGCGTAACATTTGGGGTGACCTACGGCAAAGATTTTGGTACCCACTATCGCCTCCCAAATAGAAATATTGTACCTTTTTATTGATATCGTATTTAATTCGTAAAACTCCGCTAGTTTTTTTGTTATTATTTTTGGGGTGCTATGCCGTGTTTCGCTACCTCCTTCTTTAGCCAACGTTTCGGACAGCGTTACAGTGTCCATCATCAGGGCAGATGAGCTCATATGCCCTGATGATGGACATAATTTTGTATTATTGTGACAGCTTTTTCGGCCTTCAAGATCATTATCAAACAAATAAATGTGACGTTAATAAATAATTAAAAAACGAATGTGTTTTACACACGACTGAAGTAAAACTTCTTTATGCTTCGTTCGCCTCGCCCGATCACACTTTTCGTAATGCTCTCTCGCTTTTTGCGAGAGAGCGTTACAGCTAAATCCATTTAAATAAACGTTTCAATTCTGAGTGGTGGGCGATAGTGCAAATATATGCAATTTGGGAGGCGGGAATGGGTACCGCCGCCCCGGGAATCTTTATTGGATAATCAACACCTCTGCCGTAGGTCACCCCAAGTGGTTCGCTACGTTTGGTGATTTAGCAGGGGTCCCGGGTTAATGGGGAGAGGTTTGTCTAGGTCTTGGAGGCGGATGACCAGGACACACTGAACTCTAGATTCCTTCCCACCCCTTAAACCCTTTTCCTTCAACTCTCCTTTCCTCCTTTTTCGTAAAAAAACCCTCCACACAGCATCCCCAAGGATGACATAGGCCCTGAGGGAAATTATTTTCCTCAGGGCCTCCTGTGTGGAGCTTACGTAAAAAAAAATAGTTAAAATTATTTTAAATTATTAAAATTTGAAATCACAATTCATTCCTTTTTTTATTTATTTTTATTTTATTTATTTATTTAAACGCCCATAGGGCTTTTACATATAGTGCAGTACATGTTTTTGGAAAAATATAAGAAATAACATAATATAATATAAACATAATATAAATATAAGAAATAAAATAAAGACAACATAAGATATAAGAAACAAAATATAGATAACCCCAAATATAATAGTTGACACAAAGCAGGTTACATAGAATATATGGTAAGTAAATTAATGTGAGGTTGTTCTTGTAATTATAGAGGGAAATACGATAGGATTGTCAATATTTATGTTTGTAATTAGCAATCTTTTTTAACAGCGACCTTCGAATTACTAGCCGACATTCCTTACCCCTCGACCACGGATGTCTATTGAGAGAAATCGTGAATAATAATAGTTCAGGGCTGTCAATATAATGAAAAATTTTAATAAATTTCGTTGACACAGTTGACTTCCCTTGTAATTCCCATTCTGAAGTTAATAAACCTTAAGACAAACAAACAAACATTCATTTATATAAACATGGATTATGAAAATGTTTGATCAATTTCATCAGAAGTTAGAAAAAATTGAGATTTTTTCTGGCACACGGCAGATTTTCTGCCGAAACCGAAACTGATGCCGAAACTAGATTTTTTTGCCGAAACCTGCCGAAACCGAAACCGAACCTTCGATCGGTCACTATTAAAAGTGATGATTTTTTTTTAAATAACGCATAACCTGACCTAATGTAACTTATAACGAAGTTTTGTTTTCATCAGCTTTCCAAGGGATAACGATGATTTTTGGGACACCCTGTATTAACGCAGTTTGATTTGAGAATTTTCAATTTGGGAGGGTGTATGGGTAACGCCCCCCCCCCCCCCCCCCCAGGAAACATTTATTGGATAACCAACACTCCTGCTAAGTGGTTCGCTGCGTTTGGTGACTCACCAGGGATTCCCGGATTCATGGGTTGTCTAGGTCGGATGCGTGTGCCCGCCTACTGCGTAGCGGACCGGATCAGGAGAGACTGATTGAGAGAGACCATTTGGCCTCTATGGCAGAACTCTCGAGGCTTCCTCACAAGAGTCCCAGGTGCTCCCGTTTGAAGCCAGTGAGACTGTGGCATCCCCAATTGGGGTATGTTGTAAGGCTGAAAGTAGAGGTGAGGAGAAGGAGATGGGGGAGAGGAAGGTGAGGAAGTACCTGGCTATTCATATCAGGTCACCAAACACGGCTAAAGACAAGCAACAAGCAACGTTTCAATTGTAAATGGTGGTCTTACACCAGGGCGATACTGAGAGTATTTTCCGCCCTAGAGCATGCCACAAATACACTAGATGAGATGGATTCATACATACTCATCACTCCTGGACCCACTGCCCCCAGATTCCTACCCACCCCTCGCACTTCTTTCTTCCCAGAAATTCGTCTATTTCTTTTTCTTTAAAAGATATCCAGATTCACACAGCATCTCCAAAGATGACGAAGGCCCTAGAGAAATTATTTTCTTCAGTGCTTTAATTGCTTTTAAAGCAGTCGTTAATTCCTTAATCATCTTCCTTGCAGCCCCCCTTGCAGTATGTGCGGAATCACGAATCGGTGGCCCTGGAGCCCGGTGTGGCGGAGCCCGCGGACATGTTCCTCAGCGCCCCCTCGTCTCCAGGAGGAGTCAAGCGAAGTGCGGCCGATGCGTGAGTACCATTAATACAACCTAACCTAACATTAAAACAACTTAACCTTATCTAACCGAATGTCCTCACAATTTTTTTTAAATTTGCCATTGATTAATGTGTGATTTAGTTGACAGTTTTATGTCTATTTTTATTTTCATTTTGTGAAATTGTAAATACAGTCAAACCAACGAATATTTGTAAAAAAGAAGAGGGCGCTGAAATCGGTTAAAATGATTGTTATTTTTATGTTTTTTTAAATTTATTTTACAGTTACAATTTCAAGTATAATATTAACATTTCCTTAGGTATAAAATGTATGTACAGATTTTGTACAATTATTTTGTGGTGTATAGGTTACTAGCTGACCCGTCCACGCGTTGCTGTGGCTAACGAATTAAAACGCTTTCTGTTAATTTGCAAGCAAATCAAATCCACACCGCCCGCTTGCCAGCCCGCTCACAGACATTATTTTATATCTCAACCAGTTTACACAAAACCTTGACAAATTATATACTTAAACCTTCCTCATGAATCACTCCATCTATTGGTGAAAACTGCGTGAAAATCCGTTCAGTAGTTTTTGAGTTTATCGCGAACAGACTGACAGACAGATAGACGCGCCGGAGGACTTAGATTTATAATATGTAGAGATTCATGTAATTTCAACATCCTTAAATGTACGTAGTTTTGTGGTATCTCAACAGATGTCAGTTCAGTAGTATTTAAGAAGAGTACCATCTATCGTAGCTCGTGTCTAATGTACGAACGGTTCCTATAGACGTAGTAGACGGCTAATTCCATTAGTGTCGCCAGTTCGCAGCCGTAGAATAACTTGATATATTACATTGATGGGAATAACCTTCAAAAGTTATTACAAAAGAGAGTTATTCTAATAAAAAAATTGATCAGCTTAACGTGATATGTATTTTGATTTTTTAATACTCTTTCAAATAAAACTTACTACCAATAATAAAGTACGGCAGTTTAAAAAAACTTATTCCAGAGTAGGTACCACACCTAATAAATAAATTTGTGTTATTTTCAAATCTACCCCCCCCCCCTCGTCTCCTACCTATTTAGTCGGTATTGGATGTTGTCGGGAAAGCGGACGCCAGAAGCAGTCTCTGAAATTTGGCCACAAGCGCGCGCGGGTCGAGGGAACTGTTCGAAATTCCAAAACGGAGGTAAAATGTTTGAACACACTTTCAGCTGTGGGAATTTGCCGCGAATTTAAGAATATTTTGCTGTTGACAGCTTAATTAATGGCGGGCGTGCGTTTGACAGCTTAATTACGCAAAAACTATGTTCGCGCCGTGTTGTACAACTGAACTAGGGTTGCCACACGTGCTATCCGGAAAGAAGACGCGTCCTCCTTTTGCATTTAAGAAGAATATAAACGCTAGAAATATTTCGATTCTCATGTATTTGCACGAGGCAAGTAAGCGAAAAAATGTTTTTTATTTATTTTGTGCATAATTTTATAAGAACGAAAAAAAGTTAGAACATACATGACCTCAAAAATAGCCTTAGCCGTAAAGGTGTATTTTAAAAAAATGGTTTATTATATTACTTCATAGTTAAAAAAAAAAATTTTTTAGTGGTTTACGCTTATGTTTTTTGTTACGTAAATAATAATTTTATTGTAATTCCAATACATAGAAAAGCTAGTAAAAGCTTCGATTTATCCGTAGCGTTTTTGATGTTCATACTGTAAACCGATTTATCCATAGCGTTTTTGATGTTCATACTGTAAACCGATTTGTCCGTAGCGTTTTTGATGTTCATACTGTAAACCGATTTATCCGTAGCATTTTTGATGTTCATACTGTAAACCGATTTGTCGTAAAGATGAATCTAAATAGTATCTAAATAGGATGTCATGTATAGCTTCATCTTAAAACAATGTTCTCCAAGTATTCATTAAAATACTCCTTCCTCTCATTTGTTTATTATTTTTATTATCCTTGACTCTGTGCAGAAACGGGCGGTCCGTTTGATAGATTCTCCTAATTTAACAAACGGATTGCAATCTTTAGAGCACAGGCGCCAGGTGGGAATGCTGTCCTTGTTCTACCGGTATTACAATGGAAGATGCTCCGAGGAACTAGCGTCATTGATCCCCTCGGCACCGGTGCATAGTCGGGAAACACGCCAAACGCGCGCTCAACATTTGTACACGGTTGACATTAGTCACATGAGAACGGGTCGTTTCTACGACTCGTTCTTGAGTTCAACAGCTCGGCTGTGGAACGATTTGCCGGCCTCTGTGTTTCCTCCCTCCTACAATATGGGTCTCTTCAAGACCCATGTTCACTCCTTCCTCTCCTCAAAAACACCCTCCACACAGCATCCTCAAAGATGACATAGACCCTGAGGGAAATTATTTTTTTTTCAAGGCCTCCTGTGTGGAGTTAATGTAAAAAAAAAAATTATTATCGGACATTTTTTATAGCGCGGTTTAGTAAAACAATTACTTCGTAGTGCGATTAACTTCTTTGTTATTCATACTGTGTTAGGTTTTTTTTTACATTAACTCCACACAGGATACCCTGAGGAAAACAATTTCCCGCAGGGCCTATGTCATCTGAGGTGCTGTGTGAACGGTCTCTTTAAGGATCTTTTATTGGTCTTGAAAAGACCCATATTATAGGAAGGAGGAAACATAGAGGCCGGTAAATCGTTCCACAGCTGAGCAGTTGAACACAAGAACGAGTCGAAGAAGCGACCCGTTCTCATGTGACAAATATCAACCGTGTTGTTGTTGGGCACACGTTTGGCGCATTTCCCGACTATGCACCGTTTAGTTTAATCGATTTCCGAAAGATTTTTGTTGTATTTTGCTACGCAGATGCGAATTGCAACAAAATTCGATGTTTGAAGTTGAATTCGAAATATTAGAGACTATAAAAAGTGTTAAGGCACGGTGTACCCGCTCAGATAAAAGAAAATGGAGAGATATGTAAATACGAATGTTAGAGAGAGCGCGCTAATATGAAAAACGATCATATTTAAGCCGCCGCTACCCGAATTTCTACCAATTTCTTGCATATCTCCCTTGAACATTTGAAGTTTTTAAGCTCTTAAAAAATATATATTTTATTTTTGAAGATAATATCTATACAATCACCACGCCGAAACGCAAATTATATGAAATTCCCTCCGTAGGAAAAATCGCAAAGTTTGCTCGGAAAATTATTGTAAACACGTTTTTTTAGTTATTTTACAAGTTATATGTATGAACATTTATTTTTATTTTTAAAGACAAACATTCCCGAGTTACAAATAACCCGACAATATTTGCAAATCTCCTATACCACCACAGCAAGCCGAAATTTTTTTAATTTTTTATTAGTATCTATAGCAAAATTTGTACATAAATGTATTTATAAATTGTATTATATTAATGTATTATAAAGTTTTTTTTTCACAGTCCTCCTCACTAGGGTTTCCTGTTCTGAGGCGGCCTGTAGTTTTTTCACATTTGTATTTAGTATCCAGTTGTCTTTACATGGTCTTTCAGTATGTTTGATAGTTCATTTTCACTTTGTTCTCTCAACCATATTTTTACTTTTTTTTTAAATTTATTTATTTCTGTTATTTATTTTGTTTGAGTTGGTAGAGCATTGTATAGTTTTGTCGCATTGAATTTCATATTTCTTTGTCCAAAAGATGTTTTCAAACTGGCTGTAGCTAGAATATTTTGGTTTATTGCCCTGGTTGTGTATCTATGTTGGACAGTGGAGTATTCTGATATTGTGAATGTTGCTTGAGTTGTGATGGAGGACTTAGCCGGCCCAGGAATCGAATACGGGACGTCTGGGTGGGAGTCAAACGCGATGTCAATTTAGCCACTGACCGGTCTAAATGATACCATTAATACCTCATTCTAAATAAACCGTTGCGTCCTCCAACCTCAGTCCTCTATTAATTTATTTTCAAGTGGTAACCCTAAACTAACGGTTCGCGGGCGGAACGTGATTTCGAAGTTTTGAATTTGAAATTAGAAGGTGGCGTTCTCTTATTTGCTTTTCTTTCTCTGTGGAAACTCATTCACAGAGAGGTGGGGAGGTTGTTTCGAAGTGTCGACGTTTCGAATCGTTTGATGTCGTATTTTATCCTTAAATATGGTTTTTTGGGATTTACGTTTTTTACCACAAGTTTTCTGGTTAGTAATTTGATTTTTTATTCTTTGCCAGGTGATAATAATATTAACATTTTTCCGTCTAATCGAATATGTTTTTTTGACACTTTTAATAGAGTTGGTCTTTCTTAAAATGTGAAAACACACTTTTTCAAGGTTTTTGGTATATACTTTCAAAGTGTTTGATGTTGACCGTTAAATAAGTTCGATTTATTGCAATTCCTTCTACAATTTAATAACATCTAGATTTTTAAGGCGGCACTCTTGAAACGCACGAAACGCTGAAAAAGCAGAAGATAGAGAGATATGTAATTACGAATGTTGGACAAAGCGCGCTAATATTTTAATTCGTAAAATAGCAGCGAAAATTGCGAAAAAGCTTAATAAAACATGACTCGTTTAAAATAGAGCAAAAATCTCATGTAAGGTATCTTAAGTATCATTTAAAGAAACATTGTGAATTTTTTCACAGATATAACTTGTAAAATAAAAGAAATAGACTTGTTTAAAATAATTTTCGGAGCATACTTTGCGATTTTTTTCTATCGAGGGAATTTCATATAATTTGCGTTTCGGCGTGGAACGTGTCTAGATATTATCTTCAAAAATAACATATATTTTTTTAAGAGCTTAAAAACTTCGAATGTGCCAGGAAAAAACGAAAAAACGTCAACTTTAACGTAATATTTTGCAGGTTAATTTTATGCTATCTTAGGTAATTTTTACTGAAACACATTCCTTGAATACTAAACTATACATAAGGACAATATTACTTGCGTTTATTCAATGAATTTATACTTTTTACTACTTTTCAAATGCCACGGAAAAAACGAAAAAATTTCGCGATGTTTTGACTTTTACGTAATATTTTGCAGGTTAATTTTATGCTATCTTATGTAATATTTACTGAAACACATTCCTTGAATTCTAAACTATACATAAATATAACATTACTTGCGTTTATTTGATGAATTTATACGTTTTACGATCATTTCATCGACCGCGACGCGAGACTTGACAGCCGCCATTTTGACAGCCGAGCGGCGGGAAAAAGTTCCAGGCCGTGTCATAAACAATTTCAAAGAAAATATATCGCTGCACTAGGTGGGTTCACGGTATCTTATACCTTATAAACAAGAATGCCCCAAGCGATTCCGACCTTCTTCTTCATACGTTTTCTTTATACATAAGGGTTAAAATCGCATAACAAAATTATTTTTTAGTGATTATTTTGGCTTGCGCCGATGATACGCCGGCGGACGAACGGCAAGGGGCAGGTTAAGGGAGATATGTAATAAATCGGTCGAAATACGAATAGTAGACCCTTAAACCCTCTGACTAATTTGTTCGCTTTTGAGAACAACTATGGTCTCGCAGATATCGTTGTTTTAGAAAGAGAAAGCACCACGCTTTATTATTAAATCTAAAAGTCAACCACAAAATAATTAAAACAAACATCTTTAAGAAACCAAAGTTTCCGTCCGGAATTTGAAAAAAATTTATGCAACTTTGGAAATTTTTTATTAATTATTTTTACATACAACGTAAAAAAAGCGACAAGACAATACGATAATACATTGGTCTAATAAAATATGTGTGTTTATTTTCGTTGTAAGTAATTATTGTAGTTGAAATTCTAACTAAAATAGTGAGCCATTCTTAAAACATTTTAGGTTTGCATTCTAAATTTTTATATTTAAGAATTATGTTTGTTCTGAATTATTAAATTTGAAAGCATATTTTATCACCTTTCTAAAACGGTTTTTAGTTTTTGGATAAGTTCAGAAATATTTCATTTATGTGGATTTTATTGCAAACCGGAAATATTTAAACCTTCTGACAAAAAAATTCTGAGGCCTGAGGGTTAAAATCAATTTAATTATGAAGATGAAATCGTAATAATAACCAGTGGTAAATAAATAAATGAAAAAATTACAATCTTAATATTATTTACTGCATGGTTTTGGTGACGAATTTTACCATCTCCACGCGTTCATATGTTTATATCGTTATTGTAATTTTTTTGGAAACTCTTTAAAATAGTTCCTATCGAATTACAGATACGATGTTGTTTTTTTATGGTGACCTGTTTCACGAGGGTGATACTGAGACTATTCACCACTGGAACGTGTCTCAAATATACCATACTAGTTGACGTCCTGGCATAGCAAGGGCTTTACAAAGAGATTTTTAAAATCTAGTGTGAAAAAATTCATTAAGAAACATCAAAATTCTGCTTTAAGAGGTAGGAAAAAGGGGTGGTTTTTCGAAATTTCATGCAAACCATGCATTTCATGCATGAACTTCCTCCTGTTTGTAAGTCAAGTGTGCAAAATTACATCGTTCTCGGATGAAAACTGTAGATATGTTTAAAAAACAAACCCGCCTCAGGAAACTAATCATTTTATTATGCGTACAGAGGGTTATTATTTTATTATGCATATAAAATGACAAACTGCAGATATCGTGTAATTGAAATTCTTTGCGCTCACCGTGATTCGAACCTGCGACCTCATCCTACATCCATAGCCATGATTTTCACCACTCGACCACGATAAATTGATTAAGTAAAAGATATCCATCAATTACAAAAAGTGCCATTTTCTTCCAAACCAAAGGGCACATTCGCTGCTGTCTTCAGATAAAACCGTCCTTTCTTATCCGCCGTCGCGCCATATCCCAAGAGGGCCCGACGCACCTTGTCGCTCTCGCAGAGTCCTCCCTTGAACCTCTCCCAGCTGGAACAGCTGACGGCCAGGAAGGCTGAAGGACGAAGGATGGACTCTGCGAAGAAATCCCAGGCTCTGGAGTGACTGCATGAGGGAACCAGGCAACCTGGTTGCTCGATACCTCCATTTGGGTAGAAATCTGCAGAACCTAGTCAAAAAAACTTATTCAATTTTTTATAAGAACAACTGTCTTTTTTTATAACTTTTGAAGATTATTTCCATCAATAAATAAGAGATAACACTAATAATCTAAACGAAAATATGAAAGAAAACAAGACACAGAAAAATAGAAAAAGATAATGATCGCAACTGGGACTCGAATCCAAAACCTCTCGTATAAAAAAAGATAACCGTCTATTTTTGCTTGTATTTATTTTATCTATTCCATGACAACTATCAAATTGACACTTCAACACCACTTTTGAAAGCAGGTGTTGAACAAAAAATAGCCCGTAACCTAACCTGATATAGCATATTTAACGTATTTTTATCATCTTTAATGACTTTTCAATGGAATGATAATGTGCGACTGTGTTGAGATGTCCAATCACCATTTCTTTACGGAGAAAGGAGTGTAACAAAGAAATGAAAGGTAGAAGAAACAGGAACGCCTGAGAAACATATGACACGTCCAATGCTGTCCTTGTTTTACCGTCGTTTCAATGGAAGACGCTCTGAGGAACTGGCGTCATTGATCCCTTCGGCACCGATGCACGAAAACACGCCAAATGCGCGACCAATATTTGTACAAAGTTTACATTTGTCACAAGAAAAGTGACAGTCCACGACTGGTTTATTGAATAGGTAAAACAGCCCAGCTGGATCTACAACATGGATCTCTTCAAGATCCATGTTCACTCCTTCATTTCTTCAAAAAGACAGCATCACAAAGATGACGTAGGGCACAAAACAAAATGAATAAGCTCAACATCACTTCGATCAATTGCCGATCTGTAAAAAGAGTGGAAAAATTTATTTTCGATCTCTGTACTACAAACGATATTATTCTATTACAAGAGACATGGCTTATACCGACCGATTTAGATTTTCTCAGCGAAATTCACCCTGAATTCATGAGCTATGGTAGTTCGGCGGTAGATATCTCCAATGGCCCACTACGAGGAAGACCATACGGCGGGCTATCCATACTATGGAAGAAATCTTTCAAGGCAGTGACGATCGACTGTGGAACTCCCAGAATCATAGCGATTGATATCACACTCGACACTGGAACATTACTTGTCATGTGTGTATACATGCCGGTGGAAAACACTGATAATCTACCAGAATATTTATCCTGTCTCTCGAAATTGCACACGATAATCGAGGAAAGGGACAACCCAAATTGTATACTTATGGGAGACTTCAATGCTGATATGAATTCGCCCTTCGGGCGTGAGCTTAAATCGTTCTGTTCAGAATATAACCTCCAAATTGCGGATGTTGACATACTCCCACCTGACTCGTACACATATGTAAGCGATGCTCATAATACAACTAAGTGGCTCGACCATTGTCTCGTAACTCAGGCGGTACATAATATAATTGAAGATATGTATATTGACTACCAGTCTGACTGGTCTGATCACAAACCAATGCACACCACTTTACGAACTATAGGGCTACCTACATACACTACAAGTTCTTCAATAGTACGAGATCCATGCAGATGGCGACCCAATAGTCAAAAACAAGTTCAGTCCTACTCCAGATATGCCCAATTATCAATAGATCAACTTGAGATAATTCGTGGAACCGATAGTGCAACTGACAGCAGGATGATAAATGCAAAACAAATCGATGATCTATATAAAAACATTGTACACGTATTACGTACCTCAGCAATATCTGCGTTTAATGTAGAGAGAAAGCCTACGACTGGACGAAGATGGAAGACTGTGGCTGGTTGGAATGAGAAAGTTGCCTTACATTATGAAAGATCAAGAAATGCGCACATAAAATGGCTGCAGAATGGACGACCCACTAGTGGTCCTTTTATGGAAGCTCGGAAGCAAAGTAGATCGTTATTTAAGAAAGAATACAAGAAATGCCAAAGAAACTTCGAACAGAACAAAATGGATAAAATAGCAAACAGCCTACAATGCAAAAACTTTTCGTCTTTCTGGAACAAAACTAATGCTATATTGAAAGCAAAACATACCGCACCGACCAACATTGATGGAAAATCTGAAAATAAAGCTATAGCTGAAGTTTTCCGGAATACTTTTTGCTCCGCACCAGTTCAACCCCAAACAATGGATAAACAGTTCTATACACCATTGCATCAATCAAAACAACAGCCGTCCATTGTCATCTCTCCTGAGATGATTCAGCGAGCAATACGCAACATGGCAGGAGGCAAATCTGCTGGTCACGATGGACTTGTCATAGAACATGTGAAGCATGCGGGGGGATACTTGACAACACTGCTCGCTTCTCTCTTCACTGCCATGGTTGGGCTTGGACACATTCCAAAAGAATTGACCAAAACCATTATAGTACCGATTCCAAAAAGTCGCCAATTAAACCTGACATCCTCCGTTAATTACAGGCCCATATCTCTTGCCACCATAATAGCAAGAATATTTGAAAAAGTGATTTTAAATTTAACGGAAGACAAGCTCATTACAGAGGATTCCCAAATGGGCTTTAAAGCTGGGTGCTCTACTGATACAGCCATATATAGCATGAAACTATCAATAGAATATTACAAAGCCAGAAAAACATCGGTATATGCATGCTTCCTAGATCTAAGCAAAGCTTTTGACATGGTTTGTCATGATAAATTATTACAAATTGTAAATATATTGAGTATATGGTATAAGCAACAGGAAAACTTCGTCAGATGGAATGACAGCCTGTCAGAAGCAGCAAAATTAAAGTGCGGCGTTAGGCAAGGAGGCTCAATGTCCCCAGTGCTGTTCAACGTATATATGGACGAACTTAGTAAAACACTGAACAAAGCAAGAATCGGATGCCATGTTGCCGGAGTATGTATGAATAACATAAGTTATGCAGATGACATGGTCATACTAGCCCCATCAGTAAGGGCAATGAGAAAACTTCTGGCCATTTGCCAAGCATACGTCGATAGTCATGGTATGATGTACAATGCCAAAAAGTCATCATTGCTGGTGTTTAAAGCAAATACTGTTCCTACTGTCATTCCACCCATTCTCCTCGGCGGAGACAATGTCAAAATCTGCAGTGAAACAAAATATTTGGGGCATGTCGTCACTGATGACCTAAATGATAAAAATGACATAGAACGCCAAAGAAGAGTACTAAGCGTGCGAGCCAACATGCTCGCCAGGAGATTCAACAGGTGCAGTTCTCCGGTGAAGAAGCAAATATTCCAGAGCTACTGCATGAGCTTTTACACCGGCGAACTATGGACAAGATACTCACAAGGCGTCATGAACACACTTCGAGTACAATACAATAACGCATATAGGGCGCTATTCGGCCTACCTTGGCGATGCAGTGCCTCGCAGATGTTCGCAGAAGGAAGGGTACATGGGTTCGCCGCTTTGATGCGCCACAGAATAGCCGGGGTGAGACAGCGCTACCAAAGATCGGAGAACACTCTCGTCCTGGCCGTGGCCCAGTGGCAGGGCGCGCCTCTTCACCAAACGTGGAGAATTCATCTGAAGCCCCCGTAGATCGAGCATAGATGAATATTGGAGAAAAACACTGGCTCCTACAATCTGAGATCCGATGGAACAACAAGTACCTGATTTAAAGACTTAACTATATTTTTTATGAACAGTGTATCTAATGATGCTTCTCTTTTTTAATTTTTTTATTTTGTTAATTTTTATCTTTTTATTTATTCATATGTAATTAATATTCATATATAATAACATATGTAATTATACCCTATATGGGATGTGTGGGATTGCACTCCCCTCCCCACATCCTGGAATAAAGACCTTATTATTATTATTATTATTAGGAAATTATTTTCCACGGCCTCCGTGTGAAGTTACGTGAAAAAACTTGATCTCACCTATCCGGCTCTCCAGTCCATAAACTCCAGAAGTGGTATGAATGGCGTCCACAAAGTCCGCATCAGTCCTGGTGAGCCGGAGAGACGGGTCCTCCCTGAAGAAGCAGGGTCCGGCGGCATCCAGCCCCGTGACCCTGCCCACCCTGGACTCACTCAACTCCTTGAAAGCCTTCGCTGCGAAGCTGGTGATGTGGGCTCCAAGACTATGCCCAATGAGGTGAATGGAAGATGCATTTACTCCATCTGGAAAGATAAAAGACACTAATTTGATTTGGTACATGATAATATATGAATCAAAAGTCAGGATAGAAGCAAATTGAATCTAAAATATAGGCTGATCTGCCAACAGCATATCTAAGATATTTTGGATACGTTGAACACTAAACTGAGACCTCAATTATAGAGAAACTCAAAATTACTGCTAAAAGGGAAAGCGGAAGAAGTAAAGGAAGATCAGTAATGCGTTTTTTACGTTAGCTCCACACAGAAAGCCCTGAGCAGCACAATTTCTCTCAGAGCCTATGACTTCTTTGGGGATGCTACGTGTAGGGTCTTTTAAGGAAGGGAAAGGAAGGAAAGGAAGTTCTGGGAAGGAAAAAGGTATAAGGGATGGGTAGGGGCCTAAGGGGTCAGTGTGTCCAGGAGTGACGAACGTATGAATCCCTCCCACTGCGGAGCAAGGCGATGTTCCGAGAGAGTCCTGCTGGAGAGGTCAAAAGGTATCCCTCAACCAGTCTCTCCCAATCCGGCCTGCCATGCAGCTGGTGAGCAATTGAGGAACCCTGGCACTTCTGTTAAGTAACCAAATGTAGTGAATCACTTGGGGCAAACTGTGGCAGCGGATCTGGTTATCCAATAAGATTTTCCCTGTGCGGCGCGGCGGTACCCATACGCGCCTCCCAAATTGGAAAGTTGGAGTGATCAGGTTTCACGATTGTCCGAAATATCGGTGTCCTTAGCACTCCAAGCAGCGCAAGACTGTGAGTCCTTATTCATGAGGACTGTGAGGATCCTTATTCATCAGTGAAATTAGAGTGAAGGTCACAATCCTTAGCAATAAGACAAGGACTAAAGAAAAAGATGTATGCATGCGGTTGAAGAAAAGAATGTGTGCCATTAGAGAACTTTACGAAGATGTGGGAGGATTTCGTGATTAGTTATTTGCATTTGACTATCTGAAAAACTTTTCAATTTTAGCTCACTTTTATGCAATTCCATCAAAGTCTGCCCCAGTTTCTCTCCAATAAATCTTATATAAGTGGTTGCCCTCAGATAGTCAGACTTAATGAGGCTGCTCGAGTCCAATGTGAGGACATTCAGTCCTCCCTTCTGCACCAGGCTTGTTCCAATCGTCTGAACAGATTTACTAAACAAGTTGTCCGTGAATCCGTGGGCGAAGATCACAATGGGAAAGCCTTTTTTGTAATACGATGAAGAAAGTATTTTGGAGGATGAGTCCAAAATGGGGATACGTTGTTGCTGAAATAAAGAAAACAAAACATTAATAAATTACAAGTAACCAGTAACAATATATCGGAAACGGTATCTGGTAGACCGTAGAAAAGTTCTGCTTCACACGAGGGTGATTTCCTTTACCATCAGCTTAGGGATCCATCAGTACGTATTTTACTAGTAAAGAACGAATTGATTCGCGCGAGAGTCATTATTTTAGCTGCTAATGTCGCTACTGAGCGAGTAGACAGTTTTCTGTTTCATCATGGCAATCTCACTCGCCGATTCACCCGCTTTTAAACTTACCGGCTTGTAGATTGTAAACTCGCTCAATGTAATCGAGGCTTTAGGTGGGATTGTTTCTTTCGTCAACGATTTGCTACTCGACGCTCATTTGATTGTATTATCTATATTTTCTTGCCTAGTTTTTAAATCGTCATTTTACTAGGGACTTTCACCTCGGGTTGCATTTGGTGTCTTCTACAAATCCTTTTTCAGCTCAACATACAAACATTGAAATGGCTTTTTTGCGCCGCACTTACTTGTGTTTCATTAATCCAGAGGTCGATCATTACATGAGAAAAATCCGGTTTTGTATTTTGAAGTTGGTTATAATCTAATCCAATTATTTTCTTGATTGGGTTGCCTTAAATCAGAGAATTCCCGTTTTACATTAATTAGAAAGTAGTCTAGACGTCCCTTATTGAAATGCTTTGAATATCTTTGTCAGATGCTTTAGATTAATGAAATTGTGTCCTATCTAATAAAATATTGTTTTTGCGTTTATAAGCCTAAAATCGATAAACAATCTTCAGCGATATCACAAATTACACATTAGCATTAAGATTTTCTAGCATTAAGATATTCTAGCATTAAGATTTACTAGCATTAAAATATTCTACCATTAAGATATTCTAGCATTAATATATTCTAGCATTAAGATATTCTACCATTAAGATATTCTAGCATTGAGATATTCTAGCATAAAGATATTCTAGCATTAAGATATTCTAGCATTAAGATATTTTGGCATAAAGATATTGCAGAATTAAGATATTCCAGCATTAAGATATTTTGGCATAAAGATATTGCAGAATTTAGGTATTCTAGCATTAAGATATTCCAGCATTCAGATATTCCAGCATTAAGATATTCCAGCAATAAGATATTCCAACATTAAAATATTCTAGCATTAAGATATTCCAGCATTAAGATATTCCAACATTAAGATATTCCAGCATTAAAATATTCTGGCATAAAGATATTCCAGCATCAAGATATTCTAGTATTAAGGTATTCTAGCATTAAGATATTCTAGCTTTAAGATATTCTAGCATTAAGATATTCTAGCATTGATATTCTAGCATTAAGATATTCTAGCATTAAGATATTCTAGCATTGATATTCTAGCATTAAGATATTCTAGCATTAAGATATTCCAGCAATAAGATATTCCAACATTAAAATATTCTAGCATTAAGATATTCCAGCATTAAGATATTCCAACATTAAGATATTCCAGCATTAAAATATTCTGGCATAAAGATATTCCAGCATCAAGATATTCTAGCATTAAGGTATTCTAGCATTAAGATATTCTAGCTTTAAGATATTCTTACAAAAAGATATTCTAGCATTAAGATATATGCCCTATGGGCGTTTAAATAAATAAATAAATATTTTTGTTCTTTACTTACAATCCGAAAAACCCAATTTTATAATGTCCGTCTGTTCTGCTAAGGCTAAATGCAAAATATTCTGTTCTGTGTCTGAAATTGGACCCCCGGTATAATCAGATATTGCAAATCCTCTCATCTTGACGACCAAAGCGAGAACTAAAAATACTCGAGACATTTTTGCAGGAGGCTGAAAAAAATGTTAGTTTTTAATCAACGAATCCAAAGACATGATATTTGAAAGAGAGGTTACAGATTTAACGATAAACGAATAACATTGGTTTTTTCATACAAATATTACAGAATTTATAGATTCTTGCCACTTAAAATCACTCACAAAATACTATTACTATTCACGATAAGTTCCATATTTCAACATTGGAGGTTATCCACCACACACCCGCCCTGGTATAAGTAACAGATGGTTACTCCTTCAAGGCTCTCACAAGGACTCTATTTTTTTTGAAAGAACAAAGCTACATTAATTTAGAACGATTCTAGACCTCCAATGTCCCTGCATACATTGTTAGTAAGCAGTATGCAAGTGCTTGGCGGGAAATACAAGATACAATATGTGTCCATACCTCAACAGTCGTTAGAAACTATGATATATGTTTTCTAGAAGAAATGACTTAGGCCTCTGTTGAATTATTTCTAATATTGCACCACAGAAGCGAACTTACAGTAGTGTTAGGAGTAAAAGTTACCGCTTTTTGGTTGGTCTGTTTTGTTAAAATTAAAATAATGTATCTGTAATCAATCATCAACAAGTCAACATAAACAATCACGTTAATAATGTATCTGTAATCAATCATCAACAAGTCAACATAAACAATCACGTTCTCCAGCATTGTTTACGAGAAAACTGAGATTTGCAGAGCGATTAACAGCATAATATTTTTTTCAAATCAAATATCAACTCATGGTCACTCATCAAAAGCAACAAAAATATTAAAATGATGACGTCACATATGACCTCTCGCTCGTCTCGTCAAAAGACCTCCCTCAACCAGTCTCTCCCATCCGGCCCACCACGCAGCAGGTGGGCACACGCATCGGCCGCTAAGACGTGGACAAACCTCACCCCATGAACCTGGGCCCCCCTATTAAGTCACCAAACGTAATGAACCATTTAGAGTAACCTACTGCAGAGGTGTTGGTTATCCAATAAGTACCCATACCCGCTTCCCAAATTGAAATGCTATGCACATGCAATTTGCAGTGGTATATATGAACGGTGTTGGCGGTATTTTGTGCGTGCCGTGCAATAGATAATTGTTCACGACACATCTCCATTGTTTCTGTTATCTATGGTATTAAGACATACTGTCAGTATTCTCCGGCAGCGTCTTCAGAACAGTTCGCCACTGGTCACCTAGTCTTGCATGCGTTTAATGCAGTCAAATTGCACTAGCGATTATTCTAGGATTCAATGATAGATTGTACATTCATGACTGCAATTTGTCAAAATGATCGAAAAATTGACTGCATTATTTATTAAATAATCGTGTAACTTAAACAAAACTATGCGTCTTCTTCTCCGGACCCACTCAGGCGGCGCGAGTTCAATTCCTCGGCTGGCTAAGTGCTCCATCACGACACAAGCAAAATTTTCTACTTACTGTGGTGGTAGGAGATTTGTCAGGTTATTCGAATTATATTTGTATTTCTTTAAAAAAATAGATGACTTAATATGTTTTGGATCTATTAAATATGAGTGGAGCCTGATACAAAGAATTTCTTTGACCAAAAAAAGATTTAGTTTGAATTGCCACAAAGTTCAAGCAGGAGCCAATTCTAGTAGTAAGAATTTGCTGTGTTCCTTAATAATAATATTTGTCTGATTTATATAGCGCCGTTTTCGTGAAAAATCATCCCGAGGGCGCTGCAATATTAATTAATTTATTTATATAAGTTGTACATTTATTTATAACAATTACAGTCAATATAGCCCAAGACGTTATAATTGTACCATTTATGCAGTGTATACGCAATGCCAAAAATCTTACAAATGCGCTATAGGACACAAAAAATAAATCTATTTTTTTATCCACCGCATTCAAAAAATAATATGTGCATTTATGGTCGCTACACACCCACTACCAAAAATATCATAATTTCGAATGCAATATTAATACGCAATTAAAAATAATTAATAAATAATTCGCGTTCCTTCAAGTTTATATAAGTTTAGTGAAGATTTTTATTTTATAATTTTTTTCTTTACTTTTATACATATATATTTTAGAAAATATTGTATTTAAGGTCATCATTGGTCATGTATACCTTATCAGAAAAGAGGAGTTCTTGTGCCTGATTAGGGAACCACGATTCTTACTTAGGTTTTATGTTATAATATGTTTTGTACAAAATATTGCAGTTATTGCAATGGATTATTTTTTTTAAAAAGTTTATTCCAGAATGTGGGGAGGATACTGCAATCCCACATGTCCCATATAATTTTACATATTTATATAATATATTTTATAACATATTTTAATACAACAGATTTTTTTTTAACATAAAATAGAAAAAAAATTAAAATAAAAAAAAAAGAAATAAATAATCAATTCTATTCTTCAAGCTCGGGCCCAGCGCTCACTCAGGAGTGGGGTTTGGTGCTGGAACGCTGCGGTCACCACTGCATTGTCGGAAGCCATTAGCCGCATCCTGGCTCCAGTGACCCGATGTCTCTTAGACCGGCGAATCCGTGCAATCCTAGTTCAGTGAACATTGTCGATGCACTGCTATATCTTCTGAATCCAAATATTATTCTACGTGGATCATTATATTGGATCCGGAGTCGTTCCATTGAGGTGGTTCGGCAGTTACACCATGCCTCGCATGTATATAGATTAGTGCAAAATGCATTGAACAAAGTTTTTTTTACATGGTTAATGCATTGGAAAATTCTTCGGGCAATATTATATTGGACAATACACTGATACTTCTCCTCTGTCGTTCAATATCACCATCATCCGAGAGGTCTTCAGTGATGATGTTTTTTTTTTTTTTTTTTATTCTTCATTTTAATCACCCGCTAAACTGCCAAGGCAGTTTGTCAGCAGGTCAATTTGACAATATTAATAAAACACTAAAACATAAAATATTATAAGAAAACACAATAGCAAAATAGTTCCAGAAGAATAACTTTTAAGTACCTACAATACAAAAGCATAAAATATACAGACAGACAGATATAACACAGGTAAATTACTGATAGATTAAATTGATTATAGATAGTATTTATACATAAGATTACAAACAATATCAGTACAAAAAGTTTTGACCCATTAGCCATTTTTTAATTTTTCTTTTGAGATCAGTGGGGCAATTGGATTCGATTTTGAAATTCATCGGCATCTTATTAAATATGGTGGGGACAAGATAAGTGAATGTCCGTTGGCCGTATTTATTTATAATTTTCGGAACGGACAAACCCTCATTTTTACTAAATCTAGTGCCATGTTCATGATCTACTTTTTCTTTGTAAATTGAGTCCGACAATAGGTTTTGGCATACAATTTTAAACCATAATATTCCTCGCACAGGTAATATGTTAACTGATTCATATAGTAATTTTATGTCCCTTCTTTGTGCATAAACACTTTTGCTTACCAAGAGCTTAGTCAAAGAGTTTTGAATCGTTTGAATATAACCTATATTTGTCTTGCACGAGTTTCCCCAAGATGTTATTCCGTATCTGATAGTGGATTCCGCTAGTGACAAATAAATTATTTTTAGCGTACTAATGGGCATAAAATATTTTATTTTGTAAATTCGCCCCGCAATAGCTCTTAGGCGTTTGCAGATGTTGCTTATGTGGGTATCCCATTTCATGTGCATATCTACAGTTATCCCCAAATATACATATGTTTGTACAAGTTCAATGGTTCCGCATTTGCAGGACTGTGACGAATTGTGTATGCACTCAAATGTATGCGACTTTATTACAGGTGTGATGGTATATTTGGCATGTGGAGATCGTATATGCATTAATTTAGTTTTTTTTTAAATTTATTATAAGACCCGCATCATGTGACCATTTCTGTAAGGATAAGAAATCGTGCTGCATGAGTTTTATTGCAATTTCTAATTCTTCATGCGAAATAACTAGTGCCGTATCATCAGCATAAACGTAATGTTTAACAAATGTGAAGATTTTATTCATGAGTGAAACAAATATTATGTATAATGTTGGACCGAGGATTGACCCTTGCGGGACTCCTGTTGACATAAATTTAGCTTTGCTGTAAATTTGAAAGAGTTTCACTGTAATTTGTCGATTGTTTAAATAGTTTTTGAGTAGTTCTAGTAATTTTCCCCTAATTCCAATCGCCTCCAATATCTGTGATAGTTTTGTCGGATCAATAGTATCAAACGCTTTAGAGTTGTCTATGAATAAAACCAGAATATGTTTTTTATCATTGAGTTCTTGATTTGTGTAATTCGAAAAGTCCTGCAGTAACATTTCTGTACTTTTATTTTTTTGAAATCCGTATTGGTTGGGATCAATAATGGAGAAACTTTCTAGGTATTTTATTAAATTTACGGAGATGTATTTTTCTAGAATTTTTTCAATAGCTGGCAGTATACTTATTGGTCTGTAATTTTCTATCTTGGAATGTTTTCCCCTTTGTATATTGGCCTAATAATACTACATTTAAGCTCATCCGGTATAACTGCCTGAGACAAGATTTTATTAATTAGATGGGTAATTACCGGACATAGAATGGTTAAATGTTTTTTAATATCGAACATTCGAATATTGTCAATCCCCGGTGACTTGGAATTATTCAGTTGACTGATAATCTTTCGTATATCTTCACAAGTAGCTCTGGGCAGGTACATACTATGCGGCAGCTCAACGGGAGCTGTATTAGACGCTTTGTGACCCAAGTATTTTACATTCGTTGATGTGCTTATGTTTTCCTCATTGAGTTGTACGGGGAGCATCTTCTCGGGAGTTTTTCCATGGTGGAATGCGATTAGTTCCGTCTTCTTGGGGTTGTACATCATGTTGTGGTCATTATTAGTTATTGCAAGGGATTATTTTGTGAATTTGTCTTATACAGGGTGTAACGGACGTTGGCTATCATGTTGGTTACGCGGACTTTGTTTACAACAGCAACAGCTCTATAGTAGACTGGCCAATCCACTTTCTCAGGTTTTTCAGCCATGATGTTCTCCTTCTTCCAGGGCCCTGACTTCCGCCAATCTTTCCTTGCATTATGAGATGCAAGATCTCGCACTTCTCTGGATGTCTCATCACATGTCCTAGATATTCGGATTTTTATTGTTTTAATAACTTGTTTTTCTTTATTTGTCTGAACCGTAACATCTTCATTGGTTCGGGTTCATGGGGTGAGGTTTGTCCGGATCTTGGCGGCGGATGTGTCTGCATGGCAGGAGATAATGGTTGAGGAAATTTTAACTTTGACTTCTTCAGCCGTACTCTCTCGGAACATCGCCTTGCACCGCAGTGGGAGGGATGAACTCATAGGTCCGTCACTCTTGAAGACATTGACCCCCAGATTTCTACCCACCCCTCATGCCTTTTTTCCTTCTCAGAACTTCATCTCCTTCCTTTCTTCAAAAGACCCTCCACACAGCATTCCCAATTATGACCCAGGCCCTGAGGGGAATTATTTTCCTCAGAGCCTCCTAAGTGGAACTAATATAATAATAAGTAAGATTTACAAAATTTTAAGAAACCCCCGACACAAAAAAAGGCTGATAACCTTGAAACGCCTAAACAGATTTTTATGAATTGTAGCTAAGAACCATCTCTATTACGTCAGCTTCCAAACAAAAAAAACTGCATCACAATCGGTCCATTCGTTTAGGAGCTACGATGCCACAGACAGACAGACAGACACACAGACACGTCAAACTTATAACACCGCTCCTTGCGTCAGGGGTTAAAAAATGAGACACAATGATTTCTACGAGACCTATATGAGGTGTTGATAATAGCTGTTTGTTCGCAAAACCGAAGAATTCAGCCTGAGGGGTTAGTTAGGTATGGCATAATTTTTAGGGTCCAGAAGGAGATGAGGAAGAGAGAGGATGGAAAGTGAACCAAATGATTAAAAAATAATTCCTTGTTATGTGTTATTTTTCTTTATTTAAACGCCTCGTACAAAATGTATATAAGAAATAAAAACAATTCTTAAATGTACTACTGTTCTTAGTACCACGAAAATATATCTGTCGTTCAGTTAATTAGTCAGACATCTCCAAATACGAAATTATGATATAATGAGGAAAGCAATATTCGATTGCTCACCATAAACCAAATATTATTTACACATATCTGTGTTTTACATTTTAAATATGCTATAAAATAACACCGGGAGGCATAATGGTCCGGTACACCAGTATCATTGTGAAATATCCTACTTATGTCCCAGAAACCATCAACACTTTTTTAATTCACCACAATTTTTTGTGCATTATAATTGATTTTGGTGATGTTTATGAGTAATCTGAGTATTGTACCAGATATTGTATATTATATAGAGGAACTTTTTCATATAACTGCTATAACAGCAAATTTCAATTTTTCGGAAATGTCTAACTAATCAACTGGACGATCGATGTGTTTAAATAAGCATACTGATAATTATATAATATGTAATTTAATAACCACAATACATGTATACAGTTCTTATTCCTATGAATACAATCATCCAATATGAACGATAAAACTCAATAAGATTTTAAATTAACTACTTTCTAGTAGGTATATATATTTCATTTTTAATTAATTTTAAATACCCTGTTTCGCCCGAATTTCAACACTACACTAATTTATCAAATATTTTATAAATTATACCAAAAATTTTAATCAAACAATTCAGTCAAAAATTTTGAAAAACCATACAATAATTTAAGAACTTCGAATTTTGTAATCACCTACCGAAACTCCATAAATATGACTTATTAAATATAATGCAAATACCTAAATATAAGCAGACATGTAAAATCACGTTTGAGATGAAACATCTCAATAAATCACAATCACAATTATTCTAATAACCCTTCTAATTCATAGATAACTAATAAAATAACTCACTGGTTCACAGATAACTAATAACACAATTCTTATAACGTTTAACTGAACCGTAATATATGGAGGAAAGTAACCAAATATGGAATAGTATCCCTAATATGCAATACCAACATTTCTCATAAACAAATACTCCTAAACGTAATAAACAGTGATCGTATATCTCTTTCAATCACGCGCGTACATGTTTCAGCTTGACAGTCGAGCGAGTGCTGTGTCCACGGTGAAACTGTTTTGTTTTTTGAAGATACTCGAAGAGAAACCTAGATCAAATTAATTGTGTGCGGACTAATGATTACGTTGGTGCAAGTTCGACAACTGGATTTAATATTATTGCAAGTAGGTTAGGTTCCTTTTCATTATTGACCAAAGTTAGTAAACTTCCTTCAAAGAAGTTGAGGTTGATTTTGATAGTTGTTGTAGTACTCTATACTTGTGTACTTATTCCATAGTTAGAAACCTTTATGTTGATTTTGTTTTTGAGAAATTATAGTACTTATAAATAATATATGTAGTACAAGACTGTTGTTATTTTCGTGCCTTTACCGTGTTCCGTGTAAATGATAAACCTCGTATAATTATAGAATATATTTAAATAATGTTTATCTCGTGGTTGTCAACGGTGAAGAGGAGCTCTCATAAGAGACATGCCCTTTAATACCTTAATTCATGTCCAAACAAAGAATCCCAAAGAATATTATTTTGTTCCTATTTAAACTTGGATCCACATTCATTACAGTAATTACGTTTAAAAGTTTATGACTTTTAATTTTGTTTTTTTTTTATGCGTGAAAAATAAATCGGTTTTCCATATTTGGTAACTTTCCTCTAATAATCATATAAGATAATCGATCAACACCTTCTTGTATAAAAGCCAACAAAATGACAGATAAATAGACAATGCTTGGTTATGTACATGGCGTTTCCATCATGGCAATCTGTGACTCCTGTGTGGAGTTAAGTAATAAAATAAAAATATTTTTAAATTATCTAAAAATCCACCCATCCACAATCATGTTGTTTTTAAATTAATAATGAATGAGTTCCAATCAATATCTTTTGTTCCAACGAAAATGCCTTTTGAAACCATTCGAGATCCCCTTCCCGATCTTTCCAATTCTCGACCGGATTCTGAAACCAATCGGCCCCAGTCCATAAGGCCTCTCCCCTCTAGTCTTAAGGAAGTAAGATCCAGATATATTGGAAGGGGCGCCGTATCCCATGGGGGCCAGTTTACCCTCAGCGCAGTCGCCGTGCTTGAAAGAGTCCCAGGAAACACACTGGACGGCTTCAAAGGAGGAGGGGGCCAATACAGACTCGCTGAAGAGCCTCCAGGCAAGACTGTGGCTGCAAGGGGGCACCACACAACCTGGCTGCTTTTCGCCACCGTTGGGGAAGAAATCTACATCACCTGGAAAAGGAAATAATTCTTGATTAGTTGGTGTCAATTTTTCTTATATTTTTCTTATTTTTGGAAAGACTGTCTTGGTAGGAGAGACATTCAAACCAAAGAAATATTGTTGGATGTTTTAGACCAAAAAAATTCAAATATCATAACGCTAGATCTTACAGAACTTTTTACAACTATAGATGATCGGATATCTACATTATTTGAAGTGCAAATGCACAAAAATTGAATTTAATCCCACAAAAGTTCACCAATCTCGTCGTGGTTTGATTGCATTAGATGTAGATAATCACTAAATAAATGAAAGAGCAGTTTGATGGACAGATCTGATTAGCCAGGTACTTTTTATGCTCCTTCTTCCCATGTCGTTTCTCTCCCTACTTCCCATTTGAGGATTTCATAGTCTGATCGACTCAAAACCTTTAATGCATTGTCCAGAGAGCATTAGAAAAAGCCATATAAGAAGATAGACTAAGTTAGCTAGTAGTAGATTGTAGGATAGTATTAACAGAGTTCCAGTTAGCCAGTGTTAGAATGTTTTAAGACCATCGAAATGCTCTGATAGAACTGCTGTTATGAGTGCAAAATAACAAGATATCTTGATGCTGTAAGTCGTCTGAGGACCGAGTTGTTAGCTTTCAGCGCACCACTACTAATTACATATATTGTTGATAAAAAAAATTATATCGTGTCGATAGTGATCTGCTAGGGAAGCAGAAGATTAAAACGTAAGATAATGACATGCACTGATACAGTTGAGTTGTACAACCAGTTACGTACATGATGCAAGTGAAATATTTTTGTAACATACCTAGACGCTGAGTGATGCCCAGGATGCCAGCATCAGTGTGGATGACGTCAACGAAATCGGCATCTGTTTTCTTTAGTCGAAGGTCCTCCTGTTCCTTGAAGAAGCAGGGTCCCGCGGGGTCCAGACCGGAGATCCTGCCGATCTTGTAGGCTCCCTTCACCAGCTTCTGAAAGGTTTTGCCCGCGAATCCGGCGATGTGGGAACCCAAGCTGTGGCCGATTATATGAATGCGGGCTGCGGGAATACCATCTAAAAATATAAATAAACCGTTAACATACATTTCATTAAATACATCAATTTTGATTTCACTTTTGTTTTCTTCATTTAATGAATGAAGTGGAATCTTGGAAGTGAACATTAACCAAGTTTCTGACATCCTCATATAGCAGCTCGGCAAATAGACTCATTGTCGATGGCAACTTCTGATGGCATCCACGCACACATCCGTGCACACACGCATTTCTCTGAGATTGCTACTTGCCGGCTCAAGAGCTGGCGCAAATAAGTCGAAAATTGAAAATAGATGTATTACAGAAAAAAACTTTGTCTTTGCGGGTCGATTTCAAAGATTTTATAATTAAATTTATTTATTTATTATTTATTAACGAACTTATGTCCAATTTACCACCAAGTGACACGAAATTTTGGAAAATGTACATAGTAAGAATATAAAGCATGGTATACGAAAGCAAAGACAAACAGATAAAACATAAGAAAATAGAAGTGTCAAGTCAAGTCAAGACTTTGCTAAAAATAGAATAATATAAAATATCTTCAATTGTTTAGTGAGCGACAAAAATCATTTAGGCTTATGCCAAAAAAATCAAGGTCTTGGCGTGAGTTGATCATTCTACACTACACATTCTGGATAGTGGTGAATTATAACCATAATTAGTCGAGTGTTGATTGAGGAAGAGCAGTTCTTTATTTCCGAGTTTACGAGAAGGTATATTGAATGTGATGAGTTGTAATAATGTAGGTGAGTCAATAATATACTTGATAATTTTGAAGAAACAAATGAGATTAGATTTTTCCCGACGGTCTTCTAAAGGAACAAGGTTTAGAGTTTGTTCGATTTCATTATATGAGTGATTGCCTCGTTCTTATCCTAGCCTCCTAGCAATCCCTTTATTTAAATAAAATAAAGACTAATTAAAACGTTGAACAAGGAGGGTAGAAGCGTATAATGGTGAAATACCTTAAAAATCTTCCACCGCAAAAATCAATTGTCTGTGTAGAAATGACTATTTGAGAAAATATACGATTTCAAAGCAGAATTTTTGATATAAACAATTATGCTTACGTCTAACAAATTGTACGATCAGCTTGCCGAGGTCCTCTCCAATGAATCTGACACAAGTTGCAGATCTGACGTAGTACTTCTCGATGAAGTTACTGGCGTCCAAGGCCAGCACGTTCAGGCCTCCCTTGCTCACCAGCGCCCTGGTGACCTCAACAGCAGCGTCACTGTCCGAGGAGCTGAGGAAGCCGTGCAGGAAGATGGTCACGGGCAGGCGGGGATCGAGCATCTTGGCTGCGGTGGCACGACCTTCAGCGTCATTGATGTTGTACGTCGTCTAATGGAAAAGAATTATAGTTAGGTTTTAGCACACCAAAAGATGGTTCACTAAGATATGTACATCGTAAACTTAACGAGATCGAAACGTAAACATTAACTCTAACCATGAACACTGTGATCAAAGAGCCATAGAATCAATACTAACAATTTGGGAGGCGGGTCGCCCCGGGAACCGTTTATTGGATGGCTTTTACGGATTTCTTTGTTTACTAGCTGGGTTACCCGGCTTCGCTCAGGACAACATTCAAGAGTGTTCTGGAATGTTCCATTATTTATTTATAGCGGACCCGACAGACGTTGTCCTGTAAACAACTGTCGGGACAAACTAAAATTAAAAAGAATAATATTGAGTATTCGATACTGCGATGGTAGCGCAGTCTGCCGGATCCAATGTAAAACATTCCAAAATCAACAACTCCTTAGAAATAAAAAATTAATTAAAAGAACATTTTCCAGTGGACCAAATTGTGAATCTAAACCATTCTCGAATCCCCTTGAACCCACACAAAAAATTTCATCAAAATCGGTCCAGCCGTTTAGGAGGAGTTCAGTGACATACACACGGACAGAAGAAATATATATACATATTAAGATAAGCAGTATGCATTTTCTTACCTTCTGTTCGCCATTCCAAATGTCCAGGTTAACGTCCGCGTCTGCATCTGCTTCCTTGTACGACAGTTTCTCGTAGGTCACTCCCAAAATCTTCTTCAAAGAATCGCCTAGAAATAGAAAATATATTATATTTTAATTTAAATTTGAGAGAAAAATGATATCGATAATTTACATAAAATCGCCGTTCACCCTAATACACGTAACGCTTCCTCAAACAGAGATGCAATTTCGTTTGAGAATTAGGTACTTTTATCTTGAATGATTTAAAGAAAACAAAATGCTTACATGTCTCTAGCAATCTGCCTATGACGGCCTTCTCGACGGGCGTAACTATGGCGGATAGAAGGCGTGCTCCCTTCTGCTTGAGCCCACTGGCGACCTCCCTCAGAGAGTGTGACTCGACGGGACTTGGAGTCAGTATCGCCACGGCGACGATCAGACAAACAGCAAACACTGCAAACTTTCCCATTGTTGATACTGAAAATAAACATTAAAATTTCCAAATTAGTGAAACAGAATTACAAAGTTGTGAATCGAGTCGGGTCTTGTCAGAAGAGTGGATATTTTTGACTATAGCACAAAACTATCAATTATTGTCAATCAACGTTTCGATTCTGAAAGCTGCTCTTACACCAGAGCTATTTATTTATTTTATTTACGGACAAATAGTCCATTAACAATATAACAATAACACGAATAAAAAAAGAGATGACAATGAAAGGAGGGTACATATAAATGAAAAGCATTGAAAATATACATATAATATAAAAGTACATACAGAAGATAAGTAGCTTGAAGATGGATTTAAAAGGCTTTAAAAATTACACATTGCGTATCAACTGCCGAAAGTCATTTAGGCTTACACCAAAAAATTCAATAATTTGATTTGCGTTGACAAGTCTCAACATTCTGGATAAAGGAGAATGATATCCATAATTAGTAGAATGCTGATTGAGGAACAGCAATTCATTATTTCGGAGTCTACGGGAAGGGGTGTTGAACTGGATGAGTTGTAACAAAGCAGGTGAGTCAGTAATACTGTTGATAATTTTGAATATGCAAATTAGTTCAGAGTCCTTTCTACGTTTTTCTAAAGAAGAAATGAGTTTGTTCAATTTCATCATACGAGTAGTCGCCTCTTTCAAGTCCTAATTGCCAAGCAATTCCTCGTAGGAGGCGATGTTGTACTGATTCGATGTGACAAATGTGGACAGCGTAGAAAGGAGACCCAATGACACTAGCATATTCAAGACGAGGGCGAACCAGCGAACAGAAAAGAGTTTTAATTGTACATATATGTTTTAAGTCAGAGGTAATTCTATTAATAAAGCCGAGTAGTTAATTGTTTACGATGTTAATAATGTGATCACGGAAAGAAATATAAATATACTTTTTATCATTTTATATTAATAATTTATGAAATAACACAAATTAATCAAACAAAATTTACTAGCGCAAGTTGGGATTTGAACCCTCGAACTCCGGATTCGGAGCCAATGATCGTAGCCATTCAAACACGGAGACCATCAGTATTTACGAGACGCTGAATGAGAGAGATTGAAGCAAGACAGAGTTGTGTGGCGGTCTATTTCTCTACCTACCTCTTCGGAGAAACAACGTGATGTTGTTAGCTTCGAAAATGTATATTTTCTTTACGAAAGAAAGACAAACATTCGCTGAATTTATTATTATCTCTACTATCATCATAAAAAGTTGAAATTTTAACTTTTGAATTGATGATGGAAGACTTATGTAGATAAAAGAGGTTTCAACGTGCGATATTTGGGTTTTTTTCCACGCCTTTGACACTCTGTTTAAAACCGGTTGGGTTGCAAGTTTTTTTTCTGTAATGGCACTGAAGTGTTAAGTGTATTAATATTGTGAACGTTTGTTTATCTAAAGTGAGCTCAACATTTTCAAATAACAAATTTCTTTGTTTAAGTGTTTAGAGTCCCAACTACCAGCGTGATTATCGCATCACCAATTGAAATATTAATTATATTTAGTTAATATTTAGTATTTTTTTATGCAAACATTCACGGGCTACGAATAACCCAACAACGTTTGAAAATCTCCTACAACCGCCGCAGTAAGCGGAAAATTTTCTGTCCGGTCAATAATTGATTGATTGTTAATTAATATTTAATAAATAGGTAATGAATTATTTATAAAGATTTAATTTATTAAATCATTATTTTTTAAGTATGAATTTATTTATTAATCGAGAAAGTATTAATTAAGACGATATAAGTATTAACTATAAATTAATTTTTATTTAAGTTATTCCATATTAATTAATGATTTATTGATTTTCAATTAAGTACATATTAATTATGTACATATTACTTAATTGATGATTAATTAATTATTAAGTAAGTACACATTAATCAATTATTCATAAGTATTAAATAATTATTGATTGAGTATTAATTAATCATTAAAACGTTTTATTCACCTTCAATAATTAATAAAGTTTAATTTAACAATTAATTAAATATTTTTTTGTGAGAATGAAGAGAATAGGGAGGCAAAGGAGACGGGAAATACAAAAGTTAGGAAATAGCAATCTATTCAAATCAGATCGCTAAACACGGCTAAATCCATTTCAAGCAACGTTTCGATTCTGAATGGTGGTTTTACACTTAAAATGCACTTGTTCTTTCAAAAGAAAACCTCAGCAGCAATAATAATGATAATATTTGCATAATTTATATAGCACCATTTTTGTGCAATATCACCTAAAGGTCGCTTATATTAAGCACGCAAGGAATGTCCGGTAAAGAAATAAATTAGAATAAATTAACAATTTTCTATCTGAACGCGCTATGCAAGAGAGCATTATAGAAAATCAAGGTCATCCATTGAGAAAATCATTGTTTAACCCTTTCAACACCGCACTCTTGTTTCCAAATACCATATTTTATGTTTAACACCTTAAATAATTATTTTTTTAAAATTGGTGTACAAGTTTTTTTTTTTACTTAAAATTTTTTTTTTCTAATGTGATTTTCATTATTTTTATGTTTCAAAAGATAATTTTTTAATAGTATGAAATACCTATCACACAAACAATTGTATTTTTTAATTTGTTCGGTTTCATAGAAACGTTGGCACCCTTAATATAATGGTTAGAAATACGATCTAAACGGTGTTAAAAAGAAAAAAATACCACGCAAACCACGAAAATAATACAATCTTAAAATTGAACACAAAATAATTAAAATGTTCATCTTTATGAATCCAAAGGTTCCCGCTGTAATTTGAAAAAAAAAACTTCGGGAATTTTTTATTAATTATTTTGATATGAAACGACAAAAAAGTGAGTTAAAGATAACGTTATTATACAACACAAGGAATATCCTTACGTACAATATGGGCCTATTTATTTAACAAAATCAAGAGATATTAATTTTTTTCTGCATGTCCTTCCGAAAGAACTCTGGTACTGAAAGGGTTAATAATAATTTTCCAAGTAGAATTCCTTAACCTGTGCGGTGACATTAGTATGACCCCATACGGATATAATTATCTTGTTATTAATGCAATGTTGAATTTATATTGAAGAATTTGTTGATTGATGAAGGAAAAGCCATATTGTAAACCGTGTTCCACGCTCACACCGCGAATTTTTAGAGGCTGATTTTTTTATGAAAAAATTATGTTCACAATTTTTTGTTAATTAGTACCTAATTTAAAAAAAAAACACTTATTTTAGATGTCTTATTTTGTGTGTTTTGCAAAGCATTCGTTTGCAAACACAATTTAATTATTATTTCTTCGCCCTCGGTCAGCTGTTCTATTTAAGCCGCCGCTACCCGAATTTCTACCGATTTCTTGCATATCGATCTTCCTTGAAGATTTGAAGTTTTTAAACTCTATACAAGATAATATCTATACAACCCCCGCGCCGAAACGCAAATTATATGAAATTCCCTCCATATAAAAAAATCGCAAAGTATATGCTCCGAAAATTTTTATTTTCACGTCTGTCTCTATTATTTAACAAGTTTTATGTATGAAAAAATTCACAGTGTTTTTTTTAATGATGTTTTGGACAACCCCCACGAGATTTTTGCTCTATTCTAAACGAGTCGTGTTTTATTAAACATTTTCACAATCTTCGCTTCAATTTTATAGTTTTAAATATTAGGGCGCTCTCTCCAATATTCGTGATTACATATCTCTCCATCTTCTTTTCATTTCATTAAAAAATCCGAAAATACAGACTTTCAAATCATCAAAAAGGAAATTAAAATAATTTAACAAAACGATTTTTAATTTTAAACAGATCAGAAATTTCTTCGGGACCGTCGATTTATTATTTGACAACTGTCTTTATGAAGTATGAAAATAATGAATTTGTAACGCAAAAAAATTGTTTCCTTGTGGAATCGGTATGAAAAAAAAGCATTGTGTAAAGCGCCCATAAGAACGGAAATGAGATTTGAAAGAGAAACGAAAAAATGTTGGTTTTCTGATCTAGTCACAGAACAAGGCTAGCGCCATTTCAATGATTCGATTCAGAAAGGTGGTCTTTCACTAAGGTGATACTGAAATTATCTACTAATCCTGTTACTAGACCTGTCTAGAGGTCTCGTGTAAATTGGGGTCACCAGTTATCTATATCGCGTATACAACCTCATTAAAAAAATAAAATAAAAATTGTGTGCAGTTCACACGCGGTAGATGTGAAACCTTCAGAAAACTAAAGTAGACAAAAGTGGGAAGACTACAAAGCACCACACAAAAAGGACACCGATTACACTCAAAGGACATCTCATTATCGCGAAGGCTAAATCCTATAGATGTATGTGTTTGTCTTTAATGTTGCTTTTTCGCTTCATCGAATTTCAAACCACAACGCAAGTTTTCACTTAAAAACAATTTCTTTAGACTGTGGCAACAAAAACGATCGCCTTCGATAAAACAATAAATTCGTGACGAATCAAATATCTATACTATGAATATATAATTGTTAGGAAAAGATGAACAATTAATCTATAATTATTATGAAAGGGTGAGCCATGAATAATGTATAATTTGCCTTGAAAAATGCGCCAAGTCGTGTTTTTTTTCTATTTCATAATCATTTACTTATGCCAACAGATTAAATATGGAATTCACTTCATCTTGTAAACCGTTCCACTGACTCTTAGGGCCAGTTGTTTCGAATAAATTCAAATGTAACAATGTTTTTAAATGGCCATTAAGCGCCATTTTTTTTAATTTAAAAAGTTCCCGTCAAAATGATGCACTACTAAGTAATGCAAAATCATGTGATTTTGGTTTGAAAATTATTAGATCATAGGCTCTCAACGTTGGCGTTTGAGACTTTTAGGGGGGCGGTAGAAGACTCAGAGAAAACTCGGGGGCGTTGATTTGGCATAGAGAGGGTGTGGGCAGGTAAAAAAATATGGTCTAAAAAAGAAAAAAAAAACACGCTTATCACGAAATAATAATCTGACGTGTATTATTATTATTAAGAATTGACACTATATCATGAATACAAAAATAAGCTTATATGCTTTAATTAAATACTGCAATTATTTGCCTTTGAAATAATCGAGTATTTTTTTAATTAGTATTTTTATGAACCCAGATAAAATAAAGTATCAGGCCTATAAAAACTGATTTAAAGTTCAAAATCTTCTGCTTACGAACCGCTTTTCGGTTATGCTTTTATTGTACAATGTTGAAAATTAAATCCTTTAAAAAATGATGGTAGAACTTTTAAATATTTGTGCCTGAGCTTCGCAAAATAAAATAAAACACGCTTTTTGGCGATGTTTTTTCGTGAATAAATCAAACAGGTGGCTGGTGTAACATGGGAATTTAAACCTTATCGCCATCTACATAAGGAGTGTTATTGTAAGAGGCCTGATCCCGAATTTTAAACTTTTAATTAAACGCCGGTTCTAGGTGTGTTTCAGCTTTTTAACAAATTGTAATAAGCTGACAAGCTTAACAACATTATAGCAGTCCTCTTATGCTGATCAAAATTTGTTCAAATGCTGAAACTGACTTAGAATCTGCATTTAACGGAGACAAATCAACTGTCAAAAAATACAAAATGGCGCTGAATGGTAATTTGCTGACAATGTAACATTAGAATTTTTGCGAAATAACTGGGCCTTACCTATTATATAGGTCAGTGGTACAAAACTAAGCTAGCTGGGAATTTAACCCGAGACACTATGCTGGGAAACCATAGTCAAAGACCGCATGATTAACTAACCGAATGTCTTGTGGGGTTTTTATTGGTTTCAATTTAATATGTTAGAACCACTTGTTCTACGTAGCGCTATATCTGTTAGCAATTAAAAGGTCCTAGCAAAAATCCTAGTTTTTAGCAAATCTCCTTTTCTATAATGGTAAGATATATAATTTAAAAACATTTAGAAAACCAAGTTTCTTTTTTCATTTAAAAGTTTACAATAGAAGCTCCCGTAAAATTTTAAATAATGATATTAATCAGAAAACAGTCAAACAGCTCTCCCGATTTGCCAATTTCTATAATGTTTTGATAGAAACGAAAAAATTAAGATATTTAATATGAAACGTTGTGCAATTATTTACATTTTAACTTTGATAGGTAGTATAACAATTGTGCACAAAACATTAAATAACTATAACTTTAACACTGACACTGTGGTAATATCACAGATATAGATACTCAAAGTAATAATGTAACTTGGAATCTGTTTTGAAACAGTTTTAACCAAAGTAACTCTGGTACCTACTGTACAAGATTTGTACATAAAATAACACTGTATTTTTGTGTACGAGTACTGTAACAGTTTATTTTGTATACAAACACAAAATAGTGCTGTAATTTTGATACTACAAAAGATGTACACAAAATAGCGATGTTTTTTTGGTACTGTAACAGTTGCACACTATAAGACTATAAATTTGGTACTACAAGAGTTACTCATAAAATAACACTATATTTTTGTGTAATGTAACAGTTTTACACAAAATAGCACTGCATCTTTAGTACTTTAACGGTTGTACCTATACAAAGCAACACTTTTACTTTGTATACAATTGAGTACATATATTGAACTGTAATTTGTGTACATCTCTACAAAAGTAAAGTGATCAAAAGTACGATGATTCTTTAGATAATATTATTCACTTGTGATTAAACAATCACACTCATAAACAAGAGCACTCACAAACATAAACATGAGAATGCTATTTTGAAACCCTGAAACCTTTAAACATGAAGCATGGTTATAACATCAGTAAACTAATGAAACAATGATTCGTAGAACATTTTTAATCATCACAACATGTCATGACAGTAAAAAAAAAACATATAAAAACTTGCTCCAAGAGACCAAAGCGATTCCGACAGCAAATCCTATCAGAAACAAATCCAGATAGAAACAAAACAAACACATTCAAAAGTAATAAACACTTTCAAAGTAAGATGCAGTGGAAGGGTTAACGACACAATGTTAAATAAAAAATAGTTCGAATCTTTTAAAGACAATAGAAGTTAAAAAAAAAACATTTACGGAGTAAATTATTATAATTTTATTAAAATAAAAAAAAAAATTTAAAAAATTAATATATAAAAAAATATATATTAATTAAAATAAAATTATTAAAATTTTAGAATTGTTCAATTTTCCATTTTTGTTGTGACAAAATATATATTTTTTTACTTTTAAGAAAACGAAAGGTTTTTGTGGTATTTTCAGTTGCTAGAACACTTGTATGTGTCTCATTTCGACTCCTAGGCCCGAGAGAGTTCAATGAAATTGATAATCTGCTCGAGAAAGAATTTCCAAAATTTTAAATAAATTAATTAAAAAATCTGCGACGGGAAAATGAATACGCCCAAAAATCAAGTAAATCGGTTAGAAACGTTTTATTACAACACAAAGGGTTCCATGACGATTCGGGACAGTGACAATTCAACATTCTTTAAAAAATTATATACTAAAAGCATGATGAAAAAACTGTGTTTCAAAAGTCCTGAATTGTCCGGTTACCTTGACAAAGGGATGATTGTTAAAAATAAAATATATAAATAATAATAAAATTCACTAAATTAATTCGTAAATTATTATTATTATTAAATTAATATTGTTACGTACTTCTTATTTCTTGTTGAATAATTGTAGAAATTGTAATCTACAGATTTTCGTCTTCCTTTGATTTTGGATGTCCAAAGAATCGAATCAGATGAACCTTTGCAATCTGACCGCTGCGAGTGACTGGAGACTTAGCCAAGTTCACAATCGTTATATAGCGAAGTTTCAGACAGATTAGTAGGTAGGTGACTTCCGCGCGCGTCGAGTGCGGACTTTTTGCAGAAATACCCAGACAACCTGTATCGCATAATACGCACGTTGTGTACCGCGAGCGACTGGATTCGTTTATTTTTCCTTGTTCAAATTATTCCACGCAAAAAATGTACACAGTGTCAACGTTTATTGAAGTGAAAACTTCTTTAACACCGTTGTGATTTGAAACTCGATGAAACGAAAGCTAGTGACATTAAAAAGAGACAAACACTATAGGATTTAGCCTGCGGTAGAACGAGATATAATAATCGGTGTCCTCCCCACTCTTGTCTACTTTAGTTTTCTGAAGATTACATTTCTACCGCGTGTAAATTGCTGTTTTTTTTATATGTTTTTGTTTAGTTTCTAGTTGTCTTTACATTTTCTTCGCAATGTTTGCAAGCTCCCGTGTCTAGGATGAACGAAGTATGTATGAGGATTTTTTTTTTTTTACATTAACTCCACACAGGAGGCCCTGAGGAAAATAATTTCCCTCAGGGCCTGTCATCTTTGAAAATGCTGTGTGGAGGGTGTTTTTGAGGAGAGGAAGGAGTGAACATGGGTCTTGAAGCGACCCATGTTGTAGGAGGGAGGAAACACAGAGGCCGTCAAATCGTTCCACAGCCGAGCTGTTGAACCCAAGAACGGTCGTAGAAACGACCCGTTCTCATGTGACTAATGTCAACCGTGTACAAATGTTGGCGCGTGTTTGGCGTGTTCCCCGACTATGCACCGGTGCCGAAGGGATCAATGACGCTAGTTCCTCGGAGCATCTTCCATTGAAATACCGGTAGAACAAGGACAGCATTCCCACCTGACGCCTATGCTCTAAAGATTGCAATCCGTTTGTTAGGTTAGGAGAGTCTATCAATCGGACCGCCCGTTTCTGCACAGAGTCGAGGGTTTTTTTTAGGTATTTTGGGGCTCCAGACCAGAGGTGGCTGCCAAATTCAACCGTGGGGTGCACTTGGCTCTGGAATCTTCGTTTTGCCTCCGCATTCCGCCGTCATCAAACCTAGCAAAGAACTTGGGGTTATGACTTATTGTTATTTAATAAATGGTTCCTGGGCGGCGGTATCCATGCCCGCCTCCCAAATTACGATTGGTATAATTGGTCTTTGTCATCATCTTACCTGTGTGTAAATACCGCTTATTAACACCCGTTTAGAATAATAGGTTTGATAAACATTTGTCATCTCGTAATTCGTGTTTTATTCATCAAATTATAGCATAATACGACAAGCAAAGGTTAGCCACACTGAATTGTATTTCCCCACTCTCTTCTGAAGTTCGCTGTATCATCAACCAATCAGAACAAATAAATAAAATTATGCAATTTTTCAAAAAAACTTATAACTTAACTGTAAAAAGTAAATATTTTTTACAAAACATATGATAACATACAACCTAATTAAAAATCGTGGCTCCCTTATCAGGCACAAGATCTCCTCTTGTTAAGGTATACATGACCAATGATAACAAAATATAATATTTTGTAAAAGATATATGTTTAAATGTAACTAATATTCTTTATATTACAATAAAAAATAGAATAGAAATTCAAAAATCTGTTTCTGAAAAAATTAGAGAATAAACAGATTTAGGAAATGAGATTAAAAGAATTTGGCATTCTCTGACTATAAAAATATTACCATTTGTTATTTCGGCTATTGGCATTATACTTAGCTCTCTAATTCAAAATTTGGGCTTACTAGGTTAGTCAAAGAATCTTTATATAAAAATGCAAAAATCAGTCATATTAAACACGTGTAGGATTACGAAAGATTTTTTAAATATTTATATTGAGGGATAAGTAGGATTTATCGGTCCAGTTAGGAGTTCTATCGAGCCGAACCCTCTGATATGAAAATATCTGGAGTCGGTAAATTATTTTCCCATTTGGTCTCTGGTAGGTTGACATGTTGTTCTTGTATAGTTTTGTATTTATTATATTTATACAGTGCAATTACATCGCGTGGATTTTTTTTTTACATTAACTCCACACAGGAGGCTCTGAGGAAAATTATTTTCCTCAGGACCTATGTCATCTTTGAAGATGCGTTGTGGAGGGTGTTTTTGAGGAGAGGAAGGAGTGAACATGGGTCTTGAAGAGTCCCATGTTGTAGGAGGGAGGAAACACAGAGGCCGGCAAATCGTTCCACAGCCGAGCTGTTGAAATCAAGAACGAGTCGTAGAAACGACCCGTTCTCTTGTGACTAATGTCAACCGGGTACAAATGTTGAGCGCGCGTTTGGCGTGTTTCCCGACTACGCACCGGTGCCGAGGGGATCAATGACGCTAGTTCCTCGGAGCATCTTCCATTGTAATACCGGTAGAACAAGGACAGCATTCCCACCTGGCGCCTGTGCTCTAAAGATTGCAATCCGTTTGTTAGGTTAGGAGAGTCTATCAAACGGACCGCCCGTATCTGCACAGAGTCAAGGGTTTTCTTCAGATATTTTGGGGCTCCAGACCAGAGGTGGCTGCCAAATTCAACCGTGGGGTGCACTTGCGATTTGTACAGGGTTAGCAGTTGTGTACTATTAAAGTATCTGCGTGCCCTGTACAGTATGCCCAGTTTCTGAGAGGCTAACTTAACTCTGGCCTCGATGGAGCCCCCGTACCTGAGCTGGTCGCTTAGAGTTACACCAAGCATATCAATGGAAGGCCTGTTCGGGAGAATGCTTCCGTTGAATGTAGATTATCATTTTGATCCCTTTTAGACGTAATCAGACATGATTGGGTCTTTGAAACATTAAATTCGACGTGGATTGACTAGATGATCATTTGTGGAAAAGTGTGTGGAAGGGTTAAGTTTTTCCTGTGGGGAAGATTTAACCCGAACATAAAGTCTAGAGAACAAATAAAAAATCTCTAGAAATATTAAAATTGCTGATTTCTGCTGAAGTTACGTAAGATCTATTGACTCTTAGGTCACGAAAAGTTAATGAAATTCATTATTTATTCAAGAAAGTATTTAATTTTTTGAAAATTTTAGTTCATTTCACAGAGTTAGAAAATTTACTTTACTTCAGACACGCCAAATATATTACACGCCGAAATATATAGATTTATATCTTCAGTGGTATCAGACTATCAATTCAAATGAATCATCCTTTTTTTTCATTTATTTATTTATTTATTCATTTTCGGGAAACAGCACGGCCTTCCAGGTACACTACACAACATGTAAAAACTTTTTATGTGAATACCGCACAAGAGTCCTGTTGAATTCAGTGAGACTATGAGATGCCCAATTGGAGTACGTTGTGAGGCTGAATGTAGTTGGGGTGAAATCGGATGGAGCAAGGCGGGGAAGTATAATATGGCTATTTAGATCTGGTCACCAAATATGACTAAAGCCATTTCAAGTAATGTTTCATTTCTGAATGATGGTCTTATATCAGGGCGATACTGTGAATATCTTTCCACACTGCAACGTGCCGTAAACGTGCCATATGTTATTTTTATTTAATTAATTAAAAAATAACACAAATTGATATTCCCAAATTTCTTATCTGGGTTTTTACACTACTGCAAATATTTTAATCTATACGTATTATCAATTAAAGTTCTCCGCAGCATTCCTCATTTCTGAACGGATTTTCATGCGGTTTTCACAAATAGATAGAGTGATTCATGAGGAAGGTTTAGGTATATAATTAGTCAAGGTTTTGTGTAAATTGTTTGAAATAAATAATACATAAATGAGAATGTCTGGATGTGGTGGACGAGCGGGCTGACAAGCGGGCGGTGTGGATTTGGTTTGTATACAAAGAAAGGTCACTGTCTACATTTGATTTCGAAAACTCTGTGTAAACCCGGCCATCGCCAAGGACTTCAGCTGGTATAGTATAAATATGGAACATGAGCGTGTCGGAACGTTTTGATTTTTTTGATAAGTGTGAATGACGAATACTTGGAGCAAGTGGATGAGTTTGTATATTTGGGAAGTATGTTTACGAGAGATGGAAAGACTGATAGAGATATCGAAAGACGGGTAAATACCGGTAACTCCATTAATGGAGGACTGAACGCCGTTGGCGCCAACAAAAATCTGTCAAAAGAAGCGAAGCTAGCCGTCCATAATGGAGTGCTGGTACCTACCCCGATGTATGGCAGTGAGGCATGGAACTGGCAGAGAAAGGATGAAAGTAGACTGAATGCTGTAGAAATGAGATCCCTGAGACGTATGTGTGGTAAAACCATGTATGATCGTGTGAGAAATGTGGAGATCCGCAAAGAATGCAAGGCTGATGTAAGCGTTATGTGTAAGATTAAGAAAGGGACGCTCAGATGGTTTGGGCATGTAGAGCGAATGAATGAGGAAAGGAGTGTAAGGAGAATATATGACGCAAATGATGTGAATGGTAGACGAAGTCGGGGACGCCCGAGGAAGACATGGCACGACCAAGTGAATCAGATACTTGAGTCGGGCGATGTCAAGAGTCAGAATAATAGAAGAGCATGTATGAGACGATGTATGAATGTGAACGAAGCAAGGAGTGTGTGCCAAGATCGAGTTGTTTGCGGTCTGTCCTCTCTGCCTACCCCTGCGGGGAAACGGCGTGATGGTTGGTTAGTTAGTTCTTATAGGAGTTAGGACCCTCCAAAATCTTGGTTTGAACGCCATCAACAGACGTCCATTGTACAAACCAGACAATGTATTTTATAAAAAAGCAAAACGTACAATATGAAGTATTTTCTTCTTATACAGTTAGTAAAAGAAATCTTAAATTTCGGTTCATTTTTGGAGGAGAAAAATAGCGAATGCCAAAGCTTGATTTTGATAATTATATTTAGAGGAACGTATGCACGGCCCATTTCTGCCAGTTTCGTACAAATCTTAACCCTTCAAAATTTTGGCGTATTTTTCAGATGGTCAAAATATTTCCGCTTTTCAATAAAATGCAAATAAATGCAATGTTTCTGAAGATATCCCAAAAATAAAAACTGTTTTTGAAAGGTGATGAAATACGCTTTAAAATTTTATAGTTTAAAATAAACATATAATTTTTAAAATATAAAAATTTTGCATGCAAACATAAAAAAGTTTCAAAAATGGCACACCTCACGCTTTTTCTTACTAACTAAACCTTTCCTAATAACTAAAATTACGAATAACAAAAAAAAATTAAAACACTTTTATATTTTATTAGACAAATGTATTATAAATGTTACCTCACTTTTTTGTCATTTCATATAAAAATAATTAATGAAAAATTCTCAAAGTTTCAATTTTTTTTTTCAATTTTTTTTTCCTTTTCTTGAATGATAGATACAAAATCTGTTAAATAATGTCTGCCTTTGTAAATATAAAATGTTGTTTTTTTTTCATTTATTTATTTTCATTTTTTTTATTTCATTTTTTCATTTATTTATTTTCATTTGTTAATATAAAATGTTGTTTTTTTTCATTTATTTATTTTCATTAACTGTAAAGTAGGTTGCACCAACCAGTTCATTAGGATTTGGTTGTCTTTATTTGCTTTCTTCTTTACAATTTTAAATATTATAAATATTTTTTTTTTATTTCAAATGGTAATGGATGTATGTTGAGGTAGAACCTGCAGACAAGCAGCCATGTGGCAGCTTCGCGGGACTACCTATTTAATTGCCAATTCTATTTGTATGATGTTAAGTATGTTTTTGTTAGAAATAATAAAAAATAAAATAAAATAAAAAAAAAAATTAAAAAAAAACTAGCAGGGGTACCCGGCTTCGCTCAGGACAACATTATAGACCGTTCTAGAATGTTCCTTCAAGAGCATCAGCGAACCATCCAGAGCCTTCTCGAAACTTTTAGACTCACCGACATAATCCGCCACTCCTTCCAGAACTTTCTAGAGTTTTATCGAACCTTTCAGAACTTTCCGGAAATTTCTAAAGGGTGAAACTTCCAGCCCTTATATCTTCAAAAGCACGCCTTTTAGGTAAAAACGGTAGTAGAAACCCCTCAGTTGCTTTTAAGCCACTTTAATGGCTTTAGCAATTAGTTATCAGATTTTAATAGTACTTTCCTACCTTCCTCTTCCCACCTCCTTCACGCAATTCCTCGGAACATCTTAAATTGAAATTCCGGTAGAACAAGGAAAGCATTCCCACCCGATGCCTGTTCTCTAAAGATTGCAATCCGTTTGTTAAGACAGGGGAATCTATCAGGGTCGAGGGTTTTTTCATGTATTTGGGAGCTCCAGACCAAAGTTGGCTGTCAAATTCAACCGAGTGGCGCCCTTTCGATTTGTATAGTGTTAACAGTTGTGTGACCTGATCCGCGACCCACAAGAGAAATGGTGCAAAAATGAAAATTAATGAAAAATTCTCAAAGTTTCAATTTTTTTTTTCAAATTGTGATTCAAAACTTTGGTTTCATAAAAGTATACATTTAACTTTTTTCTTCGTTATTTTTTAGATTTAAATATAAAGCGTGATGTTTTTCCTTTTTAACACTGTTTAAAATATAACTCTCACTCTGATAGTATTGGAGTTACAGCGATTTATACGAGACGCATGTGAGCTGGGACAAATCTGGTCTCCTGCCATTCAAAGGGTTAAATTTGGATTTACGATCAAAATACCAAACCAAACTGAAAAATTATTTTTGTAATCAAAAGTTATATCAAGTGCGGATGTGAACCACTTTATTTATTTTTGCTTTAAATTAAAAGATATAGGCCATCAAAGATTTTGATGTTTCATGATTTTAGAGGCAATTTGGGCAATTATTTGTGAGTAAATGAACAACAATTTAAAAATTATTTAACTTTTTTTATCATATAATATAAAATAAAAAATAAAAGTAACAAAAAAAATTCATTTTGATGGATGTAAATTTAAAATACAAAACTACGTATTTGCGGCGGAACAAAATTTTATCGTTTTATATATTAAAATTACTACCCAACAAATTCATTTTAAATTTTTTATTCATTGTATTTGTAAAATAAATTTGTCAAAATTATTTTTTTATTGTCTTTCATTTACTTGCAAATAATAATGTCAAAATAGCCTTTAAAATTGTACGAGACTATTGGGGCGTTTGTACAATACTGTATTTCTGAAAGGTGCCGTACACATTTTTCACGCCAAAAGCCTCTCACAGAGTTTCGCAACGATCAGTTTATTACTGCGCGAAAATGACTTATCTCCCAAAAATGAATACGAATTTAGTACTGAATTAAGACACTTGAAAATAGATTTGAACTGGTAGACTTTGGTTGTAGGAGACTGTTACTTCGTTGGTGGTAGATTTTGGAACTCCTGGGAATTTTTTTTTTTTTTTTTTGATTTTATGGATTCTTTCGTAATCCTCTAACTAGCTAGGGCTTATAGCAATACCCTTTCATGTTTCTAGCTGACTAGTACTGCGGCTCATTTGGCCTTATTACTATTACCATCTGATGGTTGTATTTACTTGACTGAATTTATGTTACATTATTGTGCTTTATGAGGAAAAATTCTTAACTGGATAAAAAACCCCATACAAATTAAGAAGAAGAAGAAACATTAAGTTCTGAACTTTTTACTCTGTTTTACCTTTATGTTTTACTGAATGTAAGTATTTCATTGTTTGTCTGCTTTGTAGTCTGGTGCTGCTTCATATCTACCTGTGGGCATGAAAAAAACAACATAATCTGGGAAATTGACATTTTTTGAAATTCACTCCCCGCCTCTGGGTTGATTCCCATTTCGGTGATTTTACAACCCGCCACTGGGTCTCTGGAATGCTAGACCACCTGTTGTGTGGAATGTTGATCACCTGTTGGCGGGGGCTTTGTGTAAAAAGGATACATTCGTTCTCATGGAAAATGCATTATGATATGCTTAGGAAGTTTGTGCTTATATCTGAAATTCAGATCCGTCGTTTTGTTATAATTACCAAGTCCTTTGATAAGCGGATTCTCCTGGTTCAATGTACTGTAAAATTTTGTTGTTACTTGAAAAGCATGTTCTTGAAGGGTAGGTATTTCTTCCTGTTCATGAAGCCGTTTAAGGTTTGTGTACATGGGCGTATCATATGCTATTTTCAAACATTTGTTTTGCGTAACTTGCAGTTCATTGAAGGTCGTGTGTGAGATGTTAGACCACACAGGGAGTCCGTATGTGAGAGCCGGTCGAATTAAACTGAGGTACAGATGACTTTTCCTTCTTGTAGCTAGTGAGCTTTTTCTGTTGAAAATGGGGCTTACGGCGCCAATAGCTTTTTGTGCCTTTGACTTTGCTAGGTCGAGATGCTTTTTCCAGTTAAGTCCTTGGTCCATGGTGAGCCCGAGGTACTTTACATCGGTTTTCCAGTCGAGTTCTTTACCACCCATGAGAATTTTTGTTCTAGGATTCTTTTCTTGGCGTCGACGCGTAAATGTAATGGCCTCTGTTTTGGTTTCATTAAGTTTTAACCTCCATTTTTTGTAGTATTTAGTGAGCGTATCGAGTCCTTGTTGTACGTATTTCACTGCTTGGTTGGGTTTTTTTGAGGTGGCATATACCGCCGCATCGTCTGCATAGAATGCTTTCTTGCAATTCTCATTTAGTGGTGGGATGTCGTAGGTATACAAGTTGAAGAAGTGTGGACCGAGTAGACTTCCCTGCGGGACTCCTTTAGGTATTTTCCTTTTAGTAGATAGTGTATCGCCTACTTTGACAGTGAATGTTCGGTTTTCCAAGTACGACTGCGCAATTCTGATGATGTAAATTGGCGTGTTTGTTATGTACAGTTTGTAAATAAGGCCTTCCATCCAAACCGTGTCAAATGCTTTTTCGAGGTCCAGTAGCGACATTACTGTGCAACGATTGATGTTGAAGGCTCTAATTATGTGCTCTGTTACACGTGTGAGTTGGTGAATCGTGGAATGTTTTTTCCGAAAACCGAACTGTTCATCTGGTAGGGTCTTGTTTGTTTCATGATGTGGTAGATATCTGTTCAGGATCACTTGTTCAAGGACTTTACTGAGCGTCGGCAACAAGCTAATGGGTCGATAGTTTGACGGATTCGTACGATCTTTACTTGGCTTATGAAACGGCAGAACTATCGCATTTTTCCAAGATGCTGGGAAGTGGCCACTTAGTAAGCAGGCATTAAATATTTTGACGAGGAATATTATCGCTCTCTGCGGTAGATGTTTAAGCAGAATATTATTTATTTGGTCTTCGCCTGGGGCCTTGTTTGATTTTAGGCACTTTATGATAAGGGCCACCTCCCTCGGGGTGCAGAGTTTTATGTCCTCCGTATCTGTTTGTGTGCGTTGATTTAATTCGTCTACCGTTTCTGCCACAAGGTTGTTTGTTTCCACATCTTCCATTCCGTCTGTGGTCGCAAATGCTTTTTCGAATCCGTCTGCCAGCGTGTTTGCTTTTTCTTCGTTGGTGAGTGCCAGGATTGTGGATTCTGGCCATTTGAGCGGCGGTATGCTATTGTCTTGATATCTGAGGGCTTTTGTCATTCTCCATATTGAGTTGTCCTTGGTACTGAGAGATTCCACTTTCTTTGACCATAGAGAATTTTTTAACTTCGCAATTTCTTCTTTTATTTCCCTGCCGAGAGAATTTACCGCTATTTTGAAGCATTTCTCTCGGGTGTTGTGGTGAATTCTGCGAAGTCTGTTTTTCTCCGTGATTAAGAATTTAATGTGCGGTGTGAGCTCCACTTGGAAAGGCTTAATTTTCTTATACTTGATAAATTTATCTCTGGCTTGTTGTATGCTTCTTGTAAGCATTGAAACAGCTTCCTCTATTTCCTCCGTGGTAGTGAGGGTCTCAGATGTTAGATAAATTTTTTCGTTAATAAATTTCTTGAAGCCCTTCCAGTCGGCGTTTTTGTAGTCAAGTTGAGTCTTTGTTATTCTATCGTGATTACCGCCTATCGAGAAGCTCACAGGTAGGTGGTCGGAAGAAAGTTTATCCTGTGTAATCAGGGGAGATGTAGATGTTATATTTTTTGCCAGTGCGATGTCGAGAGTGCTTGGATATTTGGATCTCGGGGCGTAGTGTGTTGGCCTGTCCGGTGCGAGTACTCTATATTCGTGATTTTCCATATGTTTGAATAGAATACTGCCGTTCTTGTTGGCTCTGAAATTATTCCAGTTTCTATGTTTGGAATTTAAATCACCTCCGATGAGTACTCTCGTACCTAGCGCCAGTAGTTTGTTGAGATCACCTCTCGTGATGTTGTTTTCTCTGCTTGATGGGCAATATGCCGAAACAATCGTGTGCGTCTGGTTATTTATCTCCATCCTGATTATGGTGGCTTCCATGTTCTCTAGTACCGGTGTGGGAATTCTTGTTACTTGGAGGCCCTGTCGAGTGAGTATTGCAGTACCGCCTGCGGTTCGATATCTCCTGTCGGTAGGATTGGCTCTGTCATTCCTATGTATCTCGAATCCTGGCACTCTGAGTCGAATTTTTTCATTGAGATGAGTCTCGCTGAGTAGAATAATGTCAATCTGTAGGCTGTTGGTAAGCTCTAGTAATTCCTCTGTTTTCGCTCGGATGCTGCGTGCATTCCAGATCAAGCATTTTACTTCCAAAGCCACCTTATCCATTGGTGGTATTCTGGAGTAGTTCCATGAGAACGACTAACTTCTCTGCCTTGGATGTGCAGGTTGCCAGTCTCTCGCGGACTCTGATGAGGCCTTGCAGTAGTGACATTATGTCGTCATCATCAGAGGCGTTTCCGGTGTTTGGTGCTTGGCGCTGTTCCTGTCTAGCTCTTCGCTGTTCAGGTTCTTGCTGCTGCTGTTGTTGCTGCTGCTGCTGTGGTTGCTGGTTTGTCCTGTTTCCAGCTACGTTTGCCCAAGAGCGGCCGTCTACTTGGGCCGTGGCTCTTGTGGTTCGGGGCTCTTCTGCCCTACGCCTCTGGGCGTTGGTGAACTCCTGCCTGCGCTGGAGAGCAGCTACATATGCCACCCTGTTGGGGCACTCTCTGTAGTTAGCAGGGTGGGCTCCGCCGCAATTGCAGCAGACGGCCGGCTCTTCCCTGTTCGTCTTGAGGCACTCCTGTGTGGCGTGTGCTCCATCGCACTTCACGCAGCGGGCTACGTGGGCGCAATTTCTGGACCCATGTCCGAAATTTTGGCACCTGTGGCATTGGGTTCCGTGCTGGAGGTGATTGCTCCTGTATTTCCTCATGGAAATGCGGCAGTAGCACAGGAAGACTACCGTGGCTCTCATCTGGCCCATGTTTATTTCCTGGCCGAAGTGGGCCAGGTAGATCGGGTACTCGAGTCCCGGGGTGGTCATCTCGACCACTGATCTGGCTGGGAAACCTTGGTTTGCCAGGTCTGTCATGATGTCTTCAGTGGACATCTTCGGGAGTCCCCTGATGACGGTCTTCTTCGTTTTATCGCCTTCAGTGGTGTAGGTGTGGAAGGTCTTTTCCTCACCTCGCAGTGCCGTTGTCAGCATTTTGTGGGCTTCCACCGAGCTCACCACAACGCTGATTTTTCCGCCCTCATTGTAACGGAAGTTGAAGTTTGCACTTCCGATATGTTTCTTGACCTCTTCGGTGATCTGGCCGTGGGTCATGTTGCCAATAGTCATTATTATTGGCGGCACTCTGTTGCTCTTCCTGAGCGTGCTGGTCGCTGCGGGGTCTTGGTTTGTGGACGCCGCTGGACCGGTTGGTCTCTTCTTCAGTGGCGGCCTCGTTTCTTGTGTTTCGTTGCCTACTTCTGTCTCAAGTGGCTCGAACCTGTTTGACCTGGACAGGTTGAAGGTGTGCGGTTTCGGTGGGGATCGCGTGCGCTTTGGCGCAGTTACCCAGCTCCATCCAGCATCCATGGGCTGTTGCGCGCTGGTGCTTGGAATGGGCTCTCTTTCTTCGGTGCTTGTGCCGGGATTCTGGGGAGAGGATGTCGGGAAGATAAATTCCGGTTTCTTTGTTATCGGGTTGATCTTATATCCGATGGCTCCTTCTGGGAAGGCCATCGGAACGTCATATTTGCTGCGGCATTTTCGTACTGCCGTCTTGTGGAGGTAGCCTTTGCTCTTTGTCTTTCGGATGTCCATTGTTTTCTGCCGGGTTGTCTTGCCGTGGGGAGGGGGAGGGGGGTGCTGTGAACGAAATATGTATTAGTAGTGTGCTTTTGGGCCGAACTGAATGTCGGCAGGTGACCGATTGCCCCTAGCGCCTTTCGGCACCAGTTAGCGTCGGTCCGCCACCATTCAGGTCTTCCTTTAAGATTTGCCTATTCTCTGTGTTGGCAGTGTCCCAATCCGCCGTGGAACCAAACTTGCCAAGCCGCCAGAGAATCAGGCTAATCGCAAACGCTTCTCAGAATATCGCAAGTCAGATTTTTGGGCCGAGCTGAATGTCGGGCGACCGATTGCCTCAGGCGCCTTGCGGCACCGGATAGCGTCGGTCTACCACCATCCAAGTCTTCCTTTATGATTAGTCTATTTTCTGTGCTGACAGTGAACCAATCCGCCGTGGAACCAAACTTGCCAGACCGCCAGAAAATCAAACTAGTCTCAAAAAGCGAGAACCTGAACCTGAAACTCCTGGGAAAGGAGAGAGGTCTCTATTTATAGGACCGACCTGGGTTGAACTTTTGTTGCCAGAAACTTCCTATTCTTTGTAGGATATGTGAGTTTAGGCATTTTTCCTGAACGCTGTGTTTGGCGATTAGATTTTGCAAGAATTGTATGCAATAGTTCTCACCAAGTCAGATCAGCTCCTACAAACCATCGTCTCCCATTATTTTTATTGTATTTATAAGAAAATGTACAATGTTTACATATTAGAACCAAGTCACAATTTTGTTGGAATAAATATTTTTCAAAGTGCGGAAAACATAGATAGATGTCAGTTTTCAGGTTATTATTTTAGCACATACTTATTTTTTGGCGCTGATATTTATTTACTGGTCGTAAATGTGACCAATTTATCGTAATTTCGCTCCTCATTTTCTAGAAAGAGAATTTGGTTACGTAATTATTCCCGATTTGGGAACTTCTTTTGTCAGCGTTGACCAATAGTAACTCGGCGGTTGGCAAAGTGGGGGCAACGTAAATACTGAGATTTTTACTCAGCTGTAGTCATTTCATCGGCTGCAGGCTCCGGGTGAAGAGTTTAAGCGGTTGTTTAGAAGGGGTTTGGGACCCGTTTTGATGCTGTATGTAACATCTATTATCAATTGCGCATATATTTCCAATTGATAAAGATAATTGAAGAAACGCAAATGTGTGAGCTGGCGGCACGGTACTGTCTAATTGTGTGGGCTGGCGGCATGGTACTGTGTGGGGACGTAAATTCCAATATCGACCTTTTCAGTTGTCATTTGCTTTTGTTGACACGTTTGATGCATAAATCATTACAGAATTATAAGTATAAACGATAGAAACATATTCACATAACACATTCATGAAACATCAGAGAAATACTTTTTTATACGTATTGATTTCTTTGACACGTTCGATACACTCCCCCTAGTACAGTCTCGACTGTGCTTAGCTATTTCGTTGAGCGTGTCCTTTCCAAATGTCTGTAAGTTGGGATGAGTTCTGAATCGGGTGTTTTATCAGAGGGTGTAGGTTTTAGCAGGCGTGGCAGGCAGGATGACGGTGATTTTGACTGCTGGCTTGCGTGTAACCCAGTGCTAGTTTGAATTCGGGCAGTTCTGATTTGTCCATCAGCTGCGGGAAAGTTTTGCTCTTTTGATGGGAGCGACGGACTCCCCCCGTCAAGACTCCTGTGTGTGGGCGTGGTAGGCAGGATGACGGCGATTTTGACTTTTTGTCGGCCTTGCGTATATCCCAGTGCTAGTTTGAATTCGGGCAGTTCTGACTTGTCCATCAGCAGCAGGAAAGTTGGTCCCTTTTGATAGGAGCGACGGACTCCCCCCGTGTGAGGAGATATTGGATAGTACAGTGGTGCAGGGCTGGCTCAGGTTGGCTGCACTGATGAGGGGCACCACTGTGCTGGCGGGGGCACTGCTGGTGCAAGGCTGGCTCGCCTTGGCTGCGCTGACGAGGAGCACCTCTGTTCTGGCAGGGGCACTGCTGGTTCAAGGCTGGCTCGCCTTGGCTGCGCTGATGAACAGCACCACGGTTCTGGGCAGGGGCACTGGTAAGGCAGGGGCGGCTTGCCTTGGCTGCACTGATGAGGAGCACCACTGTTTGGCAGGGGTACTGCTGGGGCATGGCTGGCGCGCCTTAGCTGCGCTGACGAGCAGCACCACTGTTCTGGCTGGGGCAGGGCTGGCTCGCCTTGACTGCGGTGATGAGGAGCATCACTGTGCTGGCGGGGGCACTGCTGGTGCAAAGCTGGCTGTCCTTGGCTGCGCTGATGAGGAGCACCTCTGTTCTGGCAGGGGCACTGCTGGGGCAAGGCTGGCTCGCCTTGGCTGCGCTGATGAAGAGCACCACTGTTCTGGGCAGGGGCACTGGTAGGGCAGGGCTGGCTCGCCTTGACTGCGCTGATGAGGAGCACCACTGTTCTGGGCAGGGGCACTGGTAGGGCAGGGCTGGCTCGCCTTGGCAGCGCTGACGAGCAGCACCACTATTCTGGCAGGGGTATGGCTGGCTCGCCTTGGCTGCGCTGATGAGGAGCACCACAGTTCTAATATTGGAACTGCTGGGGCAGGGCTTACAAGGCCGGGCTGGAATTTAAATTTAGAATGTATAATTAGAACTAGGCTTGCTTGCCTTCGGTCGAGTCGCGTATCTCGTCGTAACTCGTTTGAAGGTGAGTCAGCTGGCACCGGTACTTGAGTTGCGTATCTCGTCGCAAACAAGTTGGGATGCGGGCCAGCTGGTGCCAGTAGTTGAGTTGCGTATCTCGTCGCAACTCGTCAGGCGGGTCAACTTGGGAGGCGGTCCAGCTGGTGCCGGCACTTGAATTGCGTATCTCGTCGCAAACAAGTTGGTATGCGGGCCAGCTGGTGCCAGTAGTTGAGTTGCGTATCTCGTCGCAACTCGTTGGTAGGCGGCCCAGCTGGTGCCGGCACTTGAGTTGCGTATCTCGTCGCAAACAAGTTGGGATGCGGGCCAGCTGGTGCCAGTAGTTGAGTTGCGTATCTCGTCGCAACTCGTTGGTAGGCGGCCCAGCTGGTGCCGGCACTTGAGTTGCGTATCTCGTCGCAAACAAGTTGGGATGCGGGCCAGCTGGTGCCAGTAGTTGAGTTGCGTATCTCGTCGCAACTCGTTGGGAGGCAGTCCATCTGGTGCCGGTACTTGAGTTGCGTATCTCGTCGCAAACAAGTTGGGGGGTGGCCCAGCTGGTGCCGGCACTTGGGTTGCGTATCTCGTCGCAAACAAGTTGGGACGCGGGCCAGCTGGTGCCAGTGCTTGAGTTGGGGCACTGCTGGAGCAGGGCTGGCTCGCCTTGGCTGCACTGCAGAGGATCACCACTGTTCTGGCAGTGGCACCGCTGGGGCAGGGCTCGCTGACCTTGACTGCACCGCTGAGGATCACCACAGTTCTGGCAGTTCCACTGCTGGGACAGGGCTCGCTGACCTTGGCTGCACCGCTGAGGATCACCACAGTTCTGGCAGTTGCACCGCTGGGGCAGGGCTCGCTGACCTTGGCTGCACCGCTGAGGATCACCACAGTTCTGGCAGTTCCACTGCTGGGACAGGGCTCGCTGACCTTGGCTGCACCGCTGAGGATCACCACAGTTCTGGCAGTGGCAATGCTGGGGCAGGGCTCGCTGACCTTGGCTGCGCCGCTGAGGATCACCGCAGTTCTGGCAGTGGCAATGCTGGGGCAGGGCTCGCTGACCTTGGCTGCGCCGCTGAGGATCACCACAGTTCTGGCACTCGCACTGCTGGGGCAGGGCACGCTGACTTTGGCTGCACCGCTGAGGATCACCACAGTTCTGGCAGCTCCACTACCGGGACAGGGCTCGCTGACCTTGGCTGCACCGCTGAGGATCACCACAGTTCCGGCAGTTCCACTACCGGGACAGGGCTCGCTGACCTTGGCTACACCGCTGAGGATCACCACAGTTCTGGCAGTTGCACTGCTGGGGCAGGGCTCGCTGATCTTGGCTGCACCGCTGAGGATCACCACAGTTCTGGCAGTGGCACTGCTGGGGCAAGGTTTGTTGACCTTGGCTGCACCGCTGAGGATCACCACAGTTCTGGCAGTGGCACTGCTGGGGCAAGGTTCGCTGACCTTGGCTGCGCCGCTGAGGATCACCACAGTTCTGGCAGTTGCACTGCTGGGGCAGGGCTCGCTGATCTTGGCTGCACCGCTGAGGATCACCACAGTTCTGGCAGTGGCACTGCTGGGGCAAGGTTTGTTGACCTTGGCTGCACCGCTGAGGATCACCACAGTTCTGGCAGTGGCACTGCTGGGGCAAGGTTCGCTGATCTTGGCTGCACCGCTTGGCGTGTTATTTCTCCCAATCGCGCATTTCTCAGCTCAACATTCGGAGAGAGTCTTCAGTTGATTCAGAAGTTATTTCACTGCTTTCTCGTTGGAATCGTGGAGGTTCTCGGCGGCAGATCCTGGAGCAAGTTGACCAGAGTGAGAGGGTCAGAGTGCTTAGCTGGGCCTGAAACAGGCAGGTTCTGGATCTGACGTGGCATACTGGTTGGCAGTTCATCGGGGTCCAAGGTGCATGGGCTTGGAGACCATGAGATGACGCAGGAATATATCGGTTTTTCCCGGGGGTGTTGGGTCCCTACAGCGATGTCTCGGATGATGATGAGGCCTTACGGCTGTTGTAAAGTGACGGCATCCTCCACTGGTGAGACTGAAGGCGTGATGTGAGGTTGAAGTCGTGTTGTGAGACTGAAGGCGTGACTGTGAGACTGAAGGCGTGATGTGTAGATCCGGCTCGAAGGACCATTTGTACGAGACTATTGGGGCGTTTGTACAATACTGTATTTCTGAAAGGTGCCGTACACATTTTTCACGCCAAAAGCCTCTCACAGAGTTTCGCAACGATCAGTTTATTACTGCGCGAAAATGACTTATCTCCCAAAAATGAATACGAATTTAGTACTGAATTAAGACACTTGAAAATAGATTTGAACTGGTAGACTTTGGTTGTAGGAGACTGTTACTTCGTTGGTGGTAGATTTTGGAACTCCTGGGAAAGGAGAGAGGTCTCTATTTATAGGACCGACCTGGGTTGAACTTTTGTTGCCAGAAACTTCCTATTCTTTGTAGGATATGTGAGTTTAGGCATTTTTCCTGAACGCTGTGTTTGGCGATTAGATTTTGCAAGAATTGTATGCAATAGTTCTCACCAAGTCAGATCAGCTCCTACAAACCATCGTCTCCCATTATTTTTATTGTATTTATAAGAAAATGTACAATGTTTACATATTAGAACCAAGTCACAATTTTGTTGGAATAAATATTTTTCAAAGTGCGGAAAACATAGATAGATGTCAGTTTTCAGGTTATTATTTTAGCACATACTTATTTTTTGGCGCTGATATTTATTTACTGGTCGTAAATGTGACCAATTTATCGTAATTTCGCTCCTCATTTTCTAGAAAGAGAATTTGGTTACGTAATTATTCCCGATTTGGGAACTTCTTTTGTCAGCGTTGACCAATAGTAACTCGGCGGTTGGCAAAGTGGGGGCAACGTAAATACTGAGATTTTTACTCAGCTGTAGTCATTTCATCGGCTGCAGGCTCCGGGTGAAGAGTTTAAGCGGTTGTTTAGAAGGGGTTTGGGACCCGTTTTGATGCTGTATGTAACATCTATTATCAATTGCGCATATATTTCCAATTGATAAAGATAATTGAAGAAACGCAAATGTGTGAGCTGGCGGCACGGTACTGTCTAATTGTGTGGGCTGGCGGCATGGTACTGTGTGGGGACGTAAATTCCAATATCGACCTTTTCAGTTGTCATTTGCTTTTGTTGACACGTTTGATGCATAAATCATTACAGAATTATAAGTATAAACGATAGAAACATATTCACATAACACATTCATGAAACATCAGAGAAATACTTTTTTATACGTATTGATTTCTTTGACACGTTCGATACAAAAATCATGAAACACCAAAATCTTGAATCACCTATATCTTATAATTTACAGCAAAAATAAATAAAGTAGCTCACATCCGTACTAGATATTTGATAAACCTTTTGATCACAAAAATAATTTTGCCGTTTGGTTGGATATTTTGATCTTAAATCCAAAATTAAGATTTGTACGAAACTGGCTGAAATGGGCCGCGCATACGTTCCTCTTAAGATATTATCAGCTTGAGGTGCAGTTATCCCTTTCGCTCAGTATTCGGAGTAGGAGCGACAGTGACAGCAACAATTTGGTAAAAACCTTATTGTTAAACCGTATTGTTAAAAATTCTCAGCGACCGGGTTTTCTCTAAAGTAATGAAGATGATGACGCACACTAAATAAAATTGCATTGATTCGAATGAATGAACGAATAATTGAATAAATTGTACTTTCAAGGACCTTCATTGAACTTCCTGATCATTGTATATTGTCTATGACTATATAACTTATTACAGGTGTATTATTATTCTTTATCTTGTTTGTGGTTTGTCCTTATTAATAAAATGTACAGGGTTTTAGTTGGTTAACTCCTGTTCTGCGGTTCAACCTCGCAAGACAATAATGTGGAAGCGAATTACTTGCATATAATTTATTTTTATACCTTTTGCAATTCGAGGAAGAACCTTTTATATTAGCTGATTTAAGATTTAAGTTGTATACAGCCGCTTGATACAACTGAGTATTAAAGCGGCGCTTCCCGGCCCAAAAAGAAGAAGATGGAGAGATATGTGATTACGGATGTTGGACAGAGCGCGCTAATATTTTAAATGATAAAATTGAAGCGAAAATTATGAAAATGCTTAATAAAACATGACTCGTTTAAAATAGAGCAAAAATTTCGTGGAAGATATCTTAAGTACCATTTAAAGAAACATTGTGATTTTTTTTTTCACAAATATAACTTGTAAAATAATAGAGAAAGACTTGTTTTAAATAATTTTCGGAGCATACTTTGCAATTTTTTTCTATCGAGGGAATTTAATATAATTTGCGTTTCGGCACGTGGAACGTATCTAGATATTATCTTCAAGAATAAAATATATTTTTTTAAGAGCTTAAAACCTTCAAATGTTTAAGGGTAAGGGTATGTTCAAATGTTTAAATGTAAGAAATCGGTCAAAATTCGGATAGCGGCGGCTTAAGAGAAATATAAACGCTAGAAATATTTCGATTCTCATGCCTCAATTTAAAATCTAGCGGCTTATTTGCACGAGGCGAGTAAGCGAAAAAGTTGTTTTTATTTATTTTGTGCATAATTTTATAAGAATGAAAAAAAGTTAGAACATACAAAACCTCAAAAATAGTCGTAGCCATAAAGGGCTATTTTTTATTGTTTTTTTAATTATTTCATAGTTAAGTCATGCAAAAACATTTTTTTAGTGGAGTAGGCTTATATTTTTTGTTATGTAATTAATAATTTTACTGTAATTTAAATACATAGAAAAGCTAGTAGAAGCTTCAATTTATCCGCAGCATATTTTTTGATTTTCATAATGTAAACCGATTAATCCGTAAAGATTAATCCAAATAGTACCTAAATAGGATTTCACGTATAGCTTCACCTTAACGCCAATCTTTCCATATATTCCAGATTCACAAATTTGTAGAACTTATACCTAGGGGGGCACGACCGTATGCGTCCTGCCGACGGAAGTGGCGACATCTTGTGACGAATTCATGAATTCAAACCGAATTACAGCGGTAGCTTTGTTTGAAATTCCACGTACACAGATGTTATTTGTGGCGCGGCGCATATGGCGCGGCGTCAGACATGCACTCGAAGCTGGATTCAGCCACGCAGAAGCAAGCCTAATAATATTATTATTCAACTAGCAAGGGTACCCGGCTTCGCTCAGGACAACATTATAGACCGTTCTAGAATGTTCCTTCAAGAGCATCAGCGAACCATCCAGAGCCTTCTCGAAACTTTTAGACTCACCGACATAATCCGCCACTCCTTCCAGAACTTTCAAGAGTTTTATCGAACCTTCCAGAACTTTCCGAAAGACTGTTCTTGAAATTTCTAAAGGGCAAATCTTTCAGCCCTTATATCTTCAAAAGCACGCCCTTTAGGTAAAATCGGTAAACGGCCCTCGGTTGCTTTTAAGGCACTTTAATGACTTTAGCAATTAGTTATCAGATCTTAATAGTACTTCCATACCTTCCTCTTCCCCATCTCCTTCACGCAATTCCTCGGAACATCTTCCATTGAAATTCCGGTAGAACAAGGATAGCATTCCCACCCGATGCTCTAAAGATTGCAATCCGTTTGTTAAGACAGGGGAATCTATCAGGGTCAAGGGTTTTTTCATGTATTTTGGAGCTCCAGACCAAAGTTGGCTGTCAAATTCAACCGACTGGCGCCCTTTCGATTTGTACAGGGTTAACAGTTGTGTGACCTGATCCGCGACCCACAAGAGAAATGGTGCAAAAATGTCACTGACTGGTATCCCAGAGATGGCAAGAGAAGTAGTGGACGTCAACAAATAAGATGGGAAGACGACCTAAAACGGCTGGACATCATTGGAGAAGAGTAGCGAGTGACAGGTCCCAGTGGAAAATGTTAGAGGAGGCCTACGCCAAGAGGCAAACTGAGCTTCGGGATATATTATAAAAAAAATAAGTGTCAAGATTCATACCTTACAAAGTTCAAAAGGCTTATTATAATTAAATTGTTCTCTAGACTTTATGTCCGGGTTAAGTCTTCCCCACAGGAAAAACTTAACCCTTCCACACACTTTTCCACAAATGATCATCTAGTCAATCCACGCTATGCACTTGCACTGTATAAGTATAATAAATACAAAACTATACAAGAACAACACGTCAACCTACCAGAGACCAAATGGTAAAATACTTCGCCGACTCCAGATATTTTCATATCAGAGGGTTCGGCTCGATAGAACTCCTAACTGGACCGATAAATCCAACTGATCCCTCAATATAAATATTTAAAAAATCTTTCGTAATCCTACACGTGTTTAATATGACCGATTTTTGCATTTTATATAAAGATTCTTTGACAAATCTAATAAGCCTAAATTTTGAATTAGAGAGCTAGGTATAATGCCAGTAGCCTAAATAACAAATGGTAGTATTTTTATAGTCCGAGAATGCCAAATTCTTTTAATCTCATTTCCGAAATCTGTATATTTTCAAATTTTTTTTTAAATTTTTAAATTTTATTATTATTATTAACAGTTGTGTACTATTAAAGTATCTGCGGGCCTTGTACAGCATGCCCAGTTTTTGTTTTCAGTGCATATTTTCGGAGGTGATTCAGATAGATGACTCTAGGTACAAGATGCAAGCATAAAAATTATGGGTGACGCTCTTAGAAAAGCCCTAAATATAGCCGCAAAACCATAAATTATCAAACGCATACAAATAATTATATTAAAAAAAGCAATTGAGGTGATTACTAATTTGGTGGGAATTCCACGAACACAATCTGGCCCCTTGCACAGATTGGTCTAATCGGGGGCTCGTCAGTTGCTAAGTCACTGACCACGATAAGTTTTATTTTTAAATAATAATAATGTGAATATTAATCATGGTGATAAATTACCTCATTTTATTAAATGAAGACATTATGAGCGAAACTCAATCGATAATCTGGAAACAGAAAAATCAGAAAAAGATATTTACACCTCTGGGACTCGAACCCAGGACCTCCCTACTTTCCGGGTGGGTGCTCTTATCCAATGAGCTAAGGTGTCGATATCCAATTCGGTCACCTTAACTGTACCATACTTCAACTAAGAACCACCCATATTATCTTCATTTTTCTTAACGCATATTTTTATTGGCTGCCATCTTTATGTATGATTGCAAGATTCAACTCGAACTAAATGCAATCTAGATGGTGTCTGGATAATTTTTTTATGGATAGATTTTTATCCTTATAAAGCCTCAAGTATAAAGTATGCATTCACAGCCATAACATGGCAACTTGCAACACGGTCAAAAAATTATTTAATGTTGGCTATGACATACTTTTTTAAGGTACTTAAATTACACGAGAATATGTCTATATTATTAAAAATCTTATCAAATACTTTGCATGCTCTGAATATAAAAGCATTTTGTCTGAGATTAGTAGAACATTTTTGAAGATGAAAAAGTGATTTTTCTCTGGTTCTAACACCTGAGTCTCTAAAATTAATCTCAGCCAAAAGGCGCGAACAATCAATAAAACCATTGATAATTTTATGAAGATATATTATATCTGCAGTCTCTTGTTGTCGAAACATAATAATATTATGGTTATCTACCTACCTTTTGAAACTTTATAAGTGTCTCTTTCTTAATCTAATTCATTTCGCTTTTAATGATTGATTTATTCCTTTGTCTCCACATTTACGATACGGTCACACACGATTTCATCACACCTACGCCTCGTGAATCTCATTTCCACCGATCTGATTTCATCTTAATTATTGACTGAGCGCAGCGATGTTCTGTTTTAACCCGACTATTTGGCATTTTGTCTTTTTTATGGAAATACCCCACAAGAATCCCAACTGCTCCCGTCTGGAGCCAGTGAAATTACGGCATCCCCAATTGACGTATTTTGTAAGGCAGACGGTAAGTGGAGAGGGGAAAGAGATGGGGAAGAGGAAGGTGGGAAGTACCTGGGTATTTAGATATAGTAACGAAACATGGCTAAAACCATTTCAAGCAACGTTTCAATTCAGAGTGCGGGTCTTACACCGGGGCGATGCTGAGAGCATCTTCCACTCTGGAACGTGCCGCAAATATACCTTATATTATTTTTAATGATTCAATTGTGAAAACACAAATCAATCAAATATAATTTACCTGCACACGCTGGAATTTGAACCCGCGACCTCCGGATCGCTAGTTGAGAGCCTTGCCCCTCGACCATGTCTATAAATTTGATATGTTCCGGTTGAGTCAGTCTGAATAAGGAACTCCAGTGAAAAATATTATGGCTTTAAAAAAATATGTTCATATAGACCAATATACGCTGATTCTGAATATATAAGTTTTATTACATAATATTTAACGTAGAGTTTTAAAAAAATATATTAAAAAGTCCATTTTAAAAGAGTTCATTAAAACACCCGGTCAAGTTGGTATTATTGAATTTGTGAGGCGTGACGTCACCGCTTCCATAAAACGCTCCAATACTGAAATTCAAAATGGCGGTGGTCGAACAGCTGATTCCAGTTCCATACGAAATTCATGCTTCGGTTTCCTTAACATTGATTTCGATTCGTAAAGCTAAAAAAATAATAATTTCAAACAATTTTTATACCAATCTCCCGAAATAATATTGAAAAATATAATAATATAATAAATAAATAATTACACCTAAATAACGTTTTACTTATTGAATAGTTTCATCACTTCTTCCATACAAAATGACAACATCTGTTGAAAATAACTAAAACTTTTGGCCAGATGACGTCACGGTGGTTTTCGGGGGATCTTGAAAAATTGAAACTTTGACATTTATTTTAACTATTAAAGCTAACTATAAAAATAAATGTGCAGTTATTTAAGTTAGAAGGTTATTACAACATTATTCATAAACAAAAAAAAAAAAAAAATAGACTGGAGTTCTCTATTGTCATTGAGATAACGTTTTTAAAAAACACATTTTGTTTTGTTATTTAACCTGTTATAGGCATGAACAAATTCACGGTGTTTCTTTTAATGCTACTTTAGACATTAGTCGAGAGATTTTTGCTCTATCTTAAACGATTAAAATAGGACTCGCTCTCAAGGCGGTTTTACCACCGCAGTGACCATGTCAGAAAACTACTTTTCAAGACGTACTGCACTGCCCTGTACACAACTGAACTGTGGACGCAATATCCAGCGGCGCAATGGGATAAACTGAGGGTGTGCTACAATAACGCGTACAGGCAACTTATGCAACTACCGAGGTTCTGCAGTGCTTCCACGATGCTCACCGAGGGGAGGGTGCATTCATTCCCAGCCTTACTCCGCCACCGACTAGCCAGCTTCTGCAGCAGGACACAGAATTCAAACAACATCATTGTCGTGGCTGCATCCGAGTTGCTTAGTTCCCCCCTAAATGAGCGATGGATGTGGACGATGAGGCGACCTCCCTGATGGACAATCCCAAAATATTTTTAAAATTTATTTATTTTTATTTTTTATTCTGTTTAATTTAGTTTAAATTTTATGCTTAGTTTTAATTGCTTTAATTTATTTTAATTTTTTGTTTTGTTATTTATGTGATGAAGTCTTCATTTTATGTTTTAATTAGGTAGATACCATATTTATTTTTTTCTTTTAGATCTTTTAATGTACCTACTCTATTATATTATTATATGTATTGTAGTTATTAGTGAAATATGGCAGACTGGGATTGCACACCCCTCCCAGCCCTGCTGGAGTAAAATCTTAAATAAAATAAAATAAATAAAAATAAAAATTAGCTAAATTAAATTGTGTTTGTATTTACATAGGTATCTCTCTTTCAAAACATCTACTACTTCTATTTGAACTTTTACTACGGAGCCTTAAGGCGGCATTTCTCGGCTGAAAAAGAAAAAGATGGATAGATATGTAATTACGAATATTGGACAGAGCGCGTTAATATTTTAAGTGATAAAATTGCAGCGAAAATTGCGAAAAAGCGTAATAAAACATGACTCGTTTAGAATAAAGCAAAAATCTTGTGGAAGGTATCTTAAGTATCATTTAAAGAAACATTGTGTGTATCGAACGAGTCCGCAAAAGCAAATGAGATAACTAAAAAAGACAATATTGGAATTTACGCTCCCACACAGTACCGTACCGCCAGCACCCACAATTACACAGTACCATGCCGCCAGCACCATTTCGCCTCACACCACACCCCCAAGCAATTAGAGAGCTGCTATTGGCTAACGAGGCGAGGGGCGTTTCACGCATCCTCCAAAACGATGTCTAATTGCTATTTTATTCTTCAAAATTAATTTAGCACTTAAAAATACAAACACAATTGATAATGAACACACGCAGCATGAAAATCAAACTCAAAAATACATCTCACACCTCTACAAAAGACTACAGACAGCAATGAACCCTGCCACGAGAATAGCTGCCTATTTACGTCACCCCCACCATACAACCACGGGAGCTGTGATTGGCTAATGATGAACAAAGGAAAATCTAAATCGGGAATATTTACGTCAATGAATTCATGTTCTCAAAAATTTGGAGCTAAATTTTGAGAAATTGGTGATAATTACGAGATAAAAATAAATATCCTCGCAGAAAAAGGGGCACAAGCAAGTACAATCACTTGAAAACTGACGCCTACCATTGATTCTTGCACTTTAATAAAAATGTTTAATCCTTGAAATTCTACTTTGTACCACAAATGTAACATTGTATCTTTTTTTGTAAAAACAATAAAAATCATGTGAGATTTTGGTTTCGGGGATCGGGACTCTCTTGGTACTGGCTATAATATACAAATTTTACAAATCTTCTCAAAAATCGTAGCAAACAGGGAAAAAGGATAAAAGGACCAACCTACACAAAGAATAGGAAGTGCTATACCCTCACAATCCAACCCAGTTTTGCCCTATAAATACAGACCACACATCGGTCACAAATCAGTTAAAAAATTACCAGCCAAGAAGAAACAATCTCGAAGAAACCAAAGTCTCCAAGTTCAAACTCTTTTCAAGTGTTTTATTTAAAAGTAATAGCTTCAGTTCTACCTTCTTCCCAGTATCCCAGTAATCCCAGTCTCCAAAAGTCTCCAAAGTCTTCAAGCCTTTACAAGTGTTTAATCAGTTATAATAGATTCAGTTTTGCCAATTTTACTTAGAATCATTCAAAAGTATTAAATTCGCGAAAGTCCATTGGCGTACGCCAAAAATCCCTTGGCGCATAAAGATTCCATTGGCGTGCCATTTGTGTCCAGCTCCCTATTTTTATACAGTATATGTACAAACGTCCCGTACATTGTGATTTTTTTCACAAATATAACTTTTAAAATGATAGAAATAGACTTGTTTTAAATAATTTTCGGAGCATACTTTGCGATTTTTTTCTATCGAGGGAATTTCATATAATTTGCGTTTCGGCGTGAATTATATCTAGATATTATCTTCAAAAGTAACATATAATTTTTTAAGAGTTAAAAAACTTCAAATGATTAAGGGAGATATGTAAGAAAACGGTCGAATTCGGATAGCGGCGGCCTACTGCCTACTTCCAAATCTTATAATTTCAGAGGAAATTGTGGTTTTAATTTATAAAATAACAAAATTAGAAACATATTTTTTTGGACGCGAGGTGCAATATACTCTATTTTTTTTTTCTTTGTTGTGGCAGATAAGCATAGAAAACTTTACCACAGACTTATTAATTATTAATACGCAAGCAAACTTTTATCACCGTTGTATTTACGTAAGCGTTTTAATTGTTGACTTGTGGAATTAATGACTCACGAGACACAGTAGTTGCCAAAACCCAAAACGAACTCATCATATAAACCCAAGTTATTCAACAATCGTTTATCAATTGTTATTATTTAAGATGATAATGGGTCTCTTGTGTGACGTAGGAACATAATTATATTCATTTTATTAAATCCACAAAGAACACACTAGACAAATATTCTTTTAGAAGTCGATCGTCTGGTTGATTAGTCAGAAATCTCCACGTACCAAATTTTGATTTAACTGGAGCGACAGCGTATTTTAAAACTTTTTTCTCCGTTTGTTCGAGATTTTCAGAAGATCATTTTTCAAATTTTTTGCCAACATTAAAAAAATCAAACCTTCGAATTTTAACATGGAGACATAAAAACTTATTATAGTGCTATATAACCAATGAATTAACCTGTATTTTATCGTTTATCTCATATTTGTAGGATTTATAAAAAAATATTGAAAAATCGTAAAGTTTATAACCGCGCGAATCCCGGGTGTTTGTTACTTTGAAACTGCCGTGAGAGGTACTTATTCGAGTAACGTAGAATATTTTCGATTTTTGTAAATTTTCTGTGGTAAACTTGATAATGCAAGGTGAATATCTTTGGAAAAATGACTTAATTTTAAAAAATATATTTAAAAAATCTATTTTTAACATCGTTATAAAATAGTCTACGAAGTTCGGATTTGCTACATGTATGGTCAAAAAGATAAAGCATTTCAATAGCTTCGTTTTAAGTCCAAAATAACAAACTTATGAGCTAGAAATATATATTTTTTTAAATTTGCCGAATCAAGGAAATAATTGCCTTTTTTATCCGAAAAGCAATCGGAGACATTTAAAATGGCCCCAATATATGGCAAAAATCGCTCCAGTGATTAATGAGGAAAGCAATATTCGAATGCTCAATAAAACAATATTGTTTTCATGTGTCTGTGTTTTGCTTATTAAATATGCTATAAAATAACAACGGTGTGGTACATTTGTATGACATTTTGAATTATCCTACTAATAACCCAGAAAACATTTTGTTTAAATCACTACAAGTTTTTCTACATTATAATTTGATTTGTTGGTGATTATGAGTAATCCGAGTATTGTACCAGATATAGGGTACACTTTTAATATAACTGCATACTCAAATCAAATTTCGATGTTTCGGAGATGTCTGACTAATCGACTGGACAAACGAAGTGTGATCTATACCCACATAAAAGAAAATTGAAGTCGCCAATTATTATTATTATTTTAAAGAAAGATAAATATTCCCGGGTTATTAATAACCAGATTTTTTTAAAGTCTTCTACTGTCAACACATTACGCGAAATAGCCAGCTGAGAATTGAACTCACGACGCCTGGGTGGGACCCAAACGCGATACCAACTCAGTCACTGACCGGTTAATATACCTTTCAAATAAAAAATTTCTAATTAAATGAAGACATTATGAGCGAAACTCAATCGTCGATCCGACGGTCGTCCCGACCCGGAAAGTAGGGAGGTCCTGGGTTCGAGTCCCAGAGGTGTGAATATCTTTTTCTGATTTTTCTGTTTCCAGATGTTCGATTGAGTTTCGCTCATAATGTCTTCATTTAATTAAATATTACAGTTTGAGGTTTTACTCATAAAAGTTAAATTAAAAAATAATAATAAAAAATTGCTAATCAAAAATTATACCTTTCGTCTCGTAGGCCCCAGACAGGTAAATGAAATAAATTTCATCAGTAGTGAGGAAATAATTAGCTTACTTCATTCAAGCACGCGGGCACGCCCACAATACACTGCTTTCGGTTGACCTTTCAACTCCTAGACCCCAGACAGTACAGTAGTGGAATTAATTATCTGTGCAAAAAAAATTTTCGATAAAAATTGGTTGTCTGTAAAGTCGGTTTACGGACGATAATTTTACGTGATAACATCATATTATAACGATGTAGTGGAAGAGAGATAGATGCGCCAGAAGCCGAACGCTTAGACCGAACGCTTGTTCCGCGCTCTCACTTGCACGCTCGGCTCAGGCGGAACGTGACAATGAGTCATGCTTTTTCGTGAGTGCTGCCGGCGTTCATCGATTTATAAGACGTTATCACGTCAAAAAACTACATTACTTAACTCCGGCCTATTTCACCTTTGGGGATGCTGTGTGGAGGGTATTTTTGATTAGAAGAGGGAGTGAAAATGGTTCTTGAATAGATCCATGTTGTAGGAAGTAAGAAACAGAGACCGGCAAATCGTTACACATCTGAGCTATTGTACTCAAGAACGAGTTGTAGAATCGACCCGTTCTCATGTGACAAATTTCAACAGTGCAATGAACAAGCTGAATCAATTTCATCAAAGTAGGGGAATAATGAGCTTAATTCGGTCATTTGGACAAGCCCATAACACATTTCTATTTTTTTAACTATTAATAATTACATTATTGAATGTTAAATTTAGGCACCTTATACCCGCTCAAAAAGAAGAAGATGGAGAGATATGTAATTTCAAATGTCGGAGAGAGCGCGCTAATATTTAAAACGATAAAATTGAAGCGAAAATTGTGAAAATGTTTAATAAAACACGACTCGTTTAAAATAGAGCAAAAATCTCGTGGGGAACATCTACAATAGCATATAAAGAAACACTGAATTTTTTCGTGCATATTACTTGTAAAATAATAGAAATTGACTTGTTTTAAATAATTTTCAGTGCATACTTTGCGATTTTTTTCTATCGATGGAATTTCATATAATTTGCATTTCGGCGTGGAACGTATCTAGATATTATCTTCAAAAATAACATTTTTTTTAAGAGCTTAAAAACTTAAAATGTTTGAGGGAGATATGTAAGAAATCGGTAGAAATTCGGGTAGCGGCGGCTTAATAAAGATCAAATTATTTTTATTGAAAAATGCCTTTGCATATAAATTGTAAGAAAGTTGACTCGGTAAAAAGGTGTGCGTTAAATTTCCCAAGGAAAAACCCAACAACTGTATCGATTGTGACCTCTTTTACTAAGCGACTAAAAACCTGTTTTGACTTGACAGATATTAATTTTGTCATTAGGTTTTTTGCTCAGATCTTCACAACTGCTAAGATGATGACAATAATATGTACGTCATAGTAAAAAAGTTGGGAGACCCAACAGTTGATATAAAATTATAATTTTGGCGCATTATTTTCAAATATTAGGATTTTTATATTTAATATAATTTTAATGGTGACAATGTCCCTGTAATGAATTGGTGTTTTCTTGCAGTAAACCCAATGGGTTGGGGTTTAGGTTTTTCCGCATTCTCTGGTTTTTAAGACAGTTGCGCACGTCAAATTAACCAAAACATCATTCTGATATAAGACAAAAATATATTTTATTATTTATTTATTTATTTGTTTATCTTAAAAATGGTACATATTATAGTATTAGTGATCTTCCATTAAAAGCATTTGCTTGTGGATGGAAGAAGAGTTTACATTTTATGTATATATTCAAACAGTCACGTGTTACATTTTATGTACACATTTAAACAGTCACGTGTTATAATTAATTAGTACAGTTAATACAAACACATCGTAATCAAGACCCTTTAACTAAAAGACATCCCATGTATTCCGTAAGAGTAAAAACAAGTGTAATTTTTAGTGTTACATTCATGTGGAAATAAGGGAAGCAGTCTTCCCGTTCATGACTTCTTTAAAATGATTTTTGATAGAGTTCGATAATTGTATTTTGTCATTAATGATTCTGATTTCTATTGGTAGGTTGTTAAAGAAGTATTTTCCTCCGTATGTAAAATGATGTTGGGCAAAAGAAGTGTTTAGTTTCGGGCATACAAATGCATGTTTGAGTCTGGTACGACTTTCAGTTATGAATACGTGTTTTTCTTTTACAATTTGTAAGATTAAATTTTTCATAAATAGGTTTTTGAATGTTGGGACTTTAAATTCTTCAAATATGCGTTCAGTAGGGAAGTCTGGAGGTTTTTTTTAAATAATTTTTATTATGAGTTTTTGAACAATTTCTATAGGGGTCAGACTAGTTTTGTAAGCTGCTCCCCAACTGATAACGGCATACTGAAGAATAGACTGTACTAATGCGTAGTACATTGAGTATAGATTTTTGTATGCTTGACAATTTTGCTTTTGAAGTGAAAACTTCTTTAGCATTGTTGTGATTTGAAACTCGATGAAAAAGCGACACTTAAAAGAGACAAACGGTTCCATGCCAACTTAGAATAAAGTCAACTCAACACATCTTTGAAAAGTCATTAAAAGCTATTAAAAAAATAATTTTAAAATAGCCGAACCCTAACCTAACATAACCTATTTAACCATTTTTTTATATTTTTTAATCATCACTCTTTATGACCGTTCTGAGGTGGTTCTGAGTTGGTCTCATTCTGATTTGGCCGGTCACCGTTTAAAACAGTTTATAAAAATTAGGAGTTTATAATAACAACAGAAATAACAAATAACGGAACACTATTTGCAATGCATACCATTTGTGATGCATACCATTTGCAATGCATACCATTTGCAATGCATACCATTTGCAATGCATACCATTTGCAATGCATACCATTTGCAATGCATACCATTTGCAATGCATACCATTAGCAATGCATACCATTTGCAATGCATACCATTTGCAATGCATACCATTAGCAATGCATACCATTAGCAATGCATACCATTTGCAATGCATACCATTTGCAATGCATACCATTTGCAATGCATACCATTTGTAATGCATACCATTTGCAATGCATACCATTTGCAATGCATACCATTTGCAATGCATACCATTTGCAATGCATACCATTTGCAATGCATACCATTTGTAATGCATACCATTTGCAATGCATACCATTTGCAATGCATACTATAAATTGTTTTTGATAAAATCTTTGATGTTAGATCTGACTTGTGTTTAAATTTAGTTGATACGATACCTTGTTGAAAGATCACCGTTTAGGATTGAAACGTGATTGAAATGGCTTTAGCCATGTTTGTTATATTGCATAAGAGAATATACCTCTCTGGAATCTACTCTAAATTTATTGTAAACAAGCGTGATAATCTGAATTCTTGACAAATCAGTTCCAATTTTGAATATGACATTCAAAATAATTTTCTGCTAAAGTATTATATTTTATGTAAGTACTTTATCGCTTTTCTGAATTTTTCACACAATCAGTTCCAATTTTGAAAAAGGCACTTTTTTTACATTGTCTCCTCACAGGAGGCCCTAAGGAAAATAATTCCCTTCATCTTTGGGGATGCTGTGTGGAGGGTATTTTGAGTGGTCTCTCCCGATCCGGCCTGACACGCAGTTAGTGGGCAGATGCATCCACCGCCAATACCCGGTCAAACTTCACCCCATGAATCCGGGCTCTCCTGCTAAGTCACCAAACTTGGGGTGACCTATGGCAGATGTGTAGGTTATCCAATAAATGGTTTCCTGGGGCGGCGGTACCCATACCCATACGCCTCTCAAATTATAAATTCGAAATTTAAATCAAAAACTAAAATTCAAAGCAAATCAGGCATAAATTAAATTAGTGAAATGTGAAAAACTGACATATGGTGATATTAATTAAAAAACAGATATTTTCGCAAGCTGAGATTCGAACTCGCAACTTGTGGAATCGTAGTCTAGAATCTTAACCTCTCAACCGCAGAATTCCAAAAATGTAAAATATATTAATTGTTTGAATTGTGAGAGGAAATTTTAAAAGCCAAAGGTCAATTCAGATAACGTCTGATAAAAACATATTATTTCAACAACAAACATTGACCACTTTTAGATATCTTTGGTAAATTAAATTGTGGGAATTCAATAAACTCATAAGGAAAGTAAAAAGCAAATTCTCGGGAATTAAAGACGGACAAAACACTAATTATAGATTTGGTCTTATTAAATATGTCATCAAAATAGATGACACCCGTTTCGCGGTGTAATTCCGAAATTCTGGAAAAATCTGCCGGTTTTTCTATGGAAATACACAAATTTCGTGAGAACTTAAATTGACCACAATTATTTACCTCCTCTAGCCACACTCACAATAGAAATGGAAAATAGACTGACTAACTAAACAACAATCTAGCCGTTTCTCTGTAGTTTCTCAGTGTGTAATTAACAATTTTATTATAATTCTACTCAAGCGAAATGAAATTAGAGTTTCAATTTATCTAAAGCATTTTTTTTGTATTTTTAACGTAAACAAATTCGTAACAACGATTAAATTGTTAGGTATTCAGAATAACTTTTCATTTCAGGCTCCGTAGTAAGTGTTCGAAAAGAACCAGCTAACAGTTTGAAAGGGAGATATGTAAATACGAATGTTAGAGGGAGCGCACCAATTTAAAAAAAAACGATTATAATGAAGCGAAAATTGTGAAAATATTTAATAAAATACGGCTGGTTTAAAATATAGCAAAAATCTCTCGACAAACGTCTAAAATAGCATTTAAGCCGCCGCACCCCGAATTTCTACCGATTTCTTACATATCTCCCTTAACATAAATTTTTAAGCTCTTAAAAAAATACTTATTATTTTTTAAGATATCTGGACGTTCCCCACGCCGAAACGCAAATTATATGAAATTCCCTCGATAGAAAAAAATCGCAAAGTTTGTTCGGAAAATTATTATAAACACGTTCATTTCACTTATTTTAGAAGTTATATGTATGAAAAAATTCACAGTGTTTTTTTATATGCTATTGTAGAAATTCCCTCGATATAAAAATATCGCAAAGTTTGTTCGGAAAATTATTATAAACACGTTCATTTCACTTATTTTAGAAGTTATATGTATGAAAAAATTCACAGTGTTTTTTTATATGCTATTGTAGATGTTCCCCACGAGATTTGCTCTATTTTGAACGAGTCGTGTTTTATTCAACATTTCACAATTTTCGCTTCAATTTTATCGTTTTAAATATTAACGCGCTCTTTCCAACATCCGTAATTGCATATCTCTCCATCTCCTTCTTTTTGAGCGGGTATACGGCGCCTTAAAGATACACCGTGTTTTATGACGTGATAACGTCTTATAAATCGATGAACGCCGGCAGCACTCACGAAAAAGTATGACAAGTTGTCACGTTCCGCCTGAGCTGAGCGTGCAAGCGAGACCGCGGAACAAGCGTTCGGCTTGTGACGCATCTATCTCTCTTCCACTCCATCGTTATTATACGACGTTATCACGTAAAATTATCGTCCGTAAACCGACTTTACAGGCAACAATTTTTTTTTCATACCTACAACATGTTTTTTTTTTCAATTATTTCTGGCTTTCAAGGGTGTTCTAGACCATCATTTCAAATTATAGAGGAAGGAAAGGTGAATTTATATGTTAATGTTATTTAAATGTGCAAATTTTAGAATTATTTATTTATTTATTTATTTTATTTTAGGGAAATCAACAGTTTACAGCTTGCTTAATTTATACGTGTTTAATTTACCTATCTGATAAACCAATTATAGATTTCCTCATTATACTATTACATTTTGTATCTATAAAATAAAAAGTAATCTTACAATAGCTAAGAGAAATTACATTATTACAAAAAGAGGCAGTACATAATATAAGTCGTTCCATAATATATCATACAGTTTTGTACTCATTTAATACATTTTTAATAGATTTTTTATATTTGTTTTCATCACAATTGAAGATATCTATCTCAGAGAGAATATTATTATACATTGAACACAGTCTTATAAGGCAAGCATTTTTATTTGAATTTGTATTGCAGTGTTTTTCTTCAAAAATATTACATGAACGTGTGTGCCGTGTAGGTACTTTGAAATCAATTCTGTTCAATAATTCAGGGCAGTCTGTAATATTGTTTACAATTTTAAATAGCAACATTGCATCTGAGAATTGTCTACGTTTTTTTTTTTTTTTTTATATTAACTCCACACAGGAGGCCCTGAGGGAAATAATTTCCCTCAGGGCCTATGTCATCTTTGAAGATGCTGTGTGGAGGGTGCTGTTGAGGAGAGGAAGGAGTGAACATGGGTCTTGAAGAGACCCATATTGTAGGAGGGAGGAAACACAGAGGCCGGCAAATCGTTCCACAGCCGGGCTGTTGAACTCAAGAACGAGTCGTAGAAACGACCCGTTCTCATGTGACTAATGTCAACCGTGTACAAATGTTGAGCGCGTGTTTGGCGTGTTTCCCGACTATGCACCGGTGCCGAGGGGATCAGTGACGCTAGTTCCTCGGAGCATCTTCCATTGTAATACCGGTAGAACAAGGACAGCATTCCCACCTGACGCCTGTGCTCTAAAGATTGCAGTCCATTTGTTAAGTTAGGAGAATCTATCAAACGGACCGCCCGTTTCTGCACAGAGTCGAGGGTTTTTTTCAGGTATTTTGGGACTCCAGACCAGAGGTGGCTGCCAAATTCAACCGTGGGGCGCACTTGCGATTTGTACAGGGTTAGCAGTTGTGTACTATTAAAGTATCTGCGGGCCCTGTACAGTACGCCCAGTTTCTACGTACACTCAATGTATCAATTTTGAACATTTTTGTTGCATCCAAGTAATTATTAAATCGATTGTGTGATTTATAAGAAATGTATTTTATGATTTTTTTCTGAATCGATTCAATTTTGTTTATATGTAATGCATAAAATGGGGACCACACAGTTGACGCAAACTCTAGATGGCTTCGTACATATGCAAAGTATAGTTGTTCGATAATTACAATGTTTGTGAATTCTTTTGTATTTCTTACGATGAAACCAAGCATTTTAGCTGCTTTATTTATTATTTGATTGATATGACATTGATAAAATATAATTATATGGAGATTGGAGTCGAGTTCAGACTTAGAAGAGATGAGATGTTGAATGGAGGGGGAGTAATTTTAGATAACGCTTGATAGAAGAGAGGATATTTATTTAGAGAGAGACAACCAAAAATATGTTACAACATGTTACAAAACAGAAAAAATGGGTAGGTAGGTTTTTAGATTTTCACGGCCAAAAGTATTTTCGTTATTTGTTTTTGTGGTGTTTTGCCGTGTTGCGCTACCTCCTTCTTTAGCCAACGTTTCGGACAGCGTTACAGAGTCCATCATCACATATCAGTACGCATCTGCCCTGATGATTTTTAATAATTTTCGGATCATGGAATCTCATATAATTATCGTTTCGTCTCTGCAAATGTACAGATATCTTCAAACTTTAACTTTAAAAAAATGTGTTTAAGGGAATTATGTCACGTAAAAATTCGGAATGCGGGGTCTTAAATACTCGTGTAATATTGTTTTACGTTTTGTACATGTTTATTTTCTTTCTAATCGAAATTGATTTTAAGCAAAACATTAAGTTATATTATTTTCATGATATTCGTTAGATAGCTTATCGCTTAGCACTATTAAGCTAAAAAACATAATATTCATTGTGTTATTATTTATTATCAGTTTTTCTATTTCCTACCGCAACATTTTTACTCTCGTTTCCTGACCTTAGCCGCCATAAAAATGATATAATTAATTATTCAGAGGTGATCGAACCGTATGTGGGTTTTGCTGCAAGTCATCACAAACACGTGTTGACATACCTCTTTTATGTGAGTATCGCACAAGAGTGCCAACTGTTCCCAAGCGTCTGGAGTTAGTGAGACTACGGCATCCACATTTGGGTTTGTTGTGACGCCATGAGAAGGTGGGGAAGATCTGGTCACCAATTAGGTTAAGATGAAGCTATACATGAAATCCTATAGAGATACTATTTGGATTCATCTTTACGACGAATCGGTTTACATTATGAACATCAAAAAATATGCTACGGATAAATTGAAGCTTTTCCTAGCTTTTATTATTATTATTTTTTTTTTTTATGTTAACTCCACACAGGAGGCCCTGAGGGAAATAATTTCCCTCAGGGCCTATGTCATCTTTGAAGATGCTGTGTGGAGGGTGCTGTTGAGGAGAGGAAGGAGTGAACATGGGTCTTGAAGAGACCCATATTGTAGGAGGGAGGAAACACAGAAGTCGGCAAATCGTTCCACAGCCGGGCTGTTGAACTCAAGAACGAGTCGTAGAAACGACCCGTTCTCATGTGACTAATGTCAACCGTGTACAAATGTTGAGCGCGTGTTTGGCGTGTTTCCCGACTATGCACCGGTGCCGAGGGGATCAGTGACGCTAGTTCCTCGGAGCATCTTCCATTGTAATACCGGTAGAACAAGGACAGCATTCCCACCTGACGCCTGTGCTCTAAAGATTGCAGTCCATTTGTTAAGTTAGGAGAATCTATCAAACGGACCGCCCGTTTCTGCACAGAGTCGAGGGTTTTTTTCAGGTATTTTGGGACTCCAGACCAGAGGTGGCTGCCAAATTCAACCGTGGGGCGCACTTGCGATTTGTACAGGGTTAACAGTTGTGTACTATTAAAGTATCTGCGGGCCCTGTACAGTACGCTCAGTTTCTGAGAGGCTAACTTAACTCTGGCCTCGATGGAGCCCCCGTACCTGAGCTGGTCACTTAGAGTTACACCAAGCATATCAATGGAAGGCCTGTTCGGGAGATTGCTTCCGTTGAAGGAGACTAGATTATCATTCCGATCCCTTTTAGACGTAATCAGACATGATTGGGTCTTTGAAACATTAAATTCGACGAGGTTATTCTTACCCCAAGAGAAAACACTCTCGAGGTAACCGTCCATTCTTTGTTTCAAAGCCCTCCGAGCCATTGGGATTTGTGAGCCCTTTGGAGGCTTGTCAAACAAAAAGCTATCATGGACTGTACTGTCATCCGCGTAACAATGAATCGGTGCACATGTCAAGAGGTCATTGATGTGCAACAGAAACAAAGTCGGAGACAGAACCTGTTGGATATTATTGGAGTTACAATAAAATTATTAATTACATAACAAAAAATATAAGCGTAAACCACTAAAAAAATGTTTTTGCATGACTTAACTATGAAGTAATAATATAAGGAAAAAAAATTTAAAATACTCCTATTAAGCTTAGACTATTTTTGAGGTTTTGTATGTTCTAACTTTTTTTCATTCTTATAAAATTATGCACAAAATAAATAAAAATCTCCTTTTAGCTCACTTGCCTCGTGCAAATACGACGTGCGATTTTAAGTTTTGTAGGCATGAGAATCGTAATATTTCTAGCATTTATATTCCTCTTAATGTCAAAAGCGTTCGATTCTAAATGATAGTCTTTCACCAGGGCGATACTGAGAGTAATATAATATCTTTATATTCATATTAAAGAGTATGTGTAGGTGGGTTTGTTTTATATACAAATCTACAGTTTATTCCAAAATTGATGAAAATTTGCACATTTGATCTTTAAAATAAGAGTATGTTCACAGTCTACATGAGATTTCGAAAGAAAATTTTTTATACTTTTTGATGAAATTTTGCACGCTTCACGTTCAAAATAAGAGGAAAATTACTATCTACGTTTCTACATTTGATTTCAAAAAACTTCGTCAAAAGCCCGGGCAACGCAGGGGACTTCGGTTTATAATCATGCTATTTTAAATGTAACACAAATTAAATAAAAAATTATTAGAACATCTTCCTTTTTATAACTTTTGGAGGTTATTCTTGCCAATTTAATACGTCATTGAAGAAGAAGATACTACTAATCTAGACGAAAATATGAAAGAGAACAAGACACAGAAAAATAAAAAGATAACGTCGCAACTGGGACAAATAAAATTAACTTGCGCACGCCGGAATTTAAACTTGCGACTTTTGGATCAATTCGCGTCTGTCAAATAAATTGCTAGTCGAGAGCCTTACACTTCGACGACGAAGACCGTCAACCCTAGACAGATATTATGAACCGTGGACATATATTCATTGGATGTTAATCAGCTACAAAGATGCTGGGTTTTGTCATACACAATTCAAAGGAATTGACCAACCTTACAGTTGTTATAAAGCTGCTTTACTTTAGCTTAGTGCTTAGCATTCTCGAGAGTGGATCTCAGATATGGGGACCTGAGGACATCGTCTATGTACTAATGGTTGAGAAAACACAAAAGAATTTTTTACGATACCTCTATATGAGAGGGTTAGGTTTTTACCCATGGCTGTTTCCAACAGCATTTATCTTGGGAATGCTGGGTAACTGCAGCCTTAGTTCAAGAAGAGATGTCTTATTACTGCTGATGGCTTATAAGCTTCCAAATGGTTTTATATAGATACCAGATATTCTGGCTAAAATAGAATTCTATGTCCCGGATAATTTCACGTAAGGTTGCCAACACAGGCTTTGATTCTTCCAGGTGCAGAACTAACTTATCAATGGTGATGCCCCTGGGAAGGCTCACTAGGTTAATTAACTGCCTTGCAGTAAATATGGATATTTTCCACATCTCCTGCAATGATTTTAAGCGTGAAATAGCACTTACGTTCTAACTAAATGTGTTAACTGTAAATTTAATTATTATGTATCTTTTCTTACCTCTTTTGCAATGTTTTGGTTTTATGCTGTTTTTGCAAATAAACAAAATAAATAAATAAATTCCTCTATTGACGACCAGCAATTAGTAGGCAATTCTTTACATTTGTGTATGACGATCAAATCACTGATCATTACGATCTAATGAACTACTGTTTACAATTAACCGCATGACTATACTCCACACTACAACATAATTGGCTATAAATCTCTCGGGTCGAAGAGATACTAGTTAAACCGGTTTGGCTCGCGTGGCATTTCAACCTTCGTCATAAAAGCTGGGTGATATTGTTTGCGCGCCTTTATATAAAAACACAGACGTCATAATGCATCGGGAAAACGTGTTATTTATTATGAACCCAAATAAGTTGCTAAATTTAATAGACTGTTTACTTTTTTCTTGACACACAAACATGATATTTGTAGAACATACGTATGTAATACTAAAAAATATCAGTATTCAGCATTGACATCTGGTAACCAGGTATAAATGTCCATTGACTAGCTCACAGGATACCATAATTATCCCAGCTCACAAAGGTCTCATAGAAATCATTGCGTCTCCCTTACTTCATATCTCTTCTTGCATCTTCTCGCAGCTTCTCGTCTTTTCTTGCTTTTTCTTGTTTCTTCTTGTCCCATTTGGGATCTTCTTGTCTCTTCTCGGCTCTTTATGCCTCTTATTGTCTCTTTTTATATATTATTGTCTCATCTTGGCTCTTCTTGATCTTTTTGGATGTTCTCGTCTCTTCTTGGCTCTTCTTGTCTGTTCTTGTCTTACCTTGTGTCTTCTTGTCTCTTCTTGCATCCTCTCGTCTCTTCTTGTCTCTGTTTCTGTCTTCTTGGATCTTCTCATCTTTTTGGCCCTTTTTCCTTCTTCTTAGACGTTCTCGTTTCTTTCTTGCCTCTTCTTTTTTTATAAATATCTTTTCCCATAAATATTAATTTTAGACATTTGTTACATTTCTCATTTTTGTAAAAAAAATCTTTACTGAACCATAAAAACGATCACCATCTTGAAACCGACACGGAATATACCAACAGACAGACGAAATGCAAAACGCTTGAGTTACAACAAAACTTCACTGGGCTAAGTCGATAAAAAGTTAATATTCTGTTTATACGCCCCTCGATACGAATTCAGACTAAGAAGACTCTCGACTAACAATTCGAAGGTCACGGGTTTGAACTCGGCGTGCACAAATAATATTTATTTCTTCAAACACAGCAAACTTATTTTTAGGCACCATTTTATTTCGAAATTAATAGATTACTTAGTTTTGACTACATTTATCGTTTAAAAAAAAACGAAATATTTCGTAAGCAATGCTTACTTCCTCAGGGGTATTTAAAACTTTAAAGGAAAGAGCAAGCAATACGTTTTATATTCAAATCTAAAACTCAACAACAAAATAATTAAAATGTACACCTTTATGAAACCAAAGTTTCCGACCACAATTTGAAAAAAAAATGAAACTTTGGAAATTTTCAAAGATTTTTTTTACATGAAACGACAAAAAAGAAAGGTGACAGTAACATTTGTAATTCTTTTGTCTAATAAAATTTGTGTGCGTTTTTAAATTTTTTTTTCGTTATCAACTTATCAGTAATTTTAGTTAGAAAAAAGGTAATAAGATGAGCCATTTTTGAAACTTTTTATAGCTTGCATTAAATTTTTTTTTATTTAGAAAATTACATAGTTATTTATAATAATTGTATTTGAAAGCGTATTTCATCACCTTTTGAAAGCAGTTTTTAGTTTTTAGATACGTTCACAAATATTCCAATAATTTGGATTTTATAACGAAGCAGAAATATTTTTATCTACTGACAAAATAATCTCGAATTTTGAAGTACTGGTGCGTCTGCAGCATTCATGTTTGCACTTTCAAAAAATAAACAAGTAAATACGAATAAGAATGAGTTAACGATGAATGTAAGCAAGTCCAAAGTCAAGGTGTTTGAAAGAGAGAGTACGAAAACAGTGTGCAATATAGTTGTAAATGATGAATACTAACTTGGAGCAGATGGATGAATTTGTGTGTCTGGGTAGTATGTTTATGAGAGATGGGAAGGCTGGTAGAGATATTGAAATAAGGGTAAATGCAGGTATCTCCATTAATATAGGAATGAATATCGTTGGCGCTGACAAAAAACTGCCCAAAGAAGCGAAGCTAGCAGTCTACAATGGAGTGGTGGTACCTACCCTGATGTACGGCAGTGAAGCATGGAACTGGCAGAGGAAGGATGGAAGGAGACTGAATGTTCTAGAAATGAGATCCCTGGGGCGTACGTGTAGTAAAACGCACGTGTAGAATGCAAGGCTGGTGTAAGCCTAATGAGTAAGATCTAGAAAGGGACCCACTTATTTGTACCAGCTCCACTTATATTAAGTTGCCTTCCAGAACATTTAAGTGGAGTCAGTCTCGGTATTCACTTTAGCTATCGTTTTTTTTTACATAAAAACCCATTCATAATATTGTTGTAACACTAAATACAAGAATCAATAACTCATAATTTATAGGTATATGAATAAAAACTTCAACACAAAAGTTTAAAAAAAAACCCAACGCGCAAACAAACACAAAAGATTTTTTATGATTAATATCCACAATGTCAAAAACCCACTCTCATTCGATAAAACTTGCAGAAATGCTGATTCACGTGAAAACCACACTCATAAAGTGCAATCATTCATCTATCAAAAAGACCGGTCAGTGGCTGAGTTGGCATTGCGTTTAGGTCCCACAGGCACTTAAAGTAACTAAATATAAATGATAAATTAATAAAATTTTCCAGTAATCACAATATTATTGTTAATCATGCATATAAATATTTCTCAAAAATTGATGAGGAACCAGCAAAATATATCGGTGATAGCATTTCCAACTCCAACAAAAAAGACTTTAATTTAAATTGGCCCAACGACTTGCATTTTAGTAAAAAAAAATTTTCGGATGAAGATACTAAAACTATCATAAATTCATTAAAGAACTCGTCTTCAACTGGCTTGGACGATATCTCAAATATTAAAAAACATTATACAAATATGAAAAAACTTGCACCAGAAATCACCATTCAAATTTCATTAACCTAAGTATCCAAAAAGGTCAATTCCCCGACAAATTTAAACACGGAATCATAATTCAAATATTGAATAGAGTGGATATAACCAACTATCGTCCAATTACTTAATTTAGTAACCTAAATTCATTATCTAAAGCAGAGGTTCCCAAACTTTTTTTTCTCGTGAACTTTCAAAATTTTATTGGTTTCGGTGGACCCCCTGCTGCAACATTTCTACCATATTCCCTAAACTCGACACGCATTGTACTGAATATTGAATATAATGCCGGAGTTGTGGTCTGTCACAACGGGGGGGGTAATATGATATGAGATGGGGGGCGGGATGGGATACGGGCACGGGATGGGTCTCAAAATGACAATTTTTCACCGAAATACTACAACGAATTCTTGCAGGAATTCATGTTTAAAATGATCTAAACTAAAATATGTTACAGTAAATTTGTAAAAATCACACAAATCTGACAGGAAATCACGTCCGTTATCGATCGTTAACGATTCCAAAAAAGATAGAGAATGAGCCTGCAGATAAATTTTCGTGGATCCCCATTTACAACTTGTGGACCCCCATTTTTTTATCACGTCTTCGTGGACCACTTTGGGAATCACTGATCTAAAGTCTTACGATCGCAAGATCCATCATTCGACTAAATTTAAATTCTCGGCCGCCGGTTAATGGCTCTTAGGATGTTGCCGCAAATAGGTACCTTTACTTCAAGTTACGTCTATATATTGACATAAAATTTTGAAAAAAAAAATAATTTGCGTATCTTTAGAACTCTTGAATACTTGAAGTCTCCACTAATGTTTTTAGAAAAAATATTTGTTCAGTTGCTTTGTTGGTTTTATAAATATGAAGGAAAAAAATCGAAAGACTTGAATTCCCCGAATACCGATTCTAAGAAAATTTGTAAGTGGTTTTTTACACACTTGTTTGTTATGCGATTAGATAGTTGACTACTTCATTCAAACGAACGAATTAAATTTCAATTTATTAAGTTTCTTTTTATATTACGAACCAGGTATTCCAAAAAAGGGGCATTAAGTTCTGCAAGTATTTTATTGTTTTATTATTGTGACAGCTGTTTCGGCGTACAAAGCCATTAACTGTGGTTAGACCACTTTGAGACAACTTATTTATAGGATTTCTCAATTTTTTAAGGTGCCTAAAATGATTTATTACAGGTTAAGAAGAATATAAACGCTAGAAATATTTCGATTCTCATGCCTACAAAATTTAAAATCGCGCGTCGTATTTGCACGGGGTAAGTAAGCAAAAAAGTATTTTTTATTTATTTTGTGCGTAATTTTATAAGAATGAAAAAAGTTAGAACTTATAAAACCTCACAAATAGTCTTAGCCATAAAGCGGTATTTTCTAAAAATTATTTCTTATTACTTCATAGTAAAGTCATGAAATTTTTTTTTGTGGTTTACGCTTATATTTTTTGTTATGTAAATAATCATTTTATTGTAATTCCAATACATGGAAAAGCTAGTAAAAGCTTCAATATATCCGTAGCATATTTTTTGATGTTCATACTATAAACCGATTCGTCGTAAAGATGAATCTAAATAGGATTTCACGTATGGTTTCATCGAAAACCGATTTACTGGGAAAATAATCGTGACAATAAATTCTCTATTTTTTATTTATTTTTTTGTGAGTTACAGTACAGTTTTTCTAAATCTGATATAGACGAAATTTTCCTCTTGTTTTGTGTGTAAAATTTCATCAAGAATCTTCAAGAGGGTGGATTTTCGAAAACTCATGTAGACAGTGCTGTTTCTCTTGTTTTGAAGAATAAATGTGCTAAACTTCAACCGTGGATTAAAACTCTACATTTGTATAAAAAAACAGAACCACGCTGCCTCTTTTCTTTAGAAGACTGGCTGAAATCCCCGGGGATTTCCGGCGTTGCCCGGGTTCTTTGTTACCCTTATTTTGAACGTCAAGTGCACAAAATTTCATAAAAAAAGTATTAAAATTTTGCTCTAAGGTGGGAAAGGGAGAAGGGATGATTTTTGGAAATCTTTTGACGGCCTCCGTGGTCCCTAGGTACGACTCTCGACTCACAATCCGAAGGTCGCGGGTTCGAACCCAGCGTGCGCAAATAAATTTTATTTGATTAATTTGTGGTATTTCACAATTACTTAATTCATTTAAAATAATATATTTAATGTATTTGCGGCACGTTCCAGTGTGGAAGATACTCTCAGTATTGCCCTGGTGACTACCATTCAGAATTGAAACGTTGCTTGAAATGGCTTTAGCCGTGTTTGGTGACCAGATCTGAATAGCCCGGTAACTTCTCACCTTCCTCTTCCTCATCCTTCCCCTCCCACTACCTTCAGCCTCAAAACATACCCTAGTTGAGGATGCCATAGTCTCACTTTTTTTTTTACATGAGCTCCACACAGGAGGCCCTGAGAATAAAGGAGGCCCGGAAAATAATTTCCCTCAGGGTGTATGTCATCTTTGGGGATACCGTGTGGAGGATTTTTTTAAGGAAAAGCAGGAGAGGAGAGTTCTGGGAAGGAAAAGGGTTTAAGGGGTGGGTAGGAATCTGGGGTTCAGTGAGTCCTGGGCATCCGCCTAGATACCTAGAAAAACCTCACTCTATGAACCCTGGCACCCCTGCTAAATCACCAAACGTAGCGAACCACTTGGGGTGACCTATGGCAGAGGTGTTGGTTATCCAATAAAGGTTCCCGGGCGGCGGTACCCATTCCCGCCTCCCAAATTGAACGGGAGCAGTTGGGACTCTTGTGCGGTATTCATACATAAAGGTAATGACCTATTTCTGGTTTTGAAAGTCAAGTGAACAAAATTTCTTCAATCTCGCAATAAAACTGTAGTTTTATATAAACAGACACTCTCCTCTTAATATCAGAAAAGAAATAAGATTAAATTTTTGCTTCAATAGTTAAATGTGAAAATATTACAAATTGAAAACTGTTTGCCCTGAAAAATTACGAAAAACAGGAAAATGTCTATCCTAGGAAACAAGGAAAACTTATAAGAAAATGTTTGTTATGTGGAAACTTCATTCTCAAACAATAACAAAAAAATCTCTAATTATTTCCGATTGAAATAATGAAACAACAATTATTAACATCAAATGATTAATATCTACATTGTTTCTGAATAAAAATCAATTTCTAGCAAAATCAAAGATTTTTCCTCTGCTCCCAGCGTTATTATCACAATCAAGTGCTTCATAAAATACATTTTGCAATGTTTTAAATAACCCAAGGCGCCAAATTTTTCAAATATTCAATATTGTAAGTTACTTAGGACGGGTTGTTTCAAAAAATTTGATGGATTCATCAAATATTTGAAGTTGATTTTCACGTTCTGTGTAAGTTCTATTCAAGTTCTGTGATTATTTCAGTTTTGTGAAGCAGCTGTCCTATAACGATATAATAACAGAACTTGAATAGAACCTACACAGAACGTGAAAATCAACTTCAAATATTTGATGAATCCATCAAATTTTTTGAAACAACCCATCCTAATAGATTGCAATTTGTACAATTTGGGAGGCGGTATGGGTACCGTTCATTGGATAAGCAACACCCCTGCCATAGGTCACTCCAAGTAGTTCGCTAAGTTTGGTGATTTAGTAGGGTTGCCCGGGTTCTTGGAGTTTGTCAGGTCTTGGTAGATATTGCGTTTTCTCACCTACTGCCGGATCTTGAGGGACTGCTTGAGATAGACATAATCTAAACCTCTCCAGCCGGATTCTCTCGAACTATCGCCTTGCCCCGCAGTGGGAGGGATGGATTTATACGTCCGTCACTCTTGGACACATTGACCCCCCGATTCTTACCCACCCCTCATACCTTTTCCTTCCCAAAACTTTCTCTCCTTTCTTTCCCTAAAAGACCCTCCACAAAGCATCTTCAAAGATGATATAGGCCTTGAGGGAATTTTTTAACCTCAGAGCCTCCCGTGTGGAGCAAATGTAAAAAAAACTACCTGCCTGTAGAAAGATTGATAAAAGAATTATCATTTATTTGTGACGTTTCTTTAGACAAATTGTATTCTTAACTCTTATTTCAAATTTTAAAAAAAGTTACTTAAAATAATATTTAGTTTATAATTAAGTCGGTAGAAAGATATTTAATTACTTATTTGAAAATATTAAGATTTCGGGAGAAATTTTGGTTTTGATTTAAATAAAAGAAAACTAGAAACACACTCTTTGGACCCGGGTCTACTTTTTATACAACTACTATTTTTAAGCTATTAAGTAACCAATTTCCATTAATTTTAGCTTTAAAAAGGTTGTGGCAACTCGGACGAAACCGGATAGTAGAAACTTGGAATTTTTATTTGAATGGCGCGTTGTAGGTACACACTTTTTTTAAATTTTGGTTTGAACAGCTTAATCAAGAAAATTGATCTAATTTAAAAATTGCCCCTTTAAAAACCTTATCAATATCCCACAATACCTATTTGACCCGAGACCAGAGAGTATTATAGAGTAGACGGGGGGAGCATGCACTCCGGCCATAGACAAAACGCTTGACAAATTACCCCTTTCGGCCGGCCATAGACAATAATGAAACCGCCCCCGCATTGCGGGTGCCAACTGGATGTATTACGGCCAATAATGGCCGCCTGGGTTCGAATTTTGATTAAGTGTCCGGCGCAAAATGTCAACCGCGGGATCGGCCATATTCAAAATGGCGGATTGCCGCGCTGTCAGATTTCAAGCGATTCTAGAAGGGAACTATATTATATTATAGATTATCCCTTCGTATAGTATAGGTAACACAAACATGGCTTTGTCGAATAATAATTCACACAGATGTATTGCTTTCATAAAGCGTGTTACAAACATGTTATTTTATTGTATAAATGTGAATTCCGCACACGCGTCCCAACTGACGGAGCCAGTTGGGACAATGTCATCCCTAAGTGTATGTGGTCGAAGGAAGTTGGGAAGTAATGAAGACGGGAAGGAGTAAGGTTGAAAAGTACCTGATTTTTTTTACGATTGTCCACACAGGAGGCCCTGAGGAAAATAATTTCCCTTAGGGCCTATGTCATCTTAGGGGATGCTGTGTGGAGGGTCTTTTTAAGGAAAGGATGGAGAGGAAGTTCTGGAAAGGAAAAAATATATGAAGGATGGGTAGGAATATGGTGGTCAGTGTCAAAAAATGACAGACGTTTGGATTTTGGGTGGCAACGCTGCCCCGGGAACCATTTATTGAATAACCGACAATCCTGCCAAAGATCACCCCAGGTGTTTCGCTACATTTGGTGACCTAGCAGGGGCTCATGGGGTGAGGTTTGTCAAGGTCTTGGCAGCCGATGCGTCTGCCCGCCTGCTGCACGGCGGGTCGGATCGAGGTATTTTGATCTCAGCCAGAATCCCAAAGGTTCTTTGCCTTGCACCGCAGTCGAAGGGATGGATTCATACGTCCATCACTTCTGGACACACTGACCCCCAGATACCTACCCACCCCTCATACCGTATTACGTTCCCAGAACTCCTCTTCTGCCTTTCTTTAAAAATCCTCCACACAGCATCCCCTGAGATGACATAGGCCCTGAGAGAAATTATTTTCCTCAGGGCCTCCTGTGTGAAGCTAATGTTAAAAAAAATGAATCCATCCCTCCAATGGCAGTGCAAGCCGATGGGTTGAGAGAGTCCAGCTGGAGAAGTCAAAAGGCGAGTATCTCTTTCAATCCGGCCCACCACATAGCAGGTGAGCAGACGCATTTCGCTTGCTGAGGGTTGGTTTGTACTATGTCCACAAAAACTCGTATTGAAAAATAAAAGTTTTTGAGTTTCAAAAAATTATATCTTTGTTTCCTTTATTTCAAACTAATTGTTATAAATATTTTTAAAAAATACAGTGGTTAATCTATCTGTAATTAAAAGAACAACTTATTTGGTTGAATTTTGAACGAACTAACATATACTTCAATTCACAGCTTAAAAAAAAACTAAAAATACAGGAGTACAAACCAATCCTCAGCAAGCGATTTGCCGCCAATACCTGGACAAACTTCACCCCATGAATCCGGGCACCCCTGCTAAGTCACCAAAAGTGGCGAACCACTTGGGATGACCAATGGCAGAGGTGCTGGTTATCCAATAAATGATTCCCGGCGCGGCGGTACCCGCCACCCAAATTATAAACTATACATAATTTAAGCTATGAATTGCAGTGTTTCACCCTTTAAATTCCTTTTACCGCCTGCAAAGTTTAGCATGTCAAGCAATAATTCAATTTAATTTAGTTTTAATCTATGCATATAACGTTAATGAATGTGGAATTTTTATTTACTCGTTTATTTGTGAGAAACGCACATACAAATGTCTACCACGTTTTTTCCTCATAGGTTTCATTTGTGAATATTATGTTTACAAGTATTATTTGCAATGAGGAAATTCTTATAATAATATATTAAAACATATTTGCACGCATAGTTTAATTAATAGGGCAAGAAAAAACTAAGTAAGGTCATGGTCTGTTTCATATTATATTCATTATATTAAATTCCGAAACCGTTTATTACTAGAGTATATATTTTTTTATAAATTAATACGTGAAGCCAAAACTTTGTACCCCTTTTTACGAAAATTGCACGGACGGAGGAGTATGAAATTTTGCACACTTATAGTTTATATAGAGGAGGAGTGCAGAATGCTAATATTTTTTAAAAATTATGCATAAAAATAGATTAAATCAATAACAAAAACATTACACACACTACCATGTATTTGACACACACACTCGCGTCTTTACTCTATTGTTTATTGTTAAAGTCTATGGTCAAATTGAGAATAGATAAACATTGTTAGTCTTTAATATTATTTGTCTATGGTCTTACTGAATGTCAAACATAAAAAAAACATTACAATTATGGTCGAATTTCGAACATTGGGCGACCACTAGTATATTATAAATACGTATTTAGATAAAAAGGCATTTCGATTTTTAGGATTAATTTATTGAAAAGCTAAAAACTAATTCCATTGGCAATACCAATAATAGATGTTTTTATAATTACCGTGACGATTCACGGCAACGGTACCGTGACGGCAAAAAAATGCAATAAACATGCGTTCCTTGACACAATAATGTTGCAGCTCTTTCAAAAGATGTGATGCACAAGAATGATCTCAGATGAAAGTGTATATTTTGTTTATATGTGTGAGGATGTTGTTATATGGGAGTATGTACGTAAATGTGTATATACATGTATAGATGTGTGCACCAATATATGCATGTGCCTCAGGGCTCCGTACTTGGACCATTACTATTTTTAATATATATAAATGATATTGCTAAATGGGGACTTAAGGGTACAATACAACTCTATGCAGATGATACAGTGATTCTTTATCACAATAATGATTTAAACGAACTTGAAAAGGAAATGGAAAGGGATATAGCTTGCCTGGCAAACTGGCTGCGACTAAACAAACTTAGCCTAAACATAAAAAAAACACATTACATACTGTTTGCAAATAAAAAAATGTAAGTCTTAATATAAGTCTTGATAATAACCGCCTTGAAAGGGCTGATGTTACAAAATATCTTGGCCTTTTCATTGATTCACAACTCACATGGAATCGCCAATTTAAACATGTTCTATCCAAAATTACTCCTATAACTGGTGTTTTATATAGACTTCGCGGGTTACTTCCTCCCTCTCTATTAAAATCGATTTACCATGCTATGATTCACTCACATCTAATATATCTCGCCGGAATTTGGGGATTTGCTACAAAAAAAATGATTTCAGAAGTCCAAGTCGTTCAAAATAGAGCCCTGCGAAATATTTTCAGTCTACCTTGGGACACACATGTCAAAGATATCTACAGAAACACCCAAATACTTCCTTTTAATACCATTCCCACTTTTGAAATAACTAAAACTATATTACAAGTAATTCAACACTCGGCACATTCCAACACTACACTCTATTACAATTGCGACGTACACCAACACAACACAAGAAATCACAACAAACTTCTTATATCAAAAATCAAATCAACAAAATATGGACTAAGATCCCTAGAATACATAGCTCACACAAAATATAATCAACTACCCAACGAGATCAAACGTGCAAGTCAATGTAAAAAGACCCAAACTAACATGCTCAAACTTCATCTTATTAATGACTATCTGAAATAATAATGTTGTGTATGTCCCCATCATATGTCCATTTAATACATACAGCTATATGTTTCATGTAATGCGTACCATTCCCGCAATGAGTTTATTAACTCCTGGGAGTACAATGCTTTATATAATATACTATATTCTGTATTGTATACTTTTGATAAATAAATAAATAAATGTGTGCTTGCATGCACCCAGACTAACAAAAAAGGTAAAAAAAGTTATTACATCGCAAGTTATTACATTATTACATTACAAGTACAATTTTACAACCTTATGTTAATTTATTCTCCTTTCTACTTTCTATTTTTTTTTATATACATAATTTCTACTTTTTATTATAATTTCTACTTTTTATTTTAATTTCTACTTTTTATTATAATTTCTACTTTTTACTATAATTTTTCCAATTTTTAGCGTCATTTATACTTAAATCCATGTCCACACTAGACTCCATACTTCATAAATCATAACTTTTATCCATTGGTCACCATGAGACAGGCAGCCGCCTAGTATGGTGATCTAATATTCTTCATGTAAGTGTCACTAATATGTTACATGTGTTCTATAAATAAATAAAAAATAAAAACAATGTATATAGGTCTGTTTCAGAAAAAAGTCATAATTTTCTTGCACCTCTCACACACTGCACCGTTATGCCTCCGTAGACCCTACAATACTATTAGCCCTGATGATAATTTTGAAAGTATGGAATATAGTTAGAAGGATAATGTTGAAGTGTGAGTGAATTCCAAAAATTCAAACACTAAAATAAAAATGCGCTGATGCACAGCCGGTCTTCGGATGATTGACTGATGGTTTGCTTTCGTTCTTAAACATAAAATGCTGCAGCGCTTTCTTACATACTGAATACACGTATAAAGAAAATGACACGCAATTCTCGGTCGCCGTGGCCGAGCCGTTATAAGATATATCTGTTCTGCGAGTATTTTAATTTATTATTGTGACAGCTGTTTCGGCTTATAAATCCATTTTAAAATTGTGGTTAGACCACTTTGAGACGACTTTTTTTTATAATTCTATTTACCACCGCCTAATTTCAATTTTGAAGGTGCCTAAAATAATTTATTAGCAGTTAAACGTATTTACTGAGAAAATAATTTTATTTTATTTATTTATTTATTTATTGAAACAAAAAACATATACATTATAAAAAAAATACTTTGACTGTCCAACTAGGAGATTTCCCGTTTTAGGACAGTCAAATTTCCTGGTTTAGTTCACATTAGGTAGTTGTTGTTTTTTGTAAAACATAATATTGTATCTTATAATTACAAATGTAAACATCATTTCAAGTAAAATGTTATAAAGGTCGTAAAGCATGATAGTTGTAAAAGTTACTGAGAAAAGTTACAAAGTTTAAATAAATAAAATGATAATATATTAAAACTATAAAGAAAACCAAAATATAAACTCATTGTTTTGTGAACAGAAAATAAAAACTAAATCTTAAAAATAAAAGCTTAATCTTAAAAATAAAAACTAAATCTTTCATCGATATATTTCCTATCCGAATGTTCAAACAGGAAATATATCGAAGTTTTTTTTTTTTTTTTTAAATTGTTTTTAAGAAAATATACGATAGGTTTGAGTAGAGGCAATCTCATTATTTTTATGTATTAATAATTTCATGATCTATCTTATATTTTAATAAAAAAAATATATAAATATTTATATATATAATTATAAAAATAATTTAAACAGTAAAGTGAATGAGAGATATCGAAGAGTTCTTCTCCGTAACTGAAAATTGAGAAAGATTATAAGTCTGATAGTACTAGTAATATAATTCTGATAGGAATAAATAGTTCTATAATTCTCACAGTGTTTATTACATTGGAATCTCAATCAAAACTATATCATGTAAAAAAAAGAAGGCAGGAATCGTTATCATTTGAAAAAAAAAAAAAAATAAAATAAATCATAGAAATGACCAGACATATTTGCATAATGCTTTCGTACACAATAGCAAAAAAGAATAAATAAAAATATAAATATATATTCCAGTTATTTTAATCTGTTTGTTGTTTAATTGATAATTTTGTTTATGTTGCCATCTGTTAAATTATTAAAAATTATATTACACACAGTCTTGTTAAATTTCAATATATTATCAATGATACAAATAGTAACTTTAATCTAATTATACACATTTATATAAAAAAAATACATTCATTAGCTAATTGAATGGTTGCTGTGTGGTAAGTTTCCTAAACAAGGTGAACAGAGTAATCCAGAATCCACGTATATGCTAACATCAGGGAACAATTACCTTCAGCTTTACAATATGAGATATATAAATGAGGTACGGGTCACAAATTCGCTGTTTCTATGTGAATAATTTGTGTACAAATTTATTTTTTAGAGAGTTATTTTGATTTATTTGAGACGTGTTCATAATATATATTATGTAAATTTTTCAGAAGTGAGATACTAATTTATTGACTAACTGACAGTAATAATAAATAATTGCGTGAGCGTACATAACATTTTTGTTTATCTGTTCGTAAGCATAGATTCGCATTCGGCTCTTCCTAAGCTCAGAAGCCAGTCATTAACCAATTTACGCAGAATGCGTACACCTTTCGATTTCCAAGAATCGGGTACGAGGTTGAGCATTTTCGGGCCTAAGTAATAGAATTGCCTTTGAGCGAGGGATGTCATAGTTGTAGGTGGAACTACTGGATTTCTTCTTGAATGTCGAGTGTCATGATAATGTTCGATGGAGGGGTAGTGTTGACGTTGTTTTTGTGTGTGTAATATAATTTTTCTTATGTATAGTTGTCGAACATCTAGGACACGGAACTCCTCGAATAATGCATCACTGGGGTACCTAAAAGGTTTTTTAAGGATGACCCTTAGAAGAGATTTTTGTGCTTTTGCTAAAGGATCCAGTATTGTTTTAGTACATCCGCCCCATCCTAGGGATGCATATTCAAGAATTGAGTTACACATGGCGTAGTATATTCGTTTCAGTTCATTTAGGCAGAGAATATTTCTAATAGACAGGAAAAGATAGGTAAGTTTTCTGACCTTTATGGAAATTGAGTCTATATGTACGTCCCATCTCAGAAATCTATCTACGATAATACCTAGATATTTTATATTGTAACAATAGATTCTCTATTTCGTGGGGTACTTTGAAATCTGTTTTCCTCACATTAAATTCTAAAATGACGTGATTGTTATTGACTTATTTAAATGTATTATATTGTCTAGGTCTTGTAAACGTACAGAGAAAGGGCGAATAGCCCCAATATAACACTGATTGATAATCAGTGTTATATTGGGGTTATTCGTTCGTTTATTGATTTCTAATTGTTCAAATAAATTTAATATACGACCCTTTCTTTTTAATGCAAGGGTTTAGGCTTGTTGTTGTTAAATGAAAAACCAAGAGATGTTCTGCGAATTTTGAAGAAGTGCTTTTATTTTTGTTACATCGTGTAGGTTCCGTGCGTTTTCATTCCGTGACAAAAAATCCTACGGATAAAACATTCCCCAACAAAATATCTACTAAAACCTAACCTAATCTAGCAAAAAAAATGGGAAAAAAATAATACAGACATCCTGTAAAGACAATTATTGTTGTCTGTATTATTTTTGTCCCATTTTACTATTTTTGAACAATAATTTATTGTTTTTACAGGATGTTTGTATTATTTTTGTCCCATTTTACTATTTTTGAACAATAATTTATTGTTTTTACAGGATGTTTGTATTATTTTTGTCCCATTTTTTTGTTAGGTTAGGTTTTAGTAGATATTTTGTTGGATTATGTTTTATCCGTGGGATATTTTGTCGGGGGATAATTTTTCAGAGGATATTTTGTCGGGGATGTTTTGTCACGGGATGAAAACGCGCATTATCCGTCTTATGCGTCCTTTATTATCTTATTATTTGAATTAAATTAAAAAAAAAAAAAAATGGTTCAGAGGAAAAAGTATACATTAAAAATGCATCGTGTTGTGGACCAAGTGCATATTTTTCACATGATATATAGATGCAAGTTTTCATAGAATTCAATAATATTTTTCTAATGATTCTACACTGTGTTCTAAGGTTATTGTTCGAATGCATATTTTTGTACTTTTCGTAAAAGAGAAATTATGAAATTATTATTGCATTTTTGCATGTTTAAGAAAGATTAAATCCATTAAATGCTAAATTTTGACGGCCTCGACAGGTGTGTCTGTCACGTAATTTTTACTACAAAAATATAAACACATTTTTTTTAAATGCACACAATCGTTATGTCTACAGTAGATTTAGTAGAGCAGATTTTAAAGTAATTATAAAATAATAATATTGGTAATTCCGTTGAATTTTTCTCCACTAACTGGTGGAGAGAACTTTATACGGGTTAAAAAGAAGAACGACCCAGAAACATTTCTGTTCACATAGAAAGAATGCGACTAAACAGTATAATAATATTAAATAGATAACTGCCTTGAAATTTAATTTCCCATTTAACTACCTACCCAAATACTTGTTATGAGTGCTGTTTGTTTCCGACACTGCTTCCGGAAAACTCTCAAAGATGTCAGCGTGAGCCCCTCCACTCTCCTCCCCTCTAACCACCCCATAAACACCCCCTCTACAGCACCTCTCCACGTCGGCCGGGCGGACGAGCAAAATAAATTGTTTTGTCAATTTGCGGGCTGATTTTGATGGCTTCCTTTGATCGCCGTGACAAAGAGGTGGTCGGGGGGAGGGGCGGGGAGGTGTCGGGCATAGAGAGCCAGCCGCCCAACCATAGAGAACGGTATAACGTAGACGTAGATGGATGCAGTCCTCTGTGTCCGCGGCCGACGTCAAACCGGGGTCGGTTGAACCAAATACCCAAATATCGGCAGATCGTCCATTATTTATCAAAGCGGCTGCGTCTGTTGTTGAAATGTCGTGCGGTCGGTCATGTTGTGTGTATTATATTATATGAATATGTGTGTGTATGTGTGTGTGTATGTGTATATGTGTGGTTATTGGATTTCTATTGTGGCTTACGTCAGCTGTTTGATCATAATTTTATACCGGGAGTATTTCCTAATAATATGGATCGTGAGAGAGATTAAACATGGATATCGATTTTAATTACACGAGTGTATCAAAACAATCCAATTGTCAATCTAGAGTCAGTGAGACAACAATACAATCAATACAGACTACAATACAATACAATACAATCTAGAGTCAGTGGGACTATGGCATCCACAATGGGCAGGGTATGCTATATTTTACAAAGCTTACTCTATTAATTTTTTACTTGTGTACCTGTTAATGGCACGGACACCATATTTAGCAACATCTTAGTAACTTAATATAAAAATTTTAAAAGAAAACCACAAAATTTTTTTACAGAATTAATTTTTGGCATTTTCACTAAAATCGACCTACAAGACATAATACCACTTGTACACATTTTTAAATATTTTCAATTATTATGCAATTATTGTGCAATGTAATGTAAAAAATATATATTTAAAAAAGCTGAAGGGATAGGGAAGAGGAAGGTGTCGCAATAATTATATTATCAATTATGCAATTTAGGACGCAGGAACCATTTAATGGATAACCACAATCCTGCCAAAGGTCACCCTAAGTGGTTTGCTGTGTTTGGTGACTTAACAGGGGTGCCCGGGTTCATGGGGGTGAGGTTTGTCTTGGCTGCGTATGCGTTTGCTCACTTACTGCGTGGCGGGCCGGTTCAGGACAGACTGTTTGAGGGAGACCTAACCTAGACCTCTCCAGCCGGTCTCTCACGACCCATCTTCTTGCACCGCAGTGGGAGGGATATCCCATATTCCTACCAATCCTTCATGCCTTTTCCTTCCCAGAACTTCATCTCCTTCCTTTGCCTAAAAAGACCCTCAAGACAGTATCTCCTTCTTTACCCGCCTCCTAAATTGTGAAATGTATTGCTCCTACAAACTGTTTATCTGCAATCCTCTTAGCATATATTCTAGTAATCTTGCAGACAATAGGCTCAGCGAATACAATATTTTTTTATAATTAAACTTTTAAACAAAGCAGTCGTTTTCTACTCCCGGTAACAAGGAATATTAACAAAACAACTTATAAAAACACAACATTATAACTGATTAAGAGAAAACCTGGTCGCCGAGAAATTTGAACTATAGGCACTTTACAAAACTGTTGCTGTGACTGTTGCTCTTACTCCCCCGAATACTGAGCGAAAGGGACAACTGCACTCAGGCTGATAAAAGGGGCCATCCAAAAAATCATGAAATTCTAGGGGGGAGGGGGTCTCACAAATGTGACAGGGGGGGGGTCAAAAAGTCATGAAATTCGTGTGACGTAATTTACGGATGGCCCCTAATGCCTAAATAAAATCATCAAAATCGAGGTTTTGTATTCCCCATTTTTCATCCCCAAAACTGGACCCATTTTTAAGATTTTTTTTTACTAATTTTATTTTAATGACCTTCAAAGCATTAGACATATTGCAGCAGCTCATAGATATATTATGACATATGAGATTATGAGTTAGTTTTTTAAACAAATCTACAGTTTTATTCAGAAATTGATGAAATTTTTCACACTTGACCTTCAAAACAGGTGGAAGGTCACAGTCTAGATGAAATTGCGAAAAATCACCCACAACTACTTTTTACCACCACAACAAAAAACTGACACGTGACGAAATTTTGCACACTTGAAAATTACTGTCTACTCTGCTCTGTCTTACTAAAACTCTGCGTAAATCACGGGCAACGCCGGAGACATCAGTTAGAAAATAAATAAAAAATAAAATGTTTTGTGGCGATTTATTTATTTTCACTGTTATTGGCCAACCTGTGGTTTTTGTCCGTTATCTATTCGTGCAAGCTAGCTATCTATTTACAGCAAAGAGTATAAAGAGGACTCCAATATGCGTCAACAAACAAATGAAAAATGCTTTCATTGGAGATATTGGGTATTATTTTAGCTGTCAAACAGTAATCGAGTATAATATATTGTATCTGTGGTTTTTGAATAGTATTCCAATCAGGTCCGCCACCACCCGGCCGCGACATTTCAATTAACTTTCCCGCCATACCACCTGCCTAACATACCCATCCATAGATCATAGAATACTGCGTCACATAATAATAATTATGTAGATGTGTAGTTATATTGTTTTGCATTTGATAAGAGAATGCCACATTTCCATAGACGAAAAAATAGCATAGATAGAGATGTATCTATCGAAATGTTTTTTTTAATGTTGTTGCATTATTTCTAGTGGTAAATATTTCAACTAGATAACTCCGAAATCAACGTTTTTGAGTTGCAGACAAAACCATGACTTTATTTTCTCGCCCACGTATGCCACAACACATATTATTATGTGTTTGTGGATATGGTTTTTGTTTGTAAATCGAAAACGCTGATTCGAGGTTACCTGCCTAGTTTTTTTTTTTAATTTAAGCTTCACACAAGTGGCCGTGAAGATAATAATTTCCCTAGGGTCAAATGTCATCTTTAGAGACGCTGTGTGGAGGAAGGAGGTTCTGGGAAGGAAAGGGGTACAGCCCCGGATCTACGACTTTTTCAAACCGGGGCAGAAACTTGATAGTGGCTCCCCCTCTCGCCAGCGTTTGAGAGGGGGCACCACTATCAAGTGGCGCCCCTCTCAAACTGCTTGGGTTTATTCGGCCCAGCTCGTGTAACCCCTAGTTCCAGATTTGACGGGGGTTCCCCTGGCAGAGACATCACGTACACTATTTTTTTCTCCTTTATTCCAGATCTCAGGGAGAATGGTGCAGTCCCACGAGTTTCGACTGAAATATCAGAGTATATCACTCAATTGGCCTCTCCCAATCCGGCCCACCACATAGCTGGTGGACAGACGCATCCGTCATCAAGACCTACCAATAATAACTTTAACACATCATGTCATTATTTGCCGTGAATTATTTTTAACAAGTTACTTCATCTTATTAATGACTATCTGAAATAATAATGTTGTGTATGTCCCCATCATATGTCCATTTAATACATACAGCAAGTTTCATGTAATGCGTATCATTCCCGCAATGAGTTTATTAACTCCTGGGAGTACAATGCAAAATAAAAAAATAAAAAAATAAATAAAAATTTGTCCTTGTCCTCAGACTCTACGATGGCTGTCCCCCTCAAACCAACGGCGCCCATCATCCCATGGACTCTTTGGACTACCAGCCGCCCCCAAAACGCTCCCACCCCTCCCAAAACCTCCTTGTCAACCCCTCCCCCCTACTGTTCCCCCTCCAAACACACTCCCACCTCTTCGAGTATCCCCACCCCTACCACATCGGGTTCCACTCTCAAAACGACCCCTTGAACTCCTCAAATTTCGACAATCCGCTGTTAAATAGAAGAGATTCTACCCGGGAAAGTCTCCAGGTGATGGAACAGAGGGCGTCCACTTCGTCTATGGCCGCAAACATGGCGGCCGGATTGTCTATGAACTCGATTGCAAATTCAAAAAACGATGAGGAATGGAAGAATATCAACACCATGCTGAATTGTATTTTGTCTATGGTGGAAAAAACGAAAAGAGCCCTAGCAATTCTACAACAGAGAGGTAAGTTCATTGTTTTTTAAAAATTCTTTGAAATTAGTCACGTAAAAGGGGGTGACTTTGATCAATTTTCGGGTTATTTTTCAGTTTTGAAACTAAATAACTTTTTTATTAAATTATTTGAGGGAACGGGCTCCGCGTGCCGACGGAGACGGAGAGAGAAATGAAAGGCATCCGTGTTGGTTGCGAGTCCAGTCGTTTATTGTATCATGAGCTACGTAGCTGAGGTCAGTCGGTGTAACATGAGGATGTCGAAGTGCCGTAGAGTGAAGCGTTGCGGGTGCTCGGTCATGATGAGTGGTGCAGGTCGGAGATGCTGTGGTGGAGCAGGCCACGGGCCTGCAGGTCACCAGAGTGTTGCTCGACGCTCGTTGCGGAGAGGACCTGATCGTCCAGGCCGTTGCTCGACGCGCGTTGCGGAGGTGAACGGCGGTGACTCGGTGAGTGGAGCCACCGGCAGATAGTCCTGGTGATTTTTTTTTTTTTTTTTTTATTGTTTTTGGGGTGTTATGCCGTGTTTCGCTAACTCCTTCTTTAGCCAACGTTTCGGACAGCGTTACAGTGTCCATCATCAGGGCAGATGAGCAACATGATGATGGACACTGTAACGCTGCCCGAAACGTTGGCTAAAGAAGGAGTTAGCGAAACACGGCATAACACCCCAAAAACAATAACAAAAATACTTTTTGGCCGTGAAAACCTAAAAACATACCAGTCCTGGTGATGTCCACGTAGGAAGCTGCCCTGGAGTGATGAACGGCGGTGACTCGGTGAGTGGAGTCACCAGCGTGATGCTCGACACCGTGGCGGTAGAGGATGACCTCTTCTTCCAGGCCGCTGCTCGACGCGCGTTGCGGAGATGAGCGGCGGCGACTCGGTGAGTGGAGCCACCGGCAGATAGTCCTTGTGACGTCACGAAGGAAGCTGCCCTGGGAGAGAGCTGATGCACCAGGCACTCGGAGTTACACTGCTTCGCTGTAAAGAGACGAGACTGTCTTGAACTGAACTGAACTGAACTGAACTGAACTAGTTTTTAGTTTAGTGGGCCGCTTTATATAAGAGCGAGCGGCCGAGTAACTTTCCACTCGCTGGCAATACGTGCGCTGGAAGGTGCTAGAACTAACTCGTCACTGTAGTCGTGAATGCACGCTTGAGTCTGGACCTTTCGCGAAGGTGGTGCATATTATTATTCGTCGGGCAGCCGGTCTCACGAGTACATTGCCGGCCGATACGTGCATAGGTAGGTGCTGCGCGCAGTGTGGATTTGCAAGTACTGGCGGCGGTAGTTCTTTCTCGCGAATTCTTTGAGTGGCGAAAATTATTGTCAAAAAAATATAACCTAGGTCACATTTTGGAGTGGGGGTAGGTATTTACATTTTTTTTTCAATATTATATTATTATATTTTACAACAATACGCCAACACGAAATAATGTTATTAAAAAATGCGCGCTCGAATATTCAAGAAATTGTAATATAATACATTGATAGACATTTATGTTGGAGGTATTATTATATCCTGTTGCGCAATCTCCTTCTCTGGGCAACGCTTCGGACAGCAGTACCTACAGTGTAATGCAATAGACACTGTAAAGCTGTACACGAAACGTTGGCTAAAGTTGGTAATACCGCAAAATTAAAATATGGTGATAGCAGTGAAAATCTTAAATTATACCTGATTTACCCACCTACTTTACGACAAGTACACGAAGAGATCAACGCGCGGCTAAGATCCAAACCCGAAGACAGAACTATTTTTTTAAGTATCTATCTGCACATCAGTAGGTACCATTTTATATTTAAAAATATATTACTTTAAAAATAATCATTCTTGTTCAAAATTAATAGAATACCTAGTTTTAACCACGTTTATTGTTTTTAAAAAACTAACACGTTTCGTAAGCAATGCTTACTTCATCAGGGTTTAATTACAACAATAGACATAGTGGAAAAGGTTAAAGATTGTGACGATACACCCTGCCTACGTGCACCAAATCGTGATTGAATCTACCCTGGCTACGCTGTATCAAATATGCTGAGATTCTACCCCTATGTACGATCACGGCACCGAATGCGCTGTGTCGCGCCTACCCTCGTAGCTTTAATTTTCGTAGCTTTCTATCATGATTTATCTAGCCTGTCATTTAGGGTATTTCTAGTCTAACTTTAGGTCATTCGCACTTTTGTGAAGACCTCTTTCCCCAACCTATTTTTCAAACTTCTACATTACTCTGAGCTAATCTAACCCTATTGTTCGCAATCCCTGTGATAATTTCACACAGTAATCAAGATTTTTGAATTTTTTTGTTTACATTATCTCCGTATCCTGCGTTGTGTAATTTTTTGTTTTAGGATTTACACCCATACGCGTAATAAAACGCATACAAATGTAAAGAGTATAATGTATGGTTTTGTGGTAACTTCGGTTCTTTTAGAGTAAGAGTGAAAGAATTCTATATTAATTGTTTTAAATATCTTCTAACGCGTTTGATAAACTAATCCCGTCTTAGATTCTGCCTGTACCTGATATTCATTTTGTTTATTTCCTTCCTAAAACAGCTATATTTAAAATACAAATAAAAGAGAATAACAGTTAACAATTTATAACATACATTTCATGAAAAAGTATTTACTGTACCTGCGTGATATGACCTAATTCTAGGTCTCAGTTTTTCACCTGAAGTCTGCAAGCCTCCACCTAACATGAGTTTTATTTTCATGGTTAGTAAACACTAGATTGTTTGGGGAAGGGATGTGTGTAGGGATTGGGTCAAGGATAAAAAAAAAATAGTTTTCTGTAAAGGTTGGCTCCTCCACTAACCAAATAGATTCTGGTGACCGACTTCCGAAAAGGCCTTTGTCAATGCACGGCTACACATACCTAAAGACCGGATTTTACCCTCTTCTGCGGGATTCCTTGCTTCGATAGGAGCTTTACGTACCAGAGATAAGTACCAGGTCTTCCATCGTATCCCAGAACTATCCCAACCTCCTCACCTCCAGGTAGTTTAACTCGACTGATTCTAGAAGGGGTATTTCATTGCATCCCTTATCACGACTCTACTCGCGTTGAATGTGGTGTGCGACTGTTTTTGTCGTATCCATCTCCCACGTGATCCGACAGAATCGCACTCCTGCCACCTCTTAGACCTGCTGCGATTGCGCCAAGGGAGCGTTCCAGTTGGCTCGCATCAAATCGAAGGTCGACAAGACTATGATATACAAATAACCTAGTCTTAAGCGCCGCGCCAGCGTATTCCTCGCATACGTCTCCTTCTACCTCCGCATGCCCACCTTCTTGGCAATACCGTCACAGGGCTTAAGTTTCCCTCGGAAAAGCTGTGGAATTTTCCGAGCGACCCATAATTGCATACAATAATCCCGAAGTCTACTGCGTGGGTAAAATTTTTGGATTTGGACTGTATGTCTTCATTCACTACCAGTGCTTTTTAATGTGGTCACTGAGTCCACGTGTTTCGGTATGAAAGGATAGGGGATACCTATCCTATTAGGTAGGTATAAATGGAAAAGTGAGTTTTTGGTTTGGCTTTATTTTTATTGAGGAAGCCCTCCTCATGAAGTAGTAGGTATCCACCTAGATAACTAGAAGGCAACGTTATTTACAAAGTTCTAATTTCAATTTTGATAAATTTAATTTTTTAATTTAAGATTTTCAGACCATAATTGATAAACGTCCCTAGATTTTATGCTTGGGTTTATTGCTTTAAAATTGCACATATTAATTTTCACATATCAACTGAAAGTCTATCGCAAAACTATAATACACTTGTCCCCAAACACGCTGCTCCCCAACTCGTTCTAAATAAACAAAGTAAAAGAATGTCGATGTTTTGTTTATAATAAGCCATGTGATTGCTGGATGTCCTACTGCCCTAGAATACGTGATTTTCTAAAAGATTCTTAGATCAATCCGATTAAGGAACAAATTATTTAAGTTCAAATATGAAAGTTAAATAGTTCTGTGTATATACTCATCGTTGCAAATTCGAAGGCCGAAGTTAACAAACTAAGTCATGTTATGTCTGATGGGATTGACCTAATTTCTTGATCATGCTGTTATTAAAATTGTTAGTTACCGACATGCTCTGTTCGCAAATTTTTATAAATAAGTGTGACTGCTTGCTCTGCATTATCTCCAAGAACCTGTAAATAGTTTATTGATAAAAAAACTTACCAAAATTCTGCAAATTTCCCTTTTGGTGTTTAAAAATTTTAATCGCATTCTTTAATATTAGATTTTTTTGATAAAAAAAATAATCGATACTATAAAAAATCTTTTACTTGTATATTTTAGACTATGTCTAAAACCTTCTCCCTGCTAGAATTGGATTTAAAAAAAACGATTCTATTTAAATTTTCACTTGGGTATTATTAGATTATGTTAAAACCTCTGATTTTCTCCTAGCATTGATTTATTATCATCACTCATAATCAACTCGGTATTTAATTTGTAATGAAACTTTGACCATCTTATTAAATCACTATCGCTTTGGAGCAATTCGTTATTATTATTTATTTATTTCACTGATGTTATTTTATTCGTTTTAAAACCAAGTTTTAATTGTTTAATATCTCGTTAATACTTTAAAATTTATTTCAGCCGGACTTCTTAGTCGTAATCAAAACTTTATTTTAGATATAAAATTCTAAATTTTATTATTATTATTTTCCTTTGTAAACTCATAGTGAAATTAAATTATTTTTCAATTATATGCCGCGTATCTATCTCATGATTATTATTCTCTCACAAATGTAAATTAAATTGTAGTAAATCGGATTTCTAAAGTTTTAATTATGTTATTATTATTCCGAAATCCTATTTATATTTTAAGACACAAAATTTTTATATGTTTAAAGACCACTCTTCAATTATCTTTAATTCGTACAGAAACATCGAATATAAATTCACTGGATTTTACACTTCGATTTAAGTTATAAAAAAAAGACAACGAATTGTTCACGATCAACCGTCCTCGCCGCCAATTCTTCCCTCACTGACGACAAGGGCCGGATTCTTCCTGTTCAAACTTGTTAAACGCCTTCTTATGTTTAAAATATTTTGAAATAAATCTTCATTAATTGAATTCTGTTTATATTAGAATTTTTACGTACTTGGTTGTAATTCAATTTTAATGGCCGCACTGTCAAATATAATCGGTTTTCTCTAAAGTAAACTTCTATGTCTGATGTGTTAAACCAAACATGTACTTACGCCTCAATTTTTTTTGTTTTGATTACACTAACGGCGCCCAAAGAGACTCTCCGTTTCCAAGACCCTCTGTTTCCAATGTCACTTATATAAACACTCCTCAGGGCCAATAAACATTCATTTCTTTGTCTTTGATTCTGTTTAAAATAAAGTTCGTTCAACTTTAATTCCTGTGGGAACGAAAATGAAGGTCACCCATCGTGATAAAAGTCCACGTGTCTCTTGTTTTGATTATTAGCCGTTACTGGATGTACCTATAATTTACACGATATTAGAAAAAAACTTTGCAGGCCCTCTTGAACGTGAAAATGTTCCTTCCTCCCATAGCGTAGGTGTAGGTAGGCATTACGATTCATCACAAGATGTCAAAGGATAGGCGAAGTGGGAAGTGGGGGGGGGGCTTAATTTACACAGGTAACAAATTTAATAATGGGTAATTTAAAAATATTTTTGATTACTTACAATACCATTATTTTATATTATTTTTAATTCATATTTACGCTTTTTCTAATTTCTTTGATTTCTAATTTGTGAAAATGAAAACCATTAAAATTACAAATATTTTTAAGTGACCCGTTCTTACTTGTTTCCTTTGTAAATTATGCCCTATTACCCCCTCCCCTCCCCCTTCCCACTCCGCCTATTCACTGACACCTTTAAGTCTTTTTTATTATTGTAATTAGTGAATATTGCAATTAGTGAACTAGTGATGATGAAATACAAGTAAGCGTTGCTTACGAAACATGTTGGTTTTTTAAACAATATTTTTTTAATTAAAATGGTGCCACAAAATAAGTTTACTGTGTTTGAAGAAATCGTTATTCTACTTATCTTAAATGTATTAAAAATAATTTTTAAAATAATGTTTGCTCCCTGTTTTATTGTCTAGATATCCGTGCCGTACAGGCGTATAGAATACTGATTGTGATGTGAAGATTTGTGTTGTGCGTGTTGCAGGAAACGCCCCCGAGGGCTGCTCCCCAGAGGGCGCAGACATGAAGCGGGCTGCGGGGGAGATAATGGCGGCCACCGTCAGGCAGACTGAGGAGCGGGTGGGGGAGGTGCGCAGGAGGGCCGAGGAATCCGTAAACCAGGTAACACCTAATCTAACCTATTTCTTCATTCTACGTATACTCAGGACTGAAGTAGTTCGCTCCGGGTGCCGACTTGTCAAAGAGCCCAAGAACCAAAGCGCTGATAATACCTAACACAGCGCCCTTGAATGTTTTACTAGCGCTCTAAATGCCTCACTTCAATGTACCAAAAACCTTCCTAAAGAAAAATTATCATTTTAGCACCAGCGAGAAAAGTTCCAAAGGCGAAATTTTTTTTTGTTTCACAATCAAATTTCTAAAGGGAAAGTTGCGTGTTACAAGAGAAAAGCTTACCATGCATTTCTTTTTTTTTATATAAAATACCTCACAAGAGTCCCAACTGCTCCCGTCTGGAGACAGTGAGACTATGGCATCCCCAATTGGGGTATGTTGTGAGGCTGAAGGTAGTGGGGAGGGGAATGAGATGGGGAAGAGGAAGGTCGGGAAGTACCTGGCTATTCAGATCTGGTCACTAAACACGGCTAAAGCCATTTCAGGCAACGTTTCAATTCTGAATGGTGGTCTTACACCAGGGCGATACTGATAGTATCTTCCACTCTGGAACGTGCCGCAAATATACTATATATTATTTTAAATTAATAAATTGTGAAATAACACAAATTAATCAAATAAAATTTATTTGCGCACGCCGGGTTCGAACCCGCGACCTTCGGATTGTGAGTCGAGAGTCTTGCCTCGGGACCACGGAGGCCGTCAAAGAAAAAAAATTTCAAGAAATTATTAAGAATAATAATTATTAGAACATTAAAAAAAATCGGTTACAAAATAAACATACCTAGAGGGTCATCGGAAAGGGTAACGTAACTTTAAAATTAAATAACTAAGTGTGTTTTAAATTTAGGTATACAATTTATGTATTCACCAAAACATGCAGAAAACCTTATTTTTATGTTACTTTGCCGTTCAACTGCGGGAACTCACATCGAAATTGCGTACGTAATGTATTTTTAAAAAAATAAGGTTTTCTGCGTGTTTTGATGTATATATAAATGGTATACCTTTAATACACACTTGGTTAATTCATTTTAAAATCACGAATACCTTTATTTTATTTGGGAGACCAACAGTTTACATTAATATCAGAGCATAATAGTAATTGAGTCACAATAATTGTACCATTTACAGGTTTCCACATGGGTATCGATGATCCTGTATTAATGTCCAATCTTTCTACTTTTTTCGAGAGACTGTTAGGCTCTACTCCTGCATATGTTTAGATTTCGAGTAAATGCATCCTTTATTACACGAAATTTTGACATAACTTTGGTTGTAATCACCAGGTGAAGCGGCAGGCGGTGGCCGAACTGCAGCGGGCCGCGGCGGCCGAGCGGGCTCGCCTGGAGCGGTTACTGAGGCTGCCCACGGCGCGCAGGGCCAACAGTCAGTCGCCCCCAGTGCCGGAGCACCACAATGTAAGTTCTCTCATCCATCCTAACCTCACCTAACCCAACCTCACCTAAACCTAACCTTACCTTGCCTTACCCAAGCCGACATAGCCTAAATATTAAAAAAAAATGACAAACTGCTATAATGTTTGCTCCATTTCTGTTCAATAAACAAACTACTAAAGAACCAAGTGGATGGATTGAATTAGTATTAACTAAATTTGCCAATGAACCAGGAAAATGAATTGAATTTCCATTAAATCTTCTAATGAACGAAGTGAGTGAATTTAATATCCATTTAATCTGCTAATGAACTTAACAAATAGATTCAATTTCCATGTGAACTAGATGAATGGATAGAATTTCCTGAACTAAGTGGACGGAGTGAATTTTCACCTAAATTTGATTAAATAAGTGAGTGGATTGAATTTCCATTCAATCTACTAATGAACCAAGTAGAGGGATTGAATTTCCATTCAATCTGCTAATGAGCTAAATAGACGGATTTAATTTTCATTAAATTACGAATGAACTACGCTGATAGATTGCATTTCCATTATATCTCCTAAAGAACTAAGTGGATGGATTAAATTTCCATTAAATCTAATAAAGAGCTAAGTGGATAGATTGCATTTCCATTATATCTCCTAAAGAACTAAGTGGATGGATTAAATTTCCATTAAATCTAATAAAGAGCTAAGTGGATGGATTAGATTTCCATTATATCTACTAACGAACTGAGTGGACTGATTTAATTTCAAAATCTACACATGAACTAAGTGGATGGATTGAATTTCCATTAAATGTACTTATGAACTCAGTGGTGGATTGGATTTTCACCTTATCTATTAATGAAATATGTGGATGGATTTAATTCTTCCCATTGAATCTACATTTTTTTATGAACTAACTAATAACCATCATGCTGATTCCTCACAGGGGTAGGCAGAGAGGATGGACCGCCACACAACTCTGTCTTGGTACATACTTCTCGCTTCATTCACCATCTCATACATACTCTAATATATAAATGTTTTCATGATGACAGACTTGCTGGAACTGCGGGCGCAAGGCCCAGGAGACCTGCAGTGGCTGCAACGTGGCGCGCTACTGCGGAGCCTTCTGCCAGCACAAGGACTGGGAGAACCACCATCAGGTCTGTCCACACTGTCCTCAATCACTCCTAACACTGTTGCTGAAGTAAAATACAGGCCGGGAATGGAGTTGGCCAACCAGACTGAATTTTTTTTTTCTATATGAATACCGCGCATGAGTCTCGACTGCTTCGAACTGCCCGTAGACAGTGGAACTACTGCATCCCCAATTAGGGGTATGTTGTGAAGCTGGAGGTAGTGGGGAAGGGAAGGAGATGGGGAAGAGGAAGTACCTGACTATTTAGGTCCGCTCACCAAACATGGCTGAAGCATGTTCAAGCAATGTTTCGATTCTAAATCGTGAACTTACAGTAGGGCGATACTGAAAGCGTCTACCACTCTTCGACTCTCTTGCTGACCGACATTTCCATTGTGTTCTCGAACGACTTCTTCGATGACTTCTTTTGAACGGTCATGTTGTTATGCTAGATCACAATTTAAACAAAAGCTGTAATGGGCCGATAATCGGCGTTTAAAGGGGACCGGTAAAAAGCGATGGAATTTGAAACACAACCAGCTTTATTTAATTCAGTAATACGTCGTTTGTTTTGCTACTCTTCATTAATGAAGTTTATCTCATTTACAGGTCTGTTGCGGGCGAGATCAGAAACCTCCTGCATCTCTTCTCTCTGTCACATCTCCGCCAACAATCACCAACCAGCCGGTACAGCCTCCTCTCAAACCTTCTCAAATAACACGATCATCCACACCCGTCTCCAGTTCCACTTCCGACAGACTTAACCTCACAACAGAACGCCTGACTCTAAATCAAGACAGACTAACAGAGAATAGACTGTCTCTGACATCTCTCAACAATGCTGAACGCCTCTTAACGTCTGCAAACCACAACGCCGAGAGATTGTTAACATCTGCGTCTCACTCAGAGAGACTCTTAACATCAGCGAGCCAGGAGAGGTTAACTCTTTCCAATGTCCAAGGTGAACGTTTGGGTATCTCCGTGCCAGGTAACGCAGAAAGAATCACCCTGGCTTCTTTGGGCGGCAGTCAGGGCCTTGTGGGAGGTGTAGGGGGCAAGAAATGACGCATTACGAAGACGAGTGAGGGTGTCGCGTCGAATAGCACGCCAAAAATTCACAGAAAAAGCAGACGCTAACAGAATCATCGTATGAATCTAAAATTTTTATTTATTTCATGTGAATCCATTATTTAACAGAGACTTCATTTGAAGACCACCAAATTAATAAAAAGTGCAATTTTGAATTTTTGAAATTTGAATGGATAAAAGCCGATAATAACAGGCTGATAATGTAAGGTTAACAGGAACGGCTTCAAATGTCAAAATATTCAAAATGGTGCTGATCGTCAACTTGTGACGATGTCTTATGACAGTCAGTTGAACAACTGACCCTAAATTGTACAATGTTATAAATATATTACTCAACTGATCTCTTTAAAAGAATTATTATTGTTTGTTGATGCCATCAAAACCTTTCTACATAAAGCCCATATACTTACATATTATAAAGATGGTCGTCAATCTTATTCAAACATAATTTTTTTCATAGTGGAAGAACCAAATGTATAAAATTTAACAACATGCCTGTGTAATTTACACAATAGTACTTCCATTGTCTGTGCATTTATGCACGGTGTCCGGAAATTCGTAGTATAAGTGGGAAACTGGTGAATCTAAGTCAAAATTCAATCCGAGCATTTTGATTTTTTTTTTGAGAACTTCTTTAGCACTGTTGTGATTTGAAACAAAAAATCGAGTGCAGTTTACACGCGGTTGAAGTGAAACTTCCGCCCATGCATTCTCAACCAATTACCATGAAAATTGAGGTCATAATCACACCGGACAATGAGCGCAATCTGCTCCGTAGGTACTGCAATGCGTAATTTCCGTTTCATATCTCAACCAATAGGAGCCTTGAAAAGTGAGGTCATAATCAAACCGGCCAATGAGTGCAATTTGACGCATCAGAATTTAAAATCACAACGGGGCTACAGAAGTTTCACTTCAAAAAGCAACACTAAAAAGTACCATGTGTAGGATTTAGCGTGCAAGAGAATGAGATTGACTAATCCTTCTACTCTTTGTGCGGTGCTTCGTAGTCTCCCCACTCTTTCTACTTTAGTTTTCCGAACGTTTCACTTCTACCGCGTGTGAACTGCGCACAATTTTTTTTATTCTTTTCCTCTTTTTGGCAACTAAAGAGTTAAAAAAAAATTAAAAGCACATTTAGACATTAACCCCCTAGCGACCAATTTTGTTTTCAAATATGACCAAAAGAATTCTAACTTTGGACTAACACTCAACGAAAGCTCTAATCAAAAAAAGTTATACTACAAAATCGACACCAAATGTGATACAGATTCCCACTACAAGTTTTCGGACACCATGTATAGAGGCTGTTTGTTCCACCATAGATAATAGAAACTTTGGAGATCAGCCATCAATTATTATTAGCATGAAAACGTGGGCACAAAACACGCGAAGCCAATATCATTCACCCATAATGCAAACCGCATATACGCACTTTCTCCTCACACAGTTTGGTCATAGCTACGTGACAGTCACCATGTGAGTACCATATCTCCTTTTGTTTCTATTATCTATGGTTCCTCGCTGTAGAATGTTTCCTTTTGTTGTTTTATTTGATTTCGCATTTCTACAAACTAACGCCATCTTTTAAATTTTATCCCAACTTCAAACATTATTTTTGCTATAGGCACTAGACATCTGAGCTTAATAAATGTCTTTGTGAATGTAAAATTATTGTGTAAATAATTATATTAAACTATTTGGTAATATTAATTATAACTTAATAAATTATTTATTTAAATTTCTGTATTAAGAATTAATGACTACGGGGTGCGTGCAAATATTATAATTTAATATTAAGAATGTTATTATGTAATGTAAAGTTTTGTTGATTATTTATTATTATTATATTATTATTATTTGTAATTTTGCCTCCAACTGTAAAGTATTTAATAACAAATAAATTATTTACATTAACTCTGGAAAGGAAAAATGGCTAAAGCCCCGCATATCTGTGACAAAACTTTTATCTGTGGCTTGCCCGCCGGCGTCTGGATAAAAAAATATCCTTGCTTTTTTTAAATTAGCATAACCCCTATGTATAAAGAAACTGTATGAAAGACAAGCTCAGAATCGCTTGCACCAATCTGGGAACTACTTTTGATTTGATCATTGTAGCTACTCTGAATGCTTTCAAATGAATGTTCTATGAAATTTGTTGGTCAATTTCCACAGCTGTTGAAGGGGAATAAATATTATTTTACATTTTCAAAAGAGTATCAAGGCCATTATTTCTTTGAAAATTCCTTTGATTTGTTTTTTTTTTTTCATGTTGGGTACGTATTCAGGTTCGTGTAGAAATAATAAAATCAGTTTACTTTGGATGAATATATGTTTTTGAAAATATTTCCAAAACGGAAGTTTTTTTTAGTTTATGTAATATATATGAATATTAAGATATATTATCTCTATAAACAAAAAACAAACAAAAAAAAACAATTGCCTTGTTTTGGTACCGATATTAACTAGAACTCATCTAGGTAACTTTGCGCTGTTTCTGAAATGTCATCCTACGTTCAACATTAGATGAACCTATGCAGTAAGCTATATTGTTTTTGTGCTTGTGTTCATCAAATCAAGTACAACAGAACAATATAGCTTATTGTATATATTCATCTTTAACGTCACAGCTTTATGGTGCTTTAGCCATTTATCCTTTCCAGCATCGATATGATTGTGTAGTTTGACTGTTTATATTTGTGAATATAGCTAAAGCCATTGCACCACACCTAGTCTTCCGCCAACAAATAATCAAATGCACACAAAATATAAAAAATACTTACATTATACAAACAGATGATGATGTGATTTGAGATTTTCACAAACAATTTTGCTTTATTACTGTTATGCCGCATTGCACTTCCTATTTCTTTATCGCCGGTATTTCAGAATAATAATTAAAAAGATTAATGTGGTTTTCAGTGTTTAGTTTTGGTGTAGCATCGAGTATTGGATACCAAGAACTATTAAGCTTAGCTCCATTAATATTAATAAGATTTTCGTGGATTTCAATTGACTCCGTAATTAGGCATGCTCAATGCGTTTTGGGTCTTTAAATGCCGAAAACCACATTAATGATGGACACTGTAATGCTGTCAGAAACGGTGGCTAAAGAAAGAGGAAGTGCAACCAGACATTATAACACAAAAATTGATCACAATAAGGTTAAACCTGTTTTCATTTGAACAAAGCACAAAAGTCCCAAATGCTTGAAGTCAGTGGGACTGTGGCATCCCCAACCGGGGTATGCTGCGAGTCTGAAGGGAACGGGAAGGAGGAGATGAGAAAGAGAAAGGTTGGAAGTACCTGACTATTCAAATTCTATCACCACTAATACCATTTCAAGCAATATGTCAATTCCGAACAGTAATACTGAAGAATACAACATTAGAGGTTATCCACCACTTAAACGCCCTGGTATAAGTAACAGATGGTTACTCCTTCAAGGCTCTCGCAAGGACTCTAATTTTTTTGAAAGAACGAAGCTACATTTAGTTTAGAACGAATTTAGACCTCCAATGTCCCTGCATACGTTGTTAGTAAGCAGTATGCAAGTGCTTAGCGGGAAATACAAGATACAATATGTATCAATATGTATGACAAAATAGACAAGATAATGGGACAGGTTGGTGACAGACCACGAGGTGGCAAGCGCTGGGTGATTGCTTCCAGCTTATCCTACAAGAACCTGTATGGAAGGAAGACAATTTTAAAGGCCAGTTATTTCGCAGAACTTGAACAATTCATCAAACTTCGAAGTTAATTTTCAAGTTCTGTTTTTATCTCAGTTATGTGAATTGTTCAAATTCCATCAAACAACCCTTCCTTAGAATACAATATATCTGACTAAAATCAGCAGAAATCTCCAAATGATTGATGTTTTAGAAAGTGCGTATTTATGTAAATTTCTAGAAAATAATTATTATATGAATTTTGTTTGTAATATACATTATTTTAAATTAATAGATTCTTATGTTGTTAATTTGGTAGGCTTGTCATAATAGTTATAATATAATATGTATTTACTGTCTACAAATCGCAATATTAAAGACCAAATGTTATTCTTTGTTAAGTTATTAATGTTTATATCAATCTCTATTCTAGAATAAGATCCTGTAATTTTTTATACTATTTTTAGAATAATCTATTAAATGTCTCCCCAGTAGAGTTAGTCCCTTTGTACATGGAGATACTTACAAACGACTCGAGTTTCATGTGCATAGCACACGCACCGCTTGTGAGTATCCTCCACACTATTTTGCTAGTGTTCGTACATGACGCTACGTGCCGACTAACGTCAGTAGCTAAAGAAAGTCAGGTGAAATCGATTTTTCTGTAGAGGAAAGAGAGCACTCTTCAACTGGGCGTACTGTACAGGGCCCGCAGATACTTTAATAGTACACAACTGCTAACCCTGTACAAATCGCAAGTGCGCCCCACGGTTGAATTTGGCAGCCACCTCTGGAGCCCCAAAATACCTGAAAAAAAACCTCGACTCTGTGCAGAAACGGGTGGTCCGTTTGATAGGTTCTCCTAACTTAACAAACGGACTGCAATCTTTAGAGCACAGGCGTCGGGTGGGAATGCTATCCTTGTTCTACCGGTATTACAATGGAAGATGCTCCGAGGAACTAGCGTCACTGATCCCCTCGGCACCGGTGCATAGTCGGGAAACACGCCAAACTGCCCAAACACGCCAAATCCGGTGCATAGTCGGGAAACGCGCTCAACATTTGTACACAGTTGACGTTAGTCACATGAGAACGGGTCGTTTCTACGACTCGTTCTTGAGTTCAACAGCTCGGCTGTGGAACGATTTGCCGGCTTCTGTGTTTCCTCCCTCCTACAAAATGGGTCTCTTCAAGACCCATGTTCACTCCTTCCTCTCCTCAAAAACACCCTCCACACAGCATCTTCAAAGATGACATAGGCCCTGAGGGAAATTATTTCCCTCAGGGCCTCCTCTGTGTGGAGTTAATGTAAAAAAAAAAAAAAATTGGCTTGACTGTTGCTTGGTTTCGGGATCGTACCCATAACACCATGACATTCATCATCAACCATCACCTTGGAAAAAAATTTGGGTCCTCTTCTAGCTGATTTTTCAATTCGTGGCAGGCTTGAAGGCGAAGGCTCTCTTTCTGTCTTTGATCCTCAGAGAGGAGATTTTCACATTTTCGCCGAAAGAAGAAATCTTGATTTACTTAAAATTAAACTTTGGATGAACGGCGTAGACCCACAGCGACGCGGCTTCGCACACTGACAGAGAAAGAGTTTTCATACAACAGCCAACCACATAAAATCCATTCCTCCTCCACTTCTCCCCTCTACCGCCCGAGTCCTGTTACTTTTGGGTCCCCCCCGCGTACTTCTTTCGATGTATATGGGTGAACCCAAAATCTCATTACATCATTTTTTATTCTTATTTATTTATTTATTTATAAATAAACGCCCTTTTTCGGGGCTTTTACAATAAAGACAAACGAGAACATTGTCCTCTTTGCCAGTCACTTGACAAGATTAGATGGTATTAACTCTACGGCTGCACGTGAAAAAATCAGGTAGTGTCGTGTACGGAAACCAGCATTAAAGAGTAGTATGTCTGTAGGCTACTTGCGGTTGCGTCACAATCACATAGTTTGTAAGTATCTCCATGTAAGAAGGGCCTTAGACGTTTCCATTGTTGTAAAATATTATAAATAAGATGAAAGAAGCCATTACATAAAAAATTTCACGTTTTCATCACGCACAAAAAAAATTCTATTTTAAAAACATAATTAATATAAAATCAGATATCTGACATAAACATTAAACGTCAATTTAAAAAAATTTCATCAGTTTTTTGTAAAATATTTTCATTGTTTATTTATCAAAAATTTAAAATGTCTATTTCCACTTTGATTATTTATTATTGTAAGGCCACTGAGCAGAAAATTCCTAGAAGCGTTGTTCTGTACTGATTTGAATGAGGCAGAAAGCAATGGATTTGATTCTGCTGAATAAAGAATTTTTAAAAATTTAAATGTGTGTTCAATTTTATCAGAAGGAAAAATTGCACTTAATTTCAGAGACATGAACACACTTCTGTCAGTTTATCTCTTCAGTGGTGTAAGCACTATGTAGAAGCCAAGAAATTTTGGAAAAATTGGATGCGGAGATATTAATATATTTTACCTTAATAATTCTTAAGCAATCTCTAATATATTAATGAAACTATGTACATAAATAAAATACCGATACATTCATCATTTTGTGTTTCATTGATGGAGGCGGGTAAGGGTACCGCCGCTCTGGGAACCATTGATTGTAAAACCAACACTTTCACCATAGGTTATGACATATACCTCAAGTGACAAGCAATGGTCGGAGACTTAGCAGGGGTGCCCGGGTTCATGGGGTGGTCGGATCGGGAGTCAGGTTGAAGGAGACCTTCTGACTTTCTCTACAGACGGACTCTCTCGACCCATCGCCTTACACAACAGTGAGAGGGACAAATTCATACACACTGACCCCCAGATTCCTACCCACCCCTTGAACCTTTTTCCTTACCAGAACATCCTCTCCTTCATTTCCTTAAAAATAAGGCCCTGAGGAAAATAATTCCCCTCAGGACCTATGACATCTTTGGGGATGCTGTGTTCTGGAAAGGAAAAGGGTATTAGGGGTGGGTAGGAATCTGAAGGTCAGTGTGTCCAGGAGTAAAGGTATATAGGTATGAAACAACATTTTTCATGTGAATAACAAAATACCGCACAAGAGACTCAACTTATCGGGGCCAGAAGCACTGTGGCATCCCCAATTAATTGGAATATATTGTTAGGCTGGAGAGAGTGGGAAAGGAAGAATGTGGGGAAGATGTAAGTTGGGAAGTGCCTGGTCATTCAAATCTGGTCACCAAACACAGCCAAAGCCGTTTCAAGCAACTTTCCCATTTTTAATGGTTGTCTTTCACTAATACCACCAATTTTTTTTTTCCCGGATAACAAATAACTCGACAATGTTTGAAAATCTCCTACTACCACCCACCACACTTAGCGGAAAATGTTGCTTGTGTCGTGATGGAGGACTTAGCCAGCAGAGGAATCGAACACGCGACGCCCGGGTGGAACCCAAACGCGATGCCCACTCAGCCACTGACCGGTCAAGTTTAGACTCCTGTGCAATAATTTTGAAAAATTAAAGTCATTTTAAAAACAGCAATAATTTTATTTAAAAGTTTCAAAACACAATGAAAATACCACTGAACATTTTATAAACCCTAGAAATATACCCATTTGAGAGAAAACTGTTGTCACCAATTAAGACCCATCAACTTCTAGATTCACACAGGCTAGTGAAATTGATTACATGTTCAAGAAATGTTTGAACAATTCAACCATAAGTAGGAAAAATTACACTTAATTCGGGCACACCGACACGCCCATAATGTACTTCTACCGGTGTATCTCTCCAGTAAGATACCAGTGTTTAAAATCATACATTATATAAAAAATATGTACCAATAAAGATTAGTTTAAATAATAATTGTTAATATTTTGACTGATTTTTATAAAGGAGCGTTATCCAATCGAGCGATAGAGATTTCAGGGTATTCGGTTTTGGATTCTGTCGCGCTTTTCCCAAAAATCACAACTCTGAATATCGATAGGGAAACATATATAAACCGCCTACTGTGATTTAAAGCCAACGAATCTACCTGTATTTCGCCATCTATCCCAGATTTTTAGGTCTTATAAATCACCTACCCAAATGTGGATAGCTATCGCTCAAGGGGATTAATAGTGCTACCCAAGTTTGGGTAGTTATCGCTCAAGGGGATTAACAGTGCTACCCAAATTTGGGTCGCTCTATGCATTAGCGGCACTCCCCAAATTTGGGTAGCTAATGGCATTAGCGGCGCTGCCCAAATTAGGGTAGCTATCACTCAAATGGTTGTAGGGACTTCATAAAAATTCTTCATCATTTATAATTCACAAGCACTATCACAACTTCAAAATGTCTTTAAAGATGGCTTTGGACTTTTCCTCCTTGTCCAGTGAGGTTTTCCAACTCTGGAAAGATTTCTTGTAGAGCTCCACGCGCAGCTTGTCGGCGATGAGCTGGCCAAAAAGGCTGGAGTTAAGGATCTGACTCTTGTCCGCCAGCTCCTCCATGATGGCGACCTTCGTCTCGAAGCTGGACGTCTTGAAGATCTTTTCCAGGGCCCGGGAGCCGTGCTTCGAAATGGCCAACTCTTGGAATGTGCCCTAATGGAACAGAAACAAAATTGAAAAACCTTAAAAAACTAAAAACATTTTTTTAATAATATTATGAATAGCACATAAGAGTCCCAAAGCCAGCAGGACTATTGCATCCCCAATTAGGTATTGTGAGGTTAAATAGAGTGGGGAAGGGAAGGCTGTGAGGCAGAGGAAAGTTAAATAATGCCCAACAGAAGTTAATCCCACACAGGTTTGCAGTCACCAAACCCATAAGTATAGATATTGCAGGGAATGTTGACACAAACAGATTTCTCACAAAGGTACATTGCTTCTATATAGCATGGTCGAAATTTGTTATTCAACTTCAGAAAAGAAAATTCCATAGAAATTGACAAAAATATAGTGTAATAAAAAGAATCCACAATCGACCCTTTTCACTAAAAAAACAAGTGTGTTAGATTGAGACACAAGACATAGATGGCTCTAGTGTAGATAGGCACAGAGGTTATAGATTTATCCAACAGATGTTGGTAGTATTTAGGTTTGCCCCTATCAAGTTCAGAACGAAAGTGAGCTAGCAGTTGAGTTTCAGAGAGATTTTGAAAGCATAATAGAGAGACATTAGCCTCCAGGCAGTCCTACACCCTCATTCCTGATTATAAAAGTTTCTAGCCTACTTAAAGACCTTTCGTTTGATGTGAAGAAGGCGTTTTCATTTATCCAGAAATCATTCACAACAAGAAGTATATATAAAGGCTGTTTTTCAGTGACGTTTCGCAATGATCACTATTGGAAGTGTATACATATATCGGAAAGGTGTAACACAATAATGATCTCTTCATGAATCAATGAATAATGACCGACAACTTCTACACTGTCCTGTTGTCATAGCCCCACTGGATCCAGATGTTTGAGAGCAGTTGGAACTCTTGTGCAGTATTCACAAACAAACAAAAAAATTATAATGAATACAAACCCTAAGTTTCCTCGTCAACACCTCCCTAGACTTGGCCCCCACAAACTGCCCTTCAAAGAACCCATCAGCCACATGACTCCCCTTGGCGTCGCAGAACAGCACCAGCAGCTGATGGGGGGTCATGGCCAGGAAGCTGTCGATGACCCGCTTGGGCCGCATGAAGCCCAGCATGGCCTGCAGCACCACGGAACCATGAACGCTGACGAAGTAGGCCTGATCACATGCCGAAACGTGCACCCGATGCAGAGGGAGCAGCTTGGCGCACAGGATGGCGAAGTAGCGGTGAGACTCCTCGTTGCAGCCCAGCGCTTGCTCCATCGACTGGAAATGAGCCAAACAAATATATTATAATGTGTGCTGCATCCTCTTTACATGTCAGTGATAAAGAAAGCAAAGCTTAGTATTTAGGTACTCTCGTTAAATGCTTTTACCGCAACAATTCACCGAGAAATTTAAGAATTAGAATATAATAAAAACCTCTTTTAATGTGGAAGCTAGTTTTTGCCCTAAATTTCATGGGGATCGAGATATAACAAGAAACTTTTAACTACTGAAAGGATAAAGGTTTTCGATTCGGCCATCCAATTTAATTAATACAATACTTTCAACTATTACATATGAACTGCTTACTGCGAAGCCAATGAATCCACCCAGATATCATCTTCTATCCAATATTTTTAGGTTTTATAAAAACAATTAAAGAAATCGTTTAATTTAAATTCTTTTTAATTTCAATTCAATAATTAAAAATCTTCAACCCAAATTTGGGTATCTATCGCTCGAGTGTTCAAATGTTTGCTGTTGTTTTTTGAAGAAGTCATCAAAACTTTGACCATTAAACCACTTAATTCAGATAAGCACGAATCTAGCAAAACCAATTTGTCCTACGACCAAGTTTATTTTTATCTTCCATGTTTGCAAATTTATGGAAATAAAAATTATTTTCAAAATTCACAAACCTAATTATTGCGATTGACCAAATTTTTCTCACGATCGACTGATTGGGAACCCTCGCGGAAAGACCAATATTGTACCTATTTTTGAAGTGTAGTTCATTTATGTTTTAAGTTAAAACATAAATGAACTAAAAGCTAAAAAGCATAAGGCAAATGAGAATTAAAATAATGTACTTTTATTAAATCATTTTTACGGTTCGTTAGCACTTCTTTTGGTGCATTTAAAGTTCAGTGAAAATATAAATGGACAGATGTCCTTACTCTAGTAGACTGTAAGTTAATCTGAGGCTCCGAGACACCAGATTGATGGAGTCTGCCTGACCACCAGATGTCTTCGGCTATCGTTGGAACCGTTCGTTTATTAGACACAAACGACAATAGATGACACTGTTCTAATATAATACTGACATCTGTTGGGCTATCACAAAACTTCGTATAACTAATTATACTAATGACATCTATTGAAGGATGTTGAAACTACTTGACTAACTTAGACACTACAGTCCCGATATTGCGAAATATCAATTAATTTGACTGATAAAAGAGTTTTTTCCAGATTTTAATTCAAAATTAGGGATGTGTGAAATACACAAGTCCTCCATCATTGCACAAGCAACATTTTTCTTCTATAATGATGTCAGTAAGGAGGAAGTCAAATATTATCAGGTTATTCGTAACCCGGGAACGATTCTTTAAAAAATAAATAAATGAAATTGACAAGTACCTGGATAAACTTGACTTGTTTGGTTTGAAGGCGCAGACAGGCCTTGGCTATGGCCACAATGACGCCCGTGTTTCCGCTGACCAGGATCTTGTCAAACCTGTCGGCTAGTTCATCAAACATCGGCTCAAACTGAAAACAATATCATATAAACAGTTACAAAACAGAACATTAAAGAAAAGTGGGGAAAAAAAACCTCACATAATCTGTTAAGTAATCTAACTAACCATCACCCTGTTATATCCGCAGGGTTAAGCAGAGAGGATGGACCGCTACACACCTGTCTTGGCACACACTTTCACATTCACGCATCGTCTCATACACTCTCTTCTGTTATTCTAACTCTTGACATGACATGATTCATATCCCTTCGAATAATGAGAAAATAATATCTATGAACTTTTGCCTGTCAAAGTTTGCACGCAAAAATTCTCGGTTCTTCCCATGCATTTCAAATGTTCATTTTTATTGGTTATTTTTTAATCTTTTTTAATAAAAAAAAAATGTTCTAAAATCTAAAAAAAATAATCTTTCCGATGTGCTTATCAAAAATTAAGATTTTTGTTTTAAAATATTAAAATTTTTATATTGAAAATGTGAATTAGCTTAAAAATTACGTACCTGGGGTTTCCCCAAAAAAGTACATAAAATAAAAGAAAATTAAAATTTTAAATACAGATTCCTTTTTTTAAGAAAATTTTTAATAAAACTGTCACTTCACTTTTTATCAAATTCATACAATTTTATTTTTAAATTAATTGTTTATTACGTCACACATTGGCGCAAAATAAAATCGTCACTTATGATCGGGTTTGTAAAATATCTGATCAATATCGCTCGTTTATTCCTAAGGCAATAAGAAGCAATATTTCTTTCGCTTTCAAATATAAAAGAAATCACAAATTTTCGCTTGACAGGAAGAGAGATATCTAACTTTTAATGACGCTCGGTCGTTCTGGGACAATCTGGGTCTCCTGATATTATAACGGCATATGATGTTTTGGGACAACTAGGGTCTCCTGTGATTAGACGGGATATACATGGTTCATGTCTTCCTCGGGTTTTCTCGACTTCTTTTACTAATCACATATTGTATATATCGTTTACTCGTATCATGTATTCTTACAGTCCCTTTTTCATTCATTCACTTGTACGTCGTTAATCATCTAAGCTTCCCTTTCTAAGTCAATCTCATTATGTTTTTTTTTTTTTTTACATTAACTCCACCCTGAGGAATATAATTTCCCTCAGGGCCTATGTCATCTAGGATGCCGTGTGCAGGGTCTTTTTGAGGAGAGGAAGGAATGAATATTGGTCTTGAAGGGAACCATTTGTAGTAGGGTGGAAACACAGAGGTCGGCAAATCGTTCCATGGCTGAGCTGTTGAACTCGAGAACGACTCATGTGACAAATGTCAACCGTGTACATATGTTGGGCTCGCGTTTGGCGTGTCTCCCGATTATGCACCGATGCCGAAAGGATCAATGACGCTAGTTCCTCAGAGCCCCTTCCATTGAAATACCGGTAGAACAGGGATAGCATTCCCACGCTTGTGCTCTAAAGATTGCAATCCGTTCGTTAAGGTGGGAGAATCTATCAAACGGACCGCCCGTTTCTGCACAGAGTCGAGGGTATTTTTCAAGTATTTAAGAGCTCCAGATCAGAGGTGGCTGCCAAACTCAACCGTGGGGCGCACAAGCGATTTGTACAGGGTTAGCAGTTGTGTACTATTAAAGTATCTGCGGGCCCTGTACAGCACTTAGTTTTTAAAACCACGTTTACATCAGTCTTGCATTCTTTCCAGATCTGGTTTCATGGAAATCATTTCTACAGCATTCAGTTTTCTTTCATACTCACTGCCATATATCTGACTTCGTGTTAGCACTCCGTTGCGGATTGCTAGCCTCTCACTCTTTTGGACAACTCTTTGTTAGCTACTATATACAATACAATGTTTAGTCTGCCATAATGGAATTTAGAGCAATCACCTCAGTGATATCATTACAACCAAGACTATATTAATAAATAAATGATTCTCACCTCTTCCTTAACTGTACAGTTATCAAACAGCCTTTGCACTGTAAAATTCAGCCCCGGCATCCCTGACAGGATGGCCAGCCTGTTGATGAAGCACTTGGCGTAAATTTGCGTGTACAATTTAGACCTTGCAACATGCAACACTGCTTCCAGTAATCTCACGGCCGGATCTGAATCAAAAACGGGCGGCAAATTCAGCGGTTTCAAAGAAGTATCTTCTTTTTCATCGCCTCCGTTTTCATTATCATTATCCAAATCAATTTTAACATCTTTCTTATCGTCGTCTTGTGAATTGAGCCATGAGTCCGGAGCAAAACTCTCTTCTAATAATTTCTTTACTACGACACGGAATAATTTTTTACTTGTATTCTTCAATGCGAAAACTAGCATCTGTAATAAGCCGGACGTGAGCGTTTCGTACGGCATATCTTTAAACTGCGGCCACTGTGATAAACGATTGCCGTGTTCTTTGACAATCTCTTTGAATTCGGCAGGAACTTGACGATAAACTAACGGCATTGCGTGTTTGTTTGCGTTCTTATTATTTTCTTCAGGGTTTGCGTTACCGAATAAGTTAGATTTAGGCTTTTCGCATGGTGCTGAAATCACACCGCCGAGACATTTGATTGATGTACGAAGCATTCTGTTTGCAGACGGGTCCCATACAAAATCTTCTAAGTTATTTAGTAAGTATTTGGCGACTTTAATAGTGAAAGCGTGGCATTTATCTATGTGTTCTTGTGGGTATACCACGATATCTTTTTTTTCCGTGTCTGGTTTATCGGTTTTAACCTTTTTCGTCGCTGGTTCGTCAGTTTCATCGTCATCGAGTTCCGGCTCTATTTGTAAATGTTGTGTCGCTCTGCTGCAGCAGACGCATAAAAGTTGCTCGAGAACGAAGCTGGAGAAATTATCCGTGCTGAGAATTCTGATTTGGTCAGTGAACGCTTCAATGTATCTTTCAAGGTTTTCCGGTGAGGCGTACGGGAGGAGTTGTTCGATGATTCTGCAGCCAAGCTGATTGCAGGAGAATGTCACTTCTTCATCGACAGTCCTTTCCAGAACATTGTTTGCCAGATTCTCTGAAAACACAAAGAGACAATAATAATGGTTAAAAATGTACATTATAAATAGTGAATTTTTCATTTAGGTTACGATCTCACCGCAATAGTATATCATGGACGGTAATCCACCACGACCAACCACTTCAATGGATGAAACTGTATGACACCAGTCAGTGATAATTACCTTTATCTTCGTCTGTATCGACGCCCTTCTTCATGGCTTCTAAAATTCCCACAAAATAATGATACATATCCTCAGTAATCTTAGTTCCGCGGCCCCAGCACTCCTTTTTGCCATATTTCCGGGCATTGGATAGGAGGGTCTTCTTCTTTTTCCACTTCCTTTTGGGCTGGGCGTCCTTATTTTCCGAATCCATCACAAAAGCACGTGTTTACAACTTGTTTACAACAGATTTACCGAAATGTCAATCGTCAGTGGATCGTCCTTCTTCGGTTGGACAAACTGAAAAATGACAGATGTGTGAGTTATGAGAAGGTATCTTCATTACCGACAGTACTGTAATCTTCTTCACCGAAAGGAGTGTAATCTTCATTACCGACTGTCGTAACAAAAATTGTATGGTAGAGTCGTCTATGAAGTTTTTGAAATGGGAAACTTTTTTGCGATGGTCATCTACCGGAGCGGGCTTGAACTATCGAAAAATTCGTGTATTTTTTTATATGAATACCGCACTAGACTCTCAACTGCCCGGAAACAGGGGTATGCTGTGAGACTGTAGGTAAGAAAGGGTGCGGGGAAGAGGGAGGTGGGGAAGTACCTGGCTATTCAGATCTGGTCAGATATTATTTTAGTAATTTTGGTAAACTTTCGAAATCACTAGACACGCTTTACAAATATTAAAAAAACCCTTTGATTTGTATTAATTACTGTACAAGACAATTTTTAGTCGCCGCGCTGCCGCTATATCATATAACGAAAACAAATTTCAATTTTACGTAATTGAAATTTTCACAGATGCAATATTTTCCATCGCCCCAACCAAATTCAAATAATTGTCTTTTATTAAAGGGAATCTAAAGGTTTTTTTTCTAAAAAATGTTATATATATATATGCGTTACCAGAATTTAATGTGTTTGCATGATTTTAAACTATGCGAAAGTCTAGCTGGGTGATAACCAAATACAAGCTGCAGACAAGCAGCCATGTGGCAGCTTCGCGGGATTACCTATTTAAATTGCCAATTTTATCTGTATTTGTTAAGTATGTTTTTGTTGGAAATAATAAAAAAAATAAAAATAAAATAAAATATATAAAGAACTATATAAATAATAATACTTATATTTTTTTATTAAATTCCCTGTGCATTAAACTTTAAAATTAATATATAAAAGAAGTTACTCATAATATTTGCGGAAAAAAGAGTTTTACAAAAAATGTTTTAAAAAAATCAGGCAGTGGTGAAAATCGCGTCATGAGGTCAGGAGAGAACTTTTCAAGCATCAATAAGATTTCCCTTTTGAATCTCTCCTCTCTGTAAAATATATCGATACACGGTCGATCGATCAGTAGTGTCGGTAACTATTCGTCGTTCCCGAGCACGACTGCAGATCACCAACGAACAAACAACAGTTCACGTCAATAAATTAGGAACACTTAGTCATTGTGAACTATTTCTTGTTCGTTAGCGGCCTGCAGTCGTACTCGAGAGCGATGAAAATCTACCGACATCATCGATAAAACCTATATCAATCGACCGTGCTAGATACCCAGGAGCAATATACTTCTCCCCACCAAGAGAACCATTGTCATATTGGTCCTACAGGCAGGAAGATGTGATGATAATGTGAAATAGATTCCTACGTGGAAGTAACACGGATAAATAAGGCATAAATTACAAATGTAAGTGGGTAATATAATATATGTCCATGCGGCCTCGAACTCACGACCTCCGGATTCGTGGCCGAGAATCATAATCGCTCGGCCATGGAGTATGTTAGTAAATGGACGACCATAGAGGTCACAATATTTACTACAAGGGGTGAATTTTGTTGACCAACAATTTATTTGGTTATGATTTGAGATTTTCGTGATAGAAATTATTATAGTGATTTATTTTTGAGGTATTCTACCGTGTTGCGCTACCTCCTTTTTTAGCTGTCCAAAACGTAGGCTAAAAAGGAGATAGCGCAACACGGCATAATACCCCAAAAATATGATTTATTAATTTATACTGATTTTTAGAGATGTTTTCACATGGTGGAGGACTTACCTAGCAGAAGATTGAACCCACGGTGTAGGGAATCCGACACGTTTATCCAATCGGCTACTAACCTAACAGGTCACTTGGACGATTTCTGCTTATACTGTGCAGATGCGTCTGTAATAATTTCTTTAGCTTAGCTTCTGTCTCTCCGTGGTCAGGATTGCGAATTAATGCGATGTTCAGTCTTAATAATTTTTTTTCACGAATTTTACGGCCTCCTCGACAACCTCTAAATCTGAATTTCTTGGTAGTGGTTTCAGAGGTGACAGTGGTACGATTCAGATTGTAAAGGTCAATTTTTGCGGCCACTAAAGGGCTCAATGGTGCACCAATATTTTTTAAAACAATTAGCGCAGCCGTGTCGTCGTGTCAATAGCCATCGTGTTGCAATAAAGCAAATCTTTAAAACAGTTGTTCTAATCTTGATTACTTTTTAGAAACACAAACGTTCCCATATTACGAATAACAGCTTGAATATATTGTTTTTACATTCTGGGAAAACCTGGGTGGAAACCCAATGCATTTATTCACTCGGCTACTGAACGGTCGTTAGTAATACATTTATATTATTTTGTAGGCACAAGCATGTTGGCAATAATGTGTACACAAACACAAACTAACAATAGATCGGCACTTGGGCGACCCGGCAGGCGAAGGGATGAAACATGTGGTAAATCAATGGTCAATATGTAAGGTGTGTGACCGTTTTCGGGTTTTGAACACTGTATTTAAAACACTGAAATATTGAAATAGACACATATAGGTACATAGAAATTATTTTAAAAATTAAATTCGTCAACACTGGTCACTTTTATTTAAGATAATGATCGTTAGTCTAATCACAAAAATATCCATTTTATTTACAGTATTTTTAAAAGAGAAAATTATTGTGGAAATAATATCCTACATAATTAGCAAAAAATAACGAAACAGGCTGAAAACACGTCAAGTTAATCCGAAAGCAACGAAGCATTTGAGGTTGGCAAGCATATGGCAAATGTGAATTGTAGAAGAGGTTGGGGACACCCTAGGAATTCATGGCACATCATGCACCAAAATACTTGTAGGGATATATTAAGAGACTATGTATGAATGCGAATGAAGAAAAGAGTGTGCGCTAAGCCGAGTCGTTTGGCGGTCCATCCTCTCTGCCTACCCCTGTAAGGGAAATGGTGAATGTTAGTTAGTTTTGTGACCAGATCTAAGTAGCCTGGTAGGTACTTCCCAAACTTTCTTTTTCGGTTCTCCTCCCTCTCTAACAAAACTGAATTATATTAAATACTTATGATTTTTTTTTTAAATTTTAATCTAAATGTTTCGAGCTATGAAAAGTCATGTTAAATTGCAAATATTGCACAATAGTTCCAATTCCTCAATATTATCGGAGCTTGTGCAACTATGGTATCTTCAACTGGAGTAAGTGAGGAGAGCGAAGGAAGAAAAAGAAAATAACCCTCACGGAAAAGCACCGCAGGTAAAAAAAATTACAAGGTTTTCCCAATTGGGGTACCTACGTGGTGTGGGTGAAGGGAGTGGAAAATTAATTAATACATTTAAAAAAAGAGTGTGCTTTAGACCAGTGTTCCGCAAACTTTTTGTGATCAAGGTACACCTACCAACACAAAAAATTTTAGAGGTACACCAGAGAAAAAACATTGCTTATTTATTATTAAAATCAATATAATGTGAAAACATATTTAATGAGAAATGTGAGCCTGCTTCTGAGCACAGGCGATCAAAATTTGGAGCAATCATTGATAATGCTTCTTTCATCTCTTCGTCGATAGTCCTCAGGCGTTCTCTTTTTATATAGTAGTGGGAGTTAAATTCAATTCGCATAAATAGATCGTGGCAAATGGTAAGATAATTGCAATAGCAAGCTTTGAAAGCAGCGGATACTCATTTTTTATGCGTAGCCAAAAATGTGCTAGCTTTGTTTCGAAAAATTTTACTTTTAATGTCTGATCAGTTTTTGTCTTCAGAATTCTTCCTGCTCGTTTATTGGTAAGTGTCCAAAGGAAATGCTATCTGACTGGGTACGAAATCCATTATCAGATAGCATTTCCCTTCGACACTTACCGATAAATAATGAGCAGAGAGAATTCACGGAGCTTTAAACTATTCGGACATTAAACCCAAAATTTTTCGAAACAGAGCTAGCACATTTTTGGTTGCATATAAAAAATGACCTATTCACTAATTTCAAAGCGTGCTTTTGCAACTTTCTTACCATTTGCCAGGACCTACTTGCGTGGGGGGACCCAAAAGTAACGGGACTCGGGCGGTAGAGGGTAGAAATGGACAGGGAACGGGTTTTTTGTGATCGGCTGTTGTACGGAAACTCTTTTTCGGTCAGTGTGCGAATCACCGTTGCTGTGGGTCTACGCGTTCGTCCAAAGTTTAATTTAAAGTAGAACAAGATTTATTCTTTCAGCGAAAATGCAAAAGTCTCCTCTCTGAGGATCAAAGAGAGCGAAGCCTGCCACGAATCGATAAATTAGATGGAAGAGGACTCAGATTTTCCCAAAGTTATTATTGATAGTGAGTGATGAGTCATGGTGTTAAGGGTACGATCCCGAAACCAACCAACATTCAAGCCAATAGAAAACATCAAGAAGATGCTCATTGGTTTTTTTCAAAGATATTGTGCACACAGAGATTGTTCCTCCAGGCCAAATAGTTAACCGACAGTTCTACATGAAGGTGCTTAAGAGGTTGCGAGAGAGCATCAGGAAAAATTGACGAAAAAGGTTGAATAATAGGCGCACAGGGGACTGGTTCTTCCACTACGATAACGCACCTACTTACACCACGTTGTCTGTGAAGCAGTATTTAAGCAAGCTTGCAATGACCCCGATTGTTCACCCACCCTATTCACCCGAACTGTCTCCCTGTGACTTGTTTCTGCTCCCTAGGATGAAAAAGGACTTGAAAGGGAAATGTTTTCATATCGTTGAAGAAGTGGAACAAAAATCGCTGGAGGCCATAAAGGACATTCCAATCAGTGAGTTTCATAATTGTTTTGAACAGTGTAAAAAAAGGTTGGACAAGTGCATACACTCAATGGTGAACACTTTGAAGGCGACCAAATTTTGGTATAAAAATATTGAAAAATAAAAGAGTTATAAAGAAAGTCGCGTTACTTTTGGGTCCCCCCTCGAATGCGAATTGGGGTATTCAACTATCACTACGATTAAATAAATTAAAATAAAATGCCTGAGGACGATCGACGAAGAGATGAGAGCAACATTATCAACGATTGCTTCAAATTTTAATCACCTGTGCTTAGTTAAGCAAGCACACATATTATCTCAATTAACATCTTTTCATATTATATTAGTTTTTAATAATAAATTAGTTTTTAATAATAAATATTAAAAAAACATTGATTTTTTCTTTGGTGTACCTCTAAAATTTCTGAATTGGTAAGTGTACCCTGTCAAAGTTTGCGGAACGTACCTTTGTGAAAAGTGTGCGAAGTGTACCTTTGTGTAAAGTTTGCGGAACACTGGTCTAAAGCACAATCGGTTTTTTTTCAAGTCCTTTGTCCTCAATGTATATAATTTTGACACCTAGCCGGGGCCCCTCCCGAGATTGTTCCTTTTGTAATAGTTTGCTGAAATGCTGACCGTTAGATCCGCCCCTGATCAGTACATGCTTGAGTCAAGTCGTGTCAAGAGTCAGAGGCATAAATAAACCAATCCCGTCAGAGGTCAGAATACCTAACAGAAGAGAGTAGGTACCGTTGCATGACATAATATATGAACGTGAATGAAGCAAGGAATGTGGGCCAAGACAGGTGGGTCATCTTCTTAGCCTACCTTCGCAGCGAAACGGCGCGATGGTTAGTTAGTTATTTTGAATTTTTAGTGCAAAATTAATCAGATATCTACGTAAAATGATAATTAGTTCTAGTTAATGCCACTAGGATAACTTTTTGAAACTCCAGATAGTTAATTGAACTGCCGCTAGAGGCGCCAGAGTCAGTTTAACGGCCGCTGTTGTTTGTGTTTGTTCGTTTGCTGCGCCCGCCGCCATCTTGCTGCCTGCGTTCCTGTCAAACCTGCATTACAAGAAAACTTTTCTAATTAACAGGACCTCGCTAATTAACCACAATTACTTAACAGAATCACACATCTACGAGCGTCCAGTCGTGCACATTTCCCTTGGTGATATTATTATAAAATGGCTCAAAATATAGACCCTCATTATTCGATGGCAACTAACCCCTCTAAACAGAATGAAGATACCGTTAAATTGAAAGACAACCATGCAGTCAGCAAAAGGTAAGTCGGATCCCTTATATGAAATATCAACGGAATATTCTAGGCCTTTTATGGATTCGTGCATTGAATTCATTTCGATTACATTTCATATGATTTTAAAGCGTTGTGAAAATTATCGATCGGTATGGATTTAACAATTTTTTAGCGCTTTGTGCATAATGGCCCCCTGATGGTATAATCATGCTTTCGGCTTTTAGTCGTGAAGATTGTGGTTAGATTCCAACCGCAATCTCACAATTTCTTAACAATTATTGTCACAGTTAATGCCGTATTGTTTTAAATCACGTTTGTCGTCCTGAAACTGTTAAAAGTTCCCTCGTGGATTCTGAACGGACTATTGAATATTTTTCGCAATGATTTTGCTGCAAATACGTTGCTTTGTATTCTGCGAAGTATTTGTGGCAAAATATGATGACAACATGGTAAAAATAATAACTAAAATCAAATTAAATCTAAACTATACAGATAAGATTGAGAAATTCAACTATGTTGAGCTCCCCTCCTTGGGCTAACGTTTTAGATGGCTTTGCAGTCGACAATGTGGCAAATTTGCAATGTGCATGCTAACTCGCTCTTCCGGACAAATCCGCAATACTGGCCATTTATTTAAATTTGAGAAGGCCTAAAACGTATCACAGCTATAGTTGAAATTTACGAGCAACCATTTCGCACCATTCTGAAATTTTTGGTATTTGAACGGTGCCAATTGAACATTTGATCAAATTGTGACCAAACGGTCATGATGTTAATGCTGAATTAAAAATGGTGCTTGTTTATCCATTTGATGCTAACCACTCCGACCCCTAAGTGTGTTTACACGACAATTTAACAATATCTGTCAGGTACAATAAGCATGTTTTCACGTCAACACGTGTGTTCCCATGGAAATCTTTATAACTCCGTTATTATTCTAGTGACAACACTAAAACAAAAAATAAAAGATCCATATGAAATCAAGCTTCACATCTCTATTCAAAATTGTCCATAAAAACACATAAAAAAGACTTATTTTGTAGAAACAGTTTTAACCCTCGAAATCACATGTGGACGACGTTTTGTTTGATTTTGAAGAAAAAAAATTTGTTTAAAAAAGTCATCGGAGACTAAAATTTTATTTCCAACTTTTACTCCAAATAATGTCAGGAATCACTGGTTAAAAATTCAAGTTTGTCTCTTAACATCATTAGGTCTACAATGTAACTAGAAAATTGTGATATAAATTAAATTATTTTCCTGATCTATATGTACTTATCTTTTTGTGCAATTTAACATTGTTGTTTATTTATTATTCATAAAAGTAGTTAGATTGGAGGTACCTACCATTATCTTATTTCATTTCTATTGTTTCTCAGTTCGTGTTTTATGCTGTGCTATTATTGGATAATAAAACAAATTTAATAAATAAAATAAAGGGAGTGCTTGAATCATCAACGAACAATTATTTACAAACTATTACTTCATACAGACATTTTACTACACATTTAACTGAGGAAACTTGTAAATTTCGCGATGTTTTGACTTTGACGTAATATCTTATGGGTTTATTTTATGCTATCTTATGTAATATTTACCGAAACACATTCCTTGAACAATAAACTATGCCTAAAAACAACATTACTTGCATTTATCTGACGAATTCATATGTTTTGCGATCTCTTTTACGAGAATGATGCAACCGAACTGACAGCTCAAATGCTCCAAAAAAAACTCCAAACCAGAAATCCATTAAGAATTCCATAGAAATTATTCCGGTTCCATAGAATGTGTTCAAAGCATTCTATGCCTTAAGAACAAGAATGCCCCAAGCGATTCTGACCTTAACCTTCATACGTTTTCTTTACAATTAAGGTTTAAAATCGCATTTCAAAAAATATTTTTTAGAAAATAATTTGGCGCGTACTCGGCAAGCAAGGAGTTAAGTTATTTAATTCTAAATATTTTTGTTTTCAGACTTCAAAAAGAGTTGATGGAACTGATGCGGGCAGCTGACAAGGGCATCTCCGCCTTCCCCGAGAGCGACAACCTCTTCAAGTGGGTGGGCACCATCAGCGGGGCGGCCGAAACGGTGTACAGCGGCCAGCGCTATAAGCTGTCCCTCGAGTTCCCCAATTCCTACCCCTACTCGGCCCCCGTCGTCAAGTTCCTCACGCCCTGCTTCCACCCCAACGTGGACATGAACGTGGGCGCCATCTGCCTCGACATCCTCAAGGACAAGTGGTCGGCGCTGTACGATGTAAGAACCATCCTCCTGTCCATACAGAGTCTCCTCGCCGAGCCCAACGTGGACAGCCCTCTTAACGCATCCGCCTCCGAGCTCTGGGCCAACCAAACCGAATACCGGCGGTATCTAGAAGACTACTATGCCAAAAATAAGGATGCGCTACATAAATGAATTAAATACAAAAACTAAATAATTTAATGAGAAAATGAGAGACTATCGAGGTAAGATTTCGCGTTTTCTTTTTACAAAGTGTCCATATTTGAATATTGTTTTTTCGTGGCTACGAGTGATACATTGTTTTTAACCCTTCCATACTGATTTCTGACGCTGGTAATAAACGCAAATTTGTTTAATTAATTCACTTTGCTCCGGATGTGAATTCTGCTGGGAACCTTTCATTGGATAACCAACACTTCTTCCGTTGATCACCACAAGTGGTTTGCAATGTTGGTGATTTAGCGGGGGTGTCTGAGTTCATGAAGGGAGATTTGTCCAGGTGGCGGATGCATCCATCCATCTACTGTGTGGCGAGCAATATCTGAAGAGGCCGGTAGGAATCTCTCGACCCATCGTCTTGCGCCGCAATGGAAAGGCTGGATTCATAAATCTGTCATTTCTGGACACACTTGACCCCCGCATTCCTATCAAACCATAACTTTTTTTACCCAGATCTTCCTTTCCTTCAACACAGCACCCCAAAAATGACAGACTACGGCATGGAAGAGTAATTTAAATTTTGCACATGAAAATTTTGTCCTATGTTTTGAACATTTGCCTAATAAGAGCATTTAACCATTAATAGTGCTTTTTTAAATGTCTCAACTTATCAAACTAATTTCGTAAGTTGTGAGAAAGCCTCATGGGGACGCGATTAGACCTGTCAAAAAACTTACATCAGAATGGTTTCTGTAACTTGCCATAAATTACTGTAAGTGACTTTACATTGGTAATTTGGCCATAAGTCACTTATCCCTTTACAACCGGCAAAAAATTCAGAATTGTGATTGACCACACCAGTAAAGCTCATAATTAGGATCCCCCAAGGCTGGGTGACCTACTGCTTGAAACAAGTGCACGTACCCCACACAAGCAGCTCCCGCACGATCAATCGATTCCGATTGCGTTCCCAAAAAACAGATTTATTTTCTGGCAGGATTTTTACGAAGACAAACTCACGTTCGTATTAAGCCAGTTGTAAAGGGTTATGTAAGCTACTTACGGGAAACAACTTACGTATGTAAAGGCGACCTAATAAGTAATAAAAATGTGGGCAGTAGATCTATCTTGTATAATTATTAAATTATTTTTCGTGAACACATTCATTTCTTGGTATTTCGACACTTGTGTTTATCTTGGAGTGTCTAACAAATGTGTCATATCTCAATATCTTGTCAAAATATCAGTATCGTTGGGTTTAAAATAACTTGTCACCTTCTGGGAATTATTTTTAGCAAAGCTGTATATTATTTTTCAAATTCCCTTGTGTATTATTTTTAGTTCATTTAAATGATATCTTTTCTTGTACCTGAACTAGAAATGTTGAAATTACTATTGTATAGTTGATAAAATTGACAAAAAATCGTCAGCGTTTTAACTATTTGTTTCTAATAATTGTTATTCTTACCAATTGAAACATTTTGTATCTCAAAGAAGTGATGAAAAGTTAACATGAATCAGTTTTAACCCCTCAGGCTAATTAATTTGTTCGCTTTTGGGAACAGTTCGTATGGGTCTCAAAGAAATCGTTGTGTCTCCCTTACTATCATGGTGAGATATATGATCTAAAATCTAAATGGTGTTAGAAAGAGAAAATACCACGCTTTATATTCAAATCTAAAATTTAACCACAGAAGAATTAAAATGTACACACATATGAAACCAAAATTTTTTAATGCAATAAAATAGTTTTTATTAATTATTTTTACATGAAATGACAAAAAAATTAGATGAAGATGTTTTTAGTACATTTTTGTAATAAAATGTTTGTTTTTAGTTTTTTTTTTTTGTTATTATCAGTAATTTTGGTTGGAAAAAATGTAAAGTGAGCTATTTTTAAAACAATTTTTTTTGCATTCGAAATTTTAATATTTAAAAAAATTATGTTTATTTCTAATAATAAATTTTGAAAGCTCATTTTTATTTCAAAGAAAATTCATTTTATCACCTTTCAAAAACAGTTTTTAGTTTTCGGATATGTTCGGAAATATTCCATTTATTTGGATTTCTGTTAGAATATGGTCGTGGCCTGAGGGGTTATATATCGTGTCAATTCATGCTTTAATACCATTGAAGCTGATTTTATCAAAGAGTTGATTGTCTAGTTATGTACATATATAGTCATTGTTTTGAACACTGAAGAGATTAATCATATTAGTGTGTTGTGGGTGACTATGCGCCCAAAGTAAGGTCAATTCTATCTTACTCTGAATGAAATTGATCAAATACCGCACAAGCCTCATCTGCTCCCTGCTACCGGAGCCATTGCTGCTATGGCATCCCCAGTTGGGGTACGTTGTGAAGCTGGAGGTAGTGGGGAGAGAAAGAGGAAGGTTGGGAAAGTGCATGGCTATTTAGATCTGGTCACCAAAAACGACTAGTTGTATTTTACCAGGGCGATGCTGAGAGTAGCTGCCACTCACTTGGCCTGTCTGGGGCTTAGGAGTCGGCGATATAAGTTTTCTTTCAATCATACTTATTTTGATTTTCTTTTCAGTGTTTTTAAACTCAAATTCTTCATCAGTTTCAATTGCGAACATCCTGTATACAATTCATTGTTTTAATTTCAACAGTAAACATAACTTATTTTAATGAGTATGAACCAGAGGGGTCATCCGGAAGTCGGGGCCGAGCTATTGAATAAAATAATAATATATATGTATATATTTTTAAAATAAACACTTTTGAAATAATAAAAAAATAAAACACAACCGTTATGCTTGACAACTGATCACAATTTGATCAAAAGCTTTAACGGGCTGAGAATTTGCTTTTGACGGGGGCCGTTAATTTGAACGGACATATTCTCCCATTCGTCATTATGAAATTGTTTTATTTAGAAGATCAATCCTGACTTTTTGAGAAGACTCCTCTGGGTCCTATCAATAAATTTTCAATCTAGAAACAAAACTTCTCCACTTAGAAACACAATCTTTTACTTCTTCAATAATGGCAAATTCACTTTGTGGCGTCATTTTAATGTTATGAAAATGTATAACTTTATATACACCATTATTTAATCAATAATTAACGTGTTGCAAAACCAATGGTTTCTTTGTAAGGATAAACGTTTAATAAACATGTCGATAATTTTGATTGAATTGTTGTGGTGTTCAGTAAATTCCTCTGATTAACAATGCAATTCTGTTAATCGGGAGTTTTCAATAATTCTTCGGTTTTTCAGAGATTACGAGACTTGTTTATTATCGTGTCGTATTAATAATGAATATAATGAACTTAACGTCCTCCTAAAAGATGCTCTCTCTTAATATGCTGCGGGGAACCGCTCACTGAAAGTGCCCGCCTGTAGATCGGCTAACTTTGTAACCATTCAGGAATTAGTCACAGGAATTGGACACCTATTGAGATTCCTTAAAACTACATATACTAAAGACAGTTGAGAGATGTTGAAACTGCATACTCTAACGACATCTGTAGAGAGACGTTGAAACTACATAATCTAACGACATCTATTGAGAGACATTGAAACTGTGTACTCGAATGACATCTGTTGAGATATATTGTAACTACATACTCCAATGACATCTGTTGAGAGATGTTGAAATTACATTCTCTAACGACATCAATTGAGAGACATTAAAACTGCACACTCTAACGACATCTGTTAAGTGACATTGAAACTATATACTCTAACAATTCAGTTGAAAGTCATTGAAACTGCATGCTCTAACTACATCTGTTGAGAGACATTAAAACTGCACACTCTAATGACATCTGTTGGGAGTCATTGAACTACATATTCTAACGATATCTGTTGAGAGACATTAAAACTACCTGCACATTTACAAAAACTTCAATCAATAAACTACATATTCTAACGACATCTGTTGAAAAACATTTAAACTATCTGCATATTTACAAACACTTCAATCAATAATGGTGTATACAAAAGTTATACGTTTTCCAATCTTTTCTGTTTAGAAATATGAATTATTTTCAATTGTAAAAACACATAGTGAAATAATATTAAATTGTCTCTCATTAAGACTTATTAGGCTAGAGAAACATGAAATGTACAAGAAATAATAAATTTCTCTAAAGAATTGACAAAAATTGTTTATTATTTGATTACATATTGCAAGAGTGGTGTATTTTGCATTTTTTTTGCCAGTCACAAATGTTATTTTATTATTGATTGTATTATTATTTTTGAAAAACATTTTCCTGGACAGTAAATCTACAATAGTTTAATAGTTTGTTTATTCCAATTTATGTGTTGCGATATATTTTTATTTATTATAGAGAATTTAAAGTATTTTGTGTTTCATTTTTTTCACCTGCAACTGAAGTTTTATCTGTTAATAGCTGGTTCCTGGTATGCGTTGCTATGCCGTTCAATGAAATAAATTGACTCTCCCTTCTTATCCTTTCCCGTGCGTCCCCGTTCCCTTCCACCTTCCCCGCCTTCCCCCTCCCTCGTCTCTTCCCTCTCCACGAACCCCACCTTTCCTCCCTCCTGCAAAAATATATGAAATACACACATTTTAATTTTTACACAAATTTCATAACGCCAGAGCTTACCATTATATACAGCCTTATTACTCGCTGAAATTGTAGCTTTCTATTGGTGAAAGAATTTTTAAAATCGGTTAAGTAGTTTCGGAGCCTATTCAATGCAAACAAACAATCAAATCTTTCCTCTTTATAATATTATAGGATTACTAGCTGGGTTACCCGGCTTCGCTCAGGACAACATTCGAGAGTGTTCTGGAATGTTCCATTATTTATTTATAGCGGACCCGACAGACGTTGTCCTGTACACAGCTGTCGGGACAAACTAAAATTAAAATAGAATAATATTGAATATTGGATTCTGCGATGGTATTCTGCCGGATCCAATGTATAAGAAACCCCCGACACAAAAAAAGGCTGATAACCTTGAAACGCCTGAACAGATTTTCATGAATTGTAGCTAAGAACCATCTCTATTACGTCAGCTTTCAAACAAAAAAAACTGCATCACAATCGGTCCATTCGTTTAGGAGCTACGATGCCACAGACAGACAGATACACAGACACGCCAAACTTATAACACCGCTCCTTGCGTCGGGGGTTAAAAACATTCCAAAATCAACAACTCCTTAGAAATAAAAAAAATTAATTAAAAGAACATTTTCCAGTGGACCGAATTGTGAATCTAAACCATTCTCGAATCCCCTTGAACCCACACAAAAAATTTCATCAAAATCGGTCCAGCCGTTTAGGAGTTCAGTGACATACACACGGACAGAAGAAATATATATATTAAGATAGTATAGATGACAATTTGAAGGAAAACGGCTGTCTCCAACTTGCAGAAGAACTTTGGACTGATAGGCCCCAGACAGGCCATTAAGAAGAGTTACCAAGGATAGATTGAAGTTACTTCAGACATGGCCACGATTTGTATCTTAAACCAACCTGAATTATTTTAATTAAAAATTACCACAGCAACTGAATTAATTTTGGTGGTAACTTGTCTTGGTTTTTTTATTATTTTACCCTACTAAAAAACCGTAAGATGTCAATGCGTACTACTTTGTACATTAAAATAAACATGCTTTCGGGAGCCCTAAATTAAGTCGGCTCGGAGTGAGGGCCTTTGAAGACGGCCGTCTTAAATTATGGCGGCTTAGATGGAATGAGCACTTTTATTATTACCGTGACGATCCACGATTACACGGCAATAAACGTACGTTCCTTAACACAATAATGCTGCAGCACTTTCCAAAGATGAGATACACAAAGTACGTAGGTCTTTTTTTACATTAGCTCCACACAGGAGATCCTGAGGAAAATAATTCACCTCAGTGCCTATGTCATCTTTGGGGATGCTGTGTGGATGATCTTTTTAGGAGAGGAAGTTCTGGGAAGGAAAAAGGTATGAAAGGAGGGTAGAAATCTTGGGGTCAGTGTTTCCAGGAGGAGTGATGGATTCATGAATCTCTCGCCAAGACTTGGACAAACCTCACCCCATGAACCCGGGCACCCCTGCTAAGTCACCAAACGTAGCAAACCACTTGGAATGAACTATGGCAGGGGTGTCGGTTTTCCAATAAATGGTTTCCGGGGCAGCGGTACCCATACTTGCCTCCCAAATTGAATTGGCCTTGTTTCTTCCGAAGGAAAAAAGTAATAATTTTCTTCAATCTCTCTTTCACACGGCACCGTGACATCTCTGTAGGACCCCTACAGTACTTACTACTAGCTGTGATGATAATTTTAAAAGTATGAAATATAGTTGCAAGGATAATATTGAAGTGTGAGTGAATTCCAAAAATTCAAAAACTTTATGATGGTTTTGCTTTTGTTCTTAAACTGATAATGCTGCGGCTCTTTCTTACACACTAAATAACAACAGTCGAAAATGAGACAAACGGAGAATGTATGTCTGCACTCCCCCAAAGGAAACATATAATCATTATCATACGTCTCCCTCACTTGTATAAAGAAAATGAAACGCAATTCCCGTCACCGTAGCTGAGCTGTGATAAGATATATCCGTTTCCTCCAAAAGAAAAAAGTAGTACTTTAGAGGAAATATATTTTATTTTTGGATGGAAAAATATGCACAGAAATAAAAGCAAAGTTGGATGTTGTCTCTGGGGACCCTTCACCATTTATGACAACCGTGAAATATTGGTTCAACAAATTTAAACATGGTTGTACTTCTGTTTTTGATGAGGAGCAACCAGGCAGACGCGATTGCCGAGGGATTCTTTGAAAGGTCCTTGACATGATTCTTGCTGATCGCTGAACGAAGTTTGCGAGATGTCGTAGGCGTGATGTATGGAACAGCAATTATTACTTTGCCTGATACGTATGAGAAAGGTGTCGTCTGGTTCCATGCTAACTAAGAACACAGTCAACTCAACACCTCTTTGAAAAGTCATTAAAATCTATGAAAAACGTAATTTTAAAATAGCCCATACTCTAACCCAGAGGTTGGCAGTTTGTTGCAGACTCGCGCATAGATTCCTTATTAAATTAAAACCAGTTTTGTGTTCGGAATGCAAAAAAAATCATTCGGCGGCTCCATCTCATGCTGGTTGAGTAGAGGTGAAATTGCAAATGGTGTCTGAAGAGCTGCAGTCACCTTTGCAAAGAGCCGCTTGCGGTCGCAAATTCCAACCCCTGCCTAACCTAACATTTTTTTTTTTTTTACATGAATACCGCACAAGCTGCTGCTTGTGCGGTATTCATGTAAATGAATGCTTTGCTGCTGCTGCTGCTGCTGCTGCTGCTCCCGTCTGGAGCCAGTGAGACTATGGCATCCCCAATTGGGGTATGTTGTGAGGCTGAAGGTAGTGGGGGGAAAAGGTATAGGAAGAGGAAGGTGGGAAGTACCTGGCTATTCAGATTTGGTCACCAAACACAGCTAAAGCCATTTCAAGCAACGTTTCAATTCTGAATGGTGGTCTTACACCAGGGTGATACTGAGAGTATCTTCCACTCTGGAACGTGCCGCAAATATTCTATATATTATTTTTAAATTAATAAATTGTGAAATAACACAAATTAATCAAATAAAATTTATTTGCCACGCCGGGATTCGATCCCGCGACCTTCGGAATACGAGCCAAGAGCCTTACCGCTGCGCTACGCCGGCCGTCATAATATAACATAATCTATTTAACCAATTTTTTTTGTCGTCACTTTTATTAATGACTTTTCTGAAGTGGTTCTGAGTTGGTTTCATTCTGAGTTGTCTGGTCACCGTCGGCCTGATGGGTGCCGTGATTGCTCAACGAGTCATTGCATTGTGTGTCATGTGTTTATTTATGAAAAAAATATTTAGATTCAACATTAACTATATCAGCTGTGAATTATTTGATACAATTTAATATTTCGAATAGTTTCCTGTTGAGTCGGGCAGAAAATGATTGATAACATATCTTCTTAGTGCTGAAAGGTCACAAGTACGAAATAAGAGTTCCTATCTTATATAAAAATTAATGTTTCTTTGTTTGTCGCTTGTGCAGTCCCTAAATCATTCATCCTATTGCAATGAAACTTTGGTGAGCTGTTTTGCACGGTTCCATGCCAACTGAGAATAAAGTCAACTCAACACCTTCTTGTAAAGTCATTAAAAGCTGTGAAAAAAATAATTTTAAATTAGCCGATAACCCTAACCTAACATAACCTATTTAACCAATTTTTTTTTTATCACTCTAAATGACTTATCTGAGATGGTTCTCAGTTGGTTTCATTCCGAGTTGTCCGGTCACCGTTTTGCACATGTCTGTGATGATTTCTATATAGTGATGAGCTCTGTTGTTATGAAATTATTTCCTATACAATTCATCCAATTGTGACGAATTTTTGGTGAGTTGTTGTGCGCACGCCTGCGAACATTTCTAAATATACTGGGTGAGCTCTGGAATTTGTACAAAAAAATTGCAATAGGTGGCGCGCGAGTAGTTTGAAGAATGGGAGTATTTCAAGTAATTTAGCGGTAGGGAGGGGGGGGGGGATAATCCAAGAGAGGCAGAGGGGAACATGAGAGAGGAGGTGTGTAAGCGGGTAAGGTGAAAGGGGAACGCGGGAATGGAAGGCGATGCGGGGGAGAGGAAGGGGAGGCGGAAGAGGAGCAGGAACGAATGGGAAAGGACACACATGGAGAAACAATTTCTTTTTTTTAAGTGGCATTGCAACGCATGCCTGGAACTCACTAGTAAAATATAAAAGTGTTGTTAACTAAGTTATTGTTTTATTTTAATTTAATTTGGTTATCTGGGACACCATTCCGTTTAATTGGTACAAATTCCGATCTGAATTGATGGAAAAGTGTCAGTAAAGGGAGGGGATGCACTGCGCTACGGGAGTTCCGAGTTTGCTACCAAACAGCATTCCAAAAGACGACGTATGTGGAGTTAATTTACAAAAAAAGGACAAAATTGAAGTATATTTGAGGTAATTAAAAGCCATGTTTATCAATTCCAATTGATTAATATATAATTTAACTGGAATGTTTATTACAAAATATACTTTAAACATTAAATTATAAGCAACAATATTATTTATTTATTATTCACAAACAATAAAATCACACTCAACTGGTTGATCTTCAATATTATTTTACAAGATAACACATAATTTCATATTCGATTTGATTAAATTAAAATAATATATAGAAAAAGAACCAATTAAAATAGGTAATGCAATTTTAAACATTTACAATATTTATTTTAAAAATTTTGATTGTTTGAATAGTTTTTAATTATAAAACAATACTAATACTTATTAAGACGTTGACTAGAAATTAAAATTTTAAAATGAAATCAAGCTTGCTTTAAAATTAAACAGGTGCTAGTAATTATATTAAATTAATAAGATTTTTTTTTAAATAGCTAAATTTTAATAGAAATTCATTTATCGATTGATTGACTATGTAATAATTTGAATTTTGATTGTTAATTACATGCAATTCTCAAATATTAAAAACGGTCAGTCATTTAATAAAGAATATATATTTAGAATACGTTATAAATGGCACATAACAAGGATCAACCTTTGAGAATTACTGTGTATGTCAGAAATTCTCAAACTTTTTTCTTGATATGCGTGCCTACATGAGTTAAATGTGTTATTATATATAACCATGATATGAGTCAAATTAAGTTAAGAGGAGGCATGTACAATGATTGTGTGCTATCGGTACGGTCGTGCAAAAGTTTATTTTTTATTTTCATCAATTGTATTTTGCATCTGTTAAAATCACATGCGCAATTTTTAACTTGGTAAAATAGAAATTCACGTACGAGTATATCTATCGTCCAGTTGATTATTCAGACATCTCTGAAAAATCGAAATTTAAGTTGAGTATGCAGTTATATGTAAAAGTGTACTTTCTACCTGGTACGATTCTTAGATTACTCGTAAAACACCACCAAATCAATTATAATGCACAATTTTTTTTAGTGAATTAAACAAAATGTTGATGTTTTCTGGGTCAATAGTAGGATATTTCAAAATTTCATACTAATGTGTCAGACCATTACGCCTCCTTATTTTATAGTTTATTTAATACGTAAAACACAAACACACGTAAATAATATTTGATTTCTGGTGAGCATTAGAATTTTGTTTTCCTCATTATCTGAAAACTTTGTTTTTGGAGATGTCTGACTCATCAACTGGACGATCGATATACACGGTGTCCGGAAACTCGTAGTACAAGCGGGAAACTGGTGAATCTATATTATAATAGAAAACCTGAAAAACTATAAAAAAATCGACCTGAGCACTTTGATTTAAAACAAAAAACTTTTTTGCAACTAATTGGTTAAAAAAACTTTTGGTGCCAGGTCTACGATTTGAAACATTTTAAAACAGCTGATATTAACCCCTAGAGACTGATTTTAAACCCAAATTTTTGTGCATTATAATTGATTTAGTGGTGTTTAAGAGTAATCTGAGTATTGTACCAGATAGAGGAACTGTTACATATAACTGCATACTCAACTCTAATTTCGATTTTTCAGAGATGTCTGACTAATCAACTGGACAATCGATATATACTAACATTTTGTCAAATTATAAAAATTAATTATTATAAAATGTTTTGCTGTTTGAAAACTTCAACAGTTCTTTTTTTAAATGAAAGATAGCGCCACTTCCGTTTGGAACAATCCGGAACTGTACAGACAGAAGCACAAATAATACCATTAGATATCAGTGTTGAATTTGCACAAAAATGTTCATTATATTCAAGCAATTGAACTGAGTGACTGGTCAGTGGTTGAGTGGGCATCGCATTTGGGTCCCACCCGGGCGTCCCGTGTTCGATTCCTCGACTGGCTAAGTCCTCCATCACAACACAAGCAACATTTTCGGCTTTCTGTGGTGGTAGTAGGAGATTTTCAAACATTGTTAGGTTATTCGTAACCCGGGAATGTTTGTCTTTCTTTTAAAGAAAATTAAAAAAAAAAAAAAAAATTTAACCACTTAACAAAAAAACACACAGAAATGTGATTTATTTTATCACAGAAGACAATATTAGTGACTCTCAATCGAAAATTTAAAACAGAAAAATCACTACAAGATACAGTCGCATTTAGGAATTGAACCCAGGACCTTAGACTTGCCGAGGCGCTGCTCTACCACTGAGCTAATGGGACTATCCCCTTAGGTCATATTTAACTGTATACACTTCGACTAAGAACTACCAACATGTTCTTCTGATTTATTTTAATTGAAGCTTGACTTTGATTACATAGTTTAGGCCTACAATATAATATATGTTTTAAAGTTATATAAATAATAATGTGCATAACAATAGTTTTTAAAATTCACAAAAATAAATTAGAATTAACATTAAAATATATTTACAAATAATCTACATTTTGGCAAAGCAATAGTTGAACGACATATTAGAAATGTCTCTTACCACGAAATGATTCATTTGAAGTCAAACTAAAAGTAATGAAAATAAATAAATGATAATGTTATTTATTGAGAATTAATTATTCGACTATTAATTTATTTTACAGTGACAATAAAACTTTTTAAATTGTCTCTTGAATACTACGATTAGGTTCATTAAAAGGGGAGTCTGGTCCAGCCGATTAAAACATTCAACTTTTGTTTGTTGCCTAAAAATCTTCCTGTACATATGAAGATTACATTCCCAAAGTTATAGCATCAAATTCGACCTTGAAATATAGTAAGGAGCGGTGCGCGTCAAGCAGGTAGATGGAGAACGGAGCGGCTCGGTTACAAGTGAAAAATTTAAATGCGTTTTTCTCACAACCACGTTTTTCAAGTTGGCTGGAATCTGGGCAATTTTCACCCAATTCACTTCATTCAAAGTTTAAATTAAAGAAAATTAAATTTATATGTGGATTAACCTCGACTTATTAATAATTATTATTATAGGACAAAAATATTGCAAAATTAAGGCTAATTTTTTTTGTCAATTTTCATTTTATGTCCGACAATTTTGCAATCAAGAACTTTTTTTTTTAACTTAATATTTCAGATAATTTCCGAGGACTCTAGGATTCCAGCCAATTTGGTCGGACCCTCCGCTGTATCTACATGTATAGATATTTAAATAAAATTTTCAACAGTGTTTTTTCTTGTTAAAATATACCTTTACATGTGGATTATCTTAAACCATAGTGAAATAACTCACTTTGCAATTTTTGAGTTAGAGCTTAAAATGAGGGCCCCAAATCGTAATCTAGCTCTGCCAGAAAGAAGAACCAATGAGAGAAAAACGGTCTACGATTAGTCAAGACAGTATTTCCTTGATTGGTTCTCTCTGGCAGAACTTATTTATGATTTGGAGCCCTCATTTCAAGCTCTAACTCAGAAACTGCATAAAATGAGTTAGTTCACTATGATTTAAGACGATCCATGTAACAAAAGTTTCATGAATGAAAAAAACCTCGGCTGGACCAGACTCCCCCGTTAACCCTCAGCAGGAAGCATGGAAAGTCATTTCATTACGCTTGCCTCTTCAAGCGGGAACCGTCTAAGTCATTTCTAGGTCTGAGTCCTCGCTGTATTGCATACAAGCATGATACCGAACTGAAAATCATTTGTAAAAATTCCCCATTCATATATCTAGCGACATCTCTAGAAATATGTTCAATAAATATATTTGTTTAAGGATTTCAAGCGACCGAGACTAGTTTTTCTCTTCAGCTCATTTCAAATTTGCCGAGTCGGTTCAAACGGTCTCGTTCGGCGTACAGGTGCAGTGGACGAATAGTGTAGTCAGTAGAACCGCGCGCCACTTTTTGTTTTAACCGCCCAGCCTTTGGGTTATTTTTCAAAAAAGAGGTAAAAAAACATCAGGTTTTTTAAACGGTTTTATAAACCGCGCCACTTGTGTGGAGAGTACCGCTGAATAGCGGCGTTACTTGTATGGGAGAGACGAAAATACTCGTCCCATGTCCCTTAGCTTCGCGATAGCGCGGAAACAAATTTGATGTATACGAACGTATCGCATACGTTTTGTGGGTTTTGGGAATAGTTTTTTTTTTACCTGAACGTATGTGATACGGTTTGTTGCATTCGGGCGACAATATTGTGGACGTATCACATACGTTCGTATGTGTAGGGCGGTTAAGCTAATTATGCAACAGTTTTTTAGGTATTATGAATTTAGGAATTTCATTTGTCAATCTCATTTCACTGTAATAAAAATAAATATTTTAATAATTTTAATATAAAAATGCATTAGAGCTGTTGAATCTTAAAAAAATACTTTTTAATTTTGAGATTTGCATCCAATGTATGTTACGCTGCATCTTGTTTCGTGTTTTAGAGAATTTATGTGTTGGAACACAGTGTATATTAATTTAAATATAATATTTCAACTAACATAATGCCCAGAAAACTGAATATTAAATTGTTAAATATGTTTGTTCAAAGGGTAAAAATATAGACGCTGAAAAGAAAAAATGGCCGTAGCACCTTACAGCTGTGACATTAAAGATGAACCTACACAATAAGCTATGTTGTTTATTCGTGCTTGCGTTCAAACCTTTTAAATGCCAAGGAGGAAACAACGTAAAATTGCGAAGTTTTGACTTTGACGTAATATTTTGTGGGTTTATTTTGTGCTATCGTATATTATATTTACTGGAACACTTTCCTTGAACAATAAACTATGCATAAAAACAACATTAATTGCGTTTATTTGATAAATTTATAGGTTTTACGATCTTTTTCACAAAAACGACGCTAACTAGTTTGACAGCTCAAATCCCGGGAAAAATGACGCCAGGACGCCATAGAGAATTTAATACAAATTATTCCGAGTGGCTAGGTGTGTTCACGGTATCTCATACGTCAAGAACAAGAATGCCCCAAGCGATTCTGACCTTGTTCTTCATACGTTTTCTTTATACATTTGGGTTAAAATCGCATTTCAAAATAAAAAAATTTTAAAATTTTGGCGTGTTTGCCGGCGCACACCCGGCAAACTAGGCGTTAAATAAAATTTTCTGGAGTTTCCCACATGTTCTGCGAAACTCTAGAAAACTTGATTTGATGAACACAAGCACAATGAAACATATAGCTTCTTGTGTAGATTCATCTTTAATGTCCCACTATATGGCGCCTTAGCCATTTTTCCTTTCCAGCAATCAATATTATCCTTATTCTCAAAGTAAAAGAAAAATCTTTATAAGTTTGCATACCGTGTAAATAGGTTCATTAACAAATCCTTATTTATTGAAAACTGAAAACCGTCAAGATATCGGCGCACAGATCAAATAATGGGATATAATTATTAAAACGCAAACAGACGTAAACCATTCGGTACAGCCTGGGCGGCGTTGATATTCAGTAATGTTTTATCTGCTTGGTAATAATTCATTTTGTTTATCTAAGCATCGCTTCAAACCATTTATTTTGGAAGATTTATGATTAGTTAAGATATGGATGCGTAATTCGAGCAAGGTTTACATAAAAAACAATAATGTAAAATATATTTAATTACGGTTTTAAAAAACATTATTGGTTGACGAGACAAGATGAAAAAAAGTGCCGTCTATAGGTGAAATCACCCATACATTTGAACACAGCATAAAAGTTATGTAAGCAATTTGTTCAACAAAAAGTATATGTGATGCCCATTTAAACAATTTCCGAATAAAATTAACAAACACGAAATTTTTTAAGGTAAAAATGACATACATCAAACCAAACTAAAACATTTATAAAACGCTACAATTTTTTATGTATGTAAAGAAAAAGTATTGTTGTGGTGTCGGTTAGATTGAGAATTGTCACTTGTTTTGTTATTATATGATTTTATTGTAAAGTGTCAGTTTGTTAGAAGAAACCATAAAAAGAAAGTGATATAATAAACATAAATGTCGTTTCTTCGTTACACAACTTAGCAACACAAGTGTTTTATTTATCAATTAAATTAAGGAATCAAACATCTACATTATAAAACGACATTTTTTGTTAAAAACCCAAAAAATGGAGAAACTTCAGTTTGAATTCACTCTGCTACCTGGAAGTGAAGGCAAGTCAAACGTTTGTAGCATTACCTCAATAGTTACAAGTGATGATAAAGTGTACGCAATACCAGAATCGCTACAATCAGCCAGCCATCACAAGGAAATAATGAAAACTGCTGCTTTTAGTAAAGTGAAAAATAGTTTGGGAAAAAGGTACCAGGTTAGGAGAGTCTGGATTACCATGACAGAAGAACTGAAAAAAACATATGTAGATGAACATGGAAATTTACAGTTTGGAGACCAATACCTCGAAGAATTGCAAGAAAAAAGTTCCCCAGTACATCAAAAAGAAGAAACAAGTACACTGGAAAGATTGATTGAAAAATTAATGGGAAATAACCAACAGAGCTTAAAAAACATTGCTGAGAAGTTCGTTATTGAAAAATTCTGTAATAAAAATACAAATGCAAGCCAGTGGATCGAAGTATTTGAAAAAGAATGTTTACGGTTTGATGTGATCACGGATGAAAAAAAAATAGAAATACTCAGATTGTTTATGGATAAAACTTGTGTAGATTGGTACAGTTCCATGATTATAAAATTAACAATGAACTCCGAGTGGTCAACATGGAAAAACAAATTCTGTGAATCATTCGCAAACAAAGGATGGAACCCTGTCACATACGCACTCTCATTTAGATACAAAGATGGTTCTCTGTTGGATTATGCTATGAAAAAAGAAAAACTTTTATTGGATATGAGAAGATCAATCGACACCGGTACTTTAATAGACCTTGTTGCTTCCGGACTACCAGAATTCATACTAAACAAGATTGATAGAGAAGGATTACAAGATATTGTGGATTTATTCAATGAAGTAAACAAGTATGAACATTTGGTCAACAAAAAGAGATTCATAAATAAGAGATCATTTGGGAATGCAGAATTTAATACAAATGAAGGTAAAAATCCATGTAAAATTTGTGAAAAATTGAATAAGGGCTCTCGTTACCACCCTGAAGTCACATGCTGGTTCAAAACAAAAGAGAATGAAAAATTTAAGAGAAGTGCCATTAAACATGTAAACAATTCAGTGATAGAGACTGAGTTAAATGAAAATAATCAAAAAAACTAATAGTAACACCATTAATAAAAGTCAAACTATTACTAAATGATAAATTAGAAATATACGGAATTTATGATTCGGGTTCAAATGTTTCTCTAATTAATTCTAAGTTATTGAAACTCAAAGGAAAAGGAAACAGTTTGAATGAAGCAAATTTAGTAACGATTAATGGTGTTAAAAAGACGAGTGGTTTGACAACTTTAAAGATAAAAATTTTGGAATTGGAGAAAAATGTTGATGTGTACATTATTGATGAACACAATTTCAAGTACGATTTTTTGATTGGATTAGACATGATAAAAGACTTCAAACTTATTCAAAGTGAAGACTTACAAATATCACAGAAACTCTGCCTGAATAATGCAAATAAAAAAGATAAAAACTCTACAGAAAATAAGAACGCTGTAGAAAAACACAGAATTAATTTTAACGAACATGTTAAAGAAGAAGATTTTAAAATAACAATAAATCATTTAAATAATGATCAAAAAACAGAAATAAATGAACTAATAGGCAAATACACATCAGTGTTTGCGAAGAGTAAATATGATGTTGGCACCGTTAATGGATACGAAGCGAAGATAGACTTATTAGTAGATAAATATTGTAGTAAGAGGCCTTACAGATGCAGCGTAGAAGATAAAAAGGAAATAGAAGAGCAAATAGCAAAATTATTAGACAATAAACTGATAGAAGAGTCCTACAGTCCATTTGCTGCACCGGTTACTCTAGCATTTAAAAAAGAAGAAAACAAAAGATCCAGATTATGCATAGACTTCAGAGACTTAAATAAAATAGTTGTACCTCAAGCTCAACCATTTCCGTTGATTGAAGACCTAATGACGAAGACCAGAAATTGCAAATTTTTTTCAACGCTGGATATAAACTCAGCCTTTTGGTCTATTCCGCTGCGGATTGAAGACAAAAAAAAAAACAGGATTTGTAACACAGGAGGGACATTATCAATGGACCTGCCTGCCTTTTGGGTTAAAAACTTCTCCGGCAATTTTTCAGAGGATATTAAGCAATATATTGAGAAAATATAAACTAAACGAATTTGCTGTCAATTACATAGATGACATTCTTATATTTTCAAAAACTTTTGCTGAACACATTGATCATCTGACAAAGCTGCTGAATGCAATCAAAATGGAAGGTTTTAGATTAAAATTTACAAAATGCACATTTGCATCAGACATGGTAAAATATCTGGGTCATATAATTCAGAATAATTCAGTCAAGCCAGTAAAGGATAATTTGACTTCAATAAAGAATTTTCCTATTCCAAAAACACAGAAGAATGTGAGACAATTTCTAGGAAAAATCAATTTTTATCATGAGTACATTCCGAAGAGTGCAATAATACTAGATCCTTTGCATAATTTACTAAGGAAAAACCAAAAGTTTATTTGGACTGATAAATGCCAAAGTGCTTTTGAAACGATGAAAAATCTACTATGCTCACAACCAATCCTGGAAATTTTTGATCAAGATTTGCCAATTAATATATACACGGATGCTTCTCTAGAAGGTGTTGGAGCTATTTTAAAACAGACACAATCTGATGGAAAAGAAAAACCAGTAGCTTACTTTTCGAAAAAACTAAATGGAGCCCAGAAAAAGAAAAAAGCAATTTACCTAGAATGCTTAGCTATAAAAGAAGCAGTGAGATACTGGCAATACTGGTTGATAGGTAAACCATTTACAGTTTATTCAGATCACAAACCACTGGAAAACATGAACCTCAAATCTAGAACTGATGAAGAGCTGGGTGATTTAACATATTATCTTTCACAATATGACTTTAACATAAAATATGCTCCAGGAAAACAAAATTTGGAAGCTGACTGTCTAAGCAGAAATCCAGTTCTAGAATCAAATGAAAATACGGATGAACAATTGAAAGTCGTAAACATGATTAAAGTGGAAGATATTTTGAAAGATCAGAATAAAAATGAAGAAATACAAAATAAAAAAAGCAAATTAATAGAGAAACACCATATATACTTCAAAAAAATCAGAGAAAAAGAAAAAGTTATTCTTTCAGAAGAGTTTAGTATGGAACTCATAAAAAAAATACATGAAAACCTTTGCCATATTGGAATTGGACAAATGCAAAAGATGATAAGCACACATTACGTAGCCAAAAATTTAAATAAAAACATAATAAAAGTTTGCAGAACCTGTGAAATTTGTATTAAAAATAAATCTAGAGGACAAGACAAATTTGGCGTTATGTCTCATTTAGGCCCGGCAACAAAGCCTTTTGAAATAGTATCTATAGACACAATTGGAGGATTTGGAGGTACAAGGTCAACAAAAAAATTTCTGCATTTGTTGGTAGATCACTTTACAAGATATGCATTCGTTCTTACCTCAAAAACTCAAACTGCGAACGATTTTGTAAATCTAGTTAACAAAACAGAAACAGGAGACATAGGTATGCTACTTACCGATCAATACCCGGGAATCAATTCAAAAGAATTCAAGAAATATTTACAAGACAAGCGGATACCAATGATCTTCACAGCAGTAAATGCACCATTCTCAAATGGTTTAAATGAGAGGCTGAATCAAACTTTAGTTAACAAAATAAGATGTAAAATAAATGAAAAAGAACAAAGGAGAGCATGGACAGCAATAGCTCAAGAATGTACAAGAAAATATAATGAGACTATTCACTCAGTCACTAACTTTGCACCGAGTTACCTTTTATATGGTACGGACAGCACGATTTTACCGAATGAACTAAAACAACGAGAATCAAATAGTGACTGGATCAGAGACAGGAAAATAGCACTTGAAAACACAATAAGATCACATAACTACAATAAAACATTATTCGATAAAAAGCGAAAACACTTTGAGTTTAACGTAGGGGATATGGTGTTTGTGGAAAATGGAAACAAGCTGAACAGGAAGAAATTGGATGAACTGAAAATTGGACCATATGAGATAATTGAAAAAATTTCAAACTCCATATACAGGATAGATACGGGTCATAAAAAACCAGAATCAAACCTATTCCACATCACAAAACTTATTCCAGTTCAAACATTGGAAGAAGAGGACATCGAAGATGAGAAAATTTTGCAATAATTTTCTTTCCCGAGGGGGGGAGATGTAAAGAAAAAGTATTGTTGTGGTGTCGGTTAGATTGAGAATTGTCACTTGTTTTGTTATTATATATATATTAATACACAGTTTTCGAAAACTCACTTTTTTTTCGTCATTTAGGCAAAAGACGACCTTGCCGCCCCTTAAGTTTTACCCGTTTCGAGGTTCAGTTTCGCTCGAAACACAGGGCTTTTTTTTTCAGTGCAGGCCTCCCACGCCAAAATGACCTCTCCGCTCTTCGAGTTTGACCGACCTCAGAGACCACTATCGCAAGACAGGAAACTCACACGAAATTCTTATTTTAGAAACGCCAAAAGTCAACGGAAAAAACTGATACAAAATCAGCGGCGATAACTGGAACCTCCGGCTGAATCTCTCATCGACGAAGAAATCGGCCTGGTTATATTTCCCGCCGACAGGTTCGCATTTGCAAAAAAGATAAGAAATCTTAATCACTATTTCCTTTACGCGAAACGAATTTGCTAGAAATTTATTCTTTTATTTTAATGGCGATGCTGCTAAAAAATGACACTTTATAGGTACGACACGCGGTACGAGATATCGTCGAAAAGTCGCATTCTGGCGAAGATGTCTTTCGATAAATATGAAGAATAGAAGTTAAGGAAACTTTTAAAATCGACAAATGTGTCGGTCACCATTCAAAATGTTACACGATAGCGCGCGGAAAAATGATATTTTCTGACGTTTCGCAAAATCGCACTTTGCTCGAGGGTGCATGATTTAGCTGGCCAGTAGAATACCTGATTTTCTTACATATAAATTCAGGTTGGGTAAATTTTCTCACACCTGGGCACACTGGATTCTGAAATTTTACAAATGGCGGAAGGCAACACTCTCCGCCAACTAAAGATTTCAATCCAGAGACATCTAGCGGTGCGGAATACAAGTACGGATCGTTCACACAAAACAAAATCAAATGTCTGTCGAACACGCCTGTAGTTCTATTTCAATCCGTTCAAATCGGCAGGTTCGTCTGAATCGAAAGAAATTTGCTCAATTCACGAAAAAAGATCTCCGTATCGAGTGTTGCTAGGCGCTCGGTTTTGGAATGCCTATTTTGAGTAGGTAGGTACCTGCACATAACAATTCGGAATCATCAAATAAGAATTGCATATGTTTTTTTTTTGGAAATTTGTAATGAAATTATTTGAAGTTGAAAGGATAATTTCTTTTGTAATAATTTTTTGGGCTGTTATGCCGTGTTGCGCTACCTTCGTCTTTAGCCTAGATATTTAAGGGATTTATTTTTTTTAAATATTAAAGTTACATAACGCTTATTTTTGTATTTTGCTTCTTTATGATAATTATTCAACGTTAGAGGCGGGCATTGGCACTGCCGCTCAGGGAGCCATTCGTTGGATGAGCAACACCTCATAAAAATAGGTACACAATAATTTTGATAATTATATTTTTATAGGACCGTTTTTGTAAAAAATGACAAAAAGGGTGACGTACAATATTGAAAATCTACCAGGAGCTCATAATAAGCAGGAGTAAAATATTACAGAGGGTACATTTATTTACTGGGCTACTCAGACCTCACTTTTCAAGTATTAGTTGAGATTGTTTTGGAAAAGTTTCACTTCTACCGCGTGTAAACTGCACTCGAATTTTTTTTGACAACGTACTCGGACACTATATATTCTGAACATTTCTAATAAAATGAGTAAATTTAAATAAAGATGGTCCATTTTTTTTTTGCGAAATGGTGTAGGTACCTTTTGAATACTGTACGGGAACTAATCGTTCGTACATTTTACATTTAATTTCAATGTGAAAACCGCACAAGAGTCCCAATTACTGCCGTCCGGAGTCAGTGCGACTACGGCGTCCCCAGTTGGGTTTAGTTTTAGTTTCTGAAAAATTCTGAATAATAAATTTTTATAGCGCCGTTTTTTGAAAAACTACGGTAAGCTGCACTCGAATTTTTTTTTGACAACGTCCTACTCGGATACTATTTATTCTGAACATTTTTAATGAAATGAGTAAATTTAAATAAAGATCGTCCAATTTTTTTTTGCCAAATGTTGTAGGTACCTTTTGAATATTGTACGGGTTCATACATTTTAAATTAAATTTCAATGTGAATACCGCACAAGAGTCTCAACTACTGCCGTCTGGAGTCAGTGAGACTACGGCATCCCCAGTTGGATTTAGTTTAAGTCTCTAAAATTTCTGAATAATACATTTTTATAGCGCCGTTTTTTGAAAAATTACTTTCAGTTATAAGTTCAAAAATTTCCGAGATCCAACAATTTTTTTTTTCAAAAATTAAAAAATTTCCAGAATCCAATAATTTTTTTTCCAAAATTAAAAAATTTCCAGAAACCAAAAAATTTTTTTTTCACAATTAAAAAATTTCAAGAAACAGAAAATTTTTTTTTTCAAAATTCAAAAATTTCCGGAAACCAAAAAATTTTTTTTTCATAATTAAAAAATTTCCAGAATCCGAAATTTTTTTTTTCCAAATTTAAAAAATTTCCAAAAACCAAAAATTTTTTTTTCAAAATTCAAAAATTTCCAGAAACCAAAAAAGTTTTTTTTCAAAATTAAAAAATTTCCAGAATCCAAATTTTTTTTTTCCAAAATTAAAAAATTTTCAGAATCCAAAAAAGTTTTTTTTTTCCAAAATTAAAAAATTTCCAAAACTCAAAAATTTTTTTTTTGAAAATTCAAAGATTTACAAAATCCAAATTTTTTTTAATTTAAAATTAAAAAATTTCCAAAATCCAAAATTTTTTTTTTTTAAATTACACCCTACAGTACCCGAGATGGATATCAAATTACGCGTCTCGACCAACACAATCCAAAGGGCTGACTGAAAAAATTGAACGATAAAATCCGAGGACCCTTTTAGGCTCTATTGGTTTTTCTAATTTAAATTAAATGAAAAACTGAACGCCCTGAGTCGGGCGGCTGGATTGGTTCAGTACTGAATTGAGCGGTAAGCTCCTGGGCCGTTTTAAAAGTGTCGACGACCAATGTGGCACTGTGGGAAGAGTCTTTTTGACAGTAAACTATACGTTTCGGGTAACAAATTACGCGTATCGATCTGCACAGCCCAAATGGCGCAGTGAAAATTTGAGCAGGAAGCTACTTGGCCTGCTTTTGCGAGAAAAGGCCCGTACCGAACGCCTTGAACCGGGTGACCGAAGCGGCCAGAGAGCAGGCGTACGCAATTGGGCTGTCAACTATCTGTGCCCTTTGTAGACGGACATTCCTCGCTTTATCCACATTCAAATGACGTTTTTTTCTCTACCTATTTTATTTAACACACACTCTTCGCTTCATCCGCGTTCACACGTCAAATCGCGTAGTGTTTAACCCCTTGGTTGCCTCTGCAACAGGCAAAGCTAGTATGATTTTATTGTAAAGTGTCAGTTTGTTAGAATAAACCATAAAAAGAAAGTGATATAATAAACATAAATGTCGTTTCTTCGTTACACAACTTAGCAACACAAGTGTTTTATTTATCAATTAAATTAAGGAATCAAACATCTACATTATATGTATTATAATTATTTTTGAGAAAAATTCACCATTCTGGCCAAACATAGAAAAATCTAGAAATGTGGTTAGTTGGTTGAGTGGCCCAAGGCCATCGGTCGCACTGTGGTGTCACAAGTTCAATCCTCTGCTAGCCAAGTCCTCCACCATCACACAAACAACATTTTCTGATTATAATGGAGATGTAGTTTAGTATGGTTTTTATTATTGAATATTTGGTCTGTGTCAGTCATTCTTTGTTTAGTGATGATTTAGACCAGTGATTCCCAAAGTGGTCCAGGTGGACCCCTAGGGGTCCACGAGAGACCCGACGGGGGTCCACGTAGGCGTGATAAAGAAATGGGGGTCCACAAGTTGTAAGTGGGGGTCCACGAACTTGTTTCGATTGTGACCCATCCCGTGCCCCATATCCATATCCCACCCCACCCCCTATCTAATATCGCATAACGCCAGTCGCTCTGTTATGGAGAACAGAGCGACTGGCGTGCAGCGCACGTTGTTGTACGGGTTATGCATGAGATCTTAAATCTTATCTTGCCCGGTTAGGCAAGGGCGGGGGGGGGGGGGGGGGGGGCGTAATGGGATATGGGTATACTATACTGGTATGGGAACATACCTATACCACCCCCCGTCCCATATCCCATTACGCCCCCTCCGTCGTGGCAAATATAATCTCGAATATTGGTCCATTTTGCCCCAATTTGAAAAAGTCGTAGATCCGGTACTGCTCCGTTGTGACAGACCACACCTCGCCATTCAATATTCAGTTCAACGCGTGTCGAGTTTTGGGATTATGGTAGAAATGTACCAGCAGAGGGTCCACCGTGACCAGTAAAATTTTGAAAGTGGTCTACGAGAAAAAAAAGTTTGGTAACCTCTGATTTAGACAATCAATGTAAATTGTCAATGCGCCTAAGTCATTGACAGTGTACATTGAAGTGCGTTTGATGGAACATTAATCAATCAATCAATCAGTTACTTTTTTGACGCCTGCGGAAACAGTACCTAATATGTGCTGATGCAGTGATTATCTTTTGATTTTACTTTTCATAACTCTGGACAATAACAATAAAATGCATCATAAGTAAAACAAATATCATTCCGCGATGAATTTGAATTCCAAAAGGCTCTATACGTAGTACAAATGATTGTCAATCTCACGGAGAAATTATCATTCCGCTGCGTCAATGGCATTTGTTTGGGGCATCTATGCGCTCAATCAAAATACAAATCATTCCCCGTGAATGGGAAGTCTCAATTGTCAATTGCTTCAATTGTCTCAGTAAACCATTGATTAGCAATGGTCAATTGCATCAATGACGTAACTATTGAAAATAATTGTTTGTCTCCGAGGGGATTGAAGGAGGAATTCGAATATAGTCAGGTTTTTCGTAGCCCTGGAATATCTATTCTTTACAAAGAGAAACATTAATACCTTGACCGGTCAGTGGTTGTGTGGGCATCGCGTTTCGGTCCCACCTGGGCGTCGCATGTTCGATTCCTTGGCTGGCTAAGTCCTCCATCACAACACAAGCAGCATTTTCGGCTTTTTGTGGTGGTAGTAGGAGATTTTCAAACATTGTTGGGTTATTCGTAATCCGGGAAAGTTTGTCTTTCTTTTTAAAAAAAAAAACCTGGCTTTACTAGATGCAATATTAAATGTTCATGGCAATATTACGATGTTCATTGCAATATTACAATATTCATTGCGACTAGCAGTTAAAAACCCGCTCTGCAAGTTTTTGCTGCTGGGCCCTGCGGGCGACTTTTGCTTCGGCTTCGCCCAGTTAGTGTTTGTGTTTGACCGTTTTATTCTAATAGGAACTGGTTTCAAAAATTGCCTGTTCCTTGGATCCACCGCCATCGAGTGATAGTCACCGGTACAAAGTAACCAAGGAGGCAATTACGTTGTATTATATAGCTGCTTGATGCAACTATGTATTACTGTCAATCTTTCCATGTCCGGAGAGATACTAGTTTTTAACAAATTTGGGACAGTTATACCTAGGAGGGACACATTCCCGTCTGACTTGCTGACGAAAGTGGCGACATCTTGTGACGAATTCTTGAATTCAAAACCGAATTACAACGGTAGCTTTGTTTGGAATTCCACGTATACAGACGTTATTTGTGACATGACGTACGGCGTGGCGTACGGCATGGTGTCAACATGCACTCAAAATTGGGTTCTAAAATTCAACCACGCAGACGTTACTGTATTAATACTGTTCGATATTACAATATTCATTGCAATATTACAATATTTTTGCAATATTACAATGTTCATTGCAATATTACAATGTTCATTGCAATACTATAAAGTTCATTGCAATATTAAAATGTTAATTGCAATAATTTTAGATTCTTCTATGTTCCATAAAAGGGGCTTATTATAATACAACAAGGACTCAACAATCAAGCGACAATTACATTGGACATACCATTATTAGTGTCTAACTACTAGTGTGCTTACGATTTCACAATTACCAGAAGCAAAAGCAAAACAATGATTGTGGACCCTAAGAAAAAGATGCAATGCATTTTTCTATTCTTTCTATGGTACGCATCCGCTTTCTTCAGCTGCTTGTACCCTTCAAACACACTGACTTGAGTTTGCTCGATATTATAGTCGATCCGGTCCAAAACCGTTCCTTGATCTTGGACCATTTGCGAGAGATCTTTAAACACGTCGTTCAAATCAACAATAGACTTAACGATCTTGTTAACCTCTTGTTCACGATGCATCGCTAACTTTGTATTGTCTTCTTCGTACAGCAGCATCTGCTGTTGCGACATTCTAGAGTTTGCCGGCTGTTGAAACACTTTGTCAATGTCCTGATCTTCTTCTTCAAAGAAAACGCTGGAGTTTTTACTGTTTTTGAGCTGCGAATTTGAAGATCCCTCGCCGTACGTGTTTGAGGTGTTCTGCTTGTGGAGGGTGGCGCTGGTCATGTCCAAGAAGTTGGTTCCGTCGTCTATGTTGATGTCGTCAAAGTTTGGTATCTCGAAGAAGGCGTTGGATCGTTCTTCGCGTGACGTGAGAGACTTGAGGTAGTGACTCTGCGCCGTGCGGAACGTTAAGCTAAGTTCTTGGAGGGTTGTAACTAAGGACGACAATACGTTGAATGTTAGTCTCTGCTCCAGCGATGAACCTGGAATAATTAAATAATTAAGATAACAATTTTTTATGTAACACCTCACAAGAGCGCCCCTGTCCGCACAGTGTAAACATAGATCACCACCTATCGAATAGCATCACCACCTGGTTGAGCAGCGTAGTGAGACGGGTTAAGGTTGGGGCTGTAGGAATTTTGACAGTTGATCCGCTGACAATTGGCCCCCCGGCATACTTATATACAATGTGTAGTCGGTTTAGGAAAAATTGCAAAAAAAGTTACTAGATTATATTGAGAATGAGACACGTGTGCAAAAAATATAAAGATTTCCTCACCCTGACGACATTGTCCCTTGATGATCTGCACCAGGCGATGTGCGGTGGTAAAGTGTCGGGAGATCTCGGTGGTGAGTTTACCGGCAGCCACCTCCTCGGAGCAGCTGTCATCCAGCGTGGGCCTCTGCACGTGACGGCGGTGCACCTCCTTCAGCTCGGAGATCTTGGTGCGTAACCTAAAGATAATAGTCATTAGGAATTCATATTTTTTTTTTTTTTTACAGAAAATAGATTTTTTTTATGTTTACATTATACCTGCAAAGCTACTGCAAGTAGCTTGTTCATTCATTTATTTCATGTTCATTCATTTTGTGTTCATTCATTTAGTATTCATTCATTGGTATTGGTAGAGACTTGAGTTTTTCTTTTTCAGGTTAACTATTCAGGTATTTATAAATGTTTTTATTTTATTTTAGTTTATTTGGGAAAAAAACAGTTGTACATTTTTTGCTAATGTTGTGATCACGTCACTTTCAGACCGGACAGATTAATGATTAATTTAGAAATATCCCGGCTGACATTAATTTTATAATCTGCCTCTTTGAGCGAGTGTGCCCACTGCTGGGGCACAGCGCAAGCATCCAGGTCCATGGAGCCTCCGTGATATATTATTTTATATATTATAATAAATATCCCACCTGGTCATGATGTACTGCGCCTCCTCGAGAGAGTCTGCCCATTGCGGGGGCACGGCACCTCGGCCACCGCGCGCCCCCTCCAGGTCCACGGAGCCCCCGCGCAGCCGCGCAGATGGTGAGCTTTCATCATACAGGAGCCGCACATGGTCCGTCATGGTCTGGAATAGTCCACAAACGTTTTTAAATTAGGATATTAATTATAAAAAGACGCAGAAAGAATTAATTATAAGTGAAGCATTAAATTATTCTAAACTACCTGTTTAACCTACAACAATACCTATCCACAGTTTCACCTTCACAAACCTACCTTACACCCAACATAATAAAATTATAAAGGTAAATACTGTAATGTATAGAAATAAATAAAAATAAATAAAATAAAAACCTTTTCGTCCCGGAAAGAAAAAAATCCCACACAATCCGAAGGGGGGTCACTCGGGTCCCCCAATTTGTTTTGTTTTTTAAAGGGTGTTAATAACATAATTTTGTGTATTTTGTTTTGGTAATAATTAGAGGGAAGTATATTCGTAATATTTCAGTAGTCATTATCAAAATCGTTTGATAAATAAAGTCATAATTAATATTCTAATGAATTAAGATCATAACGAATATTTCTACAAAGAAAACAGAGAAGGCGGGCCGATAGCCACCATGACTCCTTGTTTCCGAATCTCGACTGGCGATTGGCGATTACAGCGTCCGCGTTCATGTCTAGTTGGTTGCACAGGGTGGAGGGGATAGGAACGGGGTAACGCCAGGCGATCTAACAAGAGAAGAAGTGGGGCGGGCAAGGCAGATACTCCGCCGGAATTTGATAGAAATTATTTAATATTTAGAAAAGTAGTAATGCGGTACACATTATTTAAATGCAGATCGATAACCGAATAGTTTTTCTATTATTTGAGTATGTGGTTTAAAAAATAACTTAGATACAGCATAAAACTCTCGTTAGTGTAAGTGCGATCCCTCGGTCCGGTACGGAAGTGTTAAGCACCATAATATCGAGCCATGATTGCCAAAAGATCGTAACCAACAAAAACAAAATTTTACAGGAGACGATTTAATTTCTCATTTTTTTAAGTAATGTACTTATTGTAACTAACTTTATAGAGAAAGTTTGTTTTATTGATACTGTCCACCTTACGTTATGTATTTACAAATAATGCCTTACTTACTTACTTACTTACTTACAAGTTCAGGAATCGCTGGTTATAATTTTTCTGTGCCGTCAATGTGTAATATTTTGGTATACAACTATTTTATGTAGACCATGAACAATAAATATGGGGTATGCTATGAGGCTGAAGAGAGGTATGCTATGAGGCTTCGACTCCAAATGGTAGTCTTTCACCAGGACAGTTGTTAAATTATCTATTATTCTACAAGTAACACATTAAAGCTATGAAAAGCTAATCAGTAATCAAGATAGAGTGGGTGAAATGTCTAAAATATGGTAACCTAAATACATATTTATCTGTAATGTTACATCACTACCGAAATAAATTTTACAATAAAAAAACGCATACAACACATCGCATCCGTAAACAATGAATATTTATAATATTATAAATAAATAAATGTGAATTTTCATTGTTTTCGTTAATTTGTTTACCTGTTCAGCGTAAATATGCCTGCTCTGGACGGCATTGTTGCGCATCAAAATAAACACGTCCGTTAAACTTCGTGTGCACATTTTGGAACTTTCATAAAACTCTTGTCATCACGGGGAAACTAATTTCTTTTTGAGAAATACTTAAATTTCAGTCACAGAGAAGGCGATAGACACAAATCTGACGTTTCAGGGGGCGACATCTGGCGCCAAAGACGCGCATTTTAAAACGTCAAAAAAATGCGTTTCATTTGAAGCTTTAAAAGATGTTCCGAATGAAACGCATTGTTTGTATTGAGTTTGTACCTACTTTGGTACTTATCAATGTATAGGTGATTCTTACGGAAAAATATCGATTTTTTTTTTGGGGTGTGATACCGTGTTTCGATTCCTTCTCCTTTAGCCCATCATCAAGGCGAATGTGCCCTATTGTCGGAAATAATATTGTTTGAAACATTGACTCAAGGAGAAGGCAGCGCGACTAGGCTAATTATTTTTTTGTCCATCATTCGTAGGTACTGCATAAAAAAGTATTGTCTGTCAAATAAGAGTGGAAAATGTAAAAAAATGAAACTACCAAATTTGTAGACTGGCTACACCAATTTACCTGTCAAATATTATTTTAAAGTGCAATGACACTGAAAATAAAGAACACTGTATACACATTTTAAAACACATTATTTGTTCTTAAAAAAAAATTAAATCGAAGAAGCACTGTTGTTAAGGTACCTACTTAATGATATAAATTTGATTAAATTGTGTTTTACAAAGTGATTGGCATTCAAGTCATTTAACATAAATTTGAATTTAACATAAATTTGAATTTATTTATTTATGAAGAAAGGAAGAATCATTTATGGTGACTTTTAAATCTGAATGAGTAAAATATATTCAGATCTAAAATTAGAGACATGATCTAAAGCCCGGGCAACGCTAATATCAAATAAATAGGAGCAATTTCTAAAGTGTGCTTTATATATTATTACAATATCTTTATTCTTCATTATGTTAACACAAAATTGCAGAGGTATAATAATAATATACCTATATGTATTTCTAATTTTGAGATCAGTGGTCCTACATAGCAATGAAAGAATATTTTTTCACTTTTATGCCTTTTAAATTTTTAATAAAAATGTAGGTTACCCAGTTTTAGATTAACACCACGATTATATTTTAAGTATTGATATTTGAACAACAGTGGCGCCCTCCTATGTTTTCTACTCTTATTGGACAAACTGTAAGTAGCTGCTGTTGGAAATAAAAGTAAAAGCAGGTATGTGAAGACCGCACAAGAGTCCAAACTGTCCTGATCTAGTAAACTTATGGCATCTCCAAAATATTCGGTTCCTCTGAAAGAAAAATAATAATATGAGCGTACTTGTCATGATTTGAACTAAATTACTAATGAACATACACAAAACACTTTTAAGGCATTACAAATCAGGTAAATATATCACATATAGAAATAAACCAAAACAATTAAAACAAAAATTAGTTTTTATAACTTTGTTTATCGAATTAGTTTGAAAATCAATTATTTGTCACTTTCGCGGAGAGCAAAGTGGGGTAATGCTGATCTTTGTTACTCAACTGACAATCGGGTATGCAATCACAATTAAAAAATTAAATACAGGCGACGCGTCTGCTGTAGTTACAAATCTATCGCACTGGACCTTTGTGCCCCACCCTCCCCTACTTGCTAAAGTCGCAGTAACTGCCAAGTCACCGAGACAAAGTAACCGGGACAGGAATATTGTATCGAGTATCGCCATCAACCATCTCTACAGAAGAGTTGTCAAAAATCAAAACCAGTGAAGACCAAAGCTGAGCGGATTTTCGGTTATTTTGCAAACGTAATTGAATTGTTTTACTAATGTCACAAATGAATTTTTACTTAAAAAAAACAGGCGTGTAATGTGTATATGTTTGATGTTAGTAAAAAATCATCGTCTTTGATAAACCATCAATTTCAACAACCTTTTGAGGTTATGTTGTGTATAAACAAATGACAGATACGTCAAGCTAGATGCAATGAATCAATAATTCTACGAGTATTTGATTAGATCTACACGCTGATAAAATGAATAAGAAAAAGACGATTTCCTTCGGGAAAATAGCGCTTCCAGCTGCCCCAGCGAGCACTTCAAAAGAAAATGACGATGTACAAGGATTCGGTACATTCGGTAAAACTCAAGTCGAAAAAACAGTAAATTCAGTTAACCAAGTCGAAAATTTAATAGATGCAGAAGAAGAGGTCCATACCATGGCTCAGAATTTGGAAAATCAGCATATGGAGACTGTCATGGGGATGCAAGGCTTCGGAAAAAAAGCCAAAACTTACGACGTTGAAAAAATGCTGGAGCAAGTTAGAAAAACCGCGAGAGATATAACTCCCAAGGTCGTGGAGAAAGCACCAGAAGAATCTGATGAAGAAGAAAGTGATGACGAAGATGCAATAGGTCCTCCCTTACCTCCCGATATGCTCAAATCTGACGATGCCCCGGAAGATTCTACCAAGACATCTAAAAAACCAATAACAGATGATGACGACAGTTACAATGAATTAAGTGATTCTGACGAAGAAGACGGCACCCAGTTGGTCAACAGAATTCCTTCCAGTCATGAAGTTAAAATGGAGCACGGTTCTAAAGCTGTAGTGGCCGTTGCAGCAGATCCATCGGGAGCTAGGTTGTCAACGGGTTCCGTGGATTACGAAGTTTGTTTCTGGGATTTCGCCGGCATGGATATGTCCATGAGGTCTTTCAGGACTCTGCGCCCTTGCGAGAACCACCCCATCAAATGTTTACAATATTCTGCAACCGGCGATACCATTCTCGTGGTGAGCGGGGCCGCACAAGCAAAAGTCCTAGATCGCGACGGATTTGAAAAGATCGAATGCGTTAAAGGCGACCAATACATTGCAGACATGGCCAAGACGAGTGGACACACCGCAGCTTTGAACAGCGGATGTTGGCATCCTTACACCAGAGAAGAATTTATGACGACAGCTAACGACGGAACTTTGAGATTGTGGGACGTTGAAAATCCAAGATCGCAGAAGTCTGTTATCAAACCGAGAGCTCAAGGTGGCGTCAAAACTAACCCCTACGCTTGCGCTTATTCTCGCGATGGTAATACTGTGGCTGGAGCATGCTTTGACGGATCTATACAGATGTGGGATCATCGCAAGAACTACGTCAACACCTGCATGTTGTTGAGAGGAGCTCACGAAAAGTCAACAGCGATATCCTCACTAAACTACTCTTACCTCGGCAACAACATTTGCACCAGAGCCTGCGATGACACTCTAAAACTTTGGGACCTCCGCTCATTTAAGAAACCAGTCCATGTTATGGGAGACTTGTTTTCAAGATACGACACGACAGATTGCATGTTTAGTCCAGACGATTCAATGATAATAACCGGAGAATCTTTAAAGCGTGGACAAAAAGCGGGAAGAATTCTTTTCTACGAGACTGCAACATTCAAGCTGGTATCAGAAATTGAAGTGACGGATTCACATGTTATTAAGACTGTCTGGCATCCCAAATTGAATCAGATATTTGTGGGTTGTGGAAATGGTACCGTCAATTGTTTCTACGATCAAAAGCGCAGCATCAGAGGCGCCAAACTTTGCGTAGTCAAGACACATAGAAAGAGAGGATCAACGGAAGTAATTAGCGCTACCCAAGTAATAACACCGCATGCTCTTCCATTGTTCAGACAAGATAGGATAAAAACCAACAAGAAGCGAATGGAAAAAGACAGATTGGACCCTGTTAAATCCAAGCGTCCAGATCTTCCCATTACATCCGGTCAAGGAGGAAGGGTTGCTTCATCCGGCGGTACACTCAGCTCGTATGTCATCAGGAATCTTGGTTTAAGTAAAAGGGTTAATGATGAACAGGATCCAAGGGAAGCCATCTTGAAGTTTGCTAAGGATGCTGCAGAGAATCCTTTCTGGATTTCTCCAGCTTATGCCAAAACCCAACCCAAGCCGATATTCCAGGAATCTGAAGCTACTAAAGTAGACGAGGAAGAGGCGGCGTCGGAAGCCAAGAAAAGAAAACTGTAACTCGCATTATATTATTTTATAATGAAATAAATGTTATTGTTATTCTTGATGGTTGTGTTTTTTTTATAGAAATCAGTGTACATTTTTATTATAATAATTTAAGGATAATTTATATATTTCGAAAGAAAAAATTGTAAAAAATCAATAACTAGGCTCGTGGCTTCTAGGTTTTGTATACGGATAGTAACATAATCTGTTACTATCCAATTTTGCTTCTATTATTATTCGGTTGGTATAAATTTCGAAATCATAATTGTTACCATTTTCAAAATTTTATTAAAACCTCACACATACAGAAGATAATAAAAATTGCATTCAGCCAATCAACCATCAATGTACTTTTACGTTTAAAATGGTATTTCAGATGTAAGCAAAGAATAAAAAAAAATTCAAATGTATATTATTTTGAAAAGCGCCGCCATTGAGAACAAACGCGTCACCTACTCAAGACGACCGTCTTGAGCAAACGCAGCCAAAATTCGGCAGATTACTATGGATAATAAATGTAGAAGCTCCGACCAAGAACAAAATGATTTTATTCAACTGCGAACCTTTACACGAAAACCATTACTACAAGAGTCGCCAATAAAAATCCAAGTCGATCTAATATATTATATAGAAAAGTTATTACTTATAGTTTTATCCGCTAGATGGTACAAATTTAAGTTGTCGATTTTTCAAACGTATTGAATCTTCCGAGAGCTTCTCGTGTTGTCATCTTAGTATTTGATTTCGGCCAGTCAAAGAAAGATGGTTGCCGAAATGTCAAGTCGTTGGTGCAAAGTTGTGTGATGTTTTCTTGATTTTTACCGATCAATTGTGAATTAAAGTGTATTCCTTTGCATCGCACGAGAAAAATAATGTAAGCTTTATTTATTTTAATTCAAGAGCTCTCTCGATATGCTGCGAGAATCATTGAAAAATATTATACATTTTCGATGTAGAATTTTGACAGATGAAAGGTGTTGCTCCGATAATAACGAGATTAATTATTGTGATCTTATGCAGTAATTGTGTTATTTTATAATTTTATTGACATCGAAAGGTTATCAAAGGTTGGTCGTCTACCCTTTTATTGATAAATACACTTCGATTCATTTGTGTTTATCAATATTACAGCAAATATTTTCGTAATTTTTTGGTCACACTTTAAAATTGCTCAAATAATTATATTTACCTGCGTAAAATATCACCACAGATGACAATGCATTAGTATTATCGTAATAAGTCATTATTTGTTGAAAAGTAAACATTTCGTAGTATATGAACGTTAAAATAATAATGCCTAAAATATGCGTGATATTTAGCAGATTGTATGATTTTTCGGTACGTTTGTTCGGTTTTCCACAGATTGTTCCATTTTATCACTCCAGATTAAATTATTAGAGTTATTGACATGATTTAAATGTTTTGTAGTTTTCTTCTCATTTAATATTTTATACCTAAACAAATAAATTTAAAAACTTTTCATCCAAAATTATGTAGATGTATTCATTCATACATTGTCTCATACTTTTCTGTTATTGTGAAGTGTTCGATTCACTTGATCGTGCCATGTCTTCCCCGGCTTCTTCAACCGTTTTCACTTTGGTGTCATATTTTCTTGCATTCCTTTATTTGTTTATCCGCTCTATACACCCAAACTATCTAAACGTCTCTTACTTAATCTTATTCATTACGATTTATATCAGCCTTGCATTTTTTCCACTTTTGTAATACAGTCGTAGATATATGGTTTTACTACATATAAATGTCTCAGGAAACCTCTTTCTGTGGCAATTTTTCAGTATTTATGAACAATTTTGTTGGTAACATAATCGTCAAATGTGGGTCCGTCTATGGGAGATTGTAGCTCTGATTCAATGTATTCGATTTATTTTGAATGTAGTGTCATTTTCGAAATTGGAACACAACATATCAAGAATTCAGACAAGCGATAAAGTACCTACCTGTAATATAATATTTTTTTAACAGAAATTAATTTTAATTCTATTTTTGAAATGTATACTTATTTTGTTATTTCTTAGTGTTAATTTTGACACAAGTCAGTTTTTCAAGGGTCTTGTATTTTTTCCATTTTCAAGACAGCATTGTTTGCTAACTAGTTTTACTAACATAATATCCTGTGATTTGTATATTATAATGTGCATAATATACCTAGTATCTGTAACCCAATTGTTTTTGTTTTGTTTTCCTTTTCTGTTACTTTAATCAATATTGTTGACGTTTTAATATATTTTATTTACTGTTAAATAAACACTGATTGCTATCTTACACAATATTTAATTTTTGTCTAAGTTTTCATATTGTATCTAGTGGTATCAGTGCTTTATTTGCACTATTTGAAATGATGCATACTCTCAGTAGCGCCCTGGTGAAGACCGCCAATTGAGATATGAAAGGTTGCTTGAATTGGCTTCAGCGGTTTTTGGTGACCAGATCTAAATATTCGGGTACTTTCTTTCCTTCCTCTTTCCTATCTCCTCCTTCCAACTACCTTCAACCTAACAATATACTCCAATTGGAGATACTGTATTCTTACATGACTCTGAACAGTTAGAACTCTTGTGTGGTATACAAAAATTGTATATCTTTATATACATATATATAAAAATCTCGCGTCGTGATGTTTGTTCGAGATAAACTCCGAAACTATTTAAACGATTTTGATGAAATTTGGCTTACGTGTGTAATTTGGTCCAACTTAAAAGATAGGATAGTTTTTTTCTCGATTATTGACCTCAATATTTATTATTGAGAATTTAATGTTCATTAAATGTTTGTTATATGACAACGCTTTGTAATTATTTGTAAGTTCCATAAGTTTCTAACAGATGGTTTATCCACACAATACATGGTTATCTAGGTTGGGTAACCATACAGTAGATGGAGTTGTGTTTCGATTTCACGTCACAGCAATGCGTGGCGGGGCCAGCTAGTATATATATATTTTTTTTAAGTGAAACTTCTTTAGCACCGTTGTTCACCTCGAAACTTGAAAACACGAAAAAGCGACACTAAAAAGAAACAAACACATACATGTATACGAGTTAGCCTACGAGAGAATGAGATAGACTAATCGGTCTACTTTAGTTTTCTAAAGGTTTCACTTCTACCGCTTGTGAACTGCACACACATTTTTTACATTAACAGGAAAAAATTTTCCTCATGGCATATATCATATGAAGATGCTGTGTGAGGGGTCTTTTTGAGGAGAGGAAGGAGTGAACATGGGTCTCGAAGAGACCTTGAAGGATCTTGAAGCGAGGAAGCACAGAGGCCGGCAAATCATTCCACAACCGAGCTGTTGAACTTAAGAACGAGTCGTAAAAGTGACCCGTCTTCTTGTAACAAATTAAATGTCAACCGTGTACATTTGGTTGGGCGCACATTTTGCGTATTTCCCGCCTTGGCACCGGTGCCGAAGGGATCAATGACTAGTTCCTCGGAGCGTCTTCCATAATTATTCCAGTAATACCTGTAGAACAAGGACAGCATACCTACCTGATGGCTATGCTCTTAAGATAGAAGAGTCTATCAAACGGACCGTCTGTTTCTACACAGAGTTAGGGGGTTCTTTCAGGTATTTTGGGGCTCCAGATCAGTTTATAGTTTTTGACGTGATAATGTCTTATAAATCGATGAACGCCGGCTGCATTCACGAAAAAGCATGACTCATTGTCACATTGTCACGTTCCGCCTGCAACCGAGGGCGCGGAACAAGCGTTCGGCGAGAGCACGGAACAAGCGATAGAGAGGCACGATCGGCCTAAGCGTTCGGCTCGTGACGTTATCACGTAAGATTATCGTCCATAAACCGACTTTACAGACAACCAAATTTTTTTGTATAAATTGTGATTTAGCATTGTGAATATCAATTTTTCTAATGTTTGCCTATTTTTTAATGTTTATTGATTCATTTGTATCTGTAATGTTTATTTATAAATAAGGCAGTGGGCACAGTTATGTAATTTCAAGACGGTTTGTCGAATCAATTAGCATTTTTTGCAGCATTTATGGCCACGCCATGACGTCACAGTCTACATAATAGGTATCTGGGAATGCTAATGACATTCCGTTATGGCTCATCCTGAATCTGTGTCATCTTTATTAACAGGCCGAAGTGGCTACTGTTGTCATTAATTGGTTTATTAATGCTGCAGCAGGTGTGGAGACTGTTTTGCAATATTTCTAATCTAGTATTGCCATAATGCTCAGAAAAAATTGGGTGTGTTTACATAAACATGCTTTTTATTTATTCTTTTTTACTAGTGAGTACTCGGCATGCGTTGCGATGCCACTCAAAGAAATTGTTTCTTCCTGTATGTCCTTTTCCGCCCCCATTCCCCTCCCCCGTCCCCTTCTCCTCCACCTTTCCCGCCTTCCCACCTCCCTCATCCCCTCTCCTGAACTTCCGCTCCTTCTTTCCTCTCCCCCCTCTCGGATTCCCCTCCCCATCCTTCCTTCCCTCTCTGCCGCTAAACTATATGAAATTCACTCATTTTTTTCAAATAACTCGCATGTCACCTATTGCAAAATTTTTGTACAAATCTCATAACGCCAGAGCTCACCAGTTTATATAGAAACCTTTGTGCAATTAGCAAATCACCAAAATTTCATAGCAATCGGATGAATAGTATAAGAAATAATTTCACAATGCCAGAGCTCACTATTATATATATAAAATGAATTGTTTGCGCCCGTGTATATTCAATATTAATATGAATAAATAGTTTTGTTAAAGGTTAACAAATCCAATATTGTATCGGTGGCTCAATCCAACATTTGTTAGCCTTCATTGAAAGATTTAAGTTTGTTTATGGATGAAACTATTTATTCGTATTCATATTGAATATATACTTAAATACAAAAAGTTTTTTAACCCAAAATAATTAAATTGGCGCCACCTGTCAATGTGTGGATTATAACGTAGGTTCCATTTAACCTTTTTAGAGGCTTTTACATGAGTAATTATTAAAATTATACAAGAAATATTAAAAAGAGTTTAAAAAACAAATGAACTACCTCAGTAACAGTATTTCTATTCTAAATTGAAGATGTTTACTGATTCGGCCTAATTATTTCCCTCCATTAGTATTCTGGGCAATGAGGAACATATATTTATGATAGTTAGTCCCAAAATTTATGCATTTCAGTAAATAAATCTCGACTTCTAGTAATACATGGTGGAATCTGAAATCTTATCTATGCAAGCAATAATTCTGGATGTCGAATGCTTCATTTAGAATTTTATGTAGAAACTAGCTGGGTAACCCGGTTTCGCTCAGGACAACATTCGAGAGTGTTCTGGAATGTTCCACAATTTATTTTATTTATTTATAGCGGACCCGACAGACGTTGTCCTGTACACAACTGTCGGGACAAACTAAAATTAAAATAGAATAATATTGAATATTCGATACTGCGATGGTAGCGCAGTCTGCCGGATCCAATGTAAAACATTCCAAAATCAACAACTCCTTAGAAATAAAAAATTAATTAAAAGAACATTTTCCAGTGGACCAAATTGTGAATCTAAACAATTCTCGAATCCCCTTGAACCCACACAAAAAATTTCATCAAAATCGGTCCAGCCGTTTAGGAGGAGTTCAGTGACATACACACGGATGGAAGAAATATATATATTAAGATACCAAATCAATGAAAATGTTTCTGTCCGACAATTTAAGCATTTTTATATCATAAGAGTTTTCATTTTTATATCCATCCAATAGCTTGCATAACCTTTTAACTGCAATATAAAAATACTTATAGGTGAAGTGTCAACATTACAAAGATAAGAAAGGTAAATAGGTGGCGCTATTGGCACGTGGGAACTTTGACTTATCAGGTTTTTTGAGGTGATTTTATCACCGAAATGCCGCTAAAGATAATGTTATCAATTTATTATTATTATTAAAAGGTGTGATATTGCGCAGGTGTATTTTCAGTTGGGTTCAGTTTACGCTAATAATATTAGTTGTGTATACAGGATAGGCGGCATTTAATAATTTGTTTTCTTTTTTTTATTTATTATCTTTATCTCTCCACACACTTTCTTCCGTTTTAATTATCTTTATCTCTCCGCACACTTTTTTATTTATTATCTTTATCTCTCTACTCACTTTCTTGCTTTTTATTAATTGTCTTTATCTCTCCACACACTTTCTTCCTTTTTAATTATCTTTATCTCTACACACACTTTTTAAATTTATTTTTATTTATTATCTTTATCTCTCAATGCACTTTCTTCCGTTTTAATTATTATTATCTCTCCGCACACTTTTTTATTTATTATCTTTATCTCTCTACTCACTTTCTTGCTTTTTATTTATTGTCTTTATCTCTCCACATACTTTCTTCCTTTTTAATTATCTTTATCTCTCCACAAACTTTTTTAATTTATTTTTATTTATTATTTTTATCTCTCAACACACTTTCTTGCTTTTTATTTATTGTCTTTACCTCTCACACTATCACCCTCTCTTTCTTTTTTGTTTAATACCTTTATCTCTCCATACACTTTTTTAATTTTTATTTATTATCTTTATCTCTTCACAAACTTTCTTTCTTTTTACTTATTATCTTAATCTCTCCACATACTTTCGTCCTTTTTATTTATTATCTTTATCTCTCCACATCTTTTATTTTTTATCTTTATCTCTATCCCTTTTATTTATTTTCTTTATCTCTCCGCACACTTTCTTCCTTTTTATGTATTATCTTTATCTCTCCACACACTTTCTTTCTTTTTATTTATTATCTTTATCTCTCCACACACTTTCTAGCTTTTTATTATTCATATATTCAGTAGTTAATATGAACTGTTCTCATTCCAGGCAAAATTACTAAGATATTGTATGGACATAAGTAATAGGTTCTTTAAATACATACAATATATATTTTTTCTTTTTTAACTTGAACACTACACAAGAGTCCCGATTGCTCCCGTCTGGAGCCAGTGAGACTAAGACATCCCCAATTGGGGTACATTGTGAGGCTGAAGGTAGCGGGGAGGGGAAGGAGATGGAAAAGACGGAAGTGGGTAAGTACCTGGCTATTTAGATCTGATCACCAAACACGACTAAAGCCATTTCAAGCAACGTTTCAATTCTGAACGGTGGTCTTACACCAGGGCGATACGGAGAGTATCCTCCACCTGGAACGTGCCGCAAATATGCTATAAATTATTTTAAATGAATAAATTGTGTAATAACACAAAAAAAATAAAATTTATTTGCGCACGCTGTGATTTGAACCCGCAACCTTCAGGTTGCTAGTCGATGGCCTTATCCCTCTACCACGGAGGCCGTATAGATATACGGCCAGGGATAAGATTTATCAGGGATAAGATATACAGGGATAAGATATACAGGGATAAGATTTAATTAATTTGACGGCCTCCGTGGTCCCGAGGCAAGACTCTCGACTCACAATCCGAAGGTCGCGGGTTCGAACCCGGCGTGCGCAAATAAATTTTATTTGATTAATTTGTGTTATTTCACAATTTATTCCTTTAAAATAATATATAGTATATTTGCAGCACGTTCCAGAGTGGAAGATACTATATAACAGTATCGCCCTGGTGTAAGACCACCATTCAGAATTGAAACGTTGCTTGAAATGGCTTTAGCCGTGTTTAGTGACCAGATCTGAATAGCCAGGTACTTCCCCACCTTCCTCTTCCCTATCTCCTTCCCCTCCCCACTACCTTCAGCCTCACAACATACCCCGATTGGGGATGCCATAGTCTCACTGGCTCCAGACGGGAGCAGTTGGGACTCTTGTGCGGTATTAACTGTAAAAAAAAAAAAAAATCATAATGTACTATGTTTGTCTAAGTAAATAACTAAATAAAAATTATAAACATTTGACCGAGTTATAACTGATAACAAATAAAACTTATTGATAGAAGCAAAATAGTCTCTCGTAAGTGGAGCAGATTCTAATTTACAGCGGACAGTTCAACACTAGTTCAAGTTACCCATTTCTTAATGATTGGCGATTTAGATCGACGACCTCTGTGATACAGTGGAACAACACTCCTTGGCTCTTGTCCCCTACGTATGCGCGGTGAAAAAATAACACAGGTAAACAATGAAATGATTTGAAATGGCTTTAGCTATATTTAGTGACCAGATCTGTACAGCCAGATTTTCATTTCTTTTTTTACCTTTCCCCTTCTCTCACTACTTTCAACCTTAAAACATTCTCCAAATGGGGATGCTTTAGTTCCATTGGCTCCAGACAGAATTTTTGTTCGATGACACAGCCTCACAACTCTCACAACATACCACAATTGGCATTGCTATAGTCACACTTGCTTCAGACGGTTGGGACTCTTGTGCGGTAACGTAAAATAGTGTATATTTAGGCATCTGCACTAAATTAAAGTAATTGTTTATGCATTATAAAAAAAAAAAACTTTTACATTCTTGAGACGAAAATAAAAAAAATAGCATTATCGGAAACATGAAATTTTCTGATCAATTCTTATTATTTATTTATTTACTAGCTGGTACCCGGCATGCGTTGCAATGCCATTCAAAGAAATAAATTGATTCTTCCTGCATGTCCTCTCCCATGCGTCCCCGTTCACCTCCCGGGTTCCCCATCCACCTTCTCCGCCTTCCTCCTCCCTCGTCACCCCTCCTGTGAACCCCACCTCCCCCGTTCCCCTCCCCCTCCTGCTTTTCCTCCCTGCCGCTAAAGTATATGAAACACGCACATTTTTATTTATACTTATTTCATAACGCCAGTACTTACCATTAAATATAGCCAATAACCTTGCGAAGCCAATGACATGCGCACAACAAATCACCAAAGTTTCGTCGCAATCCGATGAATGGTGTGGCCGCGCATAAAATATGAACAAACAAACAAATATTGATTTTTATGTATAAGATTACTAGCTGGGGTACCCGGCTTCTCTCAGGGAGTTGGTATGAGATTGAACTGACTTTCGAACCCATGATCCTTCTTTACATACCCCTACCAATGGGTAGCCCCACCATAGAAAAAGGCTTTGAATGTTCCACAATGATCTGGGATGTTCCAAGATATTCTTGAACGTTCCAGACTATTCCAAAATGTTCCGGGATGTTCTGGAATGTTGTGGAATGCTCTCAAATATTCTCGAATGTTCTGGACTGTTTTAGAAATTTCTAAAGGGCGAAACTTCCTGCCCTTATATCTTCAAAAGCACGGTTCAGGTAAAAACGGGAATCTTCTTCATGGATACCACACCATATAACTCCCATGATCGTACCGGGCTTTTACATTTATGAATAGTAAAAATTATACAGTATTTATTATTCATGACTGAACTGCTTCAGTAACAACATTTTGTATTTGTTTAGTGACAAATTGAAGATTTCCACTGACTTGGTATAATTATTTCCCTCCATTAGTTTTCTGGGCAAAGAGGAACACTTATAGTAGCCAGTCCCAGAATTTATGCACTGAAATAAATCCCGACTTTTAGTATTACATAGTGAAAACCGAAAGTTTATCAATGCAAGCAATTCTAGATTATCAACTATATAATTTAAATTTTTATATAGAAATACCAAGTCAGTGAAAATCCTTTTGTCTGACAATGTATGCATTTTTATATCATTTAAAAGATTGCTGGAATACCCATTTTAAAACTTAGAAAACGTAAAAAAAATATTTTGTATTCTTTCAATGGCTTGCACACGGTTATTATAACGTGGGTTCCAGGTGGGAGAATTGTACTCAAGTTTACTTTAATTCTAACGAAGGAAAAATATAATAGTTTAATACACTTAACCACTCAGGCCTGGGGCCTATTTTTTTCGGAAGGCAATAAAATCCAAATAAATGGAATATTTTTTCAAGCATCTGAAAACAATTCGAAATAAACATAAAAATGGCTCACCTTACGTTTTTTCTAACGTAATATAACGTAAAAAACCATATACATATTTAATTAGACAAATGCGTTATAAACGTTATTGTCATCTCACTTTTTTGCCATTCCATGTAAAAATAATTAATAAAAAATTCTTAGTTTCCTATTTTTTTTTTCAAATTGCGTTCCGAAACTTTGGTTTCATAAAGATGTCCATTTTAATTATTTTGTGGTTAACTTTCAGATTTTAATATAAAGCGTGGTGTTTTCCCTTTCTAACACCGTTTATACCATATTTCTCACTACGATAGTAGGGTTTCTGTGCCTTAGCCTAATTAGCCTAATTAATATTGTTGAAATTTCTGGTTAGCCTATTTATAAATCCCAACATTTTGTTAACTTGAAATGAGAAGTTTTGATTGTGGCTGTGACAGTATTTGGGTCGCATGACATAAAATCAATTTGACCACTCGTTGCGCGATAAGTTACGAATGGAAGTTAATTAATTAATTATTGTGTTTATTGTAACTCGAGATCCAATCATTGCATAAACTGCATCGCACGCAAGTATCTACACTTGGTCGGAATTACCACATCTCAGGGACAACATGACATTATAAACCTTACTAATAAAAAAAACACTTCCCAACCGTTAAACGGTGTTTTAGTTATACATTGAATAAAGACTACAAGCCCAGATTCGATTTGATACTATTTAAAAATTCATTAATTCGTTTTTTAAATCCGGCAACGTCGCATTTTGCATCTAGCAACCATCCTACGCATGCGCATTTGTGATTATTTTTTTACTACCGAGTACACGGGACAGATATTTACATGTTTTGTAATATCTACATAAATCGTGTTTTTGTTCATGAAATGTCAATTAACTATTATATTTGTGTAATTCAATATACTTTCCACTCATTTCGGTTAACTTTCGTCAGTTTTAGTCAAATAATTATACGATAGTGGCATGTTGTAAACTTTACATTTATTTTATGTCAAAGTGTACCAATGATATTCTATGCCACTTTTTGATGAAATTTTGCACACTTGGCATTCAAACTGAGAGGAAAATTGCTGTCTTCATCTGATTTCGAAAAACTCTGAGTAAACCCCGGGGACTTTAGCCAGAGACAATAAAAAATAAAATAAAAAGAATGCTGTTGGGTTCGGGCTGTTCGGAGTATGTTTTGTCTGCGTCTGTGTTTTACCAACGCCACCTGTTAACCCCTCAGGCCTCCTGTCTATTTTGTCGGAAGGTAAACATATTTCTGTTTTGCAATAAAATCCAAATAAATGGAATATATCTGAACGCATCCGAAAACTGTTTTTAAAAGTTACGAAATATGCTTTCAAATTTTCTAATTCGAAATTAACATATAATTTTAAAACGCACGTCTTTTATTAGGCAAATATGTTGTATAAATGTTATTAAGTTGTTCCATGTAAAATTAATGAATAAAAAATTCCCAAAGTTTCATTTTTTTTTCAAATTGCGGTCGGAAACTTGGTTTCATAATATGGTCAACTTATAGATTTGAATGTAAAGCGTCTTTTTCTAACACCGTTTAGAACATATTTATATCCATGATAGTAAGGGAGACAAGAATTTCTGTGAGATCTGTATGAGTTGTTCCGAAAAGCGAACAAATTGGCCTGTGGGGTTAAAGTCGTGAATTCGCTGAACAATATTATGTTTGTTTGGGCACGGAATGCGGCATCGAGAGATTGATAAATTCGATGTGCAGTTGTTGCAAATTGCACCGACATTCCTCTCGCAGTAATTAGAACCTAATTGATAACTTCATACACCGCGAGACGAACGTGTAACGCCCCCCCTCCCCACCCCCCCGTAACTTACGTCAAAAGTATTACGTAGTACAAGGCTAGCTTTACACTCATAAGTAACTTACGTAAGTTTTTGACAAGTTACCCACAGGAGCTGAGGTTGGTCATGGGACCAGCTGCATGGCAGGCCGAATCGGGAGAGAGTGGTTGAGGGAGTCCCTTTGATTTCTCCGGTCGTACTCTCTCGGAACATCGCCTTGCACCGCAGTGGGAGGGATGGATTCATACGTCCGTCACTCCTGGACACACTGATCCCCAGCTTCCTACCCACCCCTAATACCCCTTTCCTTCCCAGAACTTCCTCTCTTTCCTTTCCTATAAAGACCCTCCACATAGCATCCCCAAAGATGACTCAGACCCTGAGGAGAATTTTCCTCAGGGCCTCCTGTGTGGAGCTAATGTAAAAAAAGGAGCCGTTTACATATGCATTCTACTTACGGTAATTAATGCTCACGGAAGTTCAACTTATGTAAGTTTTCATAGCGACCGCTTACATCTGTAAATTTACTATCGGTAAGATGGCTTCCTTTCATTCCTGTCAACAACAGCTGCTGCTTTCAAATTTACGTGATTTTGTCAATAAAAACGAAAATGTCCAAATAAAGTGATGAAACAGATTTTGGCTTGAAATAAACAATTCTCTACGCGCTTTTATGCCGTTAAAGGCGGAAGTTAATCGAGTTCCTTAATTTTATCCGAATGACAGCTACCCGACAGCAACCGACTTCGAATGCAAATACAAAATTTATCACAAATTTATCACAAATTTTATCACAAAATACATGTCTGACTTTTTCATCAGCAATTGGTTCCTTAGAAGAGGCAATCTGCCTAGCTAGGAACTATGTTGACCTACAAGACATAATAACACTTGTACACATTTTTAATATTTACAGTTATCTTGAAATATATTATTATGTTATTATGTTATTTTGCTATTTAATTGTATATAATGTAATATAATAAATAAATAAATAAATAAAATTATTAAAAAAAAAAAAAAAAAATTACGTAATGTTATAAATATTGAGATTAGAAACGATTGTACCGATAATTAAATAGAATGTTCCGACACCAACTTTATTTTGTGTATGCTCGGAATGAACCATCTACGAGTCTGAAGAGATGTACACTTTTCTTTAGACTAATTCGTGGATGGTTTGAAAACTCGGCTATCATGGAGAGATGGTTGTCACCGTCACCGACAGGTTAGACTGTTTTATCTCCCGGCCTACAGGACTAACTTCCCAATGGTCATGCCTGTGGGAAAAGCAGTCTTGCTGTTCAACAGAATTGTATCTTTACCATCAATACACACATATTTACCACCAATGAAGCTGCCTTTAAAAAGCTAACTCTGTTACTTCTAGTATTGTTGATAGGTATACCAATTTTGTAATGTTTTTAAAACAGTAAACTGAATTGATTTGACTTATATAACTTGCTATAAATTCCAGTAACGTAATGTCTTTAAAACAGTACAGTGCGTTGATTTGACTTATATAACTTGCTATAAATTACAGCAAGTGACTTACAACGTACTAAAATTACCAATTTTGTAATGTTTTTAAAACAGTAAACGGAATTCATTTGACTTACGTAACTTGTTATAATTTACTATTAATTATTTAAATTATATCAAGTAAGTGACTTACAATGGACTAAAATTTCCAATCTGTAATGTTTTTAAAACAGTAAACTGAATTGATTTGACTTATATAATTTGCTATAAATTACAGTAATTGACTTACAAGTACTAAAACTACCAATTTTGTAATCTTCTTAAAACAGTAAACTGAATTGATTTGACTTATGTAACTTGCTATAAATTACAATAAGTTACTTACAATGTACTAAAATTACCAATTTTGTAATGTTTTTAAAACAATAAGCTAAATTGAATTGATTTCTGTAACTTAAGATTTCAGAGAAATGCATATATATCCGCGTGTGTGTGCGATTGCCACCAAAAGTTGATAGAATGCACTGTCATCGACAACGAGTCTATCTGCTTTGTTTCAGCTCGGTCGGATGCCGGGAAGTGGATTAATTTTCGTTTCCAAGATTCCAATTCGTTCATGCATTAATTCGATGAAGTAAACAAAAGTGAAATTCAAATAGACTAAATAAAAAATAGACGTTTTAAAAATGTATTTATTTAGGTTAGCAGAGCTGCGTTTTTGATTTTGTTGCGGTTTATAGCTTAAGTTTTCAATTTAATCGGAGTTTTTTAATCGTGAATTTACCGCTCGTAAGTTATGCACAAGCACATTGCCGTTAAATCTATTTGCGCTGCATTTTATTAGAGCAGTATTTGAAGAGTTTAGATTATGGTTATCGTGAAATTTTCAATTACAAATAGTCACGAAGTTCGTTCACACTTTTAAACCGCTCAGGCCTCGAGCCTATTTTGTCGGAAGGTCAAAATATTTCCACTTTGCAATAATCCAAATAAATGGAGTATTTGAACGCATCTGAAAACTAAAAAATTCGAAATAAACAAATAATTTTTGAAGAATAAAAATTTTCAATGCGAATTAAAAAAAAGTTTTGCCTTACGTTTTTTCTAACTAAAATTACTGATTAAAAAAAATAAAAACACACATTTTATTAGGCAAATCTTATATATAAAAATCAATTGTTTGTTTGTTTGTTTAATTGTACGTATTTTATACGCTGCCATACCGTTCATACGATTGCGATGAAGCTTAGGTGATTTGTTGAGCGTACGCCCGCGAAGGTTATAGGCCATATATAATGGTAAGCTCTGGCGTTATGAAATTTGTATTAAGGCGGCACTATTCGGCTGAAAAAGAAGAAGATGGAGAGATGTGTAATTACGAATGTTGAACAGAGCGCGCTAATATTTTAAGTGATGAAATCGCAGCGAAAATGACGAAAAAGCTTAATAAAACATGACTCGTTTAAAATAGAGCAAAAATCTCGTGGAACGTATCTTAAGTATCATTTAAAGAAACATTGTGAATTTTTTTACAAATATAACTTGTAAAATAATAGAAATAGACTTGTTTTAAATAATTTTCGGAGCATACTTTGCGATTTTTTTCTATCGAGGGAATTTCATATAATTTGCATTTCGGCGTGGAACGTATCTAGATATTATCTTAAAAAATAACATATTTTTTTAAGAGCTTAAAAACTTTAAATGTTTAAGGGAGATATGTAAGAAATCGGTCGAAATTCGAATAGTGGACCCTTAGGACGGGTTGTTTCAAAAAATTTGATGAATTCATCAAATATTTGTAGTTAATTTTCACGTTTTGTGTAAGTTCTATTTAAGTTCTGTGATAATTTCAGTATTGTGAAGCAACTGTCCTATAACTATATAAAAACAGAACTTGAAAAGAACTTACACAGAACGTGAAAATCAACATCAAATATTTGATGAATCCATCAAATTTTTTGAAACAACCCATCCTTAATGAAAATGAGTGTATTTTATATACATATTTTAGCAGCAGGGAGGGAAAGCATGAGGGGAAGGGTAATGAAAGAGGTGAGATTAGCGGGAGGGATGACGAGGGCTGGGAAGGCGGAAGGGGAACGCGGGGGAAAGGGGACGCGGGAGGGGACGCACGGGAAAGGAAATGCGGGGAGAAACAATTTATTTCTTTGCGTTGCAACGCATGCTCGGTACCAGCTGGTGTATTTATTATAAACGTTATAGTCAACTCTTTTTTTTGTCGTTTAGGTATGTTCTAAAATGGTAAATATACGTCCTATTTAATTATTTTCCTTTAAAATATGTTCATTTAAAATACTGTACACAAGATTCAACCTCAAAATTAGAAATTTGTAAATAGATAATGAGAAATCTTTGCAAACTTTGACACCTCTTGTCTCGGAACAAGGTAAAGTGAAGTTAGAATGAATCCTATCCATAATAGGTTACGAAATGTTGTTTTAGCTGGTTCCATGACAGTTGATCCACCGACAGTTGGCCTCCCGGCACACTTAAATATAATATGCAGTCGGTTTAGGGAAAATACGGTGTACCTAATTACACAAAATGGGATGTGCGGAGAGGATGTAACAAAGGGATGTGAGTTTCAAATCACAACGGTGCTAAAAAAGTTTTCACTTCAAAAATAAAGTCCAGATATTATTTATGCGTTCCCGAATTTGCAATCCATCAATTTTCCGATAATTGAGTGACGTTTCAGAATATCTGCGGCGGATGGCACCTTGCCATTTTATTATTTTTTTCTTTGGAAAGTAAATAAAAGCATTCTCACAAATTCTAATTTATACATTTTATTGATTTATACACTGCATTGATATTTGTATAAAAGCGTATTTATGTTAGAAATCTCGTGTTGTGTAATGTATTTATTTATTTATTTATTTATTTCTATACATTACAGTATTTACCTATAGATCAGTTTCGAAAACATTTTTACATAATATATTTTATAATTTTATTATGTTGGGTGTAAGGTAGGTATCCACTTATATTCCGAATTTTGCCAACAACAAACACAAAGACAAACCGAAAGTTTAATACAGTTAAAAAGGACGTTTGTCCATACAAACGTTTTCCCCAATTTCCTCACTAGATTTTGCAATTACTGCAAATATTTTTTAAGCCGCCGCTACCCGAATTTCTTGCATATCTCCCTTGAACATTTGATGTTTTTAAGTTTTTAATTAAAAATATATATGTTATTTTTGAAGATAATGTCTATACATTCCCCACACCGAAACGTAAATTATACGAAATTCCCTCGATAGAAAAAAATCGGTAAGTATGCTCCGAAAATTATTAAAAACACGTCGGTTTCTATTATTTTACAAGTTATAGTTGTGAAAAAATTCACAATGCTTCTTTAAATGATACTTAAGATGCCTTCCACGAGATGTTTGCTCCATTTTAAACGAGTCATGTTTTATTAAACATTTTCACATTTTTCGCTTCAATTTTATCATTTAAAATGTTAGCGCGCTCTGTCCAACATTCTTAATTACATATCTCTCCACCTTCTTCTTTTTTAACGGGGAAGCGGCGCCTTAAGCCGCCGCTACCCGAGTTTCTGCCGATTTCTTGCATATCTCCCTTGAACATTTGAAGTTTTTAAGCTCTTAAAAAAAATAAATGTTATTTTTGACGATTTATCTATACATTCCCCACACCGAAACGCAAATTATATGAAATTTCCTCGATAGAAAAAAAAATCGCAAAGTATGCTCCGAAATTTTTTATTTTCACGTCTGTCTCTATAATTTAACAAGTTATATGTATGCAAAAAAATCACAGTGTTTCTTTGAATGTTGTTTTAGACAACCCCCACGAGATTTTTGCTCTATTCTAAATGAGTCGTGTTTTATTAAACATTTTCACAATTTTCGCTTCCATTTTATCGTTTTAAATTTTAGCGCGCTCTCTCCAACATTCGTAATTACAAATATCTCCATCTTCTTCTTTTCGAGCGAGAATACGGCGCCTTAATCTAATACAGATATCGACTACTAGCGTGTCGGTATGTTTTGCTTTTTTTGATAAGTTACTTCTTATAGGAGTAAGGACCCTCCAAAAATCGTTAAAATTGCCTGGTTTGAACGCCATTAACAGACGTTCAGTATACAAACTAGAAAATGTATTTAAAAAAAAGCAAAACGTACAAACATAGAGTATTTTCTTCTAATGCAGTTAGTAAAAAGATCTTAAAAATCGGTTCAGTTTGTGGAGAAAAATGGGGAATGCGAAACTTCGATTTTGATGATTTTATTTAGGTATTATCAGTTTAAAGTGCAGTTGTCCCTTTCGCTCAGTATTCGGGGGAGTAAGAGCGTCAGTGACAGCAACATTTTGGTAAAACACCTATTGTTCAAAATTCTCGGCGACCGGGTTTCCTCTAAGAATGGATCTATATCTATAAACTAGCTGCAGTCCCCTGCGTTGCCCGGGTTTCGTGCAGTTTTTCGCAATCAGATGTAGACAGTAATTTTCTTTTTATTTTGAACGTCAAGTGTGCAAAATTTCATCAAGGAGTACCAAAATTGGTGACCCGTCATTTGATCCCCCGAAACGGCATTTATTATAAAATTATATTTTTTTGTGCATTATTTACCAATTTCAAATCTAAAATCGACTTCAAACTTTGTCATTAATATTTTCTTTATCCAAAAAAAAAATAGATTTAAAAGAGTCCCGAGATTTCAAAGAGAATTCGCGCCAATTATTTGACACGTCTATTTTAGTTTGAAGTTTCGGCGCCAGGTGTGTTCTATTTCGTTTTTTTAATAATGTTTTCTTTATTTAAACGGTGTTTAAATGCGAGAAAATTAAGCCTGTCGCCTCTCGCGACGAAATAAATCAAGTTCTTACTTTATGTGTCACCCATACATCACCTAACTACGAAAGGGGATTTGCGAAGTGTTTTTAAAATGAGTAACAGACTTATTAATGTGATGGTAGGTACATGTTTAATTTTTTTTTCTTTTATTCCTTTGAGAAGCCGTTAGGTGCCTACATCAGATATTTAATTTTATAAAATATATTTTTTTGTGAGTACTGCTCAATAGTTGCGGTCCCCAATCGGGGTATGTTGTAAGACCGAAGGATGTGGTGAGGAGATGGAGATGGGGAAGAGAAAGGTTGGAAATTCCAGGATATTCAGATCTGGTCGTCAAACATATGGCTATCGCCAATTCATCATTTCGTTTCTAAATGGCGGTCTTTCGCCAGGATGAATCTGAGATTTTTTTAATATGAATACCTCACGAGAGTTCCAACTGCTCCCGTCTGGAGCCAGTAAGACTATGGCATCCCCAATCGGGGTATGTTATGAGGCTGAAGGTAGTGGGGAAGGAAAGGAGTTGCGAAAGAGGAAGGTGGGGAAGAATCGAACTATTCAGATCTGGTCACTAAACCTGGCTAAAGCCATTTCAAGCAAAGTTTTAATTCTGAATAGTGATCTTACACCAGGGCGATACTAAGAGTATCTACCACTCTGGAATGTGATGCAAATATACTATATTTTAAATGAATAATTTGTAAAAAAAAATGTTTGCAATAGGCCTCCACACAGGAGGCCCTGAAAATAATTCCTCTTATGGCCTACATCATCTTTGGGGATGCTGTGTGGAGGGTATTTTTAGGAAAGGAAGGAGAGGAAATTCTGGGAAGAGGGTTTCTGGGGTGGCAGTGCCCATACCCGCCTCCCAAATTACCAAACCAATCAAATAAAATTTATTGCACACGCCGGGATTCGAACCCATGACCTTCGATTGCTATTCGAGAGCCTTACCTCTCTAGCATAGAGGATGTACGCATACATGCACTGTAAACGTCTCAAACACATGCGGTCATTAAACTTTATAAACAAACCATTGTGTTATATTAAAGTTTATCTTTGTAAAGGTGCATTATTTGGATTGATGCCAACTATTTTCAAATAAAAAAATACAAAATTAAACACGAAGACATAAAAAATAAATGCAATAATTCAAGCTACATTTTATGTTCAGATTCGTTACATGCACTGATCGGAAGTCCACGGACCCGAATGGTTTTTAGCTTTGTTTAATGACCAGATCTGAAGAGCAAGGTATTTCCCAATTTTCCTCTTCCTCTTCGTCTCCTTCCCCTCGCCACTCCTTTCGGCCTCACAACATACTCCGATTGGGGATGCAAAAGTTCCACCGGCTCCAGATAGTTGAGAGTGTGGTATTCTTTTTATTCTCATATTGGGCATTTAAATAAAAATAATTTTTTGTACGAAAGATTCAGTATCCACTAGCTGGTACCCGGCATGCGTTGCTATGCCATTTAATAAAGAAATTGTTTCTCCCTGCGTGTCCTTTCCCATTCGTACCGTTCCCCTTCCGCCTCCCCTTCCACTCTCATGTCCCCTTCCCCTCTCGCATTCCCATTCCGCCTCCTACACCTTCCCTCTCCCCGCACCACTCCTCCCCTTCCCCTGTCCCGCGAACCCCCCTCCCGAGTTCCCCTCCCCCTCCCAGGTTCCCCTCCCCCCTTCCGGGTTCCCCTCCCTCCTCCCGCGAACCCCCTACCCGAGTTCCCCTCTCCCCGCCCCCTCCCCGCATTCCATGCATTCATTCCTGGTACATTCAGTTTTCAAACTCGCGTGCCACCTATTGCAATTTATTTTACAAACTTCATAATGCTAGAGCTCATCAGTAGTAAAAAAAAGAATTATCCAATTCGGTGCAGTCATTTGGAAGTTATGCACAAACATTTCGAAGATTCATTTTTATTTACATAGATAGATATTAAGTACGACGCCTAAAATAAAATTTTCTGCAAATATATCAACATAGTTACCAAGACAACGATTTGTTTTGGTTTTCGTCTGACGTTATAATACTAATAATAAGGGACAATAAATGTAAAATAAATATAATATATTAATATTTATAATTTTATAACGCCAGAGCTTACCATTATATACAGCATATATTACTCGCATATAATGTAGCTTTCTATTGGTGAAAGAATTTTAAAAATCGGTTTAGTGGTTTAGGCGTGAAAGCTAGGTATATAAAAACGTTTTAAGGTTATTATAAGAGTAATTGAATATATCGATCGTCCAGTTGATTAGTCAGACATCTCCGAAAAAACAAAATTTGAGTTTAGTATGCTGTTAAAATATGTAAAAGTGTACCCTCTATCTGGTACAATACTAAGATTACTCATAAACACCACCAATTCAATTATAATGCTCAAAAACTTCTAGCGAGTTAAACAAAATGTTGATGTTTTCTGGGTCACTAGTAGGTTATTTTAAAATGTCATACTGATGTACCGGACCGTTATGCCTCATGGTGTTATTTTATATACTGTTTAATGTATAAAACACAGACACCTGTAAATAATACTTGATTTATGGTGAGCATCCGAATATTGTTTTCTTTATTATCTCAAAACTTTGGAGATGTCTGACTAATCAACTGGACAATCTATATGTATTGTTTTAGAAAGTTTATTTTTTAACAGTCGGCCATGCCGTATCTCCATTTTTTGTATTGTCTATAAATATAACAGTCTGTTGTGTGTTGTGTGTTGTGTGTTCCAGTGCGGATATGAGCGAGGAGGGGGGACCGGGGGACCCGCGCACGGCGCTCCTGCAGGAGATGCGTGCGCAGAACTACGACCTCATTCGCTTTGCCAGCTACCGGACCGCCTGCAAGCTGCGCTTCGTGCAGAAGAAGGTCAACCGTGAGTTCCACTCCATACACGTTATTTCTAGCATCATGGGTACAAGGTTACATCCTTTGGAAGATTTGGCTTCCTCTAGGATCCTGATCTAGCGATCAGCAATGGTGGTCCGAGAAGTGCTCCCTTCTGGCCCTGCGAGTTATTGAAATGCAAGTTTTTAAGTTGCCTGCTGTAGCTGATGATGCGGTGCTGATATCTAACATTTTGAAAAATCTACAATCTCTCGTGATGAACAAAGTATGTATGAAAGCACCCTTGAGGTGATTTTTCACAAAAACGGCGCTCTACAAATTATTTTATTATTATTATTATTATGAAGAATGAGTTAATGATGAATGTAAGTAAGTCTAAAGTCATGGTGTTTAAAAGAGAGAGTACGAAAACAGTGTGCAATATAGTTGTGAATGATGAATACTTGGAGCAGGTGGATGAGTTTGTGTATCTGGGTAGTATGTTTATGAGAGATGGGAAGGCTGATGAGATATTGAAAGAAGGGTAAATGCTGGTCTCCAACAACATTCAGTCCTCCATTAATGTCATTGGCGCTAATAAAAAACTGTCAAAAGAAGCAAGGTTAGCAGTCCACAATGGAGTCCTACCCTGGTACCTACCCTGATGTACGGCAGTGAGGCATCGAACTGGCAGAGGAAGGATAAAGTAAACTGAATGCTGTTGAAATGAGATCCCTGAGGCGTTTGTGTAGTAAAACCATGTATGATCGTGTGAGAAATGTGGAGATCCACAAAGAATGTAAGGCTGATGTAATAAGCATAATGAGTAAGATTAAGAAAAGGACCCTCAGATGGTTTGGGCATGTAGAGCGAATGAACGAAGAAACTAGTGTAAGAAAAATACATGATGCAAATGTGAATGGTAGAAGAAGTCGGGGTCGCCCGAGGACGACATGGCACGAACAAATGAATCAGATACTTGAGTCGGGCCATGTCAAAAGTCTGAATAATAGAAGAGTATGTATGAGAAGATGTATAAATGTGAGTGAAGCAAAGAGTGTGTGCCAAGACCGAGTTGTTTGGCAGCCCGTCCTCTCTGCCTACCTTTGCGTTGAAACGGCATGATAGTTAGTTGGTTAGTTAAGTTTTTTAAGAAAGAGCAACACCTGAATGGGATTCAAGAACTGCATACAACGCTACTAACTGATTGGTCGTGATATTTCAAAACACGCAACGACCACTTAAATAATTTTCACCTGCTAATACTTCCACCATTATAAGTGGAAAATGTGGCTTCTGCAAAGATGATGGACTAACTAATAGAGGATCATACCAGCAACGCCCGAGTGGGAACCAATAACTAATACGCTACCAATTGGTCGGTCTTGATATTTCAAAAAATGTAATTTTCACTTAATTTTTTTTTGCCTGCTGCGCTTTTTCCGTGTGTTCTATCTTACTTTTTTTTAAGCAGAGAGAGGGGGGGGGGGGAGCGTTGAATGAAAATATACTTTAGTAATATACTCAGATAAGGCACGAAGCACGATGACGACGGGCGATCAGACGGGCAGTCACAAGTGCACTGATTGAGCAGGCTCGCACGCTTACGAGTGACGTTGACGTGACGTCGAGTGGCCCCCCAAAACAATTAAATATTCATATGCTGCCACCAAAACTAATTGCCAACCGCTTCTCTAGAATATGCCTCCAATCCTACTGGTCCCCTTCTGTTGTCTTATTTCTTCATAAGCCTTCAACCTTGGAAATAGGCCTCCCTCAAATTAGTTCAGATCTTCCAATTCACCGACCACCGCAATTGTAGGTAATCTGGAATGCTTGAATAAGCCATTGGCGCTAGTGTGTTGATGCTGTTGTCAATGCCAGCTGTCATTGATGCGACAATTTTTTTTTCTTTCTTAAGTCTATTAACCTCTAAGACAGTGATTGTTTGAGAGAAGACAGTGTTCAAAAGAGTGTTTTTTTTTTCTGATTTTAAAAAATTGTCGTTTTGCGTCCAATGAGTTTTTTTTTTTCAATTAAAATCACACGTTGCAACTGAGTAGTCCGGTATAGCCTAGCAGGTCACATGATAAGCACTACATCTCGTTTCAGCAGCACGGTAACATACGAAACAGCGCATGTATCACGTCGATCCCACGTATCATTGCGACGGTAGGAATGCGATCAGTGTTGACATGTGATTGAAAAAAATATTTTTTGGTTTTTAACCGCCCTACACAAATGAACGTACGTGATAAGTCCGCAATATTGTCGCCCGAATGCAACAAACCGCATCACGTACGTTCAGGAAAAAAAAATTATACCCGAAACCCACAAAACATGCGCGATACGTTTGTATCAAGTTTGTTCCTGCGCTATCGCGAAGCTAAAGGACATGGGACGGGTATTTTCGTCTCTCCCGAACAAGTAACGCCGCTAGTCAACGGTACTCTCTACGCAAGTGGCGCGGTTTATAAAACCCGATGTTTTTTTTTACCTACTTTTTGAAAAACAACCCGGTAGGGTGGTTAATTGAAAAAAAAAACGCACAGTTAGATTTTAATTTTTTCTATGACTGTAAATGATATGCGTTGTTGTTGGTTTGGTTCCAGTGCACGCAGTGGATATTTGGAATGTGATCGAGGCATTCCGAGAGAATGGGCTGAACACGCTGGAGCCGCAGGCCGAGGTGAGCGTAGCGCGGTTGGAGACGCTGTTGTCGTCGCTCTATCACAGCCTCAACAAGCGTCTGCCCCCGGCCAACCAGGTCCGCGCCGCCCACTGCTGCGCCCTCCTGCTCAACTGGCTGCTGGCCGCGTACTGCCCGCCCACGTGAGTACAGTCTTCTTCTTCATTCTTGTGGCAGGGGCCAGAGGGGAACATCTAAGTCTGCGAGACAGTCTGTAGGGTCTTAGGAATCATCCCCCCCAACCTCATCCATCTCGCAACGATTTTTATTTTTACATTAGCTCCACACAGGAGGCACTAAGGAAAATAATCCCCCTGTGTCATCTTTGGGGATGCTCTGAGGAGGGTGTTTTTAGAAGATCACCTTCCTCTTTACTTTCAGCCTCACAACATATCCCAATTGGGGATGCCATAGTCTCTCTGGCTCTAGGCTGTTGGGGCAGTTGGGGTTCTTGTGCTATATGCATATAATTTTTTTTTAAATATTTACATGCTCTCATTTTCAACAGCTCTTTCTTACACACTCCTATTTAGTGTGTGAAAAAGAGACGCAGCATCATTGTGATAAAGAATGTACAATATGTTTCATTTGTGCCGTTTTCGTGCCTTACGTTGAGGCAGCAATGTGAAACTTGGGAGGTAGCTCTTCCCTCTCTTCCTGAAACTTGGGAGGTAGCTCTTCCTTCTTCCTTCTCTCCTTCCGTCTCATATTAAAACAAAAAGGACAGAATGATGATGCCACAAATGATTTCTCTCTTGAACTAGTATAGTGCCTGAGTATTTACAGAAGCTATGCAATTAATCCCAAGTCAACAAAGTTAATAATTATGTGTTTTTTTCTTGTAGGGAAAATGTGGGAAAAATTCGGGTGTTTTCAATAAAGGTGGCCTTAGCCACAATGTGTGCCGGGAAGCTGATGGATAAATTGAGATGTAAGTACCTTCATTACTTCATTTATGTGGACTCCTTAGATATTGACCATTCGGGTTGTTACTTTAAATATCATTACATAGTAGATTTTACATTAGCTCCACACAGGTGGCCCTGAGGAAAATAATTTCCCTCAGAGCCTGTGGGGGATCTTTTTAAAGTAAGGATGGATAGGAAGTTCTGGTAATCTGTGAGTCAGTTATCCAGGAGTGATGGACGTGTAAATCCATCCCTCCAACTGAGTTGTAAGGGGTCGAGAGAGTGGCTGGAGAGGTCAGAAAGCTTCCCCCAACCACTCTCTCATTCCTACCAACCACGGAGTAGGTGACATAGACAAACCTCACCCCATGAACCTGGGCACTCCTGCTATGTCACCAATCATAGCGAACCACTGGTTCAACACTGGCAAACATTCGGCAGTACTAATACCCACTACTTCTCAAATTAAAAAATTTGGTATGAGACCTTGAATAATCTGATAATGTGTGTTGTGTTGCAGACGTATTCTCGCAAGTGTCAGACGGGTCAGGACAGCTGATCAGACGCCGGCTAGCGGAGTACCTGCGGGAGGCCCTGGCACTCCCTGCCGCCGTCTACGAGAGCCCCTCCTTCCCCTACTCCGAGAACCTCACCGACATGCTCTTCCCCGGGGTAAATACCAATCACTTCTTCATCTCTATATCGACTAAATCCGTCAACTGTGGTTATTAGGCGGCATTAGGTGGTAGTCCATCAGCCAGCTTATCGCCTTCTCATTCATGATTAGATTCCCATCTGATATTGATGCAATTGACTTCAGTGAGGAGAGATTCACATTCTTTTGATTCTTGGTGTAACTGTGTTCTTCTGTGTAGTTGAGAACATTTAATTTGTCCGATTACTCGACATTTTTTGGTGATCATTTTGATTATTTTCCGCCCAAATTGAAAAAATCATATCTCCGAATTTTAATATGGAGACGTACAAACTGATTATAGTTCTATATAGCTAATGAATTCGCCTATCTTTTGTCGGCTATCACGTAGGATTTATAAAAAAAAAATTATAAAATCGTAAACTTTTACTTAATTACTCACAAATAAGGGAAAATTGGCAGCAAAGCAATCCGAGGTATTTCAAATAGTGCCATATTGTGGCAAAAAGCGCTCCGGTGGTTAAATAACAATAATTTTTCAGAGTTTGCAACTCATTTCAACAGATCATAATTTTAATAAGGACACAGGGGTTAAAATTATTTACCGTATCAATAAAAACAAAAAATTAGATAACTTAGAAGCACTTTAAATAAGAAAATCAATAAATAATAAATCCTATAAATTTATCTTTTAGTCCTATTCTACATATATTTCCAATAAACCGCTCTGTTCTTCTGGGAAACCCCTTAATTACCCCTTCCCCTTTGTTAATATTCAATATCATAGGTTAGTTCTAATATTCTCCTGACAAAGGAAGGGTGCTTCCAAAACCGGAGGAGTGTGATTAAAATAAAATTAAAGTGGTCTATAACAAATTTATTTTTTTATTGTAATTGAGTTTGTTTAACGTTTCCAGCATGGTAAAGTGACGGTGAACGACTTCATGGACACGATGATGTCGGATCCTGGACCTCCTTGCTTAGTCTGGCTGCCCTTACTGCACAGACTGGCTTCCGTTGAAAATGGTAATCATTATTTCACTACCAAATCCCATTTCAAAGAATATAAACTTGGGTAAGTTTACCATAAGTATAGCAGCTTGGTTTGTTTTAATCTGCCCGATTTTTTTGCACAGTCCCCTGTCCTGATTTGCCACCTTCCAATTTTGCACACTTTATAACTTTTGAAATGGATTTGGTTTTCTCCTTGATCTCCGTTTGCAGCATTCTGAACAGACTGCTGCCTATGACTCTTACGCTTAATTTATGTGGAACCGTGCCACATCACGTGGGATGCTGTATGGAAAGTCTTTTTAAGTAAATGAGGGAGTGGATGTTCTAGGAAGGAAAAAGGTATGAGGAGTATGGGGTTCAGTGTGTCCAGAAGTGACGTATGAGTCCATCCCTCCCACTGCGGAGCAAGGCGATGGGTCGAGGAAATCTGGTTGAAGAGGTCAAAGGGTCTCTCCCTCAATCGGTCTCCCAATTTGTGCCACACAGTTTTTTTTTCAAACCCCACACAGGAGGACCTATATGGAAAATGGACCAATGAGGAAAATAATTTCCCTCAGGGCCTATGTTATCTTAGTGGATGCTGTGTAGAGGGTCTATTTAGGAAAAGAAAGAGAGGAAGTTCTGGGAAGAAAAAAGGTATGATGGAAGGGTAGGAATTTAAGGATCAGTGTTTCCAGAGGTGACTGACGTTTGAATCCATCCCTCCCACTGTGGTGCAAGGCGATGGCCTGAGAGACGCTGGAGAGGTCAAAAAGACTTTCCAAGTCGGCCTCTCCCGATGCAGCTCGCCACACAGCTTGTGGGAAGGCACATCCGCCACCAAGACCTGATCACATCTCACCCGATGAGCCCAGGCACCCCTTGGAGTGACCAATGGCAGAAGTATTGGTTAACCATTAAATGGTTCCCGGGGCAACTGTATCTATACCCGTTGGTGGGCAAAAGCATCCGAGAGCATCAAGCACGATGGGTCAAGACCTGGACAAACCCCACTCCATGAGCCCAGGCACTCCTGCTAAGTAACTGACCTTATTAAAATAATATTATTGCATAATGATCTCTGTTGTTTGTTTGTTTATTCAGTGGTCCACCCGCTAGCGTGCTCCGTGTGCGGGCGGGAGCGGTTGTCGGGCTTCCGGTACCGCTGCTCACGCTGCAGCCACTACACTCTCTGCCAGGACTGCTTCTGGAGGGGACATACAACCGACGGACACACCAACCAGCATGAGGTCAAGGAGTACACCACTTATGTGAGTCCCATACTTTATATTATCCAACTAGTCTAGTTCTCTACCATCAAATATCAGTTGAATTTTCTTTTGTCCGATTATTCGACTATTTCAAATGAGGTTGTAGTCGCAGATATGCGAGGGCTTTCCGTAAAAAATTTGCTGCGGTACAAGGAACGCTTTTACACGCAATCCGGCAACACTTGAGTATAGCCTGATTCACCCTCGCCAAATCCCCACCACGCTGGATTCTCTGTGACGCTTAGTCTCGGCATGGCAGCCGTTCCCGATGGAGCTTTCACTCGCCGCACCCGCTAGGCGTGAACTACGCTCTGTAATTCGTTTTTTGTGGGCAAAGAACAAAACCGCGGTAGACATTCATTCTCAGCTCGTGAAGTGTGCAGAAAACAGTGTATGAGTGCGGAAAACATGCTTTATTCTCGACTTATTTTAATTCAATAGTTTAATTATTTTACCTATTTTCTAAGTATTTGTTATTAGAAACTAGGAATAAAAGTGTTATACTAAGTAGTTTAATCACTTATTCAAAACAACATTTTTCTTAGAGAATTCAACTTATGGCATGTGATTGTCCAATTTATATAAAACTAAATAAAATCACAAAAAAATATAACATCTTCTAATGTTTTAATCATAACAAACATAAATTATTATGGTTTTTTTTTCTACAATTAATCTTAGTGCTTGTGAAAAATAGTAACACCGAGCGCTAGGTGGGTAAAACTCACCCACCGACGACTTTGACGACGTCAAACTACCTCGCTGAGCGGCGGTTGACTAAATCCACATTTCTTGTCCCTTCCTTATCTCCCTCTGTGCAGCTACACGTCGCCTTAGTTCTTAATTGTCCAAAATCTCGATGATACTAAACAATAATAATCTCACGTAATGTTCTGCATATCCGCAAAATGCAAGGCCCAAGCATAAGTCTGCTTCCCACGAAAAGCCAGCCGCCACTGAATTCAAAGAAACTCTTGTCTAGCATTCTGCGCTCCGAGCTTCCCCCTCCACATACGGGTAGTGTTACCAGTATCAAATAACCCAGCAGGTAGCAACATGAAATTAAACCGCTGCAACTACCTTTAGAAAATTTTACAGGAGGAGAAGGTGTTCTTTCATTATTTCAAAGAAACATTATGATAGGCATTATAGATATTTAAGATAAAGCTATTTCCATAAAGGTAAAGATCTCATTAGTTTAAATAATTCTTAGTTAACCTCTGGTTTGCCGATTGCGCGCCCGGGACGCGCCATAAAAAAAAATAAAATAAAAATTTTGAGATGCGATTTTAAACCTTATGTATAAAGAAAATGTATGAAGGTTAAGGTCAAAATCGCTTGGGGCATTCTTGTTCTTGACATAACGGATATAAAGAACACATCTAGCCTCTCAAATAATCATCTTTGCACATATCTATGACTTTCGAAATGACATTTCTGCCGCGATTTGAGCTGTCAAACTTTGAGCGTCGCATGTCATGAAAAGATCGATAAAACTATCAATTTGTCAAATAAACGCAAGTAATATTGTTTGTAACCATAGTTTATTGTTCAGGGAACGTGTTTCGGTAAATATTATACATGATAGCATAAAATAAATCCACAAAATATTACGTCAAAGTCAAAACATCGCGAAATTTTCGAGTTTCCTCCCTTGGCATTTAAGAGGTTAAGTGATTAACTATCATTTTTTATACTTTATTTTTAATTTAGTTAAGTGGAGATTGAACAAAAACTAAAATGGTCGTTTGGACAATTAAGAACTAAGGCGACATACTGAGGGTCATTAGCCTTCTTTCAAACATGATTCCAAGATCTTTCATGGTGGAAAGACATTTCAAACCTCGTGCGTTTATATAAATATTATATCGTGTTAATTGTTGTTTGCAGAAATCCCCCTCGAAGCAGATCGGCCACTCGTTACGCAAGTCATTCCGCTGTGTTCCTGACAGAGCCAGACCCTCCCTGCCCCGCTTCCCTGACCAGCCCGAGAAGACCCTCAACCTGAGTCACATAGTGTGAGTCTAAATACAATACTATTAGTCATACACATATAATAACCATCATAGGCCAACAAAGTCTAGACAAGGGTGTGGATGTTAAAAATTACACTGAAATCAAAATCATTGGTTTACAAAAATTATTTGTTTACAAAAATTATTGGTTTACAAAAATTGGGTTATGAAAACTTTTATCAAAAAGAATGCATTATTTCACAATCAAAAGATCGCAAGAAGCATTGTTTTTTATCTTTTGTTGGTCTGAATATAAGGGAACATCCCTCCTTATTATAATGTCACAAAAATCAGTGCAGTGACATTATAGTTGGATCTGAAGCGATGGATCATCGACCAGAATAGGACAAAGGGAAGATGATAAGATTTAATTATTAGTAATATGTGATATTCGTTTGTTTGTTTTAGACCACCCTCTCCTGTGGCAATGCACAATGGCTTTCCCGATCCGTACGGGGGCCACGCTCCCCACCCCGGACACACTGGCCACACGGGCTCCTTGGACTCCAGGGCCCCTAGACCCATGCATCACGGTAATTTTTAAATTTTTTTTCTTACATTAGCTCCACCCAGAAGGCCCTGAAGAAAAAAAATTCCCTCTTTTTTTCTTTTTATTTTAAATCATATTTGTCAGTTAATGGTTCATTGAGTTGATTTAATTTTGTATTCAGGAGATATGGGAGGAGGGGATGACGAACACAGGTTGATAGCCAGGTATGCCGCCAGACTCGCACAACACAACACCATGGTGAGATACATTCATTTTTATATGCGTATAGTCGGCACATAACTGTTTTACACGTTAATGGGACTCTTGCACAGAATAATCCACATTGAAAATAATGTGTTTAATTTAACTCGTCTCATGCCGTTCGATCACCGGTGATCAATCGACGCAAACCAAAATAATCACTAAAAAATAATTTTGTTATGCGATTTTAACCCTTATGTATAAAGAAAACGTGTGAAGAAGAAGGTCAGAATCGCTTGGGGCATTCTTGTTCATAAGGTATAAGATACCATGAACCCACCTAGAGCAGCGATATAATTTCTTTGAGATTGTTTATGACACGGCCTGCGAGGCTGCGCGTCGCCCGGCTGGACAAAATGGCGGCTGTGAAGTCTCGCGTCGCGGGCGACGAAATGATCGTAAAACGTATAAATTCATCGAATAAACGCAAGTAATATTGTTCTTATGTATAGTTTAGTATTCAAGGAATGTGTTTCAGTAAAGATTACATAAGATAGCATAAAAATTAACCTGCAAAATATTACGTAAAAGTCAAAACATCGCGAAATTTTTTCGTTTTTTCCGTGTTATTTGAAACGTAGTAAAAAGTATAAATTCATTGAATAAACGCAAGTAATATTGTTCTTATGTATAGTTTAGTATTCAAGGAATGTGTTTCAGTAAAAATTACATTAGATGGCATAAAATTAACCTGCAAAATAATACGTTAAAGTTGACGTTTTTTCGTTTTTTCCTGGCTCGTCAGGGGTTAAGGTTTGAGCAAAATAATAATTATAATATCCATATTTTGCTCAATAAATCCACTGGAGCGATTATGGTCGAAAAATGGACCACTTTTATTTTTTTGCAATTGATGGTGGTCCTAAATTGGATCACATTTCGTAAAACATTTATTGTAATTATTTAAAACATTTCCATGGCCAGCCATTTATTTTAAAACAAAGCTATTGAAATGCTTTATCTATTATGACCATAGATGTCGTAAATCCTAACTTCGTAGACTATTTTAGAATGATGTTAAAAATATTTTTTTCATGCAGAATTTCTGATCAGCTGTCTACGGTTAAAATTAAGTCCTTTTTCCATAGATTTGCACCTTTCATTATCAAGTATACCACAGACAACATACAAAAATCGAAAATATTCTATGTTGACTTGAATAAGTACCTCTCACGGAGTTTCAAAGTAACAAGCACGCAGGATTTGCGCGGTTATAAACTTTACCATTTTTTTAAATTTTGTTTATAAACCCTAAAAATATGAAATAAACAATTTAATACAGGTTAATTCATTGGCTGTATAGCACTATGATAAGTTTTTATGTCTCCATGTTAAAATTCTAAGGTATTTTTTTTTTAGTGTTGGCGAAAAATTTAAAACATGATCTTCTGGAAATCTCGAGCAATCGAGGCAAATTTATTTATTTCGCGTGGTCGCTCCAGTGGTTAATGCCAGCAACTAATATTGTCAACAGGTGTCTCTGTGGTTTATTTTTAATTTTCAATATTAGTAGATTTCTGTTTAACCATGGTAACCATTTTCTTTGTTTGTGAATAGAACAATATTATGTATAGATTCCTGTTTTATCATAGAACCATTTTTGGAGTAATATCTGAAGAATCCTGTTTTATCATCTCGGCCATTTTTCTTTTGTTTTTACAAGTCTGAATTTTTTTCTTCAAATTTGCAAACTCATTGAACAATAACAGCTTTCCTAATCCTAATGTTTTTGAAGTACATATGACGTCACATCTACACTGCCCGATCGTTTTGATGGGCTTTTGAAGGAGGACTATAAAATCGACATTTGTAAATTTTTTTTAAAAATACTGGTACATACATATTTAAGTTAGAAGGTGAGCAGTATTCATAAAGAAATTCACAAAGACTGGAATTCCTTATTGTATATTGTGTTTGTGCTAATAGTAAATGCTTATTGTATGTGACCACAATATATGCAATACAGTCGATTTCTCTTAATTGGTTCACCGGTTTATTAGGATAGCCGATTATTTATTTATTTTTATAACCCAAGGAAACCAAACCAAATAAAGAAACTAATACTAATTTACTTCTTATAGTGATTTATTTATGGGGTGTTATGCCGTATTGCGCTACCTCATTCTTTAGACAACATTTCGGATAGTTTTTCAGTATCCATCATCAGGGCAGATGTGTAATCGATAGTGATAAACTGTGTGCTTATGTATATAGATGCGACACCGTGTTGTTCCAATCCAGTTCCAGTTCCAGTCCAATCCTCTATGAGCTGGTATTACAGTATAATTTTAAATGGTTTTCTGCATTTAGTTTTGGTGTAGCCGTTAATTAAGGATATCAAGAACCATTTCGAACGAGCTTCTTCGAGCTTGCTTGTTTCAATAATTCGCTCCGGGTAAAATTGGGGAAAGCAATTCTAGTGACTGTGCGAGCATTGGCTGGGCTAGCAATTGATGGAGGCCTTTGAAATAGCGCAGGGTCCTCCGGAGGTGCCTTGACGAGGTGATGGGCCCCATTGCGAATAGTTGAAGGGAAAGAAGTCGAGATGAGATTAATATGTTTGAATTAGATACTGATTTGTCCGTTTGATATCTTTTCCAGCCAAGATCGGGCAGATCTGCGTCCCTGACTCCTGATGTGGTGAGTACAATATTTCTTTCCAACAATTCATAATAATGTATATCTAAATTACGAAGGGTCCACACTGTCTACTCATTCCAGCATTTCGTTTTTTTGTTTTTCAACTAGAAGAAGGTTAAGTAACTTTTAGAGTCGGGTATATACTCCAACATATTTTAACCCCTCAGGCTAATTTGCTAATTCGCTTTTGGGAATAGTCCATATAGAAATTGTTGTGTCTCCCTTATTGTCATAGTGAGAAATATGGTCTAAACAGCATTCGAAAGAGAAGACACCACGCTTTATATTCGAAACTAGAAGTTAATCACAGACAAATTAAAATGTACACCTTTATGAAACCAAAGTCTCCGACTGCTATTTGAGAAAAATTTGTTTAATTTTTCAATTTTTCCGTAACAATTTTTTATGAAACGACAAAAAAGTGAGGCGATAATAACTTTTATAATATGTTTTTCTGATAAAATACTTGTGCACTTCTCTTTTTTTATTATCTCGTTAGATTAGCCATTTTAAATTTTTATTATGTTTGCATTATAAATTTTAATGTTTGAAAAATTGTGTGTTTATTTCTAATAATAATATTTGAAAGCGTAATTCACCTCCTTTCAAAGACAGTTTTTAGTTTTCGTACACATTCAGAAAAATTCCATTTATTTGGATTTTATTGCAAAGTGGAAATTTTCTGATCTTCCGATAGAATATACTCGAGGCCTGAAGGATTAAAAGATATTTTTAAACAGCTGATATTAATCTCCTAGTGTTCCTTTTTTTTGTAAATTCCAACTTCATATTATGTTTACTCAAAAACGAAAGCTCAAATAAAAAAAAATTATTCTACAAAATCGATTCCACAAGTGATAAAGATTTACTAGTTTTTCATTTGTAAAGTTTCCGGATATCCGTGTATATTGATCGTCCAGTTGATTAGTCAGACATCTCCGAAAAATGGAAATTTGAGTTGAGTATGCAGTTATATGAAAAAGTGTACCCTCTATCTGGTACAATGCTCAGATTACTCATAAACACCACCAAATCAATGCACAAAAACTTGTATTTAATTAAACAAAAAATTGATGTTTTTGGGTTACAGTAAGAAATTTCAAAATGTCATACTAATGTACTGGACCGTTCATGCTTCCCTATGTTATTTTAAAGCATATTTAATTTGTAAAACAAAGACGTGTGTAAATAATATTTGATTTTTGGTGAGCATTCGAATATTGCTTTCCTCATTATCTCAAAATTTTGTACATATTTGGAGATACTGACTAATCATTTGGACAATAAATATAGCCCAATGTTCATTGAGACAGCAAACGGATTTTTTTTTTTGTTATGATTTTTGGGGTGTTATGCCGTGTTTCGCTACCTCCTTCTTTAGCCAACGTTTCGGACAGCGTTACAGTGTCCATCATCAGGGCAGATGAGCTGATGATAGATACTGTAACGCTGTCCGAAACGTTGGCTAAAGAAGGAGGTAGCGAAACACGGCATAACACCCCAAAAATCATAACAAAAATACTTTTTGGCTGTGAAAACCTAAAAACATACCTAGCAAACAGATTTGTTTATTAAAGTTAAGATTGATTAAGTTAAGATTAAGTGACAATAAGTGTGTATGTGCAGGGTCGCGGTATGGCGGAGAGCATGGGATGGGGCGGGGCGGAGGGGGCCCGGGCGCAGCGGGAGCTGATCTCCAGTCTGGAAGCCAAGAACCGGGACATCATGCAGCAGATCGATAGGTTAAGGTACCACAGTAACCACCCCTTCCTTCCTTTCGATACTAGATACACTAGTCACTAGACAACTAGACATTAGTCACTTCACTGGACTGTCAACCAACATGCATGCACATCAACTAACCTTTACCTTCTAATGGATTCAAATGTAGAAAATATTTACTCTATAAAAGCTACTTTTTATTATTAGGCACTTTTAGTATCACCGTGACGTCCCACGATTACTGTACCGTGATGGCACAAAAAAGGTTATAAACATAATGTTTCTTACCTTTTTTGATAAAAGATGAGATACATTATGTACGTACGTCTGTTTCCTCCAAAGGAAAAAGTAATCATTTTCTTGCATCTCTCACACACACTGCAATGTGAAGTCTCCGTAGACCCGTACAGCACTACTAGCTATGATAATTTTGAAAGTATGGAATACAGTTACAAGGATAATATTGAAGTGTGAGTGAATTCCAAAAAGTCAAACGTCAATGCGCTGATGGTTTTGCTTTTATTCTTAAACATATAATGCTGCAGCTCTTTCTTACGCACTAAATAACAATAGTTGAAAATGAGACAAACATTGAATGTATGTCAGCACTCCCCCAAAGGAAACATACAATCATTATCATACATCTCTCTCATACGTGTAAAGAAAATGAAACGCCATCCTGTCGCCGTAGCTGAGCCGTAATAAGATATATCTGTTTCCTCCGAAGGAAAAAAGTAGTACTTTGGAGAAAACAGACACACATCCATTTTGTGACTCATCTTTTGTCTCACCATTATTTAATGTGAAAGAAAGAGCTGCAGTATTATTAGGATAAAGAACGTATGTTTTATGCCGTCACGGTACCGCAATCGTGGATCGTCACGGTAATAATAAAAGTGTTCATTAGCCACTCAAACATTTGTATTGTTCTTTTTCTAAAGTACTAGTAATAATTATAAATATTATTTAAAAGCGATGCCATGCGTTGCAATGCCCCTTAAAGAAAGAAAGTGCTTGTGTTTTACTTCTGTTTATTGAAATAAAATTTTGGATACACAATATTTTTTGTTTTGCCATTCGATGCGTATACGAATAAATCAGAAGATTTACCGACCCGTGAGCAGGTCACATACAGCTGTCCGTCTGAAAAGCATGGCTTTTTCAAATTTGCCCCCTGCTTTCCCCTACCGTTACTATGTCTTCTTTTCCATCCTTCCCTCTGTTCCTCCTACCCTCCGCTCCTCATGCGCCTATGTTCCCTTTCCACGTCCGCTTCCTCTCCCGAGTTTCCCATCTTCCCCCTTCCATCTTCCCCCTCCATCATCCTTTCTCCTGCGAATCCTCCCCTTCCTTTGTTCTCCTCCCCCTCCCTCTTTCTCTCCCTGCCACTAAACTATATGAAATACACACTTTTTCAAACAACTCACGCGCCACCTATTGGAAATTTTTCATACATATTTCATAATGTCAGAGCTAACCATTATATATAGAAACCATCGCGGGTGTGCGCACAGCAAATCGCCAAAGTTCAATCGCATTTGGAAGAATGGTATAGGAAATAATTTCATAAAGAAACATCCATTTTTATATAATAGGTAAAATAATTTATTTTTATTGTAGGTATTAGAAAGTTTCATGCCAACTCAGAATCAAGTCAACTCAACACCTCTTTGAAAAGTCATTAACCCCTGACGAGCCAGGAAAAAACGAAAAAACGTCAACTTTAACGTATTATTTTGCAGGTTAATTTTATGCCATCTAATGTAATTTTTACTGAAACACATTCCTTGAATACTAAACTATACATAAGAACAATATTACTTGCGTTTATTCAATGAATTTATACTTTTTACTACGTTTCAAATAACACGGAAAAAACGAAAAAATTTCGCGATGTTTTGACTTTTACGTAATATTTTGCAGGTTAATTTTTATGCTATCTTATGTAATCTTTACTGAAACACATTCCTTGAATACTAAACTATACATAAGAACAATATTACTTGCGTTTATTCGATGAATTTATACGTTTTACGATCATTTCGTCGCCCGCGACGCGAGACTTCACAGCCGCCATTTTGTCCAGCCGGGCGACGCGCAGCCTCGCAGGCCGTGTCATAAACAATCTCAAAGAAATTATATCGCTGCTCTAGGTGGGTTCATGGTATCTTATACCTTATGAACAAGAATGCCCCAAGCGATTCTGACCTTCTTCTTCACACGTTTTCTTTATACATAAGGGTTAAAATCGCATAACAAAATTATTTTTTAGTGATTATTTTGGTTTGCGTCGATTGATCACCGGTGATCGAACGGCATGAGACGAGTTAAAAGCTATGAAAAATATAATTTAAACCTAACCTAACATAATCTATTTAACCAATTTTTTTATATATTTTTTATTCATCACTTTTAATGACTTTTCAAATGAGGTTTTGAGTTGATTTAATTCTGAGTTGTCCAGTCACCCTACAAGAAATATCTAATTTAACCAAAACAACAAAAAAAATATTAAAAATATTATACAGCTTCAAACTGATAACAATGTCACTGATATTTTGGACACCCACTATTATATTATATACCTGTATGGTTTTTTAGTGTTAACAACAAGTAATTTATTTTCCACCCAATGTTTTATTTTATTTTAGAGTGATTCCAATATACCTGTCCCTAGTGAAAACCCAAACTTTCTCTCAATAGTAGTAGATACAAAAATTATTTAAAAAAATTACCTTTTATGTTCCTGATAGTTTTTACTAGAGTGCTCCTAGAGAGAGGGCGCAGGTTATTGACAATGAGACCTGTAACAATTCTATCAATGGCAATGCCTTCTTCATATTCTTCGGCCCTTCTCCTTGGAGATACACAAGTATCCAATACTCATGTTGAGGTCGCCATCAATCATTGTTGACTTCTAAAAATGTCAAAACTAGAATGCTGGGCCAAAAAAATTATTACTGTTCATGAATGAACGTTGATATTACTGTTAATTTTTACCTATGCTAGAAGACATAAACCGACTTATGCCTGTGTAGCCTTTGCACTTACCCTTCACGTATTAAAACTGTGTTGTATTCGATCTTTCGAGAAATGTGCGGAAAAAATATACTTTGCACTTACCCCCCACTTATTAAAACTGTGCTGTATTTGATATTCCGAGAAATGTGCAGAAAAAATATTCTGGTTGAATTGATTGCAAAAATAAATTCCTAGTGCGGCCATGCGCCTGGCACTTTTCAAGCAAAAACCCCATCGAGAGTTCGAGGTCTAATAACAAGATAGTTCCAATTTCACAAAATGTGATAAATTTACCAGAATGATTTTTTTTTTTTGTATGAATACCAAAATCCAAAATATAGAAAGCTGAAAACGTCATTTTTGGCCCCAAAAAAATCTTCAATTGGGCCTCAGGTTGGGCATGCCTGGTTTAGTTCCTAGCATTGATCTTTTTTTTTACAATAGCTCCACACAGAGGGCCTGAGGAAAATAATTCCCCTCAGGGCCTATGTTATCTTTGGGGATGCTGTGTGGAGGGTCTTTTTAGGGAAAGGAAGGAGAGGAAGTCATGGGAAGGAAAAAGGTAAGAGGGGTGGGTAGGAATCTGGGGGTCAGTGTGTCCAAGAGTGACAGACGTATGAATAAATCCCCCCACTGCGGGTAAAGTGATATTCCGAAAAATGTGTATTATTATTTAAATGTCTGACACAAGTGACGCCATGTTTAAAGTCTCTACGACGCGAGTCGGAACAACTGTGTCCAGCTGATCACGGGAGACTGGCTTTGTCGACGAGTTTGCAAAATGTCAGCAACATGTCTTATGTACCAAGATACTTGAATCATTGAGTATCGGATATCTGCGTATCCCCGTGGAAGAAGGATAACTTCCAAATTGCTGTATCTCAAAAGTTGTGTGTGGGTTGAGCCTAAGTGTCTTATTTCCATTGTCATTGGTTTTTCATTTGCTTGTGATGGTTCCAGGAGACAGCAAGACCTGGAGGGGGGAGGCGGGGGGGAGATGCTGGTGGGGGAGCTGCGTGCGCTGCGTCAGAGGAAGGGGGAGCTGGAGGGCCACCTGTCGGCCTTGCAGGACTCGCGCAGACACCTCATGGGCCAGTTGGAGGGGCTTATGAAGATGCTCAAGGTAGTAGTGTCTGTTTCTGCATCATCCGCAAATATTATGATAATAAAATGTACAAATTTAGAATTTTCCTTTTATTTATGGAACCTGCAAGAAAACTCACTTCAGTTTTTATGTCTTTTATATTTATGATAAAAAAATTTTAATATATTTTTGAAGTTGCATATTCCCAGAGAAGAAACAAACAAAAAAAACTGACAAATTGAACTCATTGTTCGCACATCATAAATGTTAATTTCTTGGATACATGTTAACCCACCCAAGCAAATCTTCTTCTTTCGTATGGTGGGGGGTCAGAGGGGGACATCTAGGTTTGCGAGCCAGTCTAGGGCCTCAGGCGTTGCCCTGTGGACCTCATCAATCCCGCCGCAATGGAGCGGGCATTTGTTGACCACATGTTCGGTGGTCTGCACCTCACCGCATTCAACATCTCCGACTCTTTAACCCCTAGAATGCCATGGAGCAAAGTGGTAAATTTCGCGATGTTTTAACTTTTGACGTAATATTTTGCAGATTTATTTTATGCTATCGTATATAATATTTACCGAAACACGTTCCCTGAACAATAAACTATGCCTAAAAACAATATTACTCGTGTTTATTTGACAAATTGATAGGTTTATCGATCTTTTCATGACCCCCCGGCGCTAACAGTTTGACAGTTGAAATCGCGGGAGAAATGTCATTCGGAAAGTCAGAGATATGTGCAAAGATAATTATTTGAGTGGCTAGGTGTGTTCCTTATATCTGTTACATCAAGAACAAGAACGTCCCAAGCGTTTCTGACCTTGTCCTTCATACATTTTCTTTATACATAAGGTTTAAAATCGCAAATCAAAAAGTTTTTTTTTTTTTTATTCATGCGCTATCGGCAGTCCGCCGGTTAAGGCCCCATTTATACGTCATATGGGCACAACGGCTAGGGGAACACCTTATCCGATTGATGGAGGACCAGAGTTAGCGAGGCAATGAGAACCCAGGCTGTCTCCTGAACTCAAGCAAATGGCATTTACATTTAGAAATTGTAGACAAAAACACAATTTATGCGAAGAGATCCATCAAAGCTGTCATTCTGAATTCTCTCAGGAGAACCAAAAGTCAAAAAGCAAGGTTGCCAATTTATTCAAGCTCAATTAAATAATGTTTTTTATTAGTACGATTTCAAAACATAGCCTGTACGGTCATTATTCAATCATTATAAATGTAAAACATCGTTTAACGGTTGGGAAGTGTTGTTTTATTAGTAAGGCTGCTATTATCTACCTGAGTAAGTAAGCGTAACAAAACTAAAGTTATATGTACATATTTGAATTGATTCCAGAACCAGCAAGCTTCTCCTCGCTCCACTCCGACTTCCTCTCCCAGATCTGCCCAGAGTCCCCCGCCTCCAGGCTCCAACAATGCACAATCTGAAAGGTAAATTTATCATAAATTCATGGTGCTATTTTCATCAGCATAATATATTTCTTTCCTTTCATATCTTCCACATTCTCACTTGAACACATTTAAGGCACTGTGTGGGTGCCCCAGTGGGAGTGAGCAGTAACCAGAGTTGGATCGAGGAAGATGCGGATAGACTATGTGGAAGAGGACTGGATCAGGTCAGGAAGGACTGAGGACTGGAGGCCAATGGAGAGGGACCACAGCCAGCGGAGAGCATTTGTGAAGGACAAATACCACCCTGGGACGTAGCGCATGAAAATGATAAAGTACTGGCATCAACTTTACTCTTTATTCATATAGATGTGTCTCATTGCAGGGGTAATCAACAGGCGGCAGTGGGAGGGGGGCCGCAAGCATCCCTGGGCGGGGACAGAGAGAGGATGGACATGTCGTGCATGACGCAGAGTTTGGCCGCCGCTGGTAATTAAAAAAAGAATTTAACCTAAATACTGCATGAGTCGCAACTGCTCCCAAAGCCAGTATGACTATGACATCCCCAATTAGGATATATTGAGAGGCTGAAGGCAGTGAGGAGGGGATGTAGATAGGGAAGAGGAAGGTAGGGGAAAAGTAGCTGTAGTAGACGGTGGCTATTCAGATCTGGTAACATTTCAATTCTGAATGGTGGTCTTTCACCAGGTCATTTGAAAGCTTCACACCTCGACCACAGAGGTCATCTATAATGATGAATCTAATACAACCCTGTTTTATGTTTTCTTTTGATTTGCTGGATTTGCATTTTGTTAATTCTATTAACCTATTTGTTTAATTTTATAATGTCACAATGAGTAAAATACTCCGGTCTAAATAAGTATTCTAGTTCACTTTCACAAACACTTTTTTGTGATGACTTTGCAAATTTTAAATCTATACTATTACAACTACACGGCTCGGTCCCCTGCATTTCTGCAAAATCTGCTTAGTTCACTGGCTAATTAGGAAAGGAGGAGGATTCAAAGAATCCCATTGTATTTATAAACACAGTTTTTGAAAAAACTAAAATTAGTAAAAACAACACTAAGCTGTCAAAAGTATGTTAAATTCAAATAAAAATAATGCCTATATCATTACAGACTTAGCAAAGAAGAAATCTGCTTGACCATGTAGTAATCAGTTCACATAAACGAAGCTAGGTTTTAGCTAAGTACCGAACCAAAAGTTTTCAGATTTTGGATTCCACAGAAGGCAATGAAGCTGTTATTTGCTTTTAACTCGTCCCGTGCCACTGGAGGAAACTTGTAAATTTCGCGATGTTTTGACTTTGACTTAATATTTTGTGGGTTTATTTTATGCTATCGTATATAATATTTACCGAAACACATTTCTTGAACAATAAACTATGCTTACAAACAATATTACTTGCGTTTTTTTGACAAATTGATAGGTTTATCGATCTTTTCATGACCCGCCGGCGCTAACAGTTTGACAGTTCAAATTGCGGGAGAAATGTCATTTCGAAAGTCATAGATATGTGCAAAGATGATTATTTGAGAGGCTAGGTGTGTTCCTTATAGCTGTTACGTCAAGAACAAGAATGCCCCAAGCGATTCTGACCTTGTCCTTCATACATTTTCTTTATACATAAGGTTTAAAATCGCATATAAAAAGTTTTTTTTTTTTTTATGGCGCGTCCCGGGCGCGCAATCGGCAGTCCACCGGTTAAATATGTTATTACTATTTTTTGTTACCACTGTTACTATTATTTTTTAAAATATGTTATATAAAATGTAATGTTTAGGTGGAGATGGACCATTGACTGCTGAGATGAGATCCAACTACAATTCTTCCCCTCGGAGCAATGGTGAGCACACTTCTAACTTCCTTCATTTGATTCATTCTAAATTAATCACTAACTAATTGGTTGCATTTAAATGGAGGGCATATTTTAAGTGTTTCATGTTTCATTAATGTTTTATTACGTTTTGGGAGTTGGGAAAATGTCTACTAATTTCAACCATATCGAATGGAAATGCAAAATGACCAACAAGCCACACAGCTGGAAAAAGTCATTTTGCCTTACCACCATTGATATGACTTATATGTGCAAAATGAAAAAGAAGATAAGTCAAAATTAGCTCCATTCCAATGAATACACTAAGGCCCTTCTTCCAAACGCAAGTTTTCAATACTTATTTGTTTATTCATGTCGCAAATAACTCGCCACGCACAGTCCAACACGTCACTCAGCCCCGGATGTTTTTCAATTGAGGCAGAAACTTGATAATGGCGCCTATAATAATAATACACATGAGATGACAATATTATATAATAAAAAAAAAAATTAAAAAAAAAAGAAAATTTTCATATCATCCAATTTAATGTAGACCTGAATGTAATGGAATCTTTCGGTTCAATTTTCGTCCACTTCCCGAACTATGAATTTTCGCACACGTGATAAAAATAATTACAATACATACAATAACAAAAATTAACCAAATAATATTAAAGTTTACTTTGTTTTATTAGTACGTGATTCGCATGTTTTTTTTGTCTCTTTTAGACCATTTTTTTTTTTTACCTGGCCACGCCCTCACTGTGCCATTTCACCGCCCCCTAATTTTCTCTGGGACTTCTACTGCCCCCCTGAAAGTCTCAAATGCCCGCATGGGGGCGTTATCGGCCATGTTGAGAACCTATAAGGTACACTGTGTACGCGTTAAAAATTGACTTAGGATACGTTCGTAAATCAACTTAGGATGTGTTTTAAAACCGATTGCACATTTTAAAATCAAATGAATAATCGATAGAACAACGTGCGCTGGATGCCAGGCGCTTTTTGAATCAAGTTTTTTTTTTAATCATAAATTACGTTTTTGCCGCCCCCTAACACTGCTGCCCGGAGCCCCACCGAATCGCCACCAATCATTGTTTAATTCTCAATCGTCGAAACTAGAATGCTTTCATAACCTCACCCAAAACCAAACAGTGTTGCTGCGGCTGTCATTTTTATATCCTGTGTGTTTGTTGGCTGTTTTCTTCGTAGCATTGATCTAAGGTGCACACATTGTTAATCCCTCAGCCCTCGAGCATATCTTGTCAGAAGTTGACAGTATTTCCGCTTTGCAAAAAAATTCAAATAAATGGAAACTTTCTGAACTTATCCGAAAATTAAAAACTGTTTTTGAAACTTTAAAATTTTTAATGCAAACATAAAAAAGTTTAAAAAAATAGAGCGCCTTAGGTTTTTTTTTAATTTAAATTATTGAAAACAAAAAAATCTAAAATATGCACAAATGCATTATAAACATTATTTTTACTTCACGTTTTTTATTGTTGCGTGTAAAAATAATTAATTAAAAAAAAAATTTAATTCTTCTGTGGTTAACTTTTAAATTTTAATACAAAGCGGTTGTGTTTTCTTTCTCTAACATTGTTTAGATCATAGTTCTCACTATGACAGTAAGTGAGACACAAGGATTTCTTTGAGACCTATGTGAGCTGTTCCAAAAATGAACAAATGAAAAATTAGCCTGAGTGGTTACAAAATATCTGATACAAGTGACGCCATGTTTGAAGTATCGACGTGAGTCAAAACAAGGTCGCTGGAGACTGGCGTCTCCGATAAGTTCACAAAATGTTGGCAACGTATACTGTGTACGAACCGCGCAAACGGTAAGTGCCTTCGTACATGGCGCTATTCACAAGCAACTCGAGCTTCATGTGCATAGCACGCGCACCGCTTGTCAGTACCCGCCACATTATTTTGGTAGTGTTTGTACAAGATGCTATGTGCCGACTACGGGTGTAATGTCAGTTGCACGCTACTTGCAGAATTCGTATCTACTACTGTTAGTTTGACAAAAATGGCGTCTGAACACAAATGTTATTTTAGATTTGTTCTGGAAGTGGAAAAAAAGCATGTTTATATAATTATACTTTATCAGAATACGTAAGAAAGAATTTAGTGGAGATTTAGTGAAGAACTCCACGGCTGCATTTGGAAAATGATAAAGTTCAGTATATTTTGGGTAGCGCCGTGTACGGAAACCAGCATTAAAGAGTAGTATATCTGTAGGCTACGTGTGGTTGCGTCACAGTCACGTAGTTTGTAAGTATCTCCTTGAACGGAGGGCCTAAGAAGTATATGACGGTAGTAGCCAAGCTACTCGGATTGTCAAATATTGAATACTTGCGTAATCTTGTGGAAGAAGGGCCTGAACCATTTCTCTGGGTAATGCCTCAATATCACATTATTTATAACTCCAAATATTTATCTTTACATTAAGCTTCATCACTCATTAATCACTTTGTCCTTAACATCTACATAAATAATGTTTTTTATTGTTTAATTTCCCTTCAGACTAGTGACCAAATTCTTTTAATCAATTTGTCGATAACACAATTTGTTAATATTCAAATGTATTTTAAATGGCATTACATAAATATATTAATATGGTTGGGAATAACATTGATTGACTGTGTGGGTTATGTTGTATGGTATGCGGTATGCTGTATGTGTGCGGTGGTGGCTAACGCTTGCTGTGGGTGATGGTGGGTGTGGTTGCAGGCTCCTCGCAGAACGGCGCGCCCTCGCCGGCACCCGGCAACCGTTCGCTGCGCACCGACCTGCTCTTCGCCGCTGACTCCGTGACCAACGCTATGTCCACGCTGGTGCGGGAACTCAACTCTGGTGGGTGTGCATGACCTGACCCCACATGACATCACCAGATCCCACACGTTTTAATACCTTAAGTGTTGTTTATGCTGCCAATGTGACAGGTGATGTGACCTGACCCGACCCGCCCTCATGTGACCTGACCCAGCATAACCCATACAATGTTATTGTACTATACATGCTTCCAACGTGATGTAACCTGACCTTACTTAACCTTACATAATCTACTACATTTAATATGCTGCCAACGTTATGGGACTTGGCGCATCTAACATGTGATGTAACCTGATTTGACTAGACCTAATGTGACATAATCCTTTGTATTACAATGTTATTTTGCTGTATATGCACCAACGTGATTAACCGGTCCCTTGCCAATTACGCGCCAGCGCGCGCGCCAGATGCGAGCCAAATTAAACTCTAAAAAATATTTTTTGAAATGCGATTTTAAACCTTAATTATAAAGAAAACGTATGAAGGTAAGGTCAGAATCGCTTGGGGCATTCTTGTTCATAAGGTATAAGATACCGTGTACCCATCTAGCACAGCAAAATAATTTCTGTGGAATTGTTTACGATCTCCGGCCAAGAATTTTTCCCGCCTTTGAACTGTCAGATTGGCTTGCATCATCGCTCTCGCGCCGTTGTCATGAAAAAGATCGTAAAACGTATAAATTCATTGAATAAATGCAAGTAATGTTGTTTTTAGACATAGTTTATTGTTCAAGGAATGTGTTTCGGTTAATATTACATAAGATAGCATAAAATAAACCCACAAAATATTATGTAAAAGTCAAAACATCGCAAAATTTACCCGTTTGCTCCAAGGCACGTCACGAGTTAAGCTTTCATAATATAATATATTGATTATGCTACCAACGTGACCAGAGGCGGCTCTAGGGATCTAGAAGTGGAAGGTCATTTTAAAAAAATTGATATTATGATACAATATCAAATTAAATATGATAATATTCATTTGTAGGTACCTCACTAGTTTGAGGGTCAAATAACATTTAATGCCAGGAAAAAACGTCAACTTTAACGTAATATTTTGCAGGTTAATTTTATGCTATCTTATGTAATTTTTACAGAAACACATTCCTTGAATACTAAACTATACATAAAAACAATATTACTTGCGTTTATTCAATGAATTTATACTTTTTACTACTTTTCAAATGCCACGGAAAAAACGAAAAAATTTCGCGATGTTTTGACTTTTACATAATATTTTGCAGGTTAATTTTATGCTATCTTATGTAATATTTACTGAAACACATTCCTTGAATTCTAAACTATACATGAATATAACATTACTTGCGTTTATTTGATGAATTTATACGTTTTACGATCATTTCATCGACCGCAACGCGAGACTTGACGGCCGCCATTTTGACAGCCGAGCGGCGGGAAAAAGTTTCAGGCCGTGTCATAAACAATTTCAAAGAAAATATATCGCTGCTCTAAGTGGGTTCACGGTATCTTATACCTTATGAACAAGAATGCCCCAAGCGATTCTGACCTTCTTTTTCACACGTTTTCTTTATACATAAGGGTTAAAATCGCATAACAAAATTATTTTTTAGTGATTATTTTGGCCTGCGCCGATGGTACGCCGGCGGACAAACGGCAAGGGGCAGGTTAATATAGTAAATTATTTCAAAATTATCCTGCGTTTATCAAACCATCTCTTTCAGACGCATAATATTCATCATGCTCTCTCCCTCACGGCAAAGACCCAAAGAGTCTTCAGAATCCCAAAGCATTTTTACTAAGCGACTTAGTGCCATCTCTTTTATTGTATGGCGCGTAAAGAGACAGAAGACATGATATTGGGACATTTGATAAATTGACTCAGCCAATCATGTGCATGGGAAAGAATGTTTCCATTTAAGACGTTAGATGTCACTACTTGCCGCTTCCTGTTACCTCGCGGTGCATTTCAAAAACATTAGAAAAATACCAGTTAAAATACAACTGAGGGAAGGGCCGCCACTGAACGTGACAGGATCTGTCACATCTAACATGTGATGTGACCCGTTGCCAACATGACGCAACCTAACCTTAACACAATCTATTTTATTAAATGCTGCCAACGTGACGGGTTCTGCCATATCTAATTTGTGACATAGCCTGTGTGATGTGACCTGACCTAATGTGGCTTGACCCATGTCTAACACCTGACGCAAAACAGTCCCTTCTGTTGCAATGTTATTGTGCTTTACATGCTGCCATCGTGATGTAACGTGACCCCATCTGACCTGAAAATAATTTGATTTCTATTGTGCTGTATATGCTGCCAACATGATGTAATGTCACCTGAATCAAAATATTCTTTTGCAATATTATTTGTTGACATGAAACAAATTATTCATCGTTATTGTTTATGATGCTAATTTGATGTGACCTGACCTGATAACCTATTTTATTGCATCACAATGATGTTACAATGTCTGCCAACATAACATGACCTGACCTAACCTGACCCGACTTGACCTGCTCTATTTTATGTTAATAAGTTGTGGGTAAGCAGCCTGGGATAACGAACCAGGCACATTAATTTTATTAATATTTATTTAATTCTTAAAGTGTTTTTCCTGTTAGTTACTACTATTGATTTAAAAAAAAAAAAACCTTTTAACCACTTGAGCGATAGCTACCCAAATTTGGGTTTTATAAAAACAAAAAAAAAAATGGTATAGATGGTGAAATCTAGATGGATTTAACCTCCAATAAGCAGTTCATATTTTTTCATTATTAATATTTGGAGGTATGATTTTTGTAATTAATGCGACCGAATTTAAAACTGTCGCTTGAGTGGTGGAAAATTAAAAAAATTTAATTTTGATTAAAAATATAAAATCATCAAACAATACACACTCAAAATATACAAATAAATTTTTGCTCCATTTCAGCAACATAAAAACCATTACGTACATTTTCTTTTTAAATATCTCTGCATTAGAATTTCTTATAAAAGCACAATGTAACAATAACATTATTTCTCTATGCACAATTTTGTATCAAAACTACTACTACATATGTAGGTACTTCTCATAGATAATCTTATTCTTACATAATAATATTATATTATCTTTAAAAATAGAATATCCCTTAGTTAGTTAGATTTTTCGATTTTTCTAGTAAGTGATTTTTACGTACATTGTCTGCAACCAAAATTTTTGTTAGTTCCAGTTCTTTTGCAGAAACTCATGTGTGACAAAGTCATCAAATTGGCCGTTCGGTGTCATTTTGTTTTTTTGAAAGATTCCCGTAATGCTAAGGATACTAAGGAAGGTTTGTTTCAAAGAATTTAACAATTCATCAAATTTCAAAGCCCCTTTTCAAGTTCTGTGAAAATCCTATTCAAGTACTGTGAAACAACTGGATTGTGCAAATAATAATAATAACAGAACTTGAATTTTAACTTTGATGAATTGTTCAAAATCTGTGATACAACCCGTGCTTTGCTCCAATTGTTTCACAGAATTTGAACAATTCATCAGATTTCAATGTTAATTTTCAAGTTCTGTGAAAGTTCTAGTCAAGTTCTGTTATCATTTCAGCCATGTGAAACAACTGGCTAATAATGATATAATAAGTTGAATAGAACCGTTACAGAACTTTAAAATTTACTTTGAAATTTGATGAATTGTTCAAATTCTGTGAAAAAACCCGTTCTTGGTCTGTTTCAGCTTTTGAGCAAATCGTGATCAGCAGAAGAGGACAACTATCACATTGTTAAGCCTGCCAGCTTTTTACAATTTGATAGAAAGCCGAAACGCACCTAGAATCTGCGTTTAACGGGGACGTTTCAAATGTCAAAAAAACAACAAAATGGCACTGAATGACCATTTGACGACCATTTTACATTTTAATTTCTGCGAAACGACTGGGCCTTAATAATTCTTTTTTATTCGAAGTTTTGACTCAGGGTTTTTGAAACAGTTAATTATTTTCATTTGCATTTATTGTAATTCCAAGATTCATAAAAAAAAATTAGATTTTTTAAATTAAAACAATTTTTGAACACCTATTAGAATGTGATATGTATTTATAATATGTACACAAGATTGTATTAGTGTTTTTTTTTAATGTGCTCCTTACTGTTAAAAATGTATTCTTTTAAATCAATATTCAGTTCATAATGGTCGCACATTAAATCAAAAATATGTAATACATTCTCTAAATTGAACATAATCTTCAATGTTTCAATTAATATTTATTTATCATACTTAATCTTTTTTATAACCATGGAAAGCATATTATTTTGTCTTAAAAAATTAAATTTGCTTTTTAAAGTACTTGGCGATTACACCAAAACTAAACGTTTAAAACCACATTAATTATTATACTGAAATACCGATCCTAAGACGATTAGTATACATAAACGCACACTTTATCACTATCTGCATCTGCCCTGATGATGGACACTGTAAGGTCGTTCATACATGGAAATGCTTATAAGCGACTTGAGTTTCGTGCGCTTAGCATGCTCGTCGCTCGCGAGTATCCGCCACACTATTTTGCTGTTGTTCGTATACAGCAATCAAATGGAATATGATATACTTTCCATGGTTCTGTGAGTGTATTATTGATCGTTGTTCTGGAATGAGAATGCTCGGTGCGTGTCATATTTTTTATTACAACCAGCTACGCAAATGGACCTTACTTCTTTCATTGCCCATATATATTAATTGATTGACCTGACAGTTGGTCCCTCGGCAGTTGGTCCCCCGTCAGTTGCCCCTACCGAAATTATAATTATTATAAAATCAATTTCAAACCTAAAATCGACTTCAAAAATATCTTTAATAATAAGTTGGTACGGATATCAAACGAATTTATTTACAGTGTCGATTTTTTGTACTTGTACCCTTTTAATCAGAGTATAACCACTGGAGCGATTTTTGCCATATATTGGCGCCATTTTAAATATCTCCGATTGCTTTTTGGATAAAAAAAGGCAATTATCTCCTTGATTCGGCAAAAAATTTATTTTAAAAAATTTGTAGCTCCTATTTTTGTTATTTTGGACTTAAAACGAAGCTATTGAAATGCTTTATCTATTATGACCATAGATGTCACGAATCCGAACTTCGTAGACTATTTTATAACAATGTTAAAAATAATTTTTCTATTTCTGTATCTATTTTTTTCACGCAGTATTCCTGATCAGCTGTTTACGGTTAAAATTAAGTAATTTTTCCACAGATATGCATCTTTCATTATCAAGTATACCACAGACAATATACAGAAATCGAAAATATTCTATGTTTACTCGAAAAAGTACCTCTCATGGCAGTCTCAAAGTAACAAACACGCAGGATTCGCGCGGTTATAAACTTAACGATTTTTTAATATTTTTTTTATAAATCCTGCAAATATGAGATTAATGGTAAAACACAGGTTAATTCTCTCTTATGTTAATTAACTCTTACGAGATCACATTATCAATGTAAATAAAAATGGTTTTTCGTATTAAACAAAACCTTCCCAGACACTGACAACCATTGACCACACAAGAGTTCCAACCATTTATTGGATTTTTATCTACCATGGGTCATCCCAAGTAGTTTGCTAAGTTTGGTGACTTACCAAAGGTGCCGGGTTCATGCGGTGAGGTTTGACCATGTCTTGGCGGCGGATGCGTCTGCCCACCAACTACTTGGGGGGGCCAGATCGGGAGACTCTTTGACCACTTATTAAAACCACACACTAGGAGCTGAGGAAAATAATTTCCGTCAGGGCCTGTGTCATCTTTGGGGATGCTGTGTGGTGGGTCTTTTCGATAAGAGGAAGGAGTGAATGCCTGGAAATCTCTATCGCTCGTGCGTTTATAGCTGACTGAGTAAGATCCATGTATGCGTCTGGTTTAGAACTATAAGTAGGCTCCCTGACTGTTAGGTAGATGTGCCTGACGGACTGTAACTGGTCCAGTGATTGTATTTTTTGTTTTTTAGTTCTGTTTTTGTTTTCATATTCGCAGAGGGTTCTGAGGATGAAGCGCCCGCCCTGAGTAACATCAGACGGCCTCTCGGTGAGTCCCCTAGCCCTCACGCCATTCTCACTCAACCACTGCCGCTTGTGTCCTCACCCCGTCATGTCACTCAATCTAATCTAACTAACATACATTACATCATCAGCCCTTGCGTCATTCTCACTCAACCACTGCCGCTTTTGTCCTCATCCCCCCCACATCACTCAACCTAACCTAACTAACATACATTACATCACTAATCTTTGCGCCATTCTCACTCAACCAATGCCGCATGTGTCCTCACCCCCTCATGTCACTCGATCTAATCTAACTAACATACATTACATTACATCACTAGCCCTTGGGTCATTCTCACTGAACCACTACCGCTTGTGTCCTCACCCCCTCATGTCACTCAATCTAACCTAACTAACATACATTACATCACTAATCTTTGCGCCATTCTCACTCAACCACTGCCGCTTGTGTCCTCACCCCCTCATGTCACTCGATCTAATCTAATTAACATACACTACATCACTAGCCCTTGCGTCATTCTCACTGCCGCTTGTGTCCTAACCCCCTTGTATCACTCAATCTAATTTAACTAACATACATTACATCGCCAGCCCTTGTGTCATTCTCACTCAACCACTGCTGCTTGTGTCCTCACCCCATCATGTCACTCAATCTAATCTAACTAACATACATTACATCACCAGCCCTTGCATCATTCTCACTCAACCACTGCCGCTTGTGTCCTCACCCCCTCATGTCACTCAATCTAACCTAACTAACATACATTACACCACTAACCCTTACGCCATTCTCACTCAACCACTGCCGCTTGTGTCCTCATACCCGCAAGTCACTCAATCTAACCTAACTAACATACATTACATCACTAACCCTTGCGCCATTCTCAGTCAACCACTGTCGCATGTGTCCTCAACTTTTCATGTCACTCAACTTACCTAACCAACAGAGTGGGCTAGTTCGCTAGCCCTCGCTCCATTCTCACTCAACTACTGTAACTCCACAATGCCACTCAATCCAAACCTCACCTAAACATTATGTTATATAACCTCCTCACCTTACTGTATATAACCTAACATATTACTAAAACCATCTCATCAACTTTATTTTAACATTATAATAAGATTTGAACCTTGTTCAATTTCACCAATTTACATTAACTTTACTAAGTTCCCCAGCTTAAATAATTAACACAGTCCTGTAAATATAGATTTGACATGTCACTTGAGTTTGTATTGTTAACATCTTTTAAAAAATTATTGTAACCTCATGGTTGTCATCAATATCCTCATGGTATCACAACCTCACTGACATATAACTCATCATAAGCCCACTGATACCTGTCTCACGATAATTCATCACAACCTCACTGACATACCTCATAATAACTCATCATAAACTCACTGATACCTGTCTCATGATAATTCATCATAACCTCACTGACATCTGTATCATGATAAACCACCTTAACCTCACTGACATTTATCTCATGATAACTCATCATAACAAGCTCTTTGTTACATCGCGTCAAAACTCATTGACATCCATATCATGATAATTCTTCTTAACCTCAGTGACTTCTATCTCATATTAACGCGTCATAACTCTACTGACATTCATCTCACTATAACTCATCATAAACTGACTGATACTTATCTCATGATAACTCATCAAAACCTCACTGACATCTATCTGATGATATTTTACATAATATCACACAAAAAACAATTGGATACATGCGTTAACCCTAGAAGACTAATAATGTTTTTTTTTATACATAAAGGCTAATCTTTTGTCAATTTGACTAACACTAACCCTCAAGAAGTGCATTTTTTGTTTTCGGAGGTTTTAACCGTGAATAATTTTTATAAAACAACATTATGAAAAGGAAAAAAATCCATTTAAAGTTTATAGTGTTTATTAAAAAATGTATACATACTAACCTTAAGGCTATAACTTTTAAGATCAAAATTGGCAGTATCAAGAAAATTAATGGGAACGAAAGCAACTAACTTAAAAAGATTCATTCTCTTATAAAATATTCATTAAAATTATTAAACTTTGACACATCAATTGTTCAGTTGATTAGTCAGACATCTCTGAAAAATTGAGTTGAGTACGCAGTTATATTTAAAAGTGTACCCTCTATCTAGTACAATACTCAGATTACTCATAATCACAACCAAATTAAACTTTGACACATCAATTGTTCAGTTGATTAGTCAGACATCTCTGAAAAATTGAGTTGAGTACGCAGTTATATTTAAAAGTGTACCCTCTATCTAGTACAATACTCAGATTACTCATAATCACAACCAAATTAATTATAATGCAGAAAAAATTGTAGTGAAATAAACAACAAAATTGATGTTCTCTGGGTTATACTAGTAAGAAATTTCAAAATGTCATACTAATGTACCAGAACATTATGCTTCCCTGTATTATTTTACCATATTTAATATGTAAAACACAGACATGTGTAAATAATATTTGATTTATGGCAAGCATTTGAATGTTGCTTCCCTCATTATCTCAAAAATTAGTATTTGGAGTTGTCTAACTAATCAACTGAACGATGTACATATTATACTTTATGTCCCTGCAGACTAGACTAAAAAGGGTGGGGTAAAAATATATAGAAAATGATAGCTTGACTCACATTCCGAAGGTCGCGGGATTCTATCGCGGTTTGATCGCGAACGTTTCGCGATTCAATCACGATTCGGTCGCGGAATTCGCGGCACGTTCCAGAGTGGAAGATACTCTCAGTAGCGCCCTGGTGTAAGACCACCATTCAGAATTGAAAAGTTGCTTGAAATGGCTTTAGCCGTGTTTGGTGACCAGATCTGAATAGCCAGGTACTTTCCACCTTCCTCTTCCCCATCTCCTTCCCCTCCCCACTACCTCCAGCCTCACAACATACCCCAATTGGGGATGCCATAGTATCACTGGCTCCAGACGGAAGCAGTTAGAACTCTTGTGTGGTATTCATATAAAAAAAAAAGTTGACGCGGACTAGTGCGGTCGGCGCATTTTTCACTGATACAGCATAAAATGCATGCAAATCTACCACCATAACACGGGCTTGTGCCTAGCAAGGTGATCGAAACATCCACAAATTATGTAACCATCAAAGCAAAGAATAAAGAAAATTTTTAAAAAAGTGTTAGTCGAAATGACTCAGATTAGTCTTCTAGGGTTAAGCCTTTCCACTAAAACTCAACAAAACATTCATATTAATTATCTACAATTACATATGAATTCCTGGCAGAAAATTTAATCTCATGGCTTGGTTTGCACATATTTCGAAAAGGGCATGGCGCTAAATTGCTAAGGAAAATATCATGCAACAATAATAATATTTGGTACTGACGCTTTGTAACAAAACTGTTTAAGGCTTCAGAAACTGTAATTTTCATTAAAATGTTTGCCACCAGACCTGACAAGTAGTAAGTATGATGCATTTTGATATATTTTAGTGTTTGTTTATGTAGTTTGGCCGCATGAACTAACTGTTGACTTATAACATTATTATATATATGTAAATTATTTGAAAAAGGATGCCCCCAGATGAACAGGGTCCATAGACCAAAGAAGACATAGACATGCCCTAAAGCAAAATTGAGATATCGTTTTGATAAGCTGAAGGCAAACCATGTGACAATATTTTTGGCCCTATGAAGGCTTAAGCGTGAGTCAGATATCTTCTTAAGTTTTGTGGTAGAGAAAAACAATATTCGAATGCTCACCAAAAATCAAACATTATTTACACGCATCTGTGTTTTACATTTTAAAAATGCTATAAAATAACTACAAGAGGCATCGCATTGCGGTGCATTAGTATGATATTTTGAAATATCCTTCTAGTGACCCAGCAACAACAACATTTTGTTTTTTTTTTGTTATTGTTTTTGGGGTTATGCCGTGTTTCGCTACCTCCTTCTTTAGCCAACGTTTCGGACAGCGTTACGTAACGCTGTCCGAAACGTTGGCTAAAGAAGGAGGTAGCGAAACACGGCATAACACCCCAAAAACAATAACAAAAATACTTTTTGGCCGTGAAAACCTAAAAACAAACATTTTGTTTAATTCACCACAAGTTATTCTGCATTAGAATTTATTTGGTGGTGTTTATGAGTAATCTGAGTATTGTACCAGATAGAGGTGCACTTTTACATATAACTGCATACTCAACTCAAATTTCGATTTTTCAGAGATGTCTGACTAATCAACTGGGCGATCGATGTTTTAAATAAACTATGACATCATTCTTACTTTGACCTCCGATGAGTGCTCATTGAAAAAACCAGATCATGCGCAGAAAAGTAAAGTTTGTTAAAGTAAGATAACGGTTTGAATCACAGTCCATTGTAGGATTTTTGGTGTGATTTTTGCTCTTTATTTCATGTGTTTGTTTTAACTTCAGTAAGTGAACTGTAAAAAACTTAAAGTTTTGATGTGCGATTTTTTACATTAACTCCACACAGAAAGCCCTGAGGAAACAAAAATTCTCTCAGGACCATCATCTTTAGGGATGCTATTTGAAGGGTCTTTTCAGGGAAAGAAAAGAAATGGTATGAGGGGTGGGTAGGAATTTAGGGATCGCACATATGAATCTATTCCTCCCACTGCGGTGCGATGCGATGGATTGAGAGTCCGGCTGGAGAGGTCTAGGTTAGGTCAACCAATCTCTCCCGATCTGGCCCGCCACGCAGTAGGTGAGTGAACACATTCGCTGTCAAGACCTAGACTAACCTCACCCTGCTAGGTCACCAAACTAAGCGAACCACTTGTGGTGATATGTGGCAGGGGTGTTGGTTATCCAATAAATGGTTCCTAGAGTGGTGGTACATTAAAAAGTTGCCTTTAGACTGTAGCATTAATTTATTAACAAATAACTGAGAAAGACATGCTCACGCCACTTCCCCCGCTCTGCGCAATTTGGTTTGTTCTCCTCGCCCTTATAGGCAGGTCTATTGTTTCTTTGTTCTGTGAGAGTCTCATTTTGTCTACTATATATTACACCCTTCAATAATATTTTTCATTTTACTTTAAACATAAATTTGATAGCACGATTCACATCAAACACGAAACAGATTAAAACCATTCAACAGTGAATTAAATACAGTGAAACCCTCTTCAGAAGTTTTCAAAGGGACCGTAAAAACCAAACTTCTTAAGCCACAAAACTTCTTAAGAGAGAACTTCTTAAGAGGGTTTCAGGTTTTGTAATTACACTTTATAAAATGGGTGGTATAAAACCGGTTAGCGGCTGAATGGACAAATGCATTGGGTTTCCACCTAGACCTTGTGGGTTCAAGTCCTCTGCTAGCCAAGTTCTCCATCATTGTACAAGAAGCAATGTTTTCCCCCTGTAATTGATGGTAGTAGGAGTCATTCAAATATTGTTAAGTCAATCATAAACTGAAAATTTTTGTCATTTTTTTTTTTTAATTTCTACTTTTGAGACAACTAATATCCATACTAATATTATAAATGCGAAACTGCCCGAGTTTGTTTATGACCTTTTCACGCATAACACAATATAAAGACTTTAATAATTCTTTCACCAATATAAAGCTAAATTATATGCGCAGACTACAGGTTGTATGTGATGGTAAGCTCTGGCGTTATGAAATTATAAATATTAATATATTATATTTGTTATACGTTTTCTGTCGCTAACAAAAGCGAGTTTTTGCTAACGTCAGAAAAAAATCTTTTCCATGGAAACAATGTTGATATATTTTTGGGCTCTATGCTGGTAGGCACTCAGTCTAATGGTCAGCTACTACTGCAGAAAATTTAAATATTAGAATTCGTTTTTTTTTTGGACAAGCTTGGAATAAATGTCAGATTTGAGTTCCTGTATTAAAAATATAATTCGTAACGATTATAAAGACTGAATGATAAATAGAGTATTTTTTTATTATATTAATGAACTTCCAAATAATTAAATAAAAATAAACAACCGAAATGTTTGTAAGCGCATAAATTCCGAACGAACGAACAAAATTGGATAAGTAATTCTTTTTTTCTTTGAGCTATAGCATTTGATATATTTGCGGCACGTTCCAGAGTGGAAGATACTAATAGTATCGCCCTGGTGTAAGACCACCATTCAGAATTGAAACGTTGCTTGAAATGGCTTTAGCCGTGTTTAGTGACCAGATCTGAATAGCCAGGTACTTCCCCACCTACCTCTTCCCTATCTCCTTCCCCCCCCCCCCCCACTACCTTCAGCCTCACAACATACCCCAATTGGGGATGCCATAGTCTCACTGGCTCCAGACGGGAGCAGTTGGGACTCTTGTGCGGTATTTCATGTAAAAAAAAAAAAAAAATGAAATTTAGGTGGTAGGCGAGATGTTTGAAAACTGAATGTAAGGGAATGAATATATGGAATGCGGGAGGGGATGGGGGTGGGGGGGGGGGGGGGGAGATAATTGATAAGTGCAAGCGCTACAGTAATTTCCCGTAATACCATGCGAGCGAAGCCGCGGGGAAAAGCTAGTCTTATATATACAAGCATTGTCCAAGAATAAGACCGTTCTAATTTAAAACATAATAAAAATTTATATTAAAAAAAAAATCATATACATTAGGTACATATCGCCACTATTTTTCGACTTAGACAACGATCGTTGCACTTGGTGAGCCGTGGCACTAGGTCCTTGATTAACTTATTTGCAGAACTCCACCGCCAAATATGCTATCACCTCTCCGTCCATGTTGCAACGTTTTTTAATTCTAGTTATTTGCTTTCTCGCCTCTAAGTTGAGAAAGCGAATGATTGAGCGCATCTCGCAGACAGTGGGATTTGTCAGTAGAGCGTCCATCGCAAATGGACGCAAAGATCGCACTGAAGCAGCTACCAAGCCGGATCACCGCTAGTTTTCAGGGGATGTCTGAGCTACATGCTAGTGCCGCCATATTTTGAGAAATAATGTCCACGTCACCGAAAATGAGGAACGGTCTTTAATTCTTGGACAACCCTCATATAATATATCTTCTATAAAAATTTTGATTTGAGATGTTATTTTTTTTTTCCTATTTAACTTTTCCGAATAACTCTTATTTCGATAGTTTCCAATCTGAAACTCATTATTTAAACTATAAATTCTGTGGATTAATCAAGATTAATTAACAAATTAAATTAAATTATGTCTCAAATCCCGACCTGCGCAAGTAAATGTTAAATATAAAATGTAAATTTTGTGTGAATTTAAGAGTGGAAGATACTCTCAGTATCGCACTGAAGAGCTATTCCCTAAAATTTGTGAGAACGAGATCGTTCTCCTACGAGATGTCCTGTTAGATTTGTGTGATTGGTAAATTTTAGATCGCGCTGGCCACATTCAATACAAATAGGTTTTAAGCAAAATTATTTTTACTTTAAAAAAATCTTGCTTAAAACCTATTCTGTATTAAAATATTATTAATTATGTTTGTCTTTATAATTGCCCACATCTCATGTATACGTATGAAGTCGGTTACGAACTCATATGAACTACTTGCATATAGTATCAGGAATAAGAAAAATTGACAGAATGGCCGCGTAAATTCGGTACGCTAAGTAAATTTTCACTTTACGCAATCGAAATTTTAAGTGCAATGATTTCCATCGTCCCGAATGCAAAAAGTTGCCTTTTATAGTCATTAAGGCGAATCTAAAGGTTTTTTCTAAAAAATATTCATATTGAGCGTGGCCAGCGCGATCGAAAATTTACCAATCACACAAATCTGACAGGACATCTCTCGGGAGAACGATCTCGCTCTCACAAATTTTAGGGAATAGCTCTTCTGGTTTAAGACCACCATTCAGAGTTGAAACGTTGCTTGAAATAGCTTTAGCCTTATTTGGTGACCAGATTTGGGTAGCCAGGTACTTCCTCACCTACCTCTACCCCGTCTCCTTACTCTACCCTCTATCTTCATCCTCACAACACACTCCAATTTGGGATGCTTTAGTTGCGCTGGCTCCTGACAGATGGGAGCAGTTGGGTTTCGAAGGGTTGTCCCATATTTTGATGGAAGATATTGTTTATTGGAATAATCCTTGCCAAAGTGATTATTGGTTAGTTGTTTATAATATTGTGTTCACTTAGATTTTGAAGAAGACGGAGATGACGAAGAAGGGAACAACGGAGGTGAGGAAGGCTGGCCCAACGAGCTCACTCGCCGCCTGCAGAGGGAGAGGTTCCTGGCCGAGGTGCGCTCCAGGGATCCCGACCCTCAGGTCAGACTCACACTATCTATACTATATACTACTATACGTATGTCATGAGCAAAAAGACAACTGGAACTGAACTTTTTAATGGTCACATTCTGTTATACGAGACCTTTCATGTTTATTAACCTACCATAATAACAAGTACCTACATCAGAATTTTTTTATTTATTTTTTTTACATTAGCTCCACACAGGAGGCTCTGAAGAAAAAAATTCCCTCAGGGCCTATGTCATCTTTGGGGACGCTCTGCGGAGGGTGATTTTAGGGAAAGAAAGGAGAAGAAGTTTTGGGAAGGAAAAAGGTATGACGGGTGGGTAGGAATCTGGTGGTCAATGTGTCTAGGAGTGCCGGACGTATGAATCCATCCCTCCCACTGCGGTGCAAGGCGAAGGGTCAACCGATCTCTCCCGATCCGGCACACCACGCAGAAGGTGCGCCGCCAAGACCTAGACAAACTTCACCCCACGAACTCGGGCACTCCTGCTAGATCACTAAACGTAGCGAAATGTTGGGCTGACCTTTGGCAGGGGTGTTGGTTATCCAATAAATGGTTCCCGGGGCGGCGGTACCCATACCCGCCTCTCAAGAAAGTGTCCATTGAAATTTTTCAGCTGCCTTTTTGCTTATGACTGCATTATAGACCCCAGCACTGGGTCATCGGGCCATTGGAACCGTTCACAAACAATCTTATCAACAAATTTATCCGTTGTAATGTTATTTAGGGTGTCCCTCATTTTTTTAAATTATTAAGCTCAAAAAATTTCATTTGATCATATCTGATATAATCTTGGGATAGGTAAATATGGAACGCAACGCGAAAGAACAGTGCGTTATTATAGTCAAAAATCATTACAAAAATTGAGAAAATTTCGCTGAAATCACTTTGTAGAATTTTCTTTCTTCTTTTCGTTCTTCTGGAAAAATTTCAAAATTCTCTTCTTTTGTAGAAAAGGATATATAAATTCAAGAAAAGAGATTAGAATTTGCCAGCAAGATCGTATGATTTGACACCATGAGACTTATTTCTTTGGGGTCTTTTGAAGTCAACGCACATCCCATAGAAAAGTGTTGAAAGTCAAAAAAGTTGATTTTACTCTACAGCGAAAACAAAAGAATGAATAATGAAGAAGCAGTCCCTTCGAAAAGCAATATCAGCGACATCATGCCGAGACGGAGTGATCTAACTTAAATACGGTTTTCACGAGGCATAGACAATAACAATCACTTTACTATTCAGAGACAAAACTTAAAACAAAAAAATTTGACTCAACCATTTTCTATGGGATGTGCTTGACCGGTCAGAGGCTGAGTTGGCATCGCATTTGAGTCCCATCCAGACGTCCCGTGTTCGATTCCTCGGCTGCTAAGACCTCCATCACGACACAAGCAACATTTTCCGTTTACTGTGGTGGTAGTAGGAGAATTTTTGTCTTGTATTAAAAAAAAAAATACCCGCTGAAAAAAAAACTTTGACGCGCTTCACAAAATCTGATTTTCTTTTTCAACAACTTGGCGTGTGTCCGCCAACATATATTCTAGTTTTCCCTACCTGGTTAGCAATATTTTCTTCCAACGATTTTAATGCGTATATTTCACCCTTTTCCGAATACATATGATATGATTTAGTGTTTTTTGTTTGTTTGTTTATTTTTATACTTCCAGGCATGTTTTATAATTTTATTTTTATAATTTCCCCCCGCCCTCTTTCTCTCTCCAGGTGTCCGCCACCCCTAACCGATAGGAGACCATCTTCGCTTCGACAGTTTATTTTGTTATCGAGGTTTGTTTTATATTATCATTTTTTTGTTTATTTTATTGTTTTGTTCATTTATGTTTACACCTGCACACCTTTATAGGAATAGTTTTACACAGTTAATTTCACCAGACAAATTCACAAATAATAATAAATAGTGTGTAAATAATGTAAGTGCTTAAATTTGAAAGACTTGCAGCTATTCAAGTCTTCTATGCAATGGGTAAGTAAAAACACAGTATCTTCCTCGAGACTCTCAAGGAATGAACTGTGTTTTTACTTACCACGGCGGTATAGATGTTCACCGTTAGTGATACATTTACAAAAAAAAAACAGTGTTGAATATTTGTTAAAGAAATAGAAAAACCGACAATGATTGTTCAAACCAAATTGATCATGACTTAGACCTTAAAAACTCATAATTTTCAGGCAAATCACGAATTTTCGTATTTTTCATGCGATTTTCTGATATTTTAAATAAGCAATAATATTACACATTTTAAATATCGATCGTCCAGTTAATTAATCAGACGTCTCATAATTGAAATTTGAGTTGAGTATGCATGATATGTAAAAGTACACCCTCTATCTGCTACAATACTCAGACTACTCGTAAACGCCACCAAATCAATATTTTTTTTTTTTCAATTATTTTTGGCTTTCACCCATCAAGGGTGTTCTAGGCCATCATTTCAAATTGTAGAGAAAGGAAAGGTAAATTTATATATAAATGAAGAAGTAAATTTATATATTAATATTATTTAAATGTGCAAATTTCAGAATTATATGGAAGATTGGAGTCGAGTTTAGACTTAGAAGAGATGAGATGTTGTATGGAGGGGAAGTAATTTTAGACAACGCTTGATAAAAGAGAGGATATTTATTTAGAGAGGGACAACCAAAAAATGTGTGATCTAAAGTTCCCACTTCCAGACCACAGAAGGTACAATCTGGGGAGTCAAGGACGTGAATTTTAAACAAGTGAGAAGGAACGGAACAATGTCCGATTCTCATTCGAATAAGAGAGGAAATTTCTTTTTTGGAAAAATGCAGGAATTTTTGAAACCACGGTTTTGATGGGATAGTCCTTTGTATTGACTCCCTTGGATTGACTAGCAATGTTCCAATACTCTGCCCAAGCATTGCGGGATCTGTCTTTGATGATGGAAAAAATATCAGATAGGGGAATATGGTTTATGAGGGTAACAATAGGGTTAGACGCTCCTTGTTTTGCCAAGGAATCCACAATATCGTTACCCACTATGCCAACATGTTCAGGAATCCAAATCAGAGTTACAGTTTTTCCAGAGCTTTGAATGGAGCTATCATCACTCGAATAAGGCGTACAAAATGATCATCAGGATGAAGAAGAGGACTGGATTTCAGTTTTTGGAGGGAACTGAGAGAGTCAGAGAGAACAAGGGAATATTCAAAATTACTTTTGATTATATATTTGAGTGATTCAATTATTGCAATGCACTCGGCAGAAAATAATGAAAATTGGTTTGAAATTGAATAAAATATTCTATCATTAGAATTATTGTGGTAAACGTTAATACCTATACCACAGTTAGGAGAGTCTGGAGATTTGGAGCCATCAGTAAATAAAAGAGAAGAGTTGGGCCATTTAGATGAAATAATGTCATTGAACATATTATTGACAATACAGGCAGGGAGATTGGAATGACTTTTAAGGATGCCGATCCCTTCTAAAATTGTTGGGGATAGGGTGACATGACTATATTTTAATTTGTACAAAGGAAGAAGATCATTTTGGATAATTTGAAGCACTGATAGAGCGAAAATTTTTACAGATGGCAGGAAGAGGTTTAGTTCGAGCTCTGATTGTAGGTGAATTTGTTGGGTCGTTGAACAATGAGACTCTGGGAATAATCTGATGACATTTAGAATCAATTATAATTGATTAATTATAATTATTAATTAATTAATTATAATTAATTATTATTTAATTATTTCTTCAAAATTCGCAAATTCACTTTATGGCGTCATTATTAATTTAATGAAACACAAATAATAAGTTAACTTATTATCCTGACGAAGAAAACATAGTTTTCGAAACATGTTGATATTGTTAATTAAATAGTGGTGTACACAAAGTTATTTGTTTTTCATTATATTGTTTAATTAATTATTTAGACCAAATCAATTATAATGCAGAAAAACTTGTAGCGAATTTAACAAAATGTTGACGTTTTCTGGGTCACAAGTAGTTTATTTCAAAACGTCATGCTAATTTACCGGACCTGCCTTCCAGTATTATTTTATAGCATCTTTAATTTGTAAAACGCAGACAAATATAAATAATATTAGATTTATGGTGAGCATTCAAATATTGCTTTCCTCATTTTCTCAAAACTCGTTTTTGGAAATGTCTGACTAATCAACTGGACGATCGATATATCTTTGTATGTCATTTTTACAAGCTTTTGAACAGCTATAAATCGATCTCAGCTAACTTCACATCAGAAACTGTCACTTAAAAAAAAAAAAAAATTGTCAGTTTTTTTTGCTGCAAAATACAAAAAAGTTAACACTTCTAATAACTGTTAATATTATGAAGCTTATATTTATACGTATGTGTTATGTTATGTGTTTAGAATAATAATAAAAAGTATATATATATGTATATAAATACATTTTGTAGTGGATTGCTGTCGAATGTTACAACTGAAAAACACGTTAAATTTTCTAAAGATAAATTGAACAAATGTACAGTTTTTTAATCATAATACTACAACGGTTCCACCACAAATTAATAATTTAAACAATTGAGTGGAAGATATTCCCAGTATCGCCCTGGTGTAAGACCACCATTCAGAATTGAAACGTTGCTTGAAATGGCTTTAGCCGTGTTTAGTGACTAGATCTAAATAGCCAGATACTTTCCCACCTTCCTCTTTCCGCATCTCTTTTTCCTCCCCACTTGCCTTCAGTCTCACGACAAACCCCACTTGGGGATGCCATAGTCTCACTGGCTCCAGGCGGTTGGGAGCAGTTGGGACTCTTGTGCTGTTTTCACATTTAAAAATAATATATATTTGGCTAACAATTTAAAATTCAAAAGATAGATACTATCCGTTTTTTGAACCAACCGTCACATTTGATATTGTCACATGTCGACGATCAGCGCCATTTTGAATATTTTGACACTTGAGGGGGCCACATTGACTGCCGATTATCGGCCCGTCATAAAATGATGGCTTAATCAACGGCTGATCGAAAAATCCATTACAAAATGAGATAAAGCACCTTCGGGCTGAGTTGATCAATTGAGGGTTAACGGGGACTATTCAAATTTAAAATATCCAAAATGGCGCTGATTGACGATTTGTGACAGTGTCAAATGTGACACTGTCAAATGTGACACTGTCAAATGTGACACTGTCAAATGTGACACTGTCAAATGTGACAGTGTCAAATGTGATAGTGTCAAATGTGAGTCGTTTAAACAACTGGTCCTAATAGGGTTAGTACATATATTTAATATGTATTAAAGCAATTATGTGTATGTTAATATTTATTTAATTTAGGGAGGGGCAGAGTTGGCAGCTCTGGCGGCACAAGCAGCAGAGTGGGAGGAGGCGGTGCAGCGCTGGGCGGCGCGCTAACAAGCTCCCGATACATCCCTGTCACACCACCTCAATCCTTGTTAAATACACCCCACCCCGGTAGATATACATGTATATCTGTCTGACTGAGATGTTACGCAAACGCAGCCAGCCCAATAAACGTACAACACAACACATTGTGTACACGGCATGTATACCTAGTAGGATCTGAACTTGATATTACCATATTATAATGTAAGTAGTCATATTTCAAACTCTTACTTTAGCATCTACGCAATGATTTTGCCCTCTGCGCATTTTATTTTGTATGGCGCCTGCGGTGACCCAATATTAGTTGAAGTTGTCAAATTTTTTTACGCAATATTAGTTGAAGTTGCTAAATTTTGGCACAATATTAGTTGAAGTCACTAAAATATGACACAATAATAGTAAAAGTAACTAAATTGTAGCTCTACATTAGTTGTAGCTATAGCTCTACTTCAAATTATGATTATTAGTTGAAGTCACAATATTGGTTGAAGTCATTGAATTGTGTGACAGAATATTATGGATATATTTGAAGTAATGACTTCACAATATTGGTTGAAGTCACTAAATTGTGACACAATATTGTTTGAAGTAATCAAATTGTAACACAATATTATTTGAAGTAATCAAATTGTTTCACAATATTATTTGAACTAATGATTTCACAATTGGTTGAAGTCACTAAATTGTGACGCAATATTATTTGAAGTCATTGAACTGTGACACAATACCATTTGAAGTAATTGCTTCATAATATTGAAGTCATTAAATTGTGACACATTATTTAATTAGTGGAAGTCACAATATTGGTTGAAGTCATTGAATTGTGTGAACAATATTATGTATACATTTGAAGTAATAACTTCACAATATTGGTTGAAGCCACTAAATTGTGACACAATATTGTTTAAAGTTGTTAAATTGTGACACAATATTATTTGAAGTAATCAAATTGTGACTTGAAGTCAATAAATTGTCTCACAATATTATTTGAACTAATGATTTCAAAATTGGTTGAAGTCACTAAATTGTGACGCAATATTATTTGAAGTCTTTGAACTGTGACACAATACTATATGAAGTAATTACTTCATAATATTGAAGTCATTAAATTGTGACACATTATTTAATTAGTTGAAGTCACTAAATTGTGAAGCAAATTGGATTAAATTAACTAAATTCTACCACAATATTTGTTGAAGTCACTAAAATATGAAGCATTAACAGTGGAATTAACAAAACTGTAACTCTAAGTTAGTTGAAGTTCCTAAATTGTGACACAATATTAGTTAAGTCGATAAATTGTGACAAAATGTTAGTTGAAATCATTAAATTGGGACAAATTTTTAGTTAAAGTCGTTAAATTATTACAATCTTTGTAAAATTGTTTGCTATCGTTGATTCCGATCGGGACCGTTTGGGTTTACATAGTTCGTTCACTTCCTCAAAATTTTGTGGCATCGCTATATTGATTGTGGCACCGGGGCGTCATAACAACATATGTATAAAATATCATTTAATTTCATAGTTTTACTTGAAACAGACTATATACAACGTGGCTTCCATTGCAAAACCAATAATTCAAGCATTTATAAATAACATAAAATAGATCCATATTTTTACAAATACCTACGTTCTTACAGTATTACGTATAACTCACTGAACGGATAAACAGTTAGAAGTGTTTTAGATGTGTCCGTGTCCGAAGGAAGCTCGCTTTTCCCTTACTTCTGGTGAAATTGATTGATAACCTTTTCATTTACAAATTCTTTCTTAAACAGATAATCAATTTCATTGGTCTCTAAGGGGTCTAGGAGTTGTCAGATAAATTGGCGTTGTCAATTTTATTTCAAATCAGTATAGATCACACTTGGAATGAATTTTCGGTTCAGTGGTATAAAAGGTATATTTCCGTAAATTTTAATATTAAAAGTGTCGTACTTAAATTAATAATCTAGTATTGTAAATGAGCACTTTAAGAGGAATAGCTATGCGGCCTTCTTCATACAAAACTTAAATTTGGATTTGATGCAGAAATATCCAAACAAATTGAATAATTTAAAAAAAAGTGCATAGCAAATATCTAGTGCGTATATGAGCTACTTCACTTATTTGTGTTTTAAATTATAAAATATAGGCCGTTAAAGAATTCGATTTTTTTTAATTTTAGAGGCAACTTTGGCAATTTTTGTGTGTTAATAAAGGAATGTTTTTTTTGGGTCGAAATTTAAATTTTTATGAAACAAATTTGTTTTCCAATTTAAATTGGTCATTTGTAATTTAAATTTAAGCCTGCCAAAATGCTTCTTTTAGGTCTTTTTATTTTTATATTTTATATTTACAAGCTAGGCGGGGCTAAATTTTTTTTTTAAAACTTGCCATTTCACAAATAATTGCCAAAGTTGCTTCTAAAATCATGAAATTCTTTAAAGGCCTACATTTACTAAACAAAAAATTAATTTGGTTACATCCTTATTAGATATAATTTGCTTTACTTTTTTAATTGAGGAAAACATTATTGAGTTTGGTTTAGAATTTTGGCATCAAATCCAAAATTAAGTTTTGTTTGAAAAAATGCCGCACAGCTGTTCCTCTTAAAATTTATTTCTTGTTGAAAAATGCACCTAGATTAGGAGAAAATTTGTTTCTATTTATTTTGTTAAATTTTTTTGCTATTAATTATTTTTGTAGGTACGTTTATTACACGGCAGCTGCTTTTAAACAAACAGAAAAAAAATGTTTTTTATGTTTTATTTGTTGAGACTAATTTTAATTCATATTCAAAATTTTATTTTCTTTGATTTTTGTTTTAGGATAACATTTTTATCAGTCGAATATGAAATTATTTCTTCTTTTAACTTTGTATTATCACTAATTTAAGATTTATACAATTTCTTTATTAATTTTTCAATTTTTAAGTGACAAACGTTTGTTTGGTTAAACCCTTCTCGAATCATTTTTGGAACTTATTTGTCTTTGTAATTTGTGAAAAAAAGCACAATTTATTTACATGAAAGTTTGTTATGTTAGACAAAATTTAAATTGTTTATTGATTAAATCTTTGTTTTTATTATAATTGATTATATAACATTTATATTGTGTATTCTTTTAAAGGTAATCGGCAAATTTGACCACATCACTAAAAGATGGTAAAAGCCAAAAGACATAAAATCTGTATGTAATTCAATTAGGGAACTTCTAAACCTTCCTCTTGCACTTCTCTTTTATAATTTTGGCTTTTATAATCTTTTGGGTGTTGTGAATCGATATTTGCAGGCGATAATACCTAAGAAAATACCTCTTTTGAAAAACATCACAAAGAGGCAAGTGATCTTCACACATTTCCATTTGAATTTAAGGATTTATATAAAATATTATTGTTTGAAAAAAAAACACTTATTTAAATAACCTTGTATTTTATATTTGTTTTAAGTTAGTTTTAAAAATGTGTAGATTGATATTTTAAATTATTTGACTTGCCGCCGATAATTTCAATTTTATTCTAATTTATTAAGGCGCGAGTATTTAGTCAACAAAATAAAATTTTATTCACTTGGATGTCGTGATTTCATAAATTTGTTTAACATTTGTATGTTATTGATGTAGTTTTATTTTTAAAATGTAAGTTAAATTAAAAAAAAATTTTTTTGTTCATATGAAGCAGATACTTTGTGATGTGACATTATAATTTTAAATTAAATTAAAAATGTTATGCATATATCGTCAATGGATAAAAAAATAAAACCCGAATCGGAAAACTATACACGGGGACACAAGTAGAGGGAGGAATCCCGCACAATTTGCATGTGAGTCTTCCTGCGATGTTTCCGCCTTTTTTATGTCATCTTTGAGGATGCTGTGTGGAGGGTATTTTTAGGGAAAGGAAGGATAGGAAGATCTGGGATGGAAAAGATATGGGTGTCCAGGAGTGACAGATGTATGAATCCATCCCTTCTACTGCGGTGCAAGGCGATGAGTCGAGAGAGTCCGTCTGGAGACGTAAAAAGGTCTCCCTCAACCATTCTCTCCCGATTAAGCCCGCCACGCAGCAGGTGGATAGACCATCCACCGCCAAGACCTGCGCAAACCTCACCACTTGAACGCCTACTAATTCCATCAATTTACTCATTGCATATTCTCCCAACACTCTTTTTTTCTGTTCTTCCATTCTACAGACCAACCTATTAACGATCTACCCATTAAACTTTGGATTTAATTCCTGCACGGAATCAAATTATCAGAGTGATGTTTTTCGCAGCATCGTCATGGTGAAAGACCACCATCATAGTCGAAATATTGTTCAAAATAGTTTAGTGACCAGCCCTGAATCGCCAGGTACCTCCGAACCCTCCTCTAATCTTCTTTCCCTTTCTACAACTTCACAATGTTCAATTAGGGATACCATAGTTCCACCTGTTGTCCGATTTCAATCGCTTTTTTTTTTTATTCATCGACGATTTTTATAATTACAATTCTTCCTCGACGGTTGTAGTTTTTATAACTTACCACTTTTATAAATAAGCTATAGCATTTACACCTAGTAAACCCAACATTCTAGTACAGTCCCCAGCAAAAATAATTGAACACTAACATTCACCAATCCCACAGAAAAAAAAAAACAAAAAAAATTATGATAATTTATCAGACAAACTTTTTGCAGGGACTGTACTCATCTATGTATTGTTAATAATCTAGCAGTAAATTATTTATTAATGTAATATTCCATAATGCACAAATGAATAAATTTTATAAAGAATCTATTGAAATATTAAGAATAATAGTTAAGTGTTAAACTAACTGATGTGTTTTTCTATTTACACATATGTAACATGTAAATCTTTGGTATTAATTTTTTTTTTTTTTATAAATCACATGTATATAATTATTATGTATCATTTTCAGGTTGTTTTGTGGCTAATAAATTTTCGTTAACATTCAAAATTTGGATCCCACAACATTTATGTATCTTTTAAAAAAATTTATTTATGTATCATTACCGATAATTCTAAAGCATGGATTCCAAAAACTAGTGTTCTGTTCTGTTTGCTCAATCTCAATGCAACAAGACAGACAATACACATCTGTATTTTTCACTGCAATCAATAGGCTGGTTTAATTACAGAACATAGAGGAAGGAGGACAGTTCCCATTACTTCAAGTCATTGATCAAATAACAATTTCCACTTATAATGATGGTAGTAGGACAAATTCAAATATTGTCAGGTTGTTCATAACCGGTTGTCTTCCTGTAACACAAAAAATGAAATATTGTTTTCATAATTTCATTTAACCCTTCAGGCTAATTTGTTCCCTTTTTGGAACAACTCATATAGGTCTCATAGAAATCGTTATGTCTCCCTTACCATCAAAGTAAATAATATGATATAAACAGTGTTAGAAAGAGAAAACATCACGCTTCATATTCAAATATAAAAGTTAATCACAAAAGAAGTAAAATGTAGATGTTTACGAAAGCAAAGTTTCGGTTCGTTTATAATATTCGTTTATAGTCTTATGAAATATTTTTTTTTTTTCGTTATCAGTAATTTTAGTTAGAAAAAACGTAAGGTGAGCCATTTTTAAAACTTTTTATGTTTACATGTAAAATTTTAATGTATCAAAAATTATGTTTATTTTGATTTATAAAATTTGAAACTGTATTTTATCACCTTTCAAAAACAGTTTTTGGTTTTCGGATTTGTTCAGAAATATTTGGATTTTATTGTAGAGCGGAAATATTTTGACCCTCTGACAAAATATGTTAGAAGCCTGAGGGGTGTGGGGGTTGTTAAGAAACTTCAACAAATAAAAACATATTTTCGTTAAAGACAACAAGCAGACACTACTGGTGATTGGACAACTCGGAATGAAACTAACTCAGAATCTCTTCAGAGAAGTCATCAAAAGTGATGATAAAAAATTTGGAAATAGGGGCTATTTAAAATTATTTTTTTCATAGCTTTCAATGACTTTTCTAAGAGGTGTTGAGATTACTTGATTCTGAGTTGGCATCGAACCGACAATACCATGCTCAATAAAGTGACATCTTTATTTTTGTCTGTAAGAAACTAGAAGAGGGTTAATCTAAAGACAAAAACGAATTTTGTCGAACAAGTTCGACACTGCATTTGCCGTGCTTCATTCCGTACTCTGCAAAAATATTGAAATATAAGAGATGTGCTATCCGCAGTTTTTACTAGGTAGGACTGCACTTCCTAGTGTAGCCGATATTGTCAACCAATTAATAAACTGAATGAACAAATAAATTAAACAAATGTTAAACTAAATGAACAAATTCTTTACGTATTCAAACTATATTAACCAATATTGCACACCTTCAAAAAAATCAACGAAATGAACAATTTTTTTTTGTATGCAAACTACTCTTATTAGGTAGTAGTCCGCCGACAGTCGCACGGACATAATAGCATATCTCTTTTGTATTTCAATATCTTTGTTACAATTCTTCAGCACTGAGAAAGGAGGGATCTGGTCCCTACGGTTTGAAAAAATTGATTTTCTTTAATTTCTTCAGTCAAATTGCACAAAATATATATAAATCTAAATTTTAAGTCAGCGTTATTATCCTAATATTTGCCAGATAAAAAATTAAATGCAGGGTGCGGCAGCATAACTTCCTATCTTAAAATGCGCGCCATTCAGTCGGTTGATGTCGTAGCGGAGCGCTAGTGATCTCATTCGAGAGGCGGAACTATAAAGTTTTGTCCCGACACAGTTTAGTCGCCATCATGCGTTGGAATATGGCCATTGAGGCCTACTTTTCGAACGGATGTTCTGTGACCGCAACCCAACGTGCCTTTAGGGTGAGGCAGCACAACTTCCCTTTTTCAAAACTTAATAAAACCCATTGTATGAATCAGACATTTATTTGTGTTTTATAATGTAGGCACATACATAAAGTTTTGTTTCACTTAGTTTTGAAGATCATATCAGGTAGGTGACGTCCTAGGCACATGCCAAAGGCCATATGCCATAGGCGTGCTGAGTTGCGTTGGCGACTATGATGGCGACTAAACCGTGTCGGGACAAAACTTTATAGTTCCGCCTCTCGAACGAGATCACTAGCACTCCGCTACGACATCAACCAACTGAATGGCGCGCATTTAAAAAAAGAAAGTTATGCTGGCGCAGCCTGTACAAAATCATGCTTTTTTTAAATTATATATTTTTTTGTTAGTTATTTAATGTGACTTTATTTTAAAGATGTGTATTAAATTATGAATAGTGATAATATATTATTATAAACTGTGCTATATCGCTTAGTGTCAATTTGTCATTGCTTTTTAATGTACACAAAATAGCTTTTTTTATCAAAATTAAATGCATATAAAATTCTATAAGGTACAGTAAAATATTTTATTTAATTTTCTATCACCAGGTTACCAGATTTAAACATTTTTGTTTAGTGCACAGAACTCTAGTTCTGGCCTGAAGAACTTTAAGTATGGTGTGCGTATAAAATAAATTTCTTATTCTTTATACAGCCAAAATTAATAATGTATGATGTGACAATATGTTTTGAATTTTTGGAAATTTTATCTAAATTTAACAATTATTCTGCTTGATTATATAAAATGTACCAGTCTGGGAATTGAACCTTGGCCAACATAGCACAACCTCACCCATACATCACACCTAGGTAACTATATTAAATGTTTTTATTGTTTTATATTTTCGTCTGGTGACCCCAAATCTGTGAAGACTCGCATGGAAGAAATCATTCATATCATTAGCTGTAGGCCGCCATCTTGCTTAGTGTTGCCACCTAAAAAATTCATATAACCTCACTTTGTAAAATTAATTTTTTAAACTTTATAATTTCTTACGAGTTGTCTCTAACTAGTTAAAGATTAAAATGGAATGACAAACTGCAAACAAATATGTTTAAAAAACATTTGTAACTAACGTTCTTTCGGCGATGCATTGAATATGACAAAATTTTAATATCATTGCTGGGCGCATAATACCTCCAATCTGAGAAAATTGATATTTTATTGGAGAGTGAAAAAACCAATTTTAAAGCGCGAAAATTAAGTTGGGACCTCAAGAAAACATTTATTTATATTAACAAGCTTTGAGCGGGAAGGATAGTTCTTTCTTTTACGCCGGTCCTACCCGAGAATCCCTGGAAAGGCATTGCTGTCAAATATTTTTTATGTCAATACTAGCTAGTTCCCGGCATGCGTTGCTATGCCACTTAATAAAGAAATTGTTTCTCCCGGCGTGTCCTTTCCCATTTGTCCCGTTCCCCTTCCGCCTCCCCTTTCTCTCACGCATTTCCACTCCGCCTCACCTCTCCCACATTCCATACATTCAGTTTTCAAACAGCTTGCATGCCCCTATTGCAATTTTTTTAATACAAATTTCATAATGCCAGAGCTCACTATTACATATAGAAACCATCGCGGGCATGCGCACATCAAATTCCCAAAGTTTCATTGCAATCGGATGAATGGTTAGCAACGCATAATTTCATGATACCAGAACTTAATATTATTTATAGAAACCATCGCGGGCATGCACGTGTCAAATCCCATCGCAATCAGATGAATGTTAGCAATGCATAATTTCATGATGCCAAACTCAATATTATATATAGAAACCATCGCAGGCATGCACACATCAAATCCCAAAGTTTCATCGCAATCGCATGAATGATTAGCATCGCGTAATTTCATGATGCCAGAACTCACTATGTATTATATATAGAAACCATCCCGGGCATGCGCACATTAAATCCCCAAAGTTTCATCGCAATCGGATGAATGGCCAACAATACACAATTTCATGATTCCAGAGCTCACTATTGTATATAGAAACCATCGCGGGCATGCGCACATTAAATCCCCAAAGTTTCATTGCCATCGGATGATCAGATTTTTGAAGGTATATCGATTTAAAATAAATTCCATTTTCTCCAACGGGTTCCTTGTTTTTGCCCGCCTGAAATGTGTTAATAATGATTACTTTCATTTTCCCGCTTAATAATGCATTTTTTCACTCTCCTGTTAAATCAAAACATTTAATATTTTCACAATGGAGGCATTACTCGCTCGGCGTAAGGCGATAAGTAGGAAAAATAATGTAAACGTCCGTGCGAAAGAACGATACGAAAGTCTAACTTTGCATCTAACCAGCATTTGATGGGGACAGTTCAAATGTCAAATATTGAAAATGGAGCTGAAAGTCGATTTGAAGATCATCAAATATATTAGGAGTGTGAACCACACCAAACTAATTTGTTGTTTTTCACCCAAGTCTGTAATTTTTTGTTAAAATTTCTTTGGTTGTTCTTTGTTGTTATTTTCCACGGTGGCAACCAAAATTAATTTAATAGTAATTGTAACAACATTGTCAACAGATGATGTCAGTCAGTGTATAATTAACTATACTAGTAATATTAAGTGTAAGCAACAATTGTACATAGAGTCATGCTGTCTCGCCCCGTCTCTGTCTTGGGACTGGTGTCTGTACTTTCATGTGGATGATGGTGATTAAATACTTTACAATATTTGCTGCACTTTATTTCCATCTGTTACTTCCCAATCTTTTCCTTCCCATCTCCCAACTTCCTTCAGCCTCGCAACATACCCCAGTTGGCCTCATTATCTACCAATTTCAAACTTAAAATCAATTCAAAAATACCTTTTAATAATAATTTGGTATGGATACCAAATGAATTAATTTAGTGTTGATTTTTTGTACTTGTGTGCTGGTTTATACAGTATATAGACAAGTAGTTTTATCCTTAATGCATTCGAATGAAATGTATTTTATACTTTTATTTGGCGGTACATCCTCTCCGCATCCCTTCGGGACACTCAGCTATATTTTGTGTAGTATGATCAACTGTCATGGAATACCCGATTGGGGATGCCGCAGTCCCACTGGCTTTTTTATTAAAACAATTTACCTCAGGGCCTATATCATCTTTGGGGACGCTGTGCAGAGGGGTTCTGCGACTTTTCATCCTGCGACAAAATATCCTACGGACAAAACATCCCCCAACAAAATCTACTAAAACCTAACAAAAAAATAATACAGTGGACCCGCGGTAATCCGGCCCCTGGCTAATCCGGCGCCCCCTGTAATCCGACACGCCTGATGATTGGACAGGTTGTAACTTGTACGCGCCACCACTATTGTGCTCGTATTGTTTCAGTTTTTACAAGGAAATAATGAAAAAAAAGACTTTGTGGCTAGAAAGGGATGGCTAGAACGTTTGAAAGGTTGTTATGGCATACGTTTAATGACTATTATGGGAGAGAAACTTTCATCTGCACCTGTATGTAAAGTGAGAAAATACGAGTAACCGTATTACCATGTGCTAAGGCTACGAATACACACGCGCTAAAGATGGTGGTCATTGGAAAATCGAATAAACCACGTGAATTTGTCGGATTACAAGATACTCTTATTCAAAAAATTCAGGACTATAGAGGGTCTTAGGCAGTACTCTATAATCCGACAAATTCGATAATCCGACATCGTCCTGCAAAACGTTTGTCGGATTACCGCGGGTCCACTGTGCTGACATCCCGTAAAGACAATAAATTATTGTTATCTGTATTATTTTTGCCCCATTTTAATATTTTTGAAAAAATAATTAATTGTCTTTACAGGATGCTTGTATTATTTATGTCCCATTTTTTGTTAGGTTAAGTTTTAGTAGATTTTTTGTTGGTAGGATATTTTGTCAGGGATATTTTGTCTCAGGATGAAAACGTGCATTACCGTATGGAGGGTAGACGCATCCGTCGCTAATGTGAACTCGGGCATCCCTGCTAAGTCACCAAAAATAGTGAACTACTTGGGGTGACCATGACAGAGATGTAGGTACAGGGAGCATAGGGCACAGGACTCATGGGACTGATGGTATTCACAGAAAATAGCATACCAAATAAAATATAAAAACTTTATTAAAATATAGAAACATTACTTACGTGCATGCATTTGATCAACAAATTACGATTAATATCGAAAATTTAAAAATAATAAACAGATTGTAAACATTAAAATAAACTATATATGGCTTCCAATTATAACGAACGAGAATGCATTTAAAAATTGCTGAAAGTGAAACAATTAACAAATAAAACAGATAAATAGACTTATAACAATGTCCACTGATAAAATATGAGGCATTAAAAATTATTTTCATTATTATTCCTGTATTATTATGTTCTGGAGAACCTCCCACGTGTCGGAGAAAAGGTGGGGTTGGTGGGAGACTTATTGGGATCTTCGCCCTCTCCCAAACCCTGACCCGGCGCAATCCTCATGGTACGCACCGGGGAATCGGGAGTTCGCTGCACTCGCACCACCAGCGGAGCGTCGGATGAATCTGCCAGCTCTTCCGGTGGAGTCATGAAGCTTCTCAGATCCATGGTGAACGGCGGAGAAGACGAAGGGGAACTGGAGAACGGGGAGTACACATCCGCCATGTTGGAAGTCGAAGGAGTGTTGCTCGAGGTTGATGGAGTCAGGAATGCAGACATATCTGGTAAAGGCAAGTTGTACCTACTCATGCTGGCGTGAAGCGGATTATCGAAAGCATTCAAATCAATGCTGCGTTGCAACGGCGTGTTCAAAATCCTCGTACTCGAGTGAGGAGGTTCCCTCGAAGGTCCCGCAGCGGAGTACGAAGAAACACTGTCGGGAGATTGAACAAACCTGACGTTCTTCTTCAACAGTTCAGAGTTCATTTTAATTTTGTGGTTAGGAAACATTTTTAGGATCGAATTGGGAGATACGGAAGACGGCGAACAGGCAAAAGGAGACAGACACGATCTGAAAGCTTCCGATAAGTGACTCATGGTGATCTGGTCATGCGTGGGCGTCTCCACGGTGGAAGTGGGTGAAGCTTTTTGGATCATCGGAGAGTTCTGTAAGGGGATGGGAGCGGGCTGGCTGCCGACGAAAGCGGGGACGAGGTCCTTGGCATGCATGCAGGAGAGGGTCGGCTTGAAGATGGAAAAGGGCGGAGGCAGCTCTAGAGGGGCGTAAGTTGGTTGCAGTCGACGCCTTTCTCGAATCTTCGGCAGCTGATGCAGGATGTCCCTACAAGAAATAATATCTTACTTTAACCAAGTTTCAATAAGGTTAGGTCACATGTCCAAATATCACACCTCACAAAAGCGCGCTGTCTGCACGGTGTAAAGACAGGGGAACTATATTGCCATTTTGAGGCGGGTTAAGGGTCTGTAGGAAGGGATTTATTCGGTCTTGAAGAGGCCCGGAATACGTGAAGGAGGAAAAATAGATTCTTGCAACTCATTCCATATGCATGTCGACTTACACAAAAGTGAAACAAAGAAACGACCCATTCTCAAGAAGCCAACATCTTGTGAAAGTATTTTCCGCTCGCGTCCATTGAATTTCACGTGTGTGCATCAGTGCACAGGATCAATGCTGCTAGCTCCTTCAAACAGACTCCATAGAAAGACTCAGCATGGCATACGTACGCATTAGAGGGTGACAACCGATCTATCAACAATGGATTGTCAATCAGACGGATTGCCCTCCTTTGCACGGAATCGTGTACATATTTTGATATTTTCAATTATTGGACATATTTGGGATTTATACAGGCTTAGCAACAGGTAACTATGCAATACGCCATAAGACTAGATGTATTTTTTTTTTTTTTTTCAAGAGCGGAGACGGTTTACATAAATAAAGTTCCCGTGAGCACTTAGGCCGTAGGCCCATTGTGCTATCTCCCATTTTACCTCATTCCTTTGACAGTAATCCAGTCCCTTTTACAAAGTTCACCAGGATTGTCATTGGAAATGAAGCTATGTCTTCTGGTTCGACAATGTGTCTTCCCAGGTCTCATTTCTCCTCTTCACTCCTCCGCGGTTCCCTGAAGGCCCCACGAGGGAAGAGGGCTTCATCTCTCCTCTCCACTCCTTAGTTCCCTGAAGGCTCCACGACGGAGAGTTCACTTCCCTTTGGTTCCCTAAAGGCCCCACAAGAGAAGAGCCCACTCACCTTGGATCCTCGAGGGCCCCAGGAGGGAAGAGGACTTATCTCTCCTCTTCACTCCTCCTTGGTTCCCTAAAGGCCCTATAAGAAAGAGTTCACGGAGTTGGCCTCATTTCTCCTCTTCACTCCTACATGGTTCCCTGAAGGCCCCACATGGGAAGAGGACATCATCTCTCCACTTCACTCCTCCTTGGTTCCTCAAAGGCCCCGTGCCGGAAGAGTGCCCTTTCCCTTGGTTCCGTGAAGGCCCCACAAGGGAAGGGTTCATGGAGGTGGCCTCAGCTCTCCTCTCCACGGCTTCTCCTCTTGGTTCCTCCTAAGGGCCCCAGGAAGAAAGTCCACGGAGGTGGCCTCAGCACTCCTAGGTTCCCAAAAGGCCCCTAGTTTTCGAATGGTCCAATTTTTTTTGTCCCACGAGTGACCAGGGAAATAGAAGGTCCACTCCAGCAGAGCCCCGAATGTTGGAGTAAGGTCTAAATACTCCAAGATGCGACCTTGTTTCTTGGAGGCACCGTTCTTGACACTGTTCCCCAGGACATTCAGCCTGAGCACGGTAGCTCACACCTTGGCTTGGGATGGCTATTGCAGGTTTGTGTTTCCACTCCCTGAGCGATGGGTTCGCCACACTCCCTACGCTAGGAGACTAGATGTAAATATGTACATAGGGTGAGTTGGGGTAAGACCGTGTGCTTTTTTGATGAGATGAATTTTTTTGATCATTGGTCCACTTTGAAATTTTTTAATGAAGAATTCATGGTGTTCCCGCAAAGTCTTTAATTTTATTATACTACCTTTGGTTCTTAACTATGTGAATTATTTTTTATTTATCGAGTTAAAACTGTAAAACTGCCAATCAAAACTTCCTGTAAATTATTTTTCAATGTGGGGTATTATCGGAAATTTTTGGGATAAGACCGGCATTCTTTCTAAAATTTCAATTAAGCATATTAGCTGTAAGATTTACTAAAAACGGCACTTAACCTTACCTTTTGTTGCCAAAAGTTAGATATTTATGATGGGGGTAAGATTGATTATCTCACAATTTTCTGCGAAATTTCACCTGTTTAAAAAACACGCCTCACAACCTAACACTTTAGCTTCTTAGAGCCGACCGAAGGGGGTGCAATGCGTAATAAAATAGCGCTCCTCTTGAGGTATTGGCGCATATTATAGGTTGCCACAATACCGCAAAAATCGAGTTTTTCGATCTTCTCCCAAATCCGGATTTACCCCAACTCACTCTACATTATTATGTAATTGCTAAATATTTGTCCAAAGAAGCGAAGTTAGCAGTGCTGGAGTGCTGATGTATGACAGTGAGGTATGGAACTGATAGAGGAAGGATGAAAGTAGAATGAATGCTATAGAAATGAGATCCCTGAGGTCTATGTGTGAAAAAAAACCTGTATGATCGTGTAAGAAATGTGGATATCTGCAAAAAAAAATAATAAGGCTGATGTGATAAGCGTAATGAGTAAAATTAAGAAAGGGAAACTCAGATAGTTAAGGCATGTAGAGCGAATGAACGAAGAAAGGAGTGTAAGAAGAATATATGAAGCAAATGTAAATTGTAGAAGAAGTCAGGGAGTGGGTCCGTGTCAAGTCAGAATAATAGAAGATAGTGAAGGTGAATGAGTATGTGTCAAGCTCGAGTTGTTTGGCGGTCTGTCCTTTCCACCCACGCTTGCAGAACGGCGTGATTTTAGTTAGTTAGTCTAAATGTTTACCAAGTGCTCTGTGTGGAGTAAGCATAATCCTTTGGCTTGGCGAGCCCGCAGAAGGCGGTGGAGGTAGTGGAGGTGTAGGCCCCGGCGTTGCGGAACAGCAGCCAGCTGGGCAGGGGCAGCGGAGGCAGGATGGCCTCCTGCGACACCAGGTCGCACCCATCGCTCGTGGGGCCCCACAAGATGCAGGGCTCGTAGAGGCCCGGCAACTCCTGCAATGGACAAACAACCGCTAAAATGTCGCATCACAATAATTATATTAAATAGTTGTTACAGAGAATTTTATCCCGCCTTCTTATTGCAAATTATGAAATAAGGAAATGTCTTAACCATTAAAGCGATATTGATTTCCGATGTTCGGTTTTCGATTCGGCCGCACCCATATCAAAAATCATACTTCCAATTATTAAGGTGGTGCACCACGTCATGTAAATTCGGTATCAGGCCGCTAACAATAACACTCCTCATGTAGATGGCGACAAGGTTTAAATTCCCGTTGAACATCAGTTGCCTGTTTCGATTTATTCATGAAAAAACATCGCCAAAAAGCGTGTTTTGCTTTACAAATATTTAAATGCTTTACGACCATTTTCTAAAGAAGTTAGTTTTCCACATTATATAATAAAACCATAACCAAAAAAAGGGGTTTGTAAGTAGGAGATTTTGAACTTAGAGGCCGAAAAATAGGCTATTTTAGGATTTTTTTTTCCAGAAATAATACAAAATAAATCGAGATTCCAATATAAAGTATTTATTATACGTATCAGTGACTGTACACAAATTTTTTTTTGAAGCGATTAATTTCAAAATGGCGGCTGTACAGCGTTTTTCCGATGACGTCTCCTTTTTTTTAGGGTCCACTGCCGGACACACAACTCCTGTTATTTTTGAATTATAAAAATTATTTTTTTATTTTAAATAGTAACTGCTATAGAAGTACGTAGGATTTTTCAATATATTAATTTTTGGCCAAATGGCGCACTTCCAAAGTGAAAAGTTAAAAATTTGCCTAAAAAATCACCAGGTAATTGTTAATAACAAATGAACCATGCAATATAAAAAAAAATCCTACGTACTTCTATAGACAATGTATTTTTGAAGATATATTCAAAATTTCAAGTAAATCGGTTGAAAATTGTCTGAGTTACGTTTTCGGCAAACTTAAAAAATGCTGTTTTGAGATGCACGCGTTTGAAGTTTTGAGTAGTAGTAATAATTTTGCAATACTTTCAATCTGCTGTGCCCGCACCATACAATTGGCTTTCTAGATTATCATCCTGCTCTTGCTTTTCTTTTCTGCTTGATATTAAAGCGATCCTTGTGTCTTTTACCCGTTCAGGCACGATCTCTCTGAATGCTTTATGCGCTGTTTGTCGATTACTTATGCACTAAGTACTAAACTAGGTACTATGTACTAAAATTCGAAAATCGAGTACTTAGAGATTTTTTCCGACCATAATCTTTTGGGACATCATTTTCGAGGTCTTAGGGGACAATTTAAAAAAATAAAAATAAAAACGATTTTTCGAAAATCCTAGGGTGGCCTAACCCCTTAACGCAGTTTTATAGGAAAATTTGGGTAGCTACCGTTTGGGTGGTTATGCTGCACACATATTTATATTAGCAACACCACACGCAATGCAAAAAATTACCATAGTATGTATGTACGTTGCCACGCACCGAATGGGCATGAACACTATGGTAATTTGTTGCAATCTTTGTTGCATTGCATGTTAAGTTGTTAATATCTGTACACGACCTTATATTTGAAAGTCAAATGAATAAATATTTCAAATCTCTATCGCTTCATAGATAACTTTGAAAATTTGTAAACCATTGAACTAAATTAATTAAAGCAAAGTATTTTAACTAGTATTAATTAACTAATATTCAATTTTACGCTTGATAATTAATAATTAAGTGTTAGCTAAAAACGCAAACTCTTGAAAAACACGAAATCTGACTTTACTTATCAAGATTAACCCTAAAGCCTGGATCAAGTAGATGGGCGAGACAGTGCTCTTGGTCGAGTGCTCGGCACGTGTAAACACGCGCCTACATGTAAAACACGTACCGAGCACTCGGCCGAGAGCACTGTCTTGCCCATCTACTCGGTACGTGTGATCCAGACTTTAGACTTAAACAAATTTCAATAATAGAATTAAAATAATTTTCTAGTAAAAAAATATTATACCACAGTTAGGTACTTTATTGTTTATCTGAATTCTCGACAAAATCAGTTTTAATTTTGAAAATGACACTTAAATTAAAAGTAAATCCAAGTTCATTGAACCAGAGTTACATTATAAACAGAAATTAAAAATTTTGATGATGAGAGTCACCTCCAATGGCTGCGGGTTGACAACCATCCTGCCCGAAGTGATTCCGGAAAAGGAGCCATAGATTCCATTATCCATATAGTAGTGCATCTTCTCCGCTTCCGTCTGTTGACCGATAGTCTGCTTCTTCTCTCCCTTCACTCCTCCGTGCCCACCTTTCCGTTTGCCCTTTGAGGTTGCATCACCATCTTCGTTGAACAATGTCTTCTTTACCCTTTCACTATCTGTCTGGCCACCCAAATGAATTACAGTGATATTAGCTCTGGAGTTGTTAGGAACATTAATGTTTTCTTGCGCAATCTCCTCACTTTGGGACGGGTTTTCTTGTTGGATGTTTATATTTTCTACGCTGTCTATCAGTCCTTCCACAATGTCAGCACTCTGTCGTCTGTCCAGACGACCTTCGGCAGAGGGGAAAGTGGTGGCAGCGTCTCTTTTTGAAGGGATAACTTCTGTTTCTGCAGGAGTGTTTTCCCTTTCTGTAGGGATAACTCCTGCATCTTCTTGAATGAATTCTCTTATTGGAGGAATAACCTCTGCTTCCGTAGTACTGGAAGCAGTTTCTCCGACTTCTGCTGGAGTATCTCCTCTTTTTGGAGGAATTACTTCTGTATCTGCTGCAATGTTGGTATTATCACGTGGTGAAGGAGCAACTTCTAGTACTGGAATGCTTTCTTCTTTTAGGGGGATAATTTGAGCATCACCTCCTGGAATATGACCATTTCCCCTTAGACTATGAGCCTCGTTATTTCGAAGAAATCTCGGAGATAATTTTAAAGTTCCCGAATTCATGGAGCCTTTTAACTCTTCTAATAATGCTCCTCCCAGAGTAGCCAGATTCTGTCGTACTTCGTTCAAAGTGTTGGCGTCCTCTCGTAAACTGGAGAGTCCTTCCGCTATTTCCTTGCGAACCTGCACTCCGGCGCCCGGCACATTACTGCCTCTATTTCTCCTGGCCCTCAGGGCTCGGAGGCCAGGGCTGGTTGCTTGTTCCTCCTCCACCAGCATGCAGAGAGGCCTGCGGGCGGAGTGGACGTTGCTGACGACGGTGAAAGCCGACGCCACGAAGTAGCGCCCCGGCTCCGCTATTATTTCCACTTCGTTATCGGGGGGAAAGTATTCATTCAATGCGGAGTTTATTTCTCGTGCAACCTGCAAATAAATACAATCTTAAAAATATGTTTATTTTATTATTACTTATTGAAATACTATTATATTACGAGGGTTGTCCAAGAACTAAGGACCGTTCTAATTTAAAAAATCAGATTTATATTCATAAAAAAATCGTTTGACATTTTAGGTACATATCCCCACTATTTTTCGACTTAGTCCCCGTTACGATAGATGCACTTGGTGACTAGTTCCTTGAGTCCCTTATCATAGAACTCCGCTGCCAAAAATGCTATCACCTCTTCCGCCGTGTCCCAGTAGGTTTCCAAAGGTTTTCCGGCCAAATGTTGCTTCAGGTGATGAAAAACATGCAAATCATTTATTTATTTATTTATTAGTTTTATTTTAGTAAATTGTACATTTAAGTTTACAATTTCCTAATTAATTATATCATTTCATATTTCAAACTATATTTTTTTCTTGTTTTATGTATCTCCTACAATACGTTTTGAACTTTTCAATTGGTGCGGCCTTTAAAGTTTCTGGTAGAGTGTTGTATAATTTCATCCCTTTGTATAGTAAACTATTCTGCGTATTCGTTTTGTCCTTTTTTTGTAGCCTGATTTCCTTGCAAGTCCTTGTGTTATGTCCGTGAATGTCCTTGTTGTATATAATTTTGTTTAAGAAGTATTTTGGTAACATAAAAAGGCAATCATGTCATTGATTGCCTTTTTGGTTCCGGGGTTAAGTGGCAAATCCATGATTAAACGCAAAAAAGTCTAGGGCTAGTCGAGATTCTTACACCTCGACCACAGAGGATGTCAAATATGGAAATCAGATGTGTATCTGTGTCACTACATTATCACTAGTGTTAGTGATAATGTAATATCAAGTTATAATAATATTAAGAGTAAATTGAACAACTATGATACTGCTGTCATAAGCAAAAAGGCAGCTGGACATTTTCAATGGTTACATTCTGATTTATTTTTATTATAATAGGTGAAAGGTCTCGTTCATCAGAATGTGCCTTTTTGCTTATGACGGCAGAATAGGCCTTACGGGTGATATGGAGGTGCCTTGGTCTCCCGGCATCCCACCGCCGATGTTGAGGATCTGCATGTGGAAGCCGAGGGAGAATCCGATGTCAAACAGCTGCGCCGACAGCTGGATTCCACGCCGGTACATTCCAACGCCACGCACGTGGAACGACACTCCCACCACCTGAAGTTAAAAACATCATTAATAAATTATTCTTTGTAAATTCAATACTGCGTGTGAGCCATGTATTTATAGCAATATTCGAATAGAATGCTTAAATTAAGATATTACATATGGCAATGTTTGAAGAGAATGTACCTGAAGATTCAGTTCCTTAGCAATATTCAGCAGCACCGGGGCTTCGGTTCTCGGGCAGCAGCCAAACTTGGAGTCCAACTGACCACATCGGATTCGAATAAGCAACCTACAATAATTAAACATTTTTTTATGAAGCACAATACGAACACCTGGATGTAAAGATCGCCGGTTCGAAACTCGGTGTGTGCAAATAATTTTTAATATATATTTGTAATTGAACCATAAGCACCTGCTGACAAGCCAATGCAATTGGTTTAGCAGGACTTGTTTGTTGAAATATTAAATAAAATAAATAAATAAATTAAAGAAAATGATTTTCACAATCATTAAATACATCTATAAAAATATAAGTAGGTGAGGTCTTCGGAGTTAACCGGGTTTTACGCAAAGTTTTTTAAAATCAGACTGACAGTCATTTTCTTCTTATTTTAGAATGACAAGTGTTTAAAATTTCATCAAGAAGTATCTAAATTCTGCTTTAAGAGGATGACGATGGTTTTAAGAAATCTCGTGATAACAGTCACCGTCTTGTTTTGAAGGTCAAGTATGCGAAATTTCATCAATTTGGAATAAAACTGTAATAAAACTTCTTCTCTACGTAAATATATAGATGGAAGAAGTATGGCTTTGTTTTGTTATGGCTTTGTTTTGAATACAAATCTACAGTTTAATTCAGAGAATGATGAACTTTTGCACACTTGACCTTCAAAGCAAGAGGAATTCATGCATGAGATATCGAAAAACCACCGCTACCCACCTTTTCACACCCCTTAAAGCATAATATCCGAATAAACAGGACAATTTCACATATGAAAAAAGAATCTTTACTGAACCATTAAACCAGCCACCATCTTGAACCGGAAACAGAACATCCAAACAAATGTACAGACAGACGTAGAACAAAAAGGTCGAGATAAATAGGTCAAACCAGACAACGCCGTGGACTTCAATTAGTAGATACATCATGTATATTTGCGGCACGTTTCAGAGTGCTAGACTCTTAGTGAAAGACCTCCATTCAAAATCGAAACATTGCTTCCAATAGCTGATGTAAGCAAACCTGATTAGCCAGGTACTTGCCAACATAGTCAATGACATGTGGTGTGACGTAATAGAATGAAAGGAAGACGTACTTGGCATTGGGATGGAACTGTTTGATCTTGAGAAGCTCGATGTCAGCGTCGAAAGTGAGCAGGTCCACACCGTGCTGGCGAGCGTGCAACAGATGAGTGCGCGGCTTCGCTGTGTGCCCAAATATTATGCGGCTAGAATGAATTGCATCATTATTTCAAATAAATTCTCTAAATAAGATATTTTTCTCAATTTGGCTCCGGGAACCATTTATTGGATAACCAACACCCGTGCCATAGGTCACCCCAAGTGTTTCGCTACATTTGGTGACTTAGGAGGGTGCCCGGGTTCATGGGTGAGGTCGGTCTAGGTCTTGGCGGCGAATGCGTTTGTCCGCGTACTGTGTGGAAGGCCGGATCAGAAGAGACTGGATGAGGAACCTAGATCTCTCCAGCCGGACTCTCCCGTCCCATCGCCTTGCATTGCAGTGGGAGGGATAGATTCATACGTCTGTCACTCCTGGACACATTGACCCCCCAGATTCTTACCTACCACTCATAAAAGGGTATGAGTGGTACCAGAATTTCCTCTCCTTTCTTTCCCTAAAAAGATCCTCCACCTAGCATCCCCAAAGATGACATATGCTCTGAGGTAATTTTTTTTCCTACGGCCTACTATGTGGAGATAATGTAAAAAATTACAAAAACTTCAAAAAATGAAAGTAAAAAATTACTACAATAAATTTTTGATTTTTTGAAATAATTACCATTAACTCCCCAAAAATTGTCAAAATTGCCTCCAAAATCATGAAAAATTGAATTCTTTAATGGCCTTTATTTTATAATTTAAAACACAAATAAATATAGTAGCACATATCCGTATTAGATATTTGTTATGTCTTTTGATAAAAAAAATAAATTATTCAGCTTGGTTGGGTATTTTGACCTCAAATCCAATTTTAGTTTTGTATGAAAAAGGCGGCGCAGCCATTCTTCTTAAATCTTTCATATATTTTTAAACAGAAATCTTAATATATATATTTCTTCTTTCCGTGTGTATGTCACTGAACTCCTCCTAAACGGCTGGACCGATTTTGATCAAATTTTTTGTGTGGGTTCAAGGGGATTCGAGAATGGTTTAGATTCACAATGTGGTCCACTGGAAAATGTTCTTTTAATTAATTTTTTATTTCTAAGGAGTTGTTGATTTTGGAATGTTTTGCATTGGATCCGGCAGACTGCGCTACCATCGCAGTATCGAATATTCAATATTATTCTATTTTAATTTTAGTTTGTCCCGATAGTTGTGTACAGGACAACGTCTGTCGGGTCCGCTATAAATAAATAAAATAAATTGTGGAACATTCCAGAACACTCTCGAATGTTGTGCTGAGCGAAGTCGGGTAACCCAGCTAGTAGTTGTATACATGTTAAATGCCCCATTGATGTAGTAAGTTAAAAACATTGAATGACTGTAAGATCAATATAGTATTGGATACAATGTAAGAGTCTAACTGTAAACCTACTCGGCGTCCACTCCCGTGCTGAGGATGAGGTCTGTCTCCGCCATAGAACTGCAGCTGAAGCAGACTCCTAGCGCAGCCAGGAGCTCCAGCACCACCAGGTTATTGTTACATCTCACCGCTGGAATACAATAGAGACACAGTACAATCACATCCATTTTTTATCAAAAAAACATTTTGTACCTATTTGGCTAATCAGGCCTTAAATTTCCAATACAATACTGTGTTTACGAAATTCCGGATGGAGATGTATGATGTTAGGCGAGTGTAATTGAGACAGAGCTCGCTAAATGGGCTAATAATTCAAAATTGTATGGAAGGAACTTCTAGCTTTCTTCTTCATTCTTTCGTCTATGGAATTGCTTTCATTGTGAATGTAAACGTTAATTTTTGTTGATTATAAATCAATAGTTACCATAGAATGGCGTGATTCTGGGCAGCTCTTCTTTCCAGGTGGTGACCTTGTTGACGAGGTCTTCCACGTCCAGCAGCGTGAAGGTTCGGTCGGAGCTGAGGCCGCGCGACAGCAGGCGCGACACGTACCTCGCCACGTGGCGCTCCGTCCAGCTTGAACGCACCACCAGTACCTTGTAGTCACCCTCCATGTTCGCTGCCATCTCACAGGCACACTCTAAATGATGCCAAATATCTAACATATTATTTTAACTTATTCAGGCGGTGTTAAAGCGGTTACCCATTAACCAAACCCTAATTGAGCATGAGACAATCGATAGATTCTGTAGTTCTATGGGCTGGACATGTTGCAAGAATAACAGATGCTAGGGTATTAGGAAAAGGTGGGTGTCCCATTGGAAGCGAACAGTGCCCAGAGTTGGAACAAGAAAGGGGTGGATGGATTGTGTGGAAGAAGATTGCAGCAGGATGGGAAGAACCGAAGGCTGAAAGTGACTGGCGAAACTGCAGCCAATGGACAGCATGGGGTCAAATCCCCCTCTGGGATGTATGTACATACACAGTAAATGTAAATTTATGGAAAATTGTTAATTCCTATCATTTACTGTAAGTTTCTATAAACGCTTCCATGTCAAACTTTTACACAACCATTTCAGGAAGTTCTTAAATTTACCGATGAGTTTATTTTTGATCATTTTCTTTTCACGGTAACAAATACATAAATTATTAGTGCAAAATCGAGACGAAACAATATTCTACTTCCTCACCACACATTTAACTGGTCGAACCAGATGAACCGAATGATGGCTACCCATATTTAGGTCTCATCGCTCTAGGCCTTGAGCAAAGGTTTTTGCCAATTAATTTTTTATGATTTTTAATTATTTTTTTTTTTAAAAGCTAAAAATATGAGATACATAACGAAATATAGGATGATTCATTGGCTTTAGATCAGAGTCATTGGCAAAAAAAGTTGCATTTTTCAGTTAAGTTGTGAATTTTGAACTAAGATTGGCTTGTTGAAATTGCATTATTAAATCAATCACCTTTTTAATAGAGGTGGGAGAAGCGGGTGTCGTTCACAGGTGAGATGTACTGATGACTTGAAGAGATTCTAGATTCTAAGAGAGGCGAGAGCCACCTTAAATCGGTCAACCTTTTTGAAATTTAATCAGGGCCCTTATACCCCAAAATATTCGTAAAAGAGAGTTCATTTAAAGATGTGACAATAACATATTAAATACCTGGATTAATTTAACTAAGCACTAATATATTATTTTATACAGTTCACAAAACAAAACACATTAAAATAAATCACACATTAACTTTATCAAAAATATAACAGCGATCAATTAAATTCACGAAAACGGTTTTCTAAAATTAAAGTCCAAAATAAAATGCATTCGCTGCTCACTGTCCTCAGTCGCAAAGTGTACTAAATCGTGTGTGTGCCAATAAATGGGCCCTCCACAGATAATATTGTAACAATACTAAACTAATAAAAATAATATAATTGTGGAAGGTTTACCCACTTATAACTCTTGTGCTATCTACCCACACTCATTGCTCTATGGTTTTACGCTTATTGGAACATGTCTCAACGTGTGTACCATTTTGCTCAATGCTCTTTTATTCGATGCGGAAAATATTCAAGGACTGCAATTCTTGTTCAATGTTTGACAGAAATTTATGATTTGACTGACCGTCTTGGTGGTACATCTATTTAGTGTTGTGTCGAGCGTGTGGACACAATGACGAGCATGGTTCCAAGTCAGCACGTTAGATCGGGCCGAATTGTTGAGCACGAATATAAGTGTACATAGCTTGGAATTATGAATTTGCAATGTCATTGTGAGGCATGGAACTGGCCGAGGAAGGATGAAAGTAGACAGAATGCTGTAGAAATGAGATCCCTGAGGTGTGTGTGGAAAACCATGTAGGAGTTTGAGAAATATTGAGGTCCGCAAAGAATGAAGCTGATGTAAGCGCAATGAGTAAGATTAAGAAAGGTACCCTTAGATGGTTTGGACATGTAGAGCGAATGAATGAAGAAAAGAGTGTAAGGAGAATATGTGATGCTAATTCGAAAGGTAGAAGTCAGGAATTCCCAAGGAAGACATAACACGATCAACAAACACATCATAACACGAATCAGATACTAGAATGGGTCCATGTCAAGAGTCAGAATAATAGAAGAGTATGTATGAGTGTGAATGAGGCAAGAGTGTGTGCCAAGACCGAATTGTTTGGCAGTCTGTCCTCTCTGCCTACCCCACAGGCGTTAGTTAGTTGGTTATAACCGTAAAATATTTTTTTTAATCATCTCCACAGATGAAAATAATTTCCCTTAGGGCCTGCCATCTTTGGGGATACTGTATAGAGAATCTTTTTTGGTATTGAAGAGACCCATGTTGTGGAAGACTAACTGTTAAACTCAAGAACGAGTTGTAGATTTCATTCTCCATTGACAAATATCGGACTTGCATTCGGTGAATTTTCCGGCTGTGCCGAAAGGATCAATGACACTAGTTCCTCAGAGCATCTTCCATTGAAGTACCGGTAAAACGAGGACAGCATTTCTATCCAACACCTATGCTAATGCTAATACTAACTAATAAATATTAAGAGTCAGAACAACGTATGAATGTGAATGAGGCAGAGTGTGTACCCATACCAAACTAGACAGATTAAGTTTGGTGGTCTCAAAACACAGGGACAATCCCAATCAGAAAAACAACATATTTCATTATTAACCTTTGAAATGCCGAGCTCCTTCTGAATTGTTCCGAGAGTAAAAATCCCCATAAACAGAAAATATTGTTCGCAGATAGCCGATTTACACGATTTTTCGTATTTTTGGCACTTGCGAAGTAAAAATTTGTGAAAATATGAGCACTTCTCGCATGATGACTTCTGCTGTTTATTTACATTAACTATAATATAGGTGAGGAGTAAGGAGAAAGGGGTGAGGGGTCCAAATGAAACAAGAATTCTGCTTTTTTGCTCTCATACTGTTTACGTATGTCGGATATTTTTATTTTTTTATAAGTATTTTTTAATTTAATTTTGTTTTTTTTTTTCTTGTATTTTCACTTTTTTTTTGTTTCTCATTAAAAGAAAATGTAAAATATATTACATGGTACAATATTATATTAATTACAATAGTTACAATTTTTATATTATACTCATTAAATTATTAATAAATAACAACAGTATCAGTTCGCCATTGGCAAAATATCTACACACTCTGACCATGGAAAAGATCTGACATTGAATTTGACGTAACTTAATCAAATTGAGTATCTTTTTTGTTTTTACATCTATGGATTTCTGCAATTTGAGTCACCAACAATAATAAGATTACTATTACAATTATTCCAAACAAAAAACAACTGCAACCTCACAAAAATGGACATGGCATTATTTAATATTCACATTTTAACATTAAAGTAATGCTTTAACACTTTTTCAGGCACGGAGGCAGTACAAATCAAGTATTTTTGAGTGGACAAATATATAGATGACAAAATTCTTATTCTAAATTCTAATTTGTGTACAACATTAAAAACAGAAATGGTATTTTAAAAATGAAAAATTCATTGTTTAAAATTACAACTACACTGGATTTGAAAGGGACACCATTATTTTAGAAATAACCATTAAAATTTTAGAAATTCAACAGTCATGAAAGAGTGAGCAAGCAAGATTTGAGAAAGGGACGTCACTCTCTTCCCGGTCAAAGTAATATTTACAGATTAGCATAGGTACCATTTCAAAGAAAAATATGTTCAAAATAGTTTGTTTGTTAAATAATTGTGATCTAAATGTAATTTTTACTTTATAATGTACGATTTAAGAAATATTTACATAAATAGCTACACACTGGCCGCCATTTTATCAGAATTAATATATTGTTTTCATTTTTACCACTGAATGGTTAATACACACACACCTTCAGATAGAAATGCATTTCACGTAGATATGAATGAAAACCGATATCGCCAGTCGCCACTGACATAGTACCTTTTGACTGTCAGATCGAGACAGCCAATCAACATTGCATACTGTCTCTCTTACACTGCCTGACATTTTATTCGCCATACTGTTTGATTTTGAATTTGTACTGATAGACCAAATTTCTGAATTTTAAATTTACATCCAACAGACTTTTGAATCACGAAACATCCTCAAATCGTGTTTCTTGTGTTTTTATTTTATTTTTACCATAGCAAAAGTGCTGTTAGAAAATGGATGGTTTAATTTACATACTTCAATTTTTAAGAATCTTTGTCTTAAAATTTGAATACATAAGGTAGGTACCTAATTATTAGACAAATTTTTAAATCCACAGAGAAGTTCTTATAAAGATAAATGATTATACAAATTAAACAGAAGCTTTAAAATCAGAACATTTTTTCAAAAAAGCAAAAACAAAAGAATGCTTATGACATCTTACAGCGGCACAAAAACCATAAAGGTTTTGTACAAATGTCTTGCTGAAATATTTCTTACTTTGTTTCATCAGTCTAACAATCAATTCTGAAAATGTTAATCACTATTTGTAATATCAAAATAAATTTCTTAGGTTTCAACAGGAATTTTGTCTCTTGACGAAAAGTTAACATTGGAAAAAGATAAAACATTTGAAAAAAAAACCAAACTTTCACAGTAAAAAATTTAATTAGCATCTAAGTAGAATTATACAACAAATAATATGTTTTTTTTGTTATCTAAAGCAAATAAAAAAAAGAAAAATGTAATTAATAATAATACACAAAGCCATTTGACCAAGATAAGTATTTAAAAAGCCATTTTCGGTGGAAATTACATCATTTCGGCAAAATGTTGATAATAATATCATTCCGTAGAAATTGCTACCGAAAACAAAATATTGTGGCAGAACTTCTAATATTATGACAAATGAGTGGCAAAAATCAAATACGCTATTGTTATTAATTTAAAAATGGAGAACTACAAACAATTCAATAGGCAATCAGTCAATCAATGTAATATTAATACATAGTATAAACAGGCACTGTACCATTCTTTTTTTAAATATTGTTTGTTGGGTGCGAACCTAAATTTACACAGTTTATTTGTAAACCATAGATTTGTTTTATAATAGTAGGGTCATAAGTAATTACTATTGTACCTACATAACACATTTGAATTTATCTTTAATGGAAGCATTAGTATTATTAAAGAATGCAATCAGATGCAATTTCGTGAGATTATTTGCTGCCAAATAAATGCAACATTTGTAATATCATTTCGAAAATGAATCCCGTTTATTTGAGAGACAACGAGCTCTGAGTAAGTCTTTGAAAGCGGAGAAAAACCAAGATCTATGTGATTTTTCAAAATAATATAAGTACCAAATTATAAACAACCTTTAGATAATGATTTCACATAATCTAATTCAACAAACTCTTAAAAAATAAGTATTCATCGAAGCAAACTAGAAATATATTACGCAAGATTTAAGAAAACTATTTATTTAAATATAAAGTATTTCTAGATATAAAAGTAAGTTTTATCGGAGGAATAATTTATTGGAAACAGCAAAAAAGATTGTCAATTGGGCAAGATCTAAAGGGTAGGTGACAAATTTACATTGAATTATTATCATTAGTTAAAATTGATGGCGTTTTGAATTTTGGAATTCATAAAGTTAAATACAGACCAAAGATTATTGCATTTGTTTTTATACGGACCGGGTATGTTTCATAAAATACAACTTATCATACGAAAAGCTATTATTTATTTAAAAAGTTGATTACACACCACGCTCTGACTATGACTAACTATAATGAAAATGATGACATTTAAATTAAGTTACAAATACACTGAAACCAGTTATAAATTCAGTAAACATACTTAAAATTTAATTACAACATTGACAAATAGATTTGTACCATATAAAATGAAGTGTTTTTCATTAAATTATTGCTATATTTTGTGAGGTTGATCATTTTTACATAATAACAAACTTCCGGTCTCAAGGAGAAATGCAATACAAACATATTAAAGGTAGGCATTAAGTACCATTGTTATATACTCGTTTGTGGGGGTAGAGGCTTGCTTCAAGGAGACTTCTCGCAACACGTATAAGGCAAATAATGTTCAAGGCTCAACTAACTTCTTTTAACTAAATGTTCATTTAATGCAGCTTTTTCAACGCAAGTAGAAATACTGTATCGACAAATTTATTTCTAGTAAATAGTTAGTTACTTTAGAAATTTCGTTTGCTGGGAAATTTTGCTCAGATTCAAAATAAAAACTCTAAACTTAATAATAAAATAGAAAAAAATACTAACTTACATGTTAATTATTATTATTAATGAGCATTTAAATTCAACAAATAATAATAAAAATTGTAATATGCACAAGATTCTAAGTTTAATACTGTAAAAAATAATAAATATATTTCAGTGAATAAAGAAAAATAATAAAACAAAAACAAGAAAAAAATAACCTTTCATAGATTTATTATGACACAAAATATTAAAAAAAATAAATATAACCGCCGCTTCCAGATGAATTACGAATCTACAGCATGTGAAATTTTTATATATAGACATTTGGAAATAAAGAAAAAAAAATGCAAAAAGTTTATGCCAAAATATGTCTATAAATACATAATACTACTTTCTCGCATTCTGAATTTAATAGTCATAGAATTCATACAACATCAGTGCAATAAACGGGATTTGTGATGTCAAGCTGTATCTGTTTTTAGCTAAATATTAGTTCTTTACGAAAATGCTTCAAAAGTTTGTAAAATTTTCACATAATCTATACATTGTTATATAAGGAAGAGGGTCTGTGGCGGTGTGGCTTCGTTTTTACACAAATTTACAGTTTTATTTCGAGATTGATGAAATTTTGCACACTTGACCTTTAAAATAAGAGGAAGGTGATTGATTACATGAGATTTCGAAAATCCATCCCCTTCTGAAAAACTCATCGAAAGCCCGGGCAATCCCGGGGACTTCAGCCAGTTGACATATAAAAATGAGACGTAAAGTTGTTTATTTTGGGGAACTGTTTCCATCTTGTTGATGAGCCAATGTATCAATATAATATATATTCAGAGTCGGTGGTTTTATTAGAAGTGTTTGTTGCTTCAAATGTATGATAATTTAGTCAAACTTTCATATTATTAACTCCATTTGTAATATTAATTTATTCCATGTTCCAAACTGAGTGACAGACTGTAAAAAAGACTAAATGACCATAGATTTAACTATACCATGAATAAAACAATCTGGCCTAGGCTGTGCAAAACGAAGGCTTACGAAAAACAACCTATAGACAATGGGCATGAAGTTACATTTAAGTTGAATTTATTCTGTTATAAATTTGAACTTAATCTCAATTTGTCATAAATTCATACAGGCAGGACTCACTCAAAATATAAAAGACATAATGAAATCTAAAATTGTAATTTTCGCATTTTGAATTCAGTATGTCGCTCATCCATTTGTTAGTCAGACATCTCAAAAAAATCTAAATTTGAGTTGAGTATGCAGTTGTACGTAAAATTGTACTCTCCATCTGGTACAATTAGATTACTCATAAACACCACCAAAACAATTATAATGCACAAAAACTTGTAGTGAAATAAACAAAAAAATTGATGTTTTCCGAGTTATTAGTAGGAAATTTTTAATTGTCATACTGATGTACCGGACCGTTGTGCCTCCCATTGTTATTTTATAGCATATTTAATGAGTAAAACACTCTCTCTCTCTCTCTCTCCGATGGCGCTACAGCCCATATCGAGCCTTGGCCTCCCGCAACATGAGTAAAACACAGACACGTGTAAATAATATTTGATTTACGGTGAGCATTCGAATATTACATACAAAACTTAGTATTTGGAGATTTCTGACTAATCAACTGGACGATTGATCAGATAAGTTTTTAGATTTTCACGGCCAAAAGTATTTTCGTTATTTGTTAGTGGGGTAGTTCCAGCTCGTAGTGGAGTGGAGCTGGCAACGCAGTATTGCTTCCAAGTGTACATAAGCACACATTTCACCACTAACAAGTACACAATTACACATCTGCCCTGATGATGGACACCGTAACGCTGTCCGAAATGTTGGCTAAAGAAGGAGGTAGCGCAACACGGCACAACGCCCCAAAAACAAATAACGAAAATGGACGATCGATGTTCGCAAACTGTTTTGACATTTTTTAGGCTGTCCGTTTTGCATACATAATACATACCTACTTTTGATGACAGCGTGTTTTAACATAATATTTTTTTGTCTAGTATTGACTTTGTTGTTTAATTCGTGCTCAGCATTCAAACATTAGACGAAATTTTATTATTGGCATTTTGAAGAATTACTGGAGAGAAATAGCAATTAAGATAACTTTAAAAAATAAGTTTTGAATCATGAAGTTATTGCAAGAATGTGTCTTTGTATCATTACAATATCTATGGTTAAAATGAAGACGTTTTGTCCACGGTTCATTTGAACTTTGAAGGCCGTGATTTGAACTTGGAAGGCCGTGATTTAAAATTGACTAACACTATAATATTTTCATTATCTGTCACCTGAGAGAAATTGCAGACCTGTCCAGCCATAACGTTTATGTAAGTAATAAATAAATAACGATTGGCAGTGTACGTGGAATAAGGACATTGTTATTTAAATATGTACCTAGTCTTAAAAGATCTAAGGGAAAAAAATTATAATAATATTATACATTCTAATAATTTATAATTTATAAATAAAGCATGTTAAAATAAGTGGTTGATTTCCATGGTTATCTCAAAGGCAAAGATAAAAAAAAACATTGTCTTTTTCTGTGGCATTAGAGTGAAGATCCACTCAAAACTGTTCATTTATGCACTGTTAAAAATATTGAGAACGTTCATGAACACACCCATCTAGCCTTTTTTGGAATACTCGCTCTTTAATTCATTCTAAAAATATTTTTAAATAACTAATCTAAATCAAATGACATAGATATTACAAATTAAAGATAGGTAGGCTAAGTTTATAATAATTAAGAACTGGTTCAATATTATAAATGGTCATACACACTGGTACGTTTTTTGAAATCATAAACAGCAATAAGTGAAATAATTTTAAATTACATGTTTTGACCAGACGTGTGACCGAACATGCTAAATAAATCAAAAACAAAAAAAATATATAAAAAAATTTAGATAAACATTATTGTGCGAAGTCTGTTTTTATTTGATTTTTACGTAGTATTTTTACTTAATTTTTTCTGGCAGTTTTAATGATTTTTTTTTTCAAATGATGTTTGATAATATAATTCACTAAAATAAAGAAATTTGGCAACCACGCAACGAAGTGTTTCCGCCTCAGAGACAAAATATCTAAGTTTGTTTAAGTTATGAGTAAATAATTAAAAGTAATAATATTATTGACTATGTTGCGACTAGTAGACAAACAAAACTAAAAATATATTAACAAATTTCACTAGCGCTTTAAATTACGTTTACACATTTCAACTTTGAGTTTATTACATGTTAAATTAAATTATTAACAATTTAAGATAATATAAATAATAACTTAAAATTTCTTCAGAGGTTTGAAAGGGTTTTTAAATACAATTGGCTTAATTTAAACGTAGCAAAAACATTTCAATTTAATAATGTCAAAACCCGTCCAAATCCTTACTCGAAGTGTGTTTGCGAATTTATATGACAGCGTTGAAAGAATATAAAGCCATAATATGAGCTAAAACACGTTTTACAAATAACCAATAAATGCTAAGCCAATATTGTCGACTTATGAACTTAAAAATCATTAAAGTTAAACAACAAATTTATGAGTAAAAATTATATCACAAAACCATGCCTTTATTTCCTCGCGCATTGTTAGCCACAAACAGAATATATTTGTATTTAAGATATTGTGTATGCCGTAAATACATATATGGATCGTCTTAAACCATAGTGAACTAACTCACTTTTTGCAGTTTCTGAGTTAGAGTTTGAAATGAGGGCTCCAAATCATAATCTAGCTCTGCCAGAAAGAACCAATCAGAGAAATCCTGTCTTGACCAATCATAGATAGTTTTTCTCTGATTGGTTCTTCTTTCTGGCAGAGCTAGATTATGATTTGGAGCCATCAATTCAAGCTCTAACTCAAAAATTGCAAAGTGAGTTAGTTCACTATGGTTTAAGACGATCCATATGTGTTGTGACATATACGGGCGACGAAAATAGTTACGGTTCTGCGTGCAACTCGAAAATGCTGATTTCGGAGTTACCTTGTTGTAGTAAATAACAACATGTTGAAAGATACACACAACATTTATTGTCGTGTATGGGTCATTTTATAATTTCTTTAGCTGAGATAATTTGACCCGTCAAATTCGTAGTTGGCTTTTTTCCGTGGAAATTGTATATTTTATGAGTTTAGTATTTTAACACTATAAACGTTGTTTACGCCGCATTTGAAAGATAAAAATTATTATATTGCTTCGATCACATCCATCCAGGAGTCTCACAACAAAGTAAGGCATTTGCTAACAACTATTTTGAGCAAAAACACATTATAACATTATTGAAAATGATCCTTCGTATTATCAAACTATCCATCTTGAATAGTCATTTTTCTAATGCAAATAGATTGATTGTTGTTTGTATTTATATTTTCCAGAGCAAACAAAAAAATTACCACTATTTTAGAAGTTGAAGGATAATTAGCGATGAAGACAGTAATGGTTGACAAGAGTTGGTTTTTAACCGTGAATGATAAACGTGAACTCGAAAATGATATGCAAAAAATATTTTTAATAAATAAAATTATGTACCAGATGGGATTTTTAATAAAATTATACCTACCGAATAGAATCAACTAATTGCATTTTTTTAGTTTTCAAGTAATGATTCATTAAAATAATCTGGAAGGTGGAAATCAACGGTAATTTTATAAACTGGAAGGTATACTACAAAAAATATATTATTTTTATTTTTATTAAAGAAATAAGATGTTTTTGGCATTGATATTGTTATTGCTATTTTTTCCACTTTTCCAGAAATTGACCAGTTTAAACAAAATTAAAAGGCTGCCAGAAGCTACCGAAATACTATTGATTTTAATACAAAATTTTACAAAAATAACATTATTAGCACAGAAATTATTGAAAGAGTAATAATACTTTGTATAGTAAAAATATCTAAACCGGCAATAAAAATTAATCACCCATTTTATATTTTTTAACTATCCAAAACACATTATAGAATAAAAGTTTTTTTTTTCAGTTTTTTTATTTTTCTTAATTTTTTTTATCCCTAACTAAATTTTGTTCAATTCAACAATCAAAGAATGCCAACGAACAGAAGAAGAACCGCGAATAATTCTATCGTAATATAAATAATTGCATTTACAAATTCGTTACAGGCAAATCATAGAGCGCAACTTTTAATGCATATGCGTCAACTTTCGTGATTTAATCTCAAATCATATCTGGTTTGAACTATTTTGCAGTCCCCTCTTACCCAGCAATAGCCCCATGATACAATACACCACTACACAAGCAAGAATCTCTTTATTCTGAGTTATCTACACAAGTCTACCTATTGCAAAACTCATGTTTTTATACAATTTCTTCTCTAGGAAAAAAGCCGATAATACAAATTTTGGAACGTGACTTATGGATTTCTTTAGACAACTTTTGACACTTCATTTAGATCAGCGCTCATAAAGACGACTTATGGATTTTTTAGACCGTGTCGGAGATTATTTTAACTCTTTAAATCGTGTATTTAATGACAATGATTTCTTCAGATCATTAATTGTGATGATGAGCGTTGTATGCTTTAGATTGCGGCGACTTATGATGTTCAATTGGAATTCTTTAAATTGTGACCGGTGTTGAATTTGATATTTTACTTTATAATTATTTACATGGTGTTCAGTTGGAATCCTTTTTTCCTTTTAAAGCGTGACTTACAATGAGAAGTTTTGCAATTCTTTAGATCGTGAGCGATGGTTGAATTCATGTTTAATTTTGACAGTGATTTATGCTGACAACTTTTGAAATTCTTGGATTCTTATGAGTTTAGGAATTCTTTAGATTGTGACTCGTATGTGTGAGTTAAGGTATTCTTTAGATCATGACTCGTCTGTGAGTTAAGGAATTCTTTAGATCGTGACTCATCTGCGAGTTAAGAAATTCTTTAGATCGTGATTCATATGGGAGTTAAGGAATTCTTTAGATCGTAACTCATCTGCGAGTTAAGAAATTTTTTAGATCGTGATTCATATGGGAGTTAAGGAATTCTTTAGATCGTAACTCGTATGTGAGTTAAGAAATCCATTAGATCGTGATTTTTGAAGTACACTCGGAATTCTTTAGAGCGTGACTTACAATGTGAGTTTAGGAATTCTTTAGATCGTGACTCGTGTGTGAATTAACGAATCCTTTAGATTGTGACTCATATGTGAGTAAACGAATTCAAAATAATGTGAGTAAAGATCGTGATTTTTGATTTAATATGGAAGTCTTTAGAGCGCGACTTATGATGCGAGTTTAGGAATTCTTTTAGATCGTGACTTATGATGCTTTTAGAAATTCTTTAGATTAGGACTTGATGATTTTTGGAATTTAAAAAATTTTTTCTACCAACATACATGAAAGACGCAAATGGTAGAATCAAATAATATTAAACCAACGTCCACTTAAATTGATATACTTAACACCAGTTTCATTTGTGTAAATAATGCAGTAACTGAATTATTAACACTTTGTTGCAATTTCAAATGTGTAAAGATTTTTCTTTTATGGCACCAAAACTAAAAATTTAAAATAAATAAATTTTTTTCGTGACAATCAAAACACTATTTTGATCAGGACCATTTTCCCAAAAATATCTCAATCTAAAGACCAAAATATATCAGAGATTAAAAAATATAATATATTGCTCCAATTTGATATGTTTTATTGTTACACAATAATTTATTTTAACAACTCATCCATATAAATATTTCATAAAATGGTCCAGCTCAGGAAATTTCATAAAATAGATTATTTATATTTGAGTAAAATTATCAATAAAATTATTTATATTTGAGTAAAAACAAATCTGTAGAGCAAAAATAAAATATTTATAATTATGTATAAAAAAAAATAAAAAGAACCCGCAAACCAATCGAGAGTCAGCCAAAATCTTTGAAAGAGTTAAAAATGAATTAATACAGCATCATTACACTCCTATTGCAACACATCCTATTTGTTTGATTGTTATGAAAAAAATTTAATTCATCCATATCTAAGCACAGAAGATTTGAGGTTGAATTGTTAACAATTTGATGCCAGAAAGAAAAATCTCAACACAATGACAGATGGATTGCCTAAGAGAAATACGGCATTAATTTTAAGGGACATAATTTATATTTTTGAAAATATTAATTTTGCGATGAAAGCTTTCTATAAATATAGTTTCGACATAAATTATATTTGTGTCTACTTTTTCCGTGGACAACGCTCACTGGTCGAATTACAGAAAACTGTGTTTTTCATTCAATTAACAGTGTCTGTTTGATCGTTGGCAAAGATCAACAGGATTCTGTCTAATCATTGGCGAGGATGAACAGGATTCCGTCTGATCATTGACAAAAATCAACAAGATTCCATCTAATCTTTGGCAAAGACCGACAGAATTCCGTCTAATCGTTGAAAACATCAACAGGATTCTGTCTAATCATTGTCGAGAATCAACAGGATTCAATCTAATCATTTACAAAGATCAACAGGATCCCGTCTGATTTTTGGCAAAGATTAACAGAATTCTGTATAAACACTTACAAAGACCAACAGGATTCCGTCTAATCATTTACAAAGATCTTCCGGATTCTGTCTAATCATTAGCAAAGACCAACAGGATTCCGCCTAATTATTGACAAAGATCAAAAGGATTCCGTCTTATCATCGGAAGAGATCAACAGGATTCCATATAAAGATTGGCAAAGATCGACAGGATTCCTTCTAATCATTGGCGAAGATCAGCAGGGTTCCGTTTTATCATTAGTGATGGTCAGATTAAATAATTGTACATTAAAAATCTAACTTAACTAGTCTGTCCCGGAAAGGGTGGGGTCTTTCATTATATCTAAGAAAAAAGTTCTAACAGCTAAATCCTCCTTTTTACAACCTACATTCGTTTACCTACCTCGTTAAATTATTATCATATTTAGAGTTTTTTCTGTTTTCATTTTTTTATTTTGTTTTTGACTTAAGCACTCGCCTTCATTTTATAATACAATGGGATTGGTGTTTTTGTGTGTGCGCCACTTTATAAATAAATAACTATATATATATATATACACTGGTTTACATGTCCGTTGTTGTAGACACTTGAATGTGACAGTTGTCGAATCAGAGAACATATCATTTATCGTTTCACTCACATTTTTTTTTAATTGAACTAAAAATTAAAATCCAGGTAAAAACGAAAAAAAAAAAATTATTGTCACTTGCTGTGGAAACATTAGAAATATACAAAAATGCCACTATTCATACAAAGCGATTTTTTAAATGAAATCAATAACATGATTATATTTTATATGCAGTAGCTAGCTATTTTTGGTTTTAGTTAATTGTAATTTCACAGTTAATAATGATATACGAATATTATCGATTCATTTTTTTGAATATCCCAAACAATTGCATAATATGTTAAGTATAAAATAAAATTTTGATAATTTTTCAAGTATTATTTTAATACTGAGCGACTTAAATGTTGAGAATTTAAAAAGATATTTTTTTTTTACATGTAATTAATAAAATTTAAAAAAGTGTGGTGTTCATTACCTACTGGAAAGTTTTGCCAAAATTATGTTGAAACGGAGATAAAATCATTTTATTCCATCAAATGAGCTATGTTCAATTTAAAAAGGCTAGATTTAAAAAAAGCCAATTGAGTTAAAAATCGCAAAAAGAAACAATAAAAATGGAAAATTGTTCACAACACGGTTTAATAATACAAAATGTTGATCAATTGTTAAACTTTCAACGGACGAATGTTTAACAATCAATTGTTTAATAATCGACAGACGAATGCTTAACATTTAACAATTGACTGACGAATGTTTAAAGTTAAAACTAATTGAATATTCACAAGATTCAACCGATTAACATCCAAGTGTCCCACATTCAACTGTCTCACTAGAAATTATTCTCCAACGCCCCTAGCGCTTTTTAACGGTGGGGCGCCTTCTCCGGAATCATCGACCCGCATACTCCTGCTGCCTTTTACCACTATTCCCTGCTCCATGCTGCATGTTGTTATTGTTGTTTCCCGAGTTGTGGTGCGACGTCACGCTGCCGTACGGCTTTCGCTTCTTGTTGGGCCGCCCGCCCTGCATGGAATTATTGCTAGAACTGTTATTACTATTGGCGTTGAACGGGGCGTGGTTGTTTATTCGACCGGGAGAAAACCTCCCGCCGTTTTGTTGCTGCTGCTGTTGCTGTTGTTGATTCTGGTGGTGTTCGCCGGCGGGTTTTTTCGCCATGGCCACGTTTTGCGATGAGTTGTAACGACGTTGCTTGGCTTGGTGCATCACGTTTCTCGTGTTGCTGCCTCGGCTGTCGGGTTCCGATACGCTGGACGACGGAGGCGGCAGCTGATGCAACTGGTGCTGGCGATTCTGCAGAGTTGGGGTGGTGACCGGCTGGACGTTGTGATGGTAGAGCATGGGGTGGATGGGGAGGGCAGGGTTGGGGGGGAAGTCCTGGCGGAGTGGGGGTTGGCGCGCGGAAGGGCCGAGTGTGTGAAGAGGGGGCGCCGAAGGAGAGGGACACACGATGGTGCTGCCGCTGCTATTGTTGTTGTTGTTGGGGGAGTTGGGCTGCTCTTCAGATTCCTACAGAAAAAAAATAAATGTTGTAAATCATGGATAAGCAAAGCTGATCGGAAAATCGGAGCGAAAGTAACATAACAGTGATTGCTGGAGCGTGTAAATTAATGAAGCTTATTGATAGAGCGGGTGGCACAAAGTCACAGTTAAATTATTATTATAATGTAAAAAAATAGTTCATAATTGCCCTTACGCGAAAAAACAGCATTATCGAAGCACGCTGTTTTTATGCAGATCCATTCAAATTATGCGCCATATATTTATCTACATTCATAGCAAAAAGCGTTTAAGATCTCAACCATAGATGGCAGTGCAAGGCATATGGTGATTGCCAGTAACACACTCTCAAGACAAGCCGACCGTTACTTAATTGAAACAGAGGGTTTGTGCGATCGGCGCTTGGCGTATCTGTCATTATCATTATTTACGCATTGTTTTATTTAATAACATGAATTTTTAATGTTTAAATTATACGGAAATTTTCAATTACGTTTATTGTACAAAAAACATGAATACTTTGATTAAAATACATAAAAGTGTTGTCTATTAATTGATTATTACATATAAATTTATTAGACTTTCTACTTGTGTAAACCGTATATACTCACCATAGTCAAATAAAATGATTAACAGCCAAAATCTAAGAACTAACATTTTCACATTCACATAACTCTAATTTCCTGCATAAGGACTCAATTGTCAGCAAAGTTCAATTTCTTTTGGTTTGAAATGGCTTCAACTAAATTTAGCAGGGGCGCAGTCCGTAGAGGACCGTGTTTAAAGGTGTGCATGCTCCAAGAAAAAATAGTGATTGACCTCAACGGACTTGTGAAGAACTCTTGAACTTATTGTTATCAACGAGGATAGAGTGCCACAAGGCTTTAGTTTCTCCTTTGGACAACACAATTCAAGAGATTTCGTTAAGGGGAATGAATGCGCGGCACGTTTCATATGAATCTTGGATTTGAGAACAAAATAACCGACCAAACTGAAAAATTATTTTTGTAATCAAAAGTTATTTCAAATATCAGGTAAGTGCTACTTTATTTATTTGTGTTTTAAATTATAAAATATAGGCCTTTAGATTTTAATACTTCGTGATTTTTTAATTTGGGCAATTATTTGCGAGTAAATGATAAGCATTTAACCTGTTGAATGCCGGGCATATTTCGAAAAACCGCGCGGATTTTACCTTGTCAAATATCCATACAAAAACAAAGGAATTGCTTTTTTTGCGATTGTTTTCTGTTTACCAGATAATATATCTTATTATTCATGTATATTACGTGATAATTTTGTAAGAGGGTTTACCAGAATAGCTAACTAAAAAAAAAAAGATTAAAAAATCTCCAATTTTGGAAATAATTGTCAAAAAATATAATCACACAAATAAAAACTGATTTTATTATTTCTACACAAATCTGAATACATACCACAACATGGAAAAACACAATTCAAAGGAGTTTGCAAATAAATAAAGACCTTTATATGCAATTTTTTTTTTTTTATGAGAAAAACTCTCTTTTTATAACTTTTGAAGGTTATTCCCATCAACGTAATATATCATTGAAGAAGAAGATAACACTTATAATCTAAATGAAAATATGAAAGAAAACAAGACACAGAAAAACAGAAAAAAACAATGGTCCCAGTTGCGACCATTGTTTTTTCTGTCTTGTTTTCTTTCATATTTTCATTTAGATTATGTGTTATCTTCTTCTTCAATGATACCTTTATATGCATTTGAAAATGTAAAACTTCGATTTTTCGCCTACGACATTTAAAGCGCGGGCCCTCCGGCGGGCTCGGGTGAGAGGTTAACGCAGTAGATAAGGCAAGACATTTTTTAAATGATTATATAATTAACTCAAAAAAATTCCAAAGTTGCCTCCAAAATGAAGCAAAATTGAGTTCTTTAATTATCTATATATCGTAATTCAAAAATAAAAATAAATAAAATAATTCATATCCACGCTAGATATTTAATATAACTTATTATTATTAAGTTAAGTTGAATATTTTGGCCTCAAATCCAAAATTAAAATGTATGAAACGGGCTGCGCAATCGTTCCTATAAAAAACATAAAGTTGTAATGCAGAAAATATAAGCGAGTGACTTCACAGGGTAGCCGGCACCATTTGGTTAAGTACATTTTGTTTTAGTTCAGCAGACGAAGGGGCTGTTCAACTGTTAGCAGACAAATAGGAATATATGTAGTTATTATTATAATTGTGTACAAGTTTGACTTGCCTCCCGCTGGAGACTGGAAAGTGAACCCGGGTCTCTCACACTTAAACCTATTCAACTAGAACGCGACCAACTTGTCTGCGACCAAACTGTTGGACAAATAAAAAAAAAACACAAAAATAAATAATACCCAATGAATTATCTTAATTTTTTTGAATATTAAGTACATAATTATGGTTTCCAGAGATTTTCAAAAGCTAGCCGGAAAAAAAATTCAACAATTGGATGTAATCCCAAAGAAAAGTGTCGCAAGTCAAAGAGATACTAGCAACATAAACTAAATACAGTTTTCGCGGGGCATAGATAATCAATCACAAACACTTTACTTTTTAGAGATAAAATGGAATTTTTTTACTTACGACACTTTTCTATGGGATGTACGAATTATGTTTAGATTTTGGGGATAATCTCAATTGACAAGAGCATAGACCGCTGCACACGACTGATTTGTATAGTTTTTATCTATGGTTTTTAAGAAATCATTTGGATATAATCCCGTAGAAAAGTGTCATAAGTCGAGTGCAGAGATGGAGTGATCTAACTTAAATACATTTCCATGCGGCATGGATAATCACAATCACTTTACTTTTCAGAGATAAAATGGAAAAAAAGAAAATTTTGACTTATGACACTTTTCTATGGATTGTATATGTTTTGATTTTGGGGGATAATCTCAAATGACAAGAGCGTAGGTTGCTACAGATGATTGATTTCCCAGTTTTTATCTAAGGTTTTTAAGAAATAATTTCGATGTAATCCCGTAGAAAAGTGTTGTAAGTCAAAAAGTAAATTTTACAGGAGAGCGAAAACAAAAGGAATGATGAACAAGCGGTCCCGTCGAAAAGAGATACTAGCGACATCTTGCAGAGATAGAGTGATCTAACTTACATACATTTCCATGGGGCATGGATAATCACAATCACTTTACTTTTCAGAGATAAAATGGAAAATAAGAAATTTTGACTTACGACACTTTTCTATGGGATCAGCAATATGTTTAAATTTTATCTATGTTTTTTAAGAAATTATTTGGATATAACCCCGTAGAAAAGTGTCATAAGTCAAAAAGTTAATTTTACAGGAGAGCGAAAACAAATGAACGAATGATGAACAAGCGGTCCCGTCGAAAAGAGATACTAGTGACATCTTGCGGAGATGGAGTGATCTAACTTAAATACGTTTCCGTAGGCATGGATAATCACTTTACTTTTCAGAGATAAAATGGAAAATAAAATTTTTGACTTGTGACACTTTTCTATGGGATGTGCGATATGTTTAGATTTTGGGGGTAATCTCAAATGATAATAGCGTAGGCTGCTACAGATGACTGATTTGCCCAGTGTTTATCTATGGTTTTAATGAAATCATGTGGGGAGGGATCAAACAATAGTAGAAGTGGCGGCGTCAGTACATGGGCAGGTCAGCCGTCTGTAGCGGCCTTACAAGCTCATATGCAAAAGGAAGAAGATGAGAACATAACAATAAACTCAATTGTTTCTCTTTATATCACATCAAATGAGCAATGCCACAATGAAATTCCAAATTATTGTAGATACATCGATCGTCCAGTTGATTGGTCAGACATCTCTAAATACCAAGTTTTTAGATAATAGATATTCTAATGCTCACAATAAATCAAATATTATTTACACATGTTACTACATTTTGTTTTTCTGCATTATAATTGATTTGGTGGTGTTTATACCAGATAGAAGATAAACTTTTACATATAATATATAGTATTGTACCAGATAGAAGATAAACTTTTACATATAACTGCATACTCAACTCTAATTTTGATTTTTCGGAGATGTCTGACTAATCAACTGGACGATCGATATAAAGATATATTTTGACTTTTTTTTCTTAGGAGATATGTGACTAAGGATCGATTGTATACTTAAATTAAAGGTCAGAAAGAATTCATATGAATTTATGCCACGTGAGAATAGATGATGTTCATTGAATGAAAGCAAAAGAGTACACTATTGTTATCAATGAACGGGTAAATGAGCGGTAGAATCTCACCAGATCACTGTCGGTGTTGCAGGAATCGCTGCCGGAAGAGGTGAGACTAGAGATGCTGGGAGGGGCCGTCGTCCTCGGCAAACTGAGGAACTGCGCCTCAAACGTCTCCCGAACCCATCTCCGGTACTGCAGAACATTATCCGTCACCCGCACTATCCGCCCCAGTATGGAATTCTTATTACAGTCAAATATAAAACTATCCAACGCCGGTGTGACGGCCTGATGCAGCTTGATGTAGCTGTAATCAAACGCCGATTTAACTTGCAGCGCGCCGTAGCTTGACCGTCCGATATCGTTCCCCGCCGTCAGCGGGTCTTCTATACACAGCATGCTCGGCCGGTATCCGTCGTTCATCTCTTTCTGAATTTCATCTTTGGATACATAGCAGCCGCCGTTCTTAACGCGAATGGCCGCTTTTACATAGTTGAACTTGCGTCCGTACAGCTCGAAGAACTCAATGAGTAAAACGCCGAGGTTTACGTTCCCGTTGAGCTTCTCGGGACGCGGGTGCAGCTGGAGGAAACTGATGCACATGAGGATTAAGGAGTAACTTGAGATTCCCCCGGTGAAGACTTCGTTTAAGTCTCGCTGGAGGAGGAATTGTTTGAGGACCATGACTAGTTTGGCGAGAACGGGATATTTCTGTTTGTACTCTTTGATTAGCTCGGCGCTCTTGACGCCGGAGCTCATGTTGAAGGAGATGTCCACCTTCACGTCGGAGAACTTGTCTGTCATCTTTACGATGGGGACGGTGGCCTTCTCCAGGACCTTGATGGAGTTCGTCTCCGCTATCTCCCTCTCCACCAGTTCCCGCTCCAACGTCCGCAGCGGCAGTTTTTCCCAATTTCCTGCAACAACAAAATACTCTTTAGAAACGATTCGTGTTCTGAAGCATTATCCAACATTATCTAATTTGCATATTATCGGAATTATATCAAATATTTTTTTCAATGCAAAAAAAAAAGCTGGTCCAAACCAGTTGGTTGCTATAGAGAAAATATTATACTGGTTCAGAAGTAAGTCATAAATAATAAAATGTCACAAATCAATAAAAACAAAAAGTAATCAATCAATTAAATAACAATTTTAATATTCTAATAGTGAAATGAGGAACTACAGATTGCATTATTTAAATAAATTTTTTAAATTTAAAAGCGAAGACGGTTTACGAATAGTTTCCGTAAGCAATCAGACCATGGGCGAATTGTGCTATCTCCTATTTCAACTAATTTTTTTTAACAGAAAACCGGTTCCTTCGATAAAGTTCACCAGGGTTGTCATTGGAAATGTGGCTATGTGTTCTGGTTACATAACAGTACCCCCGTAATATAACATAACGTAGAGTTCGGAGCGAACGTGTCCTGCGCCACTTCAGGCCGCCGCGCAAGAAAGTCTCACGGTGAACTGCGTTGTAAACCGTTATCTTCCTTTCGGTTTTTACTTTTCTGCGTGGCGGCCTGAAGTGGCGCAGGACACGTTCGCTCCGAATTCTACGTGTGGGGGAGTCTATTGTGTCTTCTGATATTGTGTCGTCTTCTATCTGATCGTTGTTTCCACCAGGATGGGACATTTGTACCATAGATGAATTGGAGTCTCTTGGTCCTCTTCACGTTTTCTTAACTATTCTCCCTACAGCTGCATGTGTCGTGTGAAGTGGCAGTGTCCCGTTAGTAGTCCTACCAGTACAAAAACAGCACGATGATGTCGTCTCTCACCCTGCACGCTGCTTGAAGTCCCGAAAACCCTTCTGGATGGAAGGACAGAGGCTCCTCCGATAACCTTTCACCCCCAGAAAATAGGTGGAAACTTCAGTGGCAACTGGTCAATGTGGGAAATACCCGTCTCATTCAAGACCCTACTGAGAGACAGTCTGGCTTCTCACCGACTCTTAAACTCTGGACCGCCATCAATAGGATGAGGCGCTCCCATAGCTGTTATGCCTACCCACCTGTGCATCAAAGATCACCTTAAAGAGTCGGCGACGTGTGAACGCAGACCACCGCACATGTGGTCAACGATTTTCCGTTCCATTCATTCGCAGGTGGGATCGATGAGGTCCATAGGGTGACGCCTGAGGCCAGGTCAGGCCAGGTAATAAAAATTAACGACTTGGGCCCCCGGTTCGGGCTGCATCACTTCAAGTGCTACAGTTAAATGGGAAGTGTTATTTAATTTTGAACAGACGGTTTGGAAACCCCGAGAGATCTGTTGGACGACAACAATAAGGAATTTGAACCCATTTTTTTTAATCGATATTCACATTGATGTCATCCATGCTCTGAAGGACACCTAACGGTAGAGCATGTTGTGTGGACATTCAATTCAATTGGACAATAGTCTAACTAAATCAAGGGTATTTTTTTTAAAAAATCAAAATTTAATACTAAAAATAATTTTTAATGTTAGAATTAGTTTATCCCGCCAAAAAATACCTACCCATTGAGTGAGCCACCATCGTGTTTGGTCCTAACGATGGATTCATTCCGATGATTCATCATTCGCACCAGCTAGATTACAATGAATCGATCAACTGTACAATATGTATTACAACAAGTCAACTAATACTCTGATTTCGATGGCAATGCTTAAATCAATACTGATGTACATATTTATAATTGATATAATATAGTTACTGCCCTCTACCTGACATCTGTTTTATTTACTGACAGGCTGTATGTCAATAATGCAGGTTTCTATTGAGCGTCCAGATGGCATTTGTGGTGAGACTGTCTTGCCAAGAGGTGGTTTGTTGTTATAAAAAGGCCAGTTCCTGTAAATTCATTCTCTTTCATAGTAAATGATGGAATACCAAACAATTATTTTGCCTTTAGTTCTATTGAACGGGGAACCGGGCTGTACAGACTAGTTGTCCCATTTTAAAGGGTCCATCATGTTAATCTAAAAGTTGTAAATAAAAACTCAGTTCAAATTCTCAGTGTTTATTGTGGAAGACGGGACCCTACCAAATCCTAAAAAAAAACTTATCGATTTTGATTTTAACGGTTTTTGATTTTTTTTAAAACAGCACACAGGAGACCCCAAGGAAAAAAATTTCCCAATGCCAAGGCCATCTTTGGGGATGCTGTGTGGAGGGTCTTTTTAGGGAAAGGAAGGAGAGGAAGTTCTGAGAAGGAAAAAGGTATAAGGGTTGCTAGGAATCTGGGGGTCAATGTGTCTAGGAGTGACGGACGTATGAGTGGTCAAAATGTTCCCCTCAACTGGTCTCTTCCGATCTGGCCTGCCACGGAGTTCCTTCCCAGATCTTTTTCTCCTTCCTTTCCTAAAGAGGCTCTCCACACAGTATCCCCAAAGATGACATAGGCCCTGAGGGGAGTTATTGTACTCAGGGCCTCCTGTATGGAGCTAAACTAAAAAGAATAAATAAATAAAAAACGAAACTTTTTTTTTTAAATTGACCAATCGGGGTTAATGTGAGAGGGTTGTGTGTGCGTATCTCACCTATTATGACGAGGTCTATGTCGCTGGTGGGCAGGTAGAGGCCGGTGCGAAAGGAGCCGAACACCTCGACCTTTGCGTGCGGCCACAGGCGGCGCACCACCGAGGCGATGCGCCGCACAGCGTGGCCCCGCACCAGGTGCTCCGTGGGTGTGGGGCTCATGTACGCAAAGAAGTGCTCGATCTCTTCATGAAGCCTGCAACAATAACAATATCACCAGTTAGTAAAGGAAAATGCTGTTACATTTCAAAGAACAAAATAAAATTAACAAACGGAAAATGGTGAGTCTGGGGGTCAGTGTGTTCAGGAGTGACGGAAGTATTAATCCATTCCTCCCACTGCGGTGCAAGGCGATGGGTCGAGTCTGGCTGGAGAGGTCAAAAGATCTCCCTCAAACAGTCTTTCTCTCTGGCCGCCTGTACGCAGTAGGTGGGCAGATGCATCCGTCATCATCGTCAAGACATAGACAAACCTCACCCTGTGAACCCGGGCATCCCTGCTTAGTCAACAAACATAGCGAACTACTTGGGCAGGGATGTTGGTTATCCAATAAATGGTTCCCGAAGCAACGGTACCCATACCCGCTCAAATCAATCAGACAAACATTGAATTTTCGAAAAAATCCAACAACTACCGTAATTTTTTAGAACTACTCCGATGGACCTAGTTAATTTTGAGCATCAATTATTAGATTAAAGAATAATGTAATTTTTAATCCAACAAAACTTTGGGAATCAATTGAAAAAAACCATATAGTAATTATTGTAAAAAATCGATAAAAAATGCGATTTTTTTACCAATTTTCTTCAATCTAACATAATTTTCGACAAAACAGCAATTTTTTTAACCCGTCTGACAAAACCGCTTGAGAAACTTCTACAATCAATATTTTACAATAATTAAAAAACTTAACATTCAAACATTTTTTTTTTTATTAGAAATTCCGCACAAAAGTCCCAACTACTCCCGTCTGGAGCCAGTGAGACTATAGCATCCCCAATTGGGGTATGTTGTGAGGCTGAAGGTAGTGGGGAGGGGAAGGAGATAGGGAAGAGGAAGGTGGGGAAGTACCTGGCTATTCAGATCTGGTCACTAAACACGGCTAAAGCCATTTCAAGCAACGTTTCAATTCTGAATGGTGGTCTTACACCAGGGCGATACTGAGAGTATCTTCCACTCTGGAACGTGCTGCAAATATATTATATATTATTTTAAATGAATAAATTGTGAAAAAACATAAATTAATCAAATAAAATTTATTTGCGCACGCCGGGTTCGAACCCGCGACCATCGGATTATGAGTCGAGAGTCTTACCTCGGGACCACGGAGGCCGTCAAACATGAAACTATTTTCTTGATAAACATATTCACGTAATAAAAAAATTCCATCAGGATCTACGTCATCTTTGGGGGTGCTGTGCGGAAGGTTTTTTTTGGGAAAGGAAGGACAGGAGTTTCTGGAAAGGAAAAAGGTATGAGGGGTGGGTAGGAATCTGGGGTTCGGTGTGTTCAGGAGAAACGAACTTATGAATCCATCCCACCAAATGCGGTGCAAGGCCATGTTCCGAGTGAGTCCAGCTGAAAGGATCAAAAGGCTCAACCAGTCTCTCTCGATCCGGCCCGCCACGCAGCAGGTGGGCAGACGCATTCTTCGTCAATTCATAGACAACCTTAACAAAGCCTCCGTGGTCGAGGGGCAAGGCTCTCGACTCGTAAATCCGAAGGTCGCGGAATCGAATCACGGCGTGGGCAAATAAATTTTATTTGAGTAATTTGTGTTATTTCACAATTAATAAAACTAAAAATTAATGAACAGAAATATTTGCGCACTTACTGAGAGTATCTTCCAGAATGGAAGATACTCTCAGTATCGCCCTGGTGTAAGACCACCATTCAGAATTGAAACGTTGCTTGAAACGGCATTAGCCATGTTTGGTGGCCAGATCTAAATAGCCAGTCCCCACTTTTCTCTTCCCCATCTCTTTCTCCTCTCCACTACCTTCAGCCTCACAACATAACCCAATCGGGGATCCCAATCTCTTGTGCGATATTAACAACAACAAAAAACACCACGAACCCGGGCACCCCTGCTAAATCACCAAATATATAGAACCACATGGGGTGACCTATGGCAGAGGTGTTAGTACCCACACCCGCCTCCCAAATTGCCAATTTTATTATAATGTCAAGCCACAAAGTGATTGCTTTTTCAATAATTTAATATTACAACCATTTAAGTTTTTCTTGAAAAGCATTCTATTTATATCAATCAACTTTTACTGCTTATCCTATTGATAAAAATAAATAAATATGTCAAAAGCTATTTTTAATTTGCGCTAAAAAAAAACTAGAGAAAAATAACAATACGAACTCTAGTAACAAATAAAACCAGTTAGTCAAGTCTATTCGATCTATTCACAGGTCTGTAACAATTAATATTCCTATCCAATCTGCTTTGTAATGTTACTATACATATAAAAGGAAAACGTTTGGCTTTGTCGTTTTTCGCAAATTTCACAAGTTCATAATTTCAATGAGTAAAATTACCAATTGATATATTTCTTAGAAGATTGATACAGGGGTGGTAGATACTGTCAGTATCGCCCAAAACCACTAAACCGATTTTAGACCGATTTTAACCAATAGAAACCTACATTATCAGTGAGTTACATAGAAATTTGTATAAATGAAAATGTGTGTATTTCATATATTTTAGGGGCAGGGAGGAAAGGCAGGGGGAAGGTGGGGTTTGCGGAGGGAAGAGACGAGGGAGGGGAAAGGCGGGGAAGGTGGAAGGGAACGGGGATGCACGGGAAAGGAAATTATGCATTGCCAATTGCTACAGTAATTTTCCCCAAATACCAAGCGAGCGAAGCCGCGGGTAAAAGCTAGTAAATGCTTTTTCCAAAACTACCTTTGGACAAAGACACTTCAAATACATAGCTTGCAAACTATACAATACTCTAACAGCTACGATCAAACAAACTGAATCCTTGACAAAATTCAAACAAGATGTAAAGAAATGGGTTGTAAGTATTGGACGCCACACTACTGCAAATATCTGTAAAATAAATCCTAAATAGACAGAAAACAATTTGCACACGACCTAAACCATATTAAATAAATAAAAAATAGAATCACGTCAAATTTAATTCCATAAATAGATTTGACAGGATTTACTATTTTCTGTACATCATTTCTTCCTTCAGTATATGATAACTCTCTTTCAAATATATACCCACGCCTCCAACCACCTTTATATTATTATTGTACTCAAATGAATATGTAGCATTTATATTCTTTATAACTAGCAAATATGTTCTTAAATATATTAATTTATGTACCTCTATGCCTGTCTCGACACAGGTATATCCTAGTGAGACAGGCATCGACAAAAACCTAATGTTAAGATACTGTTTATAGATAAATAAATAAATAAAAATATATATTTTCAAATAAAAAATAATATAATATAATATTATTTATTGTATAATAAGGTCATTATGTTAAAGTCAAACCAAAGAGCTTGACTAGTCAGACCTGAGGATTGACTAATCAAACCTAGGAGCGCCGGAGCTTCGAGGTTTGACTATAACAATTATAAAACAATTAAGAAAATCCTAACACTTAGTTGGGAGAAAATCCTACTCGGACAGATTCCGAAATTCCGAACCCTACATAATACACTCTCAATTAATTCTATTAATCTAATTAATCTATCTATATTATATTATTTTTTATTTGAAAATATATATTTTTATTTATTTATTTATCTATAAACAGTATGTTTACATTAGGTTTTTGTCGATGTCTGTCTCACTAGGATATACCTGTGTCGAGACAGGCATAGAGGTACATAAATTTATATATTTAAGAAAAAATGTTAAAAGCTGGGTAAAAAATAATTTGGAAGTGAGTAACTTTTTTCTATAATTTGTACTATCTGTTTCTAATTTCCCAAAATATTCCATGTCTTCCTGTATCTATATTTAAAACGAGGTAATATATATAAACATGTATATATGAACAAGTTTATGTACTTATATGGGTGTATACAAATACGTTTATATATATACTTTTAATTTTAAGAAAATTCTCAGTAACTCCTGTAAAATGTAGAATCCTGTAACTCTGTTAAATCAACTTAAATTCTGTTAAATTAAATGTTCTTGATCTTTATATTTACTATGTACAGATATTTTAAAATTATATTTTAACTGCCACTGTCTAATATAAACCTAATATAATACCCACGCACAGGCTTCGCCTTAGTGGGATCTTTTTTTGCTACTTTTTTATATTTTTTTGTTATTATGTATGTACCTTTTCCGATGTATCAAAAAAATTTCGCTAATAAAAAAAAATAAAAATAAAAAATATTAATTCTTATTAATCTATCAGCAAATTGGTTTAACCGGTAATAAATAAATGTAGACACCTTCGAAAATTAACATTTAAAATCTTATAAATAAGTCGCCTAACAGTGGATTTAGCCACAGTTTGAAAATGGTCTTGTAAACCGAAACAGCTGTAACTAAAATACATACTAAAATACTCGTAGAACTTGATAATAAAACTATCAAATTTAATTTTAATTAAATATAAAAAGAAAAATTAAATGGAGTTCTACGAATTAAACACAAAAACAATTAATAAAAAAATGATTGAGTAGATATCTCACACACAACTTGTTTAATTTAAATTTAAAAATCGATTATTCTTATTGAAACACCCTGTAATTGACCTTTACGTCAGGTAAAGATGTTAATTTTACTAGTTTGAGAAATGCACGCTAACAGAATTATGATTTATTTTCATACTAGTAACTTTCTTTCTATCTGTCCACTTGGTAACTAACTGGTAACAAAATATAAATAAAAACTAATTAATTAATAACATTCGTACTTGAAATTATTTTCAATTCGGTTTTTTGCAACCTGATTGCCGTGAACACGGTAAATACGAAAGTACACCCAGCTTGATTAATTTGTGAACACCGAGGAATAACAGATAATGATTGAATGTGTTTTAAATTTTCCACAAGTGGTAAACAACCGTGTTGCAAAATGGTTGTTTAACAGCTGTGTAAAATTAAAAACACATTTATTAATTGGGGGGTTTACTATTAATACGCCTTATTACAAAAAACAATACTTAATTGTTTCAACTTAATTACTGTGGTTGTCTGTGCTGTGCGTTAAGGAATAATCTGCGTGAAATGATTCAATCAAATACGCTTTGAATTTAAGTGTCTTAAAATTGGAATCGGTACCTATTTTTTAAATATTTTCATAGAAAATTAAACGGCCTCCCCACGATGTGGGTAGCGCCGCCCCGGGAACCATTTATGGGATAACCAACCAACCATGCTATAGGTCACCCCAAGTAGTTCACTAAGCTCGGTGACTTAGCAGGGGTGCTGGGTTCATGAGATCAGGTTTGTCCGGATCTTGGCGGCAGATGTGTCTGCCCACCAACAGCGTGGCAGGCCGGATCGGGAGACTAGTTGAGGGAGATCTTTTGACGTCTCCAGCAGGAACATCGCCTTGCACCGCAATGGAAAGGATTGATTCATTCGTCCGTCACTCCTAAACACACTGACCCCCAGATTCCTTCCCAGAACTTCCTCTCCTTCCTTCCCCTAAAAAGACAGCACAGCATCCCAAAGATGACATAGGCCCTGAGTGGAATTATTTTCCTTAGGCCTCCTGTCTGGAGCTAATGTAAAAAAAATATATCAACATCTCATCAACTCTGAACTCGACTCCAATCTTCACACATAATTTTGGCTTTGCCCATTAAATAAAATTCCTTTCTCCACAATTCGAAATGAAGGCCTAGAATACCATTGAAGACCAAAAAAAAATTATACTTTTTTTTTCAAAATTGAAATTATAACATCCCGTGATTTTTCGCGGTCTGCGCTAGTGCATATTGAAACTAAATTGATTGACGTACTCGACCTGTACCAACAAAAACAGTGAAAACGTTGGAGACTGTTCGTATGTTTCGGCGCGCACGCAGAAACGCAGACGATTGCAGAAACCGCTCATACCAGAGATGCATAATGATCTCGTAAGAACAACTTGATGAATGTATTAAAGTAATGTACTTACATACATACATATACATTCCGCGCCCGAAATAATCACTCACAACACTCTACAATTGGGTCAATATCACTAATCACTACCGCCATCACTATTCGGTGCTTTTTTCCGTCCAGTTTCCATGTGTCGTCTTTTTATAAATAATATGAATTCGGTATGAAAAAAGACGTATTCTATGTTTGCTTAAATATGGCGGACATTATTTGACATCTGTCAATATTAATTGTTTTACGTAACATTCGCGCTAAAATGCTGCGTGTTTATTTCTTTCTATTCTTAATTAAAAAATAAAATTACGTATTTTCTAATAAGTAAGTTTTCTCTAATAAAAAGCTTACGAAAAACATGGATACTTACTTTCTTCAAAAAATAGTTTTTATCCCTGAAACATGGTTTTTCATTTTTGGGACATGGCAACATTTGTTGGGAGACAATTTTGGTCTTGTCGACCAGCAAAAGATAATAAAGCAATGATTCTTGCGATCTTAACACTTGTTGCGAGACAATTTTGGTCTTGTCGACCAACAAAAGATAAAAAAGCAATGATTCTTGCGATCTTAACACTTGTTGCGAGACAATTTTGGTCTTCTCGACCAACAAAAGATAAAAAAAGCAATGATTCTTGCGATGTTAACACTAACTTGTTGGGAGACAATTTTGGACTTGTCGACCAGCAAAAGATAAAAAAGCAATTTGAAAAAAGCAAAAGCTTTCGACTGCGAAATAATGCAATTTCTTTTTGAAGTGAAAACTTCTTAAGCACCGTCGTGATTTGAAACTCGATGAAACGACAAAAGCGACACTTAAAAGAGACAAATACATACATCTATAGGATTTAGCCTGCGAGAGAATGAGATAGATTAAACCTTTGTGCGGTGCTTTGTATCCTTCCCATTCTTGTCTACTTTAGTTTTCTAAAGGTTTCACTTCTACCGCGTGTGAACTGCACACTCTGATTTTTTTATTAATGTTTTCGTAACCCAATTTTTGGAACCAATAATTTTGGATTCGGGGTTATTTTTAACATCCACACGCCCTGTCTATTACTTTGGTCGATGGGTTTCACCATTTTATTACATGCATTTTTTTGAAGACTTTAACTCTTGATTCGGCCACTCTCCGCCGGCGCGTCTCTCCGACATCGGACATGTCAGCGACCTTGAACTAGTGGCTCGCGATCCGACAGATGTTCCCACAGATAATAATAAAATGTGCATTCATTAAAATAACAAGTAGGCGGTGCGGTGTACATAATGCCATAATAAGCCAAGTGTAACAACCAACCAAAACTAGAATATCCGGATGGAAAATCACTCGACCTCCATGGGATTGATTCTCAAAGACAACCTTTTCGCATATAATATACACTACATAAGATACATTAAAACTAACCGCGTTCATTTCGCAAACACGTGAATAGTAACCGAAATACAAGAATGTGTTTTTTTTTCAATATAAATGATAAAGTAAATTCTTCAGCCTACTAACATAATATAAACTAACTTGCAAATGGTCATGCCAGTCGGGAGAGCTGTATTGTTGTTAAATAGAATCAATTCGAATATCGACATGTTTAACATCAATGAAGCACAATTTAAACGGCAAGCTTTGTTGCTGTTATTTTAAATCTGCTTATCTCATCTAAAATATTTTCCTTCTTTTAAAAAGGCTTTGAAGTTTTAATTATGTAATATTTTTAAAATGAATGAATTGAATTGAATTGCATAAAAATTACTAATGTTAGAGAGCACGCCGATTAAAAAAAATTATAATATTTAAGCGAAAATTGTAAAAATGTTTAATAAAACATGACTCGTTTAAAATAGAGCAAATATCTCGTGAGAAATTTCTAAAATAACATTTAAAGAAACACTGAATTTTTCATAAATAACTCGTAAAATAACTGAAGAAAAATGTGTTTATAATAATTTTCGGAGCGTATTAACGGTTTTTTTCTAACGAGCGAATTTCATATAACTGCCGTTTCGGTGTGGGGAATGTATAGATATTATCTTCAAGAATAACACGTGTTTTTGACGTGATAACGTCTTATAAATCGATGAACGCCGGCCGCATTCAAGAAAAAGCATGACTCATTGTCACGATGTCACGTTCCGCCTGAGCCGGTCGTACAAGCGAGGGCGCGGAACAAGCGTTCGGCCTATGCGTTCAGCGAGAGCGCGGAACAAGCGATAGAGAGGCACGATCGGCCTAAGCGTTCGGCTCGTGGACGTTATCGCGTAAAATTATCGTCCGTAAATCGACTTTACAGACAACCAAATTTTTTAAGAGATTTAAAACTTAAAGTGTGGAAAATACGTAATAAATCGGTAGAAATGAAGGAAGCCGGGCCTTAAAAATAACAAGGACCGTAACATGTGGCAGTCTATCCTCAATAACAACATCTACACAGATAACTAGACAAAACCAACCGTCCTTGCTCCATATTAATTATATCATATATTATTCTGTAGTTATTTCGATTCACGTTCACCGATAGTAGTAGACTCGTGACAGGTCTGACCTCGGCAGCACGCAGCGGGTATTTGGTTCACTTGATCGTGCCATCGTGTTCTTTCTCCGGCGACCTCGACTTCCGTTTCCTTGCGCATCTTCCTCGTAATACACTCGGCGACGGTGCAATAATTGCAGAGGATAAGTAAAAAACATTACCACGGAAAAGACATCCACCAAAGAGACAACCGAAGTATGTTGTGGGCATAATAGGCTAAAATCCTTTTTGAACACATTGTCAATTTCATTGTCCTGTCTGAGGCCTAGGGTGGAAAGACAGATAAATATCTAAAGTGGGGCCTCATCCAATACGCACAAATTATTAAAAAAAACACTACGGACGGGTTGTTAACAGAATTCAAAATAATCGAACTTAGTCAATTTTCAAGCTCTGTTAGAGTTCTATTTTTTATTAATGCCCCGTAACCGCTCTCGAAAAGAAGAAGATGGAGAGATATGTAATTACGAATGTTGGAGAGAGCGCGCTAATATTTAAATCGATAAAATTGAAGCGAAAATTACGAAAAAGCTTAATAAAACATGACTCGTTTAAAATTATCATTTAAAGAAACATTGTGAATTTTTTCAAAAATATAACTTGTAAAATAATAGAAATAGACTTGTTTTAAATAATTTTCGGAGCATACTTTGCGATTTTTTTCTATCGAGGGAATTTCATATATTTCGGCGTGGAACGTATCTAGATTTTTTAAGAGCTTAAAAACTTCACTCCCGGAAGAAATCGGTCGAAATTCGAATAGCGGCGGCTTAAATATCTGTTAATATATCATTATTGGCCTAATGCTTCACAAAAATGAAATAATAACGGAACTTGAATATTAACTTTGAACTTTGATGAATTGTTTAAATTCTGTGAAATATCTGTTAATATATCATTATTGGCCTAATGCTTCACAAAAATGAAATAATAACGCAACTTGAATATTAACTTTGAACTTTGATGAATTGTTTAAATTCTGTGAAATATCTGTTAATATATCATTATTGGCCTAATGCTTCACAAAAATGAAATAATAACGGAACTTGAATATTAACTTTGAACTTTGATGAATTCTTTAAATTCTGTGAAATAATTAACCCGTCCCAAAAGGCAAGTGTTTTTTTTTCTTTCTTAATTTTTAATTAAAGCCAAACTTAGAATCTACTTTACAAAAAAGTTTATTTTTATTTCATTAAACGAAAAAAACTTCATTTAAAACTATTGACATATACGACACATCGATACCAAGTGGTTCGTTACGTTTCGTGACTTAGCACGGGTTAGTGGGTGAGGTTTAAGCGGCGGATGTGTCTGCCCATCTGCCCTGCCCGGGCAGGATCGGGAGACTGGTTGAAGGTTACATTTTGACCTCTCCAACAGGACTCTCTCGAACCTTGCACCGCAGCGGGAGAGATGGATTCATACGTCCGTCATTCCTTGACACTGACCCTCGAATTCCTAACCACCCTTAACACATTTTTCGTTCCCAGATCTTAATCTCCTCCGTTTCTTCAAAAATACACCCCACACAGCATCCCCAAAGATGACATTGGCACTGAGGGTTTTTTCCTCAGGGCTTCCTGCGCTTCTCCGTGGACTGTAATAGTAATTGATGTGAGCTTGTAATAGATGTGAGCTTATTTATTTTTGCTTTAAATTATAAGATACAGGCCATTAAAGATTTTAGTGTTTCATTATAGAGACAACTCGGGTAATTATTTGTGAGTAAATGAAAAACAATAAAAAAATAATTTTACTATTTATCATAGAAATATAAAATAAAAAATAGAAATTGTGATTTTTATTTTATTTTGATAGGTGTAAATTTAAAATACAAATTACCTATTTACAGCGGAACAAAAATTTGTCGTTTATATATTAAAATTACTACCCAAAGAAATGCTTTTTTAACGATGTTTTACTTTATATTTTATTTTTCATTGTATTTGTAAAATATAAACATAGAAAATTTATGTTTTTAATGTTTTTCATTTACTCACAAATAATTACTTAATTACTATTAATTACTCACAATAAAATCATGAAACACTAAAATCTTTAATGGCCTTTATCTTATAATTATAAGCAAAAATAAATAAAGAAGCTCATATTCGTACTAGATATTTAATATACCTTTTGATTACAAAAATAATTTTTCAGTTTGGTTGGGTATTTTGGTCGCAAATCCAAAATTAAGATTTGTATGAAACTGGCCGAAATGGGCCGCGCATACGTTTCTCTTAAGGATGTTGAAGATGATCGGCCTTGTGGTCCGTTGGTAATGTCCTTGCTTTCGATCACGAAACCGATATGCATTCATGGCGCAAGTCATTGCATTTCTGTGCAGTTTTACCGATACCATCAAAAGGTAAAGTAGATCCTTATCGAGTTGATAACGTATTAAACGAAGATTAATGTGTTGGGGATTTAAGAACTAGGATGGATGCACTAACTCCACACATCATCCCCATGGTTTTTTTCCCCAGGGCTTCCTGCGCTTCTCCGTAGACTGTAATAGTTATTCCTCATCGCAATTAAACTGATCGAAGTGTTTTTTAAAATAACTTGCGCCTATTTAGGATGAGCTCTCCTTCCTTTCACCAAAAATACGCTCACCCAGCATCCCCAAAGATGACAAAGAGGAAATTTTTGCCTTGGCGTTCTACGCTTCTCCGTAGATTAAAAAAGTTATTTCTCATCGTAATTAAACTGATCGAAGTGTTTTTTTAAACAACTTGCCCTTTTTAAGCCCTGACAAAGTAACCGGGACAGGCAATGAACGGCATATATGATCCTAATAATAACCTTATTCGTTACCCAACAACAATACAGTTATTTTTTAAAATTTTTGTTTTAACTTTATGATTTACAGTCCCAGAGGTATCAATATCTTTTTCTGATTTTTCTGTTTTCAGATTTTCGATTGAGTTTCGCTTATATTGTCTTCATTTAATTAAATATAACAATACAGTTAGTTGGATCGCGCTGTCCCGTGGTAATATGGCGCGGTAGCAATGGAGATAAATAATCGGTAGAATTTACGATTCTAATAAAGTATGCGAGAAATCGAAAGTGAGGACGATATTAAACGATAGGTCACGACTAACTTGCGATGAACCATAGCATTATATTTCGTAATAAAATATATTTTACGAGCATTTTTGGACATTATTTACGAGAAGTAATACGCATTAGGACCTGCGCAAATGTTGTGAGGCAAAAACAGACAAATATTTACTTAGGTATCGTCAAACATACTAACCTCGGTTGTCTGTGCTGAGCGTTAGTTACACGCAGTCCTGCGTGGAACCTTTTCTCCGAAACTACCTTCTTTAATATTGTGATTAATTTGCAGTTATCACGTCGCGTTGCTCTTCCTCCTTCTTTAGCCAACGTTTCTAATATCAGGGCAAATGATAGACACCGCAACGCTGTCCGAAACGTCGGCTAAAGGAGGGAGCGAATGATGGCATATCAGCCTAAAAATGAATAACGATAATACTGGGCAGATGACACACACTGTAAGGCTGTCCGTTGGCTAAAGAAAGAGGAAGCGCAATACGGCATAATAACCCAAAATTGTTCATGTACCTACACAACAACAAGACAAACAAAAACATTTTACATATATAGATCTTAACTAAAGTTGGCATTTCCTAATACAACGTTTTCGTGGTCTTGGTAACAAATACAATATGGATGGATTTGATAATAATTTAAACATGGCAAACTTGTGCGAACTATTTTGTAAATTATTATGAACACCAATTTTAAATATCTTTATCAATCATTGAATAGATATTTAAAATTAGTAAACGAAAATATGAAAGAGAACAAGACACAGAAAAAAAGATAATGATCGCAACTGGGACTCGAACCCAGAACCTCTCGTCTAACCGGGAAGTGCGCGTTTACCAATTCCGCCATTGCCACCGTCCTATACCGTCATATTAGTGAATCTCATATTTAAAATTTTAGAATTAACAATATTACCATCAACTTATTTTTTTCCATAATATTACAGGCAGATACCCTTTTTATTGGAAATAATCATTCTAAGAATTGGTTTGTAACCTAGATAGCGTCTCGGATAAATATATCCGATTTCATATAGAATTATTGACTTTTTATAAAAGTCTAAATGAATATTATTCCCATCAATATATCATTGAAGAAGAAGATAGCAATAATAATCGAAACGAAAATATGAAAGAGAACAAGACACAGAAAAATATAATGGTCGCAACTGGGACTCAAACCAGGATATCTTTATTAATATTTTTAATTTGGTGGATTTTTCTTTTTCCATTAACTCCACACAGGAGGCCCTGAGGAAAATAATTTCCCTCAGGGCCTATGTCATCTTTGAAGATGCTGTGTGGAGGGTGTTTTTGAGGAGAGGAAGGAGGGAACATGGGTCTTGAAGAGACCCATGTTGTAGGAGGGAGGAAACAGAGACCGGCAAATCGTTCCACAGACGAGCCGTTGAACTCAAGAACGAGTCATAGAAACGACCCGTTCTCATGTGACTAATGTCAACCGTGTACAAATGTTGGGCGCGTGTTTTCCGACTATGCACCGGTGCCGAGGGGATCAATGACGCTAGTTCCTCGGAGCATCTTCCATTGTAATACCGGTAGAACAAGTACAGCATTCCCACCTGACGCCTGTGCTCTAAAGATTGCAAGCCGTTTGTGAAGGTAGGAGGATCTATCAAACGGACCGCCCGTTTCTGCACAGAGTCGAGGGTTTTAGGCAGATCAGGATGTTTTTACTTCGCTTATATTCTGTGTTAACTACTTTTTGTCAACTCTTATATTTTATGTTACTTGTATTTTGCAAACTCTTTATTTTCATCGTTATATATAGAAAAGACATACATTTAGGACGGGTTGTTTCAAAAAATTTGATGAGTTCATCAAATATTTGAAGTTAATTTTCAGGCTCCGAGGAACTAGCGTCACTGATCCCCTCGGCACCGGTGCATAGTCGGGAAACACGCCAAACGCGCGCTCAACATTTGTACACGGTTGACATTAGTCACATGAGAACGGGTCGTTTCTACGGCTCGTTCTTGAGTTCAACAGCTCGGCTGTGGAACGATTTGCCGGCCTCTGTGTTTCCTCCTTCCTACAATATGGGTCTCTTCAAGACCCATGTTCACTCCTTTCTCTCCTCAAAAACACCCTCCACACAGCATCCTCAAAGATGACATAGGCCCTGAGGGAAATTATTTTTTCCTCAGGGCCTCCTGTGTGGAGTTAATGTAAAAAAAAAAAAAAGGTTCTGTGTTAGTTCTTTTCGAGTTCTGTTTTTTTATCATTATAGGCTAGCTGCTTCACAAAACTGAAATCATCACAGAACTTGAATAGAACTTACACAGAACGTGAAAATTAACATCAAATATTTGACGAATTCGTCAAATTTTTTGAAACAACCCATCCTAAATGTAAAAGTGAATTTAAAAAAATAATAATGAATCACGGTACCAGGCCCTACCGTTGGCTATGAAAATATCAAATAATATCTGAGTTGGGTAAGTTACAACGCAATTGCTTGCTACCTTCAATAATTCAAACGCACTCTTCTAATACTCAGAAACTAACATTCTCTTGTAGCAGTATTTGATTGACTAGATCTTACCACGACCTTCCTCGGACGTCCCCGAACAACTTATAATTAAAAATACAACTACGCGCATAATAAAAAAAAACAAATAAAAAATGTATATTATGTCGCTAAAGCCTCAGTTACATAAAGCGAGTTTACAAGCTACTAGCCGGTAATTTTAAAAACGGGTGAATCGGCGAGTGAGATTGTCATGATGACATACAAAACTGTCTACTCGCTCAGTAGCGATAGTAGCAGCTAAAACAACGACTCCCGCGCCAAGCAATTCTGTAGACATTTTGTAAAAAACTTGAGTTCGCAGCTAGCGCCATACGCTAGCTAGTAGCGTAAACGACTCCCGTGCGAAATAATTCTGACAGTTACGAATCAGCTGTTGGTGGGCCGCCATCTTTAGGCAAACGCTAGCGAGTAGCGAGCAAAGTTTTTTCGTAGATTGTGAACAATCAACTTGTGCGATGACACTGAGCGAGTTTACTAACATATAGTGAATTTCCCAGATAGTAGCTTGTAAACTCGCTCAATGTCATCGAGGCTTTAGGGGCAATCCATTAATTACGTCACACCTTAAGGGGGGGGAGGGGAGTAGAGAAGTGTGACATTGTGTGACAAGGGGTATGGGGGGTTCATCAGCTCTATGACGTCACACGTAAAATCTGAATTTCGATTATTTTTAGATGTAAAATTAGAAACTATGTGACGTCACACTAGGGGGGGGGGGTCTCACAAATGTGACAGGGACGGGGGGAGGAGTAAAAAAATCATGAAATTCGTGTGACGTAATTAATTTATGGATGGCCCCTAAGTGACAAAATATAGAAATATCATTTTCATAACGAATTCTACAAACAGTGTGCGCGTTGATTTTTAATTTGCCCGGAAGACTTTTGTTTCTACAATAATGTGATAATGAGAGAAATTTATTGACTACCGTTTAGCGGTCGCGTGCCGGGCACTGCACACACTAAACCAGTGGTCTCCAACATTTTTATCGCCGCGGACCGGTCAACGTGTCATCAATTTGGGAGCGGGTATGGGAATCGCCGCCCCGGGAACCATTTATTGGATAAACAACACCTCTGCCATAGGTCACCCCAAATGGTTCGCTACGTTTGGTGACTTAGCAGGGGTGCCCGGGTTCCTTGGGTCTTGGCGGGTTTGTTTGGATCTTGGCGGCGGATGCGACTGCCTACCAACTGCACGGCAGGCCGGATCGGGAGAGAATGGTTGAGGGAGTCATCGCCTTGCACCGCAGTGGGAGGGATGGATTCATACGACCGTCACTTTTGCACACACTACACACTGAACCCCAGATTCCTATCCACTCCCCATATTATTTCCTTTCCAGAACTTTCTCTCCTTTCTAAGAAAAGTCTCCTCTTCCTCCACACAGCATCTCCTAAGATGACACAGGGCTTCCTGTATGGAGACATTGTAATTTTTTTTTAACCTTTCCTTATCGGTGATGTTATAACAACGGCCGGTGGCCGGCGTGGTCTAGCGGTAAGGCTCTTGAATCGCAGTCCGAAGGTCGCGGGATCGAATTCCGGCGTGGGTAAATAAATTTTATTTGATTAATTTGTGTTATTTCACAATTCATTCATTTAAAATAATATATAGTATATTTGCGGCACGTTCCAGAGTGGAAGATACTTTCAGTATCGCCACTCTGCCAGTATTCAAGACCACCATTCAGAATTGAAACGTGACTTGAAATGGCTTTAGCCGTGTTTGGCGACCAGATCTGAATAGCCAGGTACTTTCTATCCCTACTACCTTCAGCCTCACATCATACCCCATTTGGGGATGTCATAGTATCCCTGGCTCCAGATGGGAGCAGCTGGAACTCTTGTGAGGTAGGTATTCACGTTAAAAAAAGTACACATCGCTTCAAAATATGTAAATATCTCTTAAAATAAAGTAAATGCAGGATTCCGATGTTGGCTAATCCTTCATTATACATTTACGAAATTATTCAAATAATTATAACATAATAATAAGCTCTCTTTGGTCGCAATAGAAGTATTTTGTTGAAAAACGAAAATAAATTCACCAATACAATCAAACGTGCGTTAGTAAGTCACGTATTCTCAATAAACGATTCCACTTGCATTTGGGCAAGCAGAATATAAGAGCGGTGACTCACGTCGTTGCGTCTCACTCGAGCTCTTTACGTTTTATATATGCGGGTGCGCAAGATGGAAGCCCAGTCGTGTTTTTTACATCGAAAGTGTTGTTTCGGCGGTAACTTGGCGTGAAGGGGTTCTTAACTGAATAATTATTTTTTGTCGATATTTATTTAAATTTTTTATTAGGTGTGTTCGATTTTTTAAATGTAATTCTGATTTTTAAGCAGGGCGTTGGGCGGCTCGGTGCCATTTGATCCACGGACCGGTGCCGGTACGCGGCCCGGGGGTTGGGGACTGCTGCACTAAACGACTGGCGGTGATTGCGTTCCTGATTACTGGAAACTACCGCGTCGATACCTGCCAATTAAAGCAACGAGGTTGTCTCCTACAGCGAAATTCATGCTATTTAAAAGTACACCATGTATGTAAATCGTGTACATTTATTTAAATAGAAACAAACAGACAGTGATTTTAGCAGGGGTGCCCAGGTTCATAGGGTGAGGTTTGTCTAGGTCTTGGAGGCGGATGACCAGGACACACTGAACCCCAGTTCCTACCCACCCCTCAAACCTTTTTTCCTTCCCAGAACTCTCCTTTCCTTCCTTTCCTTAAAAAAAACATCCACACAGCATCCCCAAAGATGACATAGGCGCTGCACTGTGTGGAGCTCATGTAAAAAAAAAGACAGCTTTTTTTTACATGAGCTCCATACAGGAGGCCCTAAGGACAATAATAATTTCCCTCAGGGCCTACGTCATCTTTGGGGATGCTGTGTGGAGGTTTTTTTTAAGGAAAGGAATGGGAGGAGAGTTCTGGGAAGGAAAAGATTTAAGGGCTGGGTAGGAATCTGGGGTTCAGAGTGTCCTGGTCATCCGCCTCCAAGACCTAGACAAACCTCACCCCGTGAACCTGGAACCCCTGCTAAATCACCAAACGTAGCGAACTACTTGGGGTGACCTTTGGCAGAGGTGTTGGTTAACCAATGAAGGTTCCCGGGGCGGCGGTACCCATTCCCGCCTCCCAAATTATAATAAAAAGAGAGAAAATACATACATATTTATTTTAAATAGCTCCACACAGGAGGCCAAAACGATTTCCCTCGGGGCCTATGTTATCTTTGGGAAAGGGAGGAGAGAAAGTTTTGGGAAAGGGTATGAGGTGTGGGGAGGAATCTGGGGATCAATGTGTCTAGGAGTGACGGACGTAAGAATCCATCCCTCCCACTTCGGTGGAAGGCAAGGTCTATTCTATTTTAATCTTCATCTCCCCTTATTTCTGCAAAGTCGAGTGTGTCATGCTTCACTAAGCAATGGTTGTTTGATGTTCTGTGTGAACGTTGTTGCATTTTACAAACAAGCAGCTGCCATAATTATATATAAAAAGAAATACAATAATTATGACACAATATTTAATTGTCAAGCAGCAGCTGTCTTGAAGGTCACATGGAAGGCAGTATCTACGGCAGGGGTGTCCAACATAATTCCGAAAAATAATGTACAAGTCAAACTTTAATGCCGGCCTGAACTTTGTACGATCTTCTCTCGCGCAGTTACTGACTTTACAATGAACGTAAGCGAAAGAGAAAGATGCGTAAAAACATACGTGCGACAGAGAAAGGCGTCGGCGGGGACGCATGCCACTTTTAAAAATCTTAAGGCGGGACACAACCCTAATAATTTTGTTTGCTCAAAACTCACATTTTAATCATTTCCGGATTCGTAACTACAATAACTTTTTTTTATTCCAACAAACCCCTGGGGATGTAAGTTCTTTATATTTAAAATTAATAAAAACAATACCTTACCATTAATATATTTTACGTACAACTATTTTTAAACTTTATAACCAGTTTTTCAACTATAAAGTTAGCGGTAAGCACCAGATTTTATTTTTCTAGAGGAGGAATTAATAACTTCGGAAGGTATTCATTTAGAAACATGTTAAGTATTTGTAACACGTTCTTCAGAATTAATTAAAATGAACGCGGCGGAAAGGTCGAAACTCCAGGCCCACTACGGCGAATTCGACCGTACGTCCGTCTAATACGCCGTGCCGCGGGCGTATATTTGTTTACACGCTTTACGTCGTTCACATTGGTGTGACGTAATTTATGGATGGCCCCTTATCTCAAAAACTTAGTATTTGGAGATGTCTGAGTAATCAACTGGACGATCTATATATGTGTATCGTTATAATTATTGTATTTTAGATGCCAAGGAATCTTGACTAAGAATACAATGACATAAAAAAAAATGTGATTTGTTTGGTTTCAACACAAAACTTCTCCAATTAAAAAATGTTAGTAAAATTCGAGTATTAAAGCTGGTTCACACACAGCTATCAAATATAAAAGATCATGGCACGCCAAATAACGCTCTCCACACAATCCCTTCAGACCGTTCACACCTAAGCGTTTTTAAGCGCAGATCAATCATAGACAATACACATCTTAGACGTAATCGTTCCAGAGGCGATATGTCCAGAAGATAAGTCTCCCCCTCTCCGACTTAAACAGGAAAGGGGGTCATTGTAATTACGGAGCTGCCTAGACCCGTGGATGACAGATGTCAAGTTGACAGATGTCAAGTTGACAGATTTCAGTACAAAAAATGTGCATTCCGTTGCCGCTCCCTAATTCAACTGACTCCCTCTCCTACCACAGGAAGAAATATTTTATAGCCTCGTGTGAAAGCACAAAAGATAAGCGCCCGCGATTCAACAGATATCTGCTCGCAGATTTATAGCTCTGTGTGAACCAGCTTTTAGGTATTTAATTGGCTTGTTGCACGTTGCCCGCGGACCGTATCTTTGACATGCCTGATCTCCAGGTATAATACCTATGGACATGCTTGTCGTTAATAAGGCTTAGATTAGCATAATGTAGTATGCATTATGCGCTGACGTCATGCACGAATAATGCACTCGACTGCAGCAGCGGCGCAAAAACAACCACTTCGCAGGAAATGGCAGCTAAAAGTCAAGCAATACGCTTTGCATCGTCAACATTAAGTATGCACTAGCTGAGGTACCCGGCTTCGCTCAGGGAGTTGATATGAGATTGAACTGTTCCACAATGATCTGGGAAGTTCCCGAACGTTACAGACTATTACAGAATGTTCTGAAATGTTGTGGAATACTCTCGAATGTTTTGAATTGTTCTAGAAATTTCTAGAGGGCCAAACTTCCAATCCTTATATCTTCGAATGCACGCCCTTCATGTAAAAACAGGAATCTTCTTCATGGATGGGGGATAGACGGCTACCACACCACATAACTCCCTTGATCGTACCGGGACAGACTTGTGAGTTTTTGCGAGACGCACATTTTTTTATAAAATACTAGCTGGTACCCGGCATGCGTTGCAATGCAAAGAAATAAATTTGTTTCTGCCTCATGCCTTCTCTCCCTGCCGCTAAAATACATAACTCATTTTCATTTATACAAATTTCATAGCGCCAGATTTTACCATTATATATAGCCTATAACCTTCGCGGGCGTGCGCACAACAAATCACCCAGGTTTCATCGCAATCGGATGAACGGTATGGTAGCGCCTAACATACGAACAAACAAGCAAACAAAAATTGATTTTTTTTATATAAGATATTGATTATAATAACTAAACTGACTGACTAACCGGGCTTTAGATCATGTCTGTGATTTAAGATCTGGTTATTATTTAACTCATTCAGATCTAAAAGCAGTGTAACTAAACTCACCATTAGTGATTCTTCCTTTATACCTATTGTTAAATTCAAATTTATGTTAAATTAAATGAAAGCAAATCACGTTGTAAAACACAATTTAATCAAATTTATGTCATTAAGTAGGTACCTTAACAACAGCGATTTAATTTTTTTTTTCTTTGAACAAAAAATGCTTTTTAAAATGTGGTTTACAGTGTTAAAGACATTCAGTGTTATTGCGCTTTAAGATAATATTTGACAGTTAAAATGGTGTTGCCAGCCTACAAATTTTGTAGTTCTATTTTTTACTTAATTTTTTATTTAATTCTCATATTCTTTAAATTACAATAAAAAATAACATATTGTGCGTGTATATACTTTTAGTGAACTTTGTCGCAAGTCCAAATAAACAAATACACAATACCGGTTGACGCGATTTGCTAGACTTCCTGTGTCAACAAATTGTTAAGTGCACGTGCACTTGGTAATCGTTTAGACTCTTAGACAACTTTATCATTAGGTACTGCGTAAAGTAGAGTGCATAAATTAACTGTCAATAAACACCGCTAGAGTCGAACATACTCTCAAAATTTCACGCGGGGATTATGTATAATAAAAAATAAAACAAATTAAGTTATAAACTGTATTTTAAGTCGCATTCTTGTAAGGCTAGGTTTACGCTCATAAGTAAAATTTACGACTTGCGTAAGTTATTCACAGGAGTGTTCACACATGCATCAACTTACGGTAATTAATGTTCCCGGAAGTTCAACTTATGTAAGTGCTCATAGGGACGATCTGTAAGTTTATTTTCGGTAAGGCGGCTTCTTCCTGTCAAATTTACGCGATTTTGTCAATAAATAAACATAAATAAATAAATATCCCAGTAGAAGACTAAGAATACGATTTCTTATTAAATACTCTAAAAATACATACATTAAAAGACAAAATAAACGATTTAACATTTTTATTCAAAATGCTTAACTCTAAATTCGAACTCATTAACTTACGAACATCCACAGTAATAACACGACAAAACACAACATTCTACAGAGGCGCTCATAAGCGTAACTACATAGCCCACTCTAAGATACAATGACTTCACACCATGGAAAACCAGTACTTGGGTGATGTTGACATATTCAATATCAACTTGGCGAGTTTGTAGATCATCTAAAGCATTTGTTAAACACTATTACTAAACACATCTTACAAACCTATAAATTGTTTCTGTGTTTGTACGACTTTTATCAAATGTAATTTTTTTTATCAAATGTAATTTTATTATTATAATTTCCTAAGTTTCAAATTATCAGTCAAATTAAAATTAAACCACAAATCATATAAAAGCCATCTGGGCGTTAAATAAATAATAAAAATAAAATAAAGACGAAAGGGCCCAAATAAAGTTTCAGAATAGAACTTAGTTTGAGATAAACAATTCTGAAAGCGCTTTTGTTCTTGAAAGAAATTAACGGAGGATCAATTAACCAACATTCTCTTTAACCAACTTCTATCTTCTGGATATTTTCCTGTCTACTGGAAATCGAGCTATATTATTTAAACTATCGACCGATATGCATACAATCTGTATTACCCAAAATTTTTGAATCTCTAGTTCTTGATGAAATATATTCCACATTAACAGAGGTAATAAATGACAAACGACACGGCTTCATTAGAGGTAGATCAACTACGACAAATTTATTAATCTTTCAAAATTATATATTGGAGTCTTTTGCTAAAAATAAACAAGTTGACTGTATATATACTGATTTCTCGAAGGCTTTCGATAAAGTGTCTCACAAAATATTGATCCGAAAACTTCATGCTCTGGGAATCAGAGCAAATATGTTAAGCTGGCTAAATAGTTACATATCTGGTAGAACCTTATTTGTTAAAATAAAATCTTTTTATATCTAAACCATTTCCCGCCGCTAGTGGCGTACTGCAAGGAAGTCATCTTGGCCCAATTTTATTTCTTGTTTTTATAAACGATATAGTCAACTGCTTCAAAGACGTTTATGTATTGCTTTTCGCTGATGATATTAAATTATATAAAGAAATATCTCTCTTAAACCATTGTCAAGTTCTTCAATTTAATATAGACATGCTAAATAAACTGGTGCTCACAAAACAATTTATATTTAAATGTAGATAAATGCAAAACATTGACCTTTTCCAGAAAAAAAAATTATTGCTTTTTGACTATTCAATAAATGAAATAAATTTAGAAAGAGTATCCGAAATGCGAGATCTTGGCATAATAATGGATGAAAAACTAGACTTCACGGTCCACATTCAACAAACTGTAAATAAGGGTATGAAAACATTAGGTTTTGTTTTAAGAACAATCAAAAACTTTGAATCGTTATAAATCATTAAACTGTTATACATATCCCTTGTTAGAAGCCTAATGGAACATAACTCCATAGTCTGGTCGCCCTTCTACAAAATTCATATTCATAATGTTGAAAGAATTCAAAGAAAATTTCTACGTTACGTAAATTTTAAACTTAACATCCCTTTAGAGAACATAAATTACCCGTCTTTAATGAATATGTTAAATATTCCAACTTTAGAAAACAGACGAAAAATTAACGACCTAACCTTTTTATTAAAATTATTAAATTCTAAATTCAACTGTTGTGAACTCCTGCAATTGATAAATCTACACGTACCTACACGATCGACTAGACAAATATTAACATTTCATTTACACACATCTCATTCCAACTATAGTTAGCATTCTCCAATACAGCGTTTACATAGCCTTGGTAACCAATATTTAAACAATATGGATGTATTTGATAATAAATTAATTTATCAAACTTTAAACGACGTATGTGCCAACTATTTATTCCTACTTCTTAAACCATCTTTATCTCTATTTTTACTTACCATATATTCTATGTTACCTGCTTTGTGTCAACTCTTATATTTGGTGTTATCTATATTTTCTTTCTTATATTATATGTTATTTCCTATATTTTATCAAAAACATGTACTGAACTATATGTAAAAGCCCTATGGGCGTTTAAATAAATAAATAAAATAAATAAATTAATAATAGTTGTTTAATTTTATCCCAATCACAGCAACCGACTTCAAATTCAAATACTTCATATAAGAAGCAGATATGTTGAGATCAGAAAGGAATGGACCGCTAATTAAAAATAAGTATGCTCATTTTCAGAAACCTGAAAAATAAATGATATCTCTTCGGCTTTCGGAAACAGAAAATTATCTTTCCGTTTACATTAGTTTTTTGTGGTGCTTATTTGAGTTTTATCTATTGCTATTTTTATATTGTTTTAACATACTCGGGAGTAAATAACGTACTTATAACTATACCTAATCAGATTTTAGTTCAAATAATAAAATTACTAGTTATCAATAAAGAATATTATAGTTATTTTAAAGAATCCTACGAAAAATTGTCATTAATTTTTGACATCTCGCATTGGCGCATTTAGTTACCATTTCTTACGGAAAGCGTCTCAACTTATCAAACTGATTTCATAAGCTGTGAGAAGGCTGCAAGTTCCCGGGACGCGATTAGACCTGTTACGGACTTGACGTAACTTTGGTATGTGGTAATTTTGCCGTAAATCACTTACGTAAGCGTCTTACAAGAGAAAAACTTTTAATTCTCGTTTCATCCAATTAGCAAGCATACCGATAAAAATAGGTTTTTAAAAATTGTTGTTCATATTATGTTCAATCAAGTAACTTAAATTTCAAAATACAGTTTGTAAAGAAAAGTTTACTAGATACAACACACGAGAAATCCGTCGTAAGTTGTCAAAAATTGCAGCTTAATTCGCTTATCGTAACACATTTCTATCGATTTATCTTTTCAGTGGGGGTTGTCCCAATTAATTCACACACTACTGTAGTAATCGCATATCGTGAGTGCAATTGAACTAGAGTGCAACTATATCAACAAAATAAAACTATATCAACAAATTCTACACTATCTATAGCATCTAGCATGCTACCGCGTTGGCAAATTACTCATTCTCATTGCTGGCGAGGACAGACATACATAATATTTTGTCTGAGCGTTCGCGCAATCTCAATCAATAGGAGATACAATTATTGTACCAACCTAGTTAGGAGCGCTCCCGTCTCGGTGGGATTGGACCAAAAAGGAGACAGTTTTATTTGTAGCAATTTCAATAGAAGATATTTTTTTTTTCAATTTGGGAGGCGCCCGGAAACCATTTATTGGATTGGTCAACCTGGTGGTTCTCTAGGTTTGATGACTTTTCAAGAGTGCCCAATCATGGGGAGAGGTTTGTGAAGGTCTTGGCGGCGGTTTGGATCGGTTGAGGTTTGATCTTTTGACCTCTCCAGCCGGACTCTCTCGGAACATCGCTTCGCATCGCAGTGGGAGGAATGGATTAATACGTCCGTCACTCCTGGACACAACCCTCGGATTCCTATCCACCCCTCCTACCTTTTTCCTTTTCAGAAGTTCCTCTCTTTCCTTTTCTAAAAAGATCCTCCACACAGCATTCCCAAAGATGACAATTATTTCTCTCAGGGCCCGTTGTTTGGAGCTAATGTAAAAAAACTAACAATATAATTACTTCATAAAACGCCCGATACTTTTTTCGTTGAGTTTCGACTTATAGAATTTGGAGGGAAAAAGGACGCTGAAAAAATTTTTTATTTCAAAACCAGCTTTTGCCAGCGGCATGGTTCGCCTGGTATTAGGAAGAAATCGCAGTACAAAGAATTTTCCAACGGGAATGAAATGTTTTTCCAGGATGAAAGTAGTCTATGTCACTTTCCGGTCCTCCAACTATCCCTAGGCAAAAAATCACGTCGATCAACGGCTCGATTTCAACGTGAAAGTCGGGCAAACAAACAAACAAACACACACTTCCGGATTTATAATGTTAGTTGGAATTTCGCAGAAATTTTTAAAATAAAAAAAATTGGGAAATACCTGCTTGGATCAAAAATAATTGGTAGGTACGTCACCAGAGAGGCTATTCAGATAAAATAATCTTAAATAATGGCTTACCGATAAGATAATGTGAGTGTTTACAACGAAGGTAGATTTTTTTTTAATTTGGGGGTCATTTCAGGTAGAACAGCTGGCTTGATTAAGTAGAACCGACCTTGAAATTATCATATGGATTATTTATTTATTTTTCGCAGTCTCCACAAAACAGAGGTACGCCAATACATACATTAGAGAGAAGATTACTTTTGACTTTTGATATAATGGCAAATAGAGCTCAGGGCCAAAAAGGCCCCTTTCTCTTTCATCTTTAGTTTATATTATTTAGTTTTTGAAAAAAAATTAAAACACATAAGGGTAGATGAGATATGGTAAAAAAATGTATATAAACAAACGGTGTCCGTTTGATAGATTCTCCCACGTTAACGAACGGATTGCAATCTTTAGAGCACATGCGTCGGGTGGGAATGCTATCCCTGTTCTACCGGTATTTCAATGGGAGATACTCTGAAGAACTAGCGTCATTGATCCCTTCGGCACCGGTGCATAGGCGGGAGACACGTCAAACACGCGCCCAACATGTGTACACGGTTGATATTTGTCACATGAGAACGGGTTGTTTTTCGACACGCTCTTGAGTTCAACAGCTCGGCTATGGAACGATTTGCCGGCCTCTGTGTTTCCTCCCTCCTACAACATGGGTCTCTTCAAGACCAACGTTTATTCCTTCCTCTCCTCAAAAAGACCCTCCACACAGCATCCCAGATGACATAGGCCCTGAGGGAAATTATTTTCCTCAGGGCCTCCTGTGTGGAGTTAATGTAAAAAAAAGTGTCAATAAACAATAGTAAAAGTAAGTACACAACATGTGTGTTAGGATTTAAAACAATATTAAAGACAACAATACCAAACTAATGATTTTTCTTTAATAATTTTCAATTATTATTCATTTTATAAAAACAGTTTGATTATAAACAGGTATGGGGATCCATCCAACCCTGCTATTGCGGACTTTCTCAAAGGAAGAACAATTCAAATTGTAGTTGACGGCTCTTACTTCAATGCGGGGGTGCCACAAGGATCTGTGCTATGACCAGCGCTGTTTTTGTTGCACATCGATGATCTTATTGAATGTGCACCAATTCATTGCTACGCTGACGACAGCACCGTTCAGCACGAGGGTCAACTTTTTGACAAGCCCCCCCTTCATAAAATCGGGGCCTCTTCAAGACTCGCATAAATAAATCTACATCCCTCCCTGCCTTTATTCCGTTCCAACAGAAGCATTTTTGTGCGGTGTAACATAAAAAAAAATCTGCTGGGTAATTATCGAATCGAATAGTATTATCGAATACATAGTTTATTAGGCTTGCGTCTGCGTGGTTGAATTTCAGAAACCAGCTTCGAGTGCATGTCTGACGCCACCCCATACGCGCCGCGCCACAAATAACACCCATGTACGTGGAGTTTCAAACAAAGCTATCGTTGTAATTCTGTTTTGAATTGAAGAATTCGTCACAAGACGTCGTCACTTCCGTCGGCAGGACGCTTGGGTACGTGCCCCCGTAGGTATAAGTTCTACGAATTTGTGAATCTGGAGTATCTCTCCGGATATGGAAAGATTGACGGTAATACTCAGTTATTTCAAGCGGCTGTATATTACATATGAAGTCATTGCCCGTCCCGGTTACTTTGTCCCGGTGACTAGCCATCACTGGTTGACAGTGGATAACGAGGAACAAATTTTGGAACCAGTTCCTATCGGATTTATAAAATGGTCACCAACAATAACTGGGCGAAGTCGAACCAAAAGCCACCGCAGGGCCTAGCTAGTTAGTTAATTATTACTACGCGTGACAGCTGTTTCGCCTTATGAAGGCATTAGCAAACTGTGGTGAAGATACTTACAGACGACATGTTTATTATTTCCAAATGGGTACTTGCAATGAAAAACAACTTGATTTTATTATTGTCTATAGAATGTTTTTATTGATTTCCGAGTAAAACGTCGGAAATTATTAATCATCAATCATCATCAATTACCCTTTAAACTTTAACCATTCATAATTTCAGACAATTTACTTGGAAATCAATAGGGAAAACCAAATCAATCTGTTGTTCATCGTAATGTACCACATGAACATTAAATAAATATCATCTGTATGTGGCTGGACCACAGTTGCACGATTCCTTCAGAAGGCGAAACAGCTGTCACGTGTAATAATAATTATCCAGCAGAACTTGTTTATAAATAAACTGTTAATATTGAATAATAATAATTTAGGTTCCGGGTGTTTGTGTTCGCAAATCTCGGAAAGTAATCGATGGATTGACTCAAAATTTTTACAGAACATTGCATTTTAGCAGAAGAGTGTTTCTATATATAATGGTAAACTCTGGCGTTATGAAGTTTGTATTAAAAAAAGGTTACGTACGTTTTCCGCAAATCTCGGAAAGCAATCGACGGATATTGATTTAAAATGTTTATAGAACATTGCATTTTAGCAGAAGAATGTTTCTGTATATAATGGTAAGCTATAACGTAATGAAATTTGTATAAAAGCGAGTGGTTTGAAAATGAGTGTATTTCACATATTTTAGCGGCAGGGAGGAAATGCAGGAGGTGCCGGGTAACGAAGGAGATGGGGTTCGCGGGCGGGGCGACGAGGAAGGCGGAAGGGGAACGCAAGAGGGAAAGGGGACGCGGGAGGGGAACGGGGACGCATGAGTTGACATAGCAGTTGACTTTATAAAAGAAAAAAAAGAAAATTGATAACATTAAATCAAACTATTGTGTTTTGGTACTTTTGGAAAAGATTGATAGGAAATAGAACAAAGAAAAGTAAAAAAAAATCTTAATCTTACGACAGATGTGATATAATTATCGAAGGTTGAAACCCAGCAAGGCTACTTTTATCTTTTTCACAGGTTTTTAAAATATTTTTATCGGAATAACTTTTGAAGGTTTTATTCATCAATGTTATAATATATCACTGAGGTAGATAATACTAATAAATCTAAACGAAACACGAAAGAGAACAAGACACGGAAAAAAAGGTAACTGGTGGTAAGATCGGCCTCCGGCCTATACGGCCTCCGTAGTCCAGGGGTAAGACTCTTGACTCACAATCCGGAGGTCACGGGTTCAAACCCGGCGGGCGCAAATAAATTTTATTTGATTAATTTGTGTTTTTTCAAAATTAATTAATTAAAAATAATAAACAGTATGTTTGCGGCACGTTCCAGAGTGGAAGATACTCTCAGTATCGCCCTAGTGTAAGACCACCATTCAGAATTGAAAAGTTGCTTGAAATGGCTTTAGCCGTGTTTGGTGACCAGATCTGAATAGCCAGGTACTTCGCGACCTTCCTCTTCCCCACCTCCTTCCCTACCCACTACCACACAACATACCCCGATTGGGGATGCCATAGTCTCACTGGCTCCAGAAGGGAGCAATTGGGACACTTGTGCGGTATTATCTGTAAAAAAAAAAGAAGGACTCAAAAATGATAAAAAATAAAGGCTCCAATGACCGAACTGGTTAAGGGACTGTATCCTGGTAAGGCAAGATATCCTGGGTTCAATTCCAGTTGCGACCATTAGTTACCTTTTAGAATTTTCTGTGCCTTCTCTTTTTTCATATTTCGTTTAGATTTATTAGTACTATCTTCTTTTTCAATTATTAATAATTACTTTGTACCAACTAGATTGTCTTTTAGTATTTTTAAGGTCAAGTCCTCGAACGGAGAGATTGTAAGAGGAAGAAGCGATTGTCCATGACATTTCTCATATCGATCCAAATACCAAATAGTTTTTATAGCATAATCAAAAAAAATATTTTACTACGAAGACGTGCTACAAAAAAATACTGGCATTCAACTTCTTGTTCGCCAACGTATCCTTAAGAGAAATAAAAATACTAGAAATATTTCGATTCTCATGCCCTCAAAATTTAAAATCGAGTGTCTTATTTGCACGAGGCGAGTAAGCGAAAAAGTGTTTTTTTTAAATTTATGTTGAGCATAATTTTATAAGAATGAAAAAAGTTAGAACATACAAAACCTCAAAAATAGTCTAAGCCATAAAGGGATATTTAAAAAAAAATTGTTTCGTAGTTAAGTCATGGAAAAACATTTTTTTTTGGTTTACGCTTATATTTTTTGTTATGTAATTAATAATTTTATTGCAATTCCAATACATAGAAAAGCTAGTAAAAGCTTCAACTTATTCGAAACATATTTTTTGATGTTCATAATGTAAACCTATTGGTCGTAAAGATTAATCTAAATAGGATTTCACGTATTTGTTCCACACATTCCTTCACATTTTTGTTCTACTTTAAACAAGTAGTGTTTTATTAAACATTTTCACAATTTTCGCTTCGATTATATCGTTTTAAATATTAACGCGCTCTCTCCAACATTCGTAATTACATTACTTCTTCTTTTTGAGCGGGAGCGGCGCCAAGTGGCATAGCAACGCATGCCGGGAACTCGCTAGTTAATTAAAACATTGTTAACAAGTTTAAAAATTATTTTACATTTTATTCTACGAAGCACTGCACAAAGATGACACCGATTAGTCTATCTATTCGTAATAATTGTGATCTTTCACAAGGGCGATACTGAGAATGTCAACCACTTGAATGCTGGTGATTATTATTGAGTTCTTTATGAACTATTTAAAATTCCGCATGTTGCTACGCTATCAGTTGTAGTGAATTTTATCACCGGAAAGATAACGCCCGTGACACAGTGAGAAAAATTATGTAAGATTAAAAAAATATGTTCGAGTTATTGTACTCTGAAACGATTGTGGAAATGAAAAGATCACAGGCCACTACTGTAATTCGTAACGTACATATATTTTTACTCTCATGCTCGATTCCGTGCATTCAAAATTATGATAGCGATACGGAATTCCAGTAACAAAAATATAGGGTTGTAGTCAGGGCAGGGCAGTATTTGAATTACTTGTAATTGAAATACGTATTTAGTATTTGTATTTCAATTACCTGATTCTGAGGTTTTTTTTTTAAATTTGTATTTCAAATGCTTATGGCTTCAAAATATGTTTTCAAATACATTTAGCGATCTTAATTTGTTTTACATGAACTCCACACAGGAGGCCCTGAGGAAAATAATTTCCCTCAGGGCCTATGTCATCTTTGGGGATGCTGTGTGGAGGGTTATTTAAGAAAAGGAAGGAGAGGAGAGTTCTGGGAAGGAAAAGGGTTTAAGGGATAGGTAGGAATCTGGGGTTCAGTGTGTCCAGGTCATCCGCCTCCAAGACCTAGACAAACCTCACCCATGAACCCCTGCTAAATCACTTGATAGAGAGACCTATGGCAGAGGTGTTGGTTATCCAATAAAGGTTCCCGGGGCGGCGGTACCCATTCCCGCCTCCCAAATTGAATCCTTAATAATGATAATGAAAAATAAACTTACATATATGATAAATAGACGAAAAACGCAGGAATCCAGAGCAATAGCAATAATTAGACGGCCGGCGTAGTCCAGCGGCAAAGCTCTTGACTCGCATTCCGAAGGTCGCGGGATCGAATCCCGGCGTGGCATATAAATTTTATTTGATTAATTTGTGTTATTTCACAATTTATTCATTTAAAATAATATATAGTATATTTGCGGCACGTTCCAGAGTGGAAGATACTCTCAGTATCGCCCTGGTGTATGACCACCATTTTAACCATGTTTGGTGACCGGATCTGAATAGCCAGGTACTTCCCACCTTCCTCTTCCCATCCCCACTACCTTCAGCCTCACAACATACCCCAATTAGGGATGCCATAGTCTCACTGGCTCCAAATTGGAGCAGTTGACTCTTGTGCGGTATTCATATAAAAAAAAATAATGATAAGCTCTGGCGTTATGAAATTTGTATAAATGAAAATCTGTGTATTTCATATATTTTAGCGGCAGGGAGGAAAGGCAGGAGGGGAAGAGGAACGGGGGAGGGAGGGGGTAGGAAGGTGGAAGGGCAATGCGGGAGGGGAAGAGGACTCGGGAGGTGAGCGGGGGACGCACGGAAAAGGACATGCAGGGACATTCAATTTATTTCTTTGAATGGCATTGTAACGCATGCCGGGTATCAGCTAGTATATAAATAATATATAAATAATAACACAAATCGCCACGATAGGACAATGTGATAGAAGGATGCAACACGAGATCCATTTAGGGGAGAACTTTCTAAAGGTATGAATAGACTTAAGAAACGGTTTAAAACGGTCGGTTTTAATTTCTTGCAATGTTCACAATCTCGTTTTTGTAATAGTGATAGGACTTGTAGGGCGGATGAACGAGAAAGGAGTGTAAGGAGATTAATAAATATCGTGAAAATGAACGGTATAATAATTCGGGGACGCCCGAGAAAGTGGCAAAATGGCACAATCAAATGAATCAGATAATAATTAATATTTATGTTCAAAATTATAAATGGTAGAATAGACAGTCCTGATTTAACTAAGCTCATTGAATTTCATATACCCACGAGACCCACTCGTTCTAAATGCTACAACAACCGGACTGAGTATACGAAACACTCGCTTGTACCTAGATTACATGAAGTTACTAATAGATGCAGATGTGGCAGATCTATTTAACTGCACGGAAGGTAGGTACAAGAGGGCTATACTATCAAATCTTTTCAATCAGTATTAATTTTATTTGTACTATAGATTTTTGTATGTATGGTATATTTATAACGTTGATATTAAATAAATAATTAATTGTGTGTGTCAAGACATCTTGGCTACCCTTACGAAAACGGTCAACTTGCCCCGAAAACCATTTACTGGATAACCAACACCTCTGTCATAGGTCACCCAAAGTGATTCGCTACGTTTGGTGACTTAGGGGTGTCCGGGTTCATTTGGGTTAGTTAAATTTGTCCGGGTAATGCGTCTGCCCACCGACTGCGAGGCAGACCGCTTCGGGAGACTGGTGGAGGGAGACGTTTTGACCTCTCCAGCAGGACTCTCTCGGAACATCGCCTTGCACCGCAGGGGGAGGGATGGATTCATACGTACGTCACTCCTGGACAAACTGACCCCCAGATTCCCACTCACCTCTCATGTTTTCTTCGCAGAACTTTCTATCCTCAAAAAGGCCCTCCACACAGCATCCTCAAAGATGGCATAGGCCTTGAGAGGAATTATTTTCCGTTGGACCTCCTGTGTCGAGCTAATGTAAAAAAAATAGATATTGCGTAGTAATTTAGTTTAAAAAAAATCAGAGTGTGCAATTCACACACGGTAGAAGTGAAACATTCAGAAAACTTTAGACAAGAGTGAGGAGGCTACGAAGCACCACACAAAGAGGAGACCGATTATACTATCTCAATATCTCAGACAAACATTTACATCTTATAGATGTACATGTTTGTCTTTTTTTGTGTTATATTTTTCATTGAAGAAGAAGATAACACTTATAATTTAAACGAAAATAATATGAAAGAGAACAAGACAATGGTCGCAACTGGGACTCGAACTCAGACCTCTGGTCTAAGGTCTAGGTTCAGGGTTCGAGTCCCAGTTGCGACCATTGTCTTTTTCTATTTTTCTGTGTCTTGTTCTCTTTCACATTTTCGTTTAGATTACTAGTGTTATCTTCTTATTCAATGATGTATTACGTTGATGGGAATAACTTAATAATAACGAAATATAAAAAAAATAATATTTCTCGTATCATCGAGTTTCAAATCACAGCGGTACTAAAGAACAGTTAAAAAATTAAATTAAAATACATCAATGACTAGGAATATAATGCATCAACGTGACTAGGTCGGTTTGTGACCAAATTTAATGTTAACAATATTGCCTTTGTACTCACGAATAATTTAATGTACGGGCAGCCGGATGTAAGATTGAATTGCAAGTGAAATTTCAAATACACAACCAGTTTATGGAATAAAATGCAATATGCAACGGGGACAGACAGATTGTAATAATTCTATGCAGTAGTTTCACATCATCTCCGTGGCGTGGTGATAGCCACACTCGACTGCGGGTCGGGAGCTCGCTGGTTCTTTAAAAATATGATCAAGAGGAATATAAACGCTAGAAATATTTCGATTATCAAGCCTTCAAAATTTAAAATCGAGCGTCTTATTTGCACGAGGCAAGTAAGCGAAAAAGTGGTATTTATTTATTTTGTGCGTAATTTTATAAGAATGAAAAAGAGTAAGAACATACAAAACCTCAAAAATAGTCTTAGTCATTAAGACGTATTTTTTTAAAAATTGTGTCTTTATTACTTCATTGTTAAGTCATGCAAAAACATTTTTTGTTATGTAATTAATACTTTTATTGTAATTCCAATACATAGAAAAGCTAGTAAAAGCTTCAATTTATCCGTAGCATATTTTTTTATGTTCATAATGTAAACCGATTCGTCGTAAAGATTAATCTAAATAGTGTCTAAATAGGATTTCACGTATATATTCATCTTAATACCGCAGAAGAGGACCAATTGTCTTGAATCGGTGGGACTACATCATTCAGAGGGGACTGCGAAGAATTCTGAAGGTTTCACTTCTACTGCGTGTGAATTGCACACTCTATTTTTTTACATTCAAGTCTCGATTACATTGGGCGAGTTTACAAGCTGCTAGCCGGCGAATTCACTATCTGCTAGTAAACTTAATTAGTGTAAAATCTGCTAGTTAGCTAGTATATATGATTACACTGAGCAAGTTTACTAGCAGATAGTGAATTCGCCGGCTTGTAGCTTGTAAACTCGCTCAAGGTAATCGAGGCTTTACACACAGAAGGCTCTGAGGAAAATAATTTGCCTCGGGGCCTATGTCATGTTTAGAGATACTGCGTGGAGGGTGCACAGGAAGGAAGGAGGGGAAGTTCTGAGAAGTAAAAAGGTATAAGGGTAGGAATCTAGGGGTCAGTAGTGACGGACGTATGAATCCATTCATCCCACTACGGTGGAAGACGACGGGTCGAGAGAGGTCAAAGGTCTGCCCAAACCAGCCCGCCACGCTGCTGGTGGGCAGGCGCATCCGTCGCCACGACTTGAACACATCTCACCCGATGAATACGGGCACCACTGCTAAGTCACAAGACGTGGTGAACCACTTGAGGTAACCTTTATCAGAAGTGGTTCCATGCCAACTGAGAATAAAGTCAACTCAACATCTCCTTGAAAAGTCATTAAAAACTAAGAAAAAAAAATAATGTTGAAATAGCCGATACCTCTAACATAACCTATTGAACTAATTTTTTATATATATATATATATTTTTTTTAATCACTCTAAATGACTTATCTGCGCTGGTTCTAAGTTGGTTTCATTCCGAGTTGTCCGGCCACTGTCAGAACTGTTTGTTATCCAATAAATGGTGGCGTTACCCCCGCCCGCCTCCCAAATTGAAAATGATATACATGTAAGTTAATTCGATTAATTCTGATAAGTAATTTTAGTCACACTCCGCGAATTTTATTTTTCGATAAAATGGTTAAATCGGAAGATAAATCCTGGTACTCGATCGGCGGACCCAGCAGCAGTATATGTACGGCCGATACGGATCGTATCAAACGTAAATAAAATCCAGTCTGTTCACATTCAGCATTCACCAGTTTCTTGGTTAAGGTCCACGGCATTCTAAACGCGGGTCGGGTTTGTCAATCCTAGTTATTTAATTACTTCATTAATTATTACGCCCGTGATATTTTTAATGTGCTCAGAAAGGCTATTCCCTAAATTTGTGATAAGAGATCGTCTCCCGCGAGAAGTGCTGTCAGATTTGTGTGATTTTCTACAGCTGTTAAACGAATAAATAGTCATGCATACTTGCAGGAATTCGTGTTTAAAACGACCCAAACTAAAATATGTGACAGCTCACAGCTGAAATTTTGACATCGGCCGATAGAAAAAGCAAATAACCGCCGTAGAAAATCACACAAATCTGACAGCACTTCTCGGCGGGGGAACGATCTCTTATCACAAATTTTAGGGAATAGCCTTTCAGAAGGATAATATAGGGTGTGAAAAATAATTAATTAATAATCGGGATTAAGCTTTGATAAAGGAGATTCGTCTGAAGCAATACACTCTCTAGCTGTGAGTTCTGGCGTTATGAAATTTGAACAGCATTTCTAGATCAGGTCAAATATCAGTATGGCCGTTAATGTTATTATGCGACCGGACAACTCAACAGCATGCGACTCTTCATCACTTCCTTTGAAAAGTCACGTCAAGTCGAGTCTTCAAAGGGGTATTGAAATGACACTTTGTTGAGTTATCGTAGATACTTAAATAGTCTTCTTTCATATGGTGGGGGGTCAGAGGGGGACATCTAAGTCTGCGAGCCAGTCTAGGGCCTCAGGCGTTGCCCTGTGGACCTCATCGATCCCGCCGGGGAATGAATGGAGCAGGCATTCGTTGACCACATGTTCAAGTGGTCTGCACCTCACCGCATTCACACATCTCCGACTCTTTAAGGCCCCATTTATACATCATATGGGCACAAGGGCTATGGGAGCACCTTATTCTATTGATGGCGGACCAGAGTTTGCGAGGCAATGAGAACCCAGGCTGTTTCTCAGGGGGGTCTTGTACGAGATGGGCATTTTTCGACTTGGCCGATTGCCACTCAAGCTTCCACCTATCTTCTGGGGTGAGAGGTGAATGGAGGAGTCTTTCTCCTTCTGTCCAGAAGGGTTTTCGGGACTTTAAGCGGCGTGTCGGGTGAGAGACGACATCATCGTGCAAAGGTATTGCGCTTTTTTGTAGCGCCTTCTTGTACTCCCTTAGTGTTGCAATCTCTCGCCTGACATTTGGCGGGGTTATATTTGCAAGTACGGGGAGCCAAGGCAGAGGAGTAGATTTTAACGTTCCGCTTATGGTTCTCGTTGTGGCATTAAGCTGAACGTCGACCATGGAAGTGTGGGCGCTTCTAGCCCATACTGGAGCACAGTATTCAGCTGCTGAGAAAACCAGAGCAATGGATGCCGTTCTAAGCGTGTTGGCGTCGCATCCCCAGCTAGTTCCAGCTAGCTTACTGACTAAGTTTAGTCTTGTCCTGGTTTTTTTGCCCACTGTTTCCATGTGTTGCCGGTAGTTCAGGCTCCTGTCCAAAGTTACTCCAAGATAGCGGGGATGGGGGTCATGGTAAATATTTTTTCCATTAAACTGAACACAGAGTTTTGAATTTGCCTGTGAGTTGCTGAGATGGAAAGCTGTCACGACTGTTTTCGACCCATTTGGCTTTAGTCGCCAATTGAGGAAAAATTCTTGAGGGATTCTATTGAGGGAACTTAAATAGTGTAAATGTACTTTCAGTCCTCCTCACCAGGGATTCCTGTTCCGAGGCAGCCTGAAGGTTCTTATGTTGGTGTTAATTGATATTTTTAGGATTTCCTCATCTTCATGTTTGTAGACCTCATCGTGTTTGTTGATTTTTTGTAGACCTCATCTTCATATAAGTTGATTTCCTAATCTTCGTGTCCGTCGATTTCCTCATCTTCACGTTTGTTGATTTCCTCAACTCTTTGTTGTAGATTTCATTTTCGCATTTGTCAATTTCCGGATATTCGTGTCTGTTGATTTCCACATCTCATTTTTGTAGAACTCATCTTCACGTTTGTTGATTTCCTCATCTCTTTGTTGTAGATCTCTTTTATATCAATCTATCATCTATCTCGGGAATGCTGGGTATCTGCAGCCTTAGTTCCAGAAGAGATGTCGCATTACTGCTGATGGCTTATAAGCTTCTAAATGGTTTTTATATCGATATATTCGATCGAGATATTCTGGCTGAAATAGGATTCTATGTCCCGGATAATTTCACGCGAGGTCGCCAACACAGGCTTTTGATTCTTCCCAGGCGCAGAACTAACCTACCAACGGTGATGCCCCTGGGAAGACTCATTAGGTTAATTAACTGCCTTGCGGGAAATGTGGATATTTTCCACATTTCCTGCAATGATTATGTATCTTTTATTACCGCTTTTGAATGTATTGATTTTATGCTGTTTTTGCAAATAAATAAAATAAATCTCACCTTCTCAATCTCACGTTTGTAAATTTCCTGATCTTCGTGTCTATTGATTTCCTCATCTTCATGTTTGTAGACAACCTCTTCATGTTCGTTGACTATGATGTGCTACTACTTATATTTTATGATTTCCTCATCTTATTGGTTTTAATAACTCAGTAATTAATACAAACTGCGTGTACCGGAGCAACAACAGTTTTAATTAAAGCTATTTTATTAAACAAATTTGTAAATTTAGTTTAAAAAGCAGGCCGGAGACGGGGGACACTGACTGGTCCGACATGATACCGGTTTGGTTTGAGTAGGTTACCACGCTAGGCATTTACCATTTCGTACTGAAAAGAAGCCTGGCATACAAGATGCAAGTATTCCACCAACGAAAGGTGGCACGACCAGACCAAACCAGACACAGACAAATCAATGTAATTATTTCATCAAAATGCACCCCCTCTATCTGGTACAATACTCACAGAGTTCATAAACATCACCGAATCATTACATAAAATATAGTCGCTCCCGATGCCCGTACGCTTAGATCTTTTAAACTAAGCAACGGATTTTCATGCGGTTTTCACCAATAGATGGAGTGATTAAGAGGAAGGTTATTATAGCAGAGAAATTCAATTCAGGCAGCGGGCTGGTAAGCGGGCGGTGTGATTTGATGTGTGTGCGAATTAACAGATGGCGTTGGTTATAAAGGTTGGAAAATGGCGTTGTTTCGTCAAGGCCCCGTATCCGAGCACGAAAAGAAGAAGATGGAGAGATATGTAATTACGAATGTTGAAGAGAGCGCGCTAATATTTCAAACGATAAAAGTGAAGTGAAAATTGTGAAAATGTTTAATAAAACACGACTCGTTTAGAATAGAGCAAAAATCTCGTGGGGGTTATCTAAAACAACGTTCAAAGAAACACTGTGATTTTTTTCATGTGAATGTTTCGGCGAGGAGATTGTATAGATATTATCTTCAAAAATAACATATATTTTTTTAAGAGCTTAAAAACTTCAAATGTTCAAGGGAGATATGCAAGAAATCGGTAGAAATTCGGATAGCGGAGGCTTAACCACAGCAACATGTGGCCGGGTCTGCTAGTCAATTATAATGCACAATAAATTGTAGCGAATTAAATAAAATGTTGGATGTTTTCTGGACACTTTAAAATGACGTACTAATGTACCGGACAGTCATGTCTTCCGTTGTTATTTTACAGCACTTTTAATATGAAAAACACAGACACGTGCAAATAATATTTGATTTATGGTGAGCATTTGAATATTGCTTTCCTCGCTGTCTCAAAACTTAGTATTTGGAGATATCTGACTAACCAACTGGACGATCGATATATTTGTTTGTGACGAATAACTGGTTTTTAAATATTCAATTTGAAACGAAATTGTAAAAAGGCAATGGTAAATTTGGTCACTAAAATGAATGAATGGATGAATATATTTATTAAATTAATCGATTTATATTCAAGATACGATCGGGTAACATCCATAAAAGCGCAAGTCAGTGTTGCCATGCGACAAATATCATTCGATAAGCTATTTTTATCTAGGGAACAGGTTATTTGCATAATATTAGTGGAAACGACAATGAATTTATATACAGTGTCATTACTATTTATAAAAAAAACCGCAACACATACATAATCAGTCGTGCGTACTAGATTCCAAACCCGCCAGGCTAATTTTTCTCTTATCGGAACAACTCGTATAGATCTCAAAGAAATCGTTGTGTCTCCCTTACTATCATGGTTAAAAATATGATCTAAACGGTGTTAGAAAGAGTAAACACCGCGCTCTATATTAGAATCTAAGTTAACCACAAAATAAGTAAAATGTACCTGGGTTGTTCTTCTTTTTAACCTACATAACTTATACCATTCTGTTACATTTCCACCTAAAGTGAGGATTTTATTTTTACTATAAATGAATTCTCTCTGGATCTCAGAGGGAAAATTGTAGCAAGGGGGGAAGGAGGCCTAAAACGCCTATCGGGGGTGACAAACAGGGGCTGCGTGTATACCTATTTCAAATGACAACCCAGGTGACAGAATTAACGTACTAAAACATCAGTTGTAAAAGACAAGTTTTTTAGATTTTTAAGAATATTTTATTAAACATCATAAAAAAATAATAATCGCTGTTACAAATAGTTTTATATCATTTTTTTGTAACATATAGAATATACGGAGGTCGAGGTGGCGGGAGAAAACTGTGATTTGTATGAAATACACTTCTATCACGAGGATTTACAACTCTGTAACGTAATTTTTACGTGAGATGCTGAACTCAAGAAGCCAATGTCCACTTACAAGCCAATATGCCGCTTTATAAAATTCACTGGATTGACAACAAATAAATGCCTATCATCTCGATGGACGAATTTTCCAATGATGAAGCGGTCGAGTTCAACAGAGGCGACGGAATTTGGAGTAAATTCTATTTCTGCTGACAACTATTATACAGCAGATACTTCAATTCGGCGGGCGGGTATGGGTACCGCGCCGGCAGATGCGCCTGCCCACCAACTGCGTGGCAGGCCAGATCGGGAGACTGGTTGAGGAAGACTTTTTGACCTCTCCGACAGGACTCTTTCGGATTTTTTTTTTTTTTTTACAGTTAATACCGCACAAGAGTCCCAACTGCTCCCGTCTGGAGCCAGTGAGACTATGGCATACCCAATCGGGGTATGTTGTGAGGCTGAAGGTAATGGGGAGGGGAAGGAGATAGGGAAGAGGAAGCTGGGGAAGTACTTGGCTATTCAGATCTGGTCACTAAACACGGCTAAAGCCATTTCAAGCAACGTTTCAATTCTGAATGGTGGTCTTACACCAGGGCGATACTGATAGTATCTTCCACTCTGGAACGTGCCGCAAATACACTATTTATTATTTTAAATGAATAAATTGTGAAATAACACAAATTAATCAAATAAAATTTATTTGCGCACGCCGGGTTCGAACACGCGACCTTCGGATTGTGAGTCGAGAGTCTTGCCTCGGGACCACGGAGGCCGTCGATCATCGCCTTGCACCGCAATAGGAGAGATAGATTCACATATCCGTCACTTTTGGACACACCGACCTCCAGATTCCTTCCCACTCCTCATACCTTCCCAGTACTTCCTCTCCTTCCTTTCCTAAAAAGACCCTGTACACACAATTCCCAAAGATGACATTGGCCGTGATGAGAATTATTTTCCTCAGGACCTTCTGTGTAAATGTTAAAAAAAACAGAGTGTGTAATTCACACGCGGTAGAAGTGAAACTAAAAAGTCGCTTTCGTTTGTTTTAAAGTGCTTTGAAGATTGGATATTGATTTCACAAAATAAAAACGTTTTGTTTTTGGCTTTCGTAGCATTCGAACCCTCTGTCTCTCTGGCCGCTGAGGCTCGTCAGGCACCTTGCCCGCTACGCTATGGAAGGCACGCGCCGAGGTGCGAATTTACCGCATAGTATTAGAACCGAGTATTTGTGTAAAACTGAGTTGTGACGCATTTCCGTTTCACCCGAATTTCAAGTCACTATCGGCGCTAAAGTTTCACAAAAAAAATCAAAAGAAAAGAAAAATTGATCTTGTTTCTAGCACCTGTCACCCCCACAACGCATTTCTATCGGCTTTTCTCTTCAGTGTCGGCAATAATAATTATTATTAAATTCGTGAAATAGAATTTAGAGCGTAATCTTAAAAGTACACATTGTCATACATAAATATGAAACAATTTACTCCAAGGACATTCGCAACATTTATGTATGCACGTTATATTATATATCTACTCACTTTAGTATTTATATATTTTCTAACATCTGTGTTAATGTGCGATAAACAGGCAGTTCAATGCGCACTGTGTGCTTAGGGCAGAGATGTAATAGAAACAAGGGAGATGGGTCATGCGTCATGAACCATTTTTTAAATTTATCTATCTATATAAAGTATGTTTTTACGCGGGATTTTTCGATGCCTGTCTCACTAGAATACACCTGTGTCGAGACAGGCGTAGAGGTACATAAATGTATACCATAGTTACAAGAATATTTAAGGTTAAATACATTTTAATATCAATACAATTAAAACGGAAAGGTAATTGGAAGAGTGGGTAAATCTTACAGAGTTATCTTACAAATGTAGGACGAGATGAAGTAAAGTGGTAAATCCTGTGAATTCTATTTACGGAGTTATGGATAGCATTTTTTTATACTAGCTTTTACCTGCGGCTTCGCTCGCATGGTATTAGGGGAAAATTACTGTAGCGCTTGCACTTATCAATTATCCCCCTACCCCTCCTATAAGCCTGCGAGAGAATAAGATAATATAAGCGGTCTCCTGTATCCTCTTTGTGCGGTGTTTCGTAGCCTATCGGTCTCCTCTTTGTGCGGTGCCTCGTAGCCTCTTTAGTCTACTTTAGTTTTCTGAAGGTTTCACTTATACCGCGTGTGAATTGCATACATATAAAAAAATATTATAGCACATTAACGCCCTGGAGTAAGACCACCATTCAGAATTAAAAGATTGCTTTTTTTACCTGAGCTCCACTGGAAAGCCCTGAGGAAAATAATTTCCCTCAGGCCCTATGTCATCTTTGGGGATGCTGTGTGGAGGGTTTTTTAAGGAAAGGAAGTGAAGGAGAGTTCTGGGAAGGAAAAGGGTTTAAGGGGTGGGTAGAAAACTGGGGTTCAGTGTGTCCTGGCCATCCGCCTCCAAGACCTAGACAAACCTCACCCCATGAACCCGGGCACCCCTGCTAAATCACCAAACGTAGCGAACCACTTGGGGTGACCTATGGCAGAGGTGTTGGTTATCCAATAAAGGTTCCCGGGGCGGCGGTATGCTTGAAATGGATGTAGATGCATCTGGTGACCAGATCTGAATAGCCAGGTACTTCCCAACCTTCCTCTTTCCCATAACCTCCCCCTCTTCACTCTCCCTTCACGCTCGCAACACACTTCAAATCGGGATTCCACAGCAATACCACTGGCTTAGAGGGCAGTCGCAGGGGGTCTTGTAAGCTCTATAGCCGACGCTATTTCAAGTAAAGTTTCGATTCGAATGGCGGTCTTTCTCAAGGGCAATGCAATACTGAGAATATCTACCGCTATTTATTGATAACAAAACGCATTAATGTTTAGGTTTGATTTCACATTGTGCTATGTTGTGGCGAGCGACCGCAGCCAATCTTATGTCAATAATGCTGTCTGAGTGTACATTCAATGGGTAACCCAATTTCCCTTTCGCAGCGACCTTCGTTGACCTACAGAGCTACGTGGAAACATGATATTATATCGAAAAATAGTCATAAACACCCGGTTCTATTTTACAATACCACATTTGTATATCACTTTAAATTACACATTACAATAGGGTATTTTCACTGTTTTTATTTATTCCAGAAAACTTTTAAGAGAAAAATTATATTAATTTTATTTATTTAGCGCCCTTGAGGTGATTTTTCACAAAAAACGGCGCTCTACAAATTGTCCATTATTATTATTATTATTATTATTTGCAAAAATAGCATAAAACCAAACATTGCAAAAGCGGTAAGAAAAGTTGCATAATAATTACATTTACAGTTAATAAAACAAGTGCTATTTCACGCTTAAAATCGTTGCAGGAAAAGTGAAAAATATCCACATTTTCTGCAAGGCAGTTAATTAACCTAGTGAGTCTTCCCAGGGGCATCACCATTGATAAGTTAGTTCTGCACCTGGGAAGAATCAATAGCCTGTGTTGGCGACCTCGCGTGAGATTATCCGGAACATAGAATCCTATTTCAACCAGAATATCTGGTACCGATATAAAACCATTTAGAAGCTTATAAACCATCAGCAGTAATGCTTTATCTCTTCTGGAACTGAGGCTGCAAATACCCAGCATTTCCGAGATAAATGCTGTTGGAAACAGCCATGGGTAAAAACCTAACTCTCATATAGAGGCAAATAAAAGTATATGATAATGAAGGTATTTTAATTTATTTTTAAGTTGACGAATAAATTTTCTACAACGATTTAAAAGGTGCCGCCATTTTCGATTTGCCGTCAAACAGGGTTGAGATGATTTAAATCGCGATTAAAATTTATTTAACCTTTTCGTCCCGGAAAGAAAAAAATCACACTTCATCCGAAGGGGGGTCACTCGGGGACCCCAATTTGTTTTGCTTATTAAAGGGTGTTAATGACACAATTTTTGGAAATTTGTTTTGGTAATAATTAGAAAGAAGCATATTCATCTTATTTCAATAGTCATTATCTAAATCGTTTCATAAATAAAGTCATAATTAATATTCTAACGAATTTAGACCATAACGCGTATTTCTCCATAGAAAACAGAGAAGGCGGGCCGATAGCCACCATAACGCTTTGTTTCCGAATGTTGACTGGCGATTGGCGCGTAGCGGAAACGATCCAGACCGAATGATCTTTGACCGGCAAGCGAACATTATAGCATTGTAAAAAGAGCAAACTAGATGCGCAGTGTAAACAAACGGGATCTAGTCCTTTCCACTAACAACTCAGAAATTACTTGCTATCGCTTAGAATCGTCCCGATACTTCCAGCGGATGGATACGGGGTAACGCCCGAACGGAGGGGTAGGGGGGCGGGCTGGACAGATTCTCGACCGGAATTTGATATAAATGAATTAATATTAAGAAAACTAGTAATGCGATATTAATTTTTTTAATGCAGATCGATAACCAAATATTTTTTCTAGGATTACCCAAATTATTGAGTATGTGGTTTAAAAAACAACTTAGATACAGCGTAAAACTCTCGTTAGTGTAAGTGCGTTCCCCTGGTCCGGTACGGAAGTGTTAAATCATTTTTTTTTACTGCAACCAAATCAGCCTAAGGTGCCAAGGGACTCCCCCGGCATGAACTATGGCGCGCACACACGTGCAATGCTAAAACTGTCTACACAGTTGCACGTGTGTCCGCGTGTTAGTTTGATGAATAGTATTACTCGTTTGTATGCCAAAGTTGAGCCTTTCACTGGAGTATTTTTTTTTTTTAATTTTCTTTATTCATTTTGTTTATTACAGGATTGTTTTACATGGTATTTCGACTACCAAGCTAGGCAAATGCCCGTATTATGGTAGTCGAGATTCATAAGATATTAAGTATATAATATTAATAATCATCCATATATATGTAGATGAAAGTACAAACACATAGCATACATATTAAGGAAAATATTCATACTAGTATTAAGTACATGATCACATACAGGGAAGGAGTTAAACTAGGTGAATCTTGTATAAATAAAAATAAAATAGAATAACAAATAAAAATAAAAGTAACAAATAATAATATTTAAAGGATAATAGAAATAAAAAATAAGAATAAATATGTAAATCATCTATACAGATGAACAATGATAGTCAGACCCCAAAAAACAAAAGCAAGTATTCCTAGGCAGCATATGAAATGGACGAACAATGTCAAAAAATATGAAAGAAAAAGCATCAGCGTAATATATAGTTTTGGTTGAAAATTAATTTAGAGATAAGATTTTTTACTCGAGAAATATGAAAAAATAAGAACAGTTTTTAAGATGTAAGGCATTCTTTATAATATTTCCTTCCCTGAGTAAATAACCAGTTCTGTATATTAATGGCAAAAAGATCATCAGTTTTCGATGTCTTAATATCAATACTCAGTAAGTTGAACATTTTAGGCGCGATGTAAGAGAACTGTCGTTGGGCGAAAGCTGTTTTTGTTGGAGGAATTTTGCATTTTTGGTGTGATGAATAGCGGGTGTAAATATTTTGTTGAGTTTTGAGTGTTAAATCATTTTTCCTTATGTGTATCAGAATTGTCTTAAGGTATAATTGTCTAATGTCTAGGATTGCGAATTTTTTAAGAAGTGGGTATTGGTCGATAAACAAGCCAAACAGGTCATAACAGGCGGTTATAGGTACCGCCACCCTGGGAACAGTTTATTGGATAACCGTTGCCTCTGCCGTAAGTCACCCCAAGTGGTTGGCTACGTTTGGTGACTTAGCAGGAGTGCCCGAGTTCACGAGGTGAGGTTTTTGTAGGTCTTGGTGGCGAAAGCGCTTGCCCACTTACTGCATGGCGGTCGGATCGGAATATACTGATTGAGGGAGACCTAACCTAGACCTCTCCAGCCGGACTCATTGCCTTACGCCGCAGCGGGAGGGATGGATTCACACGTCCTTCGTTCCTGGACATCTACCTACCATTCCTCATACTTTTTTCTTTCCCACAACTTCATCTCCTTCGTTTCCCTAAAATGAACTTCCACACAGCATCCTCCGCGGAGGCCCTGAGGTATTTTTTTCCTCAGGGCCTGCGGTGTGGAGCTATCTTAAAAAAATTATGAAAACCGGTTTATGGCGGGGTTAGAAACGCCTGTTAGATTTTGATAATTTGGTCATTTCCCTATCTTCCTCTTTCCCGTCTTTACTCTCTTCAGCCTCACAATATACCCAATTGGAGATGCTGTAGTACAGCTAGACTGGCTCCAAAGAATTGAGAGAATATAAAACAATTTTTTTTTCGTTATTTGTTTTTGGGTTGTTATGCCGTGTTGCGCTACCTCCTTCTTTAGCCAACATTTCGGACAGCGTTACAGTACCCATCATCAGGGCAGATGTGTGGTGATGCTGGACACTGTAACGCTGTTCGAAAAGTTGGCTAAAGAAGGAGGTGGCGCAACACGGCATAACACCCCAAAAACAAATAACGAAAACACTTTTCGCAGTGAAAATCTGAAATCATACCAAATAAAACAATGTTTGAAAGAAAAACAGTGTACAATAAATTAGTTAATGATAAATACTTGGAGCAGGTGGATCAGTTTGTGTATTTAGGAAGATGTTTACGAGAGATGAAAATTCTGATAGAGATATTGAAAGAACGATAAATGCAGCAAACACCATTAAGAGGAACGTATGCGCGGCCCATTTCGGCCAGTTTCATACAAATCTTAATTTGGATTTGAGATCAAAATACCTAACCAAACTGAAAAATTATTTTTGTAATCAAAAGAAAAAAATAATATCTGAAAATGAAATTTTAAAATGCAGTTAAGTGATCACCCCCTTTTAAAACAAGTGACAATGTTATCTACTGGAAAGTTATCATTGTCAAGCTAAGACAGGGAATTGCCAGAATGAAAGTAAAGCCCAATTAACACGGCCCATTTTTAATTGACCCCTAATGTAAGTTGAATTAATAATTAAAAGGTCAAAACACTTTTAATCCAGTCAACTGAAAGAGGAACTAGGCGTATTGGGGCTTTTAGATAACAACTAACATTACGACAATATAATATATTTTTATATTGATATTTGGAGGTTTGATATTAATAAAGTCGAAAGGCCGAATCGAGAACCGAACATCCATCACTCGTGTGTGTGGTCGAGGCGAAAGTAATTGAAATCTATTAAATTGGGTTATAATTAGTGACCGACCGTGTGTCACCCGCCATCATCAGCTGAGTTCGCCGGCCGGTCCGGCGTGATTGTTAAAATAATTATTTTTTTCACATACTTAAATTATTGTTTTTTTTTTTATTTCATTAAACGCGTGTAATAAGAATGTTGTGATTGTAAACGCAATTAAAAATTAAAATACTTGATGAGGTCCTTCCTTTTTAATGTAAGTGTTGATGTTGATAATTAAGTGTTGATTACTGACAAATTTTTGTTCCAAAGAGTAGTTGTTAAATAACATGTTTTGTTAATTTTTTGTTTTTTTTTTTTTTTTTTTTTAAATGTGTACAAGTGTTATTATAGCAGTAATACCTATATATAATTTTTTTTTTCACATACTTCAAATATTGATTTTTTATTTCACGCCTGTCAGTGTAAGTGTAAAAAATAAGCCAAATTTCAGTAAACACTCTATTTTTAACATGTCTAAAAAAGTTTCGGTTTCGGCCGAAACTGCGACAGATACCGAAGATTCGGTTTCGGTAGAAAGTCCTGTTTCGGTCGGACACTAGTTATAACATATGTTGCGAGGTCGAAGCGAGTGGAAGTAGACAAAAAGAGGTCGGATGGGAAATACCCGGCAATTCAGATCTGACCACTAAACACAGTTAAAGCCATTTAAGCATCATTCACCCATCGGGCCAATTTGTTCGCTTTTCGGAAAAGGTGTCAAAAAAATCGTTGTCTCCCTTACTATCGTAGTGAGAAATATGATCTAAACCAGAGGTTCCCAAACTTTTTCTTTCTCGTAGACCACTTTCAAAATTTTACTAGTCACGGTGGACCCCCTGCTGCTACATTTCTACCATATCCCAAAACTCGGCACGCGTTGTACTGAATATTGAATGACGAGATGTGGTCTGCCACAACGGAGCAGTACCGGATCTACGACTTTTTCAAACGGGGGCAAAATGGCCCAGTATTCGAGATTATATTTGCCACGATACTACCGACCCACTACAGGACCCCATATCCCATTACGTGGGACCCCGTATCCCATTACGCCCCCCCTTGCCTAGCTGGGCGTTTTAAGATCTCATGCATATAACCGGTATTTCTGTTGCTGTACTTTAAGATCTCATGTGTATAACCAGTCGCTCTGTTATGGAGGGGGCGTAATGGGATATGGATATGAGACACGGGATGGGTCTCGATCGAAGCCGGTGGACCCCCACTTACAACTTGTGAACCCCCATTTCTTTACCGCGCCTACGTGGACCCCCGTCGGGTCTCCCGTGGACCCCTAGGGGTCCACTTGGACCACTTTGGGAATCACTGATCTAAACGGTATTGAAAAGAGAAAACACCATGCTTTATATTCAAATCTAAAAATGAACCACGAAATAATTCAAATATACGTAGGATAGGGGGTCAGTTGAATTAGAGAGCTGCCGCGAAATGTCATTTCTTTGTACTGGATCTGTCAACTTGACATAATTTTTCGCATCTCGCCTCAGTAGCGGTTACGGAGTTGAACTTTGAGCTTCGAGCGCACCATCTGCTTAGGTGTGACAGGCCTGTATGGGATTGTTTGGCGAGCGATATTGTGCGTGTGATGATCTTTTATCTTTGCGTGTGACACCTACATTATGAAACTAAAGTTTTCGACCAATTTGAAAAAAAAATTATGAATACTTAAGCTTGCATTAAAAAATTTATATTTAAGAAATTACATATTTATTTTTAGTAAAACAAATTGAAGGCGGTGATATTATGACCTACTGACGGAATATGGTCGAAGCCTGGGGGGTTAAGGATTATAGTTTTCAATTACTTACTACCTTTGCACAGTGGCCTCGAGGTGATACCTAGGTATTTCACAAAAATGGCGCTATAAAAATAAGCCAAGCGTAATGACATTATCTTTTTATTTATTGTTATTTTATGAGTTTATTCTTCATTATTATCAGGAGAACAACAAGTACCTACCTAAATTACAAAAATAACGTCATCTATGACATAATGAATTATATGCATACTTATCTATTTAGTTTTGGATTGCAAACACAAATAACGTACCTACCTAATCAATAGATAAAAGAAAATGATAAAATAATAAACAAACCCACTCAACTTATAAAAAAACATTCTAGAAACATAACACATTTTATTAATTTTCTAATCTGAAACATAAAAAATAATGCAATCTAGGTAGGTACCTACCATTGCACAGTTTGTTTTATCTCAATGGTTGAGTTGATTAACCTACAAATTTTATATAAAACCGTTCCAGAACTCTACGGAGCGCAGCTTGTAAACAAATGAGATGACACTGCTTTCAAATTACAGAACAGTAGGTACTTCTTATAAAAAAAGGTTTGGTGGGAATTTGACAACGGCGTAACTTTTCTCAAAGGTTTACATTTTCTAACCTAAAAAAATCAGAGAAAATTATTCTAGAACCTTCGAGGCGTATTCTCATTTTGTAGATATGATAAAAGGCAAACAATGAGCATTTTAAAATGGCAAAAAACTTTGTTCAAAAATGTTTTATCATTATTAAAATATTTCCTTTGGGGTTGGGTAGGTATGTAGGAATTTTACCAATTATTTTTTGTCAATGGTTTGGAAAATTTCTAACCAACAAAGTGAAGAGAAAACCAGTCTAGAACCTTCCAAGACGAGCTTGGGTAGAAACATATTTTTTTATATTTATTTAAAAAAATATAACTAATATAAATTTACTTTAGCAGCGCTATCAAAGCTTTTCGTGTTAGGTTGGGTAGGAATTTTAGCTCAATTAACCTCATTCTGGTAGTTTTTGTAATTGCTCAAAATAATTGACAATAACATTTCACGAGTCAAATGAAATAAAATTGAATGGTTAACAAAGTGAAGGAATGTTTCCGATTGTAAATGCATGCGGAAACGTTGTATTTTGGGAGATACGGACGGAGATAAATGCATCGAGAAAAAGCGCGGGTTTAATTTTAGATGAAAACGATTATGGCAGTCAGATAGTGGAAGGCCCAGCGCAGAACTGACACTGTGAAAAATAAGCCAACCTGGCGGCAGGGAGTTGTACTACAATAATAAGTGAGGTAAATTACTATTCCAATTACAAAAATTGTTTTCTATTACAATTTACAAGAATTGTTTGCTTGTATTAATTCACCCCGATATTAAGTGCTACTAAATTGGTATCTGCTAAAATATAGTGAATCGAAGAGAGTTTCCACTGGTCTATAGTAATTTATTTTTTTTATCAGAAGAAAAAATGTTCCCTCCATGACACCAGCTACAGAAGCAAATGTCAAGTGTTATTAAATGGTAAATGAATGGTTTGGCAAGTATACGGCCGCAATGGCTAATGGATATCGCGGGTGACAGTGGATTGTAGTCCTATCTGACATTTCAACCCACACGCGCCATTTTCATTGTAAAAAAACTGGATGGCGCAGTTTTACGTAGGTACGTACGGAAGTCGAGCAGAAAAAATGTGTTCAAACGAAAGCGAATTGACTTAGTAATTAGCAATTTATTATTTATTGAGGCTGGACGGGATCTCGTGAGCGGTCACAAGTTGATTTAGTATAAATAAGAGCGCGCACCAAGGCTGGCTGCAACTGTTGGCTGAGAGCATATTATATTTTTTATTCGTTCTATCTTCTATCCTAGAGCTGCTAGAACACATTAGTGACAGATGATAGGACTGTCACCTGATACGATGGAGGTGACGAAAGCATGAAGAAGGAGAATAAGGAGCATTGTATATTTACCCAAAGATGCCCTGGGAGTAGTGGAAGTTCGGGACCCGCCATGGGCAGCCGCCGAACTCCCCGATGAGAGCAGCGTGGTTTTTATTCATGTTGAATGTCGACGCTCGGTTGTCAACCATTTTCCTCCGCGCGGGATTGTAGTAATTGGTATTCCTATTATCACCAGCGTTTATGTCGTTTATCGGTATATAGTCCGGCGTCTTGATCATGTTTATATTATTAACGTAACAGTTTTCGGAACTATTCTTTTTCAGTAAGTCACTCGCTTCCCAAATGCGAAGCCAAAGTTGCTTCGCGGGTCCTTCTTGTTCGGGCTGATACCACGCCACGGCGGGATCCATTCAGCCGACAAGAGGATCAGATTGTTTAAAAACACACCCACCTCACTTTTTCACATTGATTTAAACACGATTAACACAAAATAAATATAAAATAATCCAAAATAAGTCACACCTTGCACACACCACGGGTAACATGCATGGAGGTTAAATAACTGACTGGCGAGCGGCGACAGATGGCGGTGCAATCGCCGACCATTTCTCCTAGTCAAGTCAAGTACGCAACACTATCGCTATAATTTGCCACTACTTTACCCGAAGCTCTCTTCAAATCCTATGCAGGTGAAAATTTACAAAAGTATCCAGTGGCACGCACGACAACTAGCGCACTCGCAAACGTTTCACGACGCGTATAGATATTATATATTGTTACTTTTGTAGTGCTAGTTTTTGACGCTAGAATCGCTAGTATTTCAAATGTCGCTTTTGGGACTGAGCTTCGTCAATTGTGTACAGCCTTGCTCTTGGATTGTTCCGCGAACTTCAAAATAATCTCATAATGATAACGCCGTCGGATCGAAGGATGTTACGATTATTTTAGTTTCGTGATATTGCGAAACTTCCAGATAAAAACGCAGAATCTTCTGATATCTCGACCTGCTCTATTATAAACTGTCTCCGGTAATGTTTTTCAATAAATACCTGATATGTGATTTCATTTCAATAAATTTTCATTTCCTGCCAACAGATGCAGAATAATTTAACTAGCCAGTGACCAAAATCCTAAATAGGTACTTACATTATGTATTAAAAATTGTGTTGTTTTCCGAATTTAAAAAAGACGCATTGCATTAAAAATGAAATTCTGGTAATTTTTTTATCAACACAAGAGTTTTGACCGCCTGGAACCAATAGGACTCTACGGCTTGTGAGGCTAAAGCATAGGTTCTCAACCTTATTTTGCCCCCTGCCCACTTTGAAAATATTTTTTTTGTAGCGCCCCCCAATTTCTTTTACTTACCATCTGTCGCGAATCTGTAATAGCTATTGTCACGATTATATTTACCACAGCCGGGGGAGGGGTAGCGGGATTCTACCTCCTTCCTTCTTGTATTCGTGATATAGTGTCAATTCTTAATAATAATAATACACATAAGATTATTAGTATGTGATAGGCGTGTTTTTTTTTTCCTTTTTTATACCAATTTTTTTTACCTGCCCACACTTTGCCATCTCAACCCCCTCTAGTTTTCTCTAGGTCTTCTACCACCCCCCTGAAAGTCCGAAATGCCCACCAGGGGGCGTTATCGCCCACATTGAGAACCTATGGACTACGGCAACCATACTCAACCTGCGGCCCGCATGCGATCCGCCAGGCTTTTGTGTGCAGCCCTAAACACATTTATTAGAACTTGATTTAAAAAAATCTATCATTCTAAATTTCGTATATCTTGAGATTCGTTTTGACTTTGACGCACAGAGAGTGACATCCGAAGAGGATTGTCAACATTGTCATTATGGAGAGCTATTCTCTATCTTTTGTGAGATCGAGATGGATTGCAAGCGAGATCTCCCGTTAGATTTGTGTGATTTTCTACGGCTGTTGAGTGAATAAATAATCGCACATACTTCCAGGAATTCGTGTTTAAAACAACCTAAACTAAAATACGGAACAGCTCACAGCTGAAATTCTGACGTCGGCCCATAGAAAAAGCAAATAACAGCCGTAGAAAATCACACAAGTCTGACAGGAGATCTCGCCTGAGATCTATCTCGATCTCATAAAAGATAGAGAATAGCTCTTGATCTGGTATAAGATTGTTGCTATTGCACACGCTAGATTTTTTCCCAAAAAAAAAAAAATATTTGACAGACAAGTACGCGTGGAAATAATTTATTAATAAAAGAGCCGTTTTTAGAAACCACCAAATCAATTATAATTTATAACTCGTAAATATCAACTTTTTAAAGCGATGCATATGCAGTCAAGTAGCAAAAAGCAGTCATGCTTGTAAATTTTAACAGCATTTTTGTCTTCCAAAGGATTTTTTTTTTTATAATTTAACTAACCATAAAGGCGGGAGTGTCGTGAAAATGCAATCAGAAGATAAATATTTCATTGTTTCGCAGGGGGGGGGTTGTAGCCCCCGTGACTTTACACGTATATGTTTGTGGCCTGAAGAGAAAAAAGGTTGAGTATCATTGGGCTAAAGGGTATCGAGAGGGAAGAGAAAGGTCGATACAAAAAATAGTAATTGGTTACTGCAAGTACTACCTGCATTAAGTCACCCCAAGTGGTTTGCTATGTTTGGTGACTTAGCAGGGGTGCCTTGGTTCACAGGTTAAGATTTGTCTATGCTTTGGCTGAGAATACCTTTTCCCTCCTACTGCGTGGCGGGCCGGATCGGGAGACTGGTTGAGGGAGACTTTTTGACCTCTCCAGCCGGACTCTTTCGACACATCACCTAGCACCGCCGCGGGTGCGGGATTCATACGTTCGTTACTTCTGAACGCATCGACCCACAGATTTCTACCCACCCCTCATACCTTTTTCCTTCCCAGAACTTCCTCTCCTTCGTTTCTTTAAAGAGATCCTTCTCACAGCATTCCCAAAGATGATATAGGCCCTGATGGATTTTTTTCCTCAGGGCCTCCTGTGTGGAGATAGTAAAAATCAGATTGTGCAATTCACACGCGGCAGAAGTGAAACCTTAAAAACGCTAAATCTACAGATGTATTTGTCTCTTTTTAGTGTTGCTTTTTCGTTTCATCGAGTTTCAAATACAATGGTGCTTAGGTGCAAAGAAGTTCACTTCAATTAAAAAATGATATAAATAAAATAAAACAATTGCATAAGAATTTAAGGACATAAAATTTATTTACAAAAAAAAAAACATTAAAATTAACAATAAACATATTTTAAATCAATCACAAATCAATTGCGATCAAATAGTAATATAATGTGACGAAATATTTCAAGCACAATTTAATACATGAAAAATGTTCTTAAAATGTTTTAATAGTCACCAGAAAAACAGGTATTCCATTTTGTTGGGAACTTAGGATGGGTTGTTTCAAACTCTATATTTTCGGCCCGCTTTGGCTTTTAATCAAATCGTAATCCACTCTCAAGCTTGACAGCTGATCACAGTTTTTTCAAAAGCTGAAATGGATAGAGAATCGGCTTAAGGGGGGAAATAGGTGTAGAGGCGCTTCAAAACATTTCAATTTTTTTTTCTTTCATAAATCGATGGTAAAACTATTCAAAAATATATTCTGAAAATTTCAAACCAAAATTCCACGCCGTTTAAAAGTTATAAGCGTTTGAGTGAGTGTCCCTCGTTCGAACTACTACTATTTTACTGCCACTCTTATTTTCAAACGCCTTTTTCTCAAAACTCCTTTTTTCGAATTTGTGTAACTTCTAGCTACTACAGTTTTTGATGAACCGTTATCAAACTCAGCAAATAGTTTCTTTATATAAATGCGCTCTATTTGAACCTCAATCCTAAATAGTACCTTTGTTTTAACTATTTTTTTATTGCAAAAAAACGTACAAAATAATGGTAAAAAATCACATAAAATTTTCACATTCCTCAAAAAATATTAATTCTCGATTTTCTTTGAGTGAGGTTCAAATAGAAGAAACACGTATAAAAAAAGTAAATTTTCTTGATAAATTTCAAGTGAAAATTGTGACCTCCAGGAGTTACATAAATTGCCCAGCCGGATGGCGATTTACAATGCGCGTTATTTTTTGAGGAAAATATTTTAAAATTTTAGAACATACTCTTGAATATAATATCTGTAAAATGACCCCAAAGTATATATAAAATATATATATTACATGTGTTAAAAATCACTAAAAATACGCCGTCCTACACCTATTTCCCCCCTTAATGGGGTTTGAATGACAAAAATTCAAAACTGCACTTTGTCATTTAAATGGTCATAGTTCACGTCGATTGTCAGCACGTTTCGGATTTTGATAAAATTGTAATCGATTGCTATCATGTTGCTCTGCTTGACAGTCGATTACAATTTGTTCAAAAGCTGAAACGGACCGAGAATAATTAATAACTGTTAAATTTTATAGCCAATCAAATGTGACGAATTTGGAAACAACACAATTTCAGTTAAATAAAGTTTTTTTTTTTTAGTAAAAGTCGTCTTCAAAGTTTTTGTTGGCATTTGTAGTCTGGTTCTTGACCTGATCCTGGTTACAGTAGAGCTCCGCAATTTGCTGGGCGGAGGTCGCCTCCTCTGCCGTCTTGTCGGTACGCACCCTGATGAATCTGGAAGAAGGTTATTATAAATAAACCACGTGCCAACTTTATTCCTGGTCAACCTTTTGACACAGAAACAACATTAACCCATCAGGCTAATTTGTTCACTTTTCGGAACAACTCGTATAGGTCTCATGGAAATCGTTATGACTCCCTCTTACTATCATAGTGAGAAATATTATATATACTACTGGCTGACCCGGCAACGCGTTGCGCCGTCTACTGGATGGCTACCCAACCTAGATAATCTAGTGTTGTGTCAATAAATTAACTCACACCGCCATATGTTAGAAACTCACAAATAATTACAAAGCATTTAATTAAATTTAATTTAATAAAATAAAATAATAACAAACATTTAATTTGCAATAATAAATATTGAGGTCAATAATCCAGATAAAAATTATTCTATCTTTTAAGTTGGACCAAATTACACACAGTGAGCCAAATTTCATCAAAATCGGTTAAGTAGTTTCGGAGTTTATCTCAAACAAACATTGTGACGCGAGATTTTTATATTTAAAGATATTTTTTTTATATGAATACCGCACAAGAGTCCCAACTGCTCCCGTCTGGAGCCAGTGAGAGCAATTGGGAGTGGGGAGGGGAAGGAGATGGGAAAGAGGAAGGTGGGGAAATACCTGGCTATTCAGATCTGGTCACCAAACACTGCTAAAGCCATTTCAAGCAACGTTTCAATTCTGAATGATGGTCTTACACCAGGGCGATACTGAGAGTATCTTCCACTCTGGAACGTACCGCAAATATACTATATATTATTTTAAATGAATTAATTGTGAAATAGCACAAATTAATCAAATAAAATTTCGAAGGTTGCGGGATCGAATCCCGCGACCTTTGGATTACGAGTCAAAAGTCTTACCACTAGACCATGCCGGCCGTCATATGTCAGAAAGAGAAAACACCACGCTTTGTATTCAAATTTTAAATTAACCACAAAATGATTAAAGTATACATTTTTACGAGACTAAAGTTTCCGACCGCAATTTAAAAAAAAATTATGAATTTTTGGGAATTTTTTATTAATAATTTTTTAATGTGATAAAAAAGTGAGTTGACGATAACGTTTATAGATTTGCCTAATAAAATATGTGTGTTTTTATTTTTTTTTTCATTATTAGTAATTTTTTTTATAAGGCTTGTATTGCTAACATATTAATATTTACCTATACCATTGTAATCTAACCACTTTATATAATTGTTAATTTTTCATAAACATCATCATGTATACCTTTTTAAAATCAACATATTATTGCATAAAAATGTTGTCACTATGTACCTGCTGACAAACTACATAAGTAGTTTAGTAGGTTTTAAAAGATTATATGTTAATTTCGAATTATAAAATTTGAAAGCTTATTTTATCATCTTTCAAAAACAGTTTTTAGTTTTCGGATGCATTTAGAAATATTTAAATATGAATGTTTAAAAAAGAGGAAGTAATTAATTACCTGGGAAACCTCAAAGAGATTCCCTTCTCCGGGTCCACAATGCCAACACCAGCTCTGTGGATGGGGGACAGGGAAAGGTCGGCACACTTGACTTCCCAGACCTGCACTGGGTCAAACCAGTGGTCGGGTTCAAGGGACGGGTCATATCTGCAAAGGAAAATTTATCATAATTCGTTATGTGTGGTACAAGATGTAATGTGCGCTATTATAATTACCGTTACGCATCATGGTTACGGTACTGTGACGGCAAAAAAAGGCAATAAATATACATTCCTCATCGCTATAATGCTGCAGCTCTTTTAACCTTGGTTGCTTGTCGAGTACGCGCGCCAAATTAAACTCTAAAAAATATTTTTTGAAATGCGATTTTAAACCTTAATTATTAAGAAAACGTATGAAGGATAAGATCAGAATCGCTTGGGGCATTCTTGTTCTTAAGGTATAGAATGCTTTGAACACATCTATGGAACTGGAATAATTTCTATGAATTCTGGATATATGGATCTCTGGCCGAGTTTTTATCAGAGCATTTCAGCTGTCAGTTCGGTTGCATCATTCTCGTAAAAAAGATTGTAAACACATGAAAAAATGATTGTAATCAAATAAACGCAAGTAATGTTGTTTTTAGACATAGTTTATTGTTCAAGGAATGTGTTTCGGTAAATATTACATAAGATAGCATAAAATAAACCCACAAAATATTACGTCAAAGTCAAAACATCGCGAAATTTACAAGTTTCCTCCAGTGGCACGGGATGAGTTAAGAGGTTACCCACAGATGGCACACTAAAGCTGTTGATAATGAAGGGATTGAGACATAAATAAATACGATTGCAACTTCAAGGTCAAGACCCAAAATCATCTCTACCTCCAGCCAAATGTGTTATTATGAGTTATTAATAAAGGTAAGGGAGTAGGTGTATTCAACTCACCGATAATACCCTTTGGGCGCGGGTATGAGATGCTCGGCCAGCGACTTGATGTGATCGGAGAGATCCTGGTCGCTGAAGCCGGTGCCGATCTTGCAGAGGGATTGGTACTCGTCGCTCTCGCGGTCGTGGCAGGCCAGCAGGAAACCCCCGTACACTCCGGCGCGCTTGCCCCGGCCCAGGTACCCGCCCAGCACCACCGCGTCGATGGTATCACCCACACCTTCCAGATAGTCTTTCTTCAGCTGGATAGATAAACAGTTACAAACCAATTAACGTCCAGTCCAAAACACAAACACATCCAATTTCACGTTATAATGATAAAACCGAGGCTTGCCGTTGAAAGATAGTTTCAACAACAAGCAAAATACCCCCAATTGTCAGTCGATAATTTGCAGAACTCCATGAAAATTATCTTTGCAATTGTTTTCTGTTTACCAGAAAATATATTTTACAAGCAGTTAAAAATCCAGTCTGCAGGTTTTTGCTGCTAGGACCTGCGGCGGCATGACAGTAGCTTAGTCACAAACTATCATCCGTATCCAAACTGGAGAGATTAACGAAAATGCAAATCCAAGAGTACTTACGCCTGCCAACCAATGTTCCTCATGCGAGCTGTTAAAATAAGCGGCCCCATCTTTTGGCATTATTAGCTACTTGCTTTAATTCGGTTCTATTACGATAGTAGCTTAAGTCACAACTTCATGTTCACAGATGGTTTCATACGGCGCCAGAGTCAGATTCTTTAATTTCAACCGTACAGTGGCTAGGGTATTAATAACGTCTGATTCTTTTGAAAGTAGCTATAACTTTATATCTATTATAAAAAAATGAAACACTTTGTAATAACCACTATATATTTTATTTACGCTGACCGGTTTCAGAATGACCGTTCCCTTCTCAGGGCAAACATATAATGATTTGACAATTACAAAACAGCGGATGAGTACAATGTATTACTAAGTATTGTGGTAGGGGTGGGGGCGTGGCTAGGGATTGATGAAGAGTGAGGGGAGGAAACAGATTTTTTTTTTTTACATTAACTCCACACAGGAAAATAATTTCCTTCAGGGCCTATGTCATCTTTGGAGATGCTGTGTGGTTGGTGTTTTTGAGGAGAGGAAGGAGTGAACATGGGTCTTAAAGAGACCCATGTTGTAGGAGGGAGGAAACACAGAGGCCGGCAAATCGTTCCACAGCCGAGCTGTTGAACTCAAGAACGAGTCGTAGAAACGACCCGTTCTCACTAATGTCAACTGTGTACAAATGTTGGGCGGGTGTTTGGCGTGTTTCCCGACTATGCACCGGTGCCGAAGGGATCAATGACGCTAGTTCCTCGGAGCATCTTCCATTGTAATACCGGTAGAACAAGGACAGCATTCCCACCTGACGCCTATGCTCTAAAGATTGCAATCTGTTTGTTAGATTAGGAGAGTCTATCAATCGGACCGCCCATTTCTGCACAGTGTCGAGGGAGAATGGAGATTGAAAGGGATCATATCTAAGGTAGGACTAAAAGTTAATATTTTTTGTTTGATAATGGACTCATAGTTATCAAGGGATTCTTCATTTCTAAGGCTTCTTAGTTATTATTATTAAAAATCTAAGTGTTTTTTTTTTTATTTTTACATTAACTCCACACAGGAGGCCCTGAGGAAAATAATTTCCCTCAGGGCTTATGTCATCTTTGAAGATGCTTTGTGGATGTTGATTATTAACATAAAGAATATTCATCCCTGTACATTGCACTTTGTCAGTACATAAAATAAGTCAAAGAAACGACCCATTCCCATGAACTATGAATGGGTGTTCCGCTCGTGTCCTTCGAGTTTTACACACAATTGGCAATTTTTGTTTATCATATTTTTATGCTCTTTGGAAGAATGTTGAAAATTCTTGTTGCAAGATAACTAAAGTTTCATTGATCAAAAAGTAGTATGAGCTATAAAAATTTGGAGTAAATCTTTGTTGGTAATTCGAGTAGAGCGAGTGTTTAAATTTTTTTCTGCATGTGTTTCCTCCCTCCTAAAATGTAGGTCTCTTTAACAGTTCTGGAGAATGTTAGATTTTAAAAGATGATAGATTAATTCATACCTTGAGCCAGTTCCGAGAACGTTTAGCAATCTCGTAGGTGGCATCCTTTCCGTTGAGGGTCTTTACCATTAATCCCTCACAGTTCCCGCGCACGCTCTCCTCCAGGAACTCCTGGATGCTCTCCGTCTTACTGCAGTCCAGGCTGGTGGCCATGTGCCACTCTCCTAGACAACAGACAACAACCAACATGATTATACACACTCTCGCATTAAAGATGCAATCATCTGTACAACAAAGGGTGGGATTTGTCCTCCCTCACAAATGTTTTCCACTGGCTGTGATCCCACGCTTTCAGTCGTCAGTCCTTCTTGTCCTGCTCCATACCCCTTCCATGCAGTCTGTTCACCCCTTCCTCAGTCCAAATCTGACTATTACAACTCTCCATTACTCTCTTCCACTGGGACACTCGCACACTCATAGGAATTGCAATCCCGCAAAACGGGATCACGCATTCCCGCAGGATCAGCATAGAAGCCGAGAGAGCGTTTTCAGCATCAGGATATATTTGCATTCACTCAGAAGCGGGGTCGGAGATGATACAATAAATAAATGCCATTTTCTTCTTAAGAGCGTATTTTCAAAAGTTATCACCATAGGTTGATATCAAAGTAATAGCATCCAAGAGAAAGTTGTGATTTGATTATTAGTCATTATATGAATAAGACTGAATTAAAAATATAAAACTGTTGTTAGGAGTAAGGGTAAAATTAAACAAAACTATTAAACTATGCCAAACATTTAGGATGGGTTGTTTCAAAAAATTTGAAGGATCCATCAAATATTTGAAGTTAATTTTCAAGTTCTGTGTAAGTTTTATTCAAGATCTGTTTTTACAACATTATAGGCCAGTTGCTTCATAAAACTGAAATAATCATAGAACTTGAATAGAACTTATACAGAACGTGAAAATTAACTTCAAATATTTGATGAATCCGTCAAATATTTTGAAACAACCCGTCCTTAAAGATGAATCTAAGAAAACAGATTACTAATTACTTATACTTAATTAATAGAAAGGAAATAATTTCTGTTGCTTAATCAAAGAAATGTTTAATAAAAGTTGATTTGTACACAAAAATCTGTAGTTTCAATTTGATTTTATAACATAATTTCAAAGATGCGGGATCCCGCGTGGGATTGAGTAATCCCGCGGGATTGAATGAGCTGCGGGATTGCAATCCCTATACACTCATAACAAAGGTCAGGATGATTCTCCTATTTATTTCCTAGCCGAGACCCAGCCTGACAAGATCCCAAAGTAAATAAACCGATTCAAATGCATTTCAAATCATTAGTCGAAAATCTGTTTATCCCACCTTCAACCTCTACGAAGTTCTCCCTGAGTAGTCTCCTTCTCTCTTCGAACGGCTTCTTCACCAGAGACTCTCCGTTGAAGTAGAGCAGGTCGAACATGAAGAGGCAGACGGCTACCTTGATGTCTGCTTCGTTCGCGTCCTTCTTCTTGCGGGTTGACAGAACCTGCGTTAAGAAATAAAACAAATCTTTACACAATGTACTTCTTGTGAATGCAAGTGCTGCCATATAGTATTTCTCTTTGTGCAACTCAATTACAATACTCATTCACTGTAGTGGATGTAAGTAGATACGTAGGTAAAAGATAGGCATAGGTAAAAGCTCTCTTTAAAGGTACCCTTAGGTTGCCGCGATAATGCAGTGTCATTGTCTTATTAAAAAAAAAAATCAGTTAGGAGTTGGAGACTAACCTGGAAGGGGAGGATCTGCTTCTTCTCCTTATCCCATGCGACGGCTTCACAGTCCAGCACACAGCTCTGCACCGTGTCCTTCATGGTGCCCACCAGCCGTCCCAGCACGTCAGGGTACTTGGAGGTGTTATTCTCCTGGTTGCGGCTGTAGATGGAAGACTTGGCCACGTCCGCCACAGTTACTCCGTCCACTTCTCTGGACGGGACGTGAATCTGCGCACGCTCTCCATCATATTTCCACTCACACGTGAATTCTACATTCTCAAATCTGGAAATAACAATTCATTTTTACAACTCAGGCTAATTTGTTCGCTTTTGGGAAAAGCTCATATGGTCTCATAGAAATTCTTGTGCCTCCCTTATAGCCATGGTGAGAACTATGATTTACACATTGATAGAAAGAAAAAACACCATGCTTTATAATAAAATCTAGAAGGAAACCACTACATTTATAGATTTATCAATTTTTTTTTTATAAAACCTAAAAATATGGAATAGACCATAGATTTTCAATCTTTTTTGCCCACCGCCCACTTTGAGAACATTTTTATTTGTAGCATCCCCTAACTCGTCACAACGAAGGGGGCATAATGGGATACCACGACATGGTTGCATTTTCCACAACGGAGGGGGCGTATCGATACCACGACGAAGGGGGCATAATGGGATACCACGGTGGGGTTACATTTGCCACAACGAAGAGGGCGTAATGGGATAGGGAAAATACTTTTGTGGACTGATGGTCCCTGATGAGGGATGGGTTTCTCTGAGTCTCCGACCGCCCCCCTGAAAGTCTGAAATGCCCCCAATTTTCTCTTGGTCTTCTACTGCCCCCCTGAAGGTCTGAAACACCCCCAAAGGGGGCGTTATCGCCCACGTTGAAAACCTATGGGAAAGACAGTGAAATATAGTTGGCTTTAAACAACAGTAGGCAGTTTAAAATGTTTCCGCGTTAATATTCTGAGGGATGATTTTTGGAATGATCATTTATTGCCACGAGGCCGAAGTCAAAACCGAACGCCCAGAAATCTCTATCCCTAGGGGGATTCTATCAAATGGAAAGTCCATTTTTTTTAGGGCTTTTATCAGGTATTTTGGGGCTCTACATCGGAGGGTGCTGTCAAATTCAACAGTGGGGCGCACTTGCGATTTTTACAAGTACTTCGGATATATATCTTTCGTTAAACTGGTTTCTACCCACGTGATCGCTTGCTTGACAAGTATAGCTTGTTTAGTCTGACTCACCTCTGCAGCACCTCGTGCACCCCCTTGGTGGGATGGGCCAGCATGGGCTTGAGGGGCACCCCCGGAGTGAGGCGGCAGTGCTCCGGCAGGGCAGGGATCCCGTACTGCAGGATGATGGGGATCACCTTGTCGTAGTTGGGGCACGAGCAGTACGTGGTCTTCAGGATGAGTGCCTGGCCGTCCACTAAGGCCTGGAATAGATAGTCAATGTTGATATTAAATTAAAGTGTGACCGAAGTAAGTTAAATTTTATCTTACTACGTACAGGTGAAACATTTTCAAATATCGAAATTCTTTCTTGAATATGTAACAGGTCGCGTGCCGTTGGCGCGCCGGTGCGCGCCCTATAGCCGAATAAAAAATAAAAAAAAAAACTTTTTAATATGCGATTTTAAACCTTATGTATAAAGAAAATGTATGAAGAACAAGGTCAGAATCGCTTGGGGCATTCTTGCTCTTGACGTAACAGATAAAAGAAACACACTTAGCCAGTCAAATAATTGTCTTTGGACATTTCTATGACTTTGGAAATGGGCATTTCTGCCGTGATTTGAGCTGTCAAACTTTGAGCGTCGCGTGTCATAAAAAGATCGATAAACCTATCAATTTGTCTAATAAACGCAAGTAAAGTTGTTTGTAAGCGTAGTTTGTTGTTCAAGGAACGTATTTCGGTAAATATTATATACCAAAGCATAAAATTAACCCACAAAATTTACGTCAAAAGTCAAAACATCGCGAAATTTTCGAGTTTCATCCGTAAATACCGAGGCATTCAACCGGTTAATCAATTTGACTAGTCTGTCTGCGGTCTAGCAGTCGGAAGGCTTTAGGTAAATTGGTGGCATCGGTTATCTTTCAAATTGATATATATCACATTTATTTCGGTTTAACCAGTCAATTGTCGGAGGCGTGCCGGTGTGCTCGGAAAAAATTTCGGCTTTTTTTTTTTTAAATGCGATTTTAACCCTTATGTATAAAGAAACATATGATTATGTATGAAGGACAAGGTCAGAATCGCTTGAACTATTCTCGTTCTTGACGTAGCCAAAGGTTTCATTCATCTAGCAACACTAGAATATTTTAGCAACACTAGAATAGCAACACTAGAATATTAACAACACTATTAGCAATATTAGCAACACTAGAATATTTTTTAAAAGGCCTTAGCATGTTGAGTTTTGCAACTGTCAAAGTCGAAAATTTGAAGATTTACGTTTTGAAATGCTTATGAAGGTCTTTGTTTATTTGAAGACTCCTTTGAATAGTGTTTTTTCATGTTGGGTTTGTATTGAGGTTTGTGTAGAAATAATAAAATCAGTTTACATTTGTGTGATTTTATTTTTTGACATTTTATTTCAAAATTGGAGATTTTTTAATCTTTGTTTTAGTTAGTTAGTTAGCTATTCTGAAAAAGCCTCTTACAATATTATCACACAATATTCCAGAATAATAAGATACATACAAGATCTGGTAAATGGAAAACAATCGCAAAAAAACAATTCCTTTGTTTTATATGGATATTTCACAAAAAAGCAACAAGGTAAAATCCACGCGGTTTTTCGAAATACGGCTGGCTTTTGAGAGATTAATGAAATCTACTTACGCAAAAGACACTCTTTTTAACAATCGCAAGCAAATTCCTCACCTTCCCCGGGTCGTAAAAAAAATTCTAAATCTTGTAAAAAAAGTTTTAAGACTGTTGAGGTCCACAGAACGACTCGTCCCGATCTGTCCCCCCAACCATATGAAAGAATAAAAAAATGCTAGAACCCCGCAGGGGTGGGCAGAGAGGATGGGCTGCCATAATTCTGTCTTGGCACACAATCCTTGCTTCATCCTATTTTCTTCTATTCGTTTAACTATTACAGTCTTACTAATTAATTTCTAATATGCCGATTCAACATTGGCATTGTAAAGCCGGCCTCAATTCTCATTTAACCGGTTGCTTGCAGATTACGCGCCGGCGCGCGCCAAATGCGAGCCAAATTAAACTCTAAAAAATATATTTTGAAATGCGATTTTAAACTTTAATTATAAAGAAAACGTATGAAGGATAAGGTCAGAATCGCTTGGGGCATTCTTGTTCATAAGGTATAAGATACCGTGTACTCATCTAGCACAGCAGAATAATTTCTGTGGAATTGTTTATGATCTCCGGCCAAGAATTTTTCCCGCCTTTGAACTGTCAGATTGGCTTGCGTAACTCTCGCGCCGTTGTCGTGGAAAAGATCGTAAAACGTATAAATTCTCCGAATAAATGCAAGTAATGTTGTTTTTAGGCATAGTTTATTGTTCAAGGAATGTGCTTCGGTAAATATTACATAAGATAGCATAAAATAAACCCACAAAATATTACGTAAAAGTTAAAACATCGCAAAATTTACCCGTTTCCTACGTGGCGTCTCTCGAGTTAAGGCCGATTTGACCACCGAAATGCCGTGGTAATGAGTCAAGTGAAGGAATTAATGTGCAGTGGAATACCTTGAACTGTTCGGACGTCAGCCCCTTGGCGGCATTGAGCACCTTGGGGGGCCACTCCTCCCCCTGGGTGCTCAGCGGGGGTGTAGCGGTACAGGCCTGCGCTATGGCCTGCAGCACCGACTGTTCTGCCAGCCCCACACGCAGCTTTCCAGCCAGGGACCTGGAGGTAATATTACAAGTAATTATTACATGTTAAGCAGTGAAAATCGTTTACAAAGTTCCTACTTAACAAGTAGGAACTTTGAAGAAAGTTTGGTATTTTATTACTAAGAGTAAACTGTTGAGCACCAATGTTAATTCAGTTATCAACCACACAACTGTTGTGAGGTTTCTTATCCACTGGAGCGATTATGGTCGAAAAATGGACCACGTTTATTTTTCTGCGATTGACAGCGGTCCAAAATTTGACCACATTTTCCTACCATTTGTAAAACATTTATGGTAATATTTTAAAACATTTCTATGGCCAGCCATTTATTTTAAAACAAAGCTATTGAAATGCTTTATCTATTATGACCACAGATGTCGCAAATCCGAACTTCGTAGACTATTTATAACGATGTTAAAAATAAATTTTTAAAATATTTTTTTCACACAGAATTTCTGATCAACTATTAAAATTAAGTCCTTTCTCCATAGAAATGCACCTTTCATAATCAAATATACCACAGACAACATACAGAAATCGAAAAATTAATTCTGACTTCAGTATTAAATTATGAAGTTAATTCTGACTTCAGTATTAAATTATCAAGTTAATTCTGTCATATTAATTATTACTTCAGTATTAAATTGTCATGTTAATTCTGACTTCAGTATTAAATTATCATATTAATTCTGACTGCAGTATTAACCCTTCGAATAATGAGAAAATAATATCTTTGAACTTTTGCCTGTCAAGATTTGCGTGCAAAATTCCCGATTCTTGCCATGCATTTTAAATGTTCTTTTTTATTAGTTATTTTGTAACTTTTTTGCAAAAACAAAAATTGTTCTCAAATCAAGATAAAATAATCTTTCCGATGTGTTTAGTAGAAATCAAATTTTTTGTTTTTAACATTAAAATTTTTATATTGAAAATGTAAATTGGCTTAAAAATACGTACCTGGGGATTCCTCAAAAAAATATGTTAAATTAAATAAACTTAAAGTTTTAAATACAGATTCATTTTCATATGAAAATTTGTAATGAAACTGTCACCTCACTTTTTACAACTTTCATACAATTTTATTTTTAAATTTAGTGTTTGTTACGTCACAAATTTGCGCAAAATAAAATCGTCACTTATGATCGGGTTTGTAAAATATCTAATCAATACAGCTTGTTTATTTCTAAAACAATAAGAAGCATAATTTCTTTTGCTCTCTAACATAAAAGAAATCACAAATTTTTATATGACAGGAAGAGAGATATCTAACTTTTAATAATGCACGGTCGCTCTGGGACAATCTGGGTCTCCTGTTATTATAACGGCATATGATGTTTTGGGACAACTTGGGTCTCCTGTGATTAGACGGGTTAAATTGTCATGTTAATTCTGACTTCAGTATTAAATTGTCATGATAATTATGACTTCAGTATTGTCATGCTGATTCTGGCATCAGTATTAAATTATCATATTAATTCTGACTGCAGTATTAAATTGTCATGCTAATTCTGACTGCAGTATTAAATTGTCATTCTTCAGTATTAAATAGCTTTATTGCAGCATATTTCCACAGGCCCACGGACAGGCTGTGATAGAATCACATTCTGGGTTTCCATCAGTGGTTTTCAATTAGTGCCGTGACTTTCAGTAAAGTCTGGGTTTTGCACGAAGAAAAAGACAATAATTAATTTACCTCATGAGATACCTGGATTCAGAATGTCGACATGCCACCAACATGGCTTGTATCTTGTCCACTTTCTTGGCCATTGAAGCGTGACCTGCCAAATAGACAAACATTTCAATTTATTAATAATTATTAAACGGTGAGTACATGCAAAATCTACGAGCAATCTTAGCTTGAACCTGGGTCTAGAAGAGACCCATTTTGTAGGAAGAAGGAAACACAGAAGCCGGCTGTTGCACACAAAAATGAGCCATAGAAGCAATACATTCACTGTGACAAATGTCAAACGTGCACAAATGTCAAATGTATACAAAGGGTGCGCATTAGCCGTGTTTCACTGGTACCGAAGGGATTAATGATGCTTCTTCCTCAGAGCATGTGATCTACCATCAAAATACCGGCAGAACACGGGCAGCATTCCTACCTGACACCTTTGCTCTAAAGATTGCGATCTGATTGTTAAGATAAGGGAATCCATCAAACGGAATGCCCGTTTCTGCAAAGTTGAGGGTTTTTTCAGGTATTTTGAGGCTAGAGACCAGAGATGGCGATTTGTACAGCATCAGCAGTTGTGTACTATCTGCAATACCCAGTACAGTATGCCCAGCTTCCGGGCGGCCGTCATTGATCTGTTTTTAACTCAAAAAGGCTATTCCCTAAAATTTGTGATAAGAGATTGTTCTCCGCGAGAAGCGCTGTCAGATTTGTGTGATTTTCTACGGCTATTATTTGCTTTTTCTATCGGCCGATGTCAAAATTTCAGCTGTGAGCTGTCACGTATTTTAGTTTGTGTCGTTTTAAACACGAATTCCTGCAAGTATGCATGATTATTTATTCATTTAAAAGCTGTAGAAAATCACACAAATCTGACAGCACTTCTCGCGGGAGAACGATCTCTTATCACAAATTTTAGGGAATAGCCTTTCAGTTGACTAGATATTGTATCATATCATACCCGACATCTGCGCAATATCCTTGAGCTTATCGAAGACGCCCCTGATGGTCAGCGGGGCAGGTTGGAACATGACACGCTGGTTGGACTTGGACTGCTCGGCCACCAGGCCCAGGTCTCCCATGGAGTTGCAGTCGGCCTTCACCTGCGCCATTGTGCGCCCCGTGCACTGGGCGATGGCCTTCATCAGGGTTGTCTCTGCGATGCCTGGAATTTAATCAAATCTCTTATTTGATGATGGTCTCTTGTACGAAAGTCTTGCAGAAAATAATAAATAGATTTATTTGTCAATAGGTTGGTCACAACAGTTGGGTTGCAAGCAGCTGTGCCTCGTATGCGTACATCACAATAGTTGCCTTGTGAACATGTATCAATGAAAAAGTGCCATGTACAGGGGGTACCTAGCATCGAAATATCACACATTTAAAGTTTTAACGTAAAACGATAAAAATCATACAAAAAGAAAAGACAGCAGATCACAATGGAGTGCCCTGATGCATGGAAGTGAGGCATAGAACTGACAGAGGAAGGATGAAAGTAGACCGAATGCTGTAGAAATGAGATTACTAAGGTGTATGGGTGGTAAAATCATGTTTGACTGTTTTACGAACATGGAGATCCAGAAAGAATATAAGGCTGATGTAAGCGTAATGGGAAAGATTAAAAAATGGATGCTTGGATTGTCCTTGCGAAGTGGATGAACACAGAAAAGAATTTAAAGAAAATATGACACAAAAGATAATGGTAGGAGTCAGGTAATCCGGGGAGGACATAGCGCGACCAAGAGAATCAAATATGTTACTTGAATCGGGGCATGTTGAGTCTGAATAACAGAAAAGTAAATATGTAAGAGTGTAAATGAAGCAAAGAGCATATTACAGCTAGAGAGTTGTGTGGTGGGGCATCCTCTCTGTCTACTCTTTCTGTGAAATAGAATGGTTAGTTAGTTAGAAAGATTTAAAAATCTTACCCAATTCAACACTTTCGTAGGCTGGCGCCAATCGATTCAAACAGAGATACACACTGGGTAGAAAATCACACGGAGTAAGAACCAAAACTGAACGTAGGAAGTTGCTCAAAATTTCCACTATCTTCAACCGAGCTGATATGGCCTCGATCTTCTCCAAAGTCTTAGACAGAGCCAAGTAAGGAACCTTCTCGTCCTTGGACCAGATTGCATCGTCAATTGGATGGTATTTTAGCTTCGCTGGATCATAATCATTGCCGGAAGTTTTTGTTTCTTTTTTGGTTTGGCTGCCATCTTTTTGTTCATCAATTTTCTTTACACTGGTAAAGAAAGAATTAAATGCCTTTTTCGGCTGTGATGGCGATTCTTTTACATTCTTTTTATCTTTGGGTGATTCTTTCACATTCTTTTTATCTTTAGATGATTCTTTTACATTCTTTTTGTCTTTAGGCGATTCTTTTACATTATTTTTATCTTTAGGCGATTCTTTTACATTATTTTTATCTTTAGGTGATTCTTTCACTTTCTTTTCATCTTTCGGTGATTTTTTATCGTCTTTCTCCTCTGTTGAGCTATCTTTATCAGAATCTTCGCCTTTTTCTTCGGAGCTGTTCATTTTCTCAGCACTTTCTTCATCGCTACTAGAAATTGCATTATTTTTAGCTTTAGATTTATTTTTCTTGCTAAGTTCAACGGTTTCTTCATCACTACTAGACACTGTATTAATTTTGGATTTTTTTTTCTTGCTAACATCAATGTCTTCTTCATCACTACTAGAAATTGCATTCTTTTTAGCGTTAGATTTTTTTTTCTTACTAACACCGACATCTTCTTCACTTGATGAAATAACCTTTTCATCTTTGAGAGAGATTGCTTTCTTAATATTTAAATCTTTTTCAGTCTTCTTTTCTGCAGATTTTGTTTCAACCGTTTGTTCTTTTTTAGAACTTTTTGGTTGCAATTCTTTTTTTGAACTTTTGGGTGTCTTCTTTTCAGCGGATTTTTTTTTATTAGATTCTTTTTTTGAATTCTTAGGTGTCTTTTTTTCAGCTGATTTCACTTGTTTCTCACTTTCTTTTGTTTTCTTTGCAACTGTTGATTTTTTAACTTCATCCTCACTAACGGCTTCTTCAATGTTCTCTTTTGAGGAATCCTGGGATTCTTTTTTAACTTCTGCGTCGGTTTGTTCTGTTTCTCGCACATCCGTCGATGCTCTTTTCTCTGGAGGTGAGTTGGAATCGCCATCGCTACTGTCGATTCTAAGTCTCTTTGAACCTCTCTAAAAATACATGAAAAAAACAAATCGATGAATATAACAGTGATTGAAATCAATGACATTACAATAAATCTAGACCTGTTATCGTCTCACAAAATTAACAGAAAATGGGGCACATAACAAACACTATGTTTTCAGTAAATTCTTAATTTAACCTCTCATCTGTCGCAAGCCCGCCGGTGGGCTTTGCTTTTAAATGCGATTTTAACCCTTGTGTATAAAGAAACTGTATGAAGGACAACTTAACCACTTACTGTACCGTAATCTCACCACCCGTAGAATATAATATAAAATTTCTCAAAAAGAAATTTTGAAGGTCTAATCATGCTAATCGGATATCTAAACACAAAATAATATAAAATGTCTATAGACATATGTACACCAATTTAAAATATAGTAAAATAAAAATAACAATTTATCTTGCAAGATTATTATCAAACTTAATTCGAACGCGAACGATTCCCGCCCGAAATTAAGCAATCACATGGTTCAGTAGTTTGTTGTGGGGATTTATTGGATGTTCCCTACGGTATGTGAAATTTACATACGAGTGCACCTGCGCATTTCTCGTATGGTATACGATCGCGTAAGAAACGTTGAGGTATCGCTCGGATTGTCCCCCAAGTGCGCAATGGATTCTGCGCACTGAGAAATGAACTCACAGGTTTGTGCGCTCAGTTCGCTGTCGGCTATCATTCCGCTCCCGCTGGCCAGATTGGGGGGTCGTCGGGCGGCATTAAAATGATCCGGAATGATTTTTATATTTTATTTCTGCAAATTTTAATTACTTTTATGTTTAGAATTCATTCATTTAGTGAAGACAAAGCATCGACTGTTATTTCCTTTAGAAGGTTTCGGGTGTAACTGGTGGGTACTGTCCCCATTGTCCTCCTGTGAAGAACCACCACTGATTGTTTGATATTCCGGGGATAAATTCCACAGGGGGCAAAAAGAGATGATTTCACCCATTTCTCCATTCATTCGCTCTACATGTGCAAACATACCAATAACTGGTTATAATTAAATATTATGTAGCATCTCCGCATCAAAACTTACCCCTTTAATTTTCAACGGAGAACAACTATCTTCATCTTCCAATTTTACTTCCTTTTTTGGCGTTAGCTGTTTGTCCTCAGAAACCTTTTCTTTTACAGGAATGATAACAGGTTTTACCGGAGTCTTGGAAAAGAACGACATGATACTTTTTTGAGCCATGATTGGATTCAGAAGTAATCTCGGATTTCTTTCACAAATAGTAAACAAATTAACCTGAAAATAAACAAAATTATTTAAAACTTTCATGATTGTTTTTCAACTAAGATTTAGTAATAACTATCGTTACTTATCAATCTAAAACTGCCTTGATTCATATTATTCAATTATAGAAAATGTAACGCAATAAAACTGCATAATTCCTCAATATTGTCGACCAGTAACGTTTAGGTTATATTAATATAAACATTATTTTTCTTACCGAATAGTTCCGGTATGCAGAATTTAAGGCAAACCTTACAAATTTAGACATGAAATGCACAATTTCATCGTGTTTTGGTGGCTAAATACTAATAATTCGCAACACATCTATATTCCTGTTTTGACAAAATGTCATGCAAGGAATAGGCGCCAAAACAAGCAAAATGCCAAATCAAATAATGTTGCCAATTTAACGTTTTTATTAGGGATGGTAAAATCACGCCATCTGTGTAATCAAGTATTTTGTCGGTACCTACCGAACCATCTCCGCAATATTAAAATATTTTATTTTTATTTGATTGTGCAATTTTTTCTTTGATAGTCTATCAGATCTATCCAAATACTCCACACAGCATCAATAAAGATGACAAAGACTCCAGTCTGGAGTTTATATTTAAAAAATGCTAATACCTAATCTCTAATTCAACAAATTACGGTATGTAGTGGACACCAACTAAAATATTGATTTGCACACAACATCGACAAGTTTGCACAAAACACAAAACTATGTCGTGGCACACGCATAATTATAATATATACTTTTATTATATTACTAAAACATCTTCTGTAAATATATCAATATCTTTAGATGTCTATTGTAATTAGTTATTGTGTGGATTGTGCCCTAAATAAAAATAAAAAAACTTATTCAGTAGAATCATAACTCTTGTCATGTGCCAAAATATCTGTCCAACCGAACGTCAGGTACGATAAGCACAATGTTCCTGACACACATGCTAATTTATGAGCATGCTTTTCAACTGTACACATTTGCTCATAAATGAGCAAGCTGAATACACATGCTCTTGGCTAAAACGGGAGCAGGGAGAAACTTTTTGAGGTGAAGATGCGAGGATTCTGGACTTTTCTTCATTATCCAAATAATGTATTGTAGAATAATATTTACAATAATTGTAAGAAGGAATGTACTATAAATTCGTTTTCTTTCGCAGCAGATTTAAAAAAAAATTATATGTTTAGCGTGAACGAAAGAGAAAATCCCAAAATTATTAGATAATTAAAAAATGCTAATTTCAATAGAATAGAGTTGTTTTATTTTGGAAGTAAAAGAACTTTTGGAATTTTTAGCACCGTTGTGATTTGAAACTCGATGAAATGAACAATAGCGACACTAAAAAGATACAAACACACACTTCTATAGGATGTGGGCTGCGAGAGAATGAGACAGTATAATCGGTCTCCTTTGTGCGGTGCTTCGTAGCCTCCCCACTCTACTACTTTAGTTTTCTGAAGGTTTCACTTCTACCGTGTGCGAATTGCACACTCTGATTTTTTAGATTAGAGCTTTTGCTTTCGAGTAAATCCAGTCAGCAAATGACATCTACATTTTTCACTACAAATATGCTCAAGAAGAACTGGTTAAAATCCTTCGAATTCGTACATGATGCCCGTGTACCTATAATATGTCGTAGGTCGATCGCAAAATCAGGCAGATCGTGATGCGCCTAGCCACACCATTATCTGTCGCATCGTGAAATGGCAGAAGATCGTGGTGTGCCTGAGGCGTTTCATGATCTGCCTGATTTTACGATAGGCCTGCGACATATATATCGATAACGGAAATTTGAATTGCTGTAAAGGACCAAATGTTAACTTTTCAGAAGAATGAAAAGAAAGATTTTATTTAAAAAAAATTGTATCTCCTGTTTTTGTAGATCTATAATAATGATTTTTTTAAATTATAAAACTGGCGAATTCCCGTCATGCGTTGATATACCCTCAGTAAAGAAATTATTTCTGTCTGCGTGTCCTTTCCCATACGTCCAGTTCCCCTTCCTCCTCCCCTTTCTCCATCTTTCCTCTCCCCACTCCCCTCGCCCTCTTCCCCCGTCCCGCGAACCCCTCTCTTGAAATCCCCTCCCCCCTCCCAAGTTCCCCTCCCCCTCCAGAGTTCCCCTCCCCCCCCCCTCCGGGGTTCCCCTTCCCCCTCCCGCATTTCATACATTCATTCCCGGTACATTCAGTTTTCAAATAACTCGCGTGCCACCTGTTGCAATTTTTTTATACAAATTTTATAATGCCAGAGCTCACCAGTATATATAGCGACCATCGCTGGCAGGCACTCATCAAATTCCCAAAGTTTCATCGCAATCGGATGAACTGTTAGCAACGCCTCGTATATAGTAAGAATCGTGGGCATGCGCACATCAAATCTCCAAAACTTCATCGCAATCGGATGAACGGGGGGAGGGGGGATAATTGGTAAGTGCAAGCGCTACAGTAATTTCGCCTAACAAACACCAAAAGCTAGTATTAAATAAATGTGAGCAATTTCTAAAGTGTGCTTTATATTTAATTACAATATCGTTATTCTTCATTATGTTAACATAAAATTGCAAAGGTATAATAATAATTTATGCAATTCTAATCTTGGGGTCAGTGGGTTATCTATATTGAAATGAAAAAAAATGTTTTTTTCGCTTTTATACCTTTTTCATTTTTAATAAAAATGTGGGTTTCACAGCTTTCGATTACCACCATGATTATGTTTTACTATTGCCATTTGAACAACAGTGGCACCCTCCTATATTTTCTACTCTTATTTGGCAAACTTGTAAGTAGTATTTAAACCATTTTCCAACTTTTCAGTGCAAAATGCGTCAAGCAGTGTCGGCTGGATAGACAGGATATATTATTTTTGTCTCCAAACGGCTTTTTTTAATTTGAAGTTGTTAAGTCCTTAGTAGTCCTCCCTCGGTCTTCCTCTTGTGTGTCCTGTTTTCTGGCCAACTCTCCACATGACCAGCCCTCTGTGGATTTTAGGAATTTGTTATAATTTGTATAAATTATATTTTTGTATAGAAAAATGTAATTTTTGACATAGTTAGAAGATTAACAAAATTGGACTGCACATCACCACAGTTATTAAAAAATCATTTTTGTTCAATTACTTTCAAACAAATTAAAAAACCGTTTTTATTTACATTTTTTATTGGAATATCTATTAGGTATGTATTGATTGCATTATTTACAAGAAAAACCTACTTAAACCTAATTGGCATATTGGGTTACTAATTTATAAATAAAAATAACTAATTTTCCACTAATCGCTGTTAAAAAGCGTGTGTTTTTAAAAGCGTCACAAAAAAATAACAAAACATGAATTTTTATCATTTTTGTCTTTTGCCCGAATCAAAATGTCGGACTGTCAAACCACTGCCATATCTTCGGTTGCGTTTTGTCCACTTCGTACTCTTCGCACTTTTGTCCTGTGATCCTGTTATTAAAAAAAAAACAAATATTAATTAAAGATAGAACAGGAAAAAGTTCTTTTATAGAAGAAAGATTTGTTTTAAGTTAGCCAAATCGAATGAAAATACATATTATACAGTTGATTCCGCTTAATTGGGACAAATCGAAACCCAAACATTTGTCCCAAATAAGCGAAGTTCAAGGGAGGAAAAACAACATTTATTACGTTTTTTTTAATAATATGTATAAGTACAATTACATATTACATTTATTCCAGTTTCTCAAATGTGCTTTTAAACTATTAAAATTTTACAGAAAAAATATTACAGAAAAGTAATTATTTCTTTAAACACAGCAAACTTATTTTGTGGCACAATTTTTATGAAAAATTAACAGAAAACTTAGTTTTGACCACTTTCATTGTTTAAAAAATCCAACAAGTTTCGTAAGCAATGCTTACTTCATTTAAGTTTTGACGTGCGTTTTTAGGTAAGTAAATACTTCAATATGAAAAAAAAATACGTGAGAGCAAAAAATATATTTTAAGCAGGAACATGAAGGGAGACTTCCATTTATTTTAATTTATTGTGTACATTAACAATCATTTTAAATTTCACCTTTATTTTCCTGCTTCAAAATTGTTTTTTTTACTCTCCTCTAAAATTATATTATTTTTAAATTTTCAATTTCTTGTAACACAATTCCGAAAAATTGGTATCCCCTCTCCTCACCTTCTTATTTAAAATTCGTTTTCTGAGACACATTTCGCATCGACGTCATGTGGTATTTTGTCCCAATTAAACGGAATAGTGTCCTAGATAACTAAAGTAAATAAGTATTCAGTTTTTTATTCGTTTTCTGTTCCTTGAGTTTGGTCTCAAATAACTGGCTGTCCCGATAACCCGGTGTACCGATTAAACGGAGTCGATGGAGTCGACGGAGTCGAAAAATAGAACACCGTATTGCCAGTGAAAAGTTGTTGTTTTTTTATTTTATATATATATATATATTTTTTTTTTATTTATTTCAGGAATCGCTGGTTAAAATCCGTCGGGTATGCGGTTAATGCTATGTACTCGTATGCATAAGCGAACCAAGCTGCCGAGCCGAACCGCAGATTAAGGGAAAGGAACGAAGCAACTTAATGCAGGCATGGACATGGACTTAAGGCCCCGTATCCGAGCACGAAAAGAAGAAGATGGAGAGATATGTAATTACGAATGTTGGAGAGAGCGCGCTAATATTTCAAACGATAAAAGTGAAGCGAAAATTGTGAAAATGTTTAATAAAACACGACTCGCTTAGAAAAGGGCAAAAATCTTGTGGGGGTTGTCTAAAACAACGTTCAAAGAAACACAGTGAATTTTTTCGTACATATAACTTGTTAAATAATAGAGACAGGCTTGAAAAAAAAAAAAAAACAGAGCATACTTTGCGATTTTTTTCATATAATTTGAGTTTCGGCGTGGGGATTGTATAGATATTATCTTCAAAAATAACATATATTTTTTTAAGAGCTTAAAAACTTCAAATGTTCAAGGGAGATGTGCAAGAAATTGGTAGAAATTCGGATAGAGGCTGCTGAAATTCATCGGCTGTTGGAAGGAATTTATTAAGATCCCAATAAGAATCTTGATAGTTGGATGCCAGAAATTTGGATCGTTTACCTGGTGCGTCTGGCGCACTTGACGATGGGATGCTCCCTCTTGAAGCACTGCGGCCCGAGGATAGAGAAGAAGGTGGCACCGATCTGCGAGGACACGAGGGTGTTGGTCCTCTTCAGGCAGCGGTAGAAGGCGCTGTCACAGGAGCAGTGGGATCTAACAAAAAATACACATTGTAATTTATATACATATTTATTTAATTCTTTCACGTGGCTTTCACATGCAAGTAGTGCAACTTTAGCATGATAATTTTGAAACATAAGAAAGAAATAACAAAAATTAAATAAAATTCGATAAAAAATACAAGAAACTTTAAAAAAAGAAATCAATTTATTTGTTCCTGTATGTGATAGGATTTGTATTTTGTCGTGTTGTTTATTGTGAGGAAGCGTAGGTTTATGAATTGCAGGATTTAGCATAAAGCGCGGCCCATTTTGGCCCGTTTCATACAAATATTAATTTTGGATTTGAGATCAAAATACCCAACCAAACTGAAAAATTATTTTTTAAATCAAAAGGTATATCAAATATCTAGTACGGATGTGAGCTGTTTTTTTTTTTGCTTTAAATTATAAGATATAGGCCATTAAAGATTTTAGTTTTTCATGATTTTAGAGGCAACTCGGGCAATTATTTGTGAGTAAATGAAAACTTTAAAAAAATAATTTTATAATACTAATTTTATATTTTGAAAATAAGATGAAAAATAAAACAAAACATTGTTAAAAATTCATTTTTTTGGGTAGTAATTCTAATATTTTTTAAATGACAAATTTTTGTTCCGCCGTAATTAGGTAATTTGTGTTTAAATTTACACCTATCAAGATGATTTTTTTGTAAATTATTATTTTTTTATTTTATATTTCATGATAAATGTAGTAAAATTATATCTTTATTGTTTTTCATTTACTCACAATTGCCCAAATTGCCTCTAAAATCATGAAACATTTAAATCTTTAATGGACTATATCTTATAATTTAAAGCAAAAATAAATAAAGTAGCTCACATCCGTACTAGATATTTGATATACCATTTGATTACAAAAATAGTTTTCAGTTTGGTTGTGTATTTTGATCTCAAATCCAAAATTACGATTTGTATTAAACTGACCGAAATGGGCCGCACATACATTCCTCTTAAAAAAAAGTTCAGTCAGATATGATTAAATCATGCCGTGAAAATCTCAAATTTTATATGTTGCCAAAAATATATTTTTTTTTATTATTTTTAGGGTATTACATCGTGTTGTGCTACCTCATTCTTTAGCCTACTTTTGTCCGACACGTTGTCTAAAGAAGGATTTTTTTCGTATATTTATTTAAGTTAATCAAATTATTTCACGTATTTTGTAGTAGGATTAGATAGACATTAAAAATGAAGGCATGACCAAAGAGTTTCATGAATGCACGAATTTTGTAATTTATTCAATGCATTTTTATTCTATTTTATCTGTTTTATAAATAAAGGAGCTTGTTTACCTGGTGAACAGTCCGGTGTTGGTCAGGCCATAGTCGGACTCCCCCGCCAGGATGTAAAGCCGGCAGGAGTCGTGCCTCCGACAGCAGTTGTCCGTCATGAAGAACAGTCCCACCTCCGCGGACTGAGCTTCCGCCACGTGGCCGTCTCCACACCACAGGGTCCCTGGAAATACACATCCTCGATAAAACCAAACAAAGACAAATACACAATTAAAAACATACTAAGTACTACCCATCGAATCTTCATTAATTTCTAAACTTGCAAAGAGTGAGTAATCAAAATCAGACGAAAGAAGAATTCATCTATTCGATGCCTCCACCATACTAATAAACATACTGACCTGGATAGATGGCGGTGACCTTAATCTTGAAGGCGTCCCCCATAGAGTCCGCAACCCCGGACAGCAGGCCTGTCAGGAAGCCCCGGTCTGAGTCCAGCGAGCCCCTGTCTCCTGTGCCCCCTACCCACTGTGTCAGGGGGTCCGTTAGACCCTTCAGAAGACTTCGCCCGAAGGCTCCTGCGAAAATAACCACGATAAAAAACAAAAACCAAGTAAATACCGGCAATAGAAAAAAAACCTTAATGTTTTCAGTATCATAAAACTCTATTAAAAATGGTGAAATTTCATCTGATTTTTTAATTTTTTTTTTTAATTATTCATTGCTTTGATGACTACATAATTTGAGGATTTTTCGACCACCATGCTAGTCACATGCTTGTGTTGTTGCTTGTTGGACAGATCTGATATTATTCAAGTATTAAGATTTTTATTTTAAGAATCTTCAAATGTACATTTTAGGCATTATCGAATATTTTTGTAGGATTAGATACCTAAATTATAGATTATATGTGCGTGAGGCGACGCGGCCGACTAGCGCCATTTCGACGGGGTCAGAGAGGAGGGTAGTGCCCCCTCTGTGCTAATGACCACCCGTGGTTCCCAACGGATTAAATGCTACCTACATATCAACAACAGAGTATCTCACAACGGTACTTATGGCTGGCAATCTTGCGATGTTTGTTTATCACAAGTACTTATATATTTTGAATATTTGCCATAGGCGAAAATCAGAACAAAGCCGTCAGCAGCCCAGAAAGGCTATTCCCTAAAATTTGTGATAAGAGATCGTTCTCCCGCAAGAAGTGCTGTCAGATTTGTGTGATTTTCTACGGCAGTTATTTGCTTTTTCTATTGCCCGATGTCAAAATTTCAGCTGTGAGCTGTCACGTATTTTAGTTTGGGTCATTTTAAACACGAATTCCTGCAAGTATGCATGATTATTTATTCATTTAACAGCAGCTGTAGAAAATCACACAAATCTGACAGCACTTCTCGCGGGAGAACGATATCTTATCACAAATTTTAGGGAATAGCCTTTCAGGGCGTCACGTAATACGATGTAAAAAACAACTTAGATATCGAACAAATCTTTTGTTTCGGGGAATGTTTTTTAATTTTTTTATTTATTTATCTATAAACAGTATGTTTACATTAGGTTTTTGTCGATGCCTGTCTCACTAGGATATACCCGTGTCGAGACAGGCATAGAGATACATAAATTAATATATTTAAGAACATATTTGGTAGTTATAAAGAATATAAATGCTACATATTCATTTGAGTACAATAATGCTATAAAGGTGGTTGGAGGTGTGGGTATATATTTGAAAGAGAGTTATCATATACTGAAGGAAGAAATGATATACAGAAAATAGTAAATCCTGTCAAATCTATTTATGGAATTAAATTTGACGTGATTCTATTTTATTTTTATTTTATGTGGTTTAGGTCGTGTGCAAATTGTTTTCTGTCTATGTATGATTTATTTTACAGATATTTGCAGTATTGTGGCGTCCAATACTTAAAACCCATTTCTTTACATCTTGTTTGAATTTTGTCAAGGATTCAGTTTGTTTGATCGTAGCTGGTAGAGTATTGTATAGTTTGCAAGCTATGTATTTGAAGTGTCTTTGTCCAAAGGTAGTTTTGAAAAAAGGAGTTTGGAGAAGTTCTTTATTTTTGGCTCGGGTATTGTGCATTGTTTGTGTTGCTTTGTATGACGTTTTGTTGTTTTTGTGTAAATTAACTAATATGGATCTTTCGTAGAGTTGTTTTATGTCCATAACGTTGAAAGTATAGAAGATTGTTTCAGTGCTGGCAGTAAGAGGTAGTTTAAGAATTATTTTTATGATTAGTTTTTGAGCTTTAAGTGTTTATTACCCCCTTTACGATTGATGGGGGACCGTGCAAATGTCAAAACATAAAAAAAAATTGTCGCTGTACGCCGATTTGTGATCGATTAAACAATTGGCCGTAAAAATATATAAATAAGGTTGGTAGATAGTGAATGGAAATACCCACCAAGCCCTCCATTTTCTTCTTTGCTCCTCAGCCTGATGGTCTCCAGGGCGGTATTCTGGTCCTGCATCCGTTTAAGGATGTCCCTCAGACCCTTGGGGATGATCCTCTCAGCCAAGGACTCCAGGACTCCCTCCGTCAGCTTCTGGATGGATCCAAAGAACCCAGAGATGGCTTCGGGCTCAGGCTAGAACATAAAATTATAATATGTTTGAAACAGTTTGAATAGATACCTACCCTTTGTAATCGTCCTGGTGAAAAAATATTGATATTCATGATACCTGATGCGTGATACTTTCTCTGGTACATTATGGACACAGTAGACGATTTACTGAACGAAAAGGTCTGAAAATTCCAAGAACCTCACAAAAGTTTGGAGGCCAAACGCTTGAATACATGGTAGGTATTTTATCACTGAAGACAATATAATCAATCGAAAATTTGAAACAGAAAAATCAGAAAAAGATGCGATTGCATCTAGGAATTTAACCCTTAGCTTTGCCGGGGTTCTGCTCTAACCACTAAGCTAATTCGACAATACCCCCTTCGGTCATATTTAACTCTATCATACTTCGACTAAGAACTAACAACACTGCAGTTGGCACATTTGGGTCAGAGGGCTGAAACGGGCGAGATAATTTTTAAATGTTACATTACATAAGAGATCAATCAATTGCCTTCTAATTTTATTCAAGACGTACGTATAGATGGACAAAACAACACAAAAAACAATTTCACAATAACGCTTACCAACAATACATAATGTATTTTTTCAAGAGCGATCAAATTTCGTTGATTATACAATTTTATGAATTTTAATCAATATTGTTCATATTTTAAATGAATGTACAAAGTGCCTGTATTTCGTAAAAGCTTACGCAATATTTTTTTCAGTATTTTTGACAGGGGCGACGAATTTTTATGACTAGTGTGTGTTTGCACACGGGCGGTCGAACCAGGGGGCATCGTCAATTAGAATACATGCACCGGCCACTGATCGCTTCGGCCGGTGATTTATATAAGTGTTATTTAATTTTTTGTATTTCTTGGGCATTAACTATGTAACAATTTCTAGACATTTTGTTTTTTGAAGAGTTTTATTAAATGTACATTTGTTACTTAAATTTAATTTTTCCGCGACCGGTTTCGATAATTTGCGGAAAACCTTTAATTTGCGGAAAATCTAAATATAACACTCTAGTATTAACCAATCCTCAGCCACCTAAACTGTATGGTTTGGCGAAAATTCATAAACAAGATATGCCTATCAGAACTGTTGTTCCTGCTTATTCTAGCCCCAATTTTAATATATGTTCTAAATTTGTATCTTTGTTCAAATCCAATAACTTATTCACACCACATCGCTCGATTAAAAACAGTTTGGAGTTAATCAATAAAATCAAATATTTAGATATACCTAGCAACAGTAAATTAGTTTCGTTTGACGTTGTTAATCTTTTTCCTAGCATTCCCGCTATAGAATGTAAAAACCTAATTTTAAATATTTTAAATAATTCCCATTTAGATCGAACCATTGTAAAGGAAATGTCCACTCTCTTAGAAATTTGCATTAATCAAAACTATTTTACCTAATGATAAATTATACAAACAGCATAATGGCCTCCCAATGGGAAATCCCGCTTCTCCATTGTTAGCTGAAATATTTATGAACTCCTTTGAAAACAAATTATTAGATTGTGGACTTTCCCTATTATCTAATTTTTTGTATGGTATAGGTATGTTTATGACGTATTTGTAATTTGGTCAGGTAGTAACAGACAATTAGACAACTTTCTCACTTTTATTAATGACCTTCACCAAAATATAAAATTTACACTGGAACATAATGATAACAACAATTTAAATTTCTTAGACTTAAATATCAATTTAGATAATAATAAGTGTGTATTTAATATATACAGAAAACCTACGCAGACTGATTGCGTTATACCGTCTACTTCACTTCACCCTTTATCACATAAAGTCGCCTCCTTCAACTCAATGATACATCGCGCTACTAATGTCCATTTAAACAATGATAATTATAATAATCAAATTAACATTATAAAACAGATAGACCTGAATAATGGATATAAACCTGAAATAATTGACCGCTTAGTTAATAAGAAACAAGCAAATTTTTTAACAAAAAAGTACATTTACAGTGGTAATAATATAAGCAAACCTGGTAACTACCTAATATACAAAAAAAAAACTTCTTTATACAGGCGATTTATCCTTAAAAATATCCCGTTTATTACCAGATCATATTTCTCCAGCTTTCTATACTGATTCAAAAATAAAAAATAAATTACAAATAATAAGGATGTTTCTAATAAATTTGAAAAAACGGGATATACACTTTAGAATGCAACGATTGTGACGCACAGTATGTAGGTATGACAACTAGAAATTTCAAAACTAGAATCAGGGAACATGAACTTTGCTTACGAAATAATAATTACTCCGAATTTGCTAATCATTTAATAGAGTCGGGCCATAGCTTCAATAAAGAAAAAACAAAGTTTAAGCATTGCAATATAAATTCATAATTTAATCTGTGCGCTTTAGAAACGCTCGAAATAAACAAAAACATAAATCTAAAATTAATTTAGCGAATAAAATAATAGCGCCTTGGAAATCTCCTTTATTAACCATGTTTCCGTATAATATTGACTCCTCCCACCGCTTTCCCCCTCCCCCAAAATCATCCCTCCCACTACTCCCACCTAATTAATCTTTGGTACTTGCATTTAATTTTTAAGTTATTTATTATTTAATGTTTATTAACATGTAATTTGTGCCGTCATATTTAATAAAAATAGAAGTGTGCAGTTCACACGCGGTAGAAGTGAAACCTTCTGAAACATAAAGTAGACAAGAGTGGGAAGGCTACGAAGAACATAGAATAGATGTATATTTTGTTTCTTTTTAGTGTCGCTTTTTCAAATCCAAACGGTGCTAAAGAAGTTTTCACTTAAAAAATGGGGTTTTTCAACTCTTGGGCTAGAAGTTAGGAAAATATGAGCTTACTTTGGGAGCTTACACAACAAAGACCAAAACATATCTTTCGGTTTATTTGTCAAGGCGTTCAACTTTCTTAGTGATTTTCTTCTTTCTTTTCCCTCCCCACTTCTTTCAGTCTCTCAACCCTCATACCCCTGGTAGGGGATGCCGACTCTATGACGCTTGATGCCCTGACAATTGATGCCGCGACAGTTGATCCTCCGGAATTTGATCCCCTGACTCTTCCCCTCGCGGCGGCCCTGCCCTTTGACGCAATGAAAGGAAGGTATTCACGAAACGAGAATGTCGCAACGTGTGTTGTGTCTTTTATTATGCGTGAATACTTAATTATTATATCCGTAATTAGTGGCTAATGGATGCTAAATAAAATACACTAATTGCGAGCTGATGCGCTTCACAATTACCGTACTAATGGAGTCGGACATGGACATCTCGTGTTATATAATTAACTAGCAGAAGTCCCCGGCGTAGCCCAGGCTCTACGCAGAGTTTTTCGACAGACTATTCGATAGACAACTGTTAAAATTCCTTTTTTCTTTATTTTGAAGGTCAAGTGCGCAAAATATAATTTAAAAATATCAACATTCTGCTTTGAGGGGTGGGAAAAGGGGAAGGAAGTGTTTTTTTTAATCTCATGTTGGCAGTCACCTTGTTTTACGTCAAGTGTGCGAAATTTCATCAAAAACATCAACATTCTACTTTAAGGGGTGGGAAAGAGGACGGAGTGGTCAAAGTAGTCACCTTGTTTTGAAGGTCAAGTGTGCAAAATTTTACCAATCTCGGAATAAAACTGTAGATTTGTACAGAAAAATAAAGTACGTCAAAGACATTATTTTTTATAACATTATATAGGGTGCTAAAGGACGTTCTTGACTTACTTTATCCAGTGATTCATGACATTATTTGAAGTAAAAAAATTAATTGAAATTTTGGTCTCCGGTGACATTTTAGATGTTTTTTTTTTCAACTTAAAATAAAAAAAAAATTATAGGTATTGGGCAGGTAGGGTCGGGGAGAGGGGTAGGGCGGTTACTCGGAAGTGACCAGTGGAAGATTTTTGTTGTTTGGTTTTGAAGAATTTTTTTTAAATACTCTATAATTCTCTCGACCCAAGCTTCCATCCCGGTGGGAGGGGTAGATTGATACGTCCATCACTCCTTGGTATTGACCCCCAGATTCCTACCCACCCCTCATACCCTTTTCCTTCGCAGAACTTTCAGCTACCTTGAGATGATTTTTCTAGATATTGTCATTGCACATTTTTTTATTTTATTTTATTTTATTTTTTTTTTTTTAAGAAAGGCAAACATTCCCAGGTTACGAACAACCCAACAATGTTTGAAAATCTACTACTACCATCCAGTAAGCCGAAAATGTTGCTTGAATCGTGACGGAGGACTTAACCAGCCGAGGAATCGAACACGCGACTCCCGGGTGGGACCCAAACGCGATTTCCACTCAACCACTGACCGTTGAATTGAATTGATATCGTCTTTTAAATGATTCAGAACAAAATCTTTCGTCGAAAGATGAAAGCACAGACATGCCACCTGGGCAATTATTTCGATAAAACTGGACTCAAGGGTGACTGGATCCAGTGCGTGCGTTGCCATGGATGGGTGCATAAAGCTTGCACCAGTAACCCGGATATATGTGATTCAAGAATGCCTTAAGAATGTGCAGCATTCTTGATTTTAAGTCTGAATTTTGGCCTAGTTACGATTTATGCACCGGTGGTACGATTTACCATACCAATTTTGGCCTAGTTACGATTTATGCACCGGTGGTACGATTTACCATACCAGTTCTTCCAATCGTACCGAAGGACAAGTTTTTTTGAATTTTAAAATAAAATTTGGGCTAGTTTTGATTTTAATAAATATTAAATTCATGTGATTTAAATATATATTATGTAACCCTTAAACCAGTGTTTGTTTGAAGCTAACTCAGCTTTCCCGACTCATTTCAATCATAAAATAGTAAGCACTGAGTGAACCCTAGAGAGGCTAGGTGTGTTCCTTATATCTGTTACGTCAAGAATAAGAATGCCCCAAGCGATTCTGACCTTGTCCTTCATACATTTTCTTTATACATAAGGTTTAAAATCGCATCTCAATTTTTTTTTATGGCGCGTCCTGGGCGCGCAATCGGCAAACCAGAGGTTAAGTGGAACGTTTCATTCAAATCTTAAATTTGGATTTGAGATCAAAATACCCAACCAAACTGAAAAATTATTTTTGAAAAGGTATATCAAATATATAGTACGGATGTGAGCTACTTTATTTATTTTTGCTTTAAATTATAAGATAAAGGCAATTAAAGATTTTAGTGTTTCATGATTTTTGAGGCAACTTGGGCAATTATTTATGAGTAAATGAAAAACAATGAAAAATAATTTTACTATATTTAAAATTTAAAAATTAAATTTGTGTTTAATAAAACATTTTTGCTCTACTTAAATCGTTTAAAATAGAGCAAAAATCTCTCAACAAATGCTTTAAAAAAAATTATAGATACACTGTGATTTTTTTAATTTCCGTAACATGTTAAATAACAAAACAAAATGTGTTTTCAACAATTTTCGGAACGCTTTGCGATTTTTTTTTATCAAGGTAATTTCATATAATTACCATTTCGGCTATATATTTTTAACATACCTATATCTTTTTAGAAACGAAAAGTTTTCAAAAGAAACATGTTATAAAATGGTAGAAATTCATTCGTGGGTTTAACCAACTCGGCCATCGGGACCTATTTATTTTATGTCATTTTTGTAGTTCTCATATTTCAAATTCAGAATTTACAATTTTATCATTGGCTGCTATCTTTTTTGAATAATCATAAAGTTCTTACAAATTTATTTGTAACCTAGATAGTGTCTCGAATAAACTTATCCGATTTTATTTATACGGGACATCTATTGACTTTTTCTAAAAGTTTTATTGTTGGTTTTTTTAAAACAATTTGATTACAACGCGTGGGTACAAAGAAAACCTGCACTAATGCTAAGGAGAAACTAACGCTTAACGAGAGCTATACCTACATCCTACATCCTACCTGGTTCCATGACAGTTGATCCGCCGACAATTGGCCCCTCGGCATACATATATACAATATGCAGTCAGTTTAGGGAAAATAGTTACACCTAATTACACAAAATATAACTAAGTGATCCCGAAGGGTTATGCAGAGGGGATGTACCGCCGAATAACAAAGTATAAAACATATTTTCATTCAAATGAATCAAGGAAAAATCCACTTATACTGATATACCAGCACATAAGTACAAAAAATCGACACGCTATATAAATTCGTTTGACTTATTATTAAGGGTATTTTTGAAGTCGATTTTACGTTTGAAATTAGTAAATAATGCACAAAAAATTATAATTTTATAATAAATATCATTTCAGGGGGCAAATTTTCAGCGGATTAACCGTCGAGTCATCACCCTGTCTACCCCTGCGCAAAACGGAATATGGTGATTAGTTAGTTACTTAATTAGTAATTATTTCGACTACGTAATTGTAACGTGTGTGTAGTTTTGTGTTCGTAAGATCTTCAGATAAGTTGGAGATATGAAACGTTACAAAGATATCCTATAGTTAAATGATGTACATGTTAGCAAAATGAATTTGAATATAGCTTACAAACCGACTTAGCGCGAATTGTGGTCCTGTCGTATTCATCCAACTCGTGGTCTAAACTGGCTTCGTATTCGTCCTTTTCGTCCTCCAAAAGGACGTAGCCTTGTCCCGCTTTCACATGGGTTTCATTTTTGTGTCCTTGAAAAGTTCTCACTCTCACAGTCTTCATCACAGCACTCTTATTCTGTCCGTCAGAACTCGTAAAAATGCTCTGCACACTGTTTTTCTGACCAGAACTGTTGGTAACAAAGTCATTAACACTTTTGTTGTGACTACCAGAACTGGTAACAAAGTTATTAACACTGTTGTTGTGACTACTAGGACTGGTAACAAAGTTATTATTACCGTTTTTGTGACTACCAGAACTGTTAACAAAGTTATTAACACTGTTGTTATGACTGCCAGATCTGGGAACAATGTTATTAAAAGCATTGTTTTGATTACCAGAACTGGCAACAAAGTTATTATTACTGTTATTCTGATTATCAGAACTCGTAACAAAGTTATTACCACTGTTGTTATCACTACCAGAACTGGAAATAAAGTTATGAACACTGGTGTTATGACCAGAACTATTAGCAAAGTTTTTAACACTCTCCTGTCCACGATATAAATATGTATTGATTCTTTCACGAACAGAGTAATTGTTTAAAAAGTTATTTGCACTATTATTTTGGATACTAGCATTCTGGACAGAGTTATTAACACTGATGTTTTGACTTTCTGAACTTGTTTCAAAGTAATTGGCACTACTGTTATGACTTTCAGAACTGCTAACATATTTGTTATGTACATTTTTATTCTGATCACCAGAGCTCGTAGCATCGTCATTAACACCGATGTTATTACCACCGGAACTGGTAACAAAGTTATTAACACTGTTATTCTGTCCGGCAGAACTTGCAACAAAATCATTATTAACATTGCCATTATGATTTCCGAAACTGCTCACAAATGTGTTATTTGTTCTTTTATTCGGACCAGCAGAATTCATAACAAAATTATTTAAACTAACGTTATTAATACCACTGGTAACAAAATCATTAACACTGATTTTAATACCTTCAGAACTTGTATCAAAGTTATTAACACTGTTATTTAGTCGAGCAGAACTTGCAAAAAAGTCTTTACGAACATTGCTTACGATGTTTTTATCTTTGTTGTTATTTTGGTTATCCGAATTCTGGACAGAGTTATTTGCATCATTGTTTTTATCACGAGAATTACTAACGCTGTTATTGCGACCTCCGGAATTCTGTACAGAGCTTGGGGCACTTTGACCATCAGAAAGTTTAACCAAGTTATTAACATTATTTCCTTGACCCTCGAAAGAAGTCTTTACATCATTATGAACATTCATATTTAACACTTCTGAATTCTTTTGCGCAACGTTTGCATTGATTCCACCTTCTTTACTATAGTTAAAATCGACCTTCACACCGTTTTTCACAACTTCAATGTCATTCACCACATAATCTTCGGTATTCAAATCGTCTATTAATCTTTTCTTGTGGTTTTTTGCTGTTTTGCTAGTATTATTAAAATTCATTACAACATTATCACAGTTTTGAGTGTTCGAACCAAGAAGTTTGTAAGGACAAGGTACACTAATGGCGGCAGTCGAAAATGTTTGTTTTTGTGTTGTATTTTGAAATTTTTCAACGTTATTTATGGAATTCTCATTCAATTGTGTAACGTTACTTAATTGTACATATCCCACGCTGCTTGCGTTGACTTTCAACACAACAATGGAGTCGCTGGCGGTGTTATCAGTCGAGTGTTTGTTTTTGTCCTTGATAATGCGTTCGGAGGCCGCCATCTTGTCCCCAATGACATTCGGCGTTGTTGTGGTTATGGCGGGAAAGCGAACTAGGTTAGGTTCTGCCTTTACCAATTTGTTAATTATTCCACTTACAACATTATTTTGATGTGTTTTATGTTCCGGCAGCGCTGTAAAATTAATTGTTGTGTCATTAAATACTACATTAATTGTCGGCATTTCCTTTTTGTGTTCATGTTGTAACTTTGTTATGTCCCGTACAGAGTTTTCCCGATTTTCTGTGTTGTTTTGGAGGGCCAAGGGGGTGGCGTTTGACTCGGTCAGTATTACGATAGTTACAAGAACATAAGGAATCGACCACCATTCGAAGGTTGGACGGTGGCAGAATTCAAACCTCTTTTTCCTTGGTGACCTCTTCCGCGACATGTTCATTATCATCTGGAAAAACAAAAATTAACTTCATGTATATAGGTATATTTTTTTTAATTTCAAATGGTGGAAAGAAAGAAAAAGTGATATTTATTTAGAGAGGGACAACCAAAAACTATGTGTTCTAAATTTCCCATTTCTTGATCACAGAGAGTACAAACTGGAGTCTTAAAAAAGTGACAGTGAGAAAGAAGTAACGGAACAATATCCCATTTTCATTCGAATAAGTGAGGAAATTTATCTTTTGGAAAAATAGGTGAATTGTTGAAGCCACGGTTTTGACGGGATAATCCTCTGTATTAAGGCATAGCAGTCTTCCTTGCATTATGGGCCGGTATATATACAAATCGCAAGTGCGCCCCACGGTTGAATTTGGCAGCCACCTCTGGTCTGGAGCCCCAAAATACCTGAAAAAAACCCTTGACTCTGTGCAGAAACGGGCGGTCCGTTTGATAGATTCTCCTAATTTAACTAACGGATTGCAATCTTTAGAGCACAGGCGCCAGGTGGGAATGCTGTCCTTGTTCTACCGGTATTACAATGGAAGATGCTCCGAGGAACTAGCGTCATTGATCCCCTCGGCACCGGTGCATAGTCGGGAAACACGCCAAACGCGCGCTCAACATTTGTACACGGTTGACATTAGTCACATGAGAACGGGTCGTTTCTACGACTCGTTCTTGAGTTCAACAGCTCGGCTGTGGAACGATTTGCCGGCCTCTGTGTTTCCTCCCTCCTACAATATGGGTCTCTTCAAGACCCATGTTCACTCCTTCCTCTCCTCAAAAACACCCTCCACACAGCATCCTCAAAGATGACATAGGCCCTGAGGGAAATTATTTTTTCCTCAGGGCCTCCTGTGTGGAGTTAATGTAAAAAAAAAAAAAAAATATATATCATTATTGTTGAATAATGATATCACTAAGTTTATCTTGCTGGGTTCCTACCAGAGAGCAACTTGACTGACGTAAATCTCTCTCATAGCGAACATAAAAAAGCAACTAATATGCCAACATATTATGTAAAACATTTAAAAGAACCCAAATCAATTCTAACCCCGTGTAAAGCCAAAATTATTAGAAGTAAGCTGGAATATAGAAGCTCTATTTTTTTTCTACATTATTGCAAATATGAAAACATCGTTGAATTTGTTAAAAAAATTGCCAAAACTGCCATTTTAAATGAGGTCTACATGACCGTCTAAGATCATACAACATACGTCTTGAGAAATTCAAGATTAATGCACTTAACATTAGAAGGCAATTGATTGATTTTATGTTTACGTAAAATATTTCACGGCCATCTTGATGCTATAAAAAATGTTCCTAATTATTATTGTTTAAGACGCCATAGAATGTTTCACCTAAATACATTAAAAATATACATAAGGTGTTAAGGGTCGTTTACTTACTTTAACTACTGATTTCTGACATTATTATTTGGAGTAAGAAATGTAAATGAAATTACGGTCTCCGGTATCATTTTTGATGATTTTTTTTTTCAATGTAAAACATAAAAAAATCAGCAGGTATTGGACAGTTAGGGTCGGGGAGAGGAGTTGAGCGGTTACTCAGCTGAGTGACCAGTGATGACATGTGGAATGATTTTTGTTTGGTTATGAAAAAAAACTGAAAAAACAAAAAAGTCACCAGAGACCAAAATTTCATTTTAAGTTTTGATAAATAATCCACAAGCTGATGCATGCCGCCACACTTTTAATAAGCATAGATTTAGAAAATTAAACTACTTTTAAACTTAATTACCAAAAGAAACATCGGTTTCAGTCGGGATAGACGGAAAAATATGCATTAAAATTCGCTTTTCATCCAATCAATGTTAAAAATTTCCCATATAAAACATTTCCGTTGCCGCCATTTTTGTTGTTGTGTGGATTTAACATTTGCGCAGTTTCGTGAATTACTTAATTTACCTAAACTAAGAACCTAATAACCTATTTTGTATACGTAAATAGTTGTTACTTGTATTAATTGTTGAAATGAAGTGTGATTTACATATCTGTGCTTAAAAATGCGGCGACTTATGGATTATTTAATAAAATTTTTACTTCAAATAATGTCAGGAATCACTTGTTAAAGTAAGCCAAGTACGTCTCTCTATATATTACCTAAGCATTCTTACCCAAACATGGACTATAAAATACGATATTGTGCTGAAGTAGACATTTTCGTCAAGAACTAATAATTTATAAATAATACAAAAATATGCAACAATTGTGTGACTTATCATAATTAATTTGTATCACTTGTGTCTTTCCGTATTAAATTTCATCTGAGTGATTTTTACAATTATACTTTTTCATAATTTAAGGATAAGATGTATCCTTTGAGTAGGTTTTTGTAAATATTGCACCAACCTATTATGCATTGAGTTGGTTAACTGAGTTTTTATAACTAAACTTACGTGAGAATAACACAGTTCAAATAAATACACAGGCTGCGGAAAGTGGCGTGATCAAAAAATTTTCTTTCGTTTTTCAATTTATTTATTTATTTATTTATGTCTATTCTTGAATACACAATTTTACAATTGATTACAGAGGTTTACATAGGAGTACAAAAAAAACGTTAATTTTCAGTAGCAGTAAGCAAAAAGATTTTTTTTTTTAAGTATTATGTTGGGTGTAAGGTAGGTTTGAGAAGGTAAAACTGTGTGTGGGTAATATTGTATGTTTCGTGAACACCTCACTAGGAGAACCTGTGCTGAGGTTTTGACGTGCTTACGATTAAGTGTGACAAGTATTTATGTGTTGTAGAAAATTAGTTATTTAATTATTATTTTTTTTTTTTTTTACATTTTATTATAGCATACACTGATTATTTAGAATGAAAAAATATGTATAACCTAATATTTTTAAAAAAAATTATTTATTGAGTTGCTTTATACTACAAGAATATAAACTAATAAGCACAGTGTAACATTTCATTAGATAAATTTATATATTTTTACAGTAAGCATTACATTTCTTTTTAACTACATTCATTCTTCATACTTTCAGGTATTTCATTTTACATCTTTAGTCCTCTGTACATTAGGCAGTTCTGTGATTTTGATTTTTTCATACGTGGCAATCTAACTCTATTTACATTTTTTGTTTCATAATTATGTCCTTCTCTATTAAAAACAATTTCATCCTTAACCCTTTTAATGGCAGGAGACCAGATTTGTCTCAGCTCACATGCGTCTCGTATAAATCGCTGGAACTCCATTACTATCAGAGCGAGAATTATATTCTAAACAGTGTTAAAAAGGCAAAACATCACGCTTTTTAGTCTAATCCACAAAATAACGAAGAAAAAAGTAAAATAAACACCTTTATGAAACCAAAGTTTTGAATCGCAATTTGAAAAAAAAAATTGAAACTTTGAGAATTTTTTATTTATTATTTTTATATAAAAAGACAAAAAAGTGAGGTAACATTAACGTTTATAATACATTTGTCTAATAAAATAAATATGTTTTTTTATTTTTTTTTTCGTTATTGGTAATTTTAGTTAGAAAAAGCGTGAGGTGAGCCATTTTCAAAACTTTTTTATGTTTGCATGCAAAATTTTTATATTTCAAAAATTATATATATTTTTTTAAATTATAAAATTTAAAAGCGTATTTTATCACCTTTCAAAAACAGTTTTTAGTTTTGGAATATGTTCAGAATTATTCTATTTATTTGCATTTTATTGAAAAGCGGAATCTGAAAAATACGCCAAAATTCTGAAGGGATAAAGTATTTTGGCATTTTGTTTTTCATTACTGTATGCACAAAAATTAATACATTAAACAGCAGTCTCTTCTTAATTGGAATCCAATTTAGCTCCTCTCTCATTTGATTAACGTTTGCATAGTTGCCCCTCCCTATTTGCTCCTCCCTCTCACAGCTCTGTTCTGTATAACTTCTAATGTATAACAATAATGGCTTTGCAAAACAAAAAAAATAAATGTGAACCCAATCATCTAGTGTAGTTATCAAAAAAATACTAATCAAACTACATTTGGCTTATTTACGAAAACAATATCAATCAGTAATTGTTTGGAAAATTTTAAACACCATATCAAGCAAATTATTGACTTGTACCTTAATACTAATAAAATTCTTGATTAAAAACGGTTTTTATTTAAACCAAGATTAAATCAACACCTAGGTTTAATCACTTTTAATGGAGTCACAAAATAAGTTTGCTGGGTTTGAAGAAATTTTAAATTTATTGGAATAACTTTTGAAGGTTATATTCATTATATACATCAATGTAAAACGTAATCATTGGAGAATAAAATAATATTAATAAATCTAAATGAATAGTGAAATAGAATAAAACACAGAAAATAAATAGGTAACGGTCCCAACTGGAAATCGAACACTCCAACCACAGAGCTAGTGAGACCTGTGACGGAATGACGGAAATCAATCAGATGTCAATAGCTCAGCGGTTAGAGTATTGTCCTGGTCTTGGTTTCGATCTATTTTTATTTTCTGGGTCATGTTTTGTTACACGTGTCGTTTAGATTTATTGATATTATCTTCAATTTTTTTTAAACTAGTTTGTTAACTAAAAAATCCACTTTTGACTTATTAAGGAAAATGTTACACCTTGGAAACAAAGGTTACTTTTCTTATTTATTTTTTTATATGAATACCGCATAAGAGTCCCAACTGCTCCCGTATAGAGCCAGTGTAACTATGGCATCCCCAATTGGGGTATGTTGTGAGGCTGAAGGTAGTGGGGAGGGGAAGGAGACGGGGAAGAGGAAGGTGGGAAGTATCTGGCTAATCAAATCTGGTCACCAAACACGGCTAAAGTCATTTCAAGCAACGTTTTAATTTTGAATGGTGGTCTTACACCAGGGCGATACTGATAGTATCTTCCACTCTGGAACGTGCCGAAAATATACTATATATTATTCTTAATTTATAAATTGTGAAATAACACAAATTAATCAAATAAAATTTATTTGCCACGCCGAGATTCGATCCCGCGACCTTCGGAACGCGAGTCAAGAGCCTTACGGCTGGACTACGCCGGCCGTTGAATAATATAACGTAAGAAAATAATTGAGAAAAATTCTTCAAATAAATCAACCCAATCCTTTTTTCATTTGATTCGGAAAATTCCTAAAACAAATTAATATTAATCCACAAAATTTGGGTAAATTAGTCAACCATTTAAATACATTTAAGATCAATAGTGGTTATAATTACCTAAGTTAATTTGTAAAAATTCCGTTCACGAAAACAACAACAATTCACTGTAACACTAATAAACTGATAGTTCCAATATCAAATCACAGCAGGCGTATTTGGGAAAATCTGAACACTATTATTTCAAGCAATTTGTGAACCGAGAATTTAGCTTTGAATATGTTGCTTATTTCGGAAAATTCTTGCCACAGACAATAAAGCGCGTAAATGTTGAAAAAGCTTGTTTTGGCGCGCGACATAAACAACAACTGAAAGCGAACTGAGATGATCTTCGCCTTTAAAAACAGAATGCATATTTACCGCCATAACCTGATTCCCAAAACACGGCCGCCGCCGCAGAGAGGGCCGGACTTAATTAATTAATAACTAGTTAGTAACAACTAGTCGTTAGTAATTGTCGTTGCCCGTGAAAAACCTAACTTAACACAACTTGCCAACATGGCGGCCGAGAAATTTTGTTTCCAGTTTCTACATAATTGCAAAAAATATTACGTTTTCAACTAGCGCAGATACGTGAAAAATCACGGGATATAGAGATTTCAATTTTGAAACAGACAATTAAGACGAGGCACAGAAAAGTAATGCAAAATCACGTATTTTTGGATGAGTTTTTAGATTTTTACGGCCAAAAGTATTTTCGTTATTTGTTTTTGGGGTGTTATGCCGTGTTGCGCTACCTCCTTCTTTGGCCAACGTTTCGAACAGTGTTAAGGTGTCCATCATCAGGGCAGATATACTAAAGAAGTAGGTAGCGCAACACGGCATAACCCCAAAAACAAATAACGAAAATCACGTAATTTTGTTTTGGAAATTTGATCGCTTGGAAATATTATAGATGCTTTAATTAAATACTGCTGGTGGAATTGGCTTTTAAAATAATCGGGCATTTTTTTAGTCTTTTTATAAGCCCAGAAAAAATTGAGTAGCAATCCAATGAAATTGCTTTAAAGTTCAAAATCTCCTACTTACGAACCCATTATGGGTTATGGTTTTATTGTATATTACGGTAAATTGAGTTCTTTAGAAAATGACCGGAAAACATTTTAATAACTCAGGTACGCCTTATAATTCGTACGTATGTCTAGTAATGCTACATTGTCTTGTAAACAAGCTTACGGGTCCGAGTGGTTAATATTTGTGCCTGAACTTCGCAATAAAATATGCTCTTTGGTGATTTTGTGTGGTGTCTTTTTGCTACAAAATAATCAAAACAGGTGTTAAGTTGGAAATTCAACTATATTGCCATCTATATAAGAAATGTTATTGTTAGGGGCCCGATGTTAAGAACATTAAACGACGTTAAAATAAAATATCTGATAAAATAATTATACCTTGGGTACCTACTTTGTCGCTTGTCTAAAATATATTTCACACAATCAGTTCCAATTTTATAATTGACACCTTCAAAGCTAATTTGAGTTCATCAAACCTGATTTCACGGAGGAATAACTAATAGACAACTGAAATTAGTACGTTTGATAATCGTATTTTAAATATTGTACACGCCAAACTTTAAGACCGGCTTGAACACGGTACGATTCATTATCGCGTAGTTACTGACTTTACAATAGCTCGTGCCAATTTTTTGACCTTAAACTCGCCTATCGCGACGATTTTTGATCAACGTCAGGCCAGTTTTAAAGTCTGTATTATGCTTTGCTTTTTATGTGAATACCGCCCAAGAGTCACGACTGTTTGCAACTTCCTATTGGGGTATGAGGGGAATAAAATGGAAAAGAAGACGTTAGGGAAGTTCATGGCTATTCCGATCTGAAGAGCCATTCTCTATCTTTTGTGAGATCGACATAGATCTCAGGCGAGATCTCCTGTCAGATTTGGGTGATTTTCTACAGCAGTTATTTGCTTTTTCTATGGGCCGATGTCAGAATTTCAGCTGTGAGCTGTCACGTATTTTAGTTTAGGTCGTTTTAAACACGAATTCCTCCAAGCATGCATGATTATTTATTCATTTAACAGCTGAAGAAAATCACACAAACCTGACACGAGATCTCGCTTGTGATCTATCTCGATCTCTAGCGTAGGGAGTGTGGCGAACCCATCGCTCAGGGAGTGGAAACACAAACCTGCAATAGCCATCCCAAGCCAAGGTGTGAGCTACCGTGCTCAGGCTGAATGTCCTGGGGAACAGTGTCAAGAACGGTGCCTCCGAGAAACAAGGTCGCATCTCGGAGTATTTAGACCTTACTCCAACATTCGGGGCTCTGATGGAGTGGACCTTCTATTTCCCTGGTCACTCGTGGGACAAAAAAAAATTGGACCATTCGAAAACTAGGGGCCTTTTGGGAACCTAGGAGTGCTAAGGCCACCTCTGTGGACTTTCTTCCTGGGGCCCTTAGGAGGAACCAAGAGGAGAAGCCGTGGAGAGGAGAGCTGAGGCCACCTCCATGAACCCTTCCCTTGTGGGGCCTTCACGGAACCAAGGGGAAGGGCACTCTTCCGGCACGGGGCCTTTGGGGAACCAAGGAGGAGTGAAGTGGAGAGATGATGTCCTCTTCCCATGTGGGGCCTTCAGGGAACCATGTAGGAGTGAAGAGGAGAAATGAGGCCATCTCCGTGAACTCTTTCTGATGGGGCCTTTAGGGAACCAAGGAGGAGTGAAGAGGAGAGATAAGTCCTCTTCCCTCCTGGGGCCCTCGAGGATCCAAGGTGAGTGGGCTCTTCTCTTGTGGGGCCTTTAGGGAACCAAAGGGAAGTGAACTCTCCGTCGTGGAGCCTTCAGGGAACTAAGGAGTGGAGAGGAGAGATGAAGCCCTCTTCCCTCGTGGGGCCTTCAGGGAACCGCGGAGGAGTGAAGAGGAGAAATGAGACCTGGGAAGACACATTGTCGAACCAGAAGACATAGCTTCATTTCCAATGACAATCCTGGTGAACTTTGTAAAAGGGACTGGATTACTGTCAAAGGAATTAGGTAAAATGGGAGATAGCACAATGGGCCTACGGCCTAAGTGCTCACGGGAACTTTATTTATGTAAACCGTCTCCGCTCTTGAAAAAAAAAAAAAATATATCTCGATCTCACAAAAGATAGAGAATAGCTCCTTTGGCCATCTGGTGGTATTGAAAGAATTTGCCAATCTGGAACGTGCCGCAAATATGCTATAATTTATTATTTAAAATCAACTAATTGTGAAATAAAATAAGTTATTTAATTAAAATTTGTTGGCACATCGAGATTTGAACCCACGACCTCTGAATTCGTATTAAGGTCGTTATTTGAGAATATCACGCTGACAGGTACTTAGGTAAAAGGGAAATAATATTTTGTTTAAGGCGGCGTTTCCCGGCTCAAAAAGAAGAAGATGGAGAGATATGTAAATACGAATGTTGGACAGAGCGCGCTAATATTTTAAGTGATAAAATTGAAGCGAAAATTGCAAAAATGCTTAATTAAACATGACTCGTTTAAAATAGAGCAAAAATCTTGTATCGGAAGGTATCTTAAGTATCATTTAAGGAAACAAAGTGAATTTTTTCACAAATATAACTTGTAAAATAATAGAAATAGACTTGTTTTAATAATTTTCGGAGCATATTTTGCGATTTTTTTCTATCGAGAGAATTTCATATAATTTGCGTTTCGGCGTGGAACGTCTAGATATTATCTTCAAAAATAACATATATATTTTTTAAGAGCTTAAAAACTTCAAATGTTTAAGAGAGATATGTAAGAAATCGGTAGAAATTCGGATAGCGGCGGCCTAAATAATTCATTTAGTGAGTAGGTATTGCATTAATTCACTCGATTCAGTTGTGTTTAGTTTCGAAATTTTTTTCATAGATTTGCTGGCCATCAAATTATGAGGTGAGAACTTGATGTTATTTTCGCTTTGATCAGGGATTGAGTAATACATACTTGAATAAGTTATTTGCCTCTCCAACAATAATTAAATAACATCCGAAATGGAGGTTTTTGTGTAATAATTTGACAGGTACCCATTTAGCTAAACTTGACATGTTTTTTTTTGCTTTTGATTACTTTTTTTAAGGTTAACTCCATACTAAGAAAAATAATTTCTTTCAAGGCCTGTGTCATCTTTAGAGATGCTGTGTGGAGTACCTTTTTGAGAGAGGAATGAAGAAACCCATGATGTAAGAGAAAGGAAACATAGAGGCTGGCAAATTGTTCCACAGCCGAGCTACATGTGACAAATGTCAAACATGTAGAAATGTTCCCTACAATGCACCGGTGCAGAAGGGATCAATGACGCTAATTCTTGTGAGCAATTTCCGAAATACTGATAAAAGACGGTATTCCCACCCGACGCCTATGCTTTATGGATTGCAATCTGTTGTTGAGGTAGGGCAGAGGTCGGCAAAGCGGCTCTTTGGCCCTTGAAGTGCGGCTCTTTGAAATACAATTGCTGGATTTAAAAAACAAGGAAATATGAAGCTCTAAATTTGAATGCCTTTGTGTTGATTTGGAAATATTTGAAAAGAACAAAGTGAGCTTAGTTCACAACACAAGTGGTCTGCTTTGAAAGATCTGGAGAAGGAAGACATGAACATCTTCAACGCCTGGAATAGTATTCCTCACTCTTATGATCAGCTGAACGCATTTGCTCTTCTTTCCCTTTTCGGTTCTTCAAATTCATGCGTACAATCTTTTTCAATCGTGAACTTTATCAAGAGTAATTTGAGAAGTCGTCTTATAGATGAGATCCAGGAATCGTGCCTAAAATTAAGAATAACAACATACAAACCTGACTTACTCAAACTTTCCAAGGAGATTCAAGGACAGTGTTCGCATTAAGCGTGTGTCAGTCATTGTCATGATTTAAATTTGTGGATTCCTTAATTACGTCTAATTTTTTTTCAATAAATAAAATCTTAATTGAAATCAAGTTTTATTCAGTGTACCCGTAATTCAGTGAAGTGGTAAAATTATAATTAATATTTGCTAAATCAATAAACAGATTTGGCTATCATTTTTTTTTTGAATCGTTGTAATGTACATATTTGGCTCTTTGGCTAATAAGTTTGCCGACCACTGAGATAGGGGGATCAAACGGACAACTTGTTTCTGCATAGAATCAAGGTTTTTTTCAAGTGTTTTAGGGCCCTAGACCAGAGGTGTCTACCAAATTCGATTTGGACTATGGCAACCCTAATCATGATATGTTTTGGGGCTGAAGGGAGTGGGAATGTTTTAAATAATTGTAGTAGTTTTAAGTAGTTTACAGTAATGTTTATGGTTGTATCGCCCTAATCTTTTGTCAGATTGTAATAACAGAATAAGGTATTTCTTTTTACCCCCTTTCGACTCTGCCCAACTCTGGTCGAAGGCGAAAGTGCTCCAGCTGTGTACGTAATTCCACCAGCAACGGAAAACGGGCAGTCCATTCATCAAAGTTACAAGGCCACCAGCTCTGGACAGAAGTCCTCTTTTCACAATCCTTTTTGAGTTGTCTTTTTAATTAATTTAATCTTAAGGCTCCGATATAAGTGGCGTTCGAAAAGAAGAAGAAGATTACTGAAGATGGTTTTAAAGGGGGTTTTGACGGCCTCCGTGGTCGAGGGGTAAGGCTCTTGACTCCCAATCCGAAGATCACGGGATCGAATCCCGGCGTGCGCAAATTTTTTTTTGATTAATTTGTGTTTTTTCACAATGAATTAATTCATTTGTGTTTTTTCACAATTAATTAATTAAAAATAATTAATGGTATACTTGCGGCACGTTCCAGAGTGGATGATACTTTTAGTATCGCCCTGAAGTAAGACCACCATTCAGAATTGAAACGTTGCTTAAAATGGCTTTAGCCGTGTTTGAGTTTGATCTGAACAGCCAGGTACATTCCTACCTTCCTCTTTCCTAATTTCCTTCTTCTCCCCACTACCTTCAGCCTCACAACATACCCCAATTGAGGATGCCATATTCCCACTGGCTTCAGACGGTAGCACTTCGAATTCTTGTGCGGTATAAACATAAATAAATGTAAATTCGAATGATAAGGGAACGCGATAATCTTTTTCCCGTATTCGTTCCTATACCGATTTGTTTGCGGTGCAAAGCGATGGGACGAGAGATTCTGGCTGGATAAAAAACCTCCCTCAAACATCCTCTCCCGATCCGGCCTGCCATCAGCTGGTAGGCAGACGCACCCGCCGCCAAGACCCTGACAAACCTCACCCCATGAACCCGGGCACCCCTGCTAAGTCACCAAATGTAGTGAACCACTTGAGGTGACCTATTGCAGAGGTGTTGGTTATCCAGTAAATGATTCCCGGTACCCACACCCGCCTCCCAAAATGTGTAATATCGGTATAAGAGAATCATATTTTATATGTCGTTATAAGAGGAATGTATGTCATGTGTCGCTATTAGGGAATTATATGTTATACGTCGGTGTAAGAGAATTGTTCGTTACATGTCGGTGTAAAAGAATTATATGTTATATGTCGGTACAAAAACATTTATAAACATTTTACGGGTAGTAAGCCTCTCAGAAACTGGGCGTACTGTACAGGGCCCGCAGATACTTTAATAGTACACAACTGCTAACCCTGTACAAATCGCAAGTGCGCCCTACGGTTGAATTTGGCAGCCACCTCTGGTCTGGAGCCCCAAAATACCTAAAAAAACCCTTGAATCTGTGCAGAAACGGGCGGTCCGATTGATAGACTCTCCTAACCTAACAAACGGATTGCAATATTTAGAGCATAGGCGTCAGGTGGTAATGCTGTCCTTGTTCTACCGGTATTTCAATGGAAGATGCTCCGAGGGACAAGCGTCATTGATCCCTTCGGCACCGGTGCATAGTCGGGAAACACGCCAAACGCGCGCCCAACATTTGTACACGGTTGACATTAGTCACATGAGAACGGGTCGTTTCTACGACTCGTTCTTGAGTTCTACAGCTCGGCTGTGGAACGATTTGCCGGCCTCTGTGTTTCCTCCCTCGAACATGGTAGTGAACATAGTGAACATGGTAGTGAACATGGTGAACATGGTAGTGAACATGGTGAACATGGTAGTGAACATGGGTCTTTTCAAGACCCATGTTCACTCCTTCCTCTCCTCAAAAACACCCTCCACACAGCATCTTCAAAGATGACATAGGCCCTGAGGGAAATTATTCTCCTCAGGGCCTCCTGTGTGGAGTTAATGTAAAAAAAAATAAACATTTCAACACATGGTTACTACACAAAAAAGGGCATGCATCACCAAGTTACTAGCAATCAATCAATCAAGTACAATTAATAATTGTACAAAATTATTAATTCAAAAGTTGACTGCCCGGATTTGCTAAACAAAATAAATTTCCACGCGTCAATTCGGTATAGTAGACAAAATACCCTTTTCTATATTGATAGATGCAACACCAATTCCAATCAAAATGAATTTATACAAAGGACATGTAACTACTATAAAAACAAATTTGCAAATATAGACACACGTGCTGACGTATTTACTGCTAGTTACTGTCGCTACAGAACTTCACTGTATAACATTCTAGGTGCGAGTAACACATGAATTAATTGTATCTAATATTTTTATATTACTTGCGTGGCAACTTTCCCTTATCCCTCTCCTCCCCTTACCCTTTCCAAACCAAATATTGTTTTAGTTATAATCACACTTATTTTATTGTTGTGTATTGGTTAATCATTTGTTGAATTCAGATTTGTACTATTATTATTATCTTTTTTAATTGCTGCTTAGTTCTGTTTTTTTTTCTTAATTTTTTTTAAATATTCTAGTTTACATTTAGTAAGTCTTGTTTCTAAATACCTATCTGTGAACATAAATAATTGGTCTGTTTTTTTATCATTCTCTCATGTTTATTATATTACTAAGACTGTTTATGTTCCTTAAATAAATAAATAAATCCCATCTTTGTCTAATCCTCATTCGCTGTATACATAAATGTGATATTTACAATTACAAAGATTTATTCTTTCTTATTAATATTGCTTATGTTTTATGCGTGTCTAGTTTATTAATACTTCCTGCGTTTATTTATATTATTTTGTTGAAATGTTAATATTTTTAAATTTAAACGCTAGCATTACTACAAATGTGTATTTTAGAGCTGGTTCACACTCAGCTATCAAATATAAAAGATCATAGCACGCCAAATAACGCTCTCCATACAATCCCTTCAGACCGTTCACACCTAAGCGTTTTTAAGCGCAGATCAATCATAGACAATACACATCTCAGACGTAACCGCTCCAGACGCGATATCCCAGAAGATAACTCTCCCCTTCTCCGACTAAAACAGGAGAGGGGGTCATTGTAATTACGGAGCTGCCTAGACCCGTGGATGACAGATGTCAAGTTGACAGATTTCAGTACAAAAAATATGCGTTCCGTTGCCGCTCCCTAATTCGACTGACCCCCTCTCCTACCACAGGAAGAAATATTTGATAGCCTCGTGTGAAAGGACAAAAGATAAGCGCTCGCGAATCAACAGATATCTGCTCGCAGATATATAGCTCAGTGTGAACTAAGCTTAAAGTGTTAACGAATCTCTTGATTTTATGTTACGTTCCATGATAACCTCTTAAAAATTTCCAACAATTCTTTTTAGATTTGTGGTATTAAGCACTATGTATTTGGTTCTATGAATGTTCCATATAACTTTGTAACAATTTCAAATATTTTTTTTTTATATTTATGGTTTTATGACCCTATGTCCACTCCAAGATAACCTTTTAGCAATTACCAATAATTTTTTTTAGATTTTATGATAAACTTTTAACAATTTCCAATAATTTTACTTAAATTTTGTATACTTTTGTTTTTTATGATTTTGTGCATGCATGCGTATACGTATGTGTATGTATGTGTGTATGTGTGTATGTGTGTGTATGTTTGTGTGTATATGTGTATGTGGATAAATATGTATATATGCGTATGTATGTATTTATGTGTACATGTACGATACGTTTGGTGATACGTTAGCAGGGGTGCCCGGGTTCATGGGGAGAGGTTTTTCTAGGTCTTAGAGGCGAATTGCCAGGACACACTGAACCCCAGATTCCTACCCACCCCTTAAAACCTTGTCATTCCCAGAATTCTCCTCCACTTCATTTCCTTAAAAAAAATCTCCACACAGCATCCCCAAAGATGACATAGGCCCTGAGGGAGATTATTTTCCTCAGGGCCTCCTGTGTGGAGCTCATGTAAAAAAAAAAATGTATGCATATTTATGTACCCGTGTCAGAACAGGCATGGTCTAGTGAGACGGGCTACTTACGTTTTTGTACATGATAATATTATTTCAATAAACGCCCGGCTTGCCGGCAAATAAAAAAAATAAATAAAAAAATTGTAACTCATATTTTTTATATAACAATAAAAAAATGACGATAAAAGAGAAATGTATGTTATGTGTCGGTATAAAAGAAATGTATGTCGTGTGTCGCTGTAAGAGCGTAAATATATATTATTCGTTGGTGTAAGAGAATTAGGTATATGTTATATATCGGTATAAGAAGGAAGAATTCATTTTATATATTTACTGCAGCTTGGCGATAATCTAAAGGAGAATTAAACCAAAAGTTTGTTGTGGGTGTGTTCGCATTCCCGAAGTAACTTCAACGAACCTTCAACTTCAACCTCGGTGAAATTGACCAACATTTTCAAATATCCAATTTGTTTCTTTAGAAGATAACCAATTTCATTGATCTGTCGAATTTGACTCGAAACATGATTCGATTATACCCATCACTAGTCATGAACTTTCAAAGGATGAGTCGCAAAATAATAAGTTAGAATGACATTTAGTTTATTTGAAGTAGGTACTACATTTATAACATTTATTTGAAGTAGGTACTTACTACATTCATAGCCGTCTTTGCATCATTATATTTTTTCTATTGCTATTTGTAAATAGCTAAGATAAAACGATAATGTAAACACTTATTCAAATCGTTTTATCCAAACGTCATCGGTTTTGACTTAATTATTTGCACTTAATATTTCAAAATGTATATAATCGACATTCAAGAGAATGCTGATTGAGTGATGTCAAAAGTGGTTTTGTTTCGATAAGCAAAATAAAATTATTTAGTAATCCGACAAGTTTTAGTTTTTTTTATGGCGAATGTAGTCCGTGGGACCATGACGTTTACAATTTGGGTAGGTTGTTAGGCCGATGGAAGGGAGAAAAGGAATGGGAGAGAATGGGTTGATTAAAGAGGGCTCAAGCCATTTTGAGCGATCTTTCGATCCTGAATGATTTAATTCTGAAGGGATATATTAAGATTAGGTATCTACAACATCAACATGTTATATTCTTTTACTATTTTAGTAGTATGATTAAACCATACCTTGCGTGTTCAAAAGTAATGATAACACTTATTAGCTGATCACTGAGTCGTTTATTTATTTACCAAAATTACACGTAAGCAATGGCTTAAGTAAAGCGTAAAATAAATACTATGGAATGTTGTGAATGCACTTGAAGATCGACGTGATGTGTTCGCTGATTGGTTGATACTAGCAGAACGGTGGTTTGACACTGACTGGATAAGACTGAGTTTTGCGTTAAGCCGTGCTGATTTATATAGTAGCAACCGGTCGAGTCAATACCTGTTCGCTGGCAATATGTGCGCTGGAAGGTACGAGAATGCACTTGGCACTTTAAACGTAGGTGCCCATTTAATTCGCGACCTTTCGAGTAGGTTGCAGAATAATTAGTCGGCCGATGGAGGTACTTAATATTTCATGGCGCTATGCTGTACACCAATATCGGTAGGTAGGTAGATAGCTGGCTGGCGCCGCGCGAAATGTAAACAAGAGGTACTTTATCAGCTTGTAGATTAATTGAGCGTGTTTGGGTGGCGAAAAAAAATAAATAGTCGCCACATTATTATGATTTCAACTCGTAATCAAATTTCGATTCTAAATTCGAGATCTGAATCGGATTAGAACATTTTTTGTTTTTGCAAAGTGATTGAACTTTTGAATATACTGGCATACAGAGCTCCGGGCCAAAAAAGGCCCCTTTCTCTTTCATCATGAGTTTATAATTTAAAAAATTATGTTTGTAGGAAAAATGAATTTATTCGTGTTTTTTTAATTGTTATTTGCAAGGGGGGTACATGGCTGCAATATGGGGGGAGGGATTTTTCGGAGGATTTGTTTGGGTTTCTTATGTTTTGTTTTTTCGCTAATGTCGTACTGGGTGAGACAGTTTATGGACGCGTTGTCGTGGGTGGGGATTCCCGCATAGAAAGTTTCCGCGAGGCTTACGATGTGGTTTTTCAATAATGGGACTTCTGAGTCGTTGTGGAGTTGGGAAACCCTCAACCACTTGGGGGCGCCCAGGGCTGTACGGATGACTTTGTTTTGGAAAGTTTGAAGTTTGTTCATGTTGGAATTTGAAGTGTTTCCCCAGATGGGGCTGGCATAGGTTAATTTGGGTCTTATTGTAGTTTTGTATATTAGGAGTTTATTTTTAGGAGAGAGTTTTTTGTTTCTTTTACATAGCATGGGATAGAGGGCTGCGTATGTTTTGTTAGCGGAGGCTAGGATTTCTTGGGTGTGTTTTTTCCACGTGAGTCTACTGTCGAGGGTTACGCCGAGGTATTTGATGTTTTTTACCCAGGGGACGTTTTGACCGAACAGCTGGATGTTGGGTGGCCTTCGGATGGAATTTTTGCGGGAAAAGACGCAGGCTGCGCTCTTGGATGGGTTGATGCTAATTCTCCATTCTTTGAAGAAGATTTCGCATTCGGAGGTGTGGGATTGAACTCGACGGGTGGCGGTGAGTGGACTTACTGAAGTGGACATGACTTCAGTGTCGTCCGCGAATTTTCCTATTTTTGTGCGAAAGTTTTGGATGCTGGGGCGGGGGATATCGCTTAGGTAGATGTTGAAGAGGGCTGGTGAGAGAATGGATCCCTGAGGGACTCCTGCTGTGATTGATCTGATGGTTGAAAAAATGCCGTCGAGTTTGATTCGGAATTTACGATTTGTGAGGAAATTTCCTAGGAGTTGGATCATTTGGAGGGGAATCCCTAGGAGGAACATTTTGTAGATGAGGCCTTCGTGCCAGACTTTGTCGAAAGCCTTTTGGACGTCTAGGGAGAGGACTACCGTGCACTGGTTGTTATTGAAGGCGTTGGTAATTTCTTCGACCACCCGCAAGAGTTGGTGGAGAGTAGAGTGGCCCGATCGAAAGCCGTGTTGGCAGTCGGGGATGATTTGGAGGGCGTCGACTATTTTTTTCAGTCTGGCGAGGATTAATTTTTCTAGGATTTTGCCTGTACAGGGGAGTAGGCTGATTGGTCGGTGGTTTTCGGCCTGAAGGGGGTCTTTGCCAGGTTTGGGGATGAGAATGACGTCGGCGGTTTTGTAGTCTTGGGGAAAAATGCGAAGTCTGAAGGACGCGTTGCTGATGGCTGTGAGGGCGCAGATGCCCTTGGAGGGGAGGCATTTTAGAATTTTGTTAGAGATTGAATCTGGTCCTGGGGATTTTTTTGTTTTGAGAGTTTTGATGACTGAGGTGATTTCCTGAGGGGTTGTGAAGGGGATTTGATCATCGGTGGGGATTTCAGACATGAGGGATGAGACTTTGGCTTCTACGGTAGCAACGAATTGAGGGTTGTCGTAGGTCGTGGTTGGGGAGAATTGTTCTTCGAGGCTGTCGGCAAAAGTCTCGGCTTTATCCCGGGAGGAATAGACTGTGCCTTTTGGGCCCGTAAGGGGACATATTTTGGTGGGGGATTTTCTGAGGGTTTTGGAGAGTTTCCAAAAGGCTTTTCTGTCGTCTTCGAGAGTGGAGATGTAGTCATGCCACTGCTCGTCTCTGAATTTTTGGAGTTCGACTTTGACTTGGTGGGCGAGTCGGTTCATGTGGATGCGATCGATCGGGTTTGAGAATCTTTGCCACTCTTTTCGGGCATAGTTTTTTTCTCGTATTAGCTCTTTTAATTCAGCGGGTAGGTCGGGTCTATATTTGTCGTTCGCGACATCGACGGTGGCGAGATTTACTGCGGATTTTACGTCGTCGGTGAAATTTTTTGTGGCTAGATTTAAGCTTTCTTCGTCGGTGATGGAGGTTTGGATTCTTACTGATTCTAGAAGTTTGGGGAGTTTCTGCCATAAAATTTTTTTGCGTGTATCTTGATGAGATGGTACTGAGGGTATGGAGCCGTCGGAGAGGAACAGGAGAACGGGGTCGTGGTCGGAGGATAATTTTTTTACCGGTTGGAGAGTGTAGAGGAGAGGGCAATTTTTCATGATGATTATGTCGAGGACGTCGGAGGAGTGGCCGGCTATTCTCGGGAAAAATGTAGGTATATCGGGGGCGTTTATTACGAGAGATTTTTCGGCTGCGTAGTTGGCTAGAAAGGTTCCTTTGACGTTTGTTTTGATGCTATTCCAAAAAGTATGTTTCGCATTTAGATCGCCCGCTATTATTGTGGGTAGGGGGTCAGCTAGGAGATTGTCGAGGTCGGGGGTAGTTAGTTTTTTATTGGGGGGGCTGTAGGCTGCGATGAGTTTAAGGGGGCCGTTGTTTAGGGTGTTGATGACTATTGCGGTGGTTTCGATGTTTACTGTCGAGGGGCAATTTATGAAACAGTGGTCTATGGAGTATTTAACGATGATCGCGGTGCCACCGCCGGTGGTGTGGGTGCGGTCCGTGCGGTAGGTAATGTAGTTGGGAAATTTAATGCTTACACTGGGTTTTAGCCAGGTTTCGTTAATGAGGAGAACATCGAGGTTGTAATCTGACAGGAATTGATTGATTTCTCCTCGGAAGTTTTTGACTCTACCGTCTGCATTCCAGTATGCAGCTTGAAGGTTAGAAGGTTTGTGAGTTTGTCTGGACATTTTGAGTGATTTGATGGATGTAGGAAGGGGATAGAGCGAGTTTAGGTGGCTTCTATTGTTGTTGAATAGCTTCTTGGTGAGCGGCTTCGAGGAGGATTTGGACGTTTGAGAGGAGCCTGGTGTTCATTTCTATGGCTGTCCTTAGTTGGGCAGCCGAGGCTTGTAGCGCCTTAATGAGCTTGGAGGAGAGAGTAATGGGGGGTGTGGGTTGGGGGGGGTTGGGTGGGGTTTGGGGGTTAGAAGGGGTCTGGGGGGGGATGGGTGGGGCTTGGGGGGGGGTAGATGAGGCTTGGGGGGGAATGGTGGAGTAGGGGAGAGGGGGGAAGGAGGCAGAGGGGAAGGTTTGCGTGGGGGGCTCGGTGATAAGGGGAATGGGGGGTCGATCTAGGCGGAACTGTTGGGATTGGGGGTTGTTGGTGGTGAAGTTGGTAAAGTTGGGGCGGGGCCAAGAGTTTGGGCGCTGGATGGGCTCTTGCATGAGGGGACGTATGGGGTGTTGGGGTTGGTTTTGGGACGCAAAACGGAATCGGTTGGCGAAGATGGGGAAGCGAGGGGCGGGGTGGGCAGGGCAGCCTTTGAAGTTGGCTGGGTGGGGCCCTGAGCATAGGGCGCATTTTGCTGGGGTGTCGGGGGTTTTTGTACAGGAGCTGGTAGGGTGGTTTTCACCACATTTTACACAGCGGGGGGTAGCGCTGCAGCAGGAAGAGGAGTGGCCGTGAGACTGGCAACGGTGACATTGGCCTACTGAGAGGCGTCGACGCTGGGGTTCGACAGTAATGCGGAGGTGGAGGATTGAAGTAAGATCGGTAAAGATCTTCTTTGCGGCGTCATTTTTGGTTAGGTTCACTAACATTAGGGGGATTTCTCGGCGGGTGGGGCCGGTGCGCATCCGGTGGACGGAGAGGACGGGGTAAGTGAGGCCCAGCACGTCGCTGACCTCCTGGCTCGTTATCTCTTCAGGGATGCCCCTGAGCACGACCCTGAGAGGTTTGTCTTCAGGGAGCTTGAAGGAGTGGTGGTCGATCTGCTTTTCAAGGAGATGTTTTGTTATGCGGTGGTGGTCACGGGGGGTTTTGGGGTGCAGGGAGATGTTTTTTGCCTGGTTTTTGGCAAAGAAGTCGATGCCTCTGTCGGCAAGGGACTTTTCAAGCATTGCCCAGCCGGCTTTTGAATGGAGCACGACTGGGGGGATACGGTAGGTGGAAACTACTACTTGGGGGGTGGAGAGGGGGATGGGTGAGCTAGGAGGGGGGGTGGGGATTGGGGTGGGGGAGAGTGGGGGGGGGATGGGGGAGCTTTGGGGGGTGGCAGGTCTGGGGGTGAATGGGGCGGGGGGTAGGGGGGTGGAGGTAGCGTCGGGCTGGACGGAGGTGTTGAGGAGAGGGCGCTTCTTATTGGGGGACGAAGGCTTGGTGGCTTTGAATGGCGTGCAATTGGGGGATTTGATATCCTGACCCGTTTGCGGGTCAGCTTGACCGATTCCCAGGCCATTTCTTCGGGGCCTGGGTTATCGGACGCGGACAGCTCTGACTCGGAGAAGTCAGATGCCTCGGAGTCGGCGGCGTCGGAGGTGTCGCTGGAGCGCGAGGAGATGGAGTGGCCCCTTCGTGAGCCGATAGAGGAGAGGGCTAGGCCGGAGGTAGAGGGGAAGGGGGTGGATTGGGGCGAGGGGGCGGCGGAGTTGGTCGGGGTGACGTTGCCAGAGTTGGGCGGAGGCGAGCTACGAGGGGAGGATTGAGAAGGGGTAGGGGAGCGGTTGGTCGGGGTGATCGAGTTGGGAGAGGGCGACGAGCGAGGGGACGCCTGGGGGGAGGCGGGGGGGGAGCGGGCGTTGACATACTGACGGAAGGTCAGATTGCATACGTGGGCTTTCTCTTCAGGGGTGTAGGAGTCAAGGTCTGGGCGCGAGTCTAAAAATGAGGTCAGCTCGAGATCTAGGATCTCGTTGACGTCGGCGGGGGAGATAGAGGCGTGGGAGACGGGGGAAGCCATGTCGAGGTTGGTGAGAGAGACGGGGAGAGTTTAAAAGTGAGAGTTGAAGATTGAAATTGAAAATTGAAAACAACAGATTTTAATAAAATGATTTTAAGCTTGGAGGAATCTGTATGCCAAGTATGAGGAAGGGACTTACGGGGCGGAGAGATGGTTGTAGTGGGCTGGGCTGCGGGCTGGTGCTGGACTGGAGGGCGGTTCTGTGCTGATTTCGTGGCGGGGCTGTTGGTATTGGCGAGCGATTGACCCTACTCTTCGTTCAGGCAGATCAACTCAAGCCGCAAACACGGGGATAACTACCACGAAAGTTCAGAGCACAGAATTTACTGAATGGAGAATCGCGGGTGAAAGGCGGTGTAACTGTAGGCGAGATTTGAGTGGCGTGGGTCGGTAGGTAAAATGACGGTTTGAAATGGCGGGAAAAACGAGTGATGAGAAACGGTTGGTTTTGGCGCGAAAAACGGTGGGCGCGTCGGTAGTGGGCGGCTGTTGGCGCGACGGTAGTGAGGGAAGGTTCCTTTGCAAGGCACTGGGGTAGGTGGGGTGACTGGGGTGATGGTATTCCTTTGCTGGGAAAGGCACTTTGCTTCGCTGGGAGACTGGGGATCACGCAACGAACTTGGACGAAAACAACGATTTACGGACAAGGCGACGGTAAGTGGCAAGTAGGCCAAGCCAGAGGTGCTTTTTTAAAAAAATGGGCGAATTTAAAATTGTGCTGCTTTTTTTTGGGGAATTTTTTTTTGTTGCAAAGTGATAAAAAATAACCAGTATAGAGATGTTTTTAAAAGTAAATTGTCGCTACCGCGACTGAACCGGTATAGGTTTTGGAAATACGCGACCCCCCCCCCCCGTCCGTGTTACACATCGTCACATTTGTGAGACCCCTCCCCCTAGTGTGACGTCACATATTTTGCAATTTTACATCTAAAATTTTTTTGTGTTTTAATCATTTAGATTTTTACACGTGACGTCACGGAGCTGTTGACCTTGCCATGCCCCTTGTCACACATCTCTACTCCCCCCTCTTAAGTGTGACGTAATTTATGGATGGCCCCTTATATATTCTCTGACGGGGTGTATTTTTGTAATTTTATCCATTTGTACTGAGAAACCGATTATCAATATCGGACAATACTTGTATACAAACTGCATATTTTGGTGGATTATGATAAAGTGCTTTCTCTACCAAATATTCAATCAAGAAGTTTACAAATCTGATCAAATGGTCGCTAATTCGTTTTATAATATTTATGTTAATGTTTAAAATTGTAAATGGTAGAATAGACAGTCTTAATTTAACTAAGCTCGTTGAATTTATATACCCACGAGAGCCACTCGTTCTAAAATCCAACCGGACTGAGTATACGAAACACTCGCTTGTACCTAGATTACATGAAGTTACTAATAGATATGCTGATGTGGCAGATCTATTTAACTGCACGGAAGCTAATTACAAGAAGGCTATACTATCAAATATTTTCAATCAGTATTAACTTTATTTGCACTATAGAATTTTGTATGTAATCTGTTTTTTGTTTTTATTATATTTGTTTGTATATCTGTTGTCATTTCTTAATCAAAAGCCACAATTAACTGTTGTACTCTCTTTATTATTTCTTATTTAACTATGATTTTGTGATAAACCGTATTTATGGTATATGTACACCGTTTATATTAAATAAACAAATAAATTACCTCTTTTCTCTCATTACTCCCTTCATTCTCACAAATGTTGCGCCATATCGTGGCTGCCATAGTCCCGCTGGTTCCAGGCAGTTGTGAATCTTGTGCGGCATTCACATTAAAACCCAACATAAACTAACCTCTTGGTTTATATTTATATCTGTATTATAAAGAAAATATTAAAAAAAGAATTTTTATTTTAAAATAGGTTAATCATTTCGAAATGTGTATAATTTTAAAGCACATCACTATTCATTTTAACATTCAAATTAAGGACACAGTCAATATTGTTCTCGATCTATAGAAGGCCTATTTCTATGGTTGCTCAATTGGTTGTTCATAGTTCAAGAGGTATGGTTGCGCTATTATAAATAGTAAATTAAAAGTAAGTATACTTACCATGAGTATCTATTCAATCAATAAACCTTAGACGAGTACAAATCTGACATTTAACAGTACTTAAGACAAAAATTAATTGCTCTCCCATCGTTTTAAAGGTTTTAAATCACAACAGGATGGCTCAAAAAAAATGAAAGTTTGTGTATAAAAAGTACAATGTTCCGAATGTATATTTTTTACTTTAACCAAACGGTGTTCAGAATCAGTGGTATTTTCCGAAAAGATATGCTTCTATATTACATTTTAAGACAAAATTTAAAAATCTGACAGTATACTATAAGCCTAGCGTCTGTACGGTGGAAATTTAAGAACCCGGTTTCGAGTACATCTCTGACGCCGCGGCTTACGCAAAACCGTTTTTGTACGTAGAGCATTTTACAAATCGACTTTCATAATAGAACCGAATTAAAGCAATGCCAAAAGATGGCGCCACTTACGTTAACACCTAGCGTGAGGAGCGTTGGCTGGCAGCCTTAAGTACTATTGGATTCGTACTTTCGTGGATCTCCCAAATGTTTTGCTACGTTTGGTGACTTAGGGGTGCCGGATTCATGGGGTGGAGGTTTGTCTAGGTCTTGACGGCGAATGTTTTTGTCCACCTACCACATGGCGGGCCGAATCGGGAGAGACTGATTGATGTAGACATTTTACCTCTTTAGCCGGACTCTCTCACCTTGTACCGCAGTGGGAGGGATTCATACGTCCGTCACTCCTGGACACATTGACGCCCAGATTTCTACCCACCCCTCTAACCTTTTTCCTTCCCATAATATCCTATTCTTTCCCTAAAAAAACCCTCCACATAGCATCCCCAAAAAGCATGATATGGGCCCAGTGGCGGATTTAAAGTACAGGCCGCTTCTTTTGCGCCGTCCCTTCCACCTTCTTAGAAGTTGCCACCTATCACAATCACTCACTTGTAGGCTTGGCGTTGCCCCCTGAAATCTGCCGCCCTTGGGCCGCGGCCTATACGGCCTATTGGCAAATCCAGAAGGAGCTAATGTAAAAAAAACGCGAACAACCGTCAAACTCGAATGTGAAGAACAAATTATTTTAAAATCTGTTCTTGTAAATTGCGAAGAACTCCTGCACACAGACTCATATTTTTAATATTTTTTTTAATTTCCTACTTTTACCAGCTCTGATCTGTTTATTTTAAGAAACTGTTCTTTAATTACATGTAAATTTGTCTACTCTCACTTGCGGTATTTGTTGGCATCAGTTTGTCTACTTCATGTATCCACAGTTTTGTGGGAAAAAAAATGAAATCAATTTTGGAAAAATCAGTTCTTTTGAATGGCGTAGAATGCTCACTATTAATATACCTAGGGCCGTCTGTTTCAACGCTCACTACAGTAAAAGTAAAACAAAAAGCAGTTACTTAAGTTAAATTTCACCGAAATGCGTTTTTCAATCAATTTGACTGCTTGTTTTATGTTACTTTTAACTTTTGTATTAACTTTCCGAAAACCGATAGTTACTCTAGAGTTACTCCGCCATATTGGCATATTTGACAGTTCTGTTCGAGGGAAGCTACGAAATTGCGCGCTTCAACATTCAGTAATCATGATAAATATTGTAAAAGACGATGAATTCTTCATTCAATATGTCTTGCAGCGAAATCCAAAAACATTTTGACCCCGCATCAATAATATGGTCATTTGGGACGATCCCGAATTGTTGGCGTCAAATTTGTTACGCATCAAATGCAAGGACACATTATAACTACTGGAAGGTAAATTCGCCACCAATTCATTCAACTTCGAGTTTTTTTTGTCCGAGAAATTGCTGGCCTGGACTCTGTAATTATAAAATGTAATCATATTAACAGAACATATATTAAAGCAATGTCATTAAACAAGTAAAACAACATAGTTGTACTTATTTACATACTCTGCCATATTTATAGTTGAATTAACGAAGAACGGGAAACAAAATGCGGCCGGATGTTTTGACAGTTCCTCTGATATTCAGTTTATGGTGTGGCCGCACCAAAAAATAATGCGGTGCATTTTTTCACGTAATTCCGGGGAATATTCTGCTTTTTAGACTGGCCACACTGACAACTATAACTTAAGCGAAAATACACTTGAAACAGCGCGCGGTCCAATTTAACGTCCTCGTTACTTTAAAAGACAGTTAAAATTTAACTTTAGGACACGATTTAACTTTCTGTTGAAACAGACGGCCCCTAGGTTCCTATTTTATAATTCTGTGATTGTCTCTTCAACGTATTTTTTTTTGCTATATAAATGTAACTAATTTAAAAAACTGAAAATGTAACTAATTTAAAAAAACTGATAAGGTCACTAATTAAAAAAAAAACTGAAAATGTAACTAATTTTAAGAAACTGATAATGTAACTAATTTTTAAATTATGTAACTTAATTTTAAGAAATGGCAAAGATTACCCTTAATGGTGAAACCCAAATAAATAATTTAAAAATATATATATTTCAAAGACAAAGTTAGTATTCAATTTTTTATAAGAAAAACTATCTTTTTATAACTTTTGAAGGTTATTCCCATCAACGTAATATATCATTGAAGAAGAAGATAACACTTATAATCTAAATGAAAATATGAAAGAGAACAAGACACAGAAAAATAGAAAAAGACAATGGTCGCAACTGGGAATCGAACCCAGACCTCTCGTCTAACCGGGACGTGAGGTCTGGGTTAACGGACTAACACGTCCCGGTTAGACGAGAGGTCTGGGTTCGAGTCCCAGTTGCGACCATTGTCTTTTTCTATTTTTCTGTGTCTTGTTCTCTTTCATATTTTCATTTAAATTATAAGTGTTAGGCCCTCCGTTCATGGAGATACTTACAAACTACATGATTGTGACACAACCACAAGTACCCTGCAGATGTACTACTTTTTAAAGCTGGTTTCCGTACACGGCACTACCCGAATTATACTGAACTTGATCATTTTTCACGTGCAGCCGTGGAGTTAACACGATGTCGAACGATGTCAAATGACTTTTTTTCCAACATTAATCTATGCCTTCTTCACTAAATCCTTTCTTGCGTATTCTGGTAATGTAAAGTTATGTAAACACGCATTTTTATTCACTTCTAGAACAAATCTAACATTACTTTCATGTTCAGACGCCATTTCTGTCAAACGTCAAACGAAAGTAGCAGACACGAATGCTACAACGCGTAGCGCGCTACCAGCACCGTCGTTAGCGCGCTACCGACTTCAACCTGACATCCGTCGCGCAGCGCCGTGTACGAACACCAGCAAGATTGTATGGCGGGTACCCACGAGCGGTGTGCGTGCTACGCGCATCAGGCTCGAATAGTTTGTAAGTAGCTCCATGTACGGAGGCGCTTATCTTCTTCTTCAATGATATACAAAGTGAGTAGCTTGGTGTTGCCATTGTAATGAAGAAAAATAATACCAATGGAATAAATTTCTAGTATATCGTGCCAAGCTCTTGGTATCTACACCTACCTATAATTCATTTGATGGAGAAGAATTTATTGCGAAGTTATTCAACCCGTGTGACCTTTTTAAACAATGATAACATCATAAATATTTCATAAGCAGATGGATTGGTACGATATTTTTTATGTGGGTATCTAATTCAATTGTGAACATCTTTCGTGACAGCGTGGTATTACTAAAATTAAGCACAACATTACAGTCCACAACTTCTAAGCGTCCGTTTCTTAATCTTGCTTAACATTTACGTCAGTCTTGCATTCCTTTTCTGGATATCCACAAATTTTTACGCCTCGGGGATCTCATTTCCACAGCATTCTCGCTTTACCAGTTCTAAGTCTTTTTGAAATTCATCAGGGTTGGTATCTGCACTCCATTGTGGACTGCTAGCCTCGCTTCCTTTGTACAACTTTTAATTAGCAACTATTTCGTCCATTCCTCCATAAATAGAGTTCTTCCGTATTCACATTTTTTTCAATGTTCTTACTAGCCTTTCCATCTCTCGATAACGTTCTTTCTAACTAAGCAAACTCATCCACTTGCTCCAAGTTCACACACTCGGAACTACATTGCAACAAGTATTCGTTTTTGACGATTACATTATTTGACGAAATATTTATCATTCACAACTATATTACAGCAAGTATTCGCCGTTCACAACATATTGCACCAAGGATTCATCGTTGATGACTATATTGCACCAAGTATTCATCGTTCACAACTATATTGTACCAAGTATTCACCGTTCACAATATGTATTGTTTCATAGTGTTTTCACACAAACAAATTATTGAATTCCATAAGTCTAAACTTAAACATTAATAATAATAATAACGTTACATTTGTATAGCACAGTTTTGTGTCACTTCATTTCAAGTGGGGTATCAAGTTAAGGTATGGGAAAGTATTCATCATCCACAACTATATTGCACCAACCAGTAAGGGGGGGGGGGGGGGGAGGTTTTAAAAGCCATTTTTAACATTATTTTTTTTCTAAATGTACAACATGTCGAGAGTATTGTGTCAAAATTTCAAGTAAATCGGAGCAAAACTAACGAAGGTACAGCGTTTCAAGCGACCGGTCCTCTTGCTCCATTCAAGTATATTTCAAGTATAAAAAAACTTTAAATCGATTCTTACTTTAAATTTTAAATTTCAAAACAACTTTAAATTTCTCGCAAATTTTTTTAAAAAGTTCGTGAACATTATACCTCAAAATTTACTTAACCGATCCTTTTGAAATTTTGTACACTATTTGTACACATAAATTAACAGGTAGTGACGAAGAGTTTTTTTTTTACTATTATTTTTTTCCATTTTATAATAACGTATTTACCGAAAATTTTAGCAAAAATCACATTTTTGACTTCAACATGCTGCAAAAAAAAAAATCAAAAAAAAAAACGCTTCGTCCCTACCTAGAAAAACATATCATTTTTTCAAAACATTTTGATTTTTTTATTTAAAATTATTTGTTAAAGAGTTATGATGTTCACCGCATTTTCGGGGTTCCTCGGGAGATTCGCTCTCACGGACTTATTTATTGATATTTTTTATAATTTTTTTTTAAGGTACTTCAGATGTCATACTATAACGTGTATATAAAATAAATAAACCAACATTATTCATATCTCAAAAAAAAATCATGAAAACATCCTTTTTTTAGTCTTTAAAACCCTACCCCCCCCCCCCCTTAAGGCCCCGTATCCGCTCTCGAAAAGAAGAAGATGGAGAGATATGTAATTGCAAATGTTGGAGAGAGCGCGCAAATATTTAAATCGATAAAATTGAAGCAAAATTGTTAAAATGTTTAATAAAACACGACTCGTTTAGAATAGAGCCAAAATCTCGTAGGGGTTGAATAAAACAACATTCAAAGAAACGCTGTGAATTTTTTCATACATATAACTTGTAAAATAACAGAAACAGGCTTGAAAATAAAAATTTTCGGAGCATACTTTGCGATTTACTTTCGACTGTCGAGGGAATTTTATATAATTTGCGTTATTTTACAAATATTCGTCATTTACAATTATATGGAACCAAATTTCACACCATATTGCAGCAAGTTTTCACCGTTCACAACGTGTATTATTTCATAGTGTTTTCACAAACAAAGTATTGAATTTCGTAAGTCTAAACTTAAACATTAGGGTATCAGAAAATAATCATCATCCACAACTATATTGCACCAACCATTAACAACATATTGCAGCAAGTATTCATCGTTCACATCATCATTTACGACTGTATTGTACCAAGTATTCGTCATTTACAATTATATCTAACCAAGTTTCACACCATATTGCAGCAAGTTTTTATAGTTCATAACCACACAAGTTTTCGTAGTTCAAAACTACGAAAACACTGTACCAAGTATTCGCCATTCACAACTAATTGCATCAAGTATTCCTCATTCCTAATTAAATTGCACCATGATTCACAACTATGTCGCACCAACCATTCATTATTCTCAACTATAATGTACCAAGCATTCACAATCCAAAAGTATGTTGAACCAAGAATTCTCCATTCATAACCATATCGCATGAAGTATTCATCATTCATAACCATATCGCACGAGGTATTCATCATTCATAACCATATCGCACGAAGTATTCATCATTCATAACCATATTGCATAAAGTATTCATCGTTCATAACCATATCGCACGAAGTATTCATCATTCATAACCATATCGCACGAGGTATTCATCATTCATAACCATATCGCATGAAGTATTCATCATTCATAACCATATTGCATAAAGTATTCATCGTTCATAACCATATCGCACGAGGTATTCATCATCCATAACCATATCGCACGAGGTATTCACCATACATAACCATATCGCACGAGGTATTCATCATTCATAACCATATCGCGCGAGGTATTCATCATTCATAACCCTATTGCATAAAGTATTCATCGTTCATAATCGTATTGCACGAAGTATTCATCATTCATAACCATATCGCACGAGATATTCATCATTCATAACCATATCGCACGAGGTATTCATCATTCATAACCATATTGCATAAAGTATTCATCTTTCATAATCATATTGCACGAAGTATTCATCATTCACAACTATGTATTATATTTCTCGCTATTTTCGTTCTCTCCTTTTCTTTTAGAAGGTCCTTAAATAAAACGTTGCATAAATTATCAGTAAATATATACACTATATATATTATATTATATTGTTTAATTCGAGTTAAATAAACCGGTGACAATAAATTGTTTTAAAAAGTAGGTAGATACTTTACGGAATTATTCGAGTTATTCTTACGAAATTTTTTGAAGGGTTTTCTGGGCTCGTTCAGTCCTTCCATTAAAGGCACCATTGTTCGAAATAAATCAGTTGAATTCAACCTGATGAAGCTGTAAAAGAAGTGGAAAAACGTGTTCCATAAATTACAATGGCCATTTCATTTCTGTTTCCACAATTACTTTATGAACTATTTGTTTAATAAACGATAAATAAAACTCTACAATAACTACTACCTTCCCGTCTCGCTGTATGAAATTTCGGTTACCAGATAACTCAAAATCATGCAACTTCAACATATTCTTTTAAAAATCATTAAGGCGCCGTACCCGAGCTCGAAAAGAAGAAGATGGAAAGATATGTTATTACGAATGTTGGAGAGAGGGCTCTAATATTTCAAGCGATAAAATTGACGCGAAAATTGTGAAAATGTTTAATAAAACACGACTCGTTTAAAAGAGCAAAAATCTCGTGGGGGTTGTCTAAAACAACGTTAAAAGAACACTGTGAATTTTTTCATACATATAACTTGTTAAATAATAGACAGGCTTGAAAATAAAAATTTTCGGAGCTACTTTGCGATTTTTTTTCTATTGAGGGAATTTCATATAATTTGCGTTTCGGCGTAGGGATTGCATAGATATTATCTTCAAAAATAACATATATTTTTTTAAGAGCTTAAAAACTTCAAATGTTCAAGGGAGATATGCAAGAAATGTAGAAATTCGGATAGTGGCGGCTTAAAACTTATGAAAAACATATATTGAAAAAAATTTTAAATAAGTTTTAGGTTAAGTTATGGGCTATTTTTCATTTTTTATAACTTTAAATGACTTTTCAAAGAGGTATTGAAATAGTGTGATGAGTTGTCATGGAACCGAAATTGACCGGATTGTCGATTAAGAGAAATACACAAGCCAAAAAATTTTACCGGGGTAACGGGGTTGTTGGCTAACGGGGTCTAAAAATGGTTGATCTTAGCGCAAAAATGGTTTTTCTTTATTTGTGAATATTTTTAAAAGAAATATAAAAAAGCGAATAAAGAGAAAATGTCACTGATAATCTTAGCCATGTTAAAAGTAATGTTCTATAGTCGGATTTTTCAAGATGGGATCTGCACGCGAAACAGATCACTTTGCCCCTTAAGTTTAACCCACCTTAAGATGAAGCTATACATAAAATCCTATTTAGATTCATCTTTACGACGAATCGGTTTACAGTATGAACGTCAAAAAATATGCTACGGATAAATTAAAGCTTTTACTAGCTTTTCTATGTATTGGAATTACAATAAAATTATTATTTACATAACAAAAAATATAAGCGTAAACCATAAAAAAATGTTTTTTCACGGTTTAACTATGAAGAAAAAAAATAAAATATAAGAAACAATTTTAAAGAAATACCCCTTCGTGGCTAAGACTATTTTTGAGGTTTTGTATGTTCTAACTGTTTTTCATTCTTGTAAAATTATGCACAAAATAAATAAAAACCACTTTTTCGCTTACTTGCCTTGTGCAAATACGACGCGCAATTTTAAATTTTGTAGGCATGAGAATCGAAATATTTCTAGCGTTTATATTCCTCTTAAGGCGGCGCTTTCCCGCTCAAAAATAAGATGGAGAGATATGTAATTACGAATGTTGGACACAGCGCGCTAGTATTTTAAATGATAAAATTGAAGCGAAAATTGTGAAAATGCTTAATAAAACATGCCTCTTTTAAAATAGGGCAAAAATCTCACGGAAGGCATCTTAAGTATCATTTAAAGAAACATTGTGAATTTTTTCACAAATATAACTTGTAAAATAATAAAAATAGACTTGTTTTTTACGATTTTTTTCTATCAAGAGAATTTCATATAATTTGCGTTTCGGCGTGGAGCGTATCTAGATATTAGCTTAAAAAATAACACATATTTTTTAAGAGCTTAAAGACGTCAAATGTTTAAGTAAGATATGTAAGAAATCGGTAGAAATTCGGATAGCGGCGGCGAAAGCGTGTGGGTCAGTATCATTATCGCTTCAATTGATCTTTCTACGTAAACATATTATACCAACGCACGGACAAGACTAAAACCTGAATCCTATGTTTGAAATGAACACACGCTTCCAAATAATGGCAAATAATTTTACATGTGGTGAATGTTTCGCGGTGAACTTTCCCCGCGGTGAATTGATGTGGTCGGTGAATTTACCAAATACTGTAAGTGTTACAGTAATATCAAAAATAACATCATTCAGATACCTACACGCTTCACTAGATTGCGTGATCGGTACCTAATACATAAGAAGATGTGGCCGATGTATTTAACCACATGGAAATTAAATACAAGAAGGCTATAACATTATTGGGTCGTTCTTCTTTTTAACCTACGTAAAGTCTCCATCAGTTAGTGGAGAAAAATTCAACAGAATTACAAATATTATTATTTTATAATTACTTTAAAATGTCCTGTACTAAAGACGTAACGACTGTGTGCGTTTTAGAAAAATATTTGTTAATATTTTTGCAGTAAAAATTACGTGACAGAGTTGTAACTACTCATGATAGAAGTGTATTTCATACAAATCATAGTTGTCTTCTGCCACCTCGAATTGCATGTATTCTGTAATGTTACAAAAAATGATATGACCATATAAAATATATAACTATTTTTAAACTCCAAAAGGAACCTATCAAGTAACAGCGATTATTATTTTTAATGATGTTTAATAAAATATTTTTAAAAAATCTCAAAAACTTGTCTCTTACAATTTTCATGTCATAATACAATTCTGTAATATTACCCATACTATCTTCTTTTTCTTAACACATATTCTATTGGCAGCTACCTTTATGTATGATTGCAAGATTCAAACCCGAACTAAATGCAATCTAGATAGTGTCTGGATAAGTCTTTATCCATTTTATTATTACTTTTGACTTTTCTGCGAGTCTAGGACGAATATTTAATTTTTATTTTAACTTTATGAGTAAAACCTCAAATTGTAATATTTAATTAAATGAAGACAATATAAGCGAAATTCAATCGAAAATCTGAAAACAGAAAAATCAGAAAAAGATATTGACAGCTCTGGGACTCGAACCCAGGACCTCTCGCTTTCCGGGCGAACGCGCTAACCACTGCGCCACGGTGTCGATATCCAATTCGTTAAGAAAAATGAAGATAGTACGGGTGGTTCTTACTTGAAGTATGATACAGTTAAAATGACCGAGTTCGAGTCCCAGAGGTGTCAATATCTTTTTCTGATTTTTCTGTTTTCAGGTTTTCGATTGAGTTTCGCTTATATTGTCTTAATTTGATTAAATATTATATAAAAGCCTTCTTGGCGCATAAAAATAAATCCATAAAATTATAGTATAAAGATTTTTTTAAATGCCAATTAATATGTAGGGCCTTTACGAGTTTGGGTCTTTTGAGTCAATGATATGATTTACACTAATAAAAAAAAATTTAATTTAAAAATGTAAAAAACACGTGATTTTGAAATAATCGTGTTTAAATCATCGTTTAAATTCGTATACATATTTTAAATTTCGCAATTAACATAAATAAAACTTTTGGGACATTATTAAAATTAATTTGCACAAATTAGAGGTACCTACTTGTGTTGTAAATCTTTTGATATTTTAATATCATTTTGAAATATAAATTTTTGTGAACAAGGGCAACATCCTTAAAAAACACGCGTTTAAGATGAACAGCTTCAAAATGTGCTAATTTTTGGTGTTGCCAAACTGAAGAATACATTATTAAAGTTGTTCACCTCTTGTCAGACTGTGGCGTTGATTATTCTATGGTAATGTGGCAAAATTTCCAAAATTGGAAACAATAAATTTAATAATGTCTTCTTGCAAATTTTTTTGCTGGCCAGCAAAATATTACGATTGATTCTTGAATTCAGAAAGGCTTTCGATAAAAAACGCTTGCGCAATATTTTGAATTGAAACAACTATTTATCAAGGTCAACTATTTTTCCATTAATTGCGTTGTCAAAAATTCGCGTTACCAAAATGAGTGATTTTTTTGTTTTAAATTGAAAAGGTTAAAGTACTATGTCATGATTCGTTTTTAGGTTATTGAGAATCGTGTTACGGTTCCTCCATCTTTATTTAGCTAACGTTTCGTAATGGTACAGTGTCCATCATCAGGGTAGGCTTGTAGATTGTGGTAAAGTGCGTGTTTGTATATATAGCGTGTTGCGCGCGTTAAGCCACTTTTTATTTTTATTTTAATATGAATACCGCACAATACGGCATCCCCAATTGGGGTTATGTTGTTAGGCTGCAGGTAGTGGGGAGGGGAACGAGATGGGGAAGAGGAAGGTGGGAAGTACCTGGCTATTCAGATCTGGTCACAAAACACGGCTAAAGCCATTTCAAGCAACGTTTCAATTCTGAATGGTGATCTTACACCAGGGCGATACTGAGAGTATCTTCCACTCTGGAACGTGCCGCAAACTTACTATATATTATTTTAAAAGAATAAATTGTGAAATAACACAAATTAATCAAATAAAATTTATTAGCCGCGCTGGGATTCGATCCCGCGACCTTCGGAATGCGAGTCAAGAGGACCGCTGGACTACACCGGCCGTCTTAGCCATAATCTACCGAGTTAAATTAATGTAGTTTTCGGTGATTAGTTTTGGTGTAACCCATTTACCGCATACCGAGAGTATTTTAAGCTAATAGACCGGGAGCTAGAGGTAATTGAGTATGCAAAATATGAGGACCGAATTCCACCAATGGATTTGAGTTAAAAAAAGGTCAAAGATTAAGAATGTGGATCTTGCCGATCAATTTTTTGGTCCATTTTTTTTAACCCCCTCTACTCTTATTTATAAAGGGAATATATTGAGTACATGATATTAAATCATTTCAATGATTATTTCAGTTATAATTTATAGTTTTTTCTAATGGTAAAAGTGAGGATGGATTCTGGAATAAAAAAGAAAACGAAAATAAAAGTAATAAAATCATATTTATTAATTAAAAAAAGATATACATATATATATAAAAAACAGCAAAATTAAACAGAAATATACATAAAGTGGGCAAACAATTACTCATTTTTATTTAGACATTCGTTATTGATACATTTACAAAGAGAAATAAAAAATAATTCTGATTTTTTGCAACTGCAAGACATTGTACGACAATTTGCAGTACATTTACAAGGTTAAAGGGGTTTTCTAGTCTAGAAGCATGAATTGTAGGTTTATTTTCAGGTGCAATAAAAAACAATAATATTTTTGTAGCCATTATTTTACCAAATATTTATTAAACATTGAAGAATACAAAAAATTACAGGGTGTTGAAGTGGGGGGTCTAGCGCCTCCACTATAAGCCCCATTGTCACTATCAAATAGTATTAATAGACCAGAGACTGTACGGTTGAAATTTAAGAATCCGTAATAACGTAACGATATTACTATCCGGCTGAGACGGCATCTCTGACGCCACGCCGTACGCAAAACCGTTTTCACACGTGGAGTTTGTATAAAAATCTACTTTTGTAATTGAACCGAATTAAAGCAATGCCAAAAGGTGGCGCCACTTCCGTTAACAGATCACGTGATTAACATCTCCTGGCAAGCGTAGGGGAAGTCCCGCAGTGCCAAACACCTAAGCTTGGGAGACATTAGTCCCAGCATACAATCAATAAAGGTATAAAATTTTGAGGTCCCTAGTAAAGCATACAATCAATAAAGGTATAAAATTTTGAGGTCCCTAGTAACGCATACAATCAATAAAGGTATAAAATTTTGAGGTCCCTAGTAATGCGCAGAGCCAATAGAAGTATAAAATTTTGAGTCCATAGTAACGCGTACAATCAATATAGGTATAAAATTTTGACGTCCCTAGTAACGCGTACAATCAATATAGGTATAAAATTTTGAGGTCCCTAGTAACGCATACAATCAATAAAGGTATAAAATTTTGAGGTCCCTAGTAACGCGTACAATCAATAAAGGTATAAAATTTTGAGGTCCCCAGTAATGTGTACAATCAACAAAGGTATAAAATTTTTAGGTCCCTAGTAATGCTTACAACTAATACAGGTATAAAATTTTAAGGTCCCTAATCCGTACAATCAATAAAGGTATAACATTTTGCGCATAATGTACCTAGTATTTCAACAAGAGAATCAATCCAAAAAAAATCGGTAAAAGTGTACTTGTAAATAGGTTTTGCTTTTGAAGGATTTTCCTGCAGCTAGAAATAACCGGTTGTGAAGAGGCTTATTTCGTGATCACTTCACTTACTTGCTGTGGTAACCAGCCAAGTACTTGTTAAATTCTTATAAATACTCGTTAAATTCTTGGTAACCGACTAAATGCTTGTAAAATTCTTGCAAATCCATTCTTGTCTTTAGAAACACGGGTTTTGAAGCAGAACGACAAAAAAGAATTCCTGCAAAATTGACTTAATAAGTCAGGTACGCCTCATACGTCCCACCTATGTCTGGTAATGTTATATTATCGTGAAAACAAGCTAATAAGCCTTTTAAAATTACCACGATGATTCACGGTTACGGTATCGTAAAAATGTAATAAACATACGTTCCTTATCACAATAATGTTGCAACTCTTTACGCAATGTACTCAGGTCTGTTTCCTGTACAAATCACATGTGCGCCCCACGGCTGAATTTGGCAGCCACCTCTGGCCTGGAGCTCCAAAATACCTGAAAAAACTTTCGTTTCCGGTGCAGGGCGGTCCGTCTGATGGATTCTCCCAACTTAACTAATGGATTGCAATTTTTAGAGCACAGGCGTCGGGTGGGAATGCTATTCTTGTTCTACCAGTATTTCAATGGAATATGCTCCGAGGAACTAGCGTCATTGATCCCTTCATCACCGGTGGATAGTCGAGAAACACGCCAAACGCGTGACCAACATATGTAAACGGTTGACATTTGTCACATGAGAACGGGTCGCTTCTTCGACTCGATCAGTTTAACAACTCGGCTGTGCAACGATTTGCCGGCCTCTGTGTTTCCTACTTCCTACAACATGGGTCTCTTCAAAACTAATTTTTATTCCTTCCTATCCTCAAAAAGACCCTCCACACAGCATCGCAGATGGCATAGGCCTCCTGTGTGGAGTTAATAAAAAAAAGGATAAAAAGCCATAATGTTCTTGCATCTTTCTCAAACACGGCACCGTGACCCTAAAATACCCTAGACCCTAGTCGTGACAATAATTTTGAAAGTATGGGATATAGTTAGAGGGATATAGTTACAAGGATAATATTGAAGTGTGAGTGAATTCCAAAAATTCAAAACCGTCAAATGTCAATGCGTTAGTGATCTTGCTTTTTTTCTCAAACATAATAGACAGAATAGCACTTAATCCCAAACATGGGAACACCTCAGCACAGGTTCGCCTTGTGAGGTGTTCACAAAACACTACGACTAACCTATTTACATACAGTTACGGAACTTTAACATGTTTTTTTCTTATTACTAACCTATTATCTATGTAAACTATGTAATTATTTGTAAAGTGTATGTACAAGAATAGAAATAAATATAATGCTGCAGCTTTTTCTTTCTCACCCCCCCCCCCCCCTTCAAAGGAAACACAATAATTATCATACATCTCCCTCAAACCTATAAAGAAAATGTAACGCAATTCTCGTCGCCGTAATAAGATATCTGTGTCCTCCAAAAGAAAAAAAGTAGTTCTTTGGAAGAAACAGACATACGTATTTCGTGTATCTCATCTTTTGTCTCACCATTATTAAATGGGTAAGAAAGAGCTGCAGCCGGTTGTGTCTGGTTATACCCTCTTAAATACGGAAGATAAGAACGTTAATAACAATTCCAGTTTTCAATGGCGCGCCCGAAGGTTACAAAAACCAACCACGCCACAAAACTTGAAGGTTTTTGAATTCAAAATACATTCACATTTAATACGAGATAATCGAAACAATATTCAATCATGGCCATATTTAAATAATTAATAGTGCAAACATAATTTATTTTAGTTTTGTTTGGTATTAGGTATGGAAAAATTATCATTATTTGAGTCGGTTTCGACCGAGATTTAAATTGAAGCATGGTTAGCAAGCAAGCTTACATGATCTTTACTTATATTCGATTAATTCGTATGTGATAATTTTAAGTCACTAACTGAACCTAAGTCTTAGAAGTAAGTTCTTGGTTACTAACTGTCTTAGGCACACTCCCCTTTTGTCATATAGAAGCGAACAACACGAATGCAGCAAATAACTGATCAATTACTCGCGCAACCACAACTTATACCCAATACGAAAATTCACTACACTTTTGTTGTATTAAATTAAGTGTTAAATAAATTAAGCTATAAAACACCCTTGAAGTGATTTTTTTCATGAAAACGGCACTATATAAGTAATCCAAATATTTATCTTGCATAGGTTTCGTTCTTGTCCGTTGTTATAATTCTACCAAACACTGAAGATGAAGCTATACGTGAAATCCTATTTAGATTAATCTTTACGACGAATCGGTTTACATTATGATCTTCAAAAAATGTGCTAAGGATAAATTGAAGCTTTTACTGGCTTTTCTATGTAATGGAATTACAATAAAATTATTATTTACATAACAAAAAATATAAGCGTACACCACAAAAAAAATGTTTTTGCATGACTTAACTATGAAGCAATATAAAAAACAATTTTAAAAAAATACCCATTTATGGCTAAGACTATTTTTGAGGTTTTGTGTGTTGTAACTTTTTTTCATTCTTATAAAATTATGCACAAAATAAATAAAAACCACTTTTCCCTTACTTGCCTCATGTAAATAAGACGCTCGAATTTAAATTTTGAAGGCATGAGAATCCAAATATTTCTAGCGTTTATATTCCTCTTAACGGACAAATCTATACGAGGTATTAAGGGAGGTACTTGACTTACTGGAGGTATTTGACTTAACCAGTGATTTCTAACATTATTTGGAGTAAGGATTTTATGAAATTTTCGTCTCCGGTGACATTTTTGATGTATTTTTTTTCAACAGATAGGGGCGGTTAGGGGCGGTAAGAAGGGTTGGTTGGTTACTTGACTGAGCGACGACAAGTGGAAAATAAAGTTTTTTGTTTGATTTTGCAGAAAAATTAAAAAAAAACATCTAAAAAGTCACCGGAGACCAAATTTTTTATATTTTTATTTTTAACTTTGTGAGTAAAATCGCAAATTGTAATATTTAATTAAATGAAGATAATATTAGCAAAACTCAATCGAAAACCTGGAGACAGGAAAATCAGAAAAAGATATTATCTTCAATATCTTTTTCTGTCTCCAGATTTTCGATTGAGTTTCGCTAATATTGTCTTCATTTAATTAAAAAAAAAAAATGTTTTCGCTCAAAAACGTATCGCAATTTTTTTCAAAACAACTTATTGTTATGAAATTATCTCAGTTTACACGTAATTGTCGTGTTAAGGTCTATTTTCAAAAGAAAACCTTTACCGCTTTGTAGCATGTCTAATTTCTGGTACCTTCTTAAAAGCCAACTTGTGACAAGCAATCATCTCTGTCATTTTAAATAGGCACATCCTCATAGAACTGCCTTTTCAACTCAAAGGTCTTTCATTCATTTCCAGTTTTCATTGTGCCCAGATTAACATTCAAAGCTGGTAGGTTAGTCAATTAATCAAGGCATTGTAAAGTTGAGTTTAAATATATCTGTGCCCTTCTTTTCTTTCAAAGAATAATTTGTCTAAAATGAATGTTCCATCAAATACGAGTACAGCTTTCTACTGAGAAAGGTCAATTTTAGACATGAGTAGGTACCTAATATTATGTTCGGTACAATTTCCTGATCTTTCTTTCTCTCCTCTCCTTCAGCCTCACAACTCATAACTTAACCCATTTGGTGAAACCATAGTTGGCTCAGGGCAGTCAAAAATTTTGCGCGATATTAGCATAAATTTAAAAACAATTTTGTAAGTAGGATTTAATTTGGGATTTTTACAGCCAAAAGTATTACAGTGGAATCCGTTTATATTGACATCGAAGGGAAATGACAAACACGTCATACTAAGCGGACGTCATACAAAGCATTTTGTAGAAAATAAACAACCTCCTGTTTTTTTAGGTATAAATGTATGTATTTATTTTAATAGAGAGAAACACAGCATATTAAGGCTCGTGATGTGAGATAAGAGCATATTAAGACTCGTGACGAGAGAAACACAGCATATTAACGTCGTCGGGCGTCACGTGACCCTCCCGAACACTGGCGAAGGTGTTAGGAATTATGTCGGTCACTATAACTGACATAATTTTCCATGAAATTAGGACATAATTTATTAAAAATGGGTCATAATAAGCGAAAGGTCGCTATAAACGAAGTCATTATATCAGTCTTTGATATAAAGAATTTTATATGAAAACCAAACTTTGCTGTGTAATTATGTCATATTAAGCAGTTGATCAATATAGGCGGAGTCATAATAAACGGATTCTACTGTACAACGATTTATTTTTGGAGTATTTTGCCGTGTTGCACTACCTACTTATTTAGCATTAAGAATTACAGGTCTACCATGGATCCCTGGTGATGGACACTATAATGTTGTCCGAAATATTGGCTAAAAAAGGAGGTAGCGCAAAGAGGTATAATACCCCAAAAATAATCATTTTAATATTTAAGTGATCTTCTATTATAAAATGCATAAAGAAAAAAAAATATCGAAGAGAATCAGGAATCCTACAAATTCATGGGAAATTGGAATCAATTTATAACACCTTATTTTAAAACAACCCAAATACAAAACCAAAACCATTTATTTACAAAGCCGTAATAATCTAAACAACTCTATTCATAAAATTCACAAAAAAATCTCAATTCTTTGGTTAGCCAAGTCCACGAAATTTATTGGATATAAATATTTTTGGACAAAGGACGGATAAGTTTTACTAAGGAAAAGCGAGGATTCACCAGTAATTTGCATAAAAGATACAAACGCTATACACAGCAGTTGATTGCACCCGACAGTTATCCGCCGGCAATTGGCCCCTCAAAATGATATTTACTGTGCAATTATAATTTTTTGGGCATTATTTACCAATTTTAAACGTAAAATCGACTTAAAAAATACCCTTAATAATAAGTTGGTAAGAATTTGAAACGAATTTATATACTGTCGATTTTTTGTACTTATGTTTTATACTTTTGTTATTCGGCGGTACATCCTCTCTGCACATCTCTTCGGGTCACTTAGTTATATTTTGTGTTATTAGGTTTACCGTATTTTCCCTAAGGGGCCATCCATAAATTACGTCACACGAATTTCATGACTTTTTGACCCCCCCCCCCCCCCTGTCACATTTGTGAGACCCCCTCCCCCCTAGAATTTCATGATTTTTTAACCCCCCCATACCCCTCATCACACTTCTCTACTCCCCCCACCCCCTTAAGGTGTGACGTAATTTATGGATGGCCCCTAAATAGACTGCATACTGTATGTAAGTACGCGGGGGAGCCAATTGTCACCGGATCAATTGTCATGGAACCTACTGCAATAAATACTTATATTACTACGCAGGACAACGACACTCAAATGATATATTTCATCAAATTAAATTATAGTTATAAGTTGAGGTTTCTCATAGCCCGCACATTACAAGGCATTAGCCTGTGTTGAGGCAGTAATTTTTCAAGTTAATTTATAATACCAGTAAAAAAAACTTGTATTAAAATATTATTAACGGCTCTGTCATTACTTCTGATCCAAATTTTTACATTATCTTTGAAATTGTTTTGTGAATCACATTTTTTTAATCTATCTGGAAGAATGTCATAAAGTCTTGTCGTGAGGTATCTGACTAAAAGTATAATACGCCTTACAGGACTTTCTAGTCAGTTTTTGTTATTGTTTTGAATACAGCGAGTGTTTAATCTTTTTTCGTTGGTATGTATATTTGTGAGAGAATTATCCATATTCATAATATATATTCGAGAGTCCCAACTATCCGTAAGCTGTTGTGTGACCATTGCGTCCACAATTAGGGTATTGTAGGGTGGGAAGGAAATGGGAAAGGGCTAGATGGAGAAGAACCTTAGCTGATCGTCTAACATGACACCTAACACGGTTCATAAGAACCAATGAAAGCTATTAATACTAAACATGTATTTTTTAGTTAAAGTTAACAAATTTTCAATTTCAATAAACTTGTATTATTATTATAAAAAAACTATGACACGTAATCTGGGAAAGAAAACACAAATGCTAATCTAAAGGCATTATTATTAAGTTTGTTGTTTTGAGTAAGAATGCAAATGGTTGGTATTTATAATATAAAGTGTTTCAAGGTTGAGCAAGTATTTTAATGTTATGCGCGCTGCACGCTTTTTGTATTTATTTAATAGTTAAGTCGGTCAGCTTTTCTGTTTGAAATTGATGAGATATTGGACGGAGAACGATCTTTAGAGGATATGTAATAAAAACACATTTATTTATTGACGTGATAACGTCTTATAAATCGATGAACGCCGACCGCATTCACGAAAAAGCATGACTCATTGTCACGCTGTCACGCAGTCCCGATGTCACGATGTCACGCTGTCACGCTGTCACACTGTCACGCTATCACGCTGTCACGATGTCACGATGTCACGATGTCACGATGTCACGATGTCACGATGTCACGATGTCACGATGTCACGATGTCACGATGTCACGATGTCACGATGTCACGATGTCACGATGTCACGTTCCGCCTCAGCCGGGCGTATAAGTGAGGGCGCGGAACAAGCGTTCGGCCTAAGCGTTCAACGAGAGCGCGGAACAAGCGATAAGGCCGAACAAGCATTCGGCCTAAGCGTTCGGCTCGTGACGTTATCGCGTAAAATTATCGTCCGTAAACCGACTTTACAGACAACCAAATTTATTTAGGGAAAGCTGACAGTTAACGTTAAATTATACATACATACATAAATAAGATAGTTCATTATGCCAATTATTATGAACTTTCCACTGATGATAGAGAATTTAATAGGGCGTAATTTACAAAAATAGCAAATTAGGATAGGTTATAAAATAACATTTCTAGTATTAAGGCATTTAATGGATGAATACGAAACGAAAACACTTGGTGTTGATTGTAAATTTGAAGAATAACTATTTGAGCAGCCGCTATTCGAATTTCGACCGATTTCTTACATATCTCCCTTAAACATTTGAAGTTTTTAAGCTCTTAAAAAAATATTCCACGCCGAAACGCAAATTATATGAAATTCCCTCGATAGAAAAAAATCGCAAAGTGTGTTCCGAAAATTATTTAATACAAGTTTATTTCTATTATTTTACAAGTTATATTTGTGAAAAAAATCACAATGTTTCTTTAAATGATACTTAAGATACGTTCCATGAGATTTTTGCTCTATTTTAAACGAGTCATGTTTTATTAAGCTTTTTCGTAATTTTCGCTTCAATTTTATCGATTTAAATATTAGCGCGCTCTCTCCAACATTGTAATTACATATCTCTCCATCTTTTTCTTTTCGAGAGCGATTACGGGGCCTAAATCAATTATTTTATTTGGATTTATACAATTTGGAGGGCGGGTATGGGTACCGCCGCCCGGGAACCATTTATTGCAAAACAAACATATCTGCCATAAATCACCCCCAAGTGTTTCGCTACGTTTGGTTAACTGGGGTGCCCGGGTTAATAGGGTGAGGTTTGTCTAGATCAGTGGTTCCCAAAGTGGATCAGGATCAGGATCAGGATCAGGATCCCCAGGATCATTCAGGGGGTCCGTGGAAAATTAAAATTGAGTTGGGGGTCCCTGAACAACGTCAGGGGGGTCCGCGCAAGGTTTAATATTTAAAAAAAAAAATGTGACACATTTTTATTCATACGGAATTTATGCTAAGTTACGAGTACTAATGCTAATCAATATAATATACTCCAGCTTTCAAAATTGCAAAATAGAGATGAAGATTTGTTTGTTTATTGACGGCGCTTAACGGAGGGGGGGAGAGGTGCGTGGGCCAAAAAAGTTTGGGAACCACTGGTCTAGATCGTGGTGGCGAGGGCGTTTGCCCACCTACTACGTGGAAGGCCGGATAGGGAGAGACTGGTTGATGGAGACCTAATCTAGACCACATCGCTTTGCACCGCAGTGGGAGGGATGGATTCATACGTCCGTCACTCGTAGATGCATTGAGCCCGAGATTCCTACCCACCCATCATATCTTTTCAGAACTCCCTCTCATTCCTTTCCATAAAAAGACCCATCACACAGCATCCCCAAAGATAGGCCCTGAGGGATTTTTTCCCTCAGGGTCTCCTGTGCGGAGTCAATGCAAAAAAAACCATGCTTTCTTCATCCTCATCTACTTCCACTACTCATACCGAAATTATTTTTAATTCTGGTTCATAACAGTACTGCTTCTCCGCAGATCTATAACCAAAATAATCGAGTTATCTATGAAAAATATTTATAAAATCGGCTAACACGTTATTGGAGATATTTGATAGATTAAGGTGAAGCAATAGAACAACGGTCTCTCCAAGCTGATGTTGATTGAGATGAAACAAGTCTTAAGTTGCACACACGGCTTAGTCAACAAGCCAAATGGCCCCGCTCCATTGGCCCCGCAAACTCAGATGGCTCGGCGTGGGTAGGCTCGCTCGGATACATTTCTTCTATTTTCTACTCTGAGAATGCATAAAATTTCTCCAATAAAAATATTCGTGGACAAGTCATGCGCCCAATCAGATGTCTAAATATAAAAAGGGTAGGTATAGAACAATTTATAATACATAGTTTAATAAAATAAAATAATATCTTTAAAAAAATTCTGTAATGCTTCTTATGTCCTATAATATCATATTGTAATGTCCTCTCCAGAGACGTTCGTTATAGGTAGTACTGGGACCCAGTGGCGTAGATAGGGGAAGGCGGCGGGGGCAGCCACCTGATGTTGGGTGACACTTGACCGTGAAAAAAAACTTTTGAAGGTAGAATATTGCCACAAAAATATTTTACACATGAACACTATCTGTTATTTACATTTTCGTAGCTATATAGCTCGGTCGGTCGGGGACTCCCCAAAAATTCTGTTGTTTTATTTTCGTTCGCTCTAACAAACATTGGGGATATTGCTCGGTTGGTGATTCTTCTGAAATATTCCTTGTGTGTCACTGTTGACTTGTGTCAATCTCATTTCTTTAGTACATTGTGATCATAAATATTGTGATTGACGTGAACTCGTGAAGTGAATTGTTACCCATTGATTGAAGTCAATTAGTAAAAAGTTGTTATTCTGTTAGTGTTTTCAAAAGTGTTGAAAGAGATCGTTCAAAAAACAAGGTAAGTGGATTGGCTAGTTAATTTTTTTGTACGTTTATTACAAAAAAATGAAAATTACAAATTTTATTACAAACTTTTATTACAAAAAACCTGAATACAATTATAGCAGAATCGATCGATAACTGATTGAAAAAAAATTATCAATCATCTAATAGATAATATTGGAGAGTCAAACAATGAATTTATCATAGAAGAAACTGATGAACTCAAAGAATTTAACTGGAGTTTAAACAAAGTTAACATTATACATCAAAATATCCGTACAATGGAAAATCTTGATGACTTTCTTATATTTTTGGACAGTGTTAAGTTGACTGTGAGATTTCATATAATAATCCTTACAGAATGCAGACTAAATGACTCATATCTCTCAAAACAAATTGCAGGATATCATGAATATCATACAACACAGCAATTAAATCAAAACAGTGGAGTGGTAGCTTACATTCGCGATGACATCCACTCTCAAGTTCAAGAAATTTGTATCAGTCAATCAAATTGTCTGAAACTAGTAATTAATAGATATCTATGTATTTTAGCCATTTACAGATCGCCATCATTCCACGACATTCAACCATTTCTGGAAAATCTCATATCTGAACTCAAAAAATGTAGCGACTTCAAACAACAAATAGTGATGGGGGACATAAATATTAACACGTATGGAAATATACACAGACAATGTCATGATTACATGTGCGCCATGGCAGAAAACAACTTTGCAATAAATATTAAAGTTCCTACCAGGGTTCAAAATAATAGCATGTCATGTTTAGATCACATAAATACCAGAAATATTATGGCTTTCAATACATTTATTATTCACAATACAATAACTGATCACTATACAACCGCAATAAGCATCCCAGACACTTCTCTTAAAAAACTAGTAAAAACTAGCCAGTTTACAACATCCATCTGCTATGAGGGTTTAATTAAGGATCTAAATGATGAAACATGTATGTGGAGAGACTGATGTTAATAACGCACTCAACTTATTTATTAACAAAATTAACATGCATATAACAAAAAATTCAAACGTTAAACCCATTGCACATAAAAAATTACAACTTACTCCTTGGATTAGCAGTGGAATTGTAAAAGCTATACACAAAAGAAATCATTTACACAAAGTGGCGACAAAAGACCCACAAAACACTCTTAAACAACAGAATTACCGTAGGTATCGTAACATTTGCAAAACTGTTATGCGTAATGCAAAAGAACGGTACTATAAGCATCAACTCGACAAAGATCCATCTAGTAAAAACATATGGAATATCGTTAAACAAATTACCAATACTAAACATACAACTGACTCCAATATTAACGAACTTCTGATTGGAAACACTGCCACGACCGATTTGGGCATAATTGCAAGCCACACTAACCAATACTTTACAACAGTTGGGTCTAACCTTGCAGAAAACATCCTAAGTATCACCAAGGAAACTGAAGATTCATTGGCATCTGCAATAGAACCAAAACATAATTCTTTTTCTTTTAAATTCTCACTTACGACAAATGAAGAGGTTTCAAAAATTATTGACAATCTTAACAATACACATTCAAAAGGTCCTGACGGTCTTAACACTCATATACTAAAAATCATTAAACATAATATTGCATCACCTTTATCGAACATTTTCAATAAAAGTTTTTCTTCAGGGGTTTTCCCCGACCATCTTAAAAAGTCTTTAGTAGTACCAATCTACAAAAGTGGACCCAAAAACCAAGTAGGCAATTATAGGCCAATATCCCTGTTGAGTGCTATCTCAAAAATTATAGAAAAAATCTTTAAAAATAGATTGAGTAACTATATAGAGAACCGAAAACTTTTGAGCAAAAATCAGTTCGGCTTTCGGCCGGGGAGAGGAACAGACGACGCTATAGCGCAACTTACAGAACATATCTCTAGAAATTTAGATCGCGGAAAGAAAAGCATTGCACTGTTCTTAGACTTAGCCAAGGCTTTTGATACAATTTCTCATAAATTACTCCTCAAAAGATTAAAAAATATTGGTATTGTAGGTATGCCCTATGAATGGTTAAAAAGTTATTTAACGGGTAGAAGCCAGCAACTCAGAATGGGCAAAACAATGAGTAACTCACTAAATACTAACTTCGGCGTACCACAAGGAAGCACATTGGGACCTCTTCTATTCATAATTTACAAAAACGAGTTATGCGAACTAACAGTAGGCGGAAAAATTATTACATTCGCAGACGATACAGTAGCTTTATTTGAAGGAGATGATTGGACACAAACTCACAAACACGCTGAAAGTGGAATCAACGCGATAAAACAGTGGCTTGACAAAAATCTATTAACTCTAAATATAGCAAAAACTAAATACATAAGATTCAGCTCAACTATAAAAGGACAACCTAGTATGTCATACACAATAAAAACACATAAGCCTAACTGTGATTTCGATAATACAGATTCTGACTGCAACTGTGAAGCTTTGGAATGTGTGAAAAACATCAAATATCTGGGCGTTATTATAGACAATCATCTTAAGTGGAAATATCACATTGACAACCTTGCAATAAGGGTAAGAAAATTAATTCACATATTCTTTGTATTACGAAATGTAATTAATCAACAAGACCTAAGAAAAATATATTTCGGATTATGCAACTCCATCTTAACGTATGGTTGTATTGGTTGGGGAGCATCAGGTAGAACTATTTTAGATCCGCTTGTGAAGGCACAGAAATCCATAATTAGAGTCATATTGCGTAAACCCTATAGGTTTTCTAGCGATCAGCTCTACAAACAATTTAATGTACTTGATGTTCGTCAAAACTACATAAAAAGGGTTATTATCCATGTACACAAAAATCTAGAAAATCTTCATAAAATTGAGCATAAATATATCACAAGAAGTCACTCTAGAAAGGATCTCGTGGTCCCAGAGAGCAATACGGCAAAGTATCAAAAGACATCACCTCAAAACACAAACACCTCAGCACAGGTTCTCCTAGTGAGGTGTTCACGAAACATACAACAATACCTACCCACAGTTTCACCTTCACAAACCTACCTTACACCCAACATAATAAAATTATAAAGGTAAATACTGTAATGTATAGAAATAAATAAATAAATAAATAAACATATACATATCTGGGACCGAAATTGTATAATAAAATCCCCCCAGAATTAAATATTAAGACATGCAAAATGTCCTGCATCGGTTCATTAATAACTAAATGGTTGATTGGCTTGGGTAGAATGGAGTCTGAAAAACTATTAAATAATGTCACTTAAAGTTTTACATGGTTACCTAAAAATGGCACAATAAATATAAACTTAGTACATATTTTATTAGAAAAAATAAAAAAAATAAAAACATTTTATCACAAAATACATGTCTGACTTTTTCATCAGCAATTGGTTCCTTAGAACAGGCAATCTGCCTAGCTAGGAACTATGTTGACCTACAAGACATAATAACACTTGTACACATTTTTAATATTTACAATTATCTTGAAATATATTATTATGTTATTATGTTATTTTGCTATTTAATTGTATATAATGTAATATAATAAATAAATAAATAAATAAATCTGTTCATGTTTTTTTTTATTATTTCGTTGTTGTGTGTACATAAATAAATAATTAAGGAATAATAATAAATAATAAGTTGTTTGTAGGATTTTGAAAAACGTTTGTGCATTTTTGACTTTTATTTTTATTTAGATGAATACCGCACAAGAGTCCCAACTGCTCCCGTCTGGAGCCAGTGAGACTATGGGGTATGTTGTGAGGCTGAAGATAGTGGGGAAGGGAAGGAAATGGGGAAGAGGAAGGTGGGATGTACCTGGCTATTCAGATCTAGTCACCAAACACGCCATTTCAAACGACGCGCGACGTTTCAATTCTGAATGGTGGTCTTACACCAGGGCGATACTGAGAGTATATTCCACTCTGGAACGTGCCGCAAATATACTTTATATTATTTTAAATGAATAAATTGTGAAATAAAACAAATTAATCAAACAAAATTTATTTGCCACGCCGGGATTCGATCCCGTGACCTTCGGAATGCGAGTCAAGAGCCTTACCGCTGGACTACGCCGGCCGCCATTAATTCGTTTCGTCATTAATTTGTCGACCAAATGTAAGAGCGCCCCAGATTTCGTTCAGTTGTCTATTCTTTGGATAAAAGGCCACCCTCGCATTACTAGCGACGCCAATCATAATACCTAAATTATTTTCTTTAATATTAGGTAGGACATTATCCGAAATCTAGTTTGAGGATTACTAATTCTTGGGGTAACACCACGTTCATTCTTGGGGTGCTGCCACGTTCATCCTTGGGGTGCCACCACGTCTTCCGCACCGGGTGCACCACATGCTAGCAAGGCCACTGCTGAGACCTATGCTCTCCAGCACTACGGGATACTTATTGAAAAACTTAATCACATGACTATTTATTGACGTATCGTAACTTATTTTTGAATCACATGACTATTTATTGACGTATCGGAACTTATAATTATAGTCCGGGGGACTAGCATCCTTTCTAACTGGATCCTACTGGTTTTGTTAGTTAATTCATAATTTAATATTCATAATTGTTTATTCATACTATTTTTGTCTGCCGAGCTCTCGGATTATTGTTAATTCGTACTGATTTTGTCTGCCGAGCTCTCGGATCATAATGACTCTGCACATCTACCTTCGGCACATCTCGGAAAGGAGACCATATGACTCGAAGAGCCCATAGACAACTAAAGGAATGTGAGAACTAATCACAGATACATTACAATTTCCCTCGAAATCTCACTTCAAATTGCGTAAACAAATTGACAATAATCATTGGCGTTGATTGACAGGACGGTGAGTCACAACATACTTACGGTGTAAGTTGATTAAGTTATATGGATTAAAATTGAAGTAATGCTTGACTTATTGTCTGTCACAGCGACAATGTATAATTTTATTTAGCAGAGGTGTATCACCTTACGCGGATATCTAGGACACCCCGATGCAGTGTACATTATATAAGTGAAAGCAGTTTATTTGGCTATAATTTAAGTATGTCTGAATTATGAAATAACTCGTGCTTTATGCTCTTTTCGTGTTTTTGATGTTCATAATTTATCATTCATTTATGTATTCCTTTATAAATTTCTTGTATTCCCAAGACAAGCAGGTTGTAGAAGCTACCCGTTCAAGACGAAGTTATACGTGAAATCATATTTAGATACTATTTAGATTCATCTTTACGACGAATCGGTTTAAAGTATGAACATCAAAAAATATGCTACTGATAAATTGAAGCTTTTACTAGCTTTTCTAAGTTTTGGAATTACAATAAAATTATTATTTACATAACAAAAAATATAAGCGTAAACCACAAAAAAAATGTTTTTTCATGACTTAACTATGAAGTATTATAAGAAACATTTTTTTTTAAATACCCCTTTATGGCTAAAACTATTTTTGAGGTTTTGTATGCTCTAACTTTTTTCATTATTATAAAATTATGCACAAAATAAATAAAAACCACTTTTTCGCTTACTTTCCTCGTGCAAATACGACGCGCGATTTTAAATTTTGTATGGCATGAATCGAAATATTTCTAGCGCTTATATTTCTCTTAAGAGCCATTAACCAGAGGCCGAGAATTTAAATTTCGTCGAACGAATCTTGCGATCGTACCCTTGCAACGATGCAGGGCAGTTCCCATGAGAAATATTAATTATTCTCCATACCAGCATTTTTACATATAATAACTCAATATCGATGTTATTTAATTTAAATTTGCTCTGATAAATACCCACATTCAAAAATGCTCAAACTCGTGATGATAAAACAATTAAAATTATGTACTTTTTGTAATTATTTTTTGATCATAAGTATTTATAATTTTTCAATAATGTCTAAGAAAAACAAAGGTGCAATTTTTTTTTTTAAATATATTAGTTTGTAAGACCGTAAATAAATAGATAACTGAAGTATTTTCAAAAAGGGCGCGAATCTCTTTTTTATGATTTTATTTGAACAACAAAACAATTTTGATACATTATTGGTTAAATAACGTATTGGTTACTGCATGATTATATGATTTAAAATGTATGTCATATAATACAAAATTTTGTTTGAACATTTAAAAATTCTGCCAACGAGCTACGGTAAAACCTTATTGTACTAAAAATAAACATATTTTATAAAAATTTAAAAAAAGCTTTGCTAGATAAAAAAACAGTCTTTCGAAATCAATTTATATTTTGTTTGTGGAAAAGAGTCAATACGTCTAAATTTGATTTAAAAATGACATATTTCCGGTTTTGTCTGGATATTCCCTCTGATAGCGTAGGTACAAATGTTGGGCGGCCCCATTTTGTGCTTCCACATTTCCTTACCGAAATAACCTAAACTTTTTCGTCACAACGATTTTTTAATTTATTTTTTATGTGAATACCTCACAAGAGTCCCAGCTGCTCCCTTCTGGAGCCAGTAAGACAACGGCATCCCCAATTGGGATTGGAAAAGGGAAGGAGATGGGGAAGAGGAAGGTGGAAAGTACCTGGCTATTCAGATATGGTCAACCAACATAAAAAGCCATTTCAAGTAACGTCTCGATTCTGAAAGGTGATCATACAGCAGGGCTATACTGAGAGTATCTTCCAATCTGGAACGTGTCGCAAGTATACAATATTAAATTAATTAATTGTGAAATAACCCGAATTAATAAAAAAAATTATTTGCGCACGCCGGGATTAGATCTCGCGACCCCTCGGATTGCAAGTCAAGCGCTTTACCCCTCGACCACGGAGGCCGTATTTTTTTTTTTTTTTTTTACATTAACTCCACACTCCACAGGAAAATAATTTCCCTCAGGGTCTATGTCATCTTTGAAGATGCTGTGTGGAGGGTGTTTTTGAGGAGAGGAAGGAGTGAACATGGGTCTTGAAGAGACCCATATTGTAGGAGGGAGGAAACACAGAGGCCGGCAAATCGTTCCACAGCCGAGCTGTGACTGAGCCGTTCTCATGTGACTAATGTCAACCGTGTACAAATGTTGAGCGCGCGTTTGCCGTGTTTCCCGACTACGCACCGGTGCCGAGGGGATCAATGACGCTAGTTCCTCGGAGCATCTTCCATTGTAATACCGGTAGAACAAGGACAGCATTCCCACCTGGCGCCTGTGCTCTAAAGATTGCAATCCGTTTGTTAAATTAGGACAATCTATCAAACGGACCGCCCGTTTCTGTACAGAGTCAAGGGTTTTTTGAGGTATTTTGGGGCTCCAGACCAGAGGTGGCTGCCAAATTCAACCGTGGAGCGCACTTGCGATTTGTACAGGGTTAGCGGTTGTGTACTATTAAAGTATCTGCGTGCCCTGTACAGTATGCCCAGTTTCTGAGAGGCTAACTTAACTCTGGCCTCGATGGAGCCCCCGTACCTGAGCTGGTCACTTAGAGTCACACCAAGCATATCAATGGAAGGCCTGTTCGGGAGAATGCTTCCGTTGAAGGAGACTAGATTATCATTTCGATCCCCTTTAGACGTAATCAGACATGATTGGGTCTTTGAAACATTAAATTCGACAAGGTTATTCTTACCCCAAGAGAAAACACTTCCGAGGTAACGGTCCATTCTTTGCTTCAAAGCCCTCCGAGCCATTGGTGTTTGAGTGCCCTTTGGGGGCTTGTCAAACAAAAAGCTATCATTGACTGTACTGTCATCCGCGTAACAATGAATCGGTGCACACGTCAAAAGGTCATTGATGTGCAACAAAAACAAAGTCGGAGACAGAACCGATCCCTGTGGGACGCCAGCATTTATCGAATGCGAGGAAGAGGTGAAACCATCAGCAATAATCAGTAAATGGAATAATACAACATAATTATACCGAAAAATCTAAAATTTCAACATGGATAAAGATACAAGTATTTTTTTAACATCAGCTCCGCACAGGAGGCCCCCAGGAAAATAAATTCTTCTGGGCCCATGTCATCTTTAGGATGCTGTGAGGAGCGTCCTTTTGAAAATATGAGGTTTGTGAACTTGTCTTGAAGAGACCCATGTTGTAGGAGGTAGGAAACACGAAAAGCTTTCAACAGCCGAACTGTTGAACTCAAGAACGAATCGTATAAACGACCCGTTCTCATGAGATAAATAATGTCAACCAAGTACAGATGTTGGGCGTAAGTTTTGTGTGTTTCCCGACTATGCACCGGAGACAAAAGTATGTGACGCTAGTTCCTCGGAGCATCTTCCATTGAAATAGCTGTAAAGCAATAATGCTACAGCTCTTTCAAAAGATGAGATACACAAAGTGCATAGGTCTGTTTCCCCCAAAGGAAAAAAGTGATCATTTTCTTCCATCTCTCTCACACCGCATCGTGACGTCTCCGCAGACCCCTACCAATACGTGCCGTTACGATAATTTTGAAAGTATGGAATATAGTTACAAGGATAATATTGAAGTGTGAAAAAATGGCAAATGTCAATGCGCTGATGGTTTTGCGTATGTTCGAACATATAATGCTGCAGCTTTTTCTTACACAAACACTTCCGTACCGGACCGGGGGAACGCACTTACACTAACGAGAGTTTTACGCTGTATCTAAGTCGTTTCTTAAACCACATACTAAATTATTTTGGTAATCCTAGAAAAACTATTTGGTTATCGATCTGCATTAAAAAAATTAATATCGCATTACTACTTTTATTAATATTTAATAATTTCTATCAAATTCCGGCGGAGAATCTATCCCGCCCGCCTCCCCTACCCCTCTCGGGTTCGGGCGTTACCCCGTTCCTATCTGCTGGACGTATTGGAACAATTCTAAGCGATAGCAAGTAATTTCTAAGTTGTTAGTGGAAAAGACTAGATCCCGTTCGTTTACACTGCTTATCTCGTTTGCTCTTTTTACAATGTGATAATGTTCACTTGCCGGTCAAAGATCATTCCGTCTGGGTCGTTTCCGAAAAACAATGGAATGGACGATGTAGACGCCAATCGCCAGTCGAGATTCTGAACAAGAAGTTGGCTATCGGCCCGCCTTCACTGTTTTCTATGGAAAAATACGCGTTGTGGTCTAAATTCATTAGAATATTAATTATGACTTCATTTATCAAACGATTTTGAAAATGACTACTGAAATACGGTGAATGTACTTTCCTCTAATTATTACCAAAACAAATTACAAAAAAATATGTCATTACGACCCTTTAATAAGCAAAACTACTTGGGGGACCCGAGTGACCCCCTTTCGGATCATGTGTGATTTTTTTTCTTTCCGGGACGAAAAGGTTAAATAACAACAGTCGAAAATGAGACAAACGGTGAACGTATGTCTGCACCCCCAAAAGGAAACATAGAATAATTTTCATACATCTCCCTCACACATATAAAGAAAATGAAACGTAATTCCTATCGTATTAGACTTTGGAGGAAACAGTCACACGTATTTTGTATGTCTCATCATTATTTAACGTGTAAGAAAGAGCTGCAGCATTATAGCGATAAGGAACTTATGTTTATTGCCCTTTTTTGCCGCCACGGTACCGTAATCGTGATAAATTCTAGGTTATTCATAAATATGTGTGTTATAGAAGGTAATAAATACCTGCGCCTTGGCGGTTACAACGTAAAATTTAATTTATTTTATAAAAAATTGAAAAAAATGTCAACTCAATGGGAAAGTAAACATGGTTTTAAGTGACACCAACCTTGGGATAAAAAAGTTAATTCGGCATTTAAATTAACCAAGCACCAGCTGTTTTCAGTCCACTTGCCCAACCTTGCGGTTTGTCGACGCCAATTGGCTAATTTTATGTGCTCAAATGTGATTTAAATATAAACATATAATTATAATACTTTATTGCGCATAAGTAAATGGCAAACTGAGACAAGCTGTGAGTCATTAATCTTCTGGTGAGGTCTTCTTTTGAAGGGTGGCTGCACCGAAGAGAGAAACGATTTGACTGTGTTGTAGGCTGGTCTGCGTGTCCTCAATAAATACTTAAAATAAGCTCATTTGTTCCCTACTTCTGATAAAATTGATTAAACGGTTCCAAATATCGAATATCTTTCTTTCGAATAGATGCTTCAATAGTCTATCTGGTGCCCAGAAAGGTTTTGTGTACTTTATACGATATCAGTTTACTTTCAAATCGCTGTATATGACAAGTCTATGGGTTTATCTTTTTAGTGGCGTAGACAAATTAAACACCTTATATGAAGGTATCAAGCTAAAGTAAACTTTCTGATGTAAAGATTCCACGCAAAATTATTCATTCACCAACATTTCATCCCAAATTAACATCAACACACCATCAAGAAATTCAAAAAAAGGAGGATGCAAGACATTTTTTTATGTAAAAGCCTTATTAGAATCATTTATTGGATAACTATCCCCTCTGCCGTAGGCCACCCCATGTGGTTCGTTATGTTTGATAACTTAGCAGGGGTGTCCAGGTTCATGGGGTGAGGTTTGTCCCGATCTTGGCGGCGGATGCGTCTGCCCACCAACTGCGTGGCAAGCCGGATCGGGAGAGACTACTTGAGGGAGACCTTTTGATCTCTCCAGCAGGACTCTCTCGGAACATTGCCTTGCACCGCAGTGATAAGGATAGATTCGCACGTCTTTCACTCTTGGATACACCGACCCCAGATTCCTACCCACCACTCGTACCCTTTTTCTTCCCAGAACTTCCTCTCCTTCCTTTTTCTAAAAAGACCCTCCACACAGCAGCCTCAAAGATGACATAGGCTCTGAGGGGAATTATTTTCCACAGGGCATCCTGTGTGGAGCTATTATAAAAAAAGCTACCGCACCAAACAGGATATTTGCTGAAGTAGGTATAATTCAACATACAAACTATTTCAAACGGTTTCACATAAAATGCTGTATCTCCGTCGATTTTTCGAATTTCTTTGAAACTTTTGATGAGAGCATTCTTAACAAATGCGTCTTTCAGAAAATGAAAAAAAATTACAATTTTTTTTTAGATTCGGTGTCTTAAAGCCTTGTTAAGGATTAGATCAAGAGAACATGGAGGAGTTTGGAGTCCCCCAGGACCAGAGGCCCGGGACGGGCGGCCCCTTCCGCCCCCCGTTAGTCCGCCACTGCATATAGGGCTGAAATTGCGAGTATTTCAGAGTTAATTTCTCGATCAGTTTTCGATTAATTGCTTTGCTATTCGATTTGATATTAAACCAGAATCCCACATATTTTATGATATATTTCTGAGAACGATCCGTTTGAAAATGGAAAAGAATTATTTTTGTCTATTCTACGATCGATTCTATATAGAACTAGCTGAAATACTCGGCGTTACCAGAGTTTTTCAAATTAAAATGTAGACAGTAATTTTCCTTTTTTTTGAAGGTCAAATGTGCAAATTTTCATCAAGAAGAATCAAAATTCTGCTTTAAGGGGTGGGAAAAGAGGATGGGACAAGAAAAGATTTTCGAAAACTCGTGTAGGCGATAACTTTTCTCTTTTTTTGAAGGTCAAGTGTGCAAAATTGTAGATTTGAATAAAAATCATATCTATGTCGCCCGCCCCAGACACTCTTCTGTATATACCTAAGTAGATGGAAGATAGATAGAACAAAAGTTAAAATTCATTCAACTTTTAGTTTAGGTATATTTCTATCGGGCGTTCGATGGCATAGAAAGCCTGTTCTCACTGATTTATTTCACGTTAATTATTATATTATTATTATTAAATTGAAAACAAAAAAGATGAGGTACGAACGCGCAATTCGATTGGTTAAGACGACAATATACCCTAAAATACAATCAGAATCTTAACGACGTAAGTAAAGAAGTCATGTATACAAATTGCGACTCGCGACCCATGTATTGGACGGACCTACTGTCGAATTTGCCCTATCAAAGAAAAGAAAAAGAAGAAAAATTATGTAAGAATCTTAAGGCCGCACTCTTGAAACGCACAGCGCTGAAAAAGAAGAGAGATATGTAATTACGAATGTTGGACAGAGCGCGCTAATATTTCAAATCGTACAATAGCAGCGAAAATTGTGAAAAAGTTTAATAAAACATGACTCGTTTAAAATAGAGCAAAAATCTCGTGGAACGTATCTTAAGTATCATTTAAAGAAACATTGTGAATTTTTTCACAAATCTAACTTGTAAAATAAAAGAAATAGACTTGTTTAAAATAATTTTCGGAGCATACTTTGCGATTTTTTTCTATCTAGGGAATTTCGTATAATTTGCGTTTCGGCGTGGAACGTATCGAGATATCATCTTAAAAAAATAACATATATTTTTTTAAGAGCTTAAAAACTTCAAATGTTTAAGGGAGATATGTAAGAAATCGGTCGAAATACGAATAGTAGACCCTTAACGACGTAAGTGAAGAAAGCGTGTAAACAAATATATGCCCGCGACACGGCGTATTGGACGGCGTATTGGTCGAATTCGCCCTGGCTGGCCCGGAGATTCGACCTTTCCGCCGCGTTCATTTTGTCTCTAAACGTTTCCCTCCCGAAGTTATTAATTCATCGTCTAGAAAAATAAAATCTGGTGCTAACCACTAACTTTTTAGTTGAATAACTGGTTATAAAGTTTTAAAATAGTTGTACGTAAAATATATTAATCGCAAGGTATTGTTTTTATTAATTTTAAATATAAAGAACTTACATCCCCAGGGGTCTGTTGGAATAAAAAAGTTATTAATTATAGTTACGAATTCGCCGGAAATGATTAAAGTGTGAGTTTTGAGCAAACAAAAATTATTAGGGTTGTGTATCGCTTTAATAATTATTTTATGATAATTGATCGTTAGTCATTAGCATGGGCGTTAATAAATAGGCCATATTATGTTTTGTTTAGGTATAAATTATTATGTTTTTAAAATAAGGTAGGTACGTACTTACACTATAATAAAAATGTTAAATGAATCAGCTTTTCAAATTAATCCCTCAGTCAGGCAGATTTCAGCAATCACATATTAAAGTAATATATTAAACTTTTTATAGCAAATAAAACAAGGGCAGAAATTTAAAATACTTTTGTACACATCACTAAACTAATTTCATAATAATAAAAACAATGTTTTTATTTCTCAACAGCATTAAAAATTTATTATTTTTGAATTGCAACACTCAAAACACCAATCCACTGACGCGATTTTATCCAAAAACATAAAAACACTTTTAATAATTATCATATCTACCTTAATACGGGCCTTAACAGCCTAGTGTGGTAGTTAAAAAATACAAAAAACTGTAACATATAAAATTAAAGTACAACAACACGACTGCATATAATAACTTGCATATAATATTATGTTATTAGTTTTGTAACAATTTTTTTCTTTTGTTTTGGTAGTGTTGTATAATTTGTATTTTAAACTCTGTTGATTTGAATGTATTCGCATTGAACTAGGTACCTAAGTAAATTAGAACACGCGTTTTCTCGAATTAATCGCGACTGCTCGATGGTTCTGCTCGAAATAATGTAGGAATTGTAATAACTGGTATTACTGTTGAAAGTATTAAATTACAATCGGTTTATTGCATGTACATAAATATTATCATTGAGTGTGTACAGTAAGAACTTAATTTATGAATGAATGCGGTAGTTTCGCGATTATATTGGTACCAGTGCTTCCCTCTATTGTAGGTTTCGATGAACTTACTTGTTGGTTTTGGTTCTGATCTTGGCTACCTTATAAAAGGCTTTGAAAATGATGTATTGTAATATAATATTATTATACTGCTTAGACTGCGTACATTACAATGCATTTATTAGTACCCTTTACACGTAGAGTTCGGAGCGGGACGTGCCCCGCGCCACTTCAGGCCGCCGCGCAGAAAAGTAAAGACCGAAAGTAAGATAACGGTTTATAGCGCAGTTCATTGTGAGACTTTTCTGCGCGGCGGCCTGAAGTGGCGCGGGGCACGTCCCGCTCCGAACTCTACGTGTAAAGGGTACTATTATGTTATTACCTATTGCTCCAGTTCCGTAAGAGCTCCGAAAGTAACTAAATTCGAAAGATTCTTTTGTCATCTAAATAAATATTAAAATCAAAATATGCTTGCTTGGGTGTACCTATATGAGATGTTAAACCATTCATCCGATTGCGATGAAACTTTGGAGATTTGTCGTGAGCATGCCCGCAAAGGTTTCTGTATATTCTGGTGAGCTCTGGCATTATGAAATGTTAGAAAAAAATTGCAATTGGTGGCACGCGAGCTGTTTGAAAACTATCGGGAGGGAGAGGGGAACTCGGGAGGGGGGTTTCGTGGGATGGGGGAAGCGGGAGAGGGGTGTGGGGAGAGTGAAGGCGGAGAAGGCGGAGTGGGGAAGCATGAGGGGAAAGGGACGCGAGAGAGGAAGGGGAGGCGGAAGCGGAACGGGATGAATGGGAAAGGACAAGCAGTGAAAAACAATTTTTTCATTTTGTTGCATAACAACGCATGCCAAGAACTAGACAATTTAATAAAAACAAGCATTCCCGGGATACGAATAACTTGACAAAATAATGTTTGAATTTCTCATATTACCTACTCTCATTTAAGTTTCCAATGATGAGAACGTAGCTAGGAGAAGGTTGATGGAAACCTGATGCACTTATCCACTCAGCTAATAACCTGTGGCGTGCATGTTATATATATATATATATATATATATATATATGTTTAATTGATTCGAAACTTCTAAATCGATATTTCGATTATCAAAATATTTCGATGATGCGCAACACTAAATGCTTGGAATCTGTATTCGTGTTTTCTGCATTCAGCGCACTTCTATGGAGAAAACGGAAGGACGTGCGAATGTGACAGATGGCGCCCGCGATTATGTTTTTAAATGATTGTTGATTATTTTGTTATCTGTAAAGGCTGGACAAAACTTTAAACATGGCAGAACGCGTTAAGGCGGCAAAGAAGATGTTGCCTAACGGTCCCGCGATCGACGAAATCGATAAGGTTCCGTCCAACATACACATATCCGATTTGGATATCATAGCCTTTGTTGTTTCAATTATTAGCCATTTAGTGGACGTCGGAATAGATATAAATATCGCAGTTAGATATTACATCAATGGCGAAGTGTCTGCCTTCTTTTGGACCATTGGTTTTATTCTTTTTCCAGCCTTTGTCAACACGGCAGTGTCTATCAAAATGTAAGTTTTCAGCCAATTTTTATGGTTTATTTACGTCCTGAGTCGTCATTTCCTCATTGTATAACTGGGAATTTTTCAAATTCAAACCTTGAATATTAATCATTATTACTCTGCAATTTCTAAAGTTAATTTGCAAATTAGTAGACAGTGCAGTTATATTATGCGATATATTTGTGTGTGTTTTAATTGGTTTATTTAATTTCTTCCTTTGCGAAAATCCGTTCTTATAATTATTTATTTATTGTTCTTCAAAAATACTATCCTGTTGAACTGCAACCAAGCAGTTTGTCAACAGGATGTTCAATTACAATTTAAATATAAGTATATATAATATTATTGTTGCCGTGCATAATAATCTTAAATAATACAAAACCTGCATGCTACATTGATTAATATCTATTTATTTATTAATCTTGAGTTAGCTCGCATTGTCCTGTGTGCGAATTTATTAAGAAATATATATATAAAATTTACAATTTTTAGCCAACCAATATTGTCTTGTCAAAAAAAGAGTAGATAATATTGAAAATGGGAACTACAAAATTTGTAAGCTGGCACCCATTTACCTGTCAAGTATTACTTTAGTGCAATGACACTGAAAATAAGAACACTGTGCACACATTTAAAAAAATATTTTTTTAAATTTTTTTGCCTTTTTAATAAAAATGTAGTTTTCACAGCTTTAGATTACCACCATGATTATATTTTTAGTATTGCCATTTAAACAACAGTGGCGCCCTCCTATGCTTTCTACTCTTTTTTGACAAACTGTACTTTGGTAAACTTTCTAAATCACTAACTAACTAACTAACTAACCATCACGCCGTTTCCCCGCAGGGGTAGGCAGAGAGGACAGACCGCCAAACAACTCGATCTTGGCACACACTCCTTGCTTCGTTCACATTCATACATCGTCTCATACATGCTCTTCTATTATTCTGACTCTTGACATCGCCCGACTCAAGTATCTGATTCACTTGGTCGTGCCATGTCTTCCTCGGGCGTCCCCGACTTCGTCTACCATTCACATTTGCGTCATATATTCTCCTTACACTCCTTTCCTCATTCATTCGCTCTACATGCCCAAACCATCTGAGCGTCCCTTTCTTAATCTTACTCATAACGCTTACATCAGCCTTGCATACTTTGCGGATCTCCACATTTCTCACACGATCATACATGGTTTTACCACACATACGTCTCAGGGATCTCATTTCTACAGCATTCAGTCTACTTTCATCCTTTCTCTGCCAGTTCCATGCCTCACTGCCATACATCAGGGTAGGTACCAGCACTCCATTATGGACGGCTAGCTTCGCTTCTTTTGACAGATTTTTGTTGGCGCCAACGGCGTTCAGTCCTCCATTAATGGAGTTACCAGTATTTACCCGTCTTTCGATATCTCTATCAGTCTTTCCATCTCTCGTAAACATACTTCCCAAATATACAAACTCATCCACCTGCTCCAAGTATTCGTCATTCACAACTATGTTGCAAATTGTTTTCGTACTCTCTCTTTCAAATACCATCACCTTAGACTTACTTACATTCATCATTAACTCATTTTTCATACATACTTCGTTCATCCTAGACACAAGCGACTGTAGATCTTCCATACTGTTAGAAATCAGCACCGCATCATCAGCATACAACAGGCAACATACTTCCAGATCACTCAATTTCGCGCCCAATCCCATCTCTTTCAATTCTTGCATACAATTATCCATGTATAGATTGAATAACCACGGTGACATTACGCAGCCTTGCTTAACACCTTTTGTGATGTCAAACCACCCCGTAAAATCGCCGTTCACCCTAATACATGCAACGCTTCCCTCATACAGAGATGCAATTGCGTGTATGAGATTCGTATTCACTCCGTACTTGGACAACACCTTCCACAGCTTTTTCCTGTCAACTCGGTCGTATGCTTTCTGTAAATCTACAAAGGCACAGAAGAGTTTCTGGTTTTTTGCAAGAAACTTCTCAGTGAGCATACGCAACGAGAAAATCTGGTCCATGCACCCCCTTCCACTCATAAAAGCACCTTGCACATCCCAAACTTTTTCCTTTGTTTCCATTCTTACCCTTTCTATCAATATTCTACCATACAGCTTGCCGACTGAACTAAGCAGGCTAATAGCCCTGTGATTCCCACATTCCATACGTGACCCTTTACCTTTGTATAATGGCATGATTACAGCCCTTCTCCAATCTAATGGCGTGTAACCCTCCTCTAAACACTGGTTAAAAAGTCTGCACAACCACGTAAGAATAATAGGACTATCCCCTTTAAAGTATTCGGCAGCAATATTGTCGAAACCCACAGCCTTACCATTCTTCATACATTTGATTGATCTTTTTATTTCATCCATGCTGATTTTGGTAACATTCACTTCGTCATCGTTTATACCCGATTCGACGCTGGACTCACTATCACCCGGATTGCTTTCAAAGACTTCCTCAAAATATTTCATCCATCTCTCTTTTATTTCTTCCTCATTCGTCAACATTTGTCCATCATTCGATTTTATCACTTTCATGCTTCCATTCTCTGAACCACTCCGGGACCTTTTGACCTCCTTCCAAAACAACTTAATGTTTTCTTGGAAGTGGTGTGTCATTTTGATTCCCTCTTCCTCTTCCAGACGTTTCTTTCGTTCTTTCACTCCAACACTTACTCTTTTCTTGCATACCTTATACACTTCTTTCGCTCGATCTCTCTCTTCGCTTGGAGCACTGCCAGTCGCTATCAGACATAACCATGCTTTCTTCTTCTCAGAGACCAGTGCTTTGATCTCATCATCCCACCATGCGTCGCCTTTCTTTCTGCCTTGCTTACTTATCCCACACACGTCTTTAGCAGATTCGTACAGACTCACTTTTATGTGGTTCCATGTTTCCTCTATGCTTAGACCGTCCATTTCCTTCTCATTAATTTATTCGCTTTTCGGAACAACTCATGTAGGTCTCACAGAAATCGTTGTATCTCCCTTACTTGCATAGTGAGAAATATGATCTAAAAATCTAAACAGTATTGGGAAGAGAAAATACCACGCTATATATTCAAATTTAAAAGTTAACTACAAAAGGATTAAAATGTACCCCTTTATGAAACTAAAGTTTCTGACCGCAATTTAAAAAAACAATTATGTAACTTTGTGAATTCTTTAAAACTTATTTTTACACAAAAATTCTAAAAAGTAACATGATGATAACATTTATAATATATTTGTCTAATAAAATAAATGTTTGTTTAATTTTTTTCATTACCGGTAACTTTAGTTAGAAAAAATGTAAGGTTAGCCATTTTTAAAACTTTTTAAAGTTTGCAATAAAAAAAAAATTACATGTGTTTTTCTAATAATGAAATTTGAAATCGTATTTCACCACCTTTTTAGTTTTCGGATATGTTTACAAAATTACCATTTATTTAAAATTTAATGCAAAACGGAAATATTCTGGCCTACTGACAGAGTATGATCGAGGCCTCAGGGGTTATTATAATTATTTTTTAGGAAAAATCCTTTGATTCACCTTAATTACAATTAAGAAAGACAAATTTTTGCGTTTGTGATTTCGTCATATGAGATCATGTCCGCGCGGCCATAGTGTATTGTGCACTAAACTTATAAACTATCTTTCGGTTATTATTCAAAAAGTAGGCAAAAAAACATTGGGTTCTTTAAACGTTTATATAAACCGCGCCACTTGCGCAGAGAGTACCACTGAGCGGCGTGACATATGGGAGAGATGAAAATACCTGAACACATCTCTTAGTTTCGCGATAACGTAGGAACAAACTTGATGTATACGATTGTATCACCAATGTTTTGTGGGTTTCAGTATAGTTATTTTTTTACCTGAATGTACGGGATACGGCTTGTTGCGTTCGGGTGATAATATAGCGGCCGTATCATGTACGTTCGTATGGGTAGGGCGATTAAAATACATTGAATGTGTTTATCAATTGAAATACCTTATTACAATATGAATACCCTCACTAAAGCCAAATTTTACTGTATTTATTTTATATTCATAGAAACAAACAGTACATTGGTTACAGTGATGAAACAATTTACACATATTAAGTGATATTTCATGGTGGTTAACTATGATATGTTTCTTGTAGTGTATTTTTTATGGAATGTATAATTAGTAATTGCATATGGAATGTATAATGTGTGAGTATGTTTGTAGATGTAAGAGTGGTAATCTATGAAGGGATATGTATGCAAATTTTATATCATAGAATTGTTTAACAGCCAATACCTCAGAACTCTATTTTTCATCTAACACTGTTTTTCCGCAAAAGGACTCAATTTATTTTTGATAGCGGTTGATTTTTTTTTACATTAGTTCCACACAGCAGGCCCTTTGGAAAAAAATCCCTTTGCCAAAAAAGTTATCTTTGGGAATTCTGTATGGCATATCTTTTTATGGAAAGAAAATTATGAGAGGTGGGTAGGAACCTGAGGTCAATGTGTCCAGGGGTAATGGATGTATGAATCCATCCCTCCCACTGCGGCGCAAGGCCGAGTATGGAAGCAAGGAGAGAGTACGGAGAGGCTGGAGAGGTCAAAAGGTCTCACCCGATCTGGCCCGTCACACAGCAGATGCTTTTTGACAGCCTCCATAGTGAGAGGGGTAAGGCTCTTGACTCGCAATACGAAAGCTGCGGGATCGAATCCCGGCTTTCGCAAATAATTTTTTTATTAATTTGGGTTATTTCACAATTAATTAATTAAAAATAATATATTCCATATTTACGGCACATTCCACAGTGGAAGATACTCTCAATATCGCTCTGGTGTAAGACCACCATTCAGAATTGAAACGTTGCTTGAATTGGCTTTAGCCGTGTTTGGTGACCAAATCTGAATAGCCAGGTACTTCCCCCACCTTCCTCTTTCCCAACTCCTTCCCCTCTCCACTACCTTCAGCCTTGCAACATTCCCCAATTGGGGACGCCTTAGTCTCACTGGCTCAGCAGCTTATGAGGTATTCACATAAAAACTAAAAAAACACAAACGCATCTGCCGTCAGGACCTAGACAAACCTTAACCCATTAACCCGGACATAAGTCACCTAACGTAGTATAACTTTTGGGAGATGCCATAGTTCCACTGGCTCAAAAGAGTTGGGATTCTTGTGCGGTGTTAATAACACAAAATAAAATAGTGCTTTTAATAGGCAGCGTGAAAAAAATTACATATTTAATTAATTATTTTAATAATTCACATAATTTAATATAATTTATTTTTTAATGATAGGCTATTTGCATTGTGTAGGAGAATGTATTCCTTATCTTTAATTATAATCCGTACATTGTATTTCTACTTAATAATATTTTATCGCAGACAGTACCCTATGATTAGTTTTATTATCATAATAATTAATGTGGATTACCTTGGTGAGTTGCAAGTTCAAAAGACTGCATGATCTGTCTCCGAGTCATGAAGTTTCTAGGCTGGTAATCTCTTTGTATCGCTTCGTTTTTTTTTTTTTTTACATTAACTCCACACAGGAGGCCCTGAGGAAAATAATTTCCCTCAGGGCCTATGTCATCTTTGATGCTGTGTGGAGGGTGTTTTTGAAGAGAGGAAGGAGTGGACATGGGTCTTGAAGAGACCCATGTTGTAGGAGGGAGGAAACACAGAGGCCAGCAAATCGTTCCACAGCCGAGCTGTCGTAGAAACGACCCGTTCTCATGTGACTAATGTCAACCGTGTACAAATATTGGGCGCGTGTTTGGCGTGTTTCCCGACTATGCACCGGTGCCGAGGGGATCAATGACGCTAGTTTCTCGGAGCATCTTCCATTATAATACCGGCAGAACAAGGACAGCATTCCCACCCGACGCCTTTGCTCTAAAGATTGCAATCCGTTTGTTAAGTTAGGAGAATCTATCAAACGAACCGCCTGTTTCTGCACAGAGTCGAGGGTTAGGTATTTTGGGGCTCCAGGCCAGAGGTGGCTGCCAAATTCAAGCGTGGGACGCACTTGCGATTTGTACAGGGTTAGCAGTTGTGTACTATTAAAGTATCTGCGGGCCCTGTATAGTACGCCCAGTTACATCCCAGGGTGGATATTTTTTTCATTGTCAGTAATTTTAGTTAGAAAAAACATAAAGTGAGCCATTTTTAAAACTTTCTTATGTTTTTTTTATATTTCATTACCTTTCAAACACAGTTTTTACTTTTTGCATGCGTTCAAAAATATTCAATTTATTTGAATTTTATTGCAAAGTGGCAATATTTTGACCCTCCAACAAAATAGGCGCGAGGCCTGAGGGATTAATTTACTACTAGTTATTCTGCATTATAATTGATCTGTTGGCGTCTATGAGTAATCTGAGTATTGTAGCAGATAGAGGGTACACTTTTACATATAACTGCATACTCAACTTAAATTTCGATTTTTTGAAGATGTCAGACTAATCAACTGGACAATTTACCATGGTAGTTCTGCTAATTAAGCATAGTTTAGACTGCAGTGATTCCCAAAGTGGTCCAGGAGGACCCCCAGGGGTCCACGGGAGACACGACGGGGGTCTACATAGGCGCGATAAAGAAATGGGGGTTCACAAGTTGTAAGTGGGGGTCCACGAACTGGTTTCGATTGAGACCCATCCCATGCCCTATATCCATATCCCATTACGCCCCCTCCATAACAGAGCGACTGGCGTACAGAGCACGTTGCTGTACCGGTTATGCATGAGATCTTAAAACGCCCAGGACGGCCGGCATAGTCCAGCAGTAAGGCTCTTGACTGTCGCGGGATCGAATCCCATCGTGGCAAATAATTTTATTTGATTAATTTGTGTTATTTCACAATTTATTCATTTAAAATAATATATAGTATATTTGCGGCACGTTCCAGAGTGGAAGATACTCTCAGTATCGCCCTGGTATAAGACCACCATTCAGAATTGAAACGTTGCTTGAATTGGCTTTAGCCGTGTTCGGTGACCAGATCTGAATAGCCAGGTACTTCCTCCACCTTCTCCTTTCCCACCCCACTATCTTCAGCCTCACAACATACTCCAATTGGGGATGCCATAGTCTCACTGGCTCCAGATGGGAGCAGTTGGGAATCTTGTGCGGTATTCATATAAAAAAAAAGGTAGGAAAGGGGGGGAAGGCATAATGAGATACGGGTGCCCATTACCCCCCCTCCGTCGTGGCAAATAACGCGGGTCGAGTTTTGGGAATATGGTAGAAATGTAGCAGCAGGGGGTCCACCGTGACCAGTAAAATATTGAAAGTGGTCTACGAGAAAAAAAGTTTGGGAAACTCTGGTTTAGAGCATGCTTGTTATCATGTGAATTTCAAATGTTTACACGTAATTTGATAATTAATATTTTATGCATTTTGTCATTTCCATTTGCACATTATTCCAAGTGTAAAATAATTCTTATCTTTTCAACGATAGTCGAAACCAAACTGTGGTTAAAATGTTTGTTTTTTTGTGGTAAGACAGTTTCTACCCGATTCAGTCCAAGAACAATGTTTATCTCCTACCCAAAATAAGTCACTGTTAGATTACTCGTTGCATTTTATCAATTTGCATATTTTAGAGCCAAAATAGTTCAACAGACGTTTTTATATAGGCAAACGGTATTGTACATGGCGCGGCAGTATAACTTCCTTTTTTAAATTTCGCACCATTCAATCGGTTGATGTCGCAGCGAAGCGCTAGTGATCTCGTTCGAGAGGCGGAACTATAAAGTTTTGTCCCGACACAATTGAGTCGCCATCATGCGTTGGACTAGTGAGGAGCGTGGCTTGCCATTGAGGCCTACTTTTCGAACGGACGTTCTGTGATCATGTTTTGTTCCCAGAGCTTCTTCTTCTTCAATGGCGCTACAGCCCATTTCGAGCCTTAGCCTCCTTCAGGATAAACCTCCACCGCCCTCTGTCCTCGACCGTCTTCTTCCAATCTACAACATGGAGTAGTCCCCTTGCATCCTTCCTGACATCATCCTCCCATCATTAACCACAATAATTACGTTATTACTATCACACCATCAAAAACTTTCAATAAACTTGAAAAATTACGATATCTGTAAAAAAATTTTACAAAAAAATACACTTTTCAATATTAAATAATAATTAATTAAAATATAATAATATTGTTACTGGCTTTATCGCTTGTCTGAGATATTCCCACAATAAGTTTCAGTTTAAAAAAAAAAACACTTAAATTCAAAGCAAATCCGAGTTTTAGAATTCATTGAACTGGAGTTATAGAAAGAGTCACAACCAAAATTAGTATTTTTGAGTAATATATTAATTTATTTGTCTAAATCATAGAACTATAAAATTTTCTACTATTCTCGTGGTGAGTTGTCAATAACTTATAAGTGCAAACTAGGTAGGTACCTATCTAGGTTGTTTTTTGTATTTTCTTCAAACTAGGTAGGTACCTATCTAGGTTGTTTTTTGTATTTTCTTTTAAAAAATATTTAAAATTACATTTAACTCCAATATATATCCAATATGCAATTTAAAATTGAGAAAATGATTGATAATAATTATTGACAGAATCATTGAAAACTGACAAAATGATTGATTTTTGAAATTATGATTGTAAATTGACAAAATGAATGAAATTGAATAATGACTGAAAACTGACAAATGATTGATTTTTAAAATAATGATTAAAAATTGACAAAATGATTGATTTTTAAATTAATTATTGAAAATTGACTATTGATTGATAACTGACAAATTATTGAAACTAGTGTTCGCCCAATGGTCGAAATTCGACCATAATTGTAATGTTTTTTTTATGTTTGACATTCAGTAAGACCATAGACAAATAATATTAAAGACAAACAATATTAATCTATTCTCAATTTGACCATAGACTCAATAAACAATAAAGTAAAGACGCGAGTGTGTGTCAAATACATGGTAGTGTGTGTAATGTTTTTGTTATTGATTTAATCTTTTTTTATGCATAATTTTTTAAAAATATTAGCATTCTGCACTCCTCTATATAAACTATAAGTGTGCGAAATTTCATACTCCTCCTCCGCGCAATTTTCGTAAAAAGGGGTACAAAGTTTTGGCTTCACGTATTAATATATTGATGATTGATGATATGACAAAATGATTGAAATTGACTATTGATTGATAACTGACAAATTATTGAAATTTGACAAAATTATTGAAATTGACTATTGATTGATAACTGACAAATTATTGAAAATTGACAAAATGATTGAAATTGAGTATTGACTGAAAACTGACTGCCCGGAATGATTGAAAATTGACAAAATGATTGAAATTGACCATTGACAGAAAATTGACAAATGTTTTAAAGCTGACAAAATTATTTAAAATTGACAAATGATTTTATTTTATTTGTTACATACGTTTATATAGCATAAATAACATAGTAATAATATTGCACAATAACTGAAAATTTAAAAAAATGTGTATTTTTAATTTATTTTTATTTCTTTTTATTGAGGAAACAAACAGTCATACAGAAAAATGATTATAACAATAAAATTCATATGTTGTAGACCAATTAAGTTTCATTATATTAAAAAATATTGGTTTAGTATTTTTACCTACTCAACTTATTAAATGACAAAGAAAAAAAATATATAAACATAATAAAGAAAAACATAAAAAAGAAGAACATAAAACATAATAAAGAAAAACGTAAAATTATTAACAAACATGGTTATACTATTAACTATGGTTGATAATAATATAATTTTCACAAAAAAGAGAAGAAAAAAAAAAGTATTTTAAGTTATTATTTTATTAAGCTGCTTTTATATGATTTCAAGTCATGGTTGAAAATGTCTACATCTCGTAAGGCATTGTAAGTTTCACAGATACGTACTATTACAGAGTTTTGCGCATATTTAGATTTACTGTGTGGTTTTCTAAATAAGTCGTTCCATCTGGTGTTTTGTTTGGGGCAACGAAATGCAATATAATAATATATATAAGTGTCATTATTTATTTATTTATTTATTTATAAATAAACGCCCTTTTTCGGGGCTTTTACATATAATGTCTTGTAGGTCGATATTAGTTCCTAGCTAGGCAGACTGCCCGTTCTAAGGAACCAAATGCTGGTGTAAATGCCAAATTTATTCTGTAAAAAATTGAGAAAAATTTATTGAAATGATTATTGACTGAAAACTGACAAATGATTGATTTTTAAAATAATGATAGAAAATTGACAAAATGATTGATTTTAACTATTGACTGAAAATTGACAAATGATTGAAAACTGACAAAATGATGGAAATCAACTATTGACTGAAAATGCTGACAAAATTATCAAAATTAACTATTGACTGAAACTTGACAAAATGATTGAAATTGACAAAATGATTGAAATTGACAAATGATTGAAATTGACAAATGATTGAAAACTGACAAAATGATTGAAATTGACTATTGACCGAAAACTGACAAATTGATTGACAATTAATAATATGTACAAATGTTGTTTTGATTTGCAGCAGTGACGGAAATATAGACTCAAATATTTCTCTTCCATCGTTGATTGCCGGTCACTGTAGTCGGTAAACCGCCATTCCTTGTGAGACTTTTGCCCACTAATGTACATCTGCATTCATGCCCTTGCCCTAGCCCATCTCTAATCTTTCCCGCATTCCATTGTTTTCTCTAACAAATCATCTACATTCAAATTAATGGCAGGTCTTGTTTTAATCCCTGTGCAATTTTTGCTTTGCATGATTTCTGATATCAGTGACTAGCAATTCATAATTAGGTATGACTTTAATGTTTTGAATTGATTGCATTGAATAATTAAGTAATTTTCTGGAACAACATTTGTTATACTATTATCATCTAGAGCTCTCTACAGTATGTCCAGCTTTTAAGAGGCTAACTTAAGAGGAAAGGCTGCAAATGCCTTTTTCATAAAAGGCTTAAATTTGGATTTGAGGCCAAAATACTAGACCAAACTGAATAATTATTTTTTTAATCAAAAGGTGTAGCAAATATTTGGAAAGATATGTCCCACTTTATTTATTTGTATGTTTGAATTATAAAACATGGGCCATTAAAGAATTAAATTTTTCATGATTTTAGGGCAATTATCTGCGAGTTAATGATATGTATTTTTAAAAATAATTTTACTCTTTTATAAAAATATGATGAAATATAAATAAAAAAGATAAAAATAATTACAAAAAACATTTTGATAGGCAAATAAATATCTGAAAGGCTATTCCCTAAAATTTGTGATAAGAGATCGTTTTCCCACGAGAAGTGCTGTTAGATTTGTGTGATTTTCTACTGCTGTTATTTGCTTTTTCTATCGGCCGATGTCAAAATTTCAGCTGTGAACTGTCTTGTATTTTAGTTTGGGTCGTTTTAAACATGAATTCCTACAAGTATGCATGATTATTTATTCATTTAACAGCTGTAGAAAATCACACAAATCTGACAGGACATCTCGCGGGAAAACGATCTCTTATCACAAATTTTAGGGAATAGCCTTTCTGGTACGGATAAGACCCACTTTATTTATTGGTGTTTTAAGTTATAAAATATAGGCAATAAAACTTTCATTTAATTATTTTAAGGTTGTTGTTAAAATCAATGACCAGCTAACACTGCCCTCTTTGGAATAAACTTCATAATAAATATAATATTGTATAAAATGGTTCGACGCTTGGCTGAACCCCTGTTGTGTGTTCTAGTGACTAATCCTGAGATGGTAAAATAGATACCTAATCCAACCAGTCATAACTCTTGGACAGTTGTGTGTTGTTTATTTTGATTGTGTTGGTTCTTTTTGCTAGAATTTTTATAAATACAATGTGCTTCTTGAATCTTCCCTATTTTCACCTGAAGCAACCAGCAAACTAGGAGTGTTTTAGATCGCAGGGAGCCATCCTATTTCATGTAGTCAACGAATAGTGCAAGTCATGTCTAAACTAAAACTGTAAATAAATTGTCGAATGCTTATTTGAAACGGAGTGTCTTTCATTTGAATTGAGGCCTTAAGAAATTTATACAGGTGTATTTCACTATCTCTGAGTAAACTGTTGAATGGCACTTCACGTCGAGTAACATATATTAGCTGTAATATACTGGTTGTAAAATAATGCTACCCGTCAAATAGATGTCTGTTACAGCTGCCATTTATTATTTACTTGATAAGTAGTTACTTTAATATCCTAGATATTAGTGTAAGAGCTGACCCATAGATGGCACTACATAGTAGTCTATTAGGTTACCCATAGATGGCATTTAGCTGTCGATATTGTAGACACCGAGTATATAATAAATACTGGGGGAACCTCAAGGTCAGGATCCACATTATTCCAACCGCCTGCAAAATAAGGCCGAGCCCATGGAATTTTTATTAAGAGTTGAGATTAACTCTGGAGTTACCTAAGTTTAAAAACTATTTCGTGTTGCGTGCCGTTAGAAATATTATGTTTCATTATTTGTTTTTTAATGAGTTAACTGTTATTCAAATGGGCATACATATTATAATTTGTTTACTTTAAATAAATTCACCACATTAATCGATTTTCTGACAAGATAGCATTATCACATCTGGTGATAAAATTTTTTAGGCTTAAGAAAGATATTCCTAAGACGAGAAAGTTTGTTTTCAATTCTAAGAATTCACTTATAAAGAATTTCAACTACTGAGTGATAAGTATTGACTGGGTTATCTTTATGAGTTCAAGTATCTGTACACAATGAAAACATTGTACAAATAAGTGAAAACATTGACTTATTTTGTAATCGTTTATCATTAAACGAATATGTACGTGTTTAAATTGAAAAAATGTCCAGGCGAGTTTTCTCAAGTGTGGTACACTTGAGAAAACATAATTTATAATATTGATGGATTACTTTGATAAATCTGGTAGATGCTAGTTTATTTTATTTTTATTAAATTAAGGGGACCCGGTGGTCTAGTCCCCTTAAATTCGACGAGTTTTTAGGATTTTTTTTTAAAATGAAAGCAGTGAACAATGCCATTCAAACATTATAGATATATTAAATGACTTTAATAGTATACAAAAATATTGTTATTAAAAAAAAAAAAAATTCTAAGTAGTTAATGAACTGCGCTGAAGTTGCCCTCCTCATAAATACGGATCTTGGTGGTGGGTCCAGTTTTGGCTCTTTCACTTATCCGTAAACAAAAAAAAAACAAAAAAATCTGATCAGTATGAGTGTAGTTATCGCAGCAACTAGAATAAAAAATAAATAAAACAAAATTGACAAAATGGCGCGTTGTTGATATATAAATACAGAAAACAGTCTGTTTTTTCATCATATTTTGAATGAAAAATATAAGAAGTATTCAATGTAAAAACTTTGTTTTAGTTCCTGCAATAGATACTGGTGTACGGAATAACTAATAAAATTTGAGACGAATCGGCCGAGTAGTTTTTTTTCTCACACCATGCAGAAAAAAGTAGTTTTGAAACAAATGAGTGAAGTTTCACCTGGCCCTTTTACCTGCTTCTGCGCTGACCTGCTAAACGGGCTGTAGAACTTTAAATATCGTCAATACCATTACAAAAATTTTACAGCATATTCTTAAAGGATTATACTTTCGAAATATTGAAAAAAAATTATTTTTTTTTTAATTCTAGACCACCGGTTCCCCTTAAGTGTAAATGTACTACAAATAATCAATAGTAATATGTTCTCCTTCATTGTTGTACCTCAGCACAGGTTCTCCTAGTGAGGTGTTCACGAAACATACAACAATACCTATCCACAGTTTCACCTTCACAAACCTACCTTACACCCAACATAATAAAATTATAAAATATATTATGTAAAAATGTTTTCGAAATTGATCTATAGGTAAATACTGTAATGTATAGAAATAAATAAATAAATTGTTTATGGTTCCTGTTAGTTCAAAGTGGTGGATACTCTTAAGTAGTACTGTGTTAGTTAGATGTGAATAGCCAGGTACATCCCAACCTTCCTCTTTCCGTCTTCTTTCTCTCCCCTCCACCTTCAGCCTCAAAAAATACCCTTTGTGAAAGCTGTGACTCTTGTGCGGTATTCACATAAAGAAGGAAATTTATTTACTTCTTTGTTTTACACCCACAGGGCTTTTGCATAAATATAGGTAATTTTAACAGGATAAATAAATAATAAAGTAAAATTACAATAGTGAAAAAATCTTTACACAATATAAATATTTAAAAAAAATACACTGTTCAGATAGGTTTACAAAGAGACAACCTATGTTTAAGAATAGGATTGGAATTGTTTTTTAATATGATCCATTCATTTAAATTTAAATTTCAATATCACCTCAATATTGGTTTTGATAGTGTATAACTGCTGTATCGGGGAATGAGAAATGTAATTGTGCTTATTTGTACTGCAGTAGAGTGGAGTATTGTGTCGTGTTGTTCTTGTGGGTATGCGTAAGTTTATAAGTTGCAGGACTTCCAACAGTCGAATTTGGAGTTTAGTATTTTTGTGTCTCCCTTACTATCGTAGTGAGAAATATGATCTAAACTGTGTTAGACAGAGAAAACATCAAGCTTTATATTCAAATGTAAAAGTTAACCACAAAAGAATTAAAAATGAAACCAAAGATTCTGACCGCAATTTGAAAAAAAATTTATTACTAATTTTTATACGAAATGAGGAAAAAGTGAGGTGATAACGTTTTAATAAAATATAATAAAACTAGCTTTTCCCCGCGGCTTCGCTCGCATGGTATTACGGGAAATTACTGTAGCGCTTGCACTTATCAATTATCTCCCCCCCAACCCACCCCCATCTCCTCCCGCATTCCATATATTCATTCCCTTACATTCGGTTTTCAAACATCTCGCCTACCACCTAAATTTCACAATGCTATAGCTCAAAGAAAAAAAGAATTACTTATCCAATTTTGTTCATTCGTTCGGAATTTATGCGCTTACAAACATTTCGGATTTTTATTTTTATTTAAATATTTGGAAGTTCGTTAATATAATAAAAAATACTCTATTTATCATTCAGTCTTTATAGTCGTTACGAGTTATATTTTTAATATAGGAACTCTCATCTGACATTTATTCCAAGCTTGTCCAAAAAAAAAAACGAATTCTAATATTTGAATTTTCTGTAGTAGTAGCTGACCAGTAGACTGAGTACCTACCAGCATAGAGCCCAAAAATATATCAACATTGTTTCCATGGAAAAGATTTTTTTCTGACGTTAGCAAAAACTCGCTTTTGTTAGCGACAGAAAACGTATAACAAATATAATATATTAATATTTATAATTTCATAACGCCAGAGCTTACTATCATATACAACCTGTAGTCTGCGCAAATAATTTAGCTTTATATTGGTGAAAGAATTATTAAAGTTTTTATATTGTGTTATGCATGAAAAGGTCATAAACAAACTCGAGCAGTTTCGCATTTATAATATTAGTATGGATTTGTGTTTTATCTGTAATTAAAGTAAGTTAGGTAAAGTTATGTTAGAAAGTTAAGAAGTTAGCAAAGTTAAGTTTAGTCAGAAAAAATATAATTTGAGCTATTTCTAAAACTTTTTATGCTTGCATTAAAAAATGTTTATTAAAAAATTATATGTTTATTTTGAATTATAAAATTTGAAAGCGTATTTCATCAACTTTCCAAAATAGTTTTTAGTTGTTGGATTCATTAAGAAATATTCCATTTATTTAGATTTTAGCAAAGTGGAAATATTTTGACCTTCTGACAGAATAAGCCCGAGGCCTGAGGGGTTAATATTAGGTAAAGCTTAATGTATTTGTTATTATTTATTTATTTAATATGTTCCTTGTCAATATTTTTTGTCTTATCTAATTATGAAATATATAGACTTGTTCTATAAATTACAATGAATTCTGTTTGCATAACAATTTGGCTAATATTCAGGGGCAATATATTATTATTTTAAGATCAGTAATATTGAGACATTTTCCCTTGTAAATTGATTTCCTTTTCATCAAACCATTATAATAATTTTCATGCTTTTCCAGGAAGCTAGCACCATCTATTAAAAAAATTTCGAAGCTTATTGAAATAGTTTAATAATTTTGTCAAAAGATGGCTGAAAATAACATCACAAAAATAACCTAAAAAAATATTTCATGTTGACTAATTGATAATTGAATGAATATTGCAGGTACGCCCAGGATAAAGACAAGCATGACTCCATATCGAAGACCATGACCAAACAGAAGATACTGCGAGTGTTTGTGCTCGTGTTTCAAATGGCGCCGATTCTTCGATACGTTGATGCATTGAGGTAATCTTTACATATAAAAATCTCGCGACACGATGTTTGTTTGAGATAAACTGCGAAACTACTTAACCGATTTTGATGAAATTTGGCTTACTGTGTGTAATTTGGTCCAACTTAAAAGATAGGATAGTTTTTATCCTCAATATCTATTATTGCGATTTAAATATTTGTTATAGGACAATGCTTTGTAATTATTTGTAAGATCCATAAGTTTCTAACAGATGGCGGTGTGAGTTAATTTATTGACACAACACTTGGTTATCTAGGTTGGGTAACCATCCAGTAGATTGCAATGTGTTTCGTTAGCCACAGCAACGCGTGGCTGGGTCAGCTAGTATTTATAATCATACTAGCGAGTACCCGGCATGCGTTGCAATGCCACATAAAGAAAGAAATCGTTCTCGCCCCTTTCCCCCTCCGGCATCCACTTTTCCTCCATCATTCCCCTTCCACCTTCCCCCCTCCTCTCAGCGTTCCCCTCCCGCGTTCCTCTTCTATCTTCCCCGCCTTCCCCCTCCCTCGTCCCCCCTTCACAAACTCCCCATTTTTTTTTAAATCGCGAACCAAAACCAAGTTCAAATCGCAATTTGAAAAAAAATAGTGAAATTTGGGAATTTTTAAATAATTATTTTTACATAGAATGACAAAAAGGTGAGTTGACGATAATGATTTTTTATTGCGAAACTGTGTGTGTTTGTTTGTAACGCTTTCACACATTTTTTTTAAATTTTTTTTTATGTTAACTCCACACAGGAGGCCCTGAGGGAAATAATTTCCCTCAGGGCCTATGTCATCTTTGAAGATGCTGTGTGGAGGGTGCTGTTGAGGAGAGGAAGGAGTGAACATGGGTCTTGAAGAGACCCATATTGTAGGAGGGAGGAAACACAGAAGCCGGCAAATCGTTCCACAGCCGGGCTGTTGAACTCAAGAACGAGTCGTAGAAACGACCCGTTCTCATGTGACTAATGTCAACCGTGTACAAATGTTGAGCGCGTGTTTGGCGTGTTTCCCGACTATGCACCGGTGCCGAGGGGATCAGTGACGCTAGTTCCTCGGAGCATCTTCCATTGTAATACCGGTAGAACAAGGACAGCATTCCCACCTGACGCCTGTGCTCTAAAGATTGCAGTCCATTTGTTAAGTTAGGAGAATCTATCAAACGGACCGCCCGTTTCTGCACAGAGTCGAGGGTTTTTTTCAGGTATTTTGGGACTCCAGACCAGAGGTGGCTGCCAAATTCAACCGTGGGGCGCACTTGCGATTTGTACAGGGTTAGCAGTTGTGTACTATTAAAGTATCTGCGGGCCCTGTACAGTACGCTCAGTTTCTGAGAGGCTAACTTAACTCTGGCCTCGATGGAGCCCCCGTACCTGAGCTGGTCACTTAGAGTTACACCAAGCATATCAATGGAAGGCCTGTTCGGGAGATTGCTTCCGTTGAAGGAGACTAGATTATCATTCCGATCCCTTTTGGACGTAATCAGACATGATTGGGTCTTTGAAACATTAAATTCGACGAGGTTATTCTTACCCCAAGAGAAAACACTCTCGAGGTAACCGTCCATTCTTTGTTTCAAAGCCCTCCGAGCCATTGGGATTTGTGAGCCCTTTGGAGGCTTGTCAAACAAAAAGCTATCATGGACTGTACTGTCATCCGCGTAACAATGAATCGGTGCACATGTCAAGAGGTCATTGATGTGCAACAGAAACAAAGTCGGAGACAGAACCGATCCCTGTGGGACGCCAGCATTTATCGAATGCGAGGAAGAGGTGAAACCATCAGCAACCGCCTGAATCGACCTCTCCCTCAAAAAGTCGGCAATCCACGTACACAAGGAAGCGGGAAGTCCGTAAGAAGGCAGTTTGTTGACAAGCCCTCGGTGCCAAACCCGGTCAAAGGCCTTGGAAATATCCAGTGCAACGGTTTGGGTCTCACCAAAGCTAGGTACCGCCCCCAAACATGTGTCACATACGCGAGAAGATCACCGCACGAGCGGTTCCGCCGGAATCCGTATTGACGGTCGTTAATAATTTTGTTCTTCTCGAGGTATGTGAGTAGTACGCATAAACCAATAAACCGATTTTAAAAATTCTTTCAACAATAGAAAGCTACCTTATATGCGAGTAATATAGGCTGTATATAATGGTAAAGTCTGGCGTTATGAAATTATAAATATATATTATATGTTTTCTGTCGCTAACAAAAGCGAGTTATTGCTAACTCAGAAAACAAATCGTTGCCATGTGAAAAAATTAATCTCCGAAATGTTTGTACGCGCATAACTTCCGAACGACTGCACCAACTTGGATAATTCTTTTTTTCTTTGAGCTCTAGCATTAGAAATTTAGGTGGCAAGCGAGCTGTTTGAAAACTGAATGTATCGGGAATGAATGTATGGAATGCGGGAGAGGGGATAATTGATAAATGCAAACACTGCAGTAATTTCCCCCTAACACCATGCGAGCAAAGCCGCGGGTAAAAACTAGTAATACATTACCAGTAATTAATTAATCATAGTTAGAAAAAATGTAAGGTGAGCAATTTTTTAAACTTTTTATGTTTCAAAAAATTTATATTTATTTCTAATTATAATTGTTCACAAGTGACAAGAAAATAAAACGAGGTAGACCATTTAGACGGTGGGTTGACGACATCAAAGCCGTAGCAGGTGGTACATGGACAAGAGTAGCTAATGATAGAGAGAAATGGCGACAGTTGGAGGAGGCCTTTGTCAACTAGTGACATACAGACAGGGAGTCGATGCATGATAAGTGAAAAGTTTATTATAAATAATGTTATGTAATTTACTGTCTGAATAAAGGCTATTATTATTATCTAATTATAAAATTTGACAGAGCATTTTATCACCTTTAAAAAACAGTTTTTAGTTTTCCAATATGTTTGTAAATGTTCCATTAATTTGCATTTTATTGTAGAGCAGAAATATTTTGACCCTCTGACAAAATATGATCGAGGCCTGAAGAATTAATTAGTTAATTGTTGTATGCAGGTACGCCCTGAAGTCCCGCGCCGCTGGTCGCGAGGGGGATGTTGTGGCACAGAGGCGCTGGTTTGCTCTGATGCTGCGTGAAGACAGTGATGCAGCCCTACTCCGGGCCTTCGAGTGCTTCCTGGAGGCCGCCCCCCAGCAGGTGCTGCAGCTCTCGCTGATGATAGACGGCCGCGAGGAGTTCAAAGGTTTTTTTAATTTTTATATTAAATCCATATAGGAGGCCCTGAGGAAAACAATTTCCCTCAGGGCCTGAGTCATCTGAGATGCTGTGTGGAGGGTCTTTTTGAGGAGAAGAAAGAGTGAACACAGTTCTTGGAAGAGACTATTAACACATATTATATCTTGTATTTCCCGCTAAGCATTTGCATACTGCTTACTAACAACGTATGCAGGGACACTGGAGGTCTAGATTTGTTCTAAATGAAATGTAGCTTCGTTCTTTCAAAAAATTAGAGTCCTTGCGAGAGCCTTGAAGTAGTAACCATCTGTTACTTATACTAAGGCGGGTAAGGGTGGATAACCTCCCATGTCTGTAAAAAAAAAGGTCTTGAAGAGACCCAGGTTGTAGGAGGAAGGAATGAGTCGTAGAAATGACCCGTTATCATGTGACAATATGTTGGGCGCGTGTTTCCTGACTCCGCACCAGTGCCGAGGCGATCAAAGACACTAGTTCCTCAATGCAAATTCATTGAAATATCTGTAGAACAAGGACGGCATTGCCACCTGACGCCTTTGCTCTAAAGATTGCAATCCGTTTGTTAAAATAGGCATCAAACGGACCACACGTTTCTGCAGAGAGTCGAGGGTTTTTTTGGGTATTTTGGGGCTGCAGACCAGAGATAGCAAAGGTACTTTCATTTTATCATCATCAGGTAATTTTTCTCTCCTGTGCGTTAGACTTCAGTCGTTCTACTAGTGTTGTTGAGTTTGGCAGGAACCTCTGATTCCAGATATCTGAAAAATAAATGAATTCCTCACGTAATGTACCAATCGCAGTCAGGAAACGGACATCTCACATATCGATAGTCGAGTTGATTAATCAGACATCTCTGAAATATTGAAATTTGGGTTGATTATGCAGTTATATGTAAAAGTGTACCCACTATCCCACATCAGATTACTCACCACCAAATCAATTTGCATCTATGTATGTATGCATGCTATGTGTTGCTAAACCGTTCATTCGATTGTGATGAAACTTTGGGGATTTGATGTGCGCATGCCCGAGATTCTTACTAAATGCAATAGTGAGTTCTGGCATCACAAAATTATGCGTTGCTAACAGTTCATCCGATTGCAATGAAACTTTGGGGATTTGATGTGCGCATGCCCGAGATTCTTACTAAATGCAATAGTGAGTTCTGGCATCACAAAATTATGCGTTGCTAACAGTTCATCCGATTGCAATGAAACTTTGGGGATTTGATGTGCGCATGCCCGAGATTCTTACTAAATGCAATAGTGAGTTCTGGCATCACAAAATTATGCGTTGCTAACAGTTCATCCGATTGCAATGAAACTTTGGGGATTTGATGTGCGCATGCCCGAGATTCTTACTAAATGCAATAGTGAGTTCTGGCATCACGAAATTATGCGTTGCTAACAGTTCATCCGATTGCAATGAAACTTTGGGGATTTGATGTGTGCCTGCCAGCGACGGTTTCTATATATACCGGTGAGCTCTGGCATTATGAAATTTGTATTAAAAAATTGCATCATCCGATTGCACTGAAACTTTGGGGATTTGAGAAGAAGGGGACGCGGGAGAAGAAGGGGAAGCGGAAGGGGAACGGGACGAATGGGAAATGACACGCAGGGAGAAACAATTTCTTATTAAGTGGCGTAACAACGCATGCCGGGAACTCGCTAGATTTTTGTAATAATAGAGTGTGTGCTTCAATTCCAGTGCACCAGACCCTGTCGGTGGTGTCCTCGGTGCTGAGCATGGGCTGGTGCCTGGCCGCCTATCAGCGCGCCGTGCGGTTCGCCCAGGAAGACAAGGACAACATCTCCTGGGCGGGGAGTCTCATGCAGCTGCTCTGGCACTTCCTCGTCACTGGTAATAATTAACACTCATTAAAATGGATTGTCAACTGCCCGCCCATAACATACCCTAAGATACTTTGGACCCGTTGCTCGCCAAAACTGAGGACTCCATCCTGGAGAACCTCACGGTCACTGATAAAGTAAAAGATAGGAGAAGTAAAGGAAGATCACTGATGCATTGGAGTGATTATCACAAGCATCAGGAATGACTCCATACAGCGCAGAATCTGAAGCCTGGTTCTTCAGGGTTTTTGGAGTGGGGTCACGATCTTCAGCAGTGAGAAGCATAATATACAGCACTTTCAGGAACCATTTATTGGTTAACCAACACCCCTGCCACAGGTCACCCCGATTTAATTTAGTTAATTTGGTGACTTAGCAGAGGCGCCCGGGTTCATGGGGTGAGCATTTACCGCGTCTTGGCGGCAGATGCGTCTGCCCATCAACTGCGCGGCAGGCTGGATTGGGAGAGACTGGTGAAGGGAGACCTTTTGACCTCTCCAGCGGGACTCTCTCGGAACATTACCTTGCACTGCAGCGGGAAGGATAGATTCATACCTCACTCCTGGACATGCTGACCCCCAGATTCCTACCCTCCTCTCACACCTTTTTCCTTACCAGAACTTCCTTTCCTAAAAATACCCTCAACACAGCATCTCCAAAGATGACGTACGATGAGGGGAATTTTTTTCCCCAAGGCTAATGCAGAAATTTTTTTTTTTTTAACCTCTAACTAAGGGGCCATCCATAAATTATGTCACATGAATTTCATGATTTTATGACCCCCCCTCCGTCCCTGTCACACATCGTCACATTTGTGAGACCCCCTCCCCCCTGGTGTAACGTCACATATTTTGCATTTTACATCTAAAAATTTTTTGCATTTTAATAATCTAGATTTTTCATGTGATGTCACAGAACTGATGACCCCCCCATACCCCTTGTCACACAATATCACACTTCTCTACACCCCCCCCCCCCTTAATGTGTGACGTAATTGGATGGCCCCCAATTTAATCCTTTTCTAGTTTCGAGGATAATGTCAATCGCCATTATCGCCTACGTGTTCCCGTACTGGGCCCTGGTGGCCTGCGCCTGCCACGCCCTGCTGATGGCCGCCTGGCTTCAGTTCTTCGAGAAGTCACCCTTCTGCTCCGACTTCCTGTACGGAGTCACCTTCTCCCTCATCATGGGCCTCGTCTACATATTCACCTACATCATGCCGGTGGACGGGAAGACCCGGTACCGGTACGCCTTGTACTATAGTCTGTGCTTCCTCGAGGATATCGTCTGCACTATGATCTGGATTCTCTGTACGAAACCGGAGATAAGAAATTCGACGTTTTTTATACCGATCGTTGCCGTTTCGATCGGTCCGTTTATTTTAGGAATTATTTGTATGATTTTGTATTACCAGTGCCTCCACCCTAAGTTGGGCAACTATGGAAAAAGACGGACGAATAAAGTGTTTGAAGTTGAAACTGCTGAAACAAATAATGTTAGCGTACTTTAACATTAGTTCAATTGAATTTAGGTTCGTTATCTGTGAATCTATCGTTCGTTTGTGGCATTTTAGTTAATATTTAATTGGGCTGGGTTATTTAAATCTTTGTCACGTTTGATCAGCGAACAAATCGACGATCAGCTTCATTTAGGAATGAGTTTTTTTTTTTTTAAATTGAAGAATTCATCCAATTTTGAAGTTAATGAAAAGTTCTTTTCCAGTTTTCTGACCATTTCAGTTTTAAAAAGAAACTGGCCCATAATGATATGATTACAATAACAGAACTTGAATAGATCTTACACAAAGCTTGAAAATGAACTTTAAAATTTGATGAATTGTTCAATTTTTTTTAAACAACCTATTCTTAGAATTCAGACGTTTAAACGTTCTGTTAAAATTTCAATTCTTGGCCCGTTTTAAATTTTGATCAAATTGTGATCCATGATCAAACATAACAAACAGCATGACTATTATGCTTGATGTCTCATAAAATTTTGATTTGGCCGAGAATTGACGTTTATCGTGAACCATCCAAATGTCAAAAACTCCAAATAATATATATTTTTTTTTTACATTAGCTCCACGCAGGAGGCCCTGAGAAAAAATAATTTCCCTCAGGGCCTGTCATCTTGTGGAGGGTCTTTTTAAGGAAGGGAAGGATAGGAAGTTCTGGGAAGGAAAAAGGTATGAGGGGTGGGTAGGATTCCTGGGGGTCAGTGTGTCCAGGAACGACGGACATAAAAATCCATCCCTCCGACTGCGGTGCAAAGCGAAGGGTCGAGAGAGTCCAGCTAGAAAGGTCAAAAGGCCTCCCTCAACCAATCTCTCTCGATCCAGCCCGCCACGCAGCAGGTGGGCAGACGCATCCGTCGCCAAGACCTGGATAAACCCCACTCCTAGAACCCGGGCACCCCTGCTAAGTCACCAAACGTGGCCTATGGCAGAGGTGTTGGTTATCCAGTAAATGGTTCCCGGGGCGGCGGTACCCATACCCGCCTCCCAAATTGTAATTGTTTGAATTTAAACATCAATCAAATGTGACAAAAATGCTGTTTCTTGATCTGTTGCAACTTTTGATCAAATTGCGATCAGTCAAGCATAACAGCACGACTATTGTGCCTGATGGTTGATCAAAATTTAATCAATGATGGCAGAAATTTAGAGTTCAATGACTAATCAAATGTGACAAAGTTTAAAACCACCCAATCTTAGTGTGACAATAATAATAATAATAATTAGTTAATAGTGGTTCGTCACAAGTAATTATTTAATGTAAAGTATTGTGTCAAAAGTGGTGACCCGGCAAATGATCCGCCGACAATTATAATTTTTCGTGCATTATTTACCAATTTCAAATGTAAAATTGACTTCAAAACTATCCTTAATAATAAGTTGGTATGAATATCAAACGAATTTACACACAGTGTGTGTTTTGTATTTATGCGCCGGTATACTCGGTATACAGAGATTTTTCCTTGATGCATTTGAATGAAAATATGTTTTATACCTTTGTTATTCGGCGGTACATCCTCTCTGCACATCCCACTTAGTTGTATTTTGTGTAATTAGGTATAACGTATTTTCGCTAAACCGACTGCATACTGTATATGAGTACGCCGGGGGCCAACTGTCCGCGGATCATCTGTCACGAAACCATCAAAAGTGATCAGTATTAGTAACACAATGCGGGTAGTAGCAATTATTGGCGAAGAGTTGCCAAAATGCCAACCTGAAGGGTGATATCTTTTGCGACAGCGTAAAGCGTGTTAAATCGGCTGTACACTGCACATTTTGACAGTTTTATTTAATGGGTATCGCGCTAACGAGTTAAATACTGCGCTTATGTTAATCCTTCCAAAATCGGGCGTATTTTGTCAGAAGGTGAAAATATTTCCGCTTTGCAATAAAATCCAAATAAATTAAAAGTTTGTGAATGTATCGGAAAACTAAAAACTGTTTTTGAAAGGTGGTAAAATACGCTTTCAAATTTTATAAATCAAAATTAACACACAATTTTTAAAATATAAAAATTTTGCATGCAAACATTAAAAAGTTTTAAAAATGGCTCATCTTATGTTTTTTCTAACTAAAATTACTGATAATGTGTACATATATTATTAGACAAATGAATTATGAACGTTATCGTCACCTCACTTTTTTGTCGTTTCATGCAAAAATAATTCTTAAAAATTTCACAAAGGTTCATAACTTTTTTTTAAATTGTGGCCGGAAACTTTGGTTTCATATAGTTGTACATTTTAATTATTTTGTGGTTGACTTTTGGATTAGAATACATAGCGTGTTGTTTTCTCTTTTCAATACCGTTTAGATCATATATCTCACTACGTTAGTAAGGGAGACACAACGATTTCTATAAGACCTGTGTGAGATGGTACAAATACGGTCTCCTGTGATTAAACGGGTTAAATCGGCCGTACACGGCGCATTTTGACAGTTTTCTTAAATGGGGTATTGCGCCATTGAACTAAATAGTGTGCTTGTGTTAAGGCACTAACTCTTAAAAGTAGTTCCCCTAATGCTGTGATGAAGCGTTTGTCGCGTAATGGTCATTAACTTGTTGCTTGCCAAGTAGGCGCCGGCACGCGCCAAATTAAACTCTAAAAAATATTTTTTGAAATGCGATTTTAAACCTTAATTATAAAGAAAACGTATGAAGGATAAGGTCAGAATCGCTTGGGGCATTCTTGTTTTTAAGGTATAGAATACTTTGAACACATCTATGGAACCCGAATAATTCCTATTAATTCTTTATGGATCTATGGCCCAGTTTTTTTCAGAGCTGTTTCGAACTGTCAGTTCGGTTGCATCTTACCGTAAAAAAAGATCGTAAACATATGAATTCATCAAATAAACGCAAGTAATGTTAGGTTAACTGGAAGAAATAGGATGTAGGTACCTATAAGTTATACCTTTTGTACTAAATGAAAATTTTGTACAATAAATGATTTTGATTTTGATTAATGTTGTTTTTAGGCATAGTTTATTGTTCAAGTATGTGTTTCGGTAAATATTACATAAGATAGCATAAAATAAACCCACAAAATATTACGTCAAAGTCAAAACATTGCGAAATTTACAAGTTTCCTCCAGTGGCACAGGACGAGTTAAGAGATATCAGTCGCGCGAAAATTTGCAAATCGAATGTCATCCCGCACAAACTTTAGCTTTATATGTAAGTAGTTTTAATAAATAATAAATAGTAATTCATGATTTCAAGCAGGCAATTAATCCTTTCGACACACGACAGGCATAGACAAACCATAGAAAATCACAGAAATTTGACAGCCGATAACGCACGACGGACGCCTTCCGATGTCTGACAGATTTTGCCTTTTCGTCTTAATTTTATCGGGACGACGACTGAACGCAAAAGATACAAAATCACCCTTCAGTTATGTTGTTTCATTTGTCATTTATTTTATTGTGACGATATTTCACCATCGATAGCTTATCCACAGGATAATGTATATTTTCGATTTATTTATTTATAAAGTCTGAGTTCACTATTCGGTACACGAACCTATGAATAGTGGCTATATATATCGAATTAGTTAGCCGAATTTTCTACACATTGCTAGTACGTGCTTGTTTATCATTGAAGAAGAAAATAATACTAATAAATTTAAACGAAATATAAAAAACATAGAAAAATGAAAACGCTAACTAGGAATCGAACCCAGGATCTCTTGCGTACTGGGACAAACACCTTAACCAACTCGGCCACTGTGATCCATTTATTTTAAATAATTTTGTCCATCTCATATTTCAAATTCAGAATTAACAATATTATCTTCAATTATTTTTTCTTATATTTTTGGCTGTTTTAAAATGATCAAAAAAGTTTTATCGCATTTATTTATTACCAAAAAAGTGTGTCAGATAAACATATCCGATTTTATTTATATAAGACACCTATTTTTGTTTTCTTTTTCTGTGTCTTGTTCTTTTTCATATTTCTTTTAAATTTATTAGTATTATCTCCTTCTTTTGATGGGTTTACCCGCCAAAAGTTATTCCAATGAAATTGATTATTTATTTGTTTATTTATTAATAAACTTTATCCTATGTATAAGCTATCAAGAGGATGGTGAAATACCCCCTTTGGATGCCAAAATATAAGTTAAATTTCTGTAACTTATTGTGTGATCAACCTTGAGGGGGAATTCACAAAAATCAACTATGTAATCGACTTGCCAAAAAAAAAACAAAAAATTGTGGCCTTTAAAATACTCAAAAGGGAGTATAAATATCAAAATGTGCGAAACATTAATTATTAATTTAAAAAAAAGGGAATTCTTATGGGGGAACGGCCTTCGACCCACTTCATACAAATCTTAATTTTGGATTTGAGGCTAAAATACCCAACCGAACTGATTTTTGTAATCAAAAGGTATATCAAATATCTAATACAGATATGTGCTACATTATTATTATTATTTTTTTTAATTATAAAGATTTCAATATTTCATGATTTCAGAGGCAACTTGGCAAATTTGTAAATTAATGATGAATATAAAAAAAAAAAAAACATTTTAATGAGAGTAAATTTAATTATAAATGACCTATATATGTCGGACCAAAAATTTGTCATTTATAAATTAAAATATATTTTTTAGGTTGTCGTATTTTTTATTTTATTTTTTGTTAAATTAACACAGTGGCTAACGTATGCAACACTGATATATTTTTAATTATCATAATTAAATCACAAAAAAATTCCAAAATTAAGCAAAATTGATTTCTTTAATTACCCATACATCATCATTTAAAACAAAAATGAATAAAATAGCATTTTTCTGTATTAGTTATTTAATACAACTTTTGATTAAAAAAATAATTATTCAGTTTGGTTGTGTATTTTAACCTCAAATCCAAAATTAAGTTTTTTTTTTAAATGGGCTTCTATATATATCACTCCTTTTCAGAAACCAATTTCTAAAGTAAAAAATATGCAATGAAACATTGTGCAACATATTGTGTATTTTTAAAGTTACATTCATTTTCCTATGAGCCATCTTGGTGTTGCCATTTAAAACCTTTTGTCGTACATTTTTAAGTTGGTAAGCCTGATCAAAAAGGACAAAATAATTGTGTTTATAAGTATGTTTAAATTTTGATATGATATTATTATATATTTAAGTGTGTACTCATTTTTTAGTATTTTTAAAACTTCAATATTGATCGTCCTGTTGATTATTCAGATATCTCTAAATACCAAGTTTTGAGATAATGAAGAAAGCAATATTCAAATGCTCATATAAATCTAATACTATTTACACATATCTGTGTTTTACAAATTAAATATGATATAAAATAACATAGGAGGCATAACAGTACGGTACATTAGTATGACATTTTGAAATATCCTATTGGTGATCCAGACAACATCAACATTTTGTTTGATTCACCACAAGTTTTTCAGCATTATATTATGTAATTGATGGTGAGCCGACAGTTGATCCGCCTACAATTGGCCCCCCGAAATGATATTTAATAAAATTATAATTTTTTGGGCATTATTTACCAACAATCGACTTAAAAAATACCCAATAATGAGTTGGTTGGGACTAATCGAATGTGACATTCAAACGTGAAGTTGACTTCAAAACTACCCTTAATAATAAGTTGGTATGAATATCAAACAAATTTATACACAGTGTCAATTTTTTTGTACTTATGCGCTGGTATATACAGTATATAGAGAAGCAGATTTTTCCTTGATTCATTTAAATGAAAATATGTTTTGTACTTTTGTTATTTGGCGGTACATCCTCTCTGCACATCCCTTTGGGGTCACTTAGTTATATTTTGTGTATACCTAAATCGTCAGCGGATCAACTGTCATGAAACTGTAATTGATTTGGTGGTGTTTATGAGTAATCTGAGTATTGTACCAGACAGAGGGTACACTTTTACATATAACTGCATAATCAACTCAAATATCGATATTTCGGAGATGTCTGACTAATCAAATGGATGATCGATATGTTATGTATCTAATATTATGTAACAATAATTCTCTTGAATCTCTCTTTGTATTTTGCTATTATGTATTATAGAATATGTAGAAATTATTATGAAATTTACAAACTTAGACTAATAACAATAATAGGATAATTTGTATAGCGCCATTTTTTTGAAAAATTACCTCAGGGACGCTGACGTAAATGTATTGATGTCAGAAACCTGGTACACACTGAAAACATTATTCGTACAAGTATAATGAACACCTGTATAATGAACCTTTGTGAATGACGAATACTTGGAGCAGGTGGATGAGTTTGTATATTTGGGAAGTATGTTTACGAGAGATGGGAAGACTGATAGAGATATCGAAAGACGGGTAAATACCGGTAACTCCATTAATGGAGGACTGAACGCCGTTGGCGCCAACAAAAATCTGTCAGAAGCGAAGCTAGCCGTCCGTAATGGAGTGCTGGTACCTACCCTGATGTATGGCAGTGAGGCATGGAACTGGCAGAGAAAGGATGAAAGTAGACTGAATGCTGTAGAAATGAGATCCCTGAGACGTATGTGTGGTAAAACCATGTATGATCGTGTGAGAAATGTGGAGATCCGCAAAGAATGCAATGCGTTATGTGTAAGATTAAGAAAGGGGCGCTCAGATGGTTTGGGCATGTAGAGCGAATGAATGAGGAAAGGAGTGTAAGGAGAATATATGACGCAAATGTGAATGGTAGACGAAGTCGGGGACGCCCGAGGAAGACATGGCACGACCAAGTGAATTAGATACTTGAGTCGGGCGATGTCAAGAGTCAGAATAATAGAAGAGCATGTATGAGACGATGTATGAATGTGAACGAAGCAAGGAGTGTGTGCCAAGATCGAGTTGTTTGGCGGTCTGTCCTCTCTGCCTACCCCTGCGGGGAAACGGCGTGATGGTTAGTTAGTTAGATTTAGAAAGAAAACAGTCGCCAATTTATATTTCGAGATTTTTCAACTTCTAGCCTTTTGAAATTATTGTGATTAATTTTTTGGTTGTTACAGCGTACTGCGCTTTTTTCTTTTTCAGCCAACATTTCGGACAGCTTTCTTGTTCTCTTTGATCAATCCTTGATACAAAAACTCTAAGAAGTGTTTGTTTTGCTCTATTCCAATCTATAGCGATGTATGGCATTATAGGATGGGGAGGTTGTACAGCATCCATTCTCTACCTTCTAGTGACCGTTCAAAAACTTTTGCTAAGGACCAACTTCAAATGTTCCCCTTCTCATTCATCAGAGCCATTTTGTAGTTAACATCATCAGGGCAAATGTGTCGTCTGCCCTGATGACGGACACTGTACGCTGTCCGAAACGTCGGTTAAAGAAGGAGGAAGCGTAACACGGCATAGTTACTCAAAAATTACACGTTAATACTTTTGGCCGTCGTGTCAGGCTTGTGATATAATGATGGCCCCCTCAGGCCTTTGGCATATTTTGTCTATAGAGTCTAGGAATATTTCTGAATGTATCCGAAAACAAAAAAAACTGTTTTTTAAAGGTGATAAAATACACTTTCAAATTTTATTATTCGAAACAGACATTTGAAAAATAATTAATACAAAATTCTCAAAGTTTAATAAATTTTTTTTCAAATTGCCTTCGGAGATTTCAATTTCATAAAGGTGTAACATTTTAATTATTTTGTGGTAAACTTTTAGATTTGAATATAAAGCGTGGCGTTTTCTCTTTCTAACAATGTTTAGACCATATTTCTCTTCTTGATAGTAAGAGAGACACAACAACGATTTCTATGAGACTTTTATGAGTTGTTCCCAAAAGCGAACAAATTAATTAATTAATCTGCTCAAGAAAGTTTTTCGAAAATCTATAAATAGATAAATCAAAATATGTTTGTTTCTGTCTATGTGTATATATGTATGCTATGCGTTGCTAAACCTTTCATCTGATTGCGATGAAACTTTGATGATTTGATGTGTGCATGCCCGCGATTCTTACTATATACAATAATTATGCTAACCGATTGTGACGAAACTTTGGGGGTTTGATGTGTGCCTGCCAGCGATGGTTTCTATATATACTGGTGAGCTCTGGCATTATGAAATTTGTATAAAAAATTTGCAACAGGTGGCACGCGAGCTGTTTGAGAACTGAATGTACCGGGAATGAATGTATGGAATGCGGGAGAGGAAGGAGAGGCAGAAAGGGAACTGGACGAATGGGAAAGGTCACGCAGGGAGAAACAATTTCTTTATTAAGTGGCATAGCAACACATGCCGGAAACTTGCTAGTAATATAATAAATAATATAAAATATTTTCATATTAGAAACACGATTTTGACTGATAGTATAATAATTTTGAACATGCTTGTCAGTAATTTTATAGTATTTTTGTAACGCAATAAATTATTTATAATTGATTTATTTATATTCTGTGTAATGTTAATTAAATATCTGAACAAATACTTAATATGGTAAAATACATAATTAATGTTAATAAAATGCTCAAGGAGCGTATTGCTCATTATGTAAGCGAAATATATTTATACTGATAATATTAAAATTCAATTATTGTATACACTATTTTTTACAATGAATTTTGTAAAATAAAGCTTTTGAAATAAAATGAAATATTTATTTTTCAATGACATATTATTTTTGATAAGTACATTCATACAATACTACGTAATTAAATATGTTTTAAAAATTATTTTTGATTTTCTTATATTAGTTTCTATCTGCGAAACATGTAAATAAAGTTGACAATCAAATTGGGTTCGATTTAGGTCCACAAATGACTTTCAACTATCTGCCTTCAACGTATTCTGAGATATTTTGCTTGCCAAACTGCGGACTCCAGCCTGGAAAAACTCATAGACACTGGCAAAGTTTAGAGTTTGGCTGGAGAGACAGAGGAAAATCACCAAAGTGTCGGAGTGACTACATTTCACATGTGTACGCTGCGTCGGTGTTCAGCGTAGCGCACAATCTTGAGGACAGAAGGAGCCTAGTTTATCAGAGTAATTGTAATGAAATAAAGTACCTAGGTGTCATTATAGATAAACAATTATGATGGGAGGCCCAAATTAGCTGCATAACAAAGATACTCTAAGTCATGCTATATTTCTTGTTCTCTTGGATCAATTCTTGATACAAAAACTCTAAGTGTTTATTTTGCTCTATTCCAATCTATAGCAATGTACGGCATTATAGGATGGGGAGGTTGCGCAGGATCCATTCTCTACCCTCTAGTGACTGTTCAAAAACTTTTGCTGAGGATCATCTTCAACTGTTCCCCTTCTCATTCTTCGGAGCCATTTTTTAAGAAACTCGCAGTCCTAGACATTCGCCAACTGTACATTAAGATAGTTCTCATCCATAACTGGAAAAAAGATGGAACGCACGGAAACTGCATAATTCCTACAATAAAAACTGAAAGTAGTGGTGGACACGATCCTCAGCAACAAGGCGGCGATTCAAGTAGACTAATCTTATTTATTCATCAAATTTCACAGTCCGAGAGTTTTGGTGCATCAGCGTACAGATTTTCTGTTTTATAGGTAAGATTTTACAAAAAAAGATTCAAGTTTTTTCTACATTTGAAAAGTTTTCACCATATAAACGGCGCTCGTTCTCGCAAAATTTTGACACCGTGCATGTTCCTCCACTCGCTCTGCTTTATCCACAGTTCATTGGAGGACTCCAGACAGGACATGATGGCTGCCCCCTTCCAGGCCGTGGCCGCAGGATCCGTGTCTTTGGGACACACCACGTTATCAATCTGATCCGACCTGTACAAGTACGGAATCTGCAAAGCCAGTTTATTCTGCAGCCACTTTGTCAGTCCTTGGATCTTTATTCCTCCGCCGACAATTAAAATGCTGGCGTACATCTTTCGTTTTAATTCTTCATTTGGACAACGATCGATGCATTTTAAAACCGCCGCATCGAGTCCTAAGATCTGCTCTGGTGCGAGATTCAAACCTTCGGCTACCGGCACTTCTAATGCGTCTACCACGATATCTTCCTCGGCGTTTCCTGATTGTTGTATTTCGATGTTTCCATCGTAACCGCCGGTAATATCGGCAGCTCCGCCACCGCCTTCTGCATTTTCCTTTTTTCTCCCAGTTTCACGTAAATATTCCGCATCAAACGGGTCTTCTGGATCGCTAGATTGCGCCGTCTGCGTTTGGGTATTCTTCGGACCTGTTATAGACAATAAATCTGTATTAAACATAGCGAGAGGAGAAATAATACATTCGTCACCAACTTGTAAGGTATATCTCTTCACGTCTGTCCCCGGTTTATGAACTGTAAAATATTTTTCTTGAGGTCCGCACACATCTAAATTAATATGGCAAAAATCTTGGTATAAATTCCTCATCAGCATGGCGTCTTGAGGTAATTTTTCATTCCATTGTGTGTAAGGGAAGGCACTCTTTTGGAGAAGCCAAGTCAACGTTTGGCAAACATCACCAGATCCGTAATCCATCCTCAGTCTCGTAGTTTTATGTGAAATTCCGTCTTCGACGCACGAAACCGCAGTCTTTTGATCGCCCACGTCCACAACGCATGCGTAACCCAGTCCCGCACCAAATGTCGCCCCAACACTTTCTTGAACGAGGAAGCAATTTCCAAATCCGAGCTCGTTGAGAATCACTGATACCAAGTGCTTCAAATGTCCTCGTTTATAAATATCAGGAATTAAAAGGACGCATCTGTATCTTTCAAGATCTGTGATCGGTATTCCAAGTTTGAACTGAATCATCCACCTCCAGATGGTCACCAAGTCGGTAAGAACTGAAGACAATGAACCGGAAACACCTGAATGAATATTCAAATCTCCCCTTTTATAAGGAAAATGGACATTAAAACTGTCTTCGGGATTTAAATTAAGAACTTGGTCGCCGATTACAGTGTCGCTATTAAATTTCAGCCAATCCGGAGTTGTTTCCTCAATGTCTTCTGCAGCAGATCGTCTGTTAAACGCGGCGATTTGCTGCGGAGGAGTCGCGTATCGCCTGGCGCCGTTGGACTGCATGCAGCTCTGCAGGGAATGCGAAATCTGCAGGCGGCATTCTTCCATTTCTTCGACGAGTTCTTTAGTTCTCACGACCGCTGGTGGGATGAAAGGGTCCTTGTAAATCGTCCCGCCAGGTTTGCGCCTTCTGGCGATGCAGTGGAGAGACTTGACAGGAATCAGGTCGGAAGCTCTTCCCATGCGGACGTAAAGAGAGCCAGGATGTATGACGATGATGTTGTGCGTAGGAAACTGTTGAAATTGCCCCGCATCGGGCTCTTGGTAGACCGGCATTTTGAGGTTAATTTTGAAAGAAAATTATTTAGATATTCAAAATAATATGTTCTGATTTGAACGGAGTGCGTTGAACGATAATTATTTTTAAAATTACAACTGGCTGCAAAATCTTTGTCAAGTAAAATAATTTAGAATTGATTTGACACTGACAGTTGCCTCTTTGATTTTGATCATATTTTGATAGAAAATAATAACGAAGCTAGTTAGAGTAGGGATGGTCGATATTCATAAATAAACCAATCGATATTTACATTCCTGTCTCGGTTACTGCTTTTACTAAAACTCCCAAGGTGAAAATGTTCTCTTATTTTTTTTACTATTCTTTTTAAAAAATTTTATTCTTCATTTTAAGCACCCGCTAAACTGCCAAAGCAGTCTAAAGATTGTAATGGCAGCAGCTAACTAAACAACAAAAATAAAAATTCCTCAATTAATACTTACCTATCAGTATACCGATCGACCATTCTACCAATTCTACTTTCGGGAACCGGCTCCAAATTACTCTCCGGTAATTTTATGATTTGCCAATTTAGTTTCCGTTTATAAGAAATTATGATTTTTACCGCCGAACTTCTACTTTATTTCTAATACGATGCGTTGTCGGTAGATGTGAATATTTTTCTCCAAGATGATGATAGACGTGCAGTGGGGTGCAGACTCAATAATGCTCAACCAATAACAAAGTCATAAATTTTATGACTTTCAACAAAAGGGGACATTTCAAGTATATTTTGCTTCTCGCTAGTAGTTGTTATTTGTGATGGATTCACCGCCAAATTTAAAAAAATCTTAGGCGGGAAGCAGTTTAAGCTGTAAAATTTGAGGATTTTTGAATTTGTAGAGAATTTGTAGTGAATTTGTCAGAATTTGTAGAGAATTTTAAGAAACCGAACAACAAAACTGCTGAACTCTTCTTACGTGGGAACTTATATTACATGTAGACTGCTATTGTCTCACAAACTCAATACCTAATAATATTAAAATAGTTTTTTAGGCTAGTTTTTTCCCCTTTTTTAATTAAACCCAAACTAAGAACCTATTTTAGGGTCATGTGTTAATATTTTGGATTAAATAAGAGAACAAAAAAAACTAACCTTAAAACTTTGACACCAATGACAATGGCCGCCAAGCGAAAAATCATTTTTAATTTTAACGAAATAACTATTAAAATTAATTATTTTTCAATTCCGGAAACTGAAATACTTGCTTCCCATTATTATCTAACTGATGTTAAGCGTTTTTGTAATAAAAAGTGCATATTGAGCGTGCCCCTTTTAGGTAAATATTTACCCTCTTTTGTTTTCAGTTACTTTTTAATTCATAAGTTATTTATTAAAGAAAGGCATTCAAAGAATGTGTGTATAAACCATATAGATGTAGGTATGTTTTTAGGTTTTCACGGCCAAAAAGTATTTTTGTTATTGTTTTTGGGGTGTTATGCCGTGTTTCGCTACCTCCTTCTTTAGCCAACGTTTCGGGCAGCGTTACAGTGTCCATCATCAGGGCAACTGAGCGAAATGAGGGCAGTGCACTCATCTGCCCTGATGATGGACACTGTAACGCTGCCCGAAACGTTGGCTAAAGAAGGAGGTAGCGAAACACGGCATAACACCCCAAAAACAATAAAAAAAAAATTAAAAAAAACATATAGATGTAGGCCCGGGCGGCGTTTTCATTTGCGCCGAATACTATATTCTTCATCACGGGTGTGACTGAGATGACAATATACGCTTACTCGCTTACACTAAGACAAATACGGAATGCTATGTGAGGAAACCTAATGTCATAGGTTGTCCTTCGTAAACTTATTTTTTTGCTATCTCACATTCTCCAATGGCACTTAAAATCTTCCAGAAACAATAAAAATAAATGTATTTTTTATAACAGTAAATTTGCATGTATTTACAAATGAAATGTTATTTCTTGGTTTTTACTAGTGTTTGCCATGTAATGGAAACATTTTCTCAAACAAGAGGTGGCGACGTACTATCATCAGTATCATCAACCAATCTGAATTCGAGGAAACTGAAATGCCTTCACAAACATCTCGAACAAGTGTTTGTAATGGTTTTCTTAAAAAAAGAAAAACTTATTATCATTTGCACGTATATACCACCATCCTCCTGCATCCTGCAAACTTATAAAGAGCACCACTTTGAAGTTGAAACTATGCGAAGAAAATTTCCTGATGCTACATTTATTCTGATGGGTGACTACAACCTTCCAAATATTATATGGGACATTGAGAATATCGCGTCCTCGAGCCCGGACAAAATCAATCATAGCTCCCATAAAATTTTAGAAATGTCAAACTTTTTAAATTTTCATCAGAAAAACCATGTGTACAACATCAATTCTCGTCTTCTCGATCTTGTCTTTACTAATTCTTCTAGTGTTAATGTGTATGCCTCTGATGAAATGATTCTTCCAATCAATAAATACCATCCCCCTCCCTAATAATCAATTACCACAATACTTATGTTAAGGTAATTGACCCCACGATTGTCAAGCGTAATTTTGAAAAAGCAGATTACCCAAAGATTATAGAATTTTAATCTACTTATAATTGGGCTTATGATCTCACTTGTAAAAGCACAAGTTTAAATGAGGCCTTAGAATACTTTCACAATGTAATTTATCAAGCAATCGATAGCTTTGTACCCCTACAAAAATATTACACTTCTAAATTCCCTAAATGGTTCGATTTTGAACCAATTAATCTAACTTATGATAAAAATTTGCCCACAAACGTTATAAAATCAATAGAACGCTAGATAATTATATCGCATTCTCCAATCTGCATAATGATTGTACCAGGAAATCGAAAGTATGTTTTAAGAAATACACCAACAATGTTGAAAATTCTATTTTAACAAATATTAATACTCAATTTTTTACGAGAAAAACTCTCTTTTTATAACTTTTGAAGGTTATTCCCATCAACGTATTATATCATTGAAGAAGAAGATAACACTTTTTTAAATCTAAATGAAAATATGAAAGAAAACAAGACACAGAAAAACAGAAAAAGACAATGGTCGCAACTGGGACCATTTGTTTCTTTTTCTGTTTTTCTGTGTCTTGTTTTCTTTCATATTTTCATTTAGATTTAAAAAAGTGTTATCTTCTTCTTCAATGAAATATTAATACATTTTGGAAATACACTAACTCCTTTCGGAAAAATAACTCCAACTTTCCCGGTACAATGTTTTACGGGAAAAAAGTAGGTCATGACAAAAACGCTATTGTAAATTTATTTGCAGATTTCTTTAAGAGTGTATACGTTGAAGACAATGACAAAATTTTATCTGATAAACCCCAATTTGCCGAAAGCTCACTCAACTTGCGTAACATCCATGTGGAAGTAAATGATGTTGTAACTTTTATCAAACAGCTGGATATCAAGTCGAATTCAGGGTCAGATATGATTCCCTCAATATTACTTAAAAACTGTATTCATGTTCTAGCTCTTACTATTACTATAATTTTCAATTTATCTTTATCTACAGGTTGTTTTCCTGAAATTTGGAAATGTAGCTTTATAACACCTATTTTTAAAAAAGGAGGTAAGAGTCAAATTGAAAATTATAGGAAAGGCGAATAATATTTGATCTCCTCTTATTGTATAAAATTGTTCATTCAAGGTTGGACTGCCCTGATGCTATAAATTTGTTATCTATACATATACCCCCAAAATACACCAGGCGGAATATTTTATTTTACAACAAAAACTTCACTGTGAATTCTGTGTTAGAAAGAATACATAGGTTGGGCAATGAACTAAGTGATGTCTTAATGATTTAATTTAAACTTTGACATATTTAAAGCCAAATTAGTCCACCACTATTTAGATGTAAATGATTAATGAAAAATCATTTTATTTTGATTTTCTTTTATTTGTTTTTATTCCAGATGCAAACAACGAGCAATTAGGTAAAAATTTGTTTTTTTAAAAAATGTTATTGCTGCTCATAGGTATATGAATTGTACCTGCGAGTTCTCTAAAATTATCCATGTGGATTTAGCATTAGTTTTATTCTTATTTATTATATTGAGTTAATGCTTTATTTATATATTTTGTAATCTATTTTATTTATGTTATACTGTTGTTTTAAAAGAAATTTGTATGTGATATGTAAAAGTCCAAAAGGGCGTTAATAAATAATTAGGAGGGAAATTTAATTCAATGAAAAAGATAACACTTCAATTGAAATTTTGGATTTATTCAAAATGATAGAAATACACATTAGTTAGAGCACAGACCAAGAAAGGATAGACACGCCCTAATGCAAAATCTAAGTATCATTTCGACAAGCTGGAGGCAAACCAAATGACATTCACTTTGGCACCAAGAGGGTTCCAACATTTCTTGAATAAACCACGACATCAGTTGTACTCTGACCGCCGTCTAGGGCTCATTGAATAACTGGAACCTGTGCAATAAAGTAAAGTTTGCTAATGTAAGGTAACGGTTTGCAGCGCAGTTCATTGTGGGATTTTTCCGCAAAGGGTTTGAATGTATGTTTTCTACCTAACTGTCTCAAATCGGGCTGCATAGTGTCACAAAAAAGTGAGGTGAGTAAATTGGTGACGGGACAACTCGGAATGAAACCAACAGATAAGAACCATCTCAGATAAGTCATTTAGAGTGGTAAAAAAATATATATAAAATTGGTTAAATAGGTTACGTTAGGTTAGGGTTATCGGCTAATTTAAAATTATTTTGAAGCTTTTAATGACTTTTCAAGGAGGTGTCGAGTTGAATTTATTCTCAGTTGGCATGGAACCGAGTAAATTATAAGACATTTGTAGTAACAAAATATTCGATTTTGGTAAAAAAGCGAACCTATTTTGCCCGATACGGGATTCTCAAGAACTTTTATTACCGAGCGACCAATATAATTAATACATATTATAAAATAAAGTATACAATGTGCGTGCCGCTAAAACTCAGAAACGAGTCCCGGTACGATCAAAAGAGTTATATGGTGTGGTGGCCCTCTATCTCTGATCCATGAAGAAGGTTATCGTCTTTAGCTGAAGGGCATGCTTTTGAAGATATAAAAACTGAAAGTTTCGCACTCTAGAAATTTTTAGAAGAGTCCAGAACATTTGAGAGTATTTGAAAGCATTCTACAACATTCCAGAATGTTCGGGAATAGTCTGGAACATTCGGAAATAGTCTGGAACATTTAGGAACATCCCAGATCATTGTGGAACATTCCAGAACACTCTTGAATGTTGTGGAATATTCTGGAACATTGTAAACCATTCAAAGCTTTTTTTGTATGGGTGGGGCTGCCCATTGGCATGGGTATATAAAGCAAGGTCTGCCGTGGGTTTGAGAAACAGTCCAATCTCATATCAACTCCCTAAGCAAAGTTGGGTACCCCAGCTGGTGCCATTATAAAAAGGACTCATAATTTGTAAGCAGATTTTATTTTCGAATACTAAATAGTGATAGTATAATGCGAGTTGACTGTAACCTGTTAAATTAATTAGTTTATTTATATTAATATGTACTAGCTTTTCCCCGAGGCTTTGCTCGCATGGTATTAGGGGAAATTACTGTAGCGCTTGCACTTATCAATTATCCCCCTCCCCCCCCCTCGCCGCAACCCTTCCCGCATTCCATACATTCATTCCCGTACATTCAGTTTTCAAACAGCTCGCATGCCACCTAAATTTCATAATGCTAGAGCTCAAAGAAAAAAAAAATTATCCAATTTGGTGCAGTCGTTCGGAATTTATACGCTTACAAACATTTCGGAGAATTATTTTTATTTAAATATGTTAAGTTTATTTTTATTAAAATAACACTTTTTATTATACAGTCTTTTTAATCGTTACGAATTATATTTTTAATGTAGGAACTCTCATCTGACATTTATTCCAAAACATAAGCTTGTCCAAAAAAACAAAATTCTAATATTTGAATTTTCTGGAGCAGCAGCCGACCAGTGGGTAGGGGGCTGAGTACGTACCAGCATGGAGCCCACAAATATATCAACATCGTTTCCATGGCAACGATTTGTTTTCTGACATTAGCAAAAACTCACGCTTTTGTTAGCGACAGAAAACGTAAAACAAATATATTTTATTAATATTTATAATTTCATAACACCAGAGTTTACCATTATATACAGCTTATAGTCCTTGCATATAATTTAGCTTTCTATTAGTGAAAGCATTTTTAAAATCGTTTTATGCGTGAAAGCATAACAAACAAACTTTTAATATTTACAGTTATCTTGAAATATATTATTATGTTATTATGTTATTTTGCTATTAATTGTATATAATGTAATATAAAAAATAAATAAAACAAACTCGAGCAGTTTCGCATTTATAACATTAGTATGGAAGTATGGGTACACCTATAAGGACATTTACAAAATGTGTTATAATCATAATAGTGGAACAGTATTCATGAAATAAATTATGCTAATTAAATTATGTAGAACCCATGCAGAAGAATAGTAGGTATTATGCTAACATTGATTTATTGAAGTATTTTATTATAGCCTGTTTGCCCCTTCTGGGAAAGCATTTCCAACTGCATGCAATCTAGGTACAAGCGAGTATCGAAAGGACTCAGTCCTGACATTGTTGTTGCAATAATTTTTTTTTAGATTGAGTAGGTAGTTCTTGCAGGTATGTAGGAGGTAATTAAACTTAGTAAATCATACCTTCTATATATAAAAATATGCTTTCTTGGGTATATTTATGTGAGTACATGAGATGTCTATGCGTTGCTAAACCATTCATCCGATTGTGATGAAACTTTGGGAATTTGACGTGTGCATGCCCGCGATGGTTTTCTATATAATGTGCTCTGGCATCATGAAATTTTGCATTGCTAAATCATTCATCTGATTGCGATGAAACTTTGGTGAGTTGTTGAGAGCACGCCCGCAAAAGTTTCTATACATAATGGTGAGCTCTGGCATTGTGAAATTTGTATAAAAAAAATTGCAATAGGAATGAGTGAACTGTTCGAAAACTGAATGTATGGAATGCAGGAGCGGGAGGAAACTCCGGAGGAGAGTTCGTGGGACGGGGGAAGCGGGAGAGCGGAGTGGGAGTGCATGAGGGGAAGGGGATGCGGGAGAGGAAGGGGAAGCAGGAAAGGAACGGGACGAATGGGAAATGACACGCAGGGAGAAACAATTTCTTTACTGAGTGGCATAGCAACGCATGCCGGGAACTCGCAAGTTAACAATAAAAGACAAATCACTGAAAGAGAGAGTCACACTATCTTCCCGCTCCGCACAAATTTGTTTGTTCTCCTCACCCTTATGGGCATGTCTATGGTTTTCTTGATCTGTGAGTTAGAGCAATAAATAATAAAGTAGAAAAATGTATATTTCAAAATTATGAATAAAATAAAAAGATTTGCAGTTTTCGTTACGCAAAGACATACATAAATGTTTTATTATTAATGCTAATTCCCTATCCAACCATAGTCCTTTTCCTCCCTCTAGCTCTGACATCTTCATACTTATCCAAAACCTCTCTGGAGCCAATCTTGTCTTGCTTTCTGTAAACTTCCAAAATACTGGCAAAGAGATGTGGACAAATGCTGTGCGTACTGGTCAGCGCTCGCTCCAAAACGTACAAATCTACTCCTTTATCTTCGGCACTTGAATCCACGTGGGACAAACCAAAATCGATCAAAACCATCTCGGACGAATCAAAAGTGTTTTCTTCATTGATCGGACAATCACCGTCCGATTGCAAAAGCATATTAGAAGTGGTCAAATCGCCGTGAATTATATTGTTTTTATGCATCGTTGATAAGATGATGCCTATTTTTTGGGTCAGCTTCTCAAGTTTGGCGTTGTTTGAGTCCATTTTGGCTTTGTCGTCAGTTTTTTCCGTGAGTTTAAATATGTAATCTTTCACGGTAATGCTATTTTCAACGTTTTCCATGAAAATACAACGCCGTTCGAAGTCTACCAGGTATAATGTGGGTGTTCTTATGCCGGCAGATTTGCATCGGACGATGGATCTGGCTTCCGCTTTGATCCGCTCTCTGGTGAGCGTTGTGTCGAGCTCCGGGTGACGGTATGATTTTGGGAAGCGTTCTTTGGCGACGGTGGGCTTTCCGAGATATGTTCCAGAGTACAGCTTGCCCTCTGCTCCTTGTTTGAAAAGCTTGAATCCTTGCTCTTCTAATGTCGGCATTGTGAAATCTGAAACCGTTTAAAATAAAATGCTTTACATTTTGACTTTAGAATTATGTTTCCCAGTCAGGGCCCGATCTAGAGGGGGGCAAACCGGGGCGCCTTCCCCGGGCAGCAGTTTTAGGGGGCGCCAAAATCGTAATTTAAAGGTTTGATTGAAAAAAAAATTGATTCACAAAGCGCCTGGCATCCAGCGCACATTGTTGTATCGATTATTCATTTTATTTTAAAACGCTCATTTGGTTTATGAATCCTAAGTTGATTTATGAACATATCCTAACTATCGATTTTGAATGCATGTATAATGTACTTCATAGATTCTCAATGTGAGCGATAACACCCCCGGGCGTTTGAGACTTTTAGGGGGGCAGTAGAAGACCCAGAGAAAATTAGGGGGCGTTAAGATGGCGCAGTGAGGGCGTGGACAGGTAAAAAAAAAATCTAAAAAAGACAAAAAACACGCTAATCATGTGCTAATAAAGCGAAGTAAACTTAAATATTGGTTAATTTTTATTATTGTATCATTTTTATTACATGTGCAAAAATTTATGTATTTCGGTAGTTCGCGATGTAGGTGAAAATTGAATTGAAAGATTCCATTGCATTCAAAATAAAAATTAAATTGGATGATTACTTTAAAAACTTGTGTTTGTTATGATTAAAACTTTGGACGTTAATTTTTTGTGATTTTATTTAGGTTTATATAAAAATGGGCAACTAAGTGCAGTAAGTTGAATTCTTTAAGAAAAATGTTGATTCGGATAAAAATAATTATACTACTAATTGTAACTTTTATTCCTAGTTTCTAATAACAAGTACTTAGAAAACCGGTAAAATAAGTATACTATCGAATTAAAAATAGTAATATGTCGAGAATAAAAAAAAACGATCTAACTAAGAATTTCGGGTGAAAATTACCCAACCTTACGCTCGATGTTACAAATTTGAACCCAATGCTCACCGGGTTAATAAAGTGACTTTTTTGTCTCTAACTAACCTAGTAGAGATAATATCCTAAGGCAAAATGAATATTTAAGGTCACACTGGAAATGCAGTGAATCGTACTGTGCATAGACATGATTCTTCAACACTGCATTTGCAGGGCTCCGGTTCCTAGGGGTTAAACTAATCCAAAGTGTAATTTGTGCACAATAACTGTGATATCTTAGATGGTATAGGGTGGGCCATAAACATTTGCACTTTTGTAATCGTGCTTGTGGGGATTCCGAACGAGGGAGGAGAGCGGGGTCACTTATGCGTGGCTCCTAGCTTCTTAGAAATTTAGTCACAACGAAGCGCTAACGGGAGAGCAACGCGCTTTCCTGGTAAAACATTTTTACAAAAACAATAATTTTGTTCTTTTCTGTTCAATAATGATTCTATTCTGTTTTATAAAACAATGATGCACGCAGTCTATTACTTTAGCATCACCAATTACAGGATATTAATCAGTGCCAAAATGTTAATTTAATTAAATCATGGTTTAAACATTTCAAAGAAACCGGCAGGAAAACAAACAGGGCGGCCATAGAGCAAAAGAAATTGGTTAAAGAAATTTTTCCAACAAACTGATCTCGCGCAGAGGAGATATTCAACGGCCTCCCCGCAGCCCGGATCTAACCCCAGCTGATTTTTTTTTTATGGGATGTATTTGTGTATAAAAATATTTTATCGTTCAAGTCGAGTCTACGTAAATAAAGCAGCGACCTTACTCCAATTAAAAGAGAACATCTATTAAGAAATAGTCAACATACCCCGAGATTTGTGTCGAAAAGTTTTCGAAAATCTAAGGGCCTGATTTGAGGACTGCCAGCGGCAAAATGGCGGCCATTTTGACGAAATTATTTTTACAAAATGATTTTCCAGCATATTTTTGTTCTTATCAAAAAATATTTATTTAAATACAATCTGTACTTTTTTCGTGATTATTTCAAGAGTGCAAATGTTTAAGAAGTTTAAGAGGTTACTCATAGATGGCACATGTAATTCTGGATATTTACCTACCTGTCATATTTGTAAAGAAAAATTGGAAATGTTGCATACTTTTTAATGAATGTACTTATTATGTTGTTGATCAAATAATTTGGACAAAGTTAAAGGTGTACCGCTGATGGATCCGGTGTAACCGCTTCTTCTGTCTTATGATCGATACACGGAACAGAAAGATAGGTTATTTGTTTCAAGGGAGATCTGACGGGACCGTAAACTCAAAATCTAATGAAATTCAGATTCAATTTAAATAATAAACTGCCAATTTCAACGAGATAACGCAGATTGATCAAAATTTTAGCTCGTGCGTTGGGGAAATACTAAAAAATACCTGTTAATTATTTACAAACTTGTCAAATTGGTCGGTAAAATCATAACCTTAAAATTCGCCGCTTCACACACAATTTGCACAGAAAAGTATTATAAAATGGCCTACATTATAAGTGTTTCTGGATTTGGCACTTTTATGACAGCGTGTACAAGTATTTAATTTATTTTTTGACGATTTTATCTTATTTGAACAAAAAACATACAAGTTTGACGTTTAGATGCACGACGAAAAGAGACAACAATATAAAAAAACAATGACACCCGAACCTTGTGCTCAGATCTGTAGAATGTTGTAACTTATCGAAAAATTACCCATTTTCAGGGTAAAATAAAAATAAATGCAAACTCGGGTTTTAGAGAAAAAAATAAATAAATTATTATGCTACGGTGATAAAAGTTAAAATCATAAAGTTTATGTGCTTTTTTATTTTAATAAGTAATAATGATTCATACACATTTTATTTATGATGGACGAATCAATACAAATCTGTTCAACGAACTATTGTGAATTCCTCACAAAAGTCACAGCTGCTCCCATCTGGTGCCAGTGAAACTTTGGCATCCCCAATTGGGGTTAGTTGTGAGGCTGAAGGTAGTGGGAAGGGGAAGGAAATGGGAAAGAGGGAGTGGGGAAGTACCTGGCTATTCCGATCTGGCCACCAAACACGGCTAAAGCTATTTAAAGCAACGTTTCATGATGATGATGCCCAATAAACAATCTAATTAAAGAATTTTAAAATAATCCGTGCATTCCAAGCATATTTTATCTTAGTAGGTACGATGTGGTTACGGAGTTGCCATAAAGTGAACTGGTACGGAACCAACGTCTGCACGTGCACATGCACGTGCAAATATTGTGAGTTGGAATTCTTTGATTGATTTTATTGAACATTCAGAAGTAAATCAAAACTTCGCCATCATGTCAATATTAGAGCACATAAACAAAAGTATTGTTAATCGTCAAAGGTACAGCTCAGGGAGAGCTAAAATTGTAATCCCTGCTTGCCTACTGTACAGAGCGGTATATTTATTACCTTGGCAAAAGATCACCATCCATAACGGAAACGATGGCATTGATAGATGGCTAGATCAGATCTGAACCATCCAGTTACATCTTAACTTTCCTATTCTCCTCCTCCACTTCCGACTCACAAATAAATATGGACAAATAACGTCAAATTACATGATTCCCAGTTGTTTAAATATGTTACCTGCTGAAATTAAAAACTGTGCCCAAAACAAACAATTGGTGAATTTACTGAAGACCTGGCTTACTGAAAGAATTGATTTGTATTAGCTTACAATGAAATATTATTCTAAAGACTTTAATATTGTTATTTATCTTTTCATAATTTTTATTTTCCCTATATTTCTGTATGTTTTTAATTTTTATTTTATAAAATTGTAAAATGTCACTTTAATAAGATTTTTAAATGTAAAGAACCCGTTAGACAAACTGTTAAAAAGCAGTTGATTGGGACTTTTTGTCTTATATTAATAAAGTGTATAAAATAAATAAAAAAATAAAACACATCCTAATAGGGGATGCAATTTTCCCACTAGCTGTGGGAAAATGGCATTCTTTGTACCGTATTCATACAAAAAATGAGTGTGCTTTAGACCACACGACTGAAGTAAGACTTCTTTACGCTTCGTTCGCTTCACCCGATCACACTTTTCGTAACGCTCTCGTCACGCATTCACCAGCTTACTCCCCAAGTCAAGCGATGCTTCATTCGCCTCGCCCGATCACACTTTTCGTAACGCTCTCGTCACGCATTCACCAGCTTACTCCCCAAGTCAAGCGCGCGTAAAGAAGTTTTCCTTCAAAAATAAGTACAATAAAGCGCGGAAAAGTCAATTGTATATCTGGCAACACGTCGAAAGTAAACACAGATGCAAGCAGGGGCGGCTGACAGCGTTCTCCGATCTCCGGCGTTCTCCGAGTTCAGTTCTCATTACGGAAAGAGCAGGAAGGGTGAACGCGCCGAGCCAAACACAATAATTCTCCGGCACCCGAAGACTGTTGACCGGCCACCTCGTCGCGAGCCTTTCGTTAATTTACCGTTCCAAATCAAATCGACACGCCGCCGCTCGATTCAAAACATTCCGCCATATTATCAGTGTGATCTCACCCCTGTGCACCAATCTCATTATGTCCGTGGAGGGCTTGGAATACGAGACGATCGTGCAGAATGGACCCAAAAAGGTACGTAAAAAACACTCGCTAGACTCTCCCACCACGTCAATATTCTCATAAAAAGTATGTGTTTCCCGTTTATATTGATGACGATAATAATAATTCAATAATGCCTCCGCTTGCAAGCCGGCATGGCCGGAGGCTGGAGCAAAAACCAAATTGCATCCTAAAGCTCAGTCTATAATCGAAGACATTTTTTTGGTATATAAATCTATCCCCTTTTTAACTATATTTATCATTAGAATGATATTAAAACCTACCCTAATTTTTAAAAACCACTTTGTGATGCGTTCTTCGTTGATTTAAAAAGAATTCTCTTGTGCCATTTTCAGACAATAGCTCTCGTCTGTAAACATAGGTACCTACCTCTTTTAAAAATTAACTCTATCCCAATATTACTAACTAAATTGAACATTAGCGTATTTTAAAAAAAACTACCCCAATTTTTATGTACGATTTTGCGAGTCGATGTAAAGAATTCTCGTGCCATTTTCAGACAGTTTTTTCGCCTCTTCCTTTTTGAGGCGTTGTCGTACGCATTCCTGCATTGCATGTGCAATGCGAAAGTAAATATTTTCTCATCTAACAAAAACTGATCTTATTTGCATCATTGTCGGATATGCAATGTTGTTTAATCCGGCACCATTTTAATTTTTGTGGCCTTATTGGAATCCAACTTGATTCTTGGTTGTAACAATAATGTTTTGTGTAGAATTTTATCAACACTATTATGCAAGTAATGGCTTTGTAACGAATCGATTGATTTTTTAAACAATGGTTTGTAAATATGCATTGAAACAATATTATTTACCTACATAATAACCAATCTCTTATCAATGGTTCTGGACAAATCAGAAATTAAACAATTTTACCTATTTCCTTTTGCGTGCGTACCTACGTTGTAATATTTACAAAATTGGAACTGATCTTATGTTTATTATCAAAATTTAATCTTAAAAAATCCAGGAAAGCAAACAAGTAAGATACTCGGGTACCTTATTTTGTATTTGTAATCTTTTTTGCTTCTGTTTTAAAACGGTTTTAGTCTTGAAATTTAAAAAAATATTTAATAAATTAGCGAAAGCAAACCATGAAAGGTTTTGTTCTTGATATTTTTAATATAATTTGTCGTGAACCTCCCACGTTTTTTTAATGTGTTGAAAAAAAACTATTTTTGACGTTTAATTTTTCCATTTCAGCGGAATTTGAAATTAATTATTTTTATACGAATCGAAAATCCCGTTTGTACTACGAGTTTCAGACACATTTGTACGACTCGTGCAGTACAACAGTGTGAAAGTATTAATTTGCAAGAATCCCACGTCTAATAAATAAATGTTATGTCCTTTTATATGAATCGTCTTTCCCATTTGCACTATGGGTTTCATAGAGATTTATACGACTCGTGCAGTAGAACAGTGTAAAAGTTTACCTTGCATCAAGAATCCCACGTCTAATAAATAAATGTTATGTATTTTTATATGAATCTAAATTTCCGTTTGTACTACAAGATTTATACGACTCGTGCAGCACAACAGTGTAAAAGTATTAACTTGCAAGAATCCCACGTCGAGTTTTTTTTTCAATCAAACATAAATTATGATTTTGGCGCCCCCTAAAACTGCCGCCGGTTCCCCCCCACCTCCTACATCCGGGGCTTCTTCGGGAACTCTTAGTTATATTTTGTATAAGTAGGTACACCGTATTATTTTCCCTAAACCGACTGAAAATTGAGTATTAAGTATGCCAGAGGGCCAATTGTCGAGGGATCAAATGTCATGGAATCGGAACTTGCTTTTTTGCCTTCTGAAATTAAGTGGCGATTCTAATTGAAATTTCGAGTGTCCATTGACAATAATTTCCATTGAATGCCTCTTGAAATTTCATTGTCTCTTTTTTGGGGTCATGTTTTTTTCTTTAACGTTTTTGGTTTCGTTTGGCGGGAAATTTGGCTGTGGAAAATGATTACCTAATAACGTCTTCATGGTTGGATTGAACGTTTGAAATCGATGAGTTGTTTGCAAATGATTAAATTTAATAATGATGTTGTATGTCCGAAGTTAGTTGCTGCGTCGTCGAAGGGTTCAGTCCTCTGCTGGTCCTCCATCCATCCAACATTGCACATTCAACGTTTTGTCACTATGATGACAGCAGTAAGACGAATTCAAATATTGTCAGGTTGTTCGCAAACTGTTTAAAGTAGGAAATTTATTCAATTCAATTTATTCCTTTAAAAACATAACAAAATTAAAATTTCAAATCGCCTTTAAAGTAGAGGGATCAAAATGAGGGAATACTTTACTTGGTGGGCTCCAAACCACAGAACCACTCTCAAGACTACTTCTAACCAAAGCATTGTATAGTACTGGGAGAACCCGGGTGTCTCTGAAATTTCTCGCAGTGCGTAGGACGAAACCCAGCATCCTCAGTGAAGTACGACACGTCTTTACGATATGATCATGAAAAGTTAACCTACTATCAAAAAATACCAAGATCTTTCGTAGTGGAGACACGTTTTAAATTTTGAGCTCTCATAGTATACCGGTAAAACCAAGTATGACATGCTCTGGTGAAAGAAAGAATGAAACATTTAGAGATATTGAATTCATTCTGATCCCTTTTACTCCAGTCAACAATTCTATCAATGTCCGATTGGAGTCGAATGCAGTCCTCTAAAGTTTGTGTTTCCAAGAAAAGTTTTAGGTCATCAGCGAAAAGAAGTGACCTGGAATGCAGAATAATTTCCGTTATGTCATTAATAAAAATCGAAAAGAGGATCGGTTCTAAATTAGAGCCCTGAGGAACTCCTGAAAAAATAAGAAATAATTTTGATAAGAATATTTCATGTGATACAAATTGTTTTCTTTCATTAAAATAGCTGGCAAAGAATTTAAGTAACCGGAAAGAAAAACCTATCGTCGACAATTTATTATTGTTTCCCACAAGAAACTCTCGAACGGTGAGTTCTGGCGTCGTGAAATTTGCACAGTTTTTCAATGCGGATTTCAATTGTTTTCAGTTCGCAATATGCTCTATAATGAGCTGTGGAGCTTTGAAATTTTAATGTCGGAAAAATATCATCAATAATACACGCGAAATGCACAATACCGATCTGTAAAATGTAGTAAACGTTCATAATTAATTAATAAACATATATTATAGTCTTAAAACATTTCCAAATAGTTACATAAAACAATGATGGCAGATTTCAAATATAATGCCCGCCATATAAACTGTACGAAAATCGGTATCAAAATAGAATACGTCATTTTTTCATCCCGATCCAAATGAAAAGACGACCCTATGCAAACTGGAAACTGACGAAAAAAAGCTACGTGTAAAACGCCCGTTAGTCCTCCATCATTGCACAAGTTACATATTCCGCTTATAATTCTGGTAGTAGGATATTTTTATATGTCGGGTTATTTGACCCTCCACAAACCCTCCACACAGCATCCCCAAAGATGACAGGCCCTGAGGGAAATTATTTTCCTCAGGGCCTCCTGTGTGGAGCTCGTGTAAAAAAAAATGAGTCCCGGGAATATTTTTAAAACTTCTTTGCGCACGCTTGACTTGGGGAGTAAGCTGGTGAATGCGTGACGAGAGCTTTACGAAGATTGTGATCGGGCGAGGCGAACGAAGCATTAAGAAGTTTTACTTCAGTCGTGTGGTCTAAAGCACACTCATTTTTTTTTTTACTGACTTCTGGCGCACGGACACGCCCATGCATGCCTCTACCGATTTATATGTTCGGTGATATTAAGATATTCAAGAAAGCACATCGGCAGTAAATTATTCGGTGGACATTGAACGAATCTGAATTTTGATTATTAAGGTAGGGTTGTCCAAACTTGTTCAGCACATCGGCTGTAAATTATTCGGTGGGCATTGAACGAATCTGAATTTTGATTATTAAGGTAGGGTTGTCCAAACTTGTTCCGTTTGATGAACTTCAAATCGCCAAACAGCGCCATTTTGATTTTTTTAAGTCATTTGAATGGTCCTCGTTAAACGCCGATTTTCGGTACGTTTTAGCTTTTGATCAAGTTGTGATCAGCTGTCGAGCTCAACGGTCGTGTTGTTATGCTTGTCAACTGTTCGCAGTTTGTTTACAAGCTGAAACAGGCCGAGAATTCAAGTATCAAAAAATCAAAATCGCGCTAGTCGTTGATTTGATGGTCATTGAGTTTGAAATAACCTAACCTGTGCCGTGAAGACAGTCAATATAAATTGTTAATGTTGTGGTCAAATATCGATATAAAACAAAGCGATTGTTTTCTGTTTGCCATATAAGTATATTAATTAATTATATTAATTATATAATAATATTAATTATAATCTTATATATATATGTATATTACATGATAATATCGTAAGAAGTTTTTTCAGAATAGCTGACTAAAGGAAAAACTATATGAAATATTAAAAATCTCCCATTTTGGAAATAATAATTGTCAAAAAATAATGCAAATATAAACTGATTTTAATATTTCTACACAAACTTGAACGCTTACCCAACATGAAAAAACACAATTCAAAGGAGTTACCAAAGAAATAATGACCTTTATACTCATTAAATATCTTGGTGTGGTCATTGATCAAAACCTGAAGTGGAATAGTCACATTTCAGAGCTAGTGAAGAGAATAAGGAAATGTTTATATATATTTGTTAGATTAATGAATATTTTAAATGTAAAAATAATCAAAAATGTGTACTATACTCTTGTTCATTCTTAACATATCTATGGAATTATAGGTTGGGGAGGATCTTACAAAAACAATCTAAACTCGGTAAAAGTTTCGCAAAGAATCATCATTAAAGTAATATTAAAAAAAGTCTACCTTCTCAACAGAATTACTTAAAATTGTTTCCAGTACCAAATGTCGATTACATATTCAAACAAGCTTCCATTATAAAAATGTGTAAGGAAAAAAATAACAAAGAATATCAAGAATATTTCAAACTAATGAGAAATGGAAACCAATTTATCACACCTTATTTTAAAACAACTCATATGCAAAATCATTACATTTTCCAAGCCATAAAAAACTATAATAACCTCCCTTCTGAACTGCAACCAATCAGAACAAATAAATTAAATTAAACAATTTAAAAAAAAATTACAAATAATAATAGAAAAGTAAATATTTTACACAAAACATATTATAACTTACAACCTCAGTAAGAATCGTGGCTCCCTTATCAGGCACAAGAGCTCCTCTTTTCTGTTAAGGTATACATGACCAAAAACGACCTTTAATATAATATTTTGTAAAATATATATGTATATACGTAACCCATATTTTTTTATATTACAATAAATTTTTTTTTTAAAAATATGAAAGTGTAAAATATCGATATTTTCGCCATTGACAGCTGCCAAAAGCCACCCACAAATTTCATAGAAAAGTCTTTAAAAATCATTCAAAATAGCTACAATAATAAAATGGAACATATGTCCCAGATTAATATTGGCGCGAGCGATTCTGACCTTATCCTTCATACAGTTTCTTTATACATATGGGTTTAAAAAAGCAAAGATTTTTTTTGTGCCCGCCGGCGGGCGAACCACAGATGAGAGATTGATGCGACCATCGAATTGTTTACGGAGGCAATTGAAGTGATTTCCATTTTGGGGCTTTTCATTGACAATGAATTCTTCGAATTTTGATTGAAGCTTTATTTACAATTATAAACGAAAAATCGACACTAAAAAGATACAGCCTGCGAGATAATGAGATAGAATAATCGGTCTCCTCTTTGTGCGGTGCTTCGTAGCCTCCCCACTATATACACTACTTTAGTTTCACTTTTACCGCATGTGAACTGCACACTTGCATTTTTTTTGGTTCCACGCCAACTGAGAATAAGGTCAACTCAACACCTCCCTGAAAAGTCATTAAAAGCTATGAAAAAAATAATTTTAAATTAGCCGATAACCCTAACCTAACGTAACCTATTTATCCAATTGTTTTAATATATTTTGTTATCACTCTAAATTACTTATCTGAGATGGTTCTGAGTTGGTTTCATTCCGAGTTGTCCGGTCACCTTTTTTTTACATTAGCTCCACACTGGAGACCCTGAGGGAGACAATTTTTTTCGGGGACAACCCTGCTAAATCACCAAACGTAGCGAACCAATGGCAGGTTGATTATGATTTATTAAATAAGATAAAAGTTTGAACGTATTTTTTACGCGAGCTCTACTCTTCAAAGAATCACTATTAGTATAGCCTATTTGAGAAGCAAACCACGTTTCTTGTAGTACCGGACATTGACTGTATGACCCGTGCAATGGCATTGCCGTTGTTGGATCGGGGTCAAGGTTGCTCAGTTGTTGCTCACTTGTCCAGTTGTCCAGTTGCTCAGTCGTCCAGAGTGCATTCTTCCATCTCCGTGACTGATGGACACTTTTGGCACAACTGACGGTGGACGTGACATATTGGGAACGTTCGCTGAAGACGTGGTTTCAAAAACTGACATTGAAATGATAATTTTAGCTTGCGCGTTGTTTTGACTGAATTGGAGAAACCGCCTTTACTGACGTTGAAATTAATCAAAATAATTATCATTAAATTTTCGAAATTGCTTTTTTGCGAGATCAATTAATTTCATTGACCTGTCTGGGGCCTAGGAATCTAAAGGTCTTTGTCGTTGTTTTTTTTATTATGTTAATACCGCACAAGAGTCCCAACTGCCCCCGTCTGGAGCCAATGAGACTATGGCATCCCCATTGCGTCGCCTTTTACGCCGGCGTATTTGTCCAACAGACCATTGGAAAATTTTACAGGAGGAGAAGGTTTATTTCATTATTTCAATGAAACAATATGAAAAAAAAGCTATTTCCGTAAAGGTGAAGGTCTCATTAGTTTAAATAATTCTTAGTGATTAATAATACTTTTTTATACTCTATTTTTAATTTTAAAGTGGAGATTGAACAAAAACTAAAATTGTCTGTTGGACAAATAAGCACTGAGGCGACGATTGGGGTATGTTGTGAGGCTGAAGGTAGTGGGGAGGGAATGGAAATGAGGAAGAGGAAGGTGTGAAGTACCTGGATATTCAGATCTGGTCACCAAACACGGCTATTTCAAGCAACGTTTCAATTCTAAACGGTGGTCTTACACCAGGGCGATACTGAGACTATCCTCCACTCTGAAACGTGCCGCAAATATACCATATATTATTTTAAATGATTTAATTGTGAAATAACAAAAAAATAATCAAATAAAATTTATTTGCCACGCCGGGATTCGATCCCGCGATCTCCGGAATGCGAGTCAAGAGCCTTACCGCTGGACTACGCCGACCATTTCGATCATTATTCAGAGGAGTAAGAGTGATAATGCAGCAACAGTTTGGTACAGACGAATATACCCCAATTAGAGATGCCAAAGTCCCATTGGCGTGATACTCTATTGCGGTATTAACATTTTTAAAAATCTTTACTTTTTTTGACAATTAAAAATGAACGCAAGTGGGTCATTTGACGGCGCGGACGGTAATTAGATTTAATTAAGTACTACTAATATAATATATTATGAATGTACCGTTGGTCTAATTTCTCCGACAAGTCTCTCTCTCTCGTCTAGCTGTTAAAAACGACAAATAAAACGTTTGTCTTGTATTATTATAAATTTTGACTCGGTAGTTACAAACGTCTTTTAGCAGTGAAAGGAAGGCGAATTTAACTACCGAATCTAAATCCCTTTTAAGGCGGTACCCCACCCTAATAATTTTTGTTTGCTCAAAACTCACATTTTAATAATTTCCGGCGAATTCTTAACTATAATAACTTTTTTACTCCAACCGATACCTGGGGATGTAAGTTCTTTATATTTAAAATTAATAAAAACAGTACCTTACCATTAATTTATTTTACGTACAAATTGCAACTCGCGACCCGTGTATTGGACGGACCTACTGTCTGAATCTCTATTTCTGAATTTGCTCTAACAAAGAAAAGAAGAAGAAGACAAATAATGTGGGAATCCTAACGACGTAAGTGAAGAAAGCGTGTAAATATACTCCTGCGGCACGGCGTATTAGATTAGACGAACGTACGGTCGAATTCGCCCTAGCTGGCCTGAAGATTCGACCTTTCCGCCGCGTTCATTTTAATTAATTCTGAAGAATGTGTTGCAAATATGTAAGATGTTTCTAAATGAATACCTCCCGAAGTTTTGAATTCATCTTCTAGAAAAATAAAATCTGGTGCTCACCGCTAACTTTGTAGTTGAAAAACTTGTTACAAAGTTTTAAAATAGTTGTAGGTACGTAAAATATATTAATGTTTATTGTTTTTATTAATTTTAAATATAAAAAACTTACATCCCCAGGGGTCTTTTTTTATTTTTTACAGTTAATACCGCACAAGAGTCCCTACTGCTCCCGTCTGGAGCCAGTGAGACTATGGCATCCCCAATCGGGGTATGTTGTGAGGCTGAAGGTAGTGGGGAGGGGAAGGAGATAGGGAAGAGGAAGGTTGGGAAGTACCTGGCTATTCAGATCTGGTCACTAAACACGGCTAAAGCCATTTTAAGCAACGTTTCAATTCTGAATGGTGGTCTTACACCAGGGCGATACTGATAGCATCTTCCACTCTGGAACGTGCCGCAAATATACTATATATTATTTTAAATGAATAAATTGTGAAATAACACAAATTAATCAAATAAAATTTATTTGCGCACGCCGGGTTCGAACCCGCGACCTTCGGATTGCCTCGGGACCACGGAGGTCTGTTGGAATAAAAAAGTTATTTTAGTTCGCCGGAAATGATTAAAATGTGAGTTTTGAGCAATAAAAATTATTAGGGCTGTGTACCGCCTTGATGACATTGCAACGCATCGCTAGTATTTATATAAATAATATGTCAACCTTTGATTCGATTGCTTTTTAAAAAAATAGTTTGTATAATTTTAGGCGTGCTTTCTAACTCTGTGATGAGATGGGATATAAATAGGTAATGCTCAGCATGCACGTTTTCTTTATTTGAGCGTAGGCGGGATTCGAACCCGTTGCTCCGGTGTACGTAGGCGAGTGCATCTCACCCGACCAGTTACATATTTGGACACAATAGACGCATTATTTAGACTTTGACCACTCGTTTCTACCATGACGTTTTGATGTAAATATAACGTTTTTATCTAGATCTTTGGCATTGTGTTGAGAGCACTGGACCTTCGCCTTCAATTGGAAATACTGCCTTACACGATAGGACAGATTTTTATTGGGAGGCGGGTATGGGTACCGCCGCCCAGGCAACCAGTTATTGGATAACCAACACCTCTACCGTCGGTCACCCCGAGTGGTTCGCCGGTTTGGGAGGGGCAACCGTGTTCATGGAGTGATGTTTGTTTAGGTCTTGGCGGCGGACAACTTGGACAACTACCCACCCCTTATACCCTTTCCAGAACTTCCTATCCTTCATTTTCTTAAGAAGACCCTCCACGCAGCATCCTCAAAGATGACTTACGCAAATTATAGGAAAATTATTTTCCTCAGGGCCTTCTGTGTGGAGCTAATGTAAAAAAATATTGAGACAACCATTCAAATGAAGATTTTCTTTAAATTAGTTCCACGCAGGGGGCCCTATAGAAAAAAATTCCCTCCAGAAAATTATAAAAAAACACATTTGGTTTTGTTGTTTAAAAGGGGGGGGGTATGGTCTTAAACTTTTTTGCATTTATTTCTGAATGTACAACATGTCGGGAGTGTTGTGTCAAAATTTCAAGTAAATCGGAGCAAAACTAACGAAGATACAGCGTTTCAAGCGACCAGCCCTCAACTCCGATTCGAGTATATTTTGAGTATAAAAAACTTTAAATCGATTTTCTCGCCAACAACCTTTTTGAAGTTCTCGAACACCATAACTCAAAATCTACCTGACCGATCCTTTTGAAATTTTGTACCTATTTTACACATAAATCAACATGTAGTCAGCGAGAGTTTTTTTTTTTTGTTTACCATTTTTTTTCCATTTTATAATATCAAATTCACCGAAATTTTTTGGCGAAATCGCATTTTTCATTTCAAAATGCTACCTAAAATAAATAAATCGAAAAAAAAAAATTCTCTGATTACCTATGAAAATATATCACCTTTTAAACGCATTTCGATTTTTTTATTCAATAATCCGGTAACGAGTTATGGAGTTACCGCATAACAACTTTTTTTCGAGGCGTCTCTGGAGATTCGCTCTCACGGACTTATTTATTGATATTTTTAATTGAAATTTTTTTCGAAGATACTTAAGATGTTGTACTATAACGTGTATATGAAATAAATGAACCAACATTTCTCATATCTCAAAAAAAATTTAAAATATGCCTTTTTTTCGCCTTTAAAACCTTACCCCACCCCCCATGTGAAAGGTATGAAAAAATTAACAGGGTCTCTTTAAATTCTATTTATTAGATATCAGTTCAGTTTTAAATAGGCGCTTTATTAAACTTTTTGACATACGCCTATTGATAATTATAATCGTATTTTAATATAAGCGCACTCCCTCTAACATTTGTATTTACATATCACTTTCAAACCGTCTTCTTTTTCTTTTTGAACGCTTACTACGGAACCTTGTTTAAGGGTCTACTATTCGTATTTCGACCGATTTCTTACATATCTCCCTTAAACATTTGAAGTTTTTAAGCTCTTAAAAAAATATATGTTATTTTTGAAGATAATATCTAGATACATTCCACGCCGAAACGCAAATTACATGAAATACCCTCGATAGAAAAAAATCGCAAAGTGTGCTCCGAAAATTATTTTAAACAAGTCTATTTCTTTTATTTTACAAGTTATATTTGTGAAAAAATTCACAATGTTTCTTTAAATGATACTTAAGATACGTTCCACGAGATTTTTGCTCTATTTTAAACGAGTCATGTTTTATTAAGCTTTTTCGCAATTTTCGCTGCTATTCTACGACTAAACATATTAGCGCGCTCTGTCCAACACTCGTAATTACATATCTCTCCATCTTCTTCTTTTTCAGCGCTGTGCGTTTCAAGAGTGCGGCCTCCGGTCTATCGCCTTTGTGCAAGTTGTTTTTGTCTTAAACGAACTGTCAGATTTATAAAAAAAATTGTGTTATTTCCGCTTCGCAATTAAAGCTCAATAAATTAAATATTTCTGAATGTAGCCGAATACTAACAACTGTTTTTGAAAGGTAATGAAATAAGCGTGATGATTTTATGTGAAAACGGTAGTAAAATCATGGATTATGTAAAAAAAATTTGGTTGTCTGTAAAGTCGGTTTACGGACGATAATTTTACGCGATAACGTCACGAGCCGAACGCTTATGCCGATTGTGCCTCTATCGCTTGTTCCGCGCTCTCGCTGAACGCTTAGGCCGAAGGCCTGTTCCGCGCCTTCGCTTGTACGCCCGGCTCAGGCGGAACGTGACAACGTGACAGCGTGACAGTGTGACAATGAGTCATGCTTTTTCGTGAATGCGGCCGGCGTTCATCGATTTATGAAACGTTATCACATCAAAAAAACACTCATTTTATCGTACAAATATATAATAAACAATTTTGTCAGCTCACTTTTTTACCATTTCATACAAAAATATTTAATAAAAAAAAAATGGGTTGTCTGTAAAGTCGGTTTACGGACGATAATTTTACGTGATAACGACATATAATAACGATGGAGTGGAAGAGAAATAGATGCGTCATAAGCCGAACGCTTAGGCCGAACGCTTGTTCCGCATTCTCGCTTGTACGCTCGGCTCAGGCGGAACGTGTTAATGAGTCATGCTTTTTCGTGCATGCAGCCGGCGTTCATCGATTTATAAGACGTTACCACGTCAAAAAATGAACACTAACGGCGCGTGTGCGATTTGGCGGGTGAAAACTCTTCCTACAAAATTAGTTTTTTTAGACTACGTTGAATCGAGATGTGTAACGTTTTTTGTAAGGGTTATAACTAGAACAAAAACGGAGTTATATTGATTTCCATGGGAACACACGCGTTAGCTTGAAAACAAGCATCGTACTTGACTGCTATTGTTATATTGTCGTGTAAACAAGCTCAGGGATCGGAGTGGTTAACAAATTTCGAGCAAATTGGGAGGCGGGAATGGGTACCGCCGCCCCGGGAACCTTTATTGGATAACCAACACCTCTGCCACAGGTCACCCCAAGTGGTTCGCTACTTTTGGTGATTTAGCAAGGGTGCCCGGGTTCATGGGGTTAGGTTTGTCTAGGTCTTGGAGGCGGATGACAAGGCCACACTGAACCCCAGATTCCTACCCACCCCTTAAACCCCTTTCCTTCCAAGAACTCTCCTCTCCTTTTCCTAAAAAAACCCTCCACACAGCATCCCCAAAGATGACATAGGCCCTGAAAGAAATTATTTTCCTCAGGGCCTCCTGTAAAAAAAAAATCTTTTTCCTTTCCAGAACTCGCGTGATGATTTTATGTGAAAACGATAGTAAAATTATCGTACAAAGAAACAATTTTGTCACCTCACTTTTTTACCATTTCATACAAAAATATTTAATAAAAAAATTAACACTAACGGCGCGTATGCGATTTGGCAGGTGAAAACTGTTTCTACAAAATAAGTTTTTTTTTACCTATATCTATGGACAACGTTGAATGTGTAGCGTTTTTTTATTAAAGATATTTTCTTTTTTTGTTTTTAGCTTGAAAACAAGCTTATTGTACTTGACTGCTATTGTTATATTGTCGTGTAAACAAGCATAGGGGTCGGAGTGGTTAACAGATTTCTTCGAGCAATTCATCAAATTTCAATGTTAATATTCAAGTTCTGTGAAGGTTCTTTTCAAGTTATGTTTTTTTTTGGAAATAGGCAAAAAAGAGTGCTTTGTAAATAATAACACAACTTTTACAGAACTTGAATTTGAACTTTAAAATTTGATAAATTGTCAAAATTCTGTGAAACAACCCGTCCTAAAATTTACTATTGAAGTAAAACAAGATGAACTTCAAATCTACAATAAAAAGCAAGCGACTCGTATTCCCAAGATGCATCTAAATGTCAAACCAACACGTGACAGCGCCGGGAGCAAAAAAGGTCGGTGTGAACGGCCTCTCCCACACTGTCTAGTCTCGTGGCCGAACATCGCACCTCCTTGTGAATGAGGCTTTTTATGACGTCATCATAGATAATAAAAATAAACAGAGATATGGCAAGAAAGCGTGCCGACTGTCGCCAAGCTACGCGGACTATCAAAGCGGCTGTGTAATAATGTTTGTAGGTAGAAACAAAGATGCGACGCCGCTGTGCGAGAAGTAATAATATGGGTGTTGCGCACGGTTTAATGCTATTATCGGTTCATGGCCAGAGTGGAAGATACTATCAGAGTCGCCCTGGTGTAAGACCAGTGTTCAGAAATGAAACGTCGCTTGAAATGGCCTTAGCCGTGTTTGTTGAGTACATCTGAATAGCCGGTACTTCCCCACCTTTCACATCCCCACCTTTCACTTCCCATCTCCTTCCCATCCACACTACCTTCACCCTCACAAAAAAATCTGCGTTTCTACCGACTTGTAACACATTTCTCTTGAACACTTTCAGTTTTCAAGTTCCTAAAAAAATAAATGTTATTTTTGAAGACGATGTCTATAGAGTTGAAACGGTAACTATACAAAATTATCTTCCTAGAAAAAAATCGTTAATTGTGCTCCGAAAATTATTAAAAACATTTTGTTCCATTATTTAACTTGTTATTTATAGCTATGAAAAAAATCACAGTGTATCTTTTAATGCAACTTAAGCATATCTACAGATTTTTGCTCTATTTGAAACGAGACGCGTTTTATTAAATATTTTCGTTTATTATAATCGTTTTGTAATAATAGCGCGCTCCCTCTTACGTTCGTATTTACGTATCTCCCTTTCTTCTTATTTTTGAAAGCTTACTACCGGGCGTTAATAATATTATTATACATTCTACGTTTAGTGAAACAAAACCATTAAATTAATCACATTCATTCCGCTAGCGTAGATATTTTGACTGCTTATAATTATGATTTCAATAACTTTCTTTTTACGAGATGAATTTTTACGAATTTTCTCGTAGTTCCTACTTGTTATTCATAAATTCACACTCATACGCTCAGGGGGAAATTGAAGCATCCATTTTTTATATTGCCTCTCACTTATTATGAATTTAAGAAATTAAACTACATCAATTAGCCATTTTCCCTGTGAATTTATCAGAACGAAACATATTTGAGAGAGTGCGACACGCGTGCCGCCATATTTGATTTCGTTGAATTTTAATTTTTCGCTTCCGAATATTGTTATTTATTGTGTTGTGTGGACCGGCCGCTATAACGGGCGTGATTGTGATCGTCGCGTGTGCATTAACCTTTACAAACAATAATATCGTAGCGTGTGTTGAACCTTTAGGTAGTGGAATATTTTCGATAGTCGTGTGTGTGTGCAGCTTTACCTTTTTGTATGTATTGATTTTTAGAATGTACGTCGTGTGTGACACGCTTTACTAAAACCGAAGGGGCGGTTTTGGGATTTCAAGTTTCAATGTTTTTTGATTTTTGTCCATACATACCTTTTCTCCGATTTTGAGACTAGTGCACATATTTTTTAATATAAAGTAGATAAGTTACTTCCCGGTGGTTTGCCGGTTGTGCGCCGGCGCACGCCAAAATGTTTAAAAAAATTTAATTTTGGAATGCGATTTTAACCCTTATGTATAAAGAAAACGTACGAAGAACGAGGTCAGAATCGCTTGGGGCATTCTTGTTCTTAAGGTATAAAATACCGTGAACACACCTAGGAAAGCGGAATAATTTCTATGGAATTCTGTATGACCTTCGGCCGAGATATTTCGCGGCATTTGAGCTGTCAAATTCGGTAGCGTCGTTGTCGTGAAAAAGATCGTAAAACATGTAAATTCATCAAATAAAAGCAAGTAAAGTTGTTTTTATGCATAGTTTATTGTTCAAAGAATGTGATTCAGTAAATATAATATACGATCCAGTTGTTTCTTTTGCTCAGTATCCTGGGGAATAAGAGCGACAGTGACAGCAGCAGTTTGGTTATATACTTATTGTTCAATTTTCTCGGCGATCGGGTTTCCTCTTAAAGTCAGTTTTTTTCTTTTTATTTTTCTCTTCAATCATTGCAACAGCTTAGAGGTTACTTTCTTTCTGACATCTGTTGATAGATTAAGTTAGTCATTAAACGCTTTTTTTCATTAGAAGATTCAGTATAGTCGGAGTTTTTCTTTCTGAAATTTATTTTTGTACACGGTGTTTGGAAACTAGTGGTGCAAGTGGAAAATTAGTGATTCTACATCACACACGGTTTAATTTGGCAGCCAATTCTGATCTGGCGCCCCAGAATATTTGAAAAACCGTTGTGTGTGGAGAAACGGGCTG